>OX460917.1:2764590-4146885 GCA_949788335.1 Salpingus planirostris | reverse complement strand
CGTCTGTAGTGACGCGAACTGAACCGTCTCCTAACTCGCTTAAATGTGCTCCGAATCGAAAATTTCTTTAAAAACCGTGCTTTTCAGGTCGATTTGAGCATCTTTTATTCGGGTCAAATTCGTCCTAGGACGATATTATCGTCTGTAGTGACGCGAACTGCACCGTCTTCTAACTCGCTTAAAAGTGCTCCGAATCGAAAATTTCTTTAAAAACCGTGCTTTTTAGGTCGATTTGAGCATCTTTTATTCGGGTCAAATTTGTCCTAGGACGATATTAACGTCTGTAGTGACGCGAACTGAACCGTCTCCTAACTCGCTAAAAAGTGCTCCGAATCGAAAATTTCTTCAAAAACCGTGCTTTTCAGGTCGATTTGAGCATCTTTTATTCGGGTCAAATTCGTCCTAGGACGATATTAACGTCTGTAGTGACGCGAACTGAACCGTCTCCTAACTCGCTAAAAAGTGCTCCGAATCGAAAATTTCTTCAAAAACCGTGCTTTTCAGGTCGATTTGAGCATCTTTTATTCGGGTCAAATTCGTCCTAGGACGATATTAACGTATGTAGTGACGCGAACTGAACCGTCTCCTAACTCGCTAAAAAGTGCTCCGAATCGAAAATTTCTTCAAAAACCGTGCTTTTCAGGTCGATTTGAGCATCTTTTATTCGGGTCAAATTCGTCCTAGGACGATATTATCGTCTGTAGTGACGCGAACTGAACCGTCTTCTAACTCGCTTATAAGTGCTCCGAATCGAAAATTTCTCTAAAAACCGTGCTTTTCAGGTCGATTTCAGCATCTTTTATTCGGGTCAAATTCGTCCTAGGACGATATTATCGTCTGTAGTGACGCGAACTGAACCGTCTCCTAACTCGCTTAAAAGTGCTCCGAATCGAAAATTTATTCAAAAACCGTGCTTTTCAGGTCGATTTGAGCATCTTTTATTCGGGTCAAATTCGTCCTAGGACGATATTATCGTCTGTAGTGACGCGAACTGAACCGTCTTCTAACTCGCTTATGAGTGCTCCGAATCGAAAATTTCTTTAAAAACCGTGCTTTTCAGGTCGATTTGAGCATCTTTTATACGGGTCAAATTCGTCCCAGGACGATATTTTCGTCTGTAGTGACGCGAACTGAACCGTCTCCTAACTCGCTTAAAAGTGCTCCGAATCGAAAATTTCTTCAAAAACCGTGCTTTTCAGGTCGATTTGAGCATCTTTAATTCGGGCCAAATTCGTCCTAGGACGATATTATCGTCTGTAGTGACGCGAACTGAACCGTCTCCTAACTCGCTTAAAAGTGCTCCGAATCGAAAATTTCTTCAAAAACCGTGCTTTTCAGGTCGATTTGAGCATCTTTTATTCGGGTCAAATTCGTCCTAGGACGATATTATCGTCTGTAGTGACGCGAACTGAATTTGAGCATCTTTTATTCGGGTCAAATTCGTCCTAGGACGATATTAACGTCTGTAGTGACGCGAAGTAAACCGTCTTCTAACTCGCTTAAAAGTGCTCCGAATCGAAAATTTCTTCAAAAACCGTGCTTTTCAGGTCGATTTGAGCATCTTTAATTCGGGCCAAATTCGTCCTAGGACTATATTTTCGTCTGTAGTGACGCGAACTGAACCGTCTCCTAACTCGCTTAAAAGTGCTCCGAATCGAAAATTTCTTCAAAAACCGTGCTTTTCAGGTCGATTTGAGCATCTTTTATTCGGGTCAAATTCGTTCTAGGACGATATTATCGTCTGTAGTGACGCGAACTGAATTTGAGCATCTTTTATTCGGGTCAAATTCGTCCTAGGACGATATTAACGTCTGTAGTGACGCGAAGTAAACCGTCTTCTAACTCGCTTAAAAGTGCTCCGAATCGAAATTTTTTTTAAAAACCGTGCTTCTCAGGTCGATTTGAGCATCTTTTATTCGGGTCAAATTCGTCCTAGGACGATATTAACGTCTGTAGATACGCGAACTGAACCGTCTCCTAACTCGCTTAAAAGTGCTCCGAATCAAAAATTTCTTCAAAAACCGTGCTTTTCAAGGTCGATTTGAGCATCTTTTATTCGGGTCAAATTCGTCCTAGGACGATATTATCGTCTGTAGTGACGCGAACTGAACCGTCTTCTAACTCGCTTAAAAGTGCTCCGAATCGAAAATTTCTTTAAAAACCGTGCTTTTCAGGTCGATTTGAGCATCTTTTATTCGGGTCAATTCGTCCTAGGAAAATTTTAACGTCTGTAGTGACGCGAACTGAACCGTCTCCTAACTCGCTTAAAAGTGCTCCGAATCGAAAATTTCTTTAAAAACCGTGCTTCTCAGGTCGATTTGAGCATCTTTTATTCGGGTCAAATTCGTCCTAGGACGATATTATCGTCTGTAGTGACGCGAACTGAACCGTCTTCTAACTCGCTTAAAAGTGCTCCGAATCGAAAATTTCTTTAAAAACCGCGCTTTTCAGGTCGATTTGAGCATCTTTTATTCGGGTCAAATTCGTCCTAGGACGATATTAACGTCTGTAGTGACGCGAACTGAACCGTCACCTAACTCGCTTAAAAGTGCTCCGAATCGAAAATTTCTTTAAAAACCGTGCTTTTCAGGTCGATTTGAGCATCTTTTATTCGGGTCAAATTCGTCCTAGGACGATATTAACGTCTGTAGTGACGCGAACTGAACCGTCTTCTAACTCGCTTAAAAGTGCTCCGAATCGAAAATTTCTTCAAAAACCGTGCTTTTCAGGTCGATTTGAGCATCTTTTATACGGGTCAAATTCGTCCTAGGACGATATTATCGTCTGTAGTGACGCGAACTAAACCGTCTTCTAACTCGCTTAAAAGTGCTCCGAATCGAAAATTTCTTCAAAAACCGTGCTTCTCAGGTCGATTTGAGCATCTTTTATTCGGGTCAAATTCGTCCTAGGACGATATTATCGTCTGTAGTGACGCGAACTGAACCGTCTTCTAACTCGCTTAAAAGTGCTCCGAATCGAAAATTTTTTCAAAAACCGTTCTTTTCAGGTCGATTTGAGCATCTTTTATACGGGTCAAATTCGTCCTAGGACGATATTATCGTCTGTAGTGACGCGAACTGAACCGTCTTCTAACTCGCTTAAAAGTGCTCCGAATCGAAAATTTCTTCAAAAACCGTGCTTCTCAGGTCGATTTGAGCATCTTTTATACGGGTCAAATTCGTCCTAGGACGATATTATCGTCTGTAGTGACGCGAACTAAACCGTCTTCTAACTCGCTTAAAAGTGCTCCGAATCGAAAATTTCTTCAAAAACCGTGCTTCTCAGGTCGATTTGAGCATCTTTTATTCGGGTCAAAATCGTCCTAGGACGATATTATCGTCTGTAGTGACGCGAACTGAACCGTCTTCTAACTCGCTTAAAAGTGCTCCGAATCGAAAATTTCTTCAAAAACCGTGCTTCTCAGGTCGATTTGAGCATCTTTTATTCGGGTCAAATTCGTCCTAGGACGATATTATCGTCTGTAGTGACGCGAACTGAACCGTCTTCTAACTCGCTTAAAAGTGCTCCGAATCAAAAATTTTTTCAAAAACCGTGCTTATCAGGTCGATTTGAGCATCTTTTATACGGGTCAAATTCGTCCTAGGACGATATTATCGTCTGTAGTGACGCGAACTAAACCGTCTTCTAACTCGCTTAAAAGTGCTCCGAATCGAAAATTTCTTTAAAAACCGTGCTTTTCAGGTCGATTTGAGCATCTTTTATTCGGGTCAAATTCGTCCTAGGACGATTTTAACGTCTGTAGTGACGCGAACTGAACCGTCTCCTAACTCGCTTAAAAGTGCTCCGAATCGAAAATTTCTTTAAAAACCGTGCTTCTCAGGTCGATTTGAGCATCTTTTATTCGGGTCAAATTCGTCCTAGGACGATATTATCGTCTGTAGTGACGCGAACTGAACCGTCTTCTAACTCGCTTGAAAGTGCTCCGAATCGAAAATTTCTTTAAATACCGTGCTTTTCAGGTCGATTTGAGCATCTTTTATTCGGGTCAAATTCGTCCTAGGACGATATTATCGTCTGTAGTGACGCGAACTGAACCGTCTTCTAACTCGCTTAAAAGTGCTCCGAATCAAAAATTTCTTTAAAAACCGTGCTTTTTAGGTCGATTTGAGCATCTTTTATTCGGGTCAAATTCGTCCTAGGACGATATTATCGTCGCAACTTTTTACCTTTTCCCCCATGGGCAAACTTGCGGCGCCAATCAAACGTACAATTTTAAACAAATTCACTCTAATTACGCAAAAAAACGTTTCTCCCGTTTACGACCAGGGAATGGACCTGACCGTTTTTCGAAAAAAAGGCATTTTCATTAAAAAATTTACAAAAAACTGGGAAAAATTACGCGAAGCAAAACTTCACATGTAACACGTCGTCACGACGAAATTGACGAACGTCACGGTGAAGTCAAGTTTTAGCTGAAAAATGAACGTGACTATCTAAACGTGACGAATTCTATACACTTCCCACTAGTTGAGTATGTGTCGATATCGTCACTTCCTAACCGTTACGAATTAGATACGATTTCTACACGACGAATAGTGACGCTATCTTCACGTTAAATAGTGAACAAATCGTTATGCATAAAAACAAGTGGAATGGGTGGTTTGCAGTCAAATTTAAAAATTTATTTTCATAATTTACATGTCCATACTTTATTATATAAGAAAAATTATTAATAATAATTGAATTTTGGTACAACTTTATGAGTTTTCCGAGATTTCAGGAATACGTGACGAGTATGTTGAGAAATCGTGACAATAGGGTCATTCCACGCCAAGACGATCAGCAAAAATGGTCAATGTCACGGATCTGTTTGAGATTTTCACAAAAGTTAGTGGTCATCATAATAAGTGCTCAGCTCCAGGCGTTTGGCCCTATTGCCCTTATTTCAAAAGATACGCCCTAGAACATTTTCCGACCGCTCGCCCGCACGCCGTCGCACAATTATTCATAACTTCTGAACGAGTTGACCAATCGAAATGATCTTTTTTTACTTTTGTTCACAGAAAAATATCCTTTACGGACATTGACTCCAATTGATAATTTGAAACGGAACTTGTACAGAAAACTGATTTTTTTTATTTTAAAGTGAATTTTGGGCCATTTTCCACGGTGCGAAAAATTTCAAAAAAATCACAAATCTTGCTCATAATGTTGACAATCGACAAAAAAAAATTCAGGACGGACATTTCATAATTGACTTTTTACGGAATTTTTTTGTGCGCGCACGCCGAGAGCTGACCTGAGTACAGGCCTATACGCTTCGCATCCCCGGAGACAGGCTCCCACATTACGCGTTATTTTTTAACTTATGCAATTCAATAAATAATTCTTCTACCAATATGAGAAACCTACCAGGATTTAGTGACTTTTAGGAACGGTAAACATGAATAAATCAGAGACAGAAATAAAAATAATTCAAATTTATTTCATTATGTTAACCACATTGCTTTCACTAGAATTTGAGAAGTCTTTTACATACAATTGTTTATTTGATTTGGGTATAAAAGCATGAAATTTGCGTGTACCTTTTATGGGTATAGAAGAACTAAATCTAGTGCTTAGGACTGATACATGGTCGTCGTATTCTTTTTGTGAAACATATACACTTACAATATTCTTAACATTTTTGTCGGCCCATTGAAATAATTTAAATGGTGAATTAATTGGCTCTTTATTAATTTGTTGTAAACTAGCACGACTTGCTAACCTCTTAATAGTTCCACCTATTCCATCACAGGGTCCTTTACCATGAGCAGTGGCGAAAAAATGTCACTCAGCATCAATTTCAAAGTCTAGAAAGTGATGGGAAACATTTATAAAATTTTTCTTGTTCTTATATTGAGCAGCTGAGCCGTCGGAAAAGTACATAATTTTTTTAATGGTATTAGCATCATACTTATTTTTCAAATACTCGATTAATTTCGTTTGAAATAGGTGCACCGCAATCGAGTTGTGCTCCAGACAGTCGGATATCACAACAAAACTATCTGAAACCAGAACACCGTCAACTTTGTGATATACAGGCTGTATCTTAATTGCTGTCGAGAATTTCAGGGGGTGATTCTTCGTCGAAAAATATGAAAAAAAGTTCATATGGGCATAGGTCCTAAAATGCTTCCCTGCGGAACCAGCGGTCCTCAAAGTTGGTCCTAAAAAAACTTTTTTTCCGAATATCTCCAAAACCAATCCCAGTAGAAATACTGAATTTGGCAGAAAGTTACACAATATTATCTTGCATCATCTCATGCATTCGACGGATTTGGGAGAATCCATTAGCGTATAATTTGGGGTGGTCGTAAGATTGAATTCCTCACAACTTTTTATTGGGTGACATTTTTGAAAGTTTTACTACAGCATGAGACTCGTTGATCAAAAACATGCAAAAAAGGTGCTCATGAGTCATAGCGCTAGGATCGACCGTTTCCGAGAAAAATCGATTTTTCCGTTTGCGCATTCAGCAACTCTCATCATAGTCGACTAGGATTCACGTGTAAAATTCAATCAGAAATTCAAGAATCATTATTTCATGATGAATTAATGTCATTTCGAACATAAGCATTTACAATCATTACCTAATCTTCCATGAATTTTTCGTTTTACATAAATTGATCATTTTTGATCCCGTGTTTTTTGTGCAGAACAAGTTATTGTTCTTTGGAATTGAATGTTTTCGATTTTGTAAATCCTAAAATAATGATTCTTGAATTTCTGATTGAATTTTACACGTGAATCCTAGTCGACTATGATGAGAGTTGCATAATGCTCAAACACGTGCGCAAACGGAAAAATCTATTTTTCTCGGAAACGGTCAACCCCAGCGCTATGACTCATGAGCACCTTTTTTGCATGTTTATGACCAACGAATCTCATGCTGCAGTGAAACTTTCGAAAATGTCACCCAATAAAAAGTTGTGAGAAATTCAAACTTACGACCACCCCAAATTGTACGCTAATAGATTCTCCCAAAATCATCAAATGCATAAGATGATGTAAGATAATATTGTGTAACTCTCTGCCGAGTTCAGTTTTTCTACTGTGATTGGTTTTGGAGATATTCGAAAAAAAAGTTTTTTTAGGACCAACTTTGAGGACCGCTGGTTCCGCAGGGAAGCATTTTAGGACCTATGCCCATATGAACTTTTTTTCATATTTTTCGACGAAGAATGACCCCCTGAAATTCTCGACAGCAATTAAGATACAGCCTGTATTACAAAAGGATGGATAGTAGCTTGCTCGTTGGACCAATGATAACTTTGAATCTCATCTTGAAATACAAATCCATAATTTTCAGAAAAATCGCAAAGTACAATGAAACTCCCTACCTCTAATACATCCTTAGTTTTCTCTAAAAATGTGTGTTGTGATTTAGCAATAAAATCATGACAAACAAGCAACTCTAATTTAGATTCAAGACATTGAATATACTCATCGGAATCGCTAATAACTTGATGCAATGAACATCTGTCGGTTTGTGTCCATTGCTTATAAGTAACAGTATCAACAAAATTATCTTCGAAGAGCATTTTTAAATTTGATTCTATGTTCTCGAATCCTGGACATTCTATGCACTCTCTCAGATAACAATTATTTGTTGGAGAACTACAAATCATCGCACTTAACATGTCTTTATAGGTACAGGGACAGTCGGGCACATTACTTCGATCAAGTGATGTTAAGTTGGCACCATAACTCATTAATTTCACATTCTGGTGTATCACACAAACGCAAACCGTATGAGTTCCAGAAGATCCAACTAACACGCACTCACGTGGACGTAAACTGGCAAATTTAGAAAAACCAACATTTTCATCGGGATGTTTTTCTTTGAAATATTCGTATGCCTCCTTTAGATTTGATAAAACAAGACGTTTCTGAAGATGTTCTCTCTCTCCGCTCGTGTTGCGAACCGACACAAAGTCTTTTTTACCAGGCATCAGTCGACTTACATCATCACAAAGATAAAACGAGGAAATTTTCTTGACGCAATCATCACTCAACGGGCGACCAGGTTTTGGATTTGGTGAAGATAAAATGCCATTTTCATTCTGGAGAACTTTCGCTCTTCTTGCCATGTGGAATGAAGTGTTGAACTCTCTTTCAATTTGTCGGATGGTCCACGATTTTGGAAGGATTGTAAGAATCTGAATTTTCTCGCTATATTTTTCGGCTGTCGCGAATTTTTCTCGTAGTTGGGTGATAACTTCATTCTGTGCTCCTTCACTTTCTTCTGAAGAAACCAATTTACTGGCTGGAATCAATTTTCTGTTGATAGCGGATTGAATTCTTTTTGTTTTCTCCAATTTCAGCTGCGTGGACTTCAAGATCTTCAAATCGATAGGGGACTCATCAAAAATGGCCAGTTGTGGATTGATATTTGTCACCGCTATCTCAATATCCACTTTCGTGTCTGTGAAAATCGAACGATCATTTGATGAAGACGTGGAAGAGGAAGACCCTTCTTCAACTTCTTTCACTACTTGTAGCCCAGACGGACCTGGAATACTTGGATCAATCGATGGAACTTCTACGGTTTCAACCACTCCCTCGGTTTTTTTTTGAGATCCACGAATCACTTTCAA
The DNA here is from genome assembly GCA_949788335.1 of Salpingus planirostris. Taxonomy (NCBI): domain Eukaryota; kingdom Metazoa; phylum Arthropoda; class Insecta; order Coleoptera; family Salpingidae; genus Salpingus; species Salpingus planirostris. Next base: position 4,138,285 of record OX460917.1, on the reverse strand, counting down.
TCGACATTTTGCACAGATATAGTTCCGAAATTTAAGATTTGGGTAGTGTTTCCGCAACTGTTCACTAACACATCGCAATTCTTTGCCATAGCGGTAATGACCACTAATTTTGAGTGGATTACAGCACTCTCGAACGTTTCGCGAAGACATATTTGTAGACTGTTGTCCACGAAACACTCTTAACGTCTGAAAATTATTTCTAACTAAATTTCAGTTTTTCAATGTAGCCAATGAGCAAGTAGGGGTTTAGTTATTTAAAGCACGAGAAAGTAATAATTTGGGGTACCTATCGAATTAGTTATTAATGACTGCCCCATCAGTGGCAGATTATGACTTGGTGGATATTTAGTTTTCAAGAAAGCTAAGTGACTCATTATAAGCACTATCTAAGTAGACACAGATGAGCATTTTTCCTAGATGGCTTTGAAATGGTTTAATTACTATTTATGGGAAATCTGAAATTTAAGAGAAAAATTTCATTCTATTTCACATAATATAATTATTAAATGCGACATGGTTCTGGTTCCTGAAAGTCAATAGATCCTGGTAGGTTTCCTATAAAGATAGAAGAAGTATTTATTGAATTGCATAAGTTAAAACATAATACGTAATGTCTCCGGGGACGCGAAGCGTATGGGCCTGTACTCAGTTCAGCTCTCGGCGTGCGCGCACAAAAAAAATTCGTAAAAAGTCAATTATGAAATGTCCGTCCTGAATTTTTTTTTGTCGATTGTCAACATTATGAGCAACATTTGTGATTTTTTTGAAATTTTTCGCACCGTGGAAAATGGCCCAAAATTCACTTTAAAATAAAAAAATTAATTTTTCTGTACAAGTTCCGTTTCAAATTATCAATTGGAGTCAATTTCCGTAAAGGATATTTTTCTGTGAACAAAAGTAAAAAAAGATCATTTCGATTGGTCAACTCGTTCAGAAGTTATGAATAATTGTGCGACGGCGTGCGGGCGAGTGGTCGGAAAATGTTCTAGGGCGTATCTTTTGAAATAAGGGCAATAGGGCCAAACGCCTGGAGCTGAGCACTTATTATGATGACCACTAACTTTTGTGAAAATCTCAAACAGATCCGTGACATTGACCATTTTTGCTGATCGTCTTGGCGTGGAATGACCCAATAACGTTTAGTACATAACGAGGCGGTTTAAAATCGAATTATGATTTTAATATCGACATTTGATGTGACAATCGCCTATAATCGACGTATTTGCCGTGGCTTGAACTCGATTTCAAACTATACATCAGTCTGTGGCAGAGATTATACATATTTCTGTGGACAAGTGTAGCGGAAACGTGACGTATTAGTTGCGAAATAACCATGAAAGAACTGCCCGGCCCTCATTGGTGCATTTTATTGGGTTGTCAGTTTGCTTGCATCAGCTTGCATTTTGTTCATCACATCTGTGTTGTGGTCGAGTGTGGTCATGTTCTGAGAGTTGGCTAATAAAGGTAAGTTTTCCTTGCCCTTATCAAGCCCTTCCGGGGCTATATTTTTTCTTCAAATCGTCAACCTTTCTTTACCCCAATTTTTGGTATAAAAATGTCTTAAAATTTCACAACAATACCTTAGAATTAAACTCAACCCTTCTATCGAATCTAACCACACTTAAAGCTTATATATAGTACATATAAGTAAAATGGTTTTGTACATTATCAATCCCATAATCAATACTGTGATTTTTCGCTTTTGAGTAGCCATTTCTGTGGACTAAGATTTGAATACCCGGTGTTTTAACGATTGTCGAGTCAAGCTGAACGCGGACCTGAAAAAGGCTATAATGGCCATAAACTCTGTACATAGTACCTATTATTCAAAGAATCGACTTTATTACTATATTTCTTGTAAAATCGAATACAATTATCTAGACTATTCCACTAGTTCTTCACTGATGCCCCTGATTTTATAATGAAACGTTACTCCATTTGAAAAAAAAAATTAAGTTTAAAATGTGAACTATCTAATTCATTTGTCCCATTTTCATTTCTCTTCAATTGTTGAAATGGACTGTAAGCTTGATTAAAGAAATCTTTTTCCAAGTAGAGTATTGTGTTGATTGTTCATAATCTTCCAAAGAACATAACCTCAATTTATATATGAAACGAAATGAAAATTCAAATGTGTTGAGTTATTTTCTTTACTTTACAGAACATGCCAAAGCCAAAAAGGTTGTCAACGCGTCGGTTAAATGAAATTGCTGTTAATGAGGCAAAATTATATTTAAAAAGTTTGCAGAGGGATGCACTACCAAAAGAAATTGACGGTAACGATGAGAGCTATGATGAAAATACAATAATTTTGGGGGCAACAAATAACCAATCATGTTCTGGTGCGTCTTCAGAATGCGAATCAGTGTCGACGTCGCTTTCTGATGAATGTTTACAAACAGTAAATTTAAGTGAATCCCAAACGAATAAACTCACGTTTAAAGATAAATTAAGAAGCTGGGTCATACAGAATAAAATAAATCATAGTCAGTGTAATGGCCTTCTAAGTTTACTCATAGATAATGGCCATCCAGAATTGCCACAAGATACAAGAACCTTACTTGAAACACCACGATGTGTTCCTATGCAAAATTTTGGGGGGGGGGGCGTTTTTTGCCATTTTGGTCTCGAAATAGGGTTAAAACAGCATCTATCTGATAATCACAGCCTTATGCCAGGCACTAAATTGAAACTTCAATTCAATATAGATGGTTTGCCTATCGCTAATAGTTCGGTTAAGTAGTTTTGGCCAATTTTATGCTCAGTTTCGAATGTTAATCCACCACCAGTGTTTATTGTAAGTTTATTTGAAGGAAAGACTAAGCCAGACAATGTCAATGATTTCTCACAAAATTTTGTTGATGAAGCCAATTACCTTATTGGTAACAAAATCACCATTAGAGAAACGCTGTATGAGGTTGAAATTGAATGTTTTATATGCGTTGCTTCCGCTAAGGCTATGGTCTCCGGTATAGTATGCCATGGTGAATATAATGCTTGTAGCAAATGTACAGTTCATGGCGTTTTTGATAATAGCGTGGTATACTTAGAAACCAATGCACCGCTTCGTACTGATCACGATTTTAGAACCAGAAAATATTTGAACCATCATAGACATAACTCAATATTGCAAAACCTTCAAATCGATATGGTCCAAGCATTTCCATTAGACTATATGCATTTGGTGTGTTTAGGAGTCGTGAAAAAATTGATCTCTATTTGGCACGGTAAACCAGGTCGGGGCAAACTAAGTGCTGACAGTATAAAAACTTTGAATATGAATTTACAATCATGCCACGATTGGTTGCCATTAGAAATTGTTAGAAGATATTCAGAACTACCACATTACAAAAAGTGGAAAGCAACTGAATTTAGAACATTCCTGTTTTTCGTACAAATCGACATCGAAAAGGCGTCAAAACGAGTTAAATCTGTATGTAAAGTGATGTGGCCTTCGTTTCGGATATTATAGCCGAAAACCGCATCGAAATTGGTCCATAAATGGGCGAGAAATTGGCAAGGAGAAGTACGTACTTTCCGAGGGGCCCCAAAACAAGGCTGTCGGGACCCCAGCGGAAGCCGGTCCGTGTGCGGACATCTCAGGACTGTCAACAAGTGCCGTGATCATATTTCCGTCAAAACACCATCGAAATCGCTCCCCGGATACCTGGGTTGTGCCAATTTCGTGGCGGCGTCAAGGGCGGAGCACCGAAGACAGCGGATCGTGCAAAAAACCGCCGGCTGCTCATAACGAACGGTCCGTCGTCTGGAAAGTTAATCCCTCACGAAAAATCGACCCGAAAAACGCGGATTATGAACGTTTGTTCCAAGGTATCTGACATTTTATTTTGACACTTTGATTTGAATTTCGGCCAGATGAACCAATACCGGGCACATGTATCTACTGCAGGTGTCACATTAAGAAGCCAGTTTGAATTTTTTATCGATATCTAGACTAATAAGAAAGTTTCGCCACTTTGAAGCTTGCGAAAATCGTTGAAATTTTCGTGAAAATATCATGTCGAAAATTCAAAAAGCACGATTCTTGGTCAATTCGGAAGCTTTTTCGCACATGTCCATACTGTTTTCGATAGATTTTTCGATTCTCTTCCGATTGCCGGGTAGCCCGAATCGATATCTCGATCGGTTCAAAAGTTAGACTGGTTTTAATTTTACGAGACCGATGATTTTGTGATTTTTCGGAGGCCACAATTCACATGAAAAATTACCTTCTTCCGATGCGCTCTAGAAGCATTTCGTAGATTTATTGACGCTCTTCCGAATGCGCGGCCGCCCATCCCGATCGGAGCTTCGGTTCGAAAGTTATGGTCTATTGAATATTTCGAGCAAAATTTGCACCCAAAGTGATGGATTTTCGAAAAAATCGAAAATCACTAAATGTCGTCCAAATCGGAATCCAGACACTTTTCCCGATAGATTTTGAGCTAACTAAGCGATTCCCTGGTCGTGCGACTCAATAACTCCACTAATAACGAAGTTATAGCCGTTTGAAAATGTTACTCCATTTTCAACGGTACGGCAATATTAGACGCATTTTCTCTCTTCAGATTACTCAATCAGAACCCAATTTGAATTTGCCGTCGATATCTCAACAAATAAGGAAGTTACAGCACTTTGAAATTTTCAAAAAGTTGAAAATTCGAAAAATCGAACATTTTTTCTTCCCTCAGATGAACCAATACCGGGCACATGTATCTACTTCAGGTGTCACAATAAGAAGACAATTTGAATTTTTTATCGATATCTCGACTAATAAGAAAGTTTCGCCACTTTGAAGTTAGCGAAAATCGTCAAAATTTTCGTGAAAATTTCATGTCAAAAATTTAAAAAGCAAGATTCTTGTTCAATTCGAAAGCTTTTCGCACATGTCCATTCTGTTTTCGATAGATTTTTGGATTCTCTTTCGATTGCCGGGTAGTCCGAATCGATATCTCGATCGGTTCAAAAGTTAGACCGGTTTTAATTTCACGAGACCGATGATTTTTTGATTTTTCGGAGGCCACAATTCACATGAAAAATCACCTTTTCTCAATGCGCTCTAGAACCATTTCGTAGATTTTTTGACGCACTTTCGAATGCGCGGCCGCCCATCCCGATCGGAGCTTTGGTTCGAAAGTTATGGTCTATTGAATATTTCGAGCAAAATTTGTACCCAAAGTGATGGATTTTAAAAAAAAACGAAAATCACTAAATGTCGTCCAAGTCAAAATTCAGACACTTTTCCCGATAGATTTTGAGCTAAATAAGCGATTCCCGGGTCGTGCGACTCGATAGCTCCACTAATAACGAAGTTATAGCCGTTTGAAAATTTTACTCTATTTTCAACGGTACGGCAATATTAGACACATTTTCTCGCTTCAGATGGTTCCATTAGAACCCAATTTAAATTTGCCGTCGATATCTCAACAAATAAGGAAGTTACAGCACTTTGAAATTTTCAAAAAGTTGGAAATACGAAAAATCGAACAGTTTTTTTTCTTCAGATGAACCAATGCCGGGCACATGCATCTACTCCAGGTGACACAATAAGAAGCCAGTTTGAATTTTTCATCGAAATCTCGACTAATAAGAAAGTTTCGCCACTTTGAAGTTTGCGAAAACCTTTGAAATTTTCGTAAAAATTTCATGTCAAAAATGTAAAAAGCACGATTCTCGGTCAATTCGGAAGTTTTTCGCACATGTCCATACTGTTTTCGATAGATTTTCCGATTCTCTTCCGATTGCCGGGTAGCCCGAATCGATATCTCGATCGGTTCAAAAGTTAGACTGGTTTTAATTTTACGAGACCGATGATTTGGTGATTTTTCGAAGGCCATAATTCACCCGAAAAATCACCTTTTCCCGATGCGCTCTAAAGCCATTTCGTAGATTTTTTGACGCACTTTTGAATACGCGGCCGCCCATCCCGATCGGAGCTTTGGTTCGAAAGTTATGGTTTATTGAATATTTCGAGCAAAATTTGTACCCAAAGTGATGGATTTTCAAAAAAATCGAAAATCACTAAATGTCGTCCAAATCAAAATTCAGACACTTTTCCCGATAGATTTTGAGTTAAATAAGCGATTCCCGGGTCGTGCGACTCAATAGCTCCACTATTAACGAAGTTATAGCCGTTTGAAAATTTTACTCTATTTTCAACGGTACGGCAATATTAGATGCATTTTCTCACTTCAGATGGTTCCATTGAAACCCAATTCAAATTTGCCGTCGATATCTCAACAAATAAAGAAGTTACAGCACTTTAAAATTTTCAAACAGTTGAAAATTCGAAAAATCAAACATTTTTTTTTCCTCAGATGAACCAATACCGGGCACATGTATCTACTCCAGGTGTCACAATAAGAAGCTAATTTGAATTTTTTATCGATATCTCGACTAATAAGAAAGTTCCGCCACTTTGAAGTTTGCGAAAATCGTCAAAATTTTCGTGAAAATTTCATGTAAAAAATTTAAAAAGCACGATTTTCGGTTAATTCGAAAGCTTTTTGCACATATCCATACTGTTTTCGATAGATTTTTCGATTCTCTTCCGATTGCCGGGTAGCCCGAATCGATATCTCGATCGGTTCAAAAGTTAGACTGGTTTTAATTTTACGAGACCGATGATTCTGTGATTTTTCGGAGGCCACAATTCACATGAAAAATTACCTTTTTCCGATGCGGTCTAGAAGCATCTCGTAGATTTTTTGACGCTCTTTCGAATGCGCGGCCGCCCATTTCGATCGGAACTTTGGTTCGAAAGTTATGGTCTATTGAATATTTCGAAAAAATCGAAAATCACTAAATGTCTTCCAAATCGAAATCCAGACACTTTTCCCGATAGATTTTGAGCTAACTAAGCGATTTTTGGGTCGTGCGACTCGATAGCTCCACTAATAACGAAGTTATAGCCGTTTGAAAATTTTACTCTATTCTCAACGGTACGGCAATATTAGACGCATTTTCTCACTTCAGATGGTTCCATTGAAACCCAATTTAAATTTGCCGTCGATATCGCAACAAATAAAGAAGTTACAGCACTTTGAAATTTTCAAAAAGTTGGAAATACGAAAAATCGAACATTTTTTTTTCTTCAGATGAACCAATACCGGGCACATGCATCTACTCCAGGTGACACAATAAGAAGCCAGTTTGAATTTTTCATCGAAATCTCGACTAATAAGAAAGTTTCGCCACTTTAAAGTTTGCGAAAACCTTTGAAATTTTCGTAAAAATTTTATGTCAAAAATTCAAAAAGCACGATTCTCGGACAATTCGGAAGTTTTTCGCACATGTCCATACTGTTCTCGATAGATTTTTCGATTCTCTTCCGATTGCCGGATAGCCCGAATCGATATCTCGATCGGTTCAAAAGTTAGACCGGTTTTAATTTTACGAGACCGATGATTTTGTGATTTTTCGGAGGCCACAATTCACATGAAAAATTGCCTTTTTCTGATGCGCTCTAAAAGCATTTCGTAGATTTTTTGACGCACTTTCGAATGCGCGGCCGCCCATTTCGATCGGAGCTTTGGTTCGAATATTTCGAGCAAAATTTGTACCAAAGTGATGGATTTTCAAAAAAATCGAAAATCACTAAATGTCGTCCAACTCAAAATTCAGACACTTTTCCCGATAGATTTTGAGCTAAATAAGCGATTCCCGGGTCGTGCGACTCGATAGCTCCACTAATAACGAAGTTATAGCCGTTTGAAAATTTTACTCTATTTTCAACGGTACGGCAATATTAGACGCATTTCCTCACTTCAGATGGTTCCATTAGAACCCAATTTAAATTTGCCGTCGATATCTCAACAAATAAAGAAGTTACAGCACTTTAAAATTTTCAAAAAGTTGAAAATTCGAAAAATCAAACATTTTTTTTTCCTCAGATGAACCAATACCGGGCACATGTATCTACTCCAGGTGTCACAATAAGTAGCCAATTTGAATTTTTTATCGATATCTCGACTAATAAGAAAGTTTCGCCAATTTGAAGTTTGCGAAAATCGTCGAAATTTTCGTAAAAATTTCATGTGAAAAATTTAAAAAGCACGATTCTCGGTTAATTCGAAAGCTTTTTGCACATATCCATACTGTTTTCGATAGATTTTTCGATTCTTTTCCGATTGCCGGGTAGCCCGAATCGATATCTCGATCGGTTCAAAAGTTAGACCGGTTCTATTTTCACGAGACCGATGATTTGGTGATTTTTCGGAGGCCATAATTCACATGAAAAATCACCTTTTTCCGATGCGCTCTGAAGCATTTCGTAGATTTTTTGACGCTCATTCGAATGCGCGGCCGTCCATTTCGATCGGAGCTTTGGTTCGAAAGTTATGGTCTATTGAATATTTCGAGCAAAATTTGCACCCAAAGTGATAAATTTTCGAAAAAATCGAAAATCACTAAATGTCGTCCAAATCGAAATCCAGACACTTTTCCCGATAGATTTTGAGCTAACTAAGCGATTCTTGGGTCGTGCGACTCGATAGCTCCACTAATAACGAAGTTATAGCCGTTTGAAAATTTTACTCTATTTTCAAGGGTACGGCAATATTAGACACATTTTCTCACTTCAGATGGTCTCATTGGAACCCAATTTAAATATGCCGTCGATATCTCGACAAATAAGGAAGTTACAGCACTTTGAAATTTTCAAAAAGTTGAAAATTCGAAAAATCGAAAAATTTTTTTTCCTCAGATGAACCAATACCGGGCACATGCATCTACTCCAGGTGACAAAATAAGAAGCCAGTTTGAATTTTTCATCGAAATCTCGACTACTAAGATAATTTCGCCACTTTGAAGTTTGCGAAAACCTTTGGAATTTTCGTAAAAATTTCATGTCAAAAATTTAAAAAGCACGATTCTCGGTCAATTCGGAAGTTTTTCGCACATGTCCATACTGTTTTCGATAGATTTTTCGATTCTCTTCCGATTGCCGGATACCCCGAATCGATATCTCGATCGGTACAAAAGTTAGACCGGTTTTAATTTTACGAGACCGATGATTTTGTGATTTTTCGGAGGCCACAATTCACATGAAAAATTGCCTTTTTCTAATGCGCTCTAGAAGCATTTCGTAGATTTTTTGACGCACTTTCGAATGCGCGGCCGTCCATTTCGATCGGAGCTTTGGTTCGAAAGTTATGGTCTATTGAATATTTCGAGCAAAATTTGCACCCAAAGTGATGGATTTTTGAAACAATCGAAAATCACTAAATGTCGTCCAAATCGAAATCCAGACACTTTTCCCGATAGATTTTGAGCTAACTACGCGATTCTTGGGTCGTGCGACTCGATAGCTCCACTAATAACGAAGTTATAGCCGTTTGAAAATTTTACTCTATTTTCAACGGTACGGCAATATTGGACACATTTTCTCACTTCAGATGGTTCCATTAGAACCCAATTTAAATTTGCCGTCGATATCTCAACAAATAAGGAAGTTACAGCACTTTGAAATTTTCAAAAAGTTGAAAATTCGAAAAATCGAAAATTTTTTTTTCCTCAGATGAACCAATACCGGGCACATGCATCTACTCCAGGTGACACAATAAAAAGCCAGTTTGAATTTTTCATCGAAATCTCGACTACTAAGATAATTTCGCCACTTTGAAGTTTGCGAAAACCTTTGGAATTTTCGTAAAAATTTCATGTCAAAAATTTAAAAAGCACGATTCTCGGTCAATTCGGAAGTTTTTCGCACATGTCCATACTGTTTTCGATAGATTTTTCGATTCTCTTCCGATTGCCGGGTAGCCCGAATCGATATCTCGATCGGTTCAAAAGTTAGACCGGTTTTAATTTTACGAGACCGATGATTTTGTGATTTTTCGGAGGCCACAATTCACATGAAAAATTACCTTTTTCTGATGCAATCTAAAAGCATTTCGTAGATTTTTTGACGCTCTTTCGAATGCGTGGCCGTCCATTTCGATCGGAGCTTTGGTTCGAAAGTTATGGTCTATTGAATATTTCGAGCAAAATTTGCACCCAAAGTGATGGATTTTCGAAAAAATCGAAAATCAACAAATGTCGTCCAAATCAAAATCCAGACACTTTTCCCGATAGATTTTGAGCTAACTAAGCGATTCTTGGGTCGTGCGACTCGATAGCTCCACTAATAACGAAGTTATAGCCGTTTGAAAATTTTACTCTATTTTCAACGGTACGACAGTATTAGACGCATTTTCTCACTTCAGATGGTTCCATTAGAACCCAATTTAAATTTGCCGTCGATATCTCAACAAATAAGGAAGTTACAGCACTTTGAAATTTTCACAAAGTTGGAAATACGAAAAATCGAACATTTTTTTTTCTTCAGATGAAACAATACCGGGCACATGCATCTACTCCAGGTGACACAATAAGAAGCCAGTTTGAATTTTTTATCGAAATCTCGACTAATAAGAAAGTTTCGCCACTTTGAAGCTTGCGAAAATCGTTGAAATTTTCGTAAAAATTTCATAACAAAAATTCAAAAAGCACGATTCTCGGTCAATTCGGAAGTTTTTCGCACATGTCCATACCGTTTTTGATAGATTTTTCGATTCTCTTCCGATTGCCGGGTAGCCCGAATCGATATCTCGATCGGTTCAAAAGTTAGACTGGTTTTAATTTTACGAGACCGATGATTTTGTGATTTTTCGGAGGCCACAATTCACATGAAAAATTACCTTTTTCTGATGCGCTCTAGAAGCATTTCGTAGATTTTTTGACGCTCTTTCGAATGCGCGGCCGCCCATCCCGATCGGAGCTTTGGTTCGAAAGTTATGGTCTATTGAATATTTCGAGCAAAATTTGTACCCAAAGTGATGGATTTTCGAAAAAATCGAAAATCACTAAATGTCGTACAAATCAAAATCCAGACACTTTTCCCGATAGATTTTGAGCTAACTGAGCGATTCCCGGGTTGTGCGACTCGATAGCTCCACTAATAACGAAGTTATAGCCGTTTGAAAATTTTACTCTATTTTTAACGGTACGGCAATATTGGACACATTTTCTCACTTCAGATGGTTCCATTAGAATTCAATATAAATTTGCCGTCGATATCTCAGCAAATAAGGAAGTTACAGCACTTTGAAATTTTCAAAAAGTTGAAAATTCGAAAAATCGAAAAAATTTTTTCCTCTGATGAACCAATACCGGGCACATGCATCTACTCCAGGTGACACAATAAGAAGCCAGTTTGAATTTTTCATCGAAATCTCGACTACTAAGATAATTTCGCCACTTTGAAGTTTGCGAAAACCTTTGGAATTTTCGTAAAAACTTCATGTCAAAAATTTAAAAAGCACGATTCTCGGTCAATTCGGAAGTTTTTCGCACATGTCCATACTGTTTTCGATAGATTTTTCGATTCTCTTCCGATTGCCGGGTAGCCCGAATCGATATCTCGATCGGTTCAAAAGTTAGACCGGTTTTAATTTTACGAGACCGATGATTTTGTGATTTTTCGGAGGCCACAATTCACATGAAAAATTACCTTTTTCTGATGCAATCTAAAAGCATTTCGTAGATTTTTTGACGCTCTTTCGAATGCGCGGCCGTCCATTTTGATCGGAGCTTTGGTTCGAAAGTTATGGTCTATTGAATATTTCGAGCAAAATTTGCACCCAAAGTGATGGATTTTCGAAAAAATCGAAAATCAATAAATGTCGTCCAAATCAAAATCCAGACACTTTTCCCGATAGATTTTAAGCTAACTAAGCGATTCTTGGGTCGTGCGACTCGATAGCTCCACTAATAACGAAGTTATAGCCGTTTGAAAATTTTACTCTATTTTCAACGGTACGACAATATTAGACGCATTTTCTCACTTCAGATGGTTCCATTAGAACCCAATTTGAATTTGCCGTCGATATCTCAACAAATAAGGAAGTTACAGCACTTTGAAATTTTCAAAAAGTTGGAAATACGAAAAATCGAACATTTTTTTTTCTTCAGATGAACCAATACCGGGCACATGCATCTACTTCAGGTGACACAATAAGAAGCCAGTTTGAATTTTTCATCGAAATCTCGACTAATAAGAAAGTTTCGCCACTTTGAAGTTTGCGAAAACCTTTGAAATTTTCGTAAAAATTTCATGTCAAAAATTTAAAAAGCACGATTCTCGGTCAATTCGGAAGTTTTTCGCACATGTCCATTTCGTTTTGGATAGATTTTCCGATTCTCTTCCGATTGCCGGGTAGCCCGAATCGATATCTCGATCGGTTCAAAAGTTACACTGGTTTTAATTTTACGAGACCGATGATTTCGTGATTTTTCGGAGGCCACAATTCACATGAAAAATTACCTTTTTCTGATGCGCTCTAGAAGCATTTCGTAGATTTTTTGACGCACTTTCGAATGCGCGGCCGCCCATCCCGATCGGAGCTTTGGTTCGAAAGTTATGGTCTATTGAATATTTCGAGCAAAATTTGTACCCAAAGTGATTGGTTCTCGAAAAAATCGAAAATCACTAAATGTCGTCCAAATCAAAATCCAGACACTTTTCCCGATAGATTTTGAGCTAACTGAGCGATTCCCGGGTCGTGCGACTCGATAGCTCCACTAATAACGAAGTTATAGCCGTTTGAAAATTTTACTCTATTTTCAACGGTACGGCAATATTAGACGCATTTTCTCACTTCAGATGGTTTCATTGAAACCCAATTCAAATTTGCCGTCGATATCTCAACAAAGACAGAAGTTACAGCACTTTGAAATTTTCAAAAAGTTGAAAATTCGAAAAATCGAACATTTTTTCTTCCCTCAGATGAACCATTACCGGGCACATGCATCTACTCCAGGTGACACAATAAGAAGCCAGTTTGAATTTTTTATCGAAATCTCGACTAATAAGAAAGTTTCGCCACTTTGAAGCTTGCGAAAATCGTTGAAATTTTCGTAAAAATTTCATATCAAAAATTCAAAAAGCACGATTCTCGGTCAATTCGGAAGTTTTTCGCACATGTCCATACTGTTTTCGATAGATTTTTTCGATTCTCTTCCGATTGCCGGGTTGCCCGAATCGATATCTTGATCGGTTCAAAAGTTAGACTGGTTTCAATGGAACCATCTGAAGTGAGAAAATGCGTCTAATATTGCCGAACCGTTAAAAATAGAGTAAAATTTTCAAACGGCTATAACTTCGTTATTAGTGGAGCTATCGAGTCGCACGACCCGGGAATCGCTCAGTTAGCTCAAAATCTATCGGGAAAAGTGTCTGTATTTTGATTTGGACGACATTTAGTGATTTTCGATTTTTTCGAAAATCCATCACTTTGGGTACAAATTTTGCTCGAAATATTCAATAGACCATAACTTTCGAACCAAAGCTCCGATCGGGATGGGCGGCCGCGCATTCGAAAGAGCGTCAAAAAATCTACGAAATGCTTCTAGAGCGCATCGGAAAAAGGTAATTTTTCATGTGAATTGTGGCCTCCGAAAAATCACAAAATCATCGGTCTCGTAAAATTAAAACCAGTCTAACTTTTGAACCGATCGAGATATCGATTCGGGCTACCCGGCAATCGGAAGAGAATCGAAAAATCTATCGAAAACAGTATGGACATGTGCGAAAAACTTCCGAATTGACCGAGAATCGTGCTTTTTGAATTTTTGACATGAAATTTTTACGAAAATTTCAACGATTTTCGCAAGCTTCAAAGTGGCGAAACTTTCTTATTAGTCGGGATATCGATAAAAAATTCAACCTGACTTCTTATTGTGACACCTGCAGTAGATACATGTGCCCGGTATTGGTTCATCTGAGGGAAGAAAAAATATTCGATTTTTCGAATTTTCAACTTTTTGAAAATTTCAAAGTGCTGTAACTTCTTTATTTGTTGAGATATCGACGGCAAATTTAAATTATGTTTTAATGGAACCATCTGAAGTGCGAAAATGCGTCTAATATTGCCGTACCGTTGAAAATAGAGTAAAATTTTCAAACGGCTATAACTTCGTTATTAGTGGAGCTATCGAGTCGCACGACCCGGGAATCGCTCAGTTAGCTCAAAATCTATCGGGAAAAGTGTCTGGATTTTGATTTGGACGACATTTAGTGATTTTCGATTTTTTCGAAAATCCATCACTTTGGGTACAAATTTTGCTCGAAATATTCAATAGACCATAACTTTCGAACCAAAGCTCCGATCGGGATGGGCGGCCGCGCATTCGAAAGAGCGTCAAAAAATCTACGAAATGTTTCTAGAGCGCATCGGAAAAAGGTAATTTTTCATGTGAATTGTGGCCTCCGAAAAATCACAAAATCATCGGTCTCGTAAAATTAAAACCAGTCTAACTTTTGAACCGATCGAGATATCGATTCGGGCTACCCGGCAATCGGAAGAGAATCGAAAAATCTATCGAAAACAGTATGGACATGTGCGAAAAACTTCCGAATTGACCGAGAATCGTGCTTTTTGAATTTTTGACATGAAATTTTTACGAAAATTTCAACGATTTTCGCAAGCTTCAAAGTGGCGAAACTTTCTTATTAGTCGAGATATCGATAAAAAATTTAAACTGGCTTCTTATTGTGACACCTGCAGTAGATACATGTGCCCGGTATTGGTTCATCTGAGGGAAGAAAAAATGTTCGATTTTTCGAATTTTCAACTTTTTTAAAATTTCAAAGTGCTGTAACTTCTTTATTTGTTGAGATATCGACGGCAAATTTAAATTATGTTTTAATGGAACCATCTGGGGGGTAATGGGTGATCTGGGTCTTGGAGGAGTTGCTAATATCGAATAGGTAACTTCATAAAACTCTAAGCAATGCCCAAACAGCTCGTGTAAAAGCGGTCAGTCTGTGAGTCACCAAGTCCTACTTCTCGCGTCCTCGTCGCACCCCCTGGAAATGCAGGGCATCTGCAGCTAAGAGGAGGGGGCGAACGGCGATCAGCCGGCGCCACAAAGCGGGCAAGTTTTCGATTAAGGGAGACAACCCCGACAGAAAAATCCACCCTTCAGCATAGTAGTCGTGCTGTCTGGGCGTTCTTAAGGCTACCCACGTGTTTGTGCCGTGCGTGGCGTCCCGTAGGGGTGGATGAAGGAATCCTGGTGGTTGAGCCTTGCCTTGGGTGGGCAACACGCCACTTTGGCCTGGATTTCACCTTAAGACGGGCGGTCGGGACTAACCCACCTTGATCAATCGGCTGCGCCGTCCCGTAAGAGGGCCGGCTGGGTGAGCCCCTGGGGTGCAGAGGGGTGTACAGCGGGCGCGCATTCTTGGTTTCCAGGGTGCGTGGCTTGCTCGTGTGCAACTCGCACCTGGGGGCTATATCTCGCGAGTAGCCCTGGCGTCCTTTTGACGTCCCCGTGTTGGACTCCGTGGTGGGTGGGGAGCTCGTGAGACGAAAGTTTCGTCTGTTAGTATGGAATCGAATAATCCTGAAACCAAAACCCATGAGGCTGAGTCGCAAGACTCAACTCACAAAATAAGTAAGCCCCGGAAAAGGCTTTCCGGAGCTCAACAAAAGAAGCGGCGGAGGATGAAGCAGGCGGCCTTAGTGGCTACCGGTAACACCTCTACCGCAAAGAAGGACACTCCCCAAGACTCAAAGGGTCCCAGCTCCCTGGCTGAGGGTCGGAAGCCTCAGGGCAACGAACCGAAACCGGGCAGCGGGTACCCCACACAGAAGAAGAGGCAGAGGTCCGATGGCTCCTCCGCACACTCTCCGGGTGTCAATCCCAATAAGAGAGTTGCGCGGCAGGCGAGCGGGATGTCTGGCCCTTCGAAACGGCCCTCCGGACCTGTTCAGGAGGGGACCTATAGTGGGATGGTTGGCGCTCACCTGAGAGTGGCAATCATCGACAAGCAGGACTGGGACTCTAATTCCCTCGGCAGGATCAAACCTGCCTGGGTCGAGTTATTGCAGGCCAGGTTGACGGAATGTGCAGGTGAATTTGTGCAGGAGCGGGCCGGCCCACGACGCGGCCGCCAGCGCCTCCAAACAGAAAGGCTGGGACGTGATCCTGATGAGCGAGCCCAATCTCGCAAGGGTGAGGGCAAACGATTCGTGGATCGCGGATGCAGCGATGGACGTGGCCATTGCGGTCGTGTCCAGAAGATGTAGGGTCAGAGCCAGGGGGCAAGGCCCCGGTTTTGCATGGATAGATGTGGGAGACTGCATCGTGTACAGTTGCTACATTTCTCCGAATGTAGCTATGAACGTGGTGATGGACTGGCTCGACGATCTGAGCCGGGACATCAGAAGGCACACCAAACCGGTGATTGTGACGGGTGATTTCAACTCCAAGTCACCTGTATGGGGAGGAGACAGGTTAGACCCTAGGGGTGACCTGCTCTCCGACTGGATAGCCGTCTTGGGCCTGGTCGTTCACAACGACGGGGTCAAGCCAACGCTTATAACGGGAGTACAATCCTCCTATATTGATCTGACTCTCAGCACTGCTAATGTTTCAGGAAGAATCGGGAGGTGGACGGTCGAGGATGATGAAACCCTCAGCGACCACCAGTATGTTTCCTTCACTCTGAGCGATCAGGATGGGAGAAGAGGTGCCGCGCGACCGACGGTCCCGGGCAACCGGGTGCCGGACTTCGCGGGTTGGAGCACGGGTGGACTGAAGGCGGACCGCCTCAGGTGAGTTTTTGTGGGCTGCATGGAGTCCTCGACCGCAAGGGAGAGTGTGACACATGCAGCGTTGAGTAAGGGGCTGCGACAGGCGTGCGAAAGCACCCTGAAGCGGCGCCGGGACGGTGCCTCTTCCGCTGGCAGACGAAACGTCTACTGGTGGAATGAGGACATCGCTGAGGCCAGAAAGGCGTGTGTCAAAGCGCGCCGATCTGTGCAGAGGGCGAATGGCTCCGGCCAACCACCGGAGGCCATCCGACGACGAGTAGGCGAGTATCAGGAATTGAGGAAACTCTTCCGACTACTGGTCCAGAGGGCCAAGGAGGCCAAATGGAAGGAGCTCATCGACGAGGTTGATGGGGACCTGTGGGGACAGGGCTACAAGATAGTCACAAAAAAGTTGGGAGGAGTCTCAAACCTCCCTCAACTGGATGCCGACTTCAGGCAACGTATCGCGGACGTGCTCTTCCCGAGACACGACGTGGTACAGTGGCGCGAGAACCCAGAACCTGGGGAGACGGAGGCCGATCCCTTCACAGTGGAGGAATTGGCAGCCGCCGTTGGGAGGCTTAAATCTGGTAAGGCTCCCGGGCCGGACAAGATTCCGGTAGAGGCCGTCAAGGCGGCCGCTGCGGGAGATAGGGCTGTACACTTCCTCAAAGTGTACAACACACTGATGAGGGAAGGAAACTTTCCGGAGGGATGGAAGCAAGCTAGACTGGTGCTCCTATTGAAGCCCGGCAAGAAAGGGCCTCTCTGCCTTCTCAATGTGATAGCGAAACTCTACGAGCACCTCATCCTGAGGCGGCTCAAGGACGAGTTGGAGCTTAGTGAGGGACTCAGCGCTCTCCAGTATGGGTTTACGGAGGGCAAATCCTCCATAGATGCAGTAGAACGAGTCGTCTCCCTGGGAAGGGAGGCGAATGATCACAGTACAAGAGGTAAGAAGTGGTGTGCGCTAATTACCTTTGATGTTCAGAATGCATTCAATTCTGCCGGATGGGTCCACGTGATGGACGCGTTAAGGAATTTTGGCGTCTCAGGATACCTCAGAAGAGTGATAGGTAGCTACCTGTCGGAAAGGAGCATCGACCTTGGTGAAGGCCAGGTCGTGCAAGTGACGAGTGGAGTTCCTCAGGGATCGGTCCTCGGACCAACTTTGTGGAACGTGATGTATGACTCGGTGCTCCGCCTGGAGGTACCGAGAGGAGCGACGCTGACTGCCTGCGCGAATGACCTGGCGCTAGTAGTGGCGAGAAAAGATGTGGGCGACCTTATGGCCGTCGTGGACGAGGTGACCGGTGACATCAGTCGCTGGATGATAGGCAAAGGATTGAGACTGGCCCCGGCGAAAACCGAGGCGGTCATGATGGCGGGGCACAGACCTGTGCCGGACGGCATCTCCTTCAGAGTAGAGGGAGTTACCCTGACACCACAGAAGGTGGTGAAGTACCTAGGGGTTGACATCGACCAGAGGCTATCCTTTGCGGCGCATGTCAACAGAGTAACAAAGAAGGCTGAGGTGTTGACGAGAGCACTGTCAAGGCTGATGCCTAATGTAGGAGGGCCCTCGCCCTCGAAGAGGAGAGTGTTCGCGGGAGTCGTGAACTCAGTGATGATGTACGCGTCTACGGTATGGGCCCCGGCCGCGTTCAAGATGTCCAAGTACAAGGGTATGGTGTGGAGGGTACAGCGCAGGGCTGCCCTCCGCATCTGTTCGGCCTATCGGACGGTGTCCCTGGATGCCGTGCTGGTGGTCGCGGAAATCCCGCCGGCAGACCTCCGAGTCGAGGAGATGCGCAGCGTGCGGGATGGGTCGAAGACGAAGGCAGAGGCGAGGGCCGACACCCTCACGAAGTGGCAAGATCGCTGGGATTCCAGCAGGACTGGCAGGTGGACCCACAGGCTTATTCCCAGACTAAGCCAGTGGATCGAGAGAAGGAGTGGGGTAGGTGCAGTAAATTACTACCTAACTCAGATGTTGACAGGTCATGAAGACTTTCGAGCCTTCCTGCACCGGATCAACCGGGCAGAAGACCCCCAGTGTGTCTACTGCGGAGAAGAGGATACGGTGGAGCACACGCTCTTCCGGTGTCACAGGTAGACCGAGGACTTTCGCACAAGAGAGACTCGGGTTGGAGTAGTAGTCACTCCGGACAACATAATCGAAATTATGTTACAGAGTCCGGAGAACTGGAGAGCGGCCCAGTGCTGCGCGGAGTCCATCCTTAAGACTAAGGAGATGGACGAGAGGACAAGGAGAGCGGCGGACGGTGACGGCGGCGGGCACGACCCTCCCGTCAGGGTGCCTCCGCGCCCTCCTTGAGGTAAGAAGGGTTTCGGCACGCGGCGTTAGGGGGGGGTGGCATGGTAGGACATGGAGGTCTCCATCCCTTTCAACCCTGGACAAGTAGTGTCCCGTCGCGTCCGAGACCCTGTGGTGTATACACCCGGGTGTAGCCTGACCAGTCTGAGCTCCTGCAGTTATGCCTCCGGGCGATTCCGGGAGTTCGGGTAGGCGAAGAACGGAGGGGGTGCGTAATTCCTTAAGGACGTCCCCCACGGTAGCTGGCGGGTGTGGGGCCAGCTACATAGAGTAGGAGGTTGACGGAATGTCTGGATAGGGAACTGTCCAGGGATTCGGCCAGCCCACCTATTTTCCGGTCCTGGAACTACTCACAGGAGGTCCTTAGGATCAACTGCGAAAATGACGGTTCTTTAGCTTGGCTAAAGAAGACCATCGCAGAATTGCCCCCCCAATGGGAAGGTGCAAAGCTGGACGTCATCCCCGTGGATCAGCTACCAAAGCTGACCAAGATGACTCTGTGGATTCCGGGCGAACCGGCGGAAACGGAGGTAGTCTTGCGACGCTTGGCGGCCCAAAATCCATGGGCAAAAGTCGGGGAGTGGATGACCTTCCACACCGCGGCCAAGGATGTCCCGAAAGGTGTGAGGGAGGCCGTCGTCAAATCCTTCGACAGCAAACAAGGGAGGCTGAACTACCTGTTCACCTCCCTAAAGGTGAAGTTCCACCAGGCCGCCTCCACTGTTCGCAGTGAGGTCGATGCTCCCTCCCAGGAGGACGAACAGTCGACCGACCGGGCGGCCTCCTCGACGGCCACAGGACCGTCCGTCATTTGAGGAACCAGGCTGTCATTTGACAACCCGGTCCTTCTCAAACTGTTACGGATCACGGATGGCAACCAAAGTAAGTTTCATACAAACAAACCTCCAACACTGCCGGGCGGCGGTCGCAACTTTGTGCCGCCACCTGGACAGCGTTAAAACTACAATAGCCCTTATCCAGGAGCCCTGGTGCGTAAAAGGCCAGGTCTGTGGACTGGGCAAATTAAGTGGTACTGTATATGTAACACAGAATGTTGACAGGCCTAGGACGTGTATATACATACCGAGGCAATTTCAAGCCAACCTAGTACCGCAGTTCTGCACCGGGGACCTAACGGCTGTACGTGTCAGCTGCGATACGGGGGACGGGCAACAAAAAGATGTAATCATCGCATCAATCTACCTGCCGATCAACTCGATAGGACCCCCACCTCCAAGAGAGATGACGGGCCTCGTCGAGTACTGTGAGGCCGGAAATAAACACCTCATTATTGGATGTGATTCGAACGCTCACCACACAAGTTGGGGGAGCGCCGAGAACAACAATCGAGGTAAGACACTACTAGAATATATTGCTAGCACTAGTTTAGAAATTGTTAATAGAGGGAGCGAACCAACCTTCGTCACCTCTAGGTGCCAAACAGTGATAGACATCACCCTGGCATCCGCAAACATTTCAAGTAAGATCGCGGATTGGCATGTGGCACCCGAGGTGTCCATGTCCGATCACCGATGGATAAGTTTCAACATTAAGTGCTGTGAAGTAGTGAGCAGCCCCCACCGGGACCCCAGGAAGACAGACAGGGAGTCGTTTCGTGCGCACCTGGAGAGATCCCTGGGAGCCTCACATATACCACAGGACATCACAACGGCTGAGCAGGTGGAGCAGGGCGTTGCATCTGTGAGATCAAGTATCATCAAATCATATGAAAGTACCTGCCCGCTGCGCACTGCGGCTGTCGGGGGTCGTGCGACACCATGGTGGTGCACAGAACTTGGCAACCTCAGGACGCGAAGCAGGAAACTCTTCAACAGAGCCAGAACCACCCGAAATGTCACGGACTGGGAAGCTTACAACGAGCACCGGAAAGTGTACAAAGGGTTGATTCGCAAAAGACAACGGGAGGCATGGAGATCGTTCTGTGGTGGCATAGAGTCCACTGCCTCAGCCGCCCGACTGAAGAAGATCATCTCGAAAGACCCAAATCAACAACCCAGCAGTTTGAAGCGAGGGGACGGTACCTACACTACCGACCTAGCGGAGACTGCGGGGGTGCTGATGGACACACATTTCCCAGATTGTACGGTAGCACCTGACCTTGTTTGGCCCGAGTACGTCGCCCCGGAACCTACTGCTGTAGACTGGGCTGTGGCCGCTCGTATTGCAAGTGCTTCAAAAGTAGCTTGGGCTATCAAATCGTTCCTTCCTTATAAATCACCCGGGCTGGATGGCGTGTATCCTGCTCTACTCCACTGGGGTTTGGAGATCATACTAGACCACCTGGTGCGAATCTTCCGGGCGTGTATCGTCCTCAGATACATTCCCGGGGAATGGAGGGAAGTGAAAGTAATATTTATACCAAAACCGGGGAAATCGGACTACTCCGCGGCAAAATCCTATAGGCCTATCAGTCTAACGTCTTTTCTTCTAAAGACCTTAGAGAGATTGTGCGACAGAGAGATTAGGGATACGGCGCTAGTGGAACGCCCTCTTCATCCCAGTCAACACGCATACATCCCAGGAAGATCGACCGAGTCTGCGCTACACGCAGTGGTGAGCAGAATCGAGAGGTCGATGGAGGTCAAATAATCTACCCTGGGAGTGTTTATAGACATCGAAGGCGCTTTTGACCGACCAACCTTCGAAAGCATAACCAAGGCACTACAGGAACACGCCGTAACCCCCATGTTGTGTGGGCTGATTCGGCATGCCCTGGAGTGGCGGGCAATACAGATAAGTGTAGGGGATTGCACCGTCAGGGGTGTCGTTAGCAAGGGCTGTCCACAGGGTGGAGTCTTATCTCCGCTAATATGGGACATATTAGTTGACGACCTGCTGCGCCGGCTCAATGAGTCGGGGTTCCGCACTATTGGCTATGCAGATGACCTGGCAATCCTGCTTACGGGTAAACATGAGAGCATACTCTGCAACATTATGCAGAGCGCGCTGAACATAGTTGATGAATGGACAACGGAACGCTCCCTCTCGGTAAACGCCGCGAAAACGGAGCTCGTTCTTTTCACGAAAAAAACGAAAGCTAGGTGCAATGACCTTACCTAGACTTAAGGGAACCCAACTTAGTCTAACGAAGGAAGTCAAGTACCTGGGAATCGTACTTGACAGCAAACTCAACTGGAAAAGACACTTGGAGTTAAAAGTGAGCAAGGCATGCGCGGCCTTCTGGCAATGCCGCAGGGCTGTTGGGCGGTCTTGGGGCCTATCCCCTAGGATCGTCCTCTGGCTATATGTGGCGGTCATCAGACCCATGCTTTGCTACGGTGCGCTCGTCTGGTGGCCCAGAACCAGACAGAGGAACGAGATGGCTCATATAAGTCACATCCATAGGCTGATATGCCTGGCAGTGACTGGGGCTATGAGGACGACCCCAACTGCGGCCTTGGAGACGATTCTTTGCCTGCCTCCCCTCGACCTGTACGTCGAGGAGGTGGCTCTGGGGACGGCTTTGAGACTGCGGGCTGAGGGTCTATGGAATGACAGAAACCACGATGACGGTCACACTCGCATCCTGAATGAGGCGCTCATGAGAGTACCTATTCTGGGGGCGAGGTCTGATCGCATCCCGGTGAAATACAACTTCACAAGGCGTTATGGCATTGAAATAAACTGTTGCGAAGAAAAAGCATCGGACGTGAACATCTTCACGGACGGCTCCAAAAATAGTCGAGGCACGGGCTCGGGTATCTTCTCCGAAGATCCAGACCTGCGAGACAGTTTAGCTCTTGGATGCTACTCCAGCGTGTTCCAAGCGGAACTGACGGGGGTGACTCAAGGGGCCAAAAGAGCCACTGAACTTGGAATCAGGGGCAAGTCTGTACGCATCATGACAGATAGTAGAGCGGTATTGCTAGCTCTGAGAGGGTCCAGGATCAACTCGGGGCTGGTCTGGGAATGCCACCTATCTCTGGAAAGACTGGCGGCAGAAAATGTCGTAGACCTTGTATGGGTGAAAGGACATACAGGAATACAGGGTAATGAAGAGGCAGATGGGCTGGCGCGCGAAGGCTCCGACCGACACCTGATCGGGCCGGAGCCGGCGCTACCGGTAGCCCTTTCTACTCTGAATACTCTGATTAAAGAAGACACCCGGACCAGACACTCTGCGCGCTGGGAATCGACTGAAGGCTACAGACAGGGGAGGGCCGCCATCAAGGCACCATCCCTCAAAAGAGCCAAATTTTGCCTACGACTAACCAGAGACAATCTCCGAAAACTCGTAGGGATATGGACCGGGCACGGCCGACTGAACAAACATCTCTACACGCTGGGCGTCGTAACCGATCCCACTTGTCGAGGATGCTTAGAAGAGGACGAGACAGCGGAGCATGTGCTATGTCACTGCCCCGCGCTTGCGTCTACCCGAGGATCCATACTAGGGGACTTCTGGCCAAGTATGGCCGACATTAGCAACACCGCACCCGGTGCGGTCCTCGAGTTTATCAACTCTGTTGGTTGGCTTGAGGACTAGCGGCGGGCGGCAAGGAGTTGCGCCGGAGGGGTGGCACAATGGGCCCAAGTAAGAGGCCTAAGTGCTAGAGTGGCGCAAGCCACTCACCCTCCAAATCCTAATCCAGAATCCATCCAGATGGAACCATCTGAAGTGCGAAAATGCGTCTAATATTGCCGTACCGTTAAAAATAGAGTAAAATTTTCAAACGGCTATAACTTCGTTATTAGTGGAGCTATCGACCCGGGAATCGCTCAGTTAGCTCAAAATCTATCGGGAAAAGTGTCTGGATTTTGATTTGGACGACATTTAGTGATTTTTGATTTTTTCAAAAATCCATCACTTTGGGTACAAATTTTGCTCGAAATATTCAATTGACCATAACTTTCGAACCAAAGCTCCGATCGGGATGGGCGGCCGCGCATTCGAAAGAGCGTCAAAAAATCTACGAAATGCTTCTAGAGCGCATCGGAAAAAGGTAATTTTTCATGTAAATTGTGGCCTCCGAAAAATCACAAAATCATCGGTCTCGTAAAATTAAAACCAGTCTAACTTTTGATCCGATCGAGATATCGATTCGGGCTACCCGGCAATCGGAAGAGAATCGAAAAATCTATCGAAAACAGTATGGACATGTGCGAAAAACTTCCGAATTGACCGAGAATCGTGCTTTTTGAATTTTTGACATGAAATTTTTACGAAAATTTCAACGATTTTCGCAAGCTTCAAAGTGGCGAAACTTTCTTATTAGTCGAGATATCGATAAAAAATTCAAACTGGCTTCTTATTGTGACACCTGCAGTAGATACATGTGCCCGGTATTGGTTCATCTGAGGGAAGAAAAAATGTTCGATTTTTCGTATTTCCAACTTTTTGAAAATTTCAAAGTGCTGTAACTTCTTTATTTGTTGAGATATCGACGGCAAATTTAAATTGGGTTTCAATGGAACCATCTGAAGTGAGAAAATGCGTCTGATATTGCCGAACCGTTAAAATCAGAGTAAAATTTTCAAACGGCTATAACTTCGTTATTAGTGGAGCTATCGAGTCGCACGACCCGGGAATCGCTCAGTTAGCTCAAAATCTATCGGGAAAAGTGTCTGGATTTTGATTTGGACGACATTTAGTGATTTTCGATTTTTTCGAAAATCCATCACTTTGGGTACAAATTTTGCTCGAAATATTCAATAGACCATAACTTTCGAACCAAAGCTCCGATCGGGATGGGCGGCCGCGCATTCGAAAGAGCGTCAAAAAATCTACGAAATGCTTCTAGAGCGCATCGGAAAAAGGTAATTTCTCATGTGAATTGTGGCCTCCGAAAAATCACAAAATCATCGGTCTCGTAAAATTAAAACCAGTCTAACTTTTGAACCGATCGAGATATCGATTCGGGCTACCCGGCAATCGGAAGAGAATCGAAAAATCTATCGAAAACAGTATGGACATGTGCGAAAAACTTCCGAATTGACCGAGAATCGTGCTTTTTGAATTTTTGACATGAAATTTTTACGAAAATTTCAACGATTTTCGCAAGCTTCAAAGTGGCGAAACTTTCTTATTAGTCGAGATATCGATAAAAAATTCAAACTGGCTTCTTATTGTGACACCTGCAGTAGATACATGTGCCCGGTATTGGTTCATCTGAGGGAAGAAAAAATGTTCGATTTTTCGAATTTTCAACTTTTTTAAAATTTCAAAGTGCTGTAACTTCTTTATTTGTTGAGATATCGACGGCAAATTTAAATTGGGTTTCAATGGAACCATCTGAAGTGAGAAAATGCGTCTGATATTGCCGAACCGTTAAAATCAGAGTGAAATTTTCAAACAGCTATAACTTCGTTATTAGTGGAGCTATCGAGTCGCACGACCCGGGAATCGCTCAGTTAGCTCAAAATCTATCGGGAAAAGTGTCTGGATTTTGATTTGGACGACATTTAGTGATTTTCGATTTTTTCGAAAATCCATCACTTTGGGTACAAATTTTGCTCGAAATATTCAATAGACCATAACTTTCGAACCAAAGCTCCGATCGGGATGGGCGGCCGCGCATTAGAAAGAGCGTCAAAAAATCTACGAAATGCTTCTAGAGCGCATCGGAAAAAGGTAATTTCTCATGTGAATTGTGGCCTCCGAAAAATCACAAAATCATCGGTCTCGTAAAATTAAAACCAGTCTAACTTTTGAACCGATCGAGATATCGATTCGGGCTACCCGGCAATCGGAAGAGAATCGAAAAATCTATCGAAAACAGTATGGACATGTGCGAAAAACTTCCGAATTGACCGAGAATCGTGCTTTTTGAATTTTTGACATGAAATTTTTACGAAAATTTCAACGATTTTCGCAAGCTTCAAAGTGGCGAAACTTTCTTATTAGTCGAGATATCGATAAAAAATTCAAACTGGCTTCTTATTGTGACACCTGCAGTAGATACATGTGCCCGGTATTGGTTCATCTGAGGGAAGAAAAAATGTTCGATTTTTCGAATTTTCAACTTTTTTAAAATTTCAAAGTGCTGTAACTTCTTTATTTGTTGAGATATCGACGGCAAATTTAAATTGGGTTTCAATGGAACCATCTGAAGTAAGAAAATGCGACTAATATAGCCGTACCGTTAAAAATAGAGTAAAATTTTCAAACGGCTATAACTTCGTTATTAGTGGAGCTATCGAGTCGCACGACCCGGGAATCGCTCAGTTAGCTCAAAATCTATCGGGAAAAGTGTCTGGATTTTGATTTGGACGACATTTAGTGATTTTCGATTTTTTCGAAAATCCATCACTTTGGGTACAAATTTTGCTCGAAATATTCAATAGACCATAACTTCCGAACCAAAGCTCCGATCGGGATGGGCGGCCGCGCATTCGAAAGAGCGTCAAAAAATCTACGAAATGCTTCTAGAGCGCATCGGAAAAAGGTAATTTTTCATGTGAATTGTGGCCTCCGAAAAATCACAAAATCATCGGTCTCGTAAAATTAAAACCAGTCTAACTTTTGAACCGATCGAGATATCGATTCGGGCTACCCGGCAATCGGAAGAGAATCGAAAAATCTATCGAAAACAGTATGGACATGTGCGAAAAACTTCCGAATTGACCGAGAATCGTGCTTTTTGAATTTTTGACATGAAATTTTTACGAAAATTTCAACGAATTTCGCAAGCTTCAAAGTGGCGAAACTTTCTTATTAGTCGAGATATCGATAAAAAATTCAAACTGGCTTCTTATTGTGACACCTGCAGTAGATACATGTGCCCGGTATTGGTTCATCTGAGGGAAGAAAAAATGTTCGATTTTTCGAATTTTCAACTTTTTTAAAATTTCAAAGTGCTGTAACTTCTTTATTTGTTGAGATATCGACGGCCAATTTAAATTGGGTTTCAATGGAACCATCTGAAGTGAGAAAATGCGTCTGATATTGCCGAACCGTTAAAATCAGAGTAAAATTTTCAAACGGCTATAACTTCGTTATTAGTGGAGCTATCGAGTCGCACGACCCGGGAATCGCTCAGTTAGCTCAAAATCTATCGGGAAAAGTGTCTGGATTTTGATTTGGACGACATTTAGTGATTTTCGATTTTTTCGAAAATCCATCACTTTGGGTACAAATTTTGCTCGAAATATTCAATAGACCATAACTTTCGAACCAAAGCTCCGATCGGGATGGGCGGCCGCGCATTCGAAAGAGCGTCAAAAAATCTACGAAATGCTTCTAGAGCGCATCGGAAAAAGGTAATTTTTCATGTGAATTGTGGCCTCCGAAAAATCACAAAATCATCGGTCTCGTAAAATTAAAACCAGTCTAACTTTTGAACCGATCGAGATATCGATTCGGGCTACCCGGCAATCGGAAGAGAATCGAAAAATCTATCGAAAACAGTATGGACATGTGCGAAAAACTTCCGAATTGTCCGAGAATCGTGCTTTTTGAATTTTTGACATAAAATTTTTACGAAAATTTCAAAGGTTTTCGCAAACTTTAAAGTGGCGAAACTTTCTTATTAGTCGAGATTTCGATGAAAAATTCAAACTGGCTTCTTATTGTGTCACCTGGAGTAGATGCATGTGCCCGGTATTGATTCATCTGAGGGAAGAAAAAATGATCGATTTTTCGAATTTTTAACTTTTTGAAAATTTCAAAGTGCTGTAACTTCTTTATTTGTTGAGATATCGACGGCAAATTTAAATTATGTTTTAATGGAACCATCTGAAGTGCGAAAATGCGTCTAATATTGCCGTACCGTTAAAAATAGAGTAAAATTTTCAAACGGCTATAACTTCGTTATTAGTGGAGCTATCGAGTCGCACGACCCGGGAATCGCTCAGTTAGCTCAAAATCTATCGGGAAAAGTGTCTGGATTTTGATTTGGACGACATTTAGTGATTTTCGATTTTTTCGAAAATCCATCACTTTGGGTACAAATTTTGCTCGAAATATTCAATAGACCATAACTTTCGAACCAAAGCTCCGATCGGGATGGGCGGCCGCGCATTCGAAAGAGCGTCAAAAAATCTACGAAATGCTTCTAGAGCGCATCGGAAAAAGATAATTTCTCATGTGAATTGTGGCCTCCGAAAAATCACAAAATCATCGGTCTCGTAAAATTAAAACCAGTCTAACTTTTGAACCGATCGAGATATCGATTCGGGCTACCCGGCAATCGGAAGAGAATCGAAAAATCTATCGAAAACAGTATGGACATGTGCGAAAAACTTCCGAATTGACCGAGAATCGTGCTTTTTGAATTTTTGACATGAAATTTTTACGAAAATTTCAACGAATTTCGCAAGCTTCAAAGTGGCGAAACTTTCTTATTAGTCGAGATATCGATAAAAAATTCAAACTGGCTTCTTATTGTGACACCTGCAGTAGATACATGTGCCCGGTATTGGTTCATCTGAGGGAAGAAAAAATGTTCGATTTTTCAAATTTTCAACTTTTTTAAAATTTCAAAGTGCTGTAACTTCTTTATTTGTTGAGATATCGACGGCAAATTTAAATTGGGTTTCAATGGAACCATCTGAAGTAAGAAAATGCGTCTAATATAGCCGTACCGTTAAAAATAGAGTAAAATTTTCAAACGGCTATAACTTCGTTATTAGTGGAGCTATCGAGTCGCACGACCCGGGAATCGCTCAGTTAGCTCAAAATCTATCGGGAAAAGTGTCTGGATTTTGATTTGGACGACATTTAGTGATTTTCGATTTTTTCGAAAATCCATCACTTTGGGTACAAATTTTGCTCGAAATATTCAATAGACCATAACTTCCGAACCAAAGCTCCAATCGGGATGGGCGGCCGCGCATTCGAAAGAGCGTCAAAAAATCTACGAAATGCTTCTAGAGCGCATCGGAAAAAGGTAATTTTTCATGTGAATTGTGGCCTCCGAAAAATCACAAAATCATCGGTCTCGTAAAATTAAAACCAGTCTAACTTTTGAACCGATCGAGATATCGATTCGGGCTACCCGGCAATCGGAAGAGAATCGAAAAATCTATCGAAAACAGTATGGACATGTGCGAAAAACTTCCGAATTGACCGAGAATCGTGCTTTTTGAATTTTTGACATGAAATTTTTACGAAAATTTCAACGAATTTCGCAAGCTTCAAAGTGGCGAAACTTTCTTATTAGTCGAGATATCGATAAAAATTCAAACTGGCTTCTTATTGTGACACCTGCAGTAGATACATGTGCCCGGTATTGGTTCATCTGAGGGAAGAAAAAATGTTCGATTTTTCGAATTTTCAACTTTTTTAAAATTTCAAAGTGCTGTAACTTCTTTATTTGTTGAGATATCGACGGCAAATTTAAATTGGGTTTCAATGGAACCATCTGAAGTAAGAAAATGCGTCTAATATAGCCGTACCGTTAAAAATAGAGTAAAATTTTCAAACGGCTATAACTTCGTTATTAGTGGAGCTATCGAGTCGCACGACCCGGGAATCGCTCAGTTAGCTCAAAATCTATCGGGAAAAGTGTCTGGATTTTGATTTGGACGACATTTAGTGATTTTCGATTTTTTCGAAAATCCATCACTTTGGGTACAAATTTTGCTCGAAATATTCAATAGACCATAACTTTCGAACCAAAGCTCCGATCGGGATGGGCGGCCGCGCATTCGAAAGAGCGTCAAAAAATCTACGAAATGCTTCTAGAGCGCATCGGAAAAAGGTAATTTTTCATGTGAATTGTGGCCTCCGAAAAATCACAAAATCATCGGTCTCGTAAAATTAAAACCAGTCTAACTTTTGAACCGATCGAGATATCGATTCGGGCTACCCGGCAATCGGAAGAGAATCGAAAAATCTATCGAGAACAGTATGGACATGTGCGAAAAACTTCCGAATTGTCCGAGAATCGTGCTTTTTGAATTTTTGACATAAAATTTTTACGAAAATTTCAAAGGTTTTCGCAAACTTTAAAGTGGCGAAACTTTCTTATTAGTCGAGATTTCGATGAAAAATTCAAACTGGCTTCTTATTGTGTCACCTGGAGTAGATGCATGTGCCCGGTATTGGTTCATCTGAGGGAAGAAAAAATGATCGATTTTTCGAATTTTTAACTTTTTGAAAATTTCAAAGTGCTGTAACTTCTTTATTTGTTGAGATATCGACGACAAATTTAAATTATGTTTTAATGGAACCATCTGAAGTGCGAAAATGCGTCTAATATTGCCGTACCGTTAAAAATAGAGTAAAATTTTCAAACGGCTATAACTTCGTTACTAGTGGAGCTATCGAGTCGCACGACCCGGGAATCGCTCAGTTAGCTCAAAATCTATCGGGAAAAGTGTCTGGATTTTGATTTGGACGACATTTAGTGATTTTCGATTTTTTCGAAAATCCATCACTTTGGGTACAAATTTTGCTCGAAATATTCAATAGACCATAACTTTCGAACCAAAGCTCCGATCGGGATGGGCGGCCGCGCATTCGAAAGAGCGTCAAAAAATCTACGAAATGCTTCTAGAGCGCATCGGAAAAAGGTAATTTCTCATGTGAATTGTGGCCTCCGAAAAATCACAAAATCATCGGTCTCGTAAAATTAAAACCAGTCTAACTTTTGAACCGATCGAGATATCGATTCGGGCTACCCGGCAATCGGAAGAGAATCGAAAAATCTATCGAAAACAGTATGGACATGTGCGAAAAACTTCCGAATTGACCGAGAATCGTGCTTTTTGAATTTTTGACATGAAATTTTTACGAAAATTTCAACGAATTTCGCAAAGTGGCGAAACTTTCTTATTAGTCGAGATATCGATAAAAAATTCAAACTGGCTTCTTATTGTGACACCTGCAGTAGATACATGTGCCCGGTATTGGTTCATCTGAGGGAAGAAAAAATGTTCGATTTTTCGAATTTTCAACTTTTTTAAAATTTCAAAGTGCTGTAACTTCTTTATTTGTTGAGATATCGACGGCAAATTTAAATTGGGTTTCAATGGAACCATCTGAAGTGAGAAAATGCGTCTAATATTGCCGAACCGTTAAAATCAGAGTAAAATTTTCAAACGGCTATAACTTCGTTATTAGTGGAGCTATCGAGTCGCACGACCCGGGAATCGCTCAGTTAGCTCAAAATCTATCGGGAAAAGTGTCTGGATTTTGATTTGGACGACATTTAGTGATTTTCGATTTTTTCGAAAATCCATCACTTTGGGTACAAATTTTGCTCGAAATATTCAATAGACCATAACTTTCGAACCAAAGCTCCGATCGGGATGGGCGGCCGCGCATTCGAAAGAGCGTCAAAAAATCTACGAAATGCTTCTAGAGCGCATCGGAAAAAGGTAATTTTTCATGTGAATTGTGGCCTCCGAAAAATCACAAAATCATCGGTCTCGTAAAATTAAAACCAGTCTAACTTTTGAACCGATCGAGATATCGATTCGGGCTACCCGGCAATCGGAAGAGAATCGAAAAATCTATCGAGAACAGTATGGACATGTGCGAAAAACTTCCGAATTGTCCGAGAATCGTGCTTTTTGAATTTTTGACATAAAATTTTTACGAAAATTTCAAAGGTTTTCGCAAACTTTAAAGTGGCGAAACTTTCTTATTAGTCGAGATTTCGATGAAAAATTCAAACTGGCTTCTTATTGTGTCACCTGCAGTAGATACATGTGCCCGGTATTGGTTCATCTGAGGGAAGAAAAAATGTTCGATTTTTCGAATTTTCAACTTTTTTAAAATTTCAAAGTGCTGTAACTTCTTTATTTGTTGAGATATCGACGGCAAATTTAAATTGGGTTTCAATGGAACCATCTGAAGTGAGAAAATGCGTCTGATATTGCCAAACCGTTAAAATCAGAGTAAAATTTTCAAACGGCTATAACTTCGTTATTAGTGGAGCTATCGAGTCGCACGACCCGGGAATCGCTCAGTTAGCTCAAAATTTATCGGGAAAAGTGTCTGGATTTTGATTTGGACGACATTTAGTGATTTTCGATTTTTTCGGAAATCCATCACTTTGGGTACAAATTTTGCTCGAAATATTCAATAGACCATAACTTTCGAACCAAAGCTCCGATCGGGATGGGCGGCCGCGCATTCGAAAGAGCGTCAAAAAATCTACGAAATGCTTCTAGAGCGCATCGGAAAAAGGTAATTTTTCATGTGAATTGTGGCCTCCGAAAAATCACAAAATCATCGGTCTCGTAAAATTAAAACCAGTCTAACTTTTGAACCGATCGAGATATCGATTCGGGCTACCCGGCAATCGGAAGAGAATCGAAAAATCTATCGAAAACAGTATGGACATGTGCGAAAAACTTCCGAATTGACCTAGAATCGTGCTTTTTGAATTTTTGACATGAAATTTTTACGAAAATTTCAACGATTTTCGCAAGCTTCAAAGTGGCGAAACTTTCTTATTAGTCGAGATATCGATAAAAAATTCAAACTGGCTTCTTATTGTGACACCTGCAGTAGATACATGTGCCCGGTATTGGTTCATCTGAGGGAAGAAAAAATGTTCGATTTTTCGAATTTTCAACTTTTTTAAAATTTCAAAGTGCTGTAACTTCTTTATTTGTTGAGATATCGACGACAAATTTAAATTGGGTTTCAATGGAACCATCTGAAGTGAGAAAATGCGTCTAATATTGCCGAACCGTTAAAATCAGAGTAAAATTTTCAAACGGCTATAACTTCTTTATTAGTGGAGCTATCGAGTCGCACGACCCGGGAATCGCTCAGTTAGCTCAAAGTCTATCGGGAAAAGTGTCTGGATTTTGATTTGGACGACATTTAGTGATTTTCGATTTTTTCGAAAATCCATCACTTTGGGTACAAATTTTGCTCGAAATATTCAATAGACCATAACTTTCGAACCAAAGCTCCGATCGGGATGGGCGGCCGCGCATTCGAAAGAGCGTCAAAAAATCTACGAAATGCTTCTAGAGCGCATCGGAAAAAGGTAATTTTTCATGTGAATTGTGGCCTCCGAAAAATCACAAAATCATCGGTCTCGTAAAATTAAAACCAGTCTAACTTTTGAACCGATCGAGATATCGATTCGGGCTACCCGGCAATCGGAAGAGAATCGAAAAATCTATCGAGAACAGTATGGACATGTGCGAAAAACTTCCGAATTGTCCGAGAATCGTGCTTTTTGAATTTTTGACATAAAATTTTTACGAAAATTTCAAAGGTTTTCGCAAACTTTAAAGTGGCGAAACTTTCTTATTAGTCGAGATTTCGATGAAAAATTCAAACTGGCTTCTTATTGTGTCACCTGGAGTAGATGCATGTGCCCGGTATTGGTTCATCTGAGGGAAGAAAAAATGATCGATTTTTCGAATTTTTAACTTTTTGAAAATTTCAAAGTGCTGTAACTTCTTTATTTGTTGAGATATCGACGGCAAATTTAAATTATGTTTTAATGGAACCATCTGAAGTGCGAAAATGCGTCTAATATTGCCGTACCGTTAAAAATAGAGTAAAATTTTCAAACGGCTATAACTTCGTTATTAGTGGAGCTATCGAGTCGCACGACCCGGGAATCGCTCAGTTAGCTCAAAATCTATCGGGAAAAGTGTCTGGATTTTGATTTGGACGACATTTAGTGATTTTCGATTTTTTCGAAAATCCATCACTTTGGGTACAAATTTTGCTCGAAATATTCAATAGACCATAACTTTCGAACCAAAGCTCCGATCGGTATGGGCGGCCGCGCATTCGAAAGAGCGTCAAAAAATCTACGAAATGCTTCTAGAGCGCATCGGAAAAAGGTAATTTTTCATGTGAATTGTGGCCTCCGAAAAATCACAAAATCATCGGTCTCGTAAAATTAAAACCAGTCTAACTTTTGAACCGATCGAGATATCGATTCGGGCTACCCGGCAATCGGAAGAGAATCGAAAAATCTATTGAAAACAGTATGGACATGTGCGAAAAACTTCCGAATTGACCGAGAATCGTGCTTTTTGAATTTTTGACATGAAATTTTTACGAAAATTTCAACGAATTTCGCAAGCTTCAAAGTGGCGAAACTTTCTTATTAGTCGAGATATCGATAAAAAATTCAAACTGGCTTCTTATTGTGACACCTGCAGTAGATACATGTGCCCGGTATTGGTTCATCTGAGGGAAGAAAAAATGTTCGATTTTTCGAATTTTCAACTTTTTTAAAATTTCAAAGTGCTGTAACTTCTTTATTTGTTGAGATATCGACGGCAAATTTAAATTGGGTTTCAATGGAACCATCTGAAGTGAGAAAATGCGTCTGATATTGCCAAACCGTTAAAATCAGAGTAAAATTTTCAAACGGCTATAACTTCGTTATTAGTGGAGCTATCGAGTCGCACGACCCGGGAATCGCTCAGTTAGCTCAAAATTTATCGGGAAAAGTGTCTGGATTTTGATTTGGACGACATTTAGTGATTTTCGATTTTTTCGAAAATCCATCACTTTGGGTACAAATTTTGCTCGAAATATTCAATAGACCATAACTTTCGAACCAAAGCTCCGATCGGGATGGGCGGCCGCGCATTCGAAAGAGCGTCAAAAAATCTACGAAATGCTTCTAGAGCGCATCGGAAAAAGGTAATTTTTCATGTGAATTGTGGCCTCCGAAAAATCACAAAATCATCGGTCTCGTAAAATTAAAACCAGTCTAACTTTTGAACCGATCGAGATATCGATTCGGGCTACCCGGCAATCGGAAGAGAATCGAAAAATCTATCGAAAACAGTATGGACATGTGCGAAAAACTTCCGAATTGACCTAGAATCGTGCTTTTTGAATTTTTGACATGAAATTTTTACGAAAATTTCAACGATTTTCGCAAGCTTCAAAGTGGCGAAACTTTCTTATTAGTCGAGATATCGATAAAAAATTCAAACTGGCTTCTTATTGTGACACCTGCAGTAGATACATGTGCCCGGTATTGGTTCATCTGAGGGAAGAAAAAATGTTCGATTTTTCGAATTTTCAACTTTTTTAAAATTTCAAAGTGCTGTAACTTCTTTATTTGTTGAGATATCGACGGCAAATTTAAATTGGGTTTCAATGGAACCATCTGAAGTGAGAAAATGCGTCTAATATTGCCGAACCGTTAAAATCAGAGTAAAATTTTCAAACGGCTATAACTTCTTTATTAGTGGAGCTATCGAGTCGCACGACCCGGGAATCGCTCAGTTAGCTCAAAGTCTATCGGGAAAAGTGTCTGGATTTTGATTTGGACGACATTTAGTGATTTTCGATTTTTTCGAAAATCCATCACTTTGGGTACAAATTTTGCTCGAAATATTCAATAGACCATAACTTTCGAACCAAAGCTCCGATCGGGATGGGCGGCCGCGCATTCGAAAGAGCGTCAAAAAATCTACGAAATGCTTCTAGAGCGCATCGGAAAAAGGTAATTTTTCATGTGAATTGTGGCCTCCGAAAAATCACAAAATCATCGGTCTCGTAAAATTAAAACCAGTCTAACTTTTGAACCGATCGAGATATCGATTCGGGCTACCCGGCAATCGGAAGAGAATCGAAAAATCTTTCGAGAACAGTATGGACATGTGCGAAAAACTTCCGAATTGTCCGAGAATCGTGCTTTTTGAATTTTTGACATAAAATTTTTACGAAAATTTCAACGAATTTCGCAAGCTTCAAAGTGGCGAAACTTTCTTATTAGTCGAGATATCGATAAAAAATTCAAACTGGCTTCTTATTGTGACACCTGCAGTAGATACATGTGCCCGGTATTGGTTCATCTGAGGGAAGAAAAAATGTTCGATTTTTCGAATTTTCAACTTTTTTAAAATTTCAAAGTGCTGTAACTTCTTTATTTGTTGAGATATCGACGGCAAATTTAAATTGGGTTTCAATGGAACCATCTGAAGTGAGAAAATGCGTCTGATATTGCCAAACCGTTAAAATCAGAGTAAAATTTTCAAACGGCTATAACTTCGTTATTAGTGGAGCTATCGAGTCGCACGACCCGGGAATCGCTCAGTTAGCTCAAAATTTATCGGGAAAAGTGTCTGGATTTTGATTTGGACGACATTTAGTGATTTTCGATTTTTTCGAAAATCCATCACTTTGGGTACAAATTTTGCTCGAAATATTCAATAGACCATAACTTTCGAACCAAAGCTCCGATCGGGATGGGCGGCCGCGCATTCGAAAGAGCGTCAAAAAATCTACGAAATGCTTCTAGAGCGCATCGGAAAAAGGTAATTTTTCATGTGAATTGTGGCCTCCGAAAAATCACAAAATCATCGGTCTCGTAAAATTAAAACCAGTCTAACTTTTGAACCGATCGAGATATCGATTCGGGCTACCCGGCAATCGGAAGAGAATCGAAAAATCTATCGAAAACAGTATGGACATGTGCGAAAAACTTCCGAATTGACCTAGAATCGTGCTTTTTGAATTTTTGACATGAAATTTTTACGAAAATTTCAACGATTTTCGCAAGCTTCAAAGTGGCGAAACTTTCTTATTAGTCGAGATATCGATAAAAAATTCAAACTGGCTTCTTATTGTGACACCTGCAGTAGATACATGTGCCCGGTATTGGTTCATCTGAGGGAAGAAAAAATGTTCGATTTTTCGAATTTTCAACTTTTTTAAAATTTCAAAGTGCTGTAACTTCTTTATTTGTTGAGATATCGACGGCAAATTTAAATTGGGTTTCAATGGAACCATCTGAAGTGAGAAAATGCGTCTAATATTGCCGAACCGTTAAAATCAGAGTAAAATTTTCAAACGGCTATAACTTCTTTATTAGTGGAGCTATCGAGTCGCACGACCCGGGAATCGCTCAGTTAGCTCAAAGTCTATCGGGAAAAGTGTCTGGATTTTGATTTGGACGACATTTAGTGATTTTCGATTTTTTCGAAAATCCATCACTTTGGGTACAAATTTTGCTCGAAATATTCAATAGACCATAACTTTCGAACCAAAGCTCCGATCGGGATGGGCGGCCGCGCATTCGAAAGAGCGTCAAAAAATCTACGAAATGCTTCTAGAGCGCATCGGAAAAAGGTAATTTTTCATGTGAATTGTGGCCTCCGAAAAATCACAAAATCATCGGTCTCGTAAAATTAAAACCAGTCTAACTTTTGAACCGATCGAGATATCGATTCGGGCTACCCGGCAATCGGAAGAGAATCGAAAAATCTTTCGAGAACAGTATGGACATGTGCGAAAAACTTCCGAATTGTCCGAGAATCGTGCTTTTTGAATTTTTGACATAAAATTTTTACGAAAATTTCAAAGGTTTTCGCAAACTTTAAAGTGGCGAAACTTTCTTATTAGTCGAGATTTCGATGAAAAATTCAAACTGGCTTCTTATTGTGTCACCTGGAGTGAATGCATGTGCCCGGTATTGGTTCATCTGAGGGAAGAAAAAATGATCGATTTTTCGAATTTTTAACTTTTTGAAAATTTCAAAGTGCTGTAACTTCTTTATTTGTTGAGATATCGACGGCAAATTTAAATTATGTTTTAATGGAACCATCTGAAGTGCGAAAATGCGTCTAATATTGCCGTACCGTTAAAAATAGAGTAAAATTTTCAAACGGCTATAACTTCGTTATTAGTGGAGCTATCGAGTCGCACGACCCGGGAATCGCTCAGTTAGCTCAAAATCTATCGGGAAAAGTGTCTGGATTTTGATTTGGACGACATTTAGTGATTTTCGATTTTTTCGAAAATCCATCACTTTGGGTACAAATTTTGCTCGAAATATTCAATAGACCATAACTTTCGAACCAAAGCTCCGATCGGGATGGGCGGCCGCGCATTCGAAAGAGCGTCAAAAAATCTACGAAATGCTTCTAGAGCGCATCGGAAAAAGGTAATTTCTCATGTGAATTGTGGCCTCCGAAAAATCACAAAATCATCGGTCTCGTAAAATTAAAACCAGTCTAACTTTTGAACCGATCGAGATATCGATTCGGGCTACCCGGCAATCGGAAGAGAATCGAAAAATCTATCGAAAACAGTATGGACATGTGCGAAAAACTTCCGAATTGATCAAGAATCGTGCTTTTTGAATTTTTGACATGAAATTTTTACGAAAATTTCAACGATTTTCGCAAGCTTCAAAGTGGCGAAACTTTCTTATTAGTCGAGATATCGATAAAAAATTCAAACTGGCTTCTTATTGTGACACCTGCAGTAGATACATGTGCCCGGTATTGGTTCATCTGAGGGAAGAAAAAATGTTCGATTTTTCGAATTTTCAACTTTTTTAAAATTTCAAAGTGCTGTAACTTCTTTATTTGTTGAGATATCGACGGCAAATTTAAATTGGGTTTCAATGGAACCATCTGAAGTGAGAAAATGCGTCTAATATTGCCGAACCGTTAAAATCAGAGTAAAATTTTCAAACGGCTATAACTTCTTTATTAGTGGAGCTATCGAGTCGCACGACCCGGGAATCGCTCAGTTAGCTCAAAGTCTATCGGGAAAAGTGTCTGGATTTTGATTTGGACGACATTTAGTGATTTTCGATTTTTTCGAAAATCCATCACTTTGGGTACAAATTTTGCTCGAAATATTCAATAGACCATAACTTTCGAACCAAAGCTCCGATCGGGATGGGCGGCCGCGCATTCGAAAGAGCGTCAAAAAATCTACGAAATGCTTCTAGAGCGCATCGGAAAAAGGTAATTTTTCATGTGAATTGTGGCCTCCGAAAAATCACAAAATCATCGGTCTCGTAAAATTAAAACCAGTCTAACTTTTGAACCGATCGAGATATCGATTCGGGCTACCCGGCAATCGGAAGAGAATCGAAAAATCTATCGAAAACAGTATGGACATGTGCGAAAAACTTCCGAATTGACCTAGAATCGTGCTTTTTGAATTTTTGACATGAAATTTTTACGAAAATTTCAACGATTTTCGCAAGCTTCAAAGTGGCGAAACTTTCTTATTAGTCGAGATATCGATAAAAAATTCAAACTGGCTTCTTATTGTGACACCTGCAGTAGATACATGTGCCCGGTATTGGTTCATCTGAGGGAAGAAAAAATGTTCGATTTTTCGAATTTTCAACTTTTTTAAAATTTCAAAGTGCTGTAACTTCTTTATTTGTTGAGATATCGACGGCAAATTTAAATTGGGTTTCAATGGAACCATCTGAAGTGAGAAAATGCGTCTAATATTGCCGAACCGTTAAAATCAGAGTAAAATTTTCAAACGGCTATAACTTCTTTATTAGTGGAGCTATCGAGTCGCACGACCCGGGAATCGCTCAGTTAGCTCAAAGTCTATCGGGAAAAGTGTCTGGATTTTGATTTGGACGACATTTAGTGATTTTCGATTTTTTCGAAAATCCATCACTTTGGGTACAAATTTTGCTCGAAATATTCAATAGACCATAACTTTCGAACCAAAGCTCCGATCGGGATGGGCGGCCGCGCATTCGAAAGAGCGTCAAAAAATCTACGAAATGCTTCTAGAGCGCATCGGAAAAAGGTAATTTTTCATGTGAATTGTGGCCTCCGAAAAATCACAAAATCATCGGTCTCGTAAAATTAAAACCTGTCTAACTTTTGAACCGATCGAGATATCGATTCGGGCTACCCGGCAATCGGAAGAGAATCGAAAAATCTATCGAAAACAGTATGGACATGTGCGAAAAACTTCCGAATTGACCTAGAATCGTGCTTTTTGAATTTTTGACATGAAATTTTTACGAAAATTTCAACGATTTTCGCAAGCTTCAAAGTGGCGAAACTTTCTTATTAGTCGAGATATCGATAAAAAATTCAAACTGGCTTCTTATTGTGACACCTGCAGTAGATACATGTGCCCGGTATTGGTTCATCTGAGGGAAGAAAAAATGTTCGATTTTTCGAATTTTCAACTTTTTTAAAATTTCAAAGTGCTGTAACTTCTTTATTTGTTGAGATATCGACGGCAAATTTAAATTGGGTTTCAATGGAACCATCTGAAGTGAGAAAATGCGTCTAATATTGCCGAACCGTTAAAATCAGAGTAAAATTTTCAAACGGCTATAACTTCTTTATTAGTGGAGCTATCGAGTCGCACGACCCGGGAATCGCTCAGTTAGCTCAAAGTCTATCGGGAAAAGTGTCTGGATTTTGATTTGGACGACATTTAGTGATTTTCGATTTTTTCGAAAATCCATCACTTTGGGTACAAATTTTGCTCGAAATATTCAATAGACCATAACTTTCGAACCAAAGCTCCGATCGGGATGGGCGGCCGCGCATTCGAAAGAGCGTCAAAAAATCTACGAAATGCTTCTAGAGCGCATCGGAAAAAGGTAATTTTTCATGTGAATTGTGGCCTCCGAAAAATCACAAAATCATCGGTCTCGTAAAATTAAAACCAGTCTAACTTTTGAACCGATCGAGATATCGATTCGGGCTACCCGGCAATCGGAAGAGAATCGAAAAATCTTTCGAGAACAGTATGGACATGTGCGAAAAACTTCCGAATTGTCCGAGAATCGTGCTTTTTGAATTTTTGACATAAAATTTTTACGAAAATTTCAAAGGTTTTCGCAAACTTTAAAGTGGCGAAACTTTCTTATTAGTCGAGATTTCGATGAAAAATTCAAACTGGCTTCTTATTGTGTCACCTGGAGTGAATGCATGTGCCCGGTATTGGTTCATCTGAGGGAAGAAAAAATGATCGATTTTTCGAATTTTTAACTTTTTGAAAATTTCAAAGTGCTGTAACTTCTTTATTTGTTGAGATATCGACGGCAAATTTAAATTATGTTTTAATGGAACCATCTGAAGTGCGAAAATGCGTCTAATATTGCCGTACCGTTAAAAATAGAGTAAAATTTTCAAACGGCTATAACTTCGTTATTAGTGGAGCTATCGAGTCGCACGACCCGGGAATCGCTCAGTTAGCTCAAAATCTATCGGGAAAAGTGTCTGGATTTTGATTTGGACGACATTTAGTGATTTTCGATTTTTTCGAAAATCCATCACTTTGGGTACAAATTTTGCTCGAAATATTCAATAGACCATAACTTTCGAACCAAAGCTCCGATCGGGATGGGCGGCCGCGCATTCGAAAGAGCGTCAAAAAATCTACGAAATGCTTCTAGAGCGCATCGGAAAAAGGTAATTTCTCATGTGAATTGTGGCCTCCGAAAAATCACAAAATCATCGGTCTCGTAAAATTAAAACCAGTCTAACTTTTGAACCGATCGAGATATCGATTCGGGCTACCCGGCAATCGGAAGAGAATCGAAAAATCTATCGAAAACAGTATGGACATGTGCGAAAAACTTCCGAATTGATCAAGAATCGTGCTTTTTGAATTTTTGACATGAAATTTTTACGAAAATTTCAACGAATTTCGCAAGCTTCAAAGTGGCGAAACTTTCTTATTAGTCGAGATATCGATAAAAAATTCAAACTGGCTTCTTATTGTGACACCTGCAGTAGATACATGTGCCCGGTATTGGTTCATCTGAGGGAAGAAAAAATGTTCGATTTTTCGAATTTTCAACTTTTTTAAAATTTCAAAGTGCTGTAACTTCTTTATTTGTTGAGATATCGACGGCAAATTTAAATTGGGTTTCAATGGAACCATCTGAAGTGAGAAAATGCGTCTAATATTGCCGAACCGTTAAAATCAGAGTAAAATTTTCAAACGGCTATAACTTCGTTATTAGTGGAGCTATCGAGTCGCACGACCCGGGAATCGCTCAGTTAGCTCAAAATCTATCGGGAAAAGTGTCTGGATTTTGATTT
Organism: Salpingus planirostris; assembly: GCA_949788335.1. Taxonomy (NCBI): domain Eukaryota; kingdom Metazoa; phylum Arthropoda; class Insecta; order Coleoptera; family Salpingidae; genus Salpingus; species Salpingus planirostris. The sequence goes on along the minus strand of OX460917.1, from coordinate 4,096,678 downwards.
GGACGACATTTAGTGATTTTCGATTTTTTCGAAAATCCATCACTTTGGGTACAAATTTTGCTCGAAATATTCAATAGACCATAACTTTCGAACCAAAGCTCCGATCGGGATGGGCGGCCGCGCATTCGAAAGAGCGTCAAAAAATCTACGAAATGCTTCTAGAGCGCATCGGAAAAAGGTAATTTTTCATGTGAATTGTGGCCTCCGAAAAATCACAAAATCATCGGTCTCGTAAAATTAAAACCAGTCTAACTTTTGAACCGATCGAGATATCGATTCGGGCTACCCGGCAATCGGAAGAGAATCGAAAAATCTATCGAAAACAGTATGGACATGTGCGAAAAACTTCCGAATTGACCTAGAATCGTGCTTTTTGAATTTTTGACATGAAATTTTTACGAAAATTTCAACGATTTTCGCAAGCTTCAAAGTGGCGAAACTTTCTTATTAGTCGAGATATCGATAAAAAATTCAAACTGGCTTCTTATTGTGACACCTGCAGTAGATACATGTGCCCGGTATTGGTTCATCTGAGGGAAGAAAAAATGTTCGATTTTTCGAATTTTCAACTTTTTTAAAATTTCAAAGTGCTGTAACTTCTTTATTTGTTGAGATATCGACGGCAAATTTAAATTGGGTTTCAATGGAACCATCTGAAGTGAGAAAATGCGTCTAATATTGCCGAACCGTTAAAATCAGAGTAAAATTTTCAAACGGCTATAACTTGTTTATTAGTGGAGCTATCGAGTCGCACGACCCGGGAATCGCTCAGTTAGCTCAAAATCTATCGGAAAAAGTGTCTGGATTTTGATTTGGACGACATTTAGTGATTTTCGATTTTTTCGAAAATCCATCACTTTGGGTACAAATTTTGCTCGAAATATTCAATAGACCATAACTTTCGAACCAAAGCTCCGATCGGGATGGGCGGCCGCGCATTCGAAAGAGCGTCAAAAAATCTACGAAATGCTTCTAGAGCGCATCGGAAAAAGGTAATTTTTCATGTGAATTGTGGCCTCCGAAAAATCACAAAATCATCGGTCTCGTAAAATTAAAACCAGTCTAACTTTTGAACCGATCGAGATATCGATTCGGGCTACCCGGCAATCGGAAGAGAATCGAAAAATCTATCGAGAACAGTATGGACATGTGCGAAAAACTTCCGAATTGTCCGAGAATCGTGCTTTTTGAATTTTTGACATAAAATTTTTACGAAAATTTCAAAGGTTTTCGCAAACTTTAAAGTGGCGAAACTTTCTTATTAGTCGAGATTTCGATGAAAAATTCAAACTGGCTTCTTATTGTGTCACCTGGAGTAGATGCATGTGCCCGGTATTGGTTCATCTGAGGGAAGAAAAAATGATCGATTTTTCGAATTTTTAACTTTTTGAAAATTTCAAAGTGCTGTAACTTCTTTATTTGTTGAGATATCGACGGCAAATTTAAATTATGTTTTAATGGAACCATCTGAAGTGCGAAAATGCGTCTAATATTGCCGTACCGTTAAAAATAGAGTAAAATTTTCAAACGGCTATAACTTCGTTATTAGTGGAGCTATCGAGTCGCACGACCCGGGAATCGCTCAGTTAGCTCAAAATCTATCGGGAAAAGTGTCTGGATTTTGATTTGGACGACATTTAGTGATTTTCGATTTTTTCGAAAATCCATCACTTTGGGTACAAATTTTGCTCGAAATATTCAATAGACCATAACTTTCGAACCAAAGCTCCGATCGGGATGGGCGGCCGCGCATTCGAAAGAGCGTCAAAAAATCTACGAAATGCTTCTAGAGCGCATCGGAAAAAGGTAATTTCTCATGTGAATTGTGGCCTCCGAAAAATCACAAAATCATCGGTCTCGTAAAATTAAAACCAGTCTAACTTTTGAACCGATCGAGATATCGATTCGGGCTACCCGGCAATCGGAAGAGAATCGAAAAATCTATCGAAAACAGTATGGACATGTGCGAAAAACTTCCGAATTGATCAAGAATCGTGCTTTTTGAATTTTTGACATGAAATTTTTACGAAAATTTCAACGAATTTCGCAAGCTTCAAAGTGGCGAAACTTTCTTATTAGTCGAGATATCGATAAAAAATTCAAACTGGCTTCTTATTGTGACACCTGCAGTAGATACATGTGCCCGGTATTGGTTTATCTGAGGGAAGAAAAAATGTTCGATTTTTCGAATTTTCAACTTTTTTAAAGTTTCAAAGTGCTGTAACTTCTTTATTTGTTGAGATATCGACGGCAAATTTAAATTGGGTTTCAATGGAACCATCTGAAGTGAGAAAATGCGTCTAATATTGCCGAACCGTTAAAATCAGAGTAAAATTTTCAAACGGCTATAACTTCGTTATTAGTGGAGCTATCGAGTCGCACGACCCGGGAATCGCTCAGTTAGCTCAAAATCTATCGGGAAAAGTGTCTGGATTTTGATTTGGACGACATTTAGTGATTTTCGATTTTTTCGAAATATTCAATAGACCATAACTTTCGAACCAAAGCTCCGATCGAAATGGGCGGCCGCGCATTCGAAAGAGCGTCAAAAAATCTACGAAATGCTTCTAGAGCGCATCGGAAAAAGGTAATTTTTCATGTGAATTGTGGCCTCCGAAAAATCACAAAATCATCGGTCTCGTAAAATTAAAACCAGTCTAACTTTTGAACCGATCGAGATATCGATTCGGGCTACCCGGCAATCGGAAGAGAATCGAAAAATCTATCGAAAACAGTATGGACATGTGCGAAAAACTTCCGAATTGACCTAGAATCGTGCTTTTTGAATTTTTGACATGAAATTTTTACGAAAATTTCAACGATTTTCGCAAGCTTCAAAGTGGCGAAACTTTCTTATTAGTCGAGATATCGATAAAAAATTCAAACTGGCTTCTTATTGTGACACCTGCAGTAGATACATGTGCCCGGTATTGGTTCATCTGAGGGAAGAAAAAATGTTCGATTTTTCGAATTTTCAACTTTTTTTTAATTTCAAAGTGCTGTAACTTCTTTATTTGTTGAGATATCGACGGCAAATTTAAATTTGGTTTCAATGGAACCATCTGAAGTGAGAAAATGCGTCTAATATTGCCGTACCGTTAAAAATAGAGTAAAATTTTCAAACGGCTATAACTTCGTTATTAGTGGAGCTATCGAGTCGCACGACCCGGGAATCGCTCAGTTAGCTCAAAATCTATCGGGAAAAGTGTCTGGATTTTGATTTGGACGACATTTAGTGATTTTCGATTTTTTCGAAAATCCATCACTTTGGGTACAAATTTTGCTCGAAATATTCAATAGACCATAACTTTCGAACCAAAGCTCCGATCGGGATGGGCGGCCGCGCATTCGAAAGAGCGTCAAAAAATCTACGAAATGCTTCTAGAGCGCATCGGAAAAAGGTAATTTTTCATGTGAATTGTGGCCTCCGAAAAATCACAAAATCATCGGTCTCGTAAAATTAAAACCAGTCTAACTTTTGAACCGATCGAGATATCGATTCGGGCTACCCGGCAATCGGAAGAGAATCGAAAAATCTATCGAGAACAGTATGGACATGTGCAAAAAGCTTTCGAATTAACCGAGAATCGTGCTTTTTAAATTTTTTACATGAAATTTTCACGAAAATTTCGACGATTTTCGCAAACTTCAAAAAGGCGAAACTTTCTTATTAGTCGAGATATCGATAAAAAATTCAAATTGGCTTCTTATTGTGACACCTGGAGTAGATACATGTGCCCGGTATTGGTTCATCTGAGGGAAGAAAAAATGTTCGATTTTTCGAATTTTCAACTTTTTTTAAATTTCAAAGTGCTGTAACTTCTTTATTTGTTGAGATATCGACGGCAAATTTAAATTTGGTTTCAATGGAACCATCTGAAGTGAGAAAATGCGTCTAATATTGCCGAACCGTTAAAATCAGAGTAAAATTTTCAAAACGGCTATAACTTCGTTATTAGTGGAGCTATCGAGTCGCACGACCCAAGAATCGCTTAGTTAGCTCAAAATCTATCGGGAAAAGTGTCTGGATTTCGATTTGGACGACATTTAGTGATTTTCGATTTTTTCGAAATATTCAATAGACCATAACTTTCGAACCAAAGCTCCGATCGGGATGGGCGGCCGCGCATTCGAAAGAGCGTCAAAAAATCTACGAAATGCTTCTAGAGCGCATCGGAAAAAGGTAATTTTTCATGTGAATTGTGGCCTCCGAAAAATCACAAAATCATCGGTCTCGTAAAATTAAAACCAGTCTAACTTTTGAACCGATCGAGATATCGATTCGGGCTACCCGGCAATCGGAAGAGAATCGAAAAATCTATCGAAAACAGTATGGACATGTGCGAAAAACTTCCGAATTGACTGAGAATCGTGCTTTTTGAATTTTTGACATGAAATTTTTACGAAAATTTCGACGATTTTCGCAAACTTCAAAGAGGCGAAACTTTCTTATTAGTCGAGATATCGATAAAAAATTCAAATTGGCTTCTTATTGTGACACCTGGAGTAGATACATGTGCCCGGTATTGGTTCATCTGAGGAAAAAAAAATGTTTGATTTTTCGAATTTTCAACTGTTTGAAAATTTTAAAGTGCTGTAACTTCTTTATTTGTTGAGATATCGACGGCAAATTTAAATTGGATTTCAATGGAACCATCTGAAGTGAGAAAATGCGTCTAATATTGCCGTACCGTTGAAAATAGAGTAAAATTTTCAAACGGCTATAACTTCGTTATTAGTGGAGCTATCGAGTCGCACGACCCGGGAATCGCTCAGTTAGCTCAAAATCTATCGGGAAAAGTGTCTGGATTTTGATTTGGACGACATTTAGTGATTTTCGATTTTTTCGAAATATTCAATAGACCATAACTTTCGAACCAAAGCTCCGATCGAAATGGGCGGCCGCGCATTCGAAAGAGCGTCAAAAAATCTACGAAATGCATCTAGAGCGCATCGGAAAAAGGTAATTTTTCATGTGAATTGTGGCCTCCGAAAAATTACAAAATCATCGGTCTCGTAAAATTAAAACCAGTCTAACTTTTGAACCGATCGAGATATCGATTCGGGCTACCTTGCAATCGTAAGAGAATCGAAAAATCTATCGAAAACAGTATGGATATGTGCAAAAAGCTTTCGAATTAACCGAGAATCGTGCTTTTTAAATTTCTGACATGAAATTTTCACGAAAATTTTGACGATTTTCGCAAACTTCAAAGTGGCGAAACTTTCTTATTAGTCGAGATATCGATAAAAAATTCAAATTGGCTTCTTATTGTGACACCTGGAGTAGATACATGTGCCCGGTATTGGTTCATCTGAGGGAAGAAAAAATGTTCGATTTTTCGAATTTTCAACTTTTTGAAAATTTCAAAGTGCTGTAACTTCCTTATTTGTTGAGATATCGACGGCAAATTCAAATTGGGTTCTAATTGAGTAATCTGAAGTGAGAAAATGCGTCTAATATTGCCGTACCGTTGAAAATAGAGTAAAATTTTCAAACGGCTATAACTTCGTTATTAGTGGAGCTATCGAGTCGCACGACCCAAGAATCGCTTGGTTAGCTCAAAATCTATCGGGAAAAGTGTCTGGATTCCGATTTGGACGACATTTAGTGATTTTCGATTTTTTCGAAATATTCAATAGACCATAACTTTCGAACCAAAGCTCCGATCGAAATGGGCGGCCGCGCATTCGAAAGAGCGTCAAAAAATCTACGAAATGCTTCAAGAGCGCATCGGAAAAAGGTAATTTTTCATGTGAATTGTGGCCTCCGAAAAATTACAAAATCATCGGTCTCGTAAAATTAAAACCAGTCTAACTTTTGAACCGATCGAGATATCGATTCGGGCTACCCGGCAATCGGAAGAGATTCGAAAAATCTATCGAAAACAGTATGGATATGTGCAAAAAGCTTTCGAATTAACCGAGAATCGTGCTTTTTAAATTTTTTACATGAAATTTTCACGAAAATTTCGACGATTTTCGCAAACTTCAAAGAGGCGAAACTTTCTTATTAGTCGAGATATCGATAAAAAATTCAAATTGGCTTCTTATTGTGACACCTGGAGTAGATACATGTGCCCGGTATTGGTTCATCTGAGGAAAAAAAAATGTTTGATTTTTCGAATTTTCAACTGTTTGAAAATTTTAAAGTGCTGTAACTTCTTTATTTGTTGAGATATCGACGGCAAATTTAAATTGGGTTTCAATGGAACTATCTGAAGTGAGAAAATGCGTCTAATATTGCCGTACCGTTGAAAATAGAGTAAAATTTTCAAACGGCTATAACTTCGTTATTAGTGGAGCTATTGAGTCGCACGACCCGGGAATCGCTTATTTAGCTCAAAATCTATCGGGAAAAGTGTCTGAATTTTGATTTGGACGACATTTAGTAATTTTCGATTTCTTTGAAAATCCATCACTTTGGGTACAAATTTTGCTCGAAATATTCAATAGACCATAACTTTCGAACCAAAGCTCCGATCGGGATGGGCGGCCGCGCATTCGAAAGAGCGTCAAAAAATCTACGAAATGCTTCTAGAGCGCATCGGAAAGAGGTAATTTTTCATGTGAATTGTGGCTTCCGAAAAATCACAAAATCATCGGTCTCGTAAAATTAAAACCAGTCTAACTTTTGAACCGATCGAGATATCGATTCGGGCTACCCGGCAATCGGAAGAGAATCGAAAAATCTATCGAAAACAGTATGGACATGTGCGAAAAACTTCCGAATTGACTGAGAATCGTGCTTTTTGAATTTTTGACATGAAATTTTTACGAAAATTTCGACGATTTTCGCAAACTTCAAAGAGGCGAAACTTTCTTATTAGTCGAGATATCGATAAAAAATTCAAATTGGCTTCTTATTGTGACACCTGGAGTAGATACATGTGCCCGGTATTGGTTCATTTGAGGGAAGAAAAAATGTTCGATTTTTCGAATTTTCAACTTTTTGAAAATTTCAAAGTGCTGTAACTTCCTTATTTGTTGAGATATCGACGGCAAATTCAAATTGGGTTCTAATTGAGTAATCTGAAGTGAGAAAATGCGTCTAATATTGCCGTACCGTTGAAAATAGAGTAAAATTTTCAAACGGCTATAACTTCGTTATTAGTGGAGCTATCGAGTCGCACGACCCAAGAATCGCTTAGTTAGCTCAAAATCTATCGGGAAAAGTGTCTGGATTCCGATTTGGACGACATTTAGTGATTTTCGATTTTTTCGAAATATTCAATAGACCATAACTTTCGAACCAAAGCTCCGATCGAAATGGGCGGCCGCGCATTCGAAAGAGCGTCAAAAAATCTACGAAATGCTTCTAGAGCGCATCGAAAAAAGGTAATTTTTCATGTGAATTGTGGCCTCCGAAAAATTACAAAATCATCGGTCTCGTAAAATTAAAACCAGTCTAACTTTTGAACCGATCGAGATATCGATTCGGGCTACCCGGCAATCGGAAGAGATTCGAAAAATCTATCGAAAACAGTATGGATATGTGCAAAAAGCTTTCGAATTAACCGAGAATCGTGCTTTTTAAATTTTTTACATGAAATTTTCACGAAAATTTCGACGATTTTCGCAAACTTCAAAGAGGCGAAACTTTCTTATTAGTCGAGATATCGATAAAAAATTCAAATTGGCTTCTTATTGTGACACCTGGAGTAGATACATGTGCCCGGTATTGGTTCATCTGAGGAAAAAAAAATGTTTGATTTTTCGAATTTTCAACTGTTTGAAAATTTTAAAGTGCTGTAACTTCTTTATTTGTTGAGATATCGACGGCAAATTTAAATTGGGTTTCAATGGAACTATCTGAAGTGAGAAAATGCGTCTAATATTGCCGTACCGTTGAAAATAGAGTAAAATTTTCAAACGGCTATAACTTCGTTATTAGTGGAGCTATTGAGTCGCACGACCCGGGAATCGCTTATTTAGCTCAAAATCTATCGGGAAAAGTGTCTGAATTTTGATTTGGACGACATTTAGTAATTTTCGATTTCTTTGAAAATCCATCACTTTGGGTACAAATTTTGCTCGAAATATTCAATAGACCATAACTTTCGAACCAAAGCTCCGATCGGGATGGGCGGCCGCGCATTCGAAAGAGCGTCAAAAAATCTACGAAATGCTTTAGAGCGCATCGGAAAGAGGTAATTTTTCATGTGAATTGTGGCTTCCGAAAAATCACAAAATCATCGGTCTCGTAAAATTAAAACCAGTCTAACTTTTGAACCGATCGAGATATCGATTCGGGCTACCCGGCAATCGGAAGAGAATCGAAAAATCTATCGAAAACAGTATGGACATGTGCGAAAAACTTCCGAATTGACTGAGAATCGTGCTTTTTGAATTTTTGACATGAAATTTTTACGAAAATTTCGACGATTTTCGCAAACTTCAAAGAGGCGAAACTTTCTTATTAGTCGAGATATCGATAAAAAATTCAAATTGGCTTCTTATTGTGACACCTGGAGTAGATACATGTGCCCGGTATTGGTTCATTTGAGGGAAGAAAAAATGTTCGATTTTTCGAATTTTCAACTTTTTGAAAATTTCAAAGTGCTGTAACTTCCTTATTTGTTGAGATATCGACGGCAAATTCAAATTGGGTTCTAATTGAGTAATCTGAAGTGAGAAAATGCGTCTAATATTGCCGTACCGTTGAAAATAGAGTAAAATTTTCAAACGGCTATAACTTCGTTATTAGTGGAGCTATCGAGTCGCACGACCCGGGAATCGCTTATTTAGCTCAAAATCTATCGGGAAAAGTGTCTGGATTTTGATTTGGACGACATTTAGTGATTTTCGATTTTTTCGAAAATCCATCACTTTGGGTACAAATTTTGCTCGAAATATTCAATAGACCATAACTTTCGAACCAAAGCTCCGATCGGGATGGGCGGCCGCGCATTCGAAAGAGCGTCAAAAAATCTACGAAATGCTTCTAAAGCGCATCGGAAAAGGTAATTTTTCATGTGAATTGTGGCCTCCGAAAAATCACAAAATCATCGGTCTCGTAAAATTAAAACCAGTCTAACTTTTGAACCGATCGAGATATCGATTTGGGCGACCCGGCAATCGAAAGAGAATCGAAAAATCTATCGAAAACAGTATGGATATGTGCAAAAAGCTTTCGAATTAACCGAGAATCGTGCTTTTTAAATTTCTGACATGAAATTTTCACGAAAATTTTGACGATTTTCGCAAACTTCAAAGTGGCGAAACTTTCTTATTAGTCGAGATATCGATAAAAAATTCAAATTGGCTTCTTATTGTGACACCTGGAGTAGATACATGTGCCCGGTATTGGTTCATCTGAGGGAAGAAAAAATGTTCGATTTTTCGAATTTTCAACTTTTTGAAAATTTCAAAGTGCTGTAACTTCCTTATTTGTTGAGATATCGACGGCAAATTCAAATTGGGTTCTAATTGAGTAATCTGAAGTGAGAAAATGCGTCTAATATTGCCGTACCGTTGAAAATAGAGTAAAATTTTCAAACGGCTATAACTTCGTTATTAGTGGAGCTATCGAGTCGCACGACCCAAGAATCGCTTAGTTAGCTCAAAATCTATCGGGAAAAGTGTCTGGATTCCGATTTGGACGACATTTAGTGATTTTCGATTTTTTCGAAATATTCAATAGACCATAACTTTCGAACCAAAGCTCCGATCGAAATGGGCGGCCGCGCATTCGAAAGAGCGTCAAAAAATCTACGAAATGCTTCTAGAGCGCATCGGAAAAAGGTAATTTTTCATGTGAATTGTGGCCTCCGAAAAATTACAAAATCATCGGTCTCGTAAATTTAAAACCAGTCTAACTTTTGAACCGATCGAGATATCGATTCGGGCTACCCGGCAATCGGAAGAGATTCGAAAAATCTATCGAAAACAGTATGGATATGTGCAAAAAGCTTTCGAATTAACCGAGAATCGTGCTTTTTAAATTTTTTACATGAAATTTTCACGAAAATTTCGACGATTTTCGCAAACTTCAAAGAGGCGAAACTTTCTTATTAGTCGAGATATCGATAAAAAATTCAAATTGGCTTCTTATTGTGACACCTGGAGTAGATACATGTGCCCGGTATTGGTTCATCTGAGGAAAAAAAAATGTTTGATTTTTCGAATTTTCAACTGTTTGAAAATTTTAAAGTGCTGTAACTTCTTTATTTGTTGAGATATCGACGGCAAATTTAAATTGGGTTTCAATGGAACCATCTGAAGTGAGAAAATGCGTCTAATATTGCCGTACCGTTGAAAATAGAGTAAAATTTTCAAACGGCTATAACTTCGTTATTAGTGGAGCTATTGAGTCGCACGACCCGGGAATCGCTTATTTAGCTCAAAATCTATCGGGAAAAGTGTCTGGATTTTGATTTGGACGACATTTAGTGATTTTCGATTTTTTCGAAAATCCATCACTTTGGGTACAAATTTTGCTCGAAATATTCAATAGACCATAACTTTCGAACCAAAGCTCCGATCGGGATGGGCGGCCGCGCATTCGAAAGAGCGTCAAAAAATCTACGAAATGCTTCTAAAGCGCATCGGAAAAGGTAATTTTTCATGTGAATTGTGGCCTCCGAAAAATCACAAAATCATCGGTCTCGTAAAATTAAAACCAGTCTAACTTTTGAACCGATCGAGATATCGATTTGGGCGACCCGGCAATCGAAAGAGAATCGAAAAATCTATCGAAAACAGTATGGATATGTGCAAAAAGCTTTCGAATTAACCGAGAATCGTGCTTTTTAAATTTCTGACATGAAATTTTCACGAAAATTTTGACGATTTTCGCAAACTTCAAAGTGGCGAAACTTTCTTATTAGTCGAGATATCGATAAAAAATTCAAATTGGCTTCTTATTGTGACACCTGGAGTAGATACATGTGCCCGGTATTGGTTCATCTGAGGGAAGAAAAAATGTTCGATTTTTCGAATTTTCAACTTTTTGAAAATTTCAAAGTGCTGTAACTTCCTTATTTGTTGAGATATCGACGGCAAATTCAAATTGGGTTCTAATTGAGTAATCTGAAGTGAGAAAATGCGTCTAATATTGCCGTACCGTTGAAAATAGAGTAAAATTTTCAAACGGCTATAACTTCGTTATTAGTGGAGCTATCGAGTCGCACGACCCAAGAATCGCTTAGTTAGCTCAAAATCTATCGGGAAAAGTGTCTGGATTCCGATTTGGACGACATTTAGTGATTTTCGATTTTTTCGAAATATTCAACAGACCATAACTTTCGAACCAAAGCTCCGATCGAAATGGGCGGCCGCGCATTCGAAAGAGCGTCAAAAAATCTACGAAATGCTTCTAGAGCGCATCGGAAAAAGGTAATTTTTCATGTGAATTGTGGCCTCCGAAAAATTACAAAATCATCGGTCTCGTAAAATTAAAACCAGTCTAACTTTTGAACCGATCAAGATATCGATTCGGGCTACCCGGCAATCGGAAGAGAATCGAAAAATCTATCGAAAACTATATGGACATGTGCGAAAAACTTCCGAATTGACCGAGAATCGTGCTTTTTGAATTTTTGACATGAAATTTTCACGAAAATTTCAACGATTTTCGCAAGCTTCAAAGTGGCGAAACTTTCTTATTAGTCGAGATATCGATAAAAAATTCAAACTGGCTTCTCATTGTGACACCTGCAGTAGATACATGTGCCCGGTATTGGTTCATCTGAGGGAAGAAAAAATGTTCGATTTTTTCGAATTTTCAACTTTTTGAAAATTTCAAAGTGCTGTAACTTCTTTATTTGTTGAGATATCGACGGCAAATTTAAATTGGGTTTCAATGGAACCATCTGAAGTGAGAAAATGCGTCTAATATTGCCGTACCGTTGAAAATAGAGTAAAATTTTCAAACGGCTATAACTTCGTTATTAGTGGAGCTATCGAGTCGCACGACCCGGGAATCGCTCAGTTAGCTCAAAATCTATCGGGAAAAGTGTCTGGATTTTGATTTGGACGACATTTAGTGATTTTCGATTTTTTCGAAAATCCATCACTTTGGGTACAAATTTTGCTCGAAATATTCAATAGACCATAACTTTCGAACCAAAGCTCCGATCGGGATGGGCGGCCGCGCATTAGAAAGAGCGTCAAAAAATCTACGAAATGCTTCTAGAGCGCATCGGAAAAAGGTAATTTCTCATGTGAATTGTGGCCTCCGAAAAATCACAAAATCATCGGTCTCGTAAAATTAAAACCAGTCTAACTTTTGAACCGATCGAGATATCGATTCGGGCTACCCGGCAATCGGAAGAGAATCGAAAAATCTATCGAAAACAGTATGGACATGTGCGAAAAACTTCCGAATTGACCGAGAATCGTGCTTTTTGAATTTTTGACATGAAATTTTTACGAAAATTTCAACGATTTTCGCAAGCTTCAAAGTGGCGAAACTTTCTTATTAGTCGAGATATCGATAAAAAATTCAAACTGGCTTCTTATTGTGACACCTGCAGTAGATACATGTGCCCGGTATTGGTTCATCTGAGGGAAGAAAAAATGTTCGATTTTTCGAATTTTCAACTTTTTTAAAATTTCAAAGTGCTGTAACTTCTTTATTTGTTGAGATATCGACGGCAAATTTAAATTGGGTTTCAATGGAACCATCTGAAGTAAGAAAATGCGACTAATATAGCCGTACCGTTAAAAATAGAGTAAAATTTTCAAACGGCTATAACTTCGTTATTAGTGGAGCTATCGAGTCGCACGACCCGGGAATCGCTCAGTTAGCTCAAAATCTATCGGGAAAAGTGTCTGGATTTTGATTTGGACGACATTTAGTGATTTTCGATTTTTTCGAAAATCCATCACTTTGGGTACAAATTTTGCTCGAAATATTCAATAGACCATAACTTTCGAACCAAAGCTCCGATCGGGATGGGCGGCCGCGCATTCGAAAGAGCGTCAAAAAATCTACGAAATGCTTCTAAAGCGCATCGGAAAAGGTAATTTTTCATGTGAATTGTGGCCTCCGAAAAATCACAAAATCATCGGTCTCGTAAAATTAAAACCAGTCTAACTTTTGAACCGATCGAGATATCGATTTGGGCGACCCGGCAATCGAAAGAGAATCGAAAAATCTATCGAAAACAGTATGGATATGTGCAAAAAGCTTTCGAATTAACCGAGAATCGTGCTTTTTAAATTTCTGACATGAAATTTTCACGAAAATTTTGACGATTTTCGCAAACTTCAAAGTGGCGAAACTTTCTTATTAGTCGAGATATCGATAAAAAATTCAAATTGGCTTCTTATTGTGACACCTGGAGTAGATACATGTGCCCGGTATTGGTTCATCTGAGGGAAGAAAAAATGTTCGATTTTTCGAATTTTCAACTTTTTGAAAATTTCAAAGTGCTGTAACTTCCTTATTTGTTGAGATATCGACGGCAAATTCAAATTGGGTTCTAATTGAGTAATCTGAAGTGAGAAAATGCGTCTAATATTGCCGTACCGTTGAAAATAGAGTAAAATTTTCAAACGGCTATAACTTCGTTATTAGTGGAGCTATCGAGTCGCACGACCCAAGAATCGCTTAGTTAGCTCAAAATCTATCGGGAAAAGTGTCTGGATTCCGATTTGGACGACATTTAGTGATTTTCGATTTTTTCGAAATATTCAACAGACCATAACTTTCGAACCAAAGCTCCGATCGAAATGGGCGGCCGCGCATTCGAAAGAGCGTCAAAAAATCTACGAAATGCTTCTAGAGCGCATCGGAAAAAGGTAATTTTTCATGTGAATTGTGGCCTCCGAAAAATTACAAAATCATCGGTCTCGTAAAATTAAAACCAGTCTAACTTTTGAACCGATCAAGATATCGATTCGGGCTACCCGGCAATCGGAAGAGAATCGAAAAATCTATCGAAAACTATATGGACATGTGCGAAAAACTTCCGAATTGACCGAGAATCGTGCTTTTTGAATTTTTGACATGAAATTTTCACGAAAATTTCAACGATTTTCGCAAGCTTCAAAGTGGCGAAACTTTCTTATTAGTCGAGATATCGATAAAAAATTCAAACTGGCTTCTCATTGTGACACCTGCAGTAGATACATGTGCCCGGTATTGGTTCATCTGAGGGAAGAAAAAATGTTCGATTTTTTCGAATTTTCAACTTTTTGAAAATTTCAAAGTGCTGTAACTTCTTTATTTGTTGAGATATCGACGGCAAATTTAAATTGGGTTTCAATGGAACCATCTGAAGTGAGAAAATGCGTCTAATATTGCCGTACCGTTGAAAATAGAGTAAAATTTTCAAACGGCTATAACTTCGTTATTAGTGGAGCTATCGAGTCGCACGACCCGGGAATCGCTCAGTTAGCTCAAAATCTATCGGGAAAAGTGTCTGGATTTTGATTTGGACGACATTTAGTGATTTTCGATTTTTTCGAAAATCCATCACTTTGGGTACAAATTTTGCTCGAATTATTCAATAGACCATAACTTTCGAACCAAAGCTCCGATCGGGATGGGCGGCCGCGCATTCGAAAGAGCGTCAAAAAATCTACGAAATGCTTCTAGAGCGCATCGGAAAAAGGTAATTTTTCATGTGAATTGTGGCCTCCGAAAAATCACAAAATCATCGGTCTCGTAAAATTAAAACCAGTCTAACTTTTGAACCGATCGAGATATCGATTCGGGCTACCCGGCAATCGGAAGAGAATCGAAAAATCTATCGAAAACAGTATGGACATGTGCGAAAAACTTCCGAATTGACCGAGAATCGTGCTTTTTGAATTTTTGACATGAAATTTTTACGAAAATTTCAACGATTTTCGCAAGCTTCAAAGTGGCGAAACTTTCTTATTAGTCGAGATATCGATAAAAAATTCAAACTGGCTTCTTATTGTGACACCTGCAGTAGAAACATGTGCCCGGTAATGGTTCATCTGAGGGAAGAAAAAATGTTCGATTTTTCGAATTTTCAACTTTTTGAAAATTTCAAAGTGCTGTAACTTCTGTCTTTGTTGAGATATCGACGGCAAATTTGAATTGGGTTTCAATGAAACCATCTGAAGTGAGAAAATGCGTCTAATATTGCCGTACCGTTGAAAATAGAGTAAAATTTTCAAACGGCTATAACTTCGTTATTAGTGGAGCTATCGAGTCGCACGACCCGGGAATCGCTCAGTTAGCTCAAAATCTATCGGGAAAAGTGTCTGGATTTTGATTTGGACGACATTTAGTGATTTTCGATTTTTTTGAAAATCCATCACTTTGGGTACAAATTTTGCTCGAAATATTCAATAGACCATAACTTTCGAACCAAAGCTCCGATCGGGATGAGCGGCCGCGCATTCGAAAGTGCGTCAAAAAATCTACGAAATGCTTCTAGAGCGCATCGGGAAAAGGTGATTTTTCATGTGAATTGTGGCCTCCGAAGAATCACAAAATCATCGGTCTCGTAAAATTAAAACCGGTCTAACTTTTGAACCGATCGAGATATCGATTCGGGCTACCCGGCAATCAAAAGAGAATCGAAAAATCTATCGAAAACAGAATGGACATGTGCGAAAAGCTTTCGAATTGAACAAGAATCGTGCTTTTTAAATTTCTGACATGAAATTTTCACGAAAATTTTGACGATTTTCGCAAACTTCAAAGTGGCGAAACTTTCTTATTAGTCGAGATATCGATAAAAAATTCAAATTGGCTTCTTATTGTGACACCTGGAGTAGATACATGTGCCCGGTATTGGTTCATCTGAGGGAAGAAAAAATGTTCGATTTTTCGAATTTTCAACTTTTTGAAAATTTCAAAGTGCTGTAACTTCCTTATTTGTTGAGATATCGACGGCAAATTCAAATTGGGTTCTAATTGAGTAATCTGAAGAGAGAAAATGCGTCTAATATTGCCGTACCGTTGAAAATAGAGTAAAATTTTCAAACGGCTATAACTTCGTTATTAGTGGAGCTATCGAGTCGCACGACCCAAGAATCGCTTAGTTAGCTAAAAATCTATCGGGAAAAGTGTCTGGATTTCGATTTGGACGACATTTAGTGATTTTCGATTTTTTCGAAATATTCAATAGACCATAACTTTCGAACCAAAGCTCCGATCGAAATGGGCGGCCGCGCATTCGAAAGAGCGTCAAAAAATCTACGAAATGCATCTAGAGCGCATCGGAAAAAGGTAATTTTTCATGTGAATTGTGGCCTCCGAAAAATTACAAAATCATCGGTCTCGTAAAATTAAAACCAGTCTAACTTTTGAACCGATCGAGATATCGATTCGGGCTACCCGGCAATCGGAAGAGAATCGAAAAATCTATCGAAAACAGTATGGATATGTGCAAAAAGCTTTCGAATTAACCGAGAATCGTGCTTTTTAAAATTCTGACATGAAATTTTCACGAAAATTTTGACGATTTTCGCAAACTTCAAAGTGGCGAAACTTTCTTATTAGTCGAGATATCGATAAAAAATTCAAATTGGCTTCTTATTGTGACACCTGGAGTAGATACATGTTCCCGGTATTGGTTCATCTGAGGGAAGAAAAAATGTTCGATTTTTCGAATTTTCAACTTTTTGAAAATTTCAAAGTGCTGTAACTTCCTTATTTGTTGAGATATCGACGGCAAATTTAAATTGGGTTCTAATAAAATCATCTGAAGTGAGAAAATGTGTCTAATATTGCCGTACCGTTGAAAATAGAGTAAAATTTTCAAACGGCTATAACTTCGTTATTAGTGGAGCTATCGAGTCGCACGACCCGGGAATCGCTTATTTAGCTCAAAATCTATCGGGAAAAGTGTCTGAATTTTGATTTGGATGACATTTAGTGATTTTCGATTTTTTTGAAAATCCATCACTTTGGGCACAAATTTTGCTCGAAATATTCAATAGACCATAACTTTCGAACCAAAGCTCCGATCGGGATGAGCGGCCGCGCATTCGAAAGTGCGTCAAAAAATCTACGAAATGCTTCTGGAGCGCATCGGGAAAAGGTGATTTTTCATGTGAATTGTGGCTTCCGAAAAATCACAAAATCATCGGTCTCGTAAAATTAAAACCAGTCTAACTTTTGAACCGATCGAGATATCGATTTGGGCGACCCGGCAATCGAAAGAGAATCGAAAAATCTATCGAAAACAGTATGGATATGTGCAAAAAGCTTCCGAATTGACCAAGAATCGTGCTTTTTGAATTTTTGACATGAAATTTTTACGAAAATTTCAAAGGTTTTCGCAAACTTCAAAGTGGCGAAACTTTCTTATTAGTCGAGATTTCGATGAAAAATTCAAACTGGCTACTTATTGTGTCACCTGGAGTAGATGCATGTGCCCGGTATTGGTTCATCTGAAGAAAAAAAAATGTTCGATTTTTCGAATTTTCAACTTTTTGAAAATTTCAAAGTGCTGTAACTTCCTTATTTGTTGAGATATCGACGGCAAATTTAAATTGGGTTCTAATGGAACCATCTGAAGTGAGAAAATGCGTATAATATTGCCGTATCGTTAAAAATAGAGTAAAATTTTCAAACGGCTATAACTTCGTTATTAGTGGAGCTATCGAGTCGCACGACCCGGGAATCGCTCAGTTAGCTCAAAATCTATCGGGAAAAGTGTCTGGATTTTGATTTGGACGACATTTAGTGATTTTCGATTTTTTCGAAAATCCATCACTTTGGGTACAAATTTTGCTCGAAATATTCAATAGACCATAACTTTCGAACCAAAGCTCCGATCGAAATGGGCGGCCGCGCATTCGAAAGAGCGTCAAAAAATCTACGAAATGCTTCTAGAGCGCATCAGTAAAAGGTAATTTTTCATGTGAATTGTGGCTTCCGAAAAATCACAAAATCATCGGTCTCGTAAAATTAAAACCAGTCTAACTTTTGAACCGATCGAGATATCGATTCGGGCTACCCGGCAATCGAAAGAGAATCGAAAAATCTATCGAAAACAGAATGGACATGTGCGAAAAGCTTTCGAATTGAACAAGAATCGTGCTTTTTAAATTTTTGACATGAAATTTTCACGAAAATTTTGACGATTTTCGCAAACTTCAAAGTGGCGAAACTTTCTTATTAGTCGAGATATCGATAAAAAATTCGAATTGTCTTCTTATTGTGACACCTGGAGTAGATACATGTGCCCGGTATTGGTTCATCTGAGAAAAGAAAAAATGTTCGATTTTTCGAATTTTCAACTTTTTGAAAAATTCAAAGTGCTGTAACTTCCTTATTTGTTGAGATATCGACGGCAAATTTAAATTGGGTTTCAATGGAACCATCTGAAGTAAGAAAATGCGTCTAATATTGCCGTACCGTTGAAAATAGAGTAAAATTTTCAAACGGCTATAACTTCGTTATTAGTGGAGCTATCGAGTCGCACGACCCAAGAATCGCTTAGTCAGCTCAAAATCTATCGGGAAAAGTGTCTGGATTTCGATTTGGACGTCATTTAGTGATTTTCGATTTTTTTCGAGAACCAATCACTTTGGGTACAAATTTTGCTCGAAATATTCAATAGACCATAACTTTCGAACCAAAGCTCCGATCGGGATGGGCGGCCGCGCATTCGAAAGAGCGTCAAAAAATCTACGAAATGCTTCTAGAGCGCATCAGAAAAAGGTAATTTTTCATGTGAATTGTGGCTTCCGAAAAATCACAAAATCATCGGTCTCGTAAAATTAAAACCAGTCTAACTTTTGAACCGATCGAGATATCGATTCGGGCTACCCGGCAATCGAAAGAGAATCGAAAAATCTATCGAAAACAGAATGGACATGTGCGGAAAGCTTTCGAATTGAACAAGAATCGTGCTTTTTAAATTTTTGACATGAAATTTTCACGAAAATTTTGACGATTTTCGCAAACTTCAAAGTGGCGAAACTTTCTTATTAGTCGAGATATCGATAAAAAATTCAAATTGTCTTCTTATTGTGACACCTGGAGTAGATACATGTGCCCGGTATTGGTTCATCTGAGGGAAGAAAAAATTTTCGATTTTTCGAATTTTCAACTTTTTGAAAATTTCAAAGTGCTGTAACTTCCTTATTTGTTGAGATATCGACGGCAAATTATTTTAATTGGGTTCTAATGAAACCATCTGAAGTGAGAAAATGCGTCTAATATTGCCGTACCGTTGAAAATAGAGTAAAATTTTCAAACGGCTATAACTTCGTTATTAGTGGAGCTATTGAGTCACACGACCCGGGAATCGCTTATTAAACTCAAAATCTATCGGGAAAACTGTCTGAATTTTTAATTGGACGACATTTAGTGATTTTCGATTTTTTTGAGAATCCATCACTTTGGGTACAAATTTTGCTCGAAATATTCAATAGACCATAACTTTCGAACCAAAGCTCCGATCGGGATGGGCGGCCGCGCATTCGAAAGAGCGTCAAAAAATCTACGAAATGCTTCTAGAGCGCATCGGAAAAAGGTAATTTTTCATGTGAATTGTGGCCTCCGAAAAATCACAAAATCATCGGTCTCGTAAAATTAAAACCAGTCTAACTTTTGAACCGATCGAGATATCGATTCGGGCTACCCGGCAATCGGAAGAGAATCGAAAAATCTATCGAAAACAGTATGGACATGTGCGAAAAACTTCCGAATTGACCAAGAATCGTGCTTTTTGAATTTTTGACATGAAATTTTTACGAAAATTTTGACGATTTTCGCAAGATTCAAAGTGGCGAAACTTTCTTATTAGTCGAGATATCGATAAAAAACTCAAACTGGCTTCTTATTGTGACACCTGCAGTAGATACATGTGCCCGGTAATGGTTCATCTGAGGGAAGAAAAAATGTTCGATTTTTCGAATTTTCAACTTTTGGAAAATTTCTAAATGCTGTAACTTCTTTCTTTGTTGAGATATCGACGGCAAATTTAAATTGGGTTTCAATGGAACCATCTGAAGTGAGAAAATGCGTCTAATATTGCCGTACCGTTGAAAATAGAGTAAAATTTTCAAACGGCTATAACTTCGTTATTAGTGGAGCTATCGAGTCGCACGACCCGGGAATCGCTCAGTTAGCTCAAAATCTATCGGGAAACGTGTCTGAATTTTGATTTGGACGACATTTAGTGATTTTCGATTTTTTCGAGAACCAATCACTTTGGGTACAAATTTTGCTCAAAATTTTCAATAGACCATAACTTTCGAACCAAAGCTCCGATCGAAATGGGCGGCAGCGCATTCGAAAGAGCGTCAGAAAATCTACGAAATGGCTTTAGAGCGCATCGGAAAAAGGTGATTTTTCAGGTGAATTATGGCCTCCGAAAAATCACCAAATCATTGGTCTCGTGAAATTAAAACCGGTCTAACTTTTGAACCGATCGAGATATCGATTCGGGCTACCCGGCAATCGGAAGAGAATCGAAAAATCTATCGAAAACAGTATGGACATGTGCGAAAAACTCCCGAATTGACCAAGAATCGTGCTTTTTAAAATTTTGACATGAAATTTTTACGAAAATTTTGACGATTTTCGCAAACTTCAAAGTGGCGAAACTTTCTTATTAGTCGAGATTTCGATGAAAAATTCAAACTGGCTTCTTATTGTGTCACCTGGAGTAGATGCATGTGCCCGGTATTGGTTCATCTGAAGAAAAAAAAATGTTCGATTTTTCGTATTTCCAACTTTTTGAAAATTTCAAAGTGCTGTAACTTCCTCATTTGTTGAGATATCGACGGCAAATTTAAATTGGGTTCTAATGGAACCATCTGAAGTGAGAAAATGTGTCTAATATTGCCGTACCGTTGAAAATAGAGTAAAATTTTCAAACGGCTATAACTTCGTTATTAGTAGAGCTATCGAGTCGCACGACCCAGGAAACGCTTATTTAGCTCAAAATCTATCGGGAAAAGTGTCTGAATTTTGATTTGGACGACATTTAGTGATTTTCGATTTTTTTGAAAATCCATCACTTTGGGTACAAATTTTGCTCGAAATATTCGATAGACCATAACTTTCGAACCAAAGCTCCGATCGGGATGGGCGGCCGCGCATTCGAAAGTGCGTCAAAAAATCTACGAAATGCTTCTAGAGCGCATCTGGAAAAGGTGATTTTTCATGTGAATTGTGGCCTCCGAAAAATCACAAAATCATCGGTCTCGTGAAATTAAAACCGGTCTAACTTTTGAACCGATCGAGATATCGATTCGGGCTACCCGGCAATCGAAAGAGAATCGAAAAATCTATCGAAAACAGAATGGACATGTGCGAAAAGCTCTCGAATTGAACAAGAATCGTGCTTTTTAAATTTTTGACATGAAATTTTCACGAAAATTTTGACGATTTTCGCAAACTTCAAAGTGGCGAAACTTTCTTATTAGTCGAGATATCGATAAAAAATTCAAATTGTCTTCTTATTGTGACACCTGGAGTAGATACATGTGCCCGGTATTGGTTCATCTGAGGGAAGAAAAAATGTTCGATTTTTCGAATTTTCAACTTTTTGAAAATTTCAAAGTGCTGTAACTTCCTTATTTGTTGAGATATCGACGGCAAATTCAAATTGGGTTCTAATTGAGTAATCTGAAGAGAGAAAATGCGTCTAATATTGCCGTACCGTTGAAAATAGAGTAAAATATTCAAACGGCTATAACTTCGTTATTAGTGGAGCTATCGAGTCGCACGACCCAAGAATCGCTTAGTTAGCTCAAAATCTATCGGGAAAAGTGTCTGGATTTCGATTTGGACGACATTTAGTGATTTTCGATTTTTTTCGAGAACCAATCACTTTGGGTACAAATTTTGCTCGAAATATTCAATAGACCATAACTTTCGAACCAAAGCTCCGATCGGGATGGGCGGCCGCGCATTCGAAAGAGCGTCAAAAAATCTACGAAATGCTTCTAGAGCGCATCGGAAAAAGGTAATTTTTCATGTGAATTGTGGCCTCCGAAAAATCACAAAATCATCGGTCTCGTAAAATTAAAACCAGTCTAACTTTTGAACCGATCGAGATATCGATTCGGGCTACCCGGCAATCGGAAGAGAATCGAAAAATCTATCGAAAACAGTATGGACATGTGCGAAAAACTTCCGAATTGACCGAGAATCGTGCTTTTTGAATTTTTGACATGAAATTTTTACGAAAATTTCAACGATTTTCGCAAGCTTCGAAGTGGCGAAACTTTCTTATTAGTCGAGATATCGATAAAAAATTCAAACTGGCTTCTTATTGTGACACCTGCAGTAGATACATGTGCCCGGTATTGGTTCATCTGAGGGAAGAAAAAATGTTTGATTTTTCGAATTTTCAACTTTTTGAAAATTTCAAAGTGCTGTAACTTCTTTATTTGTTGAGATATCGACGGCAAATTTAAATTGGGTTTCAATGGAACCATCTGAAGTGAGAAAATGCGTCTAATATTGCCGTACCGTTAAAAATAGAGTAAAATTTTCAAACGGCTATAACTTCGTTATTAGTGGAGCTATTGAGTCGCACGACCCGGGAATCGCTTAGTTAGCTCAAAATCTATCGGGAAAAGTGTCTGGATTTTGATTTGGACGACATTTAGTGATTTTCGATTTTTTCGAAAATCCATCACTTTGGGTACAAATTTTGCTCGAAATATTCAATAGACCATAACTTTCGAACCAAAGCTCCGATCGAAATGGGCGGCCGCGCATTCGAAAGAGCGTCAAAAAATCTACGAAAT
This sequence comes from Salpingus planirostris, assembly GCA_949788335.1. Lineage (NCBI taxonomy): Eukaryota > Metazoa > Arthropoda > Insecta > Coleoptera > Salpingidae > Salpingus > Salpingus planirostris. The sequence goes on along the minus strand of OX460917.1, from coordinate 4,074,031 downwards.
GCTTCTAGAGCGCATCAGAAAAAGGTAATTTTTCATGTGAATTGTGGCTTCCGAAAAATCACAAAATCATCGGTCTCGTAAAATTAAAACCAGTCTAACTTTTGAACCGATCGAGATATCGATTCGGGCTACCCGGCAATCGAAAGAGAATCGAAAAATCTATCGAAAACAGAATGGACATGTGCGGAAAGCTTTCGAATTGAACAAGAATCGTGCTTTTTAAATTTTTGACATGAAATTTTCACGAAAATTTTGACGATTTTCGCAAACTTCAAAGTGGCGAAACTTTCTTATTAGTCGAGATATCGATAAAAAATTCAAATTGTCTTCTTATTGTGACACCTGGAGTAGATACATGTGCCCGGTATTGGTTCATCTGAGGGAAGAAAAAATTTTCGCTTTTTCGAATTTTCAACTTTTTGAAAATTTCAAAGTGCTGTAACTTCCTTATTTGTTGAGATATCGACGGCAAATTCAAATTGGGTTCTAATTGAGTAATCTGAAGAGAGAAAATGCGTCTAATATTGCCGTACCGTTGAAAATAGAGTAAAATTATTCAAAAGGCTATAACTTCGTTATTAGTGGAGCTATTGAGTCGCACGACCCGGGAATCGCTTAGTTAGCTCAAAATCTATCGGGAAAAGTGCCTGGATTTTGATTTGGACGACATTTAGTGATTTTCGATTTTTTCGAAAATCCATCACTTTGGGTACAAATTTTGCTCGAAATATTCAATAGACCATAACTTTCGAACCAAAGCTCCGATCGGGATGGGCGGCCGCGCATTCGAAAGTGCGTCAAAAAATCTACGAAATGCTTCTAGAGCGCATCGGGAAAAGGTGAGTTTTCATGTGAATTGTGGCCTCCGAAAAATCACAAAATCATCGGTCTCGTAAAATTAAAACCGGTCTAACTTTTGAACCGATCGAGATATCGATTCGGGCTACCCGGCAATAGAAAGAGAATCGAAAAATCTATCGAAAACAGAATGGACATGTGCGAAAAGCTTTCGAATTGAACAAGAATCGTGCTTTTTAAATTTTTGACATGAAATTTTCACGAAAATTTTGACGATTTTCGCAAACTTCAAAGTGGCGAAACTTTCTTATTAGTCGAGATATCGATAAAAAATTCAAATTGGCTTCTTATTGTGACACCTGGAGTAGATACATGTGCCCGGTATTGGTTCATCTGAGGGAAGAAAAAATGTTCGATTTTTCGAATTTTCAACTTTTTGAAAATTTAAAAGTGCTGTAACTTCCTTATTTGTTGAGATATCGACGGCAAATTCAAATTGGGTTCTAATTGAGTAATCTGAAGTGAGAAAATGCGTCTAATATTGCCGTACCGTTGAAAATAGAGTAAAATTTTCAAACGGCTATAACTTCGTTATTAGTGGAGCTATCGAGTCGCACGACCCGGGAATCGCTCAGTTAGCTCAAAATCTATCGGGAAAAGTGTCTGGATTTTGATTTGGACGACATTTAGTGATTTTCGATGTTTTCGAGAACCAATCACTTTGGGTACAAATTTTGCTCGAAATATTCAATAGACCATAACTTTCGAACCAAAGCTCCGATCGGGATGGGCGGCCGCGCATTCGAAAGTGCGTCAAAAAATCTACGAAATGCTTCTAGAGCGCATCAGAAAAAGGTAATTTTTCATGTGAATTGTGGCCTCCGAAAAATCACGAAATCATCGGTCTCGTAAAATTAAAACCAGTGTAACTTTTGAACCGATCGAGATATCGATTCGGGCTACCCGGCAATCGGAAGAGAATCGGAAAATCTATCCAAAACGAAATGGACATGTGCGAAAAACTTCCGAATTGACCGAGAATCGTGCTTTTTAAATTTTTGACATGAAATTTTTACGAAAATTTCAAAGGTTTTCGCAAACTTCAAAGTGGCGAAACTTTCTTATTAGTCGAGATTTCGATGAAAAATTCAAACTGGCTTCTTATTGTGTCACCTGAAGTAGATGCATGTGCCCGGTATTGGTTCATCTGAAGAAAAAAAAATGTTCGATTTTTCGTATTTCCAACTTTTTGAAAATTTCAAAGTGCTGTAACTTCCTTATTTGTTGAGATATCGACGGCAAATTTAAATTGGGTTCTAATGAAATCATCTGAAGTGAGAAAATGTGTCTAATATTGCCGTACCGTTGAAAATAGAGTAAAATTTTCAAACGGCTATAACTTCGTTATTAGTGGAGCTATCGAGTCGCACGACCCGGGAATCGCTTATTTAGCTCAAAATCTATCGGGAAAAGTGTCTGAATTTTGATTTGGACGACATTTAGTGATTTTCGATTTTTTTGAAAATCCATCACTTTGGGCACAAATTTTGCTCGAAATATTCAATAGACCATAACTTTCGAACCAAAGCTCCGATCGGGATGAGCGGCCGCGCATTCGAAAGTGCGTCAAAAAATCTACGAAATGCTTCTAGAGCGCATCGGGAAAAGGTGATTTTTCATGTGAATTGTGGCCTCCGAAAAATCACAAAATCATCGGTCTCGTAAAATTAAAACCGGTCTAACTTTTGAACCGATCGAGATATCGATTCGGCCTACCCGGCAATCAAAAGAGAATCGAAAAATCTATCGAAAACAGAATGGACATGTGCGAAAAGCTTTCGAATTGAACAAGAATCGTGCTTTTTAAATTTCTGACATGAAATTTTCACGAAAATTTTGACGATTTTCGCAAACTTCAAAGTGGCGAAACTTTCTTATTAGTCGAGATATCGATAAAAAATTCAAATTGGCTTCTTATTGTGACACCTGGAGTAGATACATGTGCCCGGTATTGGTTCATCTGAGGGAAGAAAAAATGTTCGATTTTTCGAATTTTCAACTTTTTGAAAATTTCAAAGTGCTGTAACTTCCTTATTTGTTGAGATATCGACGGCAAATTCAAATTGGGTCCTAATTGAGTAATCTGTAGTGAGAAAATGCGTCTAATATTGCCGTACCGTTGAAAATAGAGTAAAATTTTCAAACGGCTATAACTTCGTTATTAGTGGAGCTATCGAGTCGCACGACCCAAGAATCGCTTAGTTAGCTAAAAATCTATCGGGAAAAGTGTCTGGATTTCGATTTGGACGACATTTAGTGATTTTCGATTTTTTCGAAATATTCAATAGACCATAACTTTCGAACCAAAGCTCCGATCGAAATGGGCGGCCGCGCATTCGAAAGAGCGTCAAAAAATCTACGAAATGCATCTAGAGCGCATCGGAAAAAGGTAATTTTTCATGTGAATTGTGGCCTCCGAAAAATTACAAAATCATCGGTCTCGTAAAATTAAAACCAGTCTAACTTTTGAACCGATCGAGATATCGATTCGGGCTACCCGGCAATCGGAAGAGAATCAAAAAATCTATCGAAAACAGTATGGATATGTGCAAAAAGCTTTCGAATTAACCGAGAATCGTGCTTTTTAAATTTCTGACATGAAATTTTCACGAAAATTTTGACGATTTTCGCAAACTTCAAAGTGGCGAAACTTTCTTATTAGTCGAGATATCGATAAAAAATTCAAATTGGCTTCTTATTGTGACACCTGGAGTAGATACATGTGCCCGGTATTGGTTCATCTGAGGGAGGAAAAAATGTTCGATTTTTCGAGTTTTCAACTTTTTGAAAATTTCAAAGTGCTGTAACTTCCTTATTTGTTGAGATATCGACGGCAAATTCAAATTGGGTTCTAATTGAGTAATCTGAAGTGAGAAAATGCGTCTAATATTGCCGTACCGTTGAAAATAGAGTAAAATTTTCAAACGGCTATAACTTCGTTATTAGTGGAGCTATCGAGTCGCACGACCCAAGAATCGCTTAGTTAGCTCAAAATCTATCGGGAAAAGTGTCTGGATTTCGATTTGGACGACATTTAGTGATTTTCGATTTTTTCGAAATATTCAATAGACCATAACTTTCGAACCAAAGCTCCGATCGAAATGGGCGGCCGCGCATTCGAAAGAGCGTCAAAAAATCTACGGAATGCTTCTAGAGCGCATCGGAAAAAGGTAATTTTTCATGTGAATTGTGGCCTCCGAAAAATTACAAAATCATCGGTCTCGTAAAATTAAAACCAGTCTAACTTTTGATCCGATCGAGATATCGATTCGGGCTACCCGGCAATCGGAAGAGATTCGAAAAATCTATTGAAAACAGTATGGATATGTGCAAAAAGCTTTCGAATTAACCGAGAATCGTGCTTTTTAAATTTTTTACATGAAATTTTCACGAAAATTTCGACGATTTTCGCAAACTTCAAAGAGGCGAAACTTTCTTATTAGTCGAGATATCGATAAAAAATTCAAATTGGCTTCTTATTGTGACACCTGGAGTAGATACATGTGCCCGGTATTGGTTCATCTGAGGAAAAAAAAATGTTTGATTTTTCGAATTTTCAACTGTTTGAAAATTTTAAAGTGCTGTAACTTCTTTATTTGTTGAGATATCGACGGCAAATTTAAATTGGGTTTCAATGGAACCATCTGAAGTGAGAAAATGCGTCTAATATTGCCGTACCGTTGAAAATAGAGTAAAATATTCAAACGGCTATAACTTCGTTATTAGTGGAGCTATCGAGTCGCACGACCCAAGAATCGCTTAGTTAGCTCAAAATCTATCGGGAAAAGTGTCTGGATTTCGATTTGGACGACATTTAGTGATTTTCGATTTTTTTCGAGAACCAATCACTTTGGGTACAAATTTTGCTCGAAATATTCAATAGACCATAACTTTCGAACCAAAGCTCCGATCGGGATGGGCGGCCGCGCATTCGAAAGAGCGTCAAAAAATCTACGAAATGCTTCTAGAGCGCATCGGAAAAAGGTAATTTTTCATGTGAATTGTGGCCTCCGAAAAATCACAAAATCATCGGTCTCGTAAAATTAAAACCTGTCTAACTTTTGAACCGATCGAGATATCGATTCGGGCTACCCGGCAATCGGAAGAGAATCGAAAAATCTATCGAAAACAGTATGGACATGTGCGAAAAACTTCCGAATTTACCGAGAATCGTGCTTTTTGAATTTTTGACATGAAATTTTTACGAAAATTTCAACGATTTTCGCAAGCTTCAAAGTGGCGAAACTTTCTTATTAGTCGAGATATCGATAAAAAATTCAAACTGGCTTCTTATTGTGACACCTGCAGTAGATACATGTGCCCGGTATTGGTTCATCTGAGGGAAGAAAAAATGTTTGATTTTTCGAATTTTCAACTTTTTGAAAATTTCAAAGTGCTGTAACTTCTTTATTTGTTGAGATATCGACGGCAAATTTAAATTGGGTTTCAATGGAACCATCTGAAGTGAGAAAATGCGTCTAATATTGCCGTACCGTTAAAAATAGAGTAAAATTTTCAAACGGCTATAACTTCGTTATTAGTGGAGCTATTGAGTCGCACGACCCGGGAATCGCTTAGTTAGCTCAAAATCTATCGGGAAAAGTGTCTGGATTTTGATTTGGACGACATTTAGTGATTTTCGATTTTTTCGAAAATCCATCACTTTGGGTACAAATTTTGCTCGAAATATTCAATAGACCATAACTTTCGAACCAAAGCTCCGATCGAAATGGGCGGCCGCGCATTCGAAAGAGCGTCAAAAAATCTACGAAATGCTTCTAGAGCGCATCAGAAAAAGGTAATTTTTCATGTGAATTGTGGCTTCCGAAAAATCACAAAATCATCGGTCTCGTAAAATTAAAACCAGTCTAACTTTTGAACCGATCGAGATATCGATTCGGGCTACCCGGCAATCGAAAGAGAATCGAAAAATCTATCGAAAACAGAATGGACATGTGCGGAAAGCTTTCGAATTGAACAAGAATCGTGCTTTTTAAATTTTTGACATGAAATTTTCACGAAAATTTTGACGATTTTCGCAAACTTCAAAGTGGCGAAACTTTCTTATTAGTCGAGATATCGATAAAAAATTCAAATTGTCTTCTTATTGTGACACCTGGAGTAGATACATGTGCCCGGTATTGGTTCATCTGAGGGAAGAAAAAATTTTCGATTTTTCGAATTTTCAACTTTTTGAAAATTTCAAAGTGCTGTAACTTCCTTATTTGTTGAGATATCGACGGCAAATTCAAATTGGGTTCTAATTGAGTAATCTGAAGAGAGAAAATGCGTCTAATATTGCCGTACCGTTGAAAATAGAGTAAAATTATTCAAAAGGCTATAACTTCGTTATTAGTGGAGCTATTGAGTCGCACGACCCGGGAATCGCTTAGTTAGCTCAAAATCTATCGGGAAAAGTGTCTGGATTTTGATTTGGACGACATTTAGTGATTTTCGATTTTTTCGAAAATCCATCACTTTGGGTACAAATTTTGCTCGAAATATTCAATAGACCATAACTTTCGAACCAAAGCTCCGATCGGGATGGGCGGCCGCGCATTCGAAAGTGCGTCAAAAAATCTACGAAACGCTTCTAGAGCGCATCGGGAAAAGGTGAGTTTTCATGTGAATTGTGGCCTCCGAAAAATCACAAAATCATCGGTCTCGTAAAATTAAAACCGGTCTAACTTTTGAACCGATCGAGATATCGATTCGGGCTACCCGGCAATAGAAAGAGAATCGAAAAATCTATCGAAAACAGAATGGACATGTGCGAAAAGCTTTCGAATTGAACAAGAATCGTGCTTTTTAAATTTTTGACATGAAATTTTCACGAAAATTTTGACGATTTTCGCAAACTTCAAAGTGGCGAAACTTTCTTATTAGTCGAGATATCGATAAAAAATTCAAATTGGCTTCTTATTGTGACACCTGGAGTAGATACATGCGCCCGGTATTGGTTCATCTGAGGGAAGAAAAAATGTTCGATTTTTCGAATTTTCAACTTTTTGAAAATTTAAAAGTGCTGTAACTTCCTTATTTGTTGAGATATCGACGGCAAATTCAAATTGGGTTCTAATTGAGTAATCTGAAGTGAGAAAATGCGTCTAATATTGCCGTACCGTTGAAAATAGAGTAAAATTTTCAAACGGCTATAACTTCGTTATTAGTGGAGCTATCGAGTCGCACGACCCAAGAATCGCTTAGTTAGCTTAAAATCTATCGGGAAAAGTGTCTGGATTTCGATTTGGACGACATTTAGTGATTTTCGATTTTTTCGAAATATTCAGTAGACCATAACTTTCGAACCAAAGCTCCGATCGAAATGGGCGGCCGCGCATTCGAAAGAGCGTCAAAAAATCTACGAAATGCTTCTAGAGCGCATCGGAAAAAGGTAATTTTTCATGTGAATTGTGGCCTCCGAAAAATCACCAAATCATTGGTCTCGTGAAATTAAAACCGGTCTAACTTTTGAACCGATCGAGATATCGATTCGGGCTACCCGGCAATCGGAAGAGAATCGAAAAATCAATCGAAAACAGTATGGATATGTGCAAAAAGCTTTCGAATTAACCGAGAATCGTGCTTTTTAAATTTTTTACATGAAATTTGCACGAAAATTTCGACGATTTTCGCAAACTTCAAAGTGGCGAAACTTTCTTATTAGTCGAGATTTCGATGGAAAATTCAAACTGGCTTCTTATTGTGTCACCTGAAGTAGATGCATGTGCCCGGTATTGGTTCATCTGAAGAAAAAAAAATGTTCGATTTTTCGTATTTCCAACTTTTTGAAAATTTCAAAGTGCTGTAACTTCCTTATTTGTTGAGATATCGACGGCAAATTATTTAAATTGGGTTCTAATGAAACCATCTGAAGTGAGAAAATGCGTCTAATATTGCCGTACCGTTGAAAATAGAGTAAAATTTTCAAACGGCTATAACTTCGTTATTAGTGGAGCTATTGAGTCGCACGACCCGGGAATCGCTTATTAAACTCAAAATCTATCGGGAAAACTGTCTGAATTTTGATTTGAACGACATTTAGTGATTTTCGATTTTTTTGAAAATCCATCACTTTGGGTACAAATTTTGCTCGAAATATTCAATAGACCATAACTTTCGAACCAAAGCTCCGATCGGGATGAGCGGCCGCGCATTCGAAAGTGCGTAAAAAAATCTACGAAATGCTTTTAGAGCGCATCGGGAAAAGGTGATTTTTCATGTGAATTGTGGCCTCCGAAAAATCACAAAATCATCGGTCTCGTAAAATTAAAACCAGTCTAACTTTTGAACCGATCGAGATATCGATTTGGGCGACCCGGCAATCGAAAGAGAATCGAAAAATCTATCGAAAACAGTATGGATATGTGCAAAAGCTTCCGAATTGACCAAGAATCGTGCTTTTTATATTTTTGACATGAAATTTTCACGAAAATTTCGACGATTTTCGCAAACTTCAAAGAGGCGAAACTTTCTTATTAGTCGAGATATCGATAAAAAATTCAAATTGGCTTCTTATTGTGACACCTGGAGTAGATACATGTGCCCGGTATTGGTTCATCTGAGGGAAGAAAAAATGTTCGATTTTTCGAATTTTCAACTTTTTGAAAATTTCAAAGTGCTGTAACTTCCTTATTTGTTGAGATATCGACGGCAAATTCAAATTGGGTTCTAATTGAGTAATCTGAAGAGAGAAAATGCGTCTAATATTGCCGTACCGTTGAAAATAGAGTAAAATATTCAAACGGCTATAACTTCGTTATTAGTGGAGCTATCGAGTCGCACGACCCAAGAATCGCTTAGTTAGCTCAAAATCTATCGGGAAAAGTGTCTGGATTTCGATTTGGACGACATTTAGTGATTTTCGATTTTTTCGAGAACCAATCACTTTGGGTACAAATTTTGCTCGAAATATTCAATAGACCATAACTTTCGAACCAAAGCTCCGATCGGGATGGGCGGCCGCGCATTCGAAAGAGCATCAAAAAATCTACGAAATGCTTCTAGAGCGCATCGGAAAAAGGTAATTTTTCATGTGAATTGTGGCCTCCGAAAAATCACAAAATCATCGGTCTCGTAAAATTAAAACCAGTCTAACTTTTGAACCGATCGAGATATCGATCGACAATCGGAAGAGAATCAAAAAATCTATCGAAAACAGTATGGATATGTGCAAAAAGCTTTCGAATTAACCGAGAATCGTGCTTTTTAAATTTCTGACATGAAATTTTCACGAAAATTTTGACGATTTTCGCAAACTTCAAAGTGGCGAAACTTTCTTATTAGTCGAGATATCGATAAAAAATTCAAATTGGCTTCTTATTGTGACACCTGGAGTAGATACATGTGCCCGGTATTGGTTCATCTGAGGGAGGAAAAAATGTTCGATTTTTCGAGTTTTCAACTTTTTGAAAATTTCAAAGTGCTGTAACTTCCTTATTTGTTGAGATATCGACGGCAAATTCAAATTGGGTTCTAATTGAGTAATCTGAAGTGAGAAAATGCGTCTAATATTGCCGTACCGTTGAAAATAGAGTAAAATTTTCAAACGGCTATAACTTCGTTATTAGTGGAGCTATCGAGTCGCACGACCCAAGAATCGCTTAGTTAGCTCAAAATCTATCGGGAAAAGTGTCTGGATTTCGATTTGGACGACATTTAGTGATTTTCGATTTTTTCGAAATATTCAATAGACCATAACTTTCGAACCAAAGCTCCGATCGAAATGGGCGGCCGCGCATTCGAAAGAGCGTCAAAAAATCTACGGAATGCTTCTAGAGCGCATCGGAAAAAGGTAATTTTTCATGTGAATTGTGGCCTCCGAAAAATTACAAAATCATCGGTCTCGTAAAATTAAAACCAGTCTAACTTTTGATCCGATCGAGATATCGATTCGGGCTACCCGGCAATCGGAAGAGATTCGAAAAATCTATCGAAAACAGTATGGATATGTGCAAAAAACTTTCGAATTAACCGAGAATCGTGCTTTTTAAATTTTTTACATGAAATTTTCACGAAAATTTCGACGATTTTCGCAAACTTCAAAGAGGCGAAACTTTCTTATTAGTCGAGATATCGATAAAAAATTCAAATTGGCTTCTTATTGTGACACCTGGAGTAGATACATGTGCCCGGTATTGGTTCATCTGAGGAAAAAAAAATGTTTGATTTTTCGAATTTTCAACTGTTTGAAAATTTTAAAGTGCTGTAACTTCTTTATTTGTTGAGATATCGACGGCAAATTTAAATTGGGTTTCAATGGAACCATCTGAAGTGAGAAAATGCGTCTAATATTGCCGTACCGTTGAAAATAGAGTAAAATATTCAAACGGCTATAACTTCGTTATTAGTGGAGCTATCGAGTCGCACGACCCAAGAATCGCTTAGTTAGCTCAAAATCTATCGGGAAAAGTGTCTGGATTTCGATTTGGACGACATTTAGTGATTTTCGATTTTTTTCGAGAACCAATCACTTTGGGTACAAATTTTGCTCGAAATATTCAATAGACCATAACTTTCGAACCAAAGCTCCGATCGGGATGGGCGGCCGCGCATTCGAAAGAGCGTCAAAAAATCTACAAAATGCTTCTAGAGCGCATCGGAAAAAGGTAATTTTTCATGTGAATTGTGGCCTCCGAAAAATCACAAAATCATCGGTCTCGTAAAATTAAAACCAGTCTAACTTTTGAACCGATCGAGATATCGATCGACAATCGGAAGAGAATCAAAAAATCTATCGAAAACAGTATGGATATGTGCAAAAAGCTTTCGAATTAACCGAGAATCGTGCTTTTTAAATTTCTGACATGAAATTTTCACGAAAATTTTGACGATTTTCGCAAACTTCAAAGTGGCGAAACTTTCTTATTAGTCGAGATATCGATAAAAAATTCAAATTGGCTTCTTATTGTGACACCTGGAGTAGATACATGTGCCCGGTATTGGTTCATCTGAGGGAGGAAAAAATGTTCGATTTTTCGAGTTTTCAACTTTTTGAAAATTTCAAAGTGCTGTAACTTCCTTATTTGTTGAGATATCGACGGCAAATTCAAATTGGGTTCTAATTGAGTAATCTGAAGAGAGAAAATGCGTCTAATATTGCCGTACCGTTGAAAATAGAGTAAAATATTCAAACGGCTATAACTTCGTTATTAGTGGAGCTATCGAGTCGCACGACCCAAGAATCGCTTAGTTAGCTCAAAATCTATCGGGAAAAGTGTCTGGATTTCGATTTGGACGACATTTAGTGATTTTCGATTTTTTCGAGAACCAATCACTTTGGGTACAAATTTTGCTCGAAATATTCAATAGACCATAACTTTCGAACCAAAGCTCCGATCGGGATGGGCGGCCGCGCATTCGAAAGAGCATCAAAAAATCTACGAAATGCTTCTAGAGCGCATCGGAAAAAGGTAATTTTTCATGTGAATTGTGGCCTCCGAAAAATCACAAAATCATCGGTCTCGTAAAATTAAAACCAGTCTAACTTTTGAACCGATCGAGATATCGATCGACAATCGGAAGAGAATCAAAAAATCTATCGAAAACAGTATGGATATGTGCAAAAAGCTTTCGAATTAACCGAGAATCGTGCTTTTTAAATTTCTGACATGAAATTTTCACGAAAATTTTGACGATTTTCGCAAACTTCAAAGTGGCGAAACTTTCTTATTAGTCGAGATATCGATAAAAAATTCAAATTGGCTTCTTATTGTGACACCTGGAGTAGATACATGTGCCCGGTATTGGTTCATCTGAGGGAGGAAAAAATGTTCGATTTTTCGAGTTTTCAACTTTTTGAAAATTTCAAAGTGCTGTAACTTCCTTATTTGTTGAGATATCGACGGCAAATTCAAATTGGGTTCTAATTGAGTAATCTGAAGTGAGAAAATGCGTCTAATATTGCCGTACCGTTGAAAATAGAGTAAAATTTTCAAACGGCTATAACTTCGTTATTAGTGGAGCTATCGAGTCGCACGACCCAAGAATCGCTTAGTTAGCTCAAAATCTATCGGGAAAAGTGTCTGGATTTCGATTTGGACGACATTTAGTGATTTTCGATTTTTTCGAAATATTCAATAGACCATAACTTTCGAACCAAAGCTCCGATCGAAATGGGCGGCCGCGCATTCGAAAGAGCGTCAAAAAATCTACGGAATGCTTCTAGAGCGCATCGGAAAAAGGTAATTTTTCATGTGAATTGTGGCCTCCGAAAAATTACAAAATCATCGGTCTCGTAAAATTAAAACCAGTCTAACTTTTGATCCGATCGAGATATCGATTCGGGCTACCCGGCAATCGGAAGAGATTCGAAAAATCTATCGAAAACAGTATGGATATGTGCAAAAAACTTTCGAATTAACCGAGAATCGTGCTTTTTAAATTTTTTACATGAAATTTTCACGAAAATTTCGACGATTTTCGCAAACTTCAAAGAGGCGAAACTTTCTTATTAGTCGAGATATCGATAAAAAATTCAAATTGGCTTCTTATTGTGACACCTGGAGTAGATACATGTGCCCGGTATTGGTTCATCTGAGGAAAAAAAAATGTTTGATTTTTCGAATTTTCAACTGTTTGAAAATTTTAAAGTGCTGTAACTTCTTTATTTGTTGAGATATCGACGGCAAATTTAAATTGGGTTTCAATGGAACCATCTGAAGTGAGAAAATGCGTCTAATATTGCCGTACCGTTGAAAATAGAGTAAAATATTCAAACGGCTATAACTTCGTTATTAGTGGAGCTATCGAGTCGCACGACCCAAGAATCGCTTAGTTAGCTCAAAATCTATCGGGAAAAGTGTCTGGATTTCGATTTGGACGACATTTAGTGATTTTCGATTTTTTTCGAGAACCAATCACTTTGGGTACAAATTTTGCTCGAAATATTCAATAGACCATAACTTTCGAACCAAAGCTCCGATCGGGATGGGCGGCCGCGCATTCGAAAGAGCGTCAAAAAATCTACAAAATGCTTCTAGAGCGCATCGGAAAAAGGTAATTTTTCATGTGAATTGTGGCCTCCGAAAAATCACAAAATCATCGGTCTCGTAAAATTAAAACCAGTCTAACTTTTAAACCGATCGAGATATCGATTCGGGCTACCCGGCAATCGGAAGAGAATCGAAAAATCTATCGAAAACAGTATGGACATGTGCGAAAAACTTCCGAATTTACCGAGAATCGTGCTTTTTGAATTTTTGACATGAAATTTTTACGAAAATTTCAACGATTTTCGCAAGCTTCAAAGTGGCGAAAATTTCTTATTAGTCGAGATATCGATAAAAAATTCAAACTGGCTTCTTATTGTGACACCTGCAGTAGATACATGTGCCCGGTATTGGTTCATCTGAGGGAAGAAAAAATGTTTGATTTTTCGAATTTTCAACTTTTTGAAAATTTCAAAGTGCTGTAACTTCTTTATTTGTTGAGATATCGACGGCAAATTTAAATTGGGTTTCAATGGAACCATCTGAAGTGAGAAAATGCGTCTAATATTGCCGTACCGTTAAAAATAGAGTAAAATTTTCAAACGGCTATAACTTCGTTATTAGTGGAGCTATTGAGTCGCACGACCCGGGAATCGCTTAGTTAGCTCAAAATCTATCGGGAAAAGTGTCTGGATTTTGATTTGGACGACATTTAGTGATTTTCGATTTTTTCGAAAATCCATCACTTTGGGTACAAATTTTGCTCGAAATATTCAATAGACCATAACTTTCGAACCAAAGCTCCGATCGAAATGGGCGGCCGCGCATTCGAAAGAGCGTCAAAAAATCTACGAAATGCTTCTAGAGCGCATCAGAAAAAGGTAATTTTTCATGTGAATTGTGGCTTCCGAAAAATCACAAAATCATCGGTCTCGTAAAATTAAAACCAGTCTAACTTTTGAACCGATCGAGATATCGATTCGGGCTACCCGGCAATCGAAAGAGAATCGAAAAATCTATCGAAAACAGAATGGACATGTGCGGAAAGCTTTCGAATTGAACAAGAATCGTGCTTTTTAAATTTTTGACATGAAATTTTCACGAAAATTTTGACGATTTTCGCAAACTTCAAAGTGGCGAAACTTTCTTATTAGTCGAGATATCGATAAAAAATCCAAATTGTCTTCTTATTGTGACACCTGGAGTAGATACATGTGCCCGGTATTGGTTCATCTGAGGGAAGAAAAAAATTCCGATTTTTCGAATTTTCAACTTTTTGAAAATTTCAAAGTGCTGTAACTTCCTTATTTGTTGAGATATCGACGGCAAATTCAAATTGGGTTCTAATTGAGTAATCTGAAGAGAGAAAATGCGTCTAATATTGCCGTACCGTTGAAAATAGAGTAAAATTATTCAAAAGGCTATAACTTCGTTATTAGTGGAGCTATTGAGTCGCACGACCCGGGAATCGCTTAGTTAGCTCAAAATCTATCGGGAAAAGTGTCTGGATTTTGATTTGGACGACATTTAGTGATTTTCGATTTTTTCGAAAATCCATCACTTTGGGTACAAATTTTGCTCGAAATATTCAATAGACCATAACTTTCGAACCAAAGCTCCGATCGGGATGGGCGGCCGCGCATTCGAAAGTGCGTCAAAAAATCTACGAAATGCTTCTAGAGCGCATCGGGAAAAGGTGAGTTTTCATGTGAATTGTGGCCTCCGAAAAATCACAAAATCATCGGTCTCGTAAAATTAAAACCGGTCTAACTTTTGAACCGATCGAGATATCGATTCGGGCTACCCGGCAATAGAAAGAGAATCGAAAAATCTATCGAAAACAGAATGGACATGTGCGAAAAGCTTTCGAATTGAACAAGAATCGTGCTTTTCAAATTTTTGACATGAAATTTTCACGAAAATTTTGACGATTTTCGCAAACTTCAAAGTGGCGAAACTTTCTTATTAGTCGAGATATCGATAAAAAATTCAAATTGGCTTCTTATTGTGACACCTGGAGTAGATACATGTGCCCGGTATTGGTTCATCTGAGGGAAGAAAAAATGTTCGATTTTTCGAATTTTCAACTTTTTGAAAATTTAAAAGTGCTGTAACTTCCTTATTTGTTGAGATATCGACGGCAAATTCAAATTGGGTTCTAATTGAGTAATCTGAAGTGAGAAAATGCGTCTAATATTGCCGTACCGTTGAAAATAGAGTAAAATTTTCAAACGGCTATAACTTCGTTATTAGTGGAGCTATCGAGTCGCACGACCCAAGAATCGCTTAGTTAGCTCAAAATCTATCGGGAAAAGTGTCTGGATTTCGATTTGGACGACATTTAGTGATTTTCGATTTTTTCGAAATATTCAGTAGACCATAACTTTCGAACCAAAGCTCCGATCGAAATGGGCGGCCGCGCATTCGAAAGAGCGTCAAAAAATCTACGAAATGCTTCTAGAGCGCATCGGAAAAAGGTAATTTTTCATGTGAATTGTGGCCTCCGAAAAATCACCAAATCATTGGTCTCGTGAAATTAAAACCGGTCTAACTTTTGAACCGATCGAGATATCGATTCGGGCTACCCGGCAATCGGAAGAGAATCGAAAAATCTATCGAAAACAGTATGGATATGTGCAAAAAGCTTTCGAATTAACCGAGAATCGTGCTTTTTAAATTTTTTACATGAAATTTGCACGAAAATTTCGACGATTTTCGCAAGCTTCAAAGTGGCGAAACTTTCTTATTAGTCGAGATATCGATAAAAAATTCAAACTGGCTTCTTATTGTGACACCTGCAGTAGAAACATGTGCCCGGTAATGGTTCATCTGAGGGAAGAAAAAATGTTCGATTTTTCGAATTTTCAACTTTTTGAAAATTTCAAAGTGCTGTAACTTCTGTCTTTGTTGAGATATCGACGGCAAATTTGAATTGGGTTTTAATGAAACCATCTGAAGTGAGAAAATGCGTCTAATATTGCCGTACCGTTGAAAATAGAGTAAAATTTTCAAACGGCTATAACTTCGTTATTAGTGGAGCTATCGAGTCGCACGACCCGGGAATCGCTCAGTTAGCTCAAAATCTATCGGGAAAAGTGTCTGGATTTTGATTTGGACGACATTTAGTGATTTTCGATGTTTTCGAGAACCAATCACTTTGGGTACAAATTTTGCTCGAAATATTCAATAGACCATAACTTTCGAACCAAAGCTCCGATCGGGATGGGCGGCCGCGCATTCGAAAGTGCGTCAAAAAATCTACGAAATGCTTCTAGAGCGCATCAGAAAAAGGTAATTTTTCATGTGAATTGTGGCCTCCGAAAAATCACGAAATCATCGGTCTCGTAAAATTAAAACCAGTGTAACTTTTGAACCGATCGAGATATCGATTCGGGCTACCCGGCAATCGGAAGAGAATCGGAAAATCTATCCAAAACGAAATGGACATGTGCGAAAAACTTCCGAATTGACCGAGAATCGTGCTTTTTAAATTTTTGACATGAAATTTTTACGAAAATTTCAAAGGTTTTCGCAAACTTCAAAGTGGCGAAACTTTCTTATTAGTCGAGATTTCGATGAAAAATTCAAACTGGCTTCTTATTGTGTCACCTGAAGTAGATGCATGTGCCCGGTATTGGTTCATCTGAAGAAAAAAAAATGTTCGATTTTTCGTATTTCCAACTTTTTGAAAATTTCAAAGTGCTGTAACTTCCTTATTTGTTGAGATATCGACGGCAAATTTAAATTGGGTTCTAATGAAATCATCTGAAGTGAGAAAATGTGTCTAATATTGCCGTACCGTTGAAAATAGAGTAAAATTTTCAAACGGCTATAACTTCGTTATTAGTGGAGCTATCGAGTCGCACGACCCGGGAATCGCTTATTTAGCTCAAAATCTATCGGGAAAAGTGTCTGAATTTTGATTTGGACGACATTTAGTGATTTTCGATTTTTTTGAAAATCCATCACTTTGGGCACAAATTTTGCTCGAAATATTCAATAGACCATAACTTTCGAACCAAAGCTCCGATCGGGATGAGCGGCCGCGCATTCGAAAGTGCGTCAAAAAATCTACGAAATGCTTCTAGAGCGCATCGGGAAAAGGTGATTTTTCATGTGAATTGTGGCCTCCGAAAAATCACAAAATCATCGGTCTCGTAAAATTAAAACCGGTCTAACTTTTGAACCGATCGAGATATCGATTCGGGCTACCCGGCAATCAAAAGAGAATCGAAAAATCTATCGAAAACAGAATGGACATGTGCGAAAAGCTTTCGAATTGAACAAGAATCGTGCTTTTTAAATTTCTGACATGAAATTTTCACGAAAATTTTGACGATTTTCGCAAACTTCAAAGTGGCGAAACTTTCTTATTAGTCGAGATATCGATAAAAAATTCAAATTGGCTTCTTATTGTGACACCTGGAGTAGATACATGTGCCCGGTATTGGTTCATCTGAGGGAAGAAAAAATGTTCGATTTTTCGAATTTTCAACTTTTTGAAAATTTCAAAGTGCTGTAACTTCCTTATTTGTTGAGATATCGACGGCAAATTCAAATTGGGTCCTAATTGAGTAATCTGAAGTGAGAAAATGCGTCTAATATTGCCGTACCGTTGAAAATAGAGTAAAATTTTCAAACGGCTATAACTTCGTTATTAGTGGAGCTATCGAGTCGCACGACCCAAGAATCGCTTAGTTAGCTAAAAATCTATCGGGAAAAGTGTCTGGATTTCGATTTGGACGACATTTAGGATTTTCGATTTTTTCGAAATATTCAATAGACCATAACTTTCGAACCAAAGCTCCGATCGAAATGGGCGGCCGCGCATTCGAAAGAGCGTCAAAAAATCTACGAAATGCATCTAGAGCGCATCGGAAAAAGGTAATTTTTCATGTGAATTGTGGCCTCCGAAAAATTACAAAATCATCGGTCTCGTAAAATTAAAACCAGTCTAACTTTTGAACCGATCGAGATATCGATTCGGGCTACCCGGCAATCGGAAGAGAATCAAAAAATCTATCGAAAACAGTATGGATATGTGCAAAAAGCTTTCGAATTAACCGAGAATCGTGCTTTTTAAATTTCTGACATGAAATTTTCACGAAAATTTTGACGATTTTCGCAAACTTCAAAGTGGCGAAACTTTCTTATTAGTCGAGATATCGATAAAAAATTCAAATTGGCTTCTTATTGTGACACCTGGAGTAGATACATGTGCCCGGTATTGGTTCATCTGAGGGAGGAAAAAATGTTCGATTTTTCGAGTTTTCAACTTTTTGAAAATTTCAAAGTGCTGTAACTTCCTTATTTGTTGAGATATCGACGGCAAATTCAAATTGGGTTCTAATTGAGTAATCTGAAGTGAGAAAATGCGTCTAATATTGCCGTACCGTTGAAAATAGAGTAAAATTTTCAAACGGCTATAACTTCGTTATTAGTGGAGCTATCGAGTCGCACGACCCAAGAATCGCTCAGTTAGCTCAAAATCTATCGGGAAAAGTGTCTGGATTTCGATTTGGACGACATTTAGTGATTTTCGATTTTTTCGAAATATTCAATAGACCATAACTTTCGAACCAAAGCTCCGATCGAAATGGGCGGCCGCGCATTCGAAAGAGCGTCAAAAAATCTACGGAATGCTTCTAGAGCGCATCGGAAAAAGGTAATTTTTCATGTGAATTGTGGCCTCCGAAAAATTACAAAATCATCGGTCTCGTAAAATTAAAACCAGTCTAACTTTTGATCCGATCGAGATATCGATTCGGGCTACCCGGCAATCGGAAGAGATTCGAAAAATCTATTGAAAACAGTATGGATATGTGCAAAAAGCTTACGAATTAACCGAGAATCGTGCTTTTTAAATTTTTTACATGAAATTTTCACGAAAATTTCGACGATTTTCGCAAACTTCAAAGAGGCGAAACTTTCTTATTAGTCGAGATATCGATAAAAAATTCAAATTGGCTTCTTATTGTGACACCTGGAGTAGATACATGTGCCCGGTATTGGTTCATCTGAGGAAAAAAAAATGTTTGATTTTTCGAATTTTCAACTGTTTGAAAATTTTAAAGTGCTGTAACTTCTTTATTTGTTGAGATATCGACGGCAAATTTAAATTGGGTTTCAATGGAACCATCTGAAGTGAGAAAATGCGTCTAATATTGCCGTACCGTTGAAAATAGAGTAAAATATTCAAACGGCTATAACTTCGTTATTAGTGGAGCTATCGAGTCGCACGACCCAAGAATCGCTTAGTTAGCTCAAAATCTATCGGGAAAAGTGTCTGGATTTCGATTTGGACGACATTTAGTGATTTTCGATTTTTTTCGAGAACCAATCACTTTGGGTACAAATTTTGCTCGAAATATTCAATAGACCATAACTTTCGAACCAAAGCTCCGATCGGGATGGGCGGCCGCGCATTCGAAAGAGCGTCAAAAAATCTACGAAATGCTTCTAGAGCGCATCGGAAAAAGGTAATTTTTCATGTGAATTGTGGCCTCCGAAAAATCACAAAATCATCGGTCTCGTAAAATTAAAACCTGTCTAACTTTTGAACCGATCGAGATATCGATTCGGGCTACCCGGCAATCGGAAGAGAATCGAAAAATCTATCGAAAACAGTATGGACATGTGCGAAAAACTTCCGAATTTACCGAGAATCGTGCTTTTTGAATTTTTGACATGAAATTTTTACGAAAATTTCAACGATTTTCGCAAGCTTCAAAGTGGCGAAACTTTCTTATTAGTCGAGATATCGATAAAAAATTCAAACTGGCTTCTTATTGTGACACCTGCAGTAGATACATGTGCCCGGTATTGGTTCATCTGAGGGAAGAAAAAATGTTTGATTTTTCGAATTTTCAACTTTTTGAAAATTTCAAAGTGCTGTAACTTCTTTATTTGTTGAGATATCGACGGCAAATTTAAATTGGGTTTCAATGGAACCATCTGAAGTGAGAAAATGCGTCTAATATTGCCGTACCGTTAAAAATAGAGTAAAATTTTCAAACGGCTATAACTTCGTTATTAGTGGAGCTATTGAGTCGCACGACCCGGGAATCGCTTAGTTAGCTCAAAATCTATCGGGAAAAGTGTCTGGATTTTGATTTGGACGACATTTAGTGATTTTCGATTTTTTCGAAAATCCATCACTTTGGGTACAAATTTTGCTCGAAATATTCAATAGACCATAACTTTCGAACCAAAGCTCCGATCGAAATGGGCGGCCGCGCATTCGAAAGAGCGTCAAAAAATCTACGAAATGCTTCTAGAGCGCATCAGAAAAAGGTAATTTTTCATGTGAATTGTGGCTTCCGAAAAATCACAAAATCATCGGTCTCGTAAAATTAAAACCAGTCTAACTTTTGAACCGATCGAGATATCGATTCGGGCTACCCGGCAATCGAAAGAGAATCGAAAAATCTATCGAAAACAGAATGGACATGTGCGGAAAGCTTTCGAATTGAACAAGAATCGTGCTTTTTAAATTTTTGACATGAAATTTTCACGAAAATTTTGACGATTTTCGCAAACTTCAAAGTGGCGAAACTTTCTTATTAGTCGAGATATCGATAAAAAATTCAAATTGTCTTCTTATTGTGACACCTGGAGTAGATACATGTGCCCGGTATTGGTTCATCTGAGGGAAGAAAAAATTTTCGATTTTTCGAATTTTCAACTTTTTGAAAATTTCAAAGTGCTGTAACTTCCTTATTTGTTGAGATATCGACGGCAAATTCAAATTGGGTTCTAATTGAGTAATCTGAAGAGAGAAAATGCGTCTAATATTGCCGTACCGTTGAAAATAGAGTAAAATTATTCAAAAGGCTATAACTTCGTTATTAGTGGAGCTATTGAGTCGCACGACCCGGGAATCGCTTAGTTAGCTCAAAATCTATCGGGAAAAGTGTCTGGATTTTGATTTGGACGACATTTAGTGATTTTCGATTTTTTCGAAAATCCATCACTTTGGGTACAAATTTTGCTCGAAATATTCAATAGACCATAACTTTCGAACCAAAGCTCCGATCGGGATGGGCGGCCGCGCATTCGAAAGTGCGTCAAAAAATCTACGAAACGCTTCTAGAGCGCATCGGGAAAAGGTGAGTTTTCATGTGAATTGTGGCCTCCGAAAAATCACAAAATCATCGGTCTCGTAAAATTAAAACCGGTCTAACTTTTGAACCGATCGAGATATCGATTCGGGCTACCCGGCAATAGAAAGAGAATCGAAAAATCTATCGAAAACAGAATGGACATATGCGAAAAGCTTTCGAATTGAACAAGAATCGTGCTTTTTAAATTTTTGACATGAAATTTTCACGAAAATTTTGACGATTTTCGCAAACTTCAAAGTGGCGAAACTTTCTTATTAGTCGAGATATCGATGAAAAATTCAAATTGGCTTCTTATTGTGACACCTGGAGTAGATACATGCGCCCGGTATTGGTTCATCTGAGGGAAGAAAAAATGTTCGATTTTTCGAATTTTCAACTTTTTGAAAATTTAAAAGTGCTGTAACTTCCTTATTTGTTGAGATATCGACGGCAAATTCAAATTGGGTTCTAATTGAGTAATCTGAAGTGAGAAAATGCGTCTAATATTGCCGTACTGTTGAAAATAGAGTAAAATTTTCAAACGGCTATAACTTCGTTATTAGTGGAGCTATCGAGTCGCACGACCCAAGAATCGCTTAGTTAGCTCAAAATCTATCGGGAAAAGTGTCTGGATTTCGATTTGGACGACATTTAGTGATTTTCGATTTTTTCGAAATATTCAGTAGACCATAACTTTCGAACCAAAGCTCCGATCGAAATGGGCGGCCGCGCATTCGAAAGAGCGTCAAAAAATCTACGAAATGCTTCTAGAGCGCATCGGAAAAAGGTAATTTTTCATGTGAATTGTGGCCTCCGAAAAATCACCAAATCATTGGTCTCGTGAAATTAAAACCGGTCTAACTTTTGAACCGATCGAGATATCGATTCGGGCTACCCGGCAATCGGAAGAGAATCGAAAAATCAATCGAAAACAGTATGGATATGTGCAAAAAGCTTTCGAATTAACCGAGAATCGTGCTTTTTAAATTTTTTACATGAAATTTGCACGAAAATTTCGACGATTTTCGCAAACTTCAAAGTGGCGAAACTTTCTTATTAGTCGAGATTTCGATGGAAAATTCAAACTGGCTTCTTATTGTGTCACCTGAAGTAGATGCATGTGCCCGGTATTGGTTCATCTGAAGAAAAAAAAATGTTCGATTTTTCGTATTTCCAACTTTTTGAAAATTTCAAAGTGCTGTAACTTCCTTATTTGTTGAGATATCGACGGCAAATTATTTAAATTGGGTTCTAATGAAACCATCTGAAGTGAGAAAATGCGTCTAATATTGCCGTACCGTTGAAAATAGAGTAAAATTTTCAAACGGCTATAACTTCGTTATTAGTGGAGCTATTGAGTCGCACGACCCGGGAATCGCTTATTAAACTCAAAATCTATCGGGAAAACTGTCTGAATTTTGATTTGAACGACATTTAGTGATTTTCGATTTTTTTGAAAATCCATCACTTTGGGTACAAATTTTGCTCGAAATATTCAATAGACCATAACTTTCGAACCAAAGCTCCTATCGGGATGAGCGGCCGCGCATTCGAAAGTGCGTAAAAAAATCTACGAAATGCTTTTAGAGCGCATCGGGAAAAGGTGATTTTTCATGTGAATTGTGGCCTCCGAAAAATCACAAAATCATCGGTCTCGTAAAATTAAAACCAGTCTAACTTTTGAACCGATCGAGATATCGATTTGGGCGACCCGGCAATCGAAAGAGAATCGAAAAATCTATCGAAAACAGTATGGATATGTGCAAAAGCTTCCGAATTGACCAAGAATCGTGCTTTTTATATTTTTGACATGAAATTTTCACGAAAATTTCGACGATTTTCGCAAACTTCAAAGTGGCGAAACTTTCTTATTAGTCGAGATATCGATGAAAAATTCAAACTGGCTTCTTATTGTGTCACCTGGAGTAGATGCATGTGCCCGGTATTGGTTCATCTGAGGGAAGAAAAAATGTTCGATTTTTCGAATTTTCAACTTTTTGAAAATTTCAAAGTGCTGTAACTTCCTTATTTGTTGAGATATCGACGGCAAATTCAAATTGGGTTCTAATTGAGTAATCTGAAGAGAGAAAATGCGTCTAATATTGCCGTACCGTTGAAAATAGAGTAAAATATTCAAACGGCTATAACTTCGTTATTAGTGGAGCTATCGAGTCGCACGACCCAAGAATCGCTTAGTTAGCTCAAAATCTATCGGGAAAAGTGTCTGGATTTCGATTTGGACGACATTTAGTGATTTTCGATTTTTTCGAGAACCAATCACTTTGGGTACAAATTTTGCTCGAAATATTCAATAGACCATAACTTTCGAACCAAAGCTCCGATCGGGATGGGCGGCCGCGCATTCGAAAGAGCATCAAAAAATCTACGAAATGCTTCTAGAGCGCATCGGAAAAAGGTAATTTTTCATGTGAATTGTGGCCTCCGAAAAATCACAAAATCATCGGTCTCGTAAAATTAAAACCAGTCTAACTTTTGAACCGATCGAGATATCGATCGGCAATCGGAAGAGAATCAAAAAATCTATCGAAAACAGTATGGATATGTGCAAAAAGCTTTCGAATTAACCGAGAATCGTGCTTTTTAAATTTCTGACATGAAATTTTCACGAAAATTTTGACGATTTTCGCAAACTTCAAAGTGGCGAAACTTTCTTATTAGTCGAGATATCGATAAAAAATTCAAATTGGCTTCTTATTGTGACACCTGGAGTAGATACATGTGCCCGGTATTGGTTCATCTGAGGGAGGAAAAAATGTTCGATTTTTCGAGTTTTCAACTTTTTGAAAATTTCAAAGTGCTGTAACTTCCTTATTTGTTGAGATATCGACGGCAAATTCAAATTGGGTTCTAATTGAGTAATCTGAAGTGAGAAAATGCGTCTAATATTGCCGTACCGTTGAAAATAGAGTAAAATTTTCAAACGGCTATAACTTCGTTATTAGTGGAGCTATCGAGTCGCACGACCCAAGAATCGCTTAGTTAGCTCAAAATCTATCGGGAAAAGTGTCTGGATTTCGATTTGGACGACATTTAGTGATTTTCGATTTTTTTGAAATATTCAATAGACCATAACTTTCGAACCAAAGCTCCGATCGAAATGGGCGGCCGCGCATTCGAAAGAGCGTCAAAAAATCTACGGAATGCTTCTAGAGCGCATCGGAAAAAGGTAATTTTTCATGTGAATTGTGGCCTCCGAAAAATTACAAAATCATCGGTCTCGTAAAATTAAAACCAGTCTAACTTTTGATCCGATCGAGATATCGATTCGGGCTACCCGGCAATCGGAAGAGATTCGAAAAATCTATCGAAAACAGTATGGATATGTGCAAAAAGCTTTCGAATTAACCGAGAATCGTGCTTTTTAAATTTTTTACATGAAATTTTCACGAAAATTTCGACGATTTTCGCAAACTTCAAAGAGGCGAAACTTTCTTATTAGTCGAGATATCGATAAAAAATTCAAATTGGCTTCTTATTGTGACACCTGGAGTAGATACATGTGCCCGGTATTGGTTCATCTGAGGAAAAAAAAATGTTTGATTTTTCGAATTTTCAACTGTTTGAAAATTTTAAAGTGCTGTAACTTCTTTATTTGTTGAGATATCGACGGCAAATTTAAATTGGGTTTCAATGGAACCATCTGAAGTGAGAAAATGCGTCTAATATTGCCGTACCGTTGAAAATAGAGTAAAATATTCAAACGGCTATAACTTCGTTATTAGTGGAGCTATCGAGTCGCACGACCCAAGAATCGCTTAGTTAGCTCAAAATCTATCGGGAAAAGTGTCTGGATTTCGATTTGGACGACATTTAGTGATTTTCGATTTTTTTCGAGAACCAATCACTTTGGGTACAAATTTTGCTCGAAATATTCAATAGACCATAACTTTCGAACCAAAGCTCCGATCGGGATGGGCGGCCGCGCATTCGAAAGAGCGTCAAAAAATCTACAAAATGCTTCTAGAGCGCATCGGAAAAAGGTAATTTTTCATGTGAATTGTGGCCTCCGAAAAATCACAAAATCATCGGTCTCGTAAAATTAAAACCAGTCTAACTTTTAAACCGATCGAGATATCGATTCGGGCTACCCGGCAATCGGAAGAGAATCGAAAAATCTATCGAAAACAGTATGGACATGTGCGAAAAACTTCCGAATTTACCGAGAATCGTGCTTTTTGAATTTTTGACATGAAATTTTTACGAAAATTTCAACGATTTTCGCAAGCTTCAAAGTGGCGAAACTTTCTTATTAGTCGAGATATCGATAAAAAATTCAAACTGGCTTCTTATTGTGACACCTGCAGTAGATACATGTGCCCGGTATTGGTTCATCTGAGGGAAGAAAAAATGTTTGATTTTTCGAATTTTCAACTTTTTGAAAATTTCAAAGTGCTGTAACTTCTTTATTTGTTGAGATATCGACGGCAAATTTAAATTGGGTTTCAATGGAACCATCTGAAGTGAGAAAATGCGTCTAATATTGCCGTACCGTTAAAAATAGAGTAAAATTTTCAAACGGCTATAACTTCGTTATTAGTGGAGCTATTGAGTCGCACGACCCGGGAATCGCTTAGTTAGCTCAAAATCTATCGGGAAAAGTGTCTGGATTTTGATTTGGACGACATTTAGTGATTTTCGATTTTTTCGAAAATCCATCACTTTGGGTACAAATTTTGCTCGAAATATTCAATAGACCATAACTTTCGAACCAAAGCTCCGATCGAAATGGGCGGCCGCGCATTCGAAAGAGCGTCAAAAAATCTACGAAATGCTTCTAGAGCGCATCAGAAAAAGGTAATTTTTCATGTGAATTGTGGCTTCCGAAAAATCACAAAATCATCGGTCTCGTAAAATTAAAACCAGTCTAACTTTTGAACCGATCGAGATATCGATTCGGGCTACCCGGCAATCGAAAGAGAATCGAAAAATCTATCGAAAACAGAATGGACATGTGCGGAAAGCTTTCGAATTGAACAAGAATCGTGCTTTTTAAATTTTTGACATGAAATTTTCACGAAAATTTTGACGATTTTCGCAAACTTCAAAGTGGCGAAACTTTCTTATTAGTCGAGATATCGATAAAAAATTCAAATTGTCTTCTTATTGTGACACCTGGAGTAGATACATGTGCCCGGTATTGGTTCATCTGAGGGAAGAAAAAATTTCCGATTTTTCGAATTTTCAACTTTTTGAAAATTTCAAAGTGCTGTAACTTCCTTATTTGTTGAGATATCGACGGCAAATTCAAATTGGGTTCTAATTGAGTAATCTGAAGAGAGAAAATGCGTCTAATATTGCCGTACCGTTGAAAATAGAGTAAAATTATTCAAAAGGCTATAACTTCGTTATTAGTGGAGCTATTGAGTCGCACGACCCGGGAATCGCTTAGTTAGCTCAAAATCTATCGGGAAAAGTGTCTGGATTTTGATTTGGACGACATTTAGTGATTTTCGATTTTTTCGAAAATCCATCACTTTGGGTACAAATTTTGCTCGAAATATTCAATAGACCATAACTTTCGAACCAAAGCTCCGATCGGGATGGGCGGCCGCGCATTCGAAAGTGCGTCAAAAAATCTACGAAATGCTTCTAGAGCGCATCGGGAAAAGGTGAGTTTTCATGTGAATTGTGGCCTCCGAAAAATCACAAAATCATCGGTCTCGTAAAATTAAAACCGGTCTAACTTTTGAACCGATCGAGATATCGATTCGGGCTACCCGGCAATAGAAAGAGAATCGAAAAATCTATCGAAAACAGAATGGACATGTGCGAAAAGCTTTCGAATTGAACAAGAATCGTGCTTTTCAAATTTTTGACATGAAATTTTCACGAAAATTTTGACGATTTTCGCAAACTTCAAAGTGGCGAAACTTTCTTATTAGTCGAGATATCGATAAAAAATTCAAATTGGCTTCTTATTGTGACACCTGGAGTAGATACATGTGCCCGGTATTGGTTCATCTGAGGGAAGAAAAAATGTTCGATTTTTCGAATTTTCAACTTTTTGAAAATTTAAAAGTGCTGTAACTTCCTTATTTGTTGAGATATCGACGGCAAATTCAAATTGGGTTCTAATTGAGTAATCTGAAGTGAGAAAATGCGTCTAATATTGCCGTACCGTTGAAAATAGAGTAAAATTTTCAAACGGCTATAACTTCGTTATTAGTGGAGCTATCGAGTCGCACGACCCAAGAATCGCTTAGTTAGCTCAAAATCTATCGGGAAAAGTGTCTGGATTTCGATTTGGACGACATTTAGTGATTTTCGATTTTTTCGAAATATTCAGTAGACCATAACTTTCGAACCAAAGCTCCGATCGAAATGGGCGGCCGCGCATTCGAAAGAGCGTCAAAAAATCTACGAAATGCTTCTAGAGCGCATCGGAAAAAGGTAATTTTTCATGTGAATTGTGGCCTCCGAAAAATCACCAAATCATTGGTCTCGTGAAATTAAAACCGGTCTAACTTTTGAACCGATCGAGATATCGATTCGGGCTACCCGGCAATCGGAAGAGAATCGAAAAATCTATCGAAAACAGTATGGATATGTGCAAAAAGCTTTCGAATTAACCGAGAATCGTGCTTTTTAAATTTTTTACATGAAATTTGCACGAAAATTTCGACGATTTTCGCAAACTTCAAAGTGGCGAAACTTTCTTATTAGTCGAGATTTCGATGGAAAATTCAAACTGGCTTCTTATTGTGTCACCTGAAGTAGATGCATGTGCCCGGTATTGGTTCATCTGGAGAAAAAAAAATGTTCGATTTTTCGTATTTCCAACTTTTTGAAAATTTCAAAGTGCTGTAACTTCCTTATTTGTTGAGATATCGACGGCAAATTATTTAAATTGGGTTCTAATGAAACCATCTGAAGTGAGAAAATGCGTCTAATATTGCCGTACCGTTGAAAATAGAGTAAAATTTTCAAACGGCTATAACTTCGTTATTAGTGGAGCTATTGAGTCGCACGACCCGGGAATCGCTTATTAAACTCAAAATCTATCGGGAAAACTGTCTGAATTTTGATTTGAACGACATTTAGTGATTTTCGATTTTTTTGAAAATCCATCACTTTGGGTACAAATTTTGCTCGAAATATTCAATAGACCATAACTTTCGAACCAAAGCTCCGATCGGGATGAGCGGCCGCGCATTCGAAAGTGCGTAAAAAAATCTACGAAATGCTTTTAGAGCGCATCGGGAAAAGGTGATTTTTCATGTGAATTGTGGCCTCCGAAAAATCACAAAATCATCGGTCTCGTAAAATTAAAACCAGTCTAACTTTTGAACCGATCGAGATATCGATTTGGGCGACCCGGCAATCGAAAGAGAATCGAAAAATCTATCGAAAACAG
This sequence comes from Salpingus planirostris, assembly GCA_949788335.1. NCBI lineage: Eukaryota > Metazoa > Arthropoda > Insecta > Coleoptera > Salpingidae > Salpingus > Salpingus planirostris. The sequence goes on along the minus strand of OX460917.1, from coordinate 4,045,766 downwards.
TATGGATATGTGCAAAAAGCTTCCGAATTGACCAAGAATCGTGCTTTTTATATTTTTGACATGAAATTTTCACGAAAATTTCGACGATTTTCGCAAACTTCAAAGTGGCGAAACTTTCTTATTAGTCGAGATATCGATGAAAAATTCAAACTGGCTTCTTATTGTGTCACCTGGAGTAGATGCATGTGCCCGGTATTGGTTCATCTGAGGGAAGAAAAAATGTTCGATTTTTCGAATTTTCAACTTTTTGAAAATTTCAAAGTGCTGTAACTTCCTTATTTGTTGAGATATCGACGGCAAATTCAAATTGGGTTCTAATTGAGTAATCTGAAGAGAGAAAATGCGTCTAATATTGCCGTACCGTTGAAAATAGAGTAAAATATTCAAACGGCTATAACTTCGTTATTAGTGGAGCTATCGAGTCGCACGACCCAAGAATCGCTTAGTTAGCTCAAAATCTATCGGGAAATGTGTCTGGATTTCGATTTGGACGACATTTAGTGATTTTCGATTTTTTCGAGAACCAATCACTTTGGGTACAAATTTTGCTCGAAATATTCAATAAACCATAACTTTCGAACCAAAGCTCCGATCGGGATGGGCGGCCGCGCATTCGAAAGAGCATCAAAAAATCTACGAAATGCTTCTAGAGCGCATCGGAAAAAGGTAATTTTTCATGTGAATTGTGGCCTCCGAAAAATCACAAAATCATCGGTCTCGTAAAATTAAAACCAGTCTAACTTTTGAACCGATCGAGATATCGATTCGGGCTACCCGGCAATCGGAAGAGAATCAAAAAATCTATCGAAAACAGTATGGATATGTGCAAAAAGCTTTCGAATTAACCGAGAATCGTGCTTTTTAAATTTCTGACATGAAATTTTCACGAAAATTTTGACGATTTTCGCAAACTTCAAAGTGGCGAAACTTTCTTATTAGTCGAGATATCGATAAAAAATTCAAATTGGCTTCTTATTGTGACACCTGGAGTAGATACATGTGCCCGGTATTGGTTCATCTGAGGGAGGAAAAAATGTTCGATTTTTCGAGTTTTCAACTTTTTGAAAATTTCAAAGTGCTGTAACTTCCTTATTTGTTGAGATATCGACGGCAAATTCAAATTGGGTTCTAATTGAGTAATCTGAAGTGAGAAAATGCGTCTAATATTGCCGTACCGTTGAAAATAGAGTAAAATTTTCAAACGGCTATAACTTCGTTATTAGTGGAGCTATCGAGTCGCACGACCCAAGAATCGCTTAGTTAGCTCAAAATCTATCGGGAAAAGTGTCTGGATTTCGATTTGGACGACATTTAGTGATTTTCGATTTTTTCGAAATATTCAATAGACCATAACTTTCGAACCAAAGCTCCGATCGAAATGGGCGGCCGCGCATTCGAAAGAGCGTCAAAAAATCTACGGAATGCTTCTAGAGCGCATCGGAAAAAGGTAATTTTTCATGTGAATTGTGGCCTCCGAAAAATTACAAAATCATCGGTCTCGTAAAATTAAAACCAGTCTAACTTTTGATCCGATCGAGATATCGATTCGGGCTACCCGGCAATCGGAAGAGATTCGAAAAATCTATCGAAAACAGTATGGATATGTGCAAAAAGCTTTCGAATTAACCGAGAATCGTGCTTTTTAAATTTTTTACATGAAATTTTCACGAAAATTTCGACGATTTTCGCAAACTTCAAAGAGGCGAAACTTTCTTATTAGTCGAGATATCGATAAAAAATTCAAATTGGCTTCTTATTGTGACACCTGGAGTAGATACATGTGCCCGGTATTGGTTCATCTGAGGAAAAAAAAATGTTTGATTTTTCGAATTTTCAACTGTTTGAAAATTTTAAAGTGCTGTAACTTCTTTATTTGTTGAGATATCGACGGCAAATTTGAATTGGGTTTCAATGGAACCATCTGAAGTGAGAAAATGCGTCTAATATTGCCGTACCGTTGAAAATAGAGTAAAATATTCAAACGGCTATAACTTCGTTATTAGTGGAGCTATCGAGTCGCACGACCCAAGAATCGCTTAGTTAGCTCAAAATCTATCGGAAAAAGTGTCTGGATTTCGATTTGGACGACATTTAGTGATTTTCGATTTTTTTCGAGAACCAATCACTTTGGGTACAAATTTTGCTCGAAATATTCAATAGACCATAACTTTCGAACCAAAGCTCCGATCGGGATGGGCGGCCGCGCATTCGAAAGAGCGTCAAAAAATCTACAAAATGCTTCTAGAGCGCATCGGAAAAAGGTAATTTTTCATGTGAATTGTGGCCTCCGAAAAATCACAAAATCATCGGTCTCGTAAAATTAAAACCAGTCTAACTTTTGAACCGATCGAGATATCGATTCGGGCTACCCGGCAATCGGAAGAGAATCGAAAAATCTATCGAAAACAGTATGGACATGTGCGAAAAACTTCCGAATTGACCGAGAATCGTGCTTTTTGAATTTTTGACATGAAATTTTTACGAAAATTTCAACGATTTTCGCAAGCTTCAAAGTGGCGAAACTTTCTTATTAGTCGAGATATCGATAAAAAATTCAAACTGGCTTCTTATTGTGACACCTGCAGTAGATACATGTGCCCGGTATTGGTTCATCTGAGGGAAGAAAAAATGTTTGATTTTTCGAATTTTCAACTTTTTGAAAATTTCAAAGTGCTGTAACTTCTTTATTTGTTGAGATATCGACGGCAAATTTAAATTGGGTTTCAATGGAACCATCTGAAGTGAGAAAATGCGTCTAATATTGCCGTACCGTTAAAAATAGAGTAAAATTTTCAAACGGCTATAACTTCGTTATTAGTGGAGCTATTGAGTCGCACGACCCGGGAATCGCTTAGTTAGCTCAAAATCTATCGGGAAAAGTGTCTGGATTTTGATTTGGACGACATTTAGTGATTTTCGATTTTTTCGAAAATCCATCACTTTGGGTACAAATTTTGCTCGAAATATTCAATAGACCATAACTTTCGAACCAAAGCTCCGATCGAAATGGGCGGCCGCGCATTCGAAAGAGCGTCAAAAAATCTACGAAATGCTTCTAGAGCGCATCAGAAAAAGGTAATTTTTCATGTGAATTGTGGCTTCCGAAAAATCACAAAATCATCGGTCTCGTAAAATTAAAACCAGTCTAACTTTTGAACCGATCGAGATATCGATTCGGGCTACCCGGCAATCGAAAGAGAATCGAAAAATCTATCGAAAACAGAATGGACATGTGCGGAAAGCTTTCGAATTGAACAAGAATCGTGCTTTTTAAATTTTTGACATGAAATTTTCACGAAAATTTTGACGATTTTCGCAAACTTCAAAGTGGCGAAACTTTCTTATTAGTCGAGATATCGATAAAAAAATCAAATTGTCTTCTTATTGTGACACCTGGAGTAGATACATGTGCCCGGTATTGGTTCATCTGAGGGAAGAAAAAATTTTCGATTTTTCGAATTTTCAACTTTTTGAAAATTTCAAAGTGCTGTAACTTCCTTATTTGTTGAGATATCGACGGCAAATTCAAATTGGGTTCGAATTGAGTAATCTGAAGAGAGAAAATGCGTCTAATATTGCCGTACCGTTGAAAATAGAGTAAAATTATTCAAAAGGCTATAACTTCGTTATTAGTGGAGCTATTGAGTCGCACGACCCGGGAATCGCTTATTAAACTCAAAATCTATCGGGAAAACTGTCTGAATTTTGATTTGAACGACATTTAGTGATTTTCGATTTTTTTGAAAATCCATCACTTTGGGTACAAATTTTGCTCGAAATATTCAATAGACCATAACTTTCGAACCAAAGCTCCGATCGGGATGAGCGGCCGCGCATTCGAAAGTGCGTAAAAAAATCTACGAAATGCTTTTAGAGCGCATCGGGAAAAGGTGATTTTTCATGTGAATTGTGGCCTCCGAAAAATCACAAAATCATCGGTCTCGTAAAATTAAAACCAGTCTAACTTTTGAACCGATCGAGATATCGATTTGGGCGACCCGGCAATCGAAAGAGAATCGAAAAACCTATCGAAAACAGCATGGATATGTGCAAAAAGCTTCCAAATTGACCAAGAATCGTGCTTTTTATATTTTTGACATGAAATTTTTACGAAAATTTCGACGATTTTCGCAAACTTCAAAGTGGCGAAACTTTCTTATTAGTCGAGATTTCGATGAAAAATTCAAACTGGCTTCTTATTGTGTCACCTGGAGTAGATGCATGTGCCCGGTATTGGTTCATCTAAAGAAAAAAAACTGTTCGATTTTTCGTATTTCCAACTTTTTGAAAATTTCAAAGTGCTGTAACTTCCTTATTTGTTGAGATATCGACGGCAAATTTAAATTGGGTTCTAATGGAACCATCTGAAGTGAGAAAATGTGTCTAATATTGCCGTACCGTTGAAAATAGAGTAAAATTTTCAAACGGCTATAACTTCGTTATTAGTAGAGCTATCGAGTCGCACGACCCGGGAATCGCTTATTTAGCTCAAAATCTATCGGGAAAAGTGTCTGAATTTTGATTTAGACGACATTTAGTGATTTTCGATTTTTTTGAAAATCCATCACTTTGGGTACAAATTTTGCTCGAAATATTCAATAGACCATAACTTTCGAACCAAAGCTCCGATCGGGATAGGCGGCCGCGCATTCGAAAGTGCGTCAAAAAATCTACGAAATGCTTCTAGAGCGCATCGGGAAAAGGTGATTTTTCATGTGAATTGTGGCCTCCGAAAAATCACAAAATCATCGGTCTCGTGAAATTAAAACCGGTCTAACTTTTGAACCGATCGAGATATCGATTCGGGCTACCCGGCAATCGAAAGAGAATCGAAAAATCTATCGAAAACAGAATGGACATGTGCGAAAAGCTTTCGAATTGAACGAGAATCGTGCTTTTTAAATTTTTGACATGAAATTTTCACGAAAATTTTGACGATTTTCGCAAACTTCAAAGTGGCGAAACTTTCTTATTAGTCGAGATATCGATAAAAAATTCAAATTGTCTTCTTATTGTGACACCTGGAGTAGATACATGTGCCCGGTATTGGTTCATCTGAGGGAAGAAAAAATGTTCGATTTTTCGAATTTTCAACTTTTTGAAAATTTCAAAGTGCTGTAACTTCCTTATTTGTTGAGATATCGACGGCAAATTCAAATTGGGTTCTAATTGAGTAATCTGAAGTGAGAAAATGCGTCTAATATTGCCGTACCGTTGAAAATAGAGTAAAATTTTCAAACGGCTATAACTTCGTTATTAGTGGAGCTATCGAGTCGCACGACCCAAGAATCGCTTAGTTAGCTAAAAATCTATCGGGAAAAGTGTCTGGATTTCGATTTGGACGACATTTAGTGATTTTCGATTTTTTCGAAATATTCAATAGACCATAACTTTCGAACCAAAGCTCCGATCGAAATGGGCGGCCGCGCATTCGAAAGAGCGTCAAAAAATCTACGAAATGCATCTAGAGCGCATCGGAAAAAGGTAATTATTCATGTGAATTGTGGCCTCCGAAAAATTACAAAATCATCGGTCTCGTAAAATTAAAACCAGTCTAACTTTTGAACCGATCGAGATATCGATTCGGGCTACCCGGCAATCGGAAGAGAATCGAAAAATCTATCGAAAACAGTATGGACATGTGCGAAAAACTTCCGAATTGACCGAGAATCGTGCTTTTTAAAATTCTGACATGAAATTTTCACGAAAATTTTGACGATTTTCGCAAACTTCAAAGTGGCGAAACTTTCTTATTAGTCGAGATATCGATAAAAAATTCAAATTGGCTTCTTATTGTGACACCTGGAGTAGATGCATGTGCCCGGTATTGGTTCATCTGAAGAAAAAAAAATGTTCGATTTTTCGTATTTTCAACTTTTTGAAAATTTCAAAGTGCTGTAACTTCCTTATTTGTTGAGATATCGACGGCAAATTTAAATTGGGTTCTAATGAAATCATCTGAAGTAAGAAAATGTGTCTAATATTGCCGTACCGTTGAAAATAGAGTAAAATTTTCAAACGGCTATAACTTCGTTATTAGTGGAGCTATCGAGTCGCACGACCCGGGAATCGCTTATTTAGCTCAAAATCTATCGGGAAAAGTGTCTGAATTTTGATTTGGACGACATTTAGTGATTTTCGATTTTTTTGAAAATCCATCACTTTGGGCACAAATTTTGCTCGAAATATTCAATAGACCATAACTTTCGAACCAAAGCTCCGATCGGGATGAGCGGCCGCGCATTCGAAAGTGCGTCAAAAAATCTACGAAATGCTTCTAGAGCGCATCGGGAAAAGGTGATTTTTCATGTGAATTGTGGCCTCCGAAAAATCACAAAATCATCGGTCTCGTAAAATTAAAACCGGTCTAACTTTTGAACCGATCGAGATATCGATTCGGGCTACCCGGCAATCAAAAGAGAATCGAAAAATCTATCGAAAACAGAATGGACATGTGCGAAAAGCTTTCGAATTGAACAAGAATCGTGCTTTTTAAATTTCTGACATGAAATTTTCACGAAAATTTTGACGATTTTCGCAAACTTCAAAGTGGCGAAACTTTCTTATTAGTCGAGATATCGATAAAAAATTAAAATTGGCACTTATTGTGACACCTGGAGTAGATACATGTGCCCGGTATTGGTTCATCTGAGGGAAGAAAAAATGTTCGATTTTTCGAATTTTCAACTTTTTGAAAATTTCAAAGTGCTGTAACTTCCTTATTTGTTGAGATATCGACGGCAAATTCAAATTGGGTCCTAATTGAGTAATCTGAAGTGAGAAAATGCGTCTAATATTGCCGTACCGTTGAAAATAGAGTAAAATTTTCAAACGGCTATAACTTCGTTATTAGTGGAGCTATCGAGTCGCACGACCCAAGAATCGCTTAGTTAGCTCAAAATCTATCGGGAAAAGTGTCTGGATTTCGATTTGGACGACATTTAGTGATTTTCGATTTTTTCGAAATATTCAATAGACCATAACTTTCGAACCAAAGCTCCGATCGAAATGGGCGGCCGCGCATTCGAAAGAGCGTCAAAAAATCTACGGAATGCTTCTAGAGCGCATCGGAAAAAGGTAATTTTTCATGTGAATTGTGGCCTCCGAAAAATTACAAAATCATCGGTCTCGTAAAATTAAAACCAGTCTAACTTTTGATCCGATCGAGATATCGATTCGGGCTACCCGGCAATCGGAAGAGATTCGAAAAATCTATCGAAAACAGTATGGATATGTGCAAAAAGCTTTCGAATTAACCGAGAATCGTGCTTTTTAAATTTTTTACATGAAATTTTCACGAAAATTTCGACGATTTTCGCAAACTTCAAAGAGGCGAAACTTTCTTATTAGTCGAGATATCGATAAAAAATTCAAATTGGCTTCTTATTGTGACACCTGGAGTAGATACATGTGCCCGGTATTGGTTCATCTGAGGAAAAAAAAATGTTTGATTTTTCGAATTTTCAACTGTTTGAAAATTTTAAAGTGCTGTAACTTCTTTATTTGTTGAGATATCGACGGCAAATTCAAATTGGGTTTCAATGGAACCATCTGAAGTGAAAAAATGCGTCTAATATTGCCGTACCGTTGAAAATAGAGTAAAATTTTCAAACGGCTATAACTTCGTTATTAGTAGAGCTATCGAGTCGCACGACCCAAGAATCGCTTAGTTAGCTCAAAATCTATCGGGAAAAGTGTCTGGATTTTGATTTGGACGACATTTAGTGATTTTCGATTTTTTCGAAAATCCATCACTTTGGGTACAAATTTTGCTCGAAATATTCAATAGACCATAACTTTCGAACCAAAGCTCCGATCGGGATGGGCTGCCGCGCATTCGAAAGTGCGTCAAAAAATCTACGAAATGCTTCTAGAGCGCATCGAAAAAAGGTGATTTTTCATGTGAATTGTGGCCTCCGAAAAATCACAAAATCATCGGTCTCGTGAAATTAAAACCGGTCTAACTTTTGAACCGATCGAGATATCGATTCGGGCTACCCGGCAATCGAAAGAGAATCGAAAAATCTATCGAAAACAGTATGGATATGTGCAAAAAACTTCCGAATTGACCAAAAATCGTGCTTTTTAAATTTTTGACATGAAATTTTTACGAAAATTTCAAAGGTTTTCGCAAACTTCAAAGTGGCGAAACTTTCTTATTAGTTGAGATTTCGATGAAAAATTCAAACTGGCTACTTATTGTGTCACCTGGAGTAGATGCATGCGCCCGGTATTGGTTCATCTGAAGAAAAAAAAAGGTCGATTTTTCGAATTTTCAACTTTTTGAAAATTTCAAAGTGCTGTAACTTTCTTATTTGTTGAGATATCGACGGCAAATTTAAATTGGGTTCTAATTGAGTAATCTGAAGTAAGAAAATGCGTCTAATATTGCCGTACCGTTGAAAATAGAGTAAAATTTTCAAACGGCTATAACTTCGTTATTAGTAGAGCTATCGAGTCGCACGACCCGGGAATCGCTTATTCAGCTCAAAATCTATCGGGAAAAGTGTCTGAATTTTGATTTGGACGACATTTAGTGATTTTCGATTTTTTTGAAAGTCCATCACTTTGGGTACAAATTTTGCTCGAAATATTCAATAGACCATAACTTTCGAACCAAAGCTCCGATCGGGATGGGCGGCCGCGCATTCGAAAGTGCGTCAAAAAATCTACGAAATGCTTCTAGAGCGCATCGGAAAAAGGTGATTTTTCATGTGAATTGTGGCCTCTGAAAAATCACAAAATCATCGGTCTCGTAAAATTAAAACCAGTCTAACTTTTGAACCGATCGAGATATCGATTTGGGCGACCCGGCAATCGAAAGAGAATCGAAAAATCTATCGAAAACAGTATGGATATGTGCAAAAAACTTCCGAATTGACCAAAAATCGTGCTTTTTAAATTTTTGACATGAAATTTTTACGAAAATTTCAAAGGTTTTCGCAAACTTCAAAGTGGCGAAACTTTCTTATTAGTTGAGATTTCGATGAAAAATTCAAACTGGCTACTTATTGTGTCACCTGGAGTAGATGCATGCGCCCGGTATTGGTTCATCTGAAGAAAAAAAAAGGTCGATTTTTCGAATTTTCAACTTTTTGAAAATTTCAAAGTGCTGTAACTTTCTTATTTGTTGAGATATCGACGGCAAATTTAAATTGGGTTCTAATTGAGTAATCTGAAGTAAGAAAATGCGTCTAATATTGCCGTACCGTTGAAAATAGAGTAAAATTTTCAAACGGCTATAACTTCGTTATTAGTAGAGCTATCGAGTCGCACGACCCGGGAATCGCTTATTCAGCTCAAAATCTATCGGGAAAAGTGTCTGAATTTTGATTTGGACGACATTTAGTGATTTTCGATTTTTTTGAAAGTCCATCACTTTGGGTACAAATTTTGCTCGAAATATTCAATAGACCATAACTTTCGAACCAAAGCTCCGATCGGGATGGGCGGCCGCGCATTCGAAAGTGCGTCAAAAAATCTACGAAATGCTTCTAGAGCGCATCGAAAAAAGGTGACTTTTCATGTGAATTGTGGCCTCCGAAAAATCACAAAATCATCGGTCTCGTGAAATTAAAACCGGTCTAACTTTTGAACCGATCGAGATATCGATTCGGGCTACCCGGCAATCGAAAGAGAATCGAAAAATCTATCGAAAACAGTATGGATATGTGCAAAAAACTTCCGAATTGACCAAAAATCGTGCTTTTTAAATTTTTGACATGAAATTTTTACGAAAATTTCAAAGGTTTTCGCAAACTTCAAAGTGGCGAAACTTTCTTATTAGTCGGGATATCGATAAAAAATTCAAACTGGCTACTTATTGTGTCACCTGGAGTAGATGCATGTGCCCGGTATTGGTTCATCTGAAGAAAAAAAAAAGGTCGATTTTTCGAATTTTCAACTTTTTGAAAATTTCAAAGTGCTGTAACTTTCTTATTTGTTGAGATATCGACGGAAAATTTAAATTGGGTTCTAATTGAGTAATCTGAAGTGAGAAAATGCGTCTAATATTGCCGTACCGTTGAAAATAGAGTAAAATTTTCAAACGGCTATAACTTCGTTATTAGTAGAGCTATCGAGTCGCACGACCCGGGAATCGCTTATTCAGCTCAAAATCTATCGGGAAAAGTGTCTGAATTTTGATTTGGACGACATTTAGTGATTTTCGATTTTTTTGAAAGTCCATCACTTTGGGTACAAATTTTGCTCGAAATATTCAATAGACCATAACTTTCGAACCAAAGCTCCGATCGGGATGGGCGGCCGCGCATTCGAAAGTGCGTCAAAAAATCTACGAAATGCTTCTAGAGCGCATCGGAAAAAGGTGATTTTTCATGTGAATTGTGGCCTCCGAAAAATCACAAAATCATCGGTCTCGTAAAATTAAAACCAGTCTAACTTTTGAACCGATCGAGATATCGATTTGGGCGACCCGGCAATCGAAAGAGAATCGAAAAATCTATCGAAAACAGTATGGATATGTGCAAAAAGCTTCCGAATTGACCAAAAATCGTGCTTTTTAAATTTTTGACATACAATTTTTACGAAAATTTCGAAGGTTTTCGCAAACTTCAAAGTGGTGAAACTTTCTTATTAGTTGAGATTTCGATGAAAAATTCAAACTGGCTACTTATTGTGTCACCTGGAGTAGATGCATGTGCCCGGTATTGGTTCATCTGGAGAAAACAAAATGTTCGATTTTTCGAATTTTCAACTTTTTGAAAATTTCAAAGTGCTGTAACTTCCTTATTTGTTGAGATATCGACGGCAAATTTAAATTGGGTTCTTATGGAACCATCTGAAGTGAGAAAATGCGTCTAATATTGCCGTACCGTTGAAAATAGAGTAAAATTTTCAAACGGCTATAACTTCGTTATTAGTAGAGCTATCGATTCGCACGACCCAAGAATCGCTTAGTTAGCTCAAAATCTATCGGGAAAAGTGTCTGGATTTTGATTTTGACGACATTTAGTGATTTTCGATTTTTTCGAAAATCCATCACTTTGGGTACAAATTTTGCTCGAAATATTCAATAGACCATAACTTTCGAACCAAAGCTCCGATCGGGATGGGCGGCCGCGCATTCGAAAGTGCGTCAAAAAATCTACGAAATGCTTCTAGAGCGCATCGAAAAAAGGTGGATTTTCATGTGAATTGTGGCCTCCGAAAAATCACAAAATCATCGGTCTCGTGAAATTAAAACCGGTCTAACTTTTGAACCGATCGAGATATCGATTCGGGCTACCCGGCAATCGAAAGAGAATCGAAAAATCTATCGAAAACAGTATGGATATGTGCAAAAAACTTCCGAATTGACCAAAAATCGTGCTTTTTAAATTTTTGACATGAAATTTTTACGAAAATTTCAAAGGTTTTCGCAAACTTCAAAGTGGCGAAACTTTCTTATTAGTTGAGATTTCGATGAAAAATTCAAACTGGCTACTTATTGTGTCACCTGGAGTAGATGCATGTGCCCGGTATTGGTTCATCTGAAGAAAAAAAAAAGGTCGATTTTTCGAATTTTCAACTTTTTGAAAATTTCAAAGTGCTGTAACTTTCTTATTTGTTGAGATATCGACGGCAAATTTAAATTGGGTTCTAATTGAGTAATCTGAAGTGAGAAAATGCGTCTAATATTGCCGTACCGTTGAAAATAGAGTAAAATTTTCAAACGGCTATAACTTCGTTATTAGTGGAGCTATTGAGTCGCACGACCCGGGAATCGCTTAGTTAGCTCAAAATCTATCGGGAAAAGTGTCTGAATTTTGATTTGGACGACATTTAGTGATTTTCGATTTTTTTGAAAGTCCATCACTTTGGGTACAAATTTTGCTCGAAATATTCAATAGACCATAACTTTCGAACCAAAGCTCCGATCGGGATGGGCGGCCGCGCATTCGAAAGTGCGTCAAAAAATCTACGAAATGCTTCTAGAGCGCATCGGAAAAAGGTGATTTTTCATGTGAATTGTGGCCTCCGAAAAATCACAAAATCACCGGTCTCGTAAAATTAAAACCAGTCTAACTTTTGAACCGATCGAGATATCGATTCGGGCGACCCGGCAATCGAAAGAGAATCGAAAAATCTATCGAAAACAGTATGGATATGTGCAAAAAGCTTCCGAATTGACCAAAAATCGTGCTTTTCAAATTTTTGACATACAATTTTTACGAAAATTTCGAAGGTTTTCGCAAACTTCAAAGTGGCGAAACTTTCTTATTAGTTGAGATTTCGATGAAAAATTCAAACTGGCTACTTATTGTGTCACCTGGAGTAGATGCATGTGCCCGGTATTGGTTCATCTGGAGAAAACAAAATGTTCGATTTTTCGAATTTTCAACTTTTTGAAAATTTCAAAGTGCTGTAACTTCCTTATTTGTTGAGATATCGACGGCAAATTTAAATTGGGTTCTCATGGAACCATCTGAAGTGAGAAAATGCGTCTAATATTGCCGTACCGTTGAAAATAGAGTAAAATTTTCAAACGGCTATAACTTCGTTATTAGTAGAGCTATCGATTCGCACGACCCAAGAATCGCTTAGTTAGCTCAAAATCTATCGGGAAAAGTGTCTGGATTTTGATTTTGACGACATTTAGTGATTTTCGATTTTTTCGAAAATCCATCACTTTGGGTACAAATTTTGCTCGAAATATTCAATAGACCATAACTTTCGAACCAAAGCTCCGATCGGGATGGGCGGCCGCGCATTCGAAAGTGCGTCAAAAAATCTACGAAATGCTTCTAGAGCGCATCGAAAAAAGGTGGATTTTCATGTGAATTGTGGCCTCCGAAAAATCACAAAATCATCGGTCTCGTGAAATTAAAACCGGTCTAACTTTTGAACCGATCGAGATATCGATTCGGGCTACCCGGCAATCGAAAGAGAATCGAAAAATCTATCGAAAACAGTATGGATATGTGCAAAAAACTTCCGAATTGACCAAAAATCGTGCTTTTTAAATTTTTGACATGAAATTTTTACGAAAATTTCAAAGGTTTTCGCAAACTTCAAAGTGGCGAAACTTTCTTATTAGTCGGGATATCGATAAAAAATTCAAACTGGCTACTTATTGTGTCACCTGGAGTAGATGCATGTGCCCGGTATTGGTTCATCTGAAGAAAAAAAAAAGGTCGATTTTTCGAATTTTCAACTTTTTGAAAATTTCAAAGTGCTGTAACTTTCTTATTTGTTGAGATATCGACGGAAAATTTAAATTGGGTTCTAATTGAGTAATCTGAAGTGAGAAAATGCGTCTAATATTGCCGTACCGTTGAAAATAGAGTAAAATTTTCAAACGGCTATAACTTCGTTATTAGTAGAGCTATCGAGTCGCACGACCCGGGAATCGCTTATTCAGCTCAAAATCTATCGGGAAAAGTGTCTGAATTTTGATTTGGACGACATTTAGTGATTTTCGATTTTTTTGAAAGTCCATCACTTTGGGTACAAATTTTGCTCGAAATATTCAATAGACCATAACTTTCGAACCAAAGCTCCGATCGGGATGGGCGGCCGCGCATTCGAAAGTGCGTCAAAAAATCTACGAAATGCTTCTAGAGCGCATCGGAAAAAGGTGATTTTTCATGTGAATTGTGGCCTCCGAAAAATCACAAAATCATCGGTCTCGTAAAATTAAAACCAGTCTAACTTTTGAACCGATCGAGATATCGATTTGGGCGACCCGGCAATCGAAAGAGAATCGAAAAATCTATCGAAAACAGTATGGATATGTGCAAAAAGCTTCCGAATTGACCAAAAATCGTGCTTTTTAAATTTTTGACATACAATTTTTACGAAAATTTCGAAGGTTTTCGCAAACTTCAAAGTGGTGAAACTTTCTTATTAGTTGAGATTTCGATGAAAAATTCAAACTGGCTACTTATTGTGTCACCTGGAGTAGATGCATGTGCCCGGTATTGGTTCATCTGGAGAAAACAAAATGTTCGATTTTTCGAATTTTCAACTTTTTGAAAATTTCAAAGTGCTGTAACTTCCTTATTTGTTGAGATATCGACGGCAAATTTAAATTGGGTTCTTATGGAACCATCTGAAGTGAGAAAATGCGTCTAATATTGCCGTACCGTTGAAAATAGAGTAAAATTTTCAAACGGCTATAACTTCGTTATTAGTAGAGCTATCGATTCGCACGACCCAAGAATCGCTTAGTTAGCTCAAAATCTATCGGGAAAAGTGTCTGGATTTTGATTTTGACGACATTTAGTGATTTTCGATTTTTTCGAAAATCCATCACTTTGGGTACAAATTTTGCTCGAAATATTCAATAGACCATAACTTTCGAACCAAAGCTCCGATCGGGATGGGCGGCCGCGCATTCGAAAGTGCGTCAAAAAATCTACGAAATGCTTCTAGAGCGCATCGAAAAAAGGTGGATTTTCATGTGAATTGTGGCCTCCGAAAAATCACAAAATCATCGGTCTCGTGAAATTAAAACCGGTCTAACTTTTGAACCGATCGAGATATCGATTCGGGCTACCCGGCAATCGAAAGAGAATCGAAAAATCTATCGAAAACAGTATGGATATGTGCAAAAAACTTCCAAATTGACCAAAAATCGTGCTTTTTAAATTTTTGACATGAAATTTTTACGAAAATTTCAAAGGTTTTCGCAAACTTCAAAGTGGCGAAACTTTCTTATTAGTTGAGATTTCGATGAAAAATTCAAACTGGCTACTTATTGTGTCACCTGGAGTAGATGCATGTGCCCGGTATTGGTTCATCTGAAGAAAAAAAAAAGGTCGATTTTTCGAATTTTCAACTTTTTGAAAATTTCAAAGTGCTGTAACTTTCTTATTTGTTGAGATATCGACGGCAAATTTAAATTGGGTTCTAATTGAGTAATCTGAAGTGAGAAAATGCGTCTAATATTGCCGTACCGTTGAAAATAGAGTAAAATTTTCAAACGGCTATAACTTCGTTATTAGTGGAGCTATTGAGTCGCACGACCCGGGAATCGCTTAGTTAGCTCAAAATCTATCGGGAAAAGTGTCTGAATTTTGATTTGGACGACATTTAGTGATTTTCGATTTTTTTGAAAGTCCATCACTTTGGGTACAAATTTTGCTCGAAATATTCAATAGACCATAACTTTCGAACCAAAGCTCCGATCGGGATGGGCGGCCGCGCATTCGAAAGTGCGTCAAAAAATCTACGAAATGCTTCTAGAGCGCATCGGAAAAAGGTGATTTTTCATGTGAATTGTGGCCTCCCAAAAATCACAAAATCATCGGTCTCGTAAAATTAAAACCAGTCTAACTTTTGAACCGATCGAGATATCGATTTGGGCGACCCGGCAATCGAAAGAGAATCGAAAAATCTATCGAAAACAGTATGGATATGTGCAAAAAGCTTCCGAATTGACCAAAAATCGTGCTTTTTAAATTTTTGACATACAATTTTTACGAAAATTTCGAAGGTTTTCGCAAACTTCAAAGTGGTGAAACTTTCTTATTAGTTGAGATTTCGATGAAAAATTCAAACTGGCTACTTATTGTGTCACCTGGAGTAGATGCATGTGCCCGGTATTGGTTCATCTGGAGAAAACAAAATGTTCGATTTTTCGAATTTTCAACTTTTTGAAAATTTCAAAGTGCTGTAACTTCCTTATTTGTTGAGATATCGACGGCAAATTTAAATTGGGTTCTCATGGAACCATCTGAAGTGAGAAAATGCGTCTAATATCGCCGTACCGTTGAAAATAGAGTAAAATTTTCAAACGGCTATAACTTCGTTATTAGTAGAGCTATCGATTCGCACGACCCAAGAATCGCTTAGTTAGCTCAAAATCTATCGGGAAAAGTGTCTGGATTTTGATTTTGACGACATTTAGTGATTTTCGATTTTTTCGAAAATCCATCACTTTGGGTACAAATTTTGCTCGAAATATTCAATAGACCATAACTTTCGAACCAAAGCTCCGATCGGGATGGGCGGCCGCGCATTCGAAAGTGCGTCAAAAAATCTACGAAATGCTTCTAGAGCGCATCGAAAAAAGGTGATTTTTCATGTGAATTGTGGCCTCCGAAAAATCACAAAATCATCGGTCTCGTGAAATTAAAACCGGTCTAACTTTTGAACCGATCGAGATATCGATTCGGGCTACCCGGCAATCGAAAGAGAATCGAAAAATCTATCGAAAACAGTATGAATATGTGCAAAAAACTTCCGAATTGACCAAAAATCGTGCTTTTTAAATTTTTGACATGAAATTTTTACGAAAATTTCAAAGGTTTTCGCAAACTTCAAAGTGGCGAAACTTTCTTATTAGTCGGGATATCGATAAAAAATTCAAACTGGCTACTTATTGTGTCACCTGGAGTAGATGCATGTGCCCGGTATTGGTTCATCTGAAGAAAAAAAAAAGGTCGATTTTTCGAATTTTCAACTTTTTGAAAATTTCAAAGTGCTGTAACTTTCTTATTTGTTGAGATATCGACGGAAAATTTAAATTGGGTTCTAATTGAGTAATCTGAAGTGAGAAAATGCGTCTAATATTGCCGTACCGTTGAAAATAGAGTAAAATTTTCAAACGGCTATAACTTCGTTATTAGTAGAGCTATCGAGTCGCACGACCCGGGAATCGCTTATTCAGCTCAAAATCTATCGGGAAAAGTGTCTGAATTTTGATTTGGACGACATTTAGTGATTTTCGATTTTTTTGAAAGTCCATCACTTTGGGTACAAATTTTGCTCGAAATATTCAATAGACCATAACTTTCGAACCAAAGCTCCGATCGGGATGGGCGGCCGCGCATTCGAAAGTGCGTCAAAAAATCTACGAAATGCTTCTAGAGCGCATCGGAAAAAGGTGATTTTTCATGTGAATTGTGGCCTCCGAAAAATCACAAAATCATCGGTCTCGTAAAATTAAAACCAGTCTAACTTTTGAACCGATCGAGATATCGATTTGGGCGACCCGGCAATCGAAAGAGAATCGAAAAATCTATCGAAAACAGTATGGATATGTGCAAAAAGCTTCCGAATTGACCAAAAATCGTGCTTTTTAAATTTTTGACATACAATTTTTACGAAAATTTCGAAGGTTTTCGCAAACTTCAAAGTGGTGAAACTTTCTTATTAGTTGAGATTTCGATGAAAAATTCAAACTGGCTACTTATTGTGTCACCTGGAGTAGATGCATGTGCCCGGTATTGGTTCATCTGGAGAAAACAAAATGTTCGATTTTTCGAATTTTCAACTTTTTGAAAATTTCAAAGTGCTGTAACTTCCTTATTTGTTGAGATATCGACGGCAAATTTAAATTGGGTTCTTATGGAACCATCTGAAGTGAGAAAATGCGTCTAAGATTGCCGTACCGTTGAAAATAGAGTAAAATTTTCAAACGGCTATAACTTCGTTATTAGTAGAGCTATCGATTCGCACGACCCAAGAATCGCTTAGTTAGCTCAAAATCTATCGGGAAAAGTGTCTGGATTTTGATTTTGACGACATTTAGTGATTTTCGATTTTTTCGAAAATCCATCACTTTGGGTACAAATTTTGCTCGAAATATTCAATAGACCATAACTTTCGAACCAAAGCTCCGATCGGGATGGGCGGCCGCGCATTCGAAAGTGCGTCAAAAAATCTACGAAATGCTTCTAGAGCGCATCGAAAAAAGGTGGATTTTCATGTGAATTGTGGCCTCCGAAAAATCACAAAATCATCGGTCTCGTGAAATTAAAACCGGTCTAACTTTTGAACCGATCGAGATATCGATTCGGGCTACCCGGCAATCGAAAGAGAATCGAAAAATCTATCGAAAACAGTATGGATATGTGCAAAAAACTTCCGAATTGACCAAAAATCGTGCTTTTTAAATTTTTGACATGAAATTTTTACGAAAATTTCAAAGGTTTTCGCAAACTTCAAAGTGGCGAAACTTTCTTATTAGTTGAGATTTCGATGAAAAATTCAAACTGGCTACTTATTGTGTCACCTGGAGTAGATGCATGTGCCCGGTATTGGTTCATCTGAAGAAAAAAAAAAGGTCGATTTTTCGAATTTTCAACTTTTTGAAAATTTCAAAGTGCTGTAACTTTCTTATTTGTTGAGATATCGACGGCAAATTTAAATTGGGTTCTAATTGAGTAATCTGAAGTGAGAAAATGCGTCTAATATTGCCGTACCGTTGAAAATAGAGTAAAATTTTCAAACGGCTATAACTTCGTTATTAGTGGAGCTATTGAGTCGCACGACCCGGGAATCGCTTAGTTAGCTCAAAATCTATCGGGAAAAGTGTCTGAATTTTGATTTGGACGACATTTAGTGATTTTCGATTTTTTTGAAAGTCCATCACTTTGGGTACAAATTTTGCTCGAAATATTCAATAGACCATAACTTTCGAACCAAAGCTCCGATCGGGATGGGCGGCCGCGCATTCGAAAGTGCGTCAAAAAATCTACGAAATGCTTCTAGAGCGCATCGGAAAAAGGTGATTTTTCATGTGAATTGTGGCCTCCGAAAAATCACAAAATCATCGGTCTCGTAAAATTAAAACCAGTCTAACTTTTGAACCGATCGAGATATCGATTTGGGCGACCCGGCAATCGAAAGAGAATCGAAAAATCTATCGAAAACAGTATGGATATGTGCAAAAAGCTTCCGAATTGACCAAAAATCGTGCTTTTTAAATTTTTGACATACAATTTTTACGAAAATTTCGAAGGTTTTCGCAAACTTCAAAGTGGTGAAACTTTCTTATTAGTTGAGATTTCGATGAAAAATTCAAACTGGCTACTTATTGTGTCACCTGGAGTAGATGCATGTGCCCGGTATTGGTTCATCTGGAGAAAACAAAATGTTCGATTTTTCGAATTTTCAACTTTTTGAAAATTTCAAAGTGCTGTAACTTCCTTATTTGTTGAGATATCGACGGCAAATTTAAATTGGGTTCTTATGGAACCATCTGAAGTGAGAAAATGCGTCTAATATTGCCGTACCGTTGAAAATAGAGTAAAATTTTCAAACGGCTATAACTTCGTTATTAGTAGAGCTATCGATTCGCACGACCCAAGAATCGCTTAGTTAGCTCAAAATCTATCGGGAAAAGTGTCTGGATTTTGATTTTGACGACATTTAGTGATTTTCGATTTTTTCGAAAATCCATCACTTTGGGTACAAATTTTGCTCGAAATATTCAATAGACCATAACTTTCGAACCAAAGCTCCGATCGGGATGGGCGGCCGCGCATTCGAAAGTGCGTCAAAAAATCTACGAAATGCTTCTAGAGCGCATCGAAAAAAGGTGGATTTTCATGTGAATTGTGGCCTCCGAAAAATCACAAAATCATCGGTCTCGTGAAATTAAAACCGGTCTAACTTTTGAACCGATCGAGATATCGATTCGGGCTACCCGGCAATCGAAAGAGAATCGAAAAATCTATCGAAAACAGTATGGATATGTGCAAAAAACTTCCGAATTGACCAAAAATCGTGCTTTTTAAATTTTTGACATGAAATTTTTACGAAAATTTCAAAGGTTTTCGCAAACTTCAAAGTGGCGAAACTTTCTTATTAGTTGAGATTTCGATGAAAAATTCAAACTGGCTACTTATTGTGTCACCTGGAGTAGATGCATGTGCCCGGTATTGGTTCATCTGAAGAAAAAAAAAGGTCGATTTTTCGAATTTTCAACTTTTTGAAAATTTCAAAGTGCTGTAACTTTCTTATTTGTTGAGATATCGACGGCAAATTTAAATTGGGTTCTAATTGAGTAATCTGAAGTGAGAAAATGCGTCTAATATTGCCGTACCGTTGAAAATAGAGTAAAATTTTCAAACGGCTATAACTTCGTTATTAGTGGAGCTATTGAGTCGCACGACCCGGGAATCGCTTAGTTAGCTCAAAATCTATCGGGAAAAGTGTCTGAATTTTGATTTGGACGACATTTAGTGATTTTCGATTTTTTTGAAAGTCCATCACTTTGGGTACAAATTTTGCTCGAAATATTCAATAGACCATAACTTTCGAACCAAAGCTCCGATCGGGATGGGCGGCCGCGCATTCGAAAGTGCGTCAAAAAATCTACGAAATGCTTCTAGAGCGCATCGAAAAAAGGTGGATTTTCATGTGAATTGTGGCCTCCGAAAAATCACAAAATCATCGGTCTCGTGAAATTAAAACCGGTCTAACTTTTGAACCGATCGAGATATCGATTCGGGCTACCCGGCAATCGAAAGAGAATCGAAAAATCTATCGAAAACAGTATGGATATGTGCAAAAAACTTCCGAATTGACCAAAAATCGTGCTTTTTAAATTTTTGACATGAAATTTTTACGAAAATTTCAAAGGTTTTCGCAAACTTCAAAGTGGCGAAACTTTCTTATTAGTTGAGATTTCGATGAAAAATTCAAACTGGCTACTTATTGTGTCACCTGGAGTAGATGCATGTGCCCGGTATTGGTTCATCTGAAGAAAAAAAAAAGGTCGATTTTTCGAATTTTCAACTTTTTGAAAATTTCAAAGTGCTGTAACTTTCTTATTTGTTGAGATATCGACGGCAAATTTAAATTGGGTTCTAATTGAGTAATCTGAAGTGAGAAAATGCGTCTAATATTGCCGTACCGTTGAAAATAGAGTAAAATTTTCAAACGGCTATAACTTCGTTATTAGTGGAGCTATTGAGTCGCACGACCCGGGAATCGCTTAGTTAGCTCAAAATCTATCGGGAAAAGTGTCTGAATTTTGATTTGGACGACATTTAGTGATTTTCGATTTTTTTGAAAGTCCATCACTTTGGGTACAAATTTTGCTCGAAATATTCAATAGACCATAACTTTCGAACCAAAGCTCCGATCGGGATGGGCGGCCGCGCATTCGAAAGTGCGTCAAAAAATCTACGAAATGCTTCTAGAGCGCATCGGAAAAAGGTGATTTTTCATGTGAATTGTGGCCTCCGAAAAATCACAAAATCACCGGTCTCGTAAAATTAAAACCAGTCTAACTTTTGAACCGATCGAGATATCGATTCGGGCGACCCGGCAATCGAAAGAGAATCGAAAAATCTATCGAAAACAGTATGGATATGTGCAAAAAGCTTCCGAATTGACCAAAAATCGTGCTTTTCAAATTTTTGACATACAATTTTTACGAAAATTTCGAAGGTTTTCGCAAACTTCAAAGTGGCGAAACTTTCTTATTAGTTGAGATTTCGATGAAAAATTCAAACTGGCTACTTATTGTGTCACCTGGAGTAGATGCATGTGCCCGGTATTGGTTCATCTGGAGAAAACAAAATGTTCGATTTTTCGAATTTTCAACTTTTTGAAAATTTCAAAGTGCTGTAACTTCCTTATTTGTTGAGATATCGACGGCAAATTTAAATTGGGTTCTTATGGAACAATCTGAAGTGAGAAAATGCGTCTAATATTGCCGTACCGTTGAAAATAGAGTAAAATTTTCAAACGGCTATAACTTCGTTATTAGTAGAGCTATCGATTCGCACGACCCAAGAATCGCTTAGTTAGCTCAAAATCTATCGGGAAAAGTGTCTGGATTTTGATTTGGACGACATTTAGTGATTTTCGATTTTTTCGAAAATCCATCACTTTGGGTACAAATTTTGCTCGAAATATTCAATAGACCATAACTTTCGAACCAAAGCTCCGATCGGGATGGGCGGCCGCGCATTCGAAAGTGCGTCAAAAAATCTACGAAATGCTTCTAAAGCGCATCGAAAAAAGGTGATTTTTCATGTGAATTGTGGCCTCCGAAAAATCACAAAATCATCGGTCTCGTGAAATTAAAACCGGTCTAACTTTTGAACCGATCGAGATATCGATTCGGGCTACCCGGCAATCTAAAGAGAATCGAAAAATCTATCGAAAACAGTATGGATATGTGCAAAAAACTTCCGAATTGACCAAAAATCGTGCTTTTTAAATTTTTGACATGAAATTTTTACGAAAATTTCAAAGGTTTTCGCAAACTTCAAAGTGGCGAAACTTTCTTATTAGTTGAGATTTCGATGAAAAATTCAAACTGGCTACTTATTGTGTCACCTGGAGTAGATGCATGTGCCCGGTATTGGTTCATCTGAAGAAAAAAAAAAGGTCGATTTTTCGAATTTTCAACTTTTTGAAAATTTCAAAGTGCTGTAACTTTCTTATTTGTTGAGATATCGACGGCAAATTTAAATTGGGTTCTAATTGAGTAATCTGAAGTGAGAAAATGCGTCTAATATTGCCGTACCGTTGAAAATAGAGTAAAATTTTCAAACGGCTATAACTTCGTTATTAGTGGAGCAATCGAGTCGCACGACCCGGGAATCGCTTAGTTAGCTCAAAATCTATCGGGAAAAGTGTCTGGATTTTGATTTTGACGACATTTAGTGATTTTCGATTTTTTCGAAAATCCATCACTTTGGGTACAAATTTTGCTCGAAATATTCAATAGACCATAACTTTCGAACCGAAGCTCCGTTCGGGATGAGCGGCCGCGCATTCGAAAGAGCGTCAAAAAATCTACGAAATGCTTCTAGGACGCATCGGGAAAAGGTGATTTTTCATGTGAATTGTGGCCTCCGAAAAATCACAAAATCATCGGTCTCGTAAAATTAAAACAAGTCTAACTTTTGAACCGATCGAGACATCGATTTGGGCGACCCGGCAATCGAAAGAGAATCGAAAAATCTATCGAAAACAGTATGGATATGTGCATAAAGCTTTCGAATTAACCGAGAATCGTGCTTTTTAAATTGTTTACATGAAATTTTCACGAAAATTCCAAAGGTTTTCGCAAACTTCAAAGTGGCGAAACAATCTTAGTAGTCGAGATTTTGATGAAAAATTTAAACTGGCTTCTTATTGTGTCACCTGGAGTAGATGCATGTGCCCGATATTGGTCATCTCATTGGAGGGTACATATAAACACGGGGGGGACGTGGGTTTAGCGTTGGATCGGGAAAGGTTCGGGAGAACGAATAATAAGTAATCAAAAAGGGGCTTACCGACGATGATGGAGGCGGCCACGTCTGCTGGATGATGGTCTGGGGACCTGGAACATACAAAAGATGCCGAGAGAGAAACTGTTACGAACAGCATGACTGAGTACATCACGGTCATAAGAGGGCCATTTTTGCACGCTTCACGCGGTGATGACCGCGTTCAACGTAATCGACGGCGTCCCGGACCAGACGGTTGGGATGTACCTCGGCTTTGCCAAAAGTTTTCACGGCGGAATCGCGTAGGAAGTCTTTGATTAGCGGAAGTTCAGCTTCGCGGTGCAACTGAGTGTTGCGAACAAACCAGGGGGCATTGAACGCGGATCGGAGGAACTTGTTCTGAAACACCTGCAGCCTGTGAAGTTGTGAGTTGGACACATGACCCCAAACAGGCGAGGCGTAAGTCAGAGTGGGTCTCAAGACTGTCTTGTACAGGAGAAGCTTGTTTTTAATTGACAACTTGCTCCTGCCACAAGTCAGCGAAGCGAGAGACCCGGAAACGCGTTTCGCTTTCGAGAGGGTGTAATCGACGTGCTTCAAAAAATTTAGACGTTTGTCAATTTTGACACCGAGGTATTTGACTTCGTCCGCCCAGGGGATATCCTGGCCGAACATGGTGACATGACCGACGGGTTGGACCCGACGGCGGGTTATCAAAAGAGCTTGACTTTTCTCGGGATTTACGTCGATCCTCCAGAGACGTAACCACGTCTCCAAAAGATCGACGGCCTCCTGAAGTCGCGAGGTGGCACGGTGAGGTTGAAATGAACGGGTAAGAATGGCGGTGTCGTCGGCGTAAATGGCGAGTTCAGTACTCGCCAGTTTGGGAATGTCCGCGGTGAAAAGATTGTACAAAAGCGGAGAAAGGGCTGATCCTTGCGGGACCCCGGCCTCGATGAGCCGCTCGGTCGAGAACGCGTCGCGAATTTTCGCTCTGAAGGAGCGCGCGGACATGAACGATCTTATCAGCTGCACCATGGCGACCGGTACCCCTGATCTGAGGAGCTTACAGAGAAGCCCCTCATGCCAGACGGTATCGAAAGCCTTCGACACGTCCAAGAAGATCGCCCCCGTGACCTGTCTCCAGTTAAGCCCCACAGAGGCGTATTCCCCCACGCGGAGTAACTGGTCGACGGTGGAGTGTTTTGGGCGAAAGCCGAACTGCTCCTCCGGGACGATGTTGAGCCCGGATGCGATATCGGAAAGGCGGTGGTTGATCAACCGTTCTGCCACCTTCCCTACGGTGGAAAGGAGGCTAATCGGACGATGATTTGACGGAAACTTGTGATCCTTGCCTGGCTTGGGAATGAAAATTACGGTGGCGCATTTCTACCGGGGTGGGAAATGACGGTACCGGAGAATCGCGTTGAAAATGCCAGCAAGAGCCGTGACGATCTTGTCTGGCAAGTTTTTGAGAGCGACGACGGGAATTTGGTCTGGTCCGGGGGCCTTACGTGCTTTCAAAGACTTGATTATCGCCTTTATCTCTTGGATAGAGACAGGGCGAATCACAGTCGGGTCGTCGGTGTCCAATTCGTCGGCGACCGAGTCCTCGATCTCCTCGACATGGTCAGGATCGGCCCGCGCCCAGTTCGGTCTGCATTGCAACTCCAAACTGTCCGCAAAAGCTTCAGCCTTCTCCTCGTCGGTGAAAACGAGACCCCGCTCGCCGTGAATCGGCGGTATCGGCATTCGGTCGCTGCGCAGCACCTTCGACATCCTCCAAACGGAATTATCCTCGGTGGACAAGGACTGGAGCTTGCGCTCCCACTCGGCATTTCGAAAATCGAGAATCGAGAATCGAGTATCGCACTCCGTCTTGGAGACGGTTGAACTCACGCCGATCATCCGGGTGTCGCGTGCGATGGTATCTGTGTCTGGCGCGATTTTTAGTGCGGATGGCGTCTAAAATGTGTTGCGGTAAGCGCTCGTGTTCGTGCTGTTTCGTCGTGATTCGCGTGGATGCATTTATCGATTCTGTGAGTTTCCTCTCCAGTAAGGAAATTGCGTCGTCTAAATCTCCCGTGCCGCTAATTATCGGAATGGGGCCGTAATGACCCTCCAAGTGTTCCGTGAAATGAGACCAATCCGTGAATTTGCGTGTAATCAAGTCTGGATCGTTCGCGTCCGTTCCGATATGCATCAAAACGGGGTTGTGGTCTGAACAGAGAGAGTTTATCGCATGCACATTAATTTGGAATGGGACGTTTTTCGTAATCGCGATATCTAAAACTTCTGCCGTTCCGGTGGCGTAGTGATGATGTGTAGGGTGGTCCGGAGCCATGATGTGGACATCCGGATTCTCTGACGCGTATCGACGTAAAATGCGGCCGTTCGTGTTCGCTCGACGGCAGTTCCAGTCACCGTGTTTGGCGTTGAAATCGCCAGCCAAAATGACCGAAGCTCCCAGATTGAACATTTCTGTGAGATCGGTGTCGACGAGCCGTGCTCTCGGTGAGCAGTAAACTGCCACCAAAATCAGCGGCCCGAGTGTGGTGTGTATGATGACCGACGTGGACTCCAACGTTAACAAAGGCGGCTGCGCCGCGACCGAATGTTTGACAGAGTTGCGGACGTAAATGGCCGTTCCCTGACCGGCGCGATCTAGTTGAGATCTGTGAAGGGTGTAGTCCCGAATTTTGGGCGATTTATGTGCAACTCTTAGGTGTGTCTCGTTCACCAGAATTACATCTAAATCGTGTTCGGCTGCGAAATCCGCAAGTTCATTGCGGGCCCTCCGCAGGCCGTTCGCGTTCCAAAAACACGTCTTCAAAGATCTAACCACGCGTGGATGTACTGGCATGCTTAAAAGTTATGGCTGGACTTGAGGGCGGGCAGAAGGGCGTCCACCTGTGAAGCGGCTCCTGCGAGGGGCATGCCGGTGATTACGGCGGTCAAGAGAGGGGGGAGAGGGGCCGGGCCGCGGGAGCGGGGCCGAAACGGGCTTGACGGGGGTTTTTCGCCCTTTCTGACCCGGATTGTTTGCGGGCGGCATGAGGGTGGTCGGAGAATTGCCGCCGACCGCGGTCGATTTCGGGGGCGCCACAGGAGCAGCCTTTGCTGAAGGCGCCGGCTTCCTGGTGGCGGTTTTTCCCGAGACCTTGCGCTGAGACGCAAGAGTGTCTGGGTTACGGGGGCACCCCTTGTAATTGGCGGTGTGGGGGCCGGCGCAGTTTACACATTTCGCGGGACTGTCCCGCGACTTTGTGCAGGTCCACGAAGCGTGGGCCCCTGCGCATTTAACGCACCGGAATTCGGCGCGGCAGCCCTTTTGGGCGTGCGAGAACCGCTGGCAGCGATGACACTGCGACGTGGTTGCGCGCTTATGCGGCGATTCAACCTTGACCTGGAGAGCCAGAACGGTCTCGAGGTCGAAAATCGCGGTGTAAGTTTGGGGGAGCTCCACGAAGACGAGTGGGAGCTCCTTTTTCCCATGGACGGATTTCATTCGCGTGACCTTGATCGCGGGAATGTCGCGGTCGACGAGGTCAGCGAGGACGGTTTCGGGGTCGATGCCCGCAGGGATTCCGCGGATGACCACGCGGAGGGTTTTCTCTTCAGGGAGAGAGAACGAGTGGAATTGGACCTTGAGGCGTTCCAATTCCTTGGTGAGGACGCGAAAGTCCATCGGGGTGGCGGGGAGGACGCGAATGTCCTGGCTGGTGTGCTTGGACTTGACAACAAGTCCAAGTGCACGGATGCGCTCCAGCACCGTCGGCCACAATTTGGAATCGTGGATGACGATCGGGGGAACGCGGGGCGAAGCGGGGGTGGCCTGAGAGGCGGGGGTGGCCTGAGAGGCGGGGGTGGCTTGCGACACGGAGTCGGCTTGAGAGACGGGGTCGGCCTGAGGGGCGGAGTCGGCCTTAGGGATTAAGGCGGAAAGTGCCGCAGCAAAAGTGGTAACCGGCTTCACAGGCTTCACCGGGACCTGGGGGCTTTTTGAAAGCGACGCCCTCTTCCGCTCCTGGTGTTCAGGAGCGGGCAAGCGACGCTTTCCGGAGGACGGGGCGGGCCCGTTGCTCGCCACGCCCTCCATCACCTGGATCGGGCTGGACGACCGAGATACGGCCGATCGCCCCGATTCTTCCTCGTCGTCGGACTCGGAGGAGGACGAGGAGGCCTCCTCCGCGGAGTTGGACGTCTCCATGGGACTGCGAGGATCCTGTCCTCGGCCGTCCAGGAGCTCCAAAAGCCGCTGCACTTGGTGCTCGAGTTCCGCCACGCGACCGCGTAGGAACTCGAGCTCCGACTCGCGAGGGTCCATGTATGGTATGGCAAACACACCGAACCGTCGAAAATGTATTTTTCAGGCGATTGGTAAATTATTATTAACGCACGCACAGATCGAGCACTGCGACTCGAATTGCGACTCTAAATACACTTTGCTTTTCACTAAAGAAATCCAGCAACTCTCAAGAGACTCCGCCTTTTACTAAAGATATCCAGCGACTCTCAAGAGCCTCCGTCTTTTACTAAAAATTTCCAGCGACTCTAAATGCACTTCGCCTTTCACTAAAGAAATCCAGCAACTCTCAAGAGACTCCGCCTTTTACTAAAGATTTCCAGCGACTCTTAATACACTCCGCCTTTTACTGAAGAAATCCAGCGACTCTGAAGAGCCTCCGCCTTTTACTAAAGATTTCCAGCGACTCTCAAGAGCCTCCGCCTTTTACTAAAGATTTCCAGCGACTCTAAATACACTCCGCCTTTTACTAAAGAAATCCATCGACTTTCAAGAGCCTTCGCCATTTACTAAAGATTTTCAGCGACTTTCAAGAGCCTCCGCCTTTTACTAAAGATTTCCAGCGACTCTCAAGAGCCTCCGCCTTTTACTAAAGAATTCCATCGACTTCCAAGAGCTTCCGCCTTTTACTAAAGATTTCCATCGACTTCCGAGAGCTTCCGCCTTTTACTAAAGATTTCCAGCCACTCTCAAGAGCCGCCGCCTTTTACTAAAGATTTCCAGCGACTCTAAATGCACTTCGCCTCTCACTAAAAAAAATCCAGCAACTCTCAAGACTCCGCCTTTTACTGAAGATTTCCAGCGACTCTTAATACACTCCGCCTTTATCTGAAAAAATCCAGCGACTCTGAAGAGCCTCCGCCTTTTACTAAAGATTTACAACGACTCTCAAGAGCCTCCGCCTTTTACTAAAGAATTCCATCGACTTCCAAGAGCTTCCGACTGTTACTAAAGATTTCCAGCCACTCTCAAGAGCCGTCGCCTTTTACTAAAGATTTCCAGCGACACTCAAGAGCCTCCGCCTTTTACTGAAAATTTCAAGCGACTTCCAAGAGCCTTCGCCTTTCACTTTAGATATCCATCGACTTTCAAGAACCTTCGCCTTTTACTAAAGATTTCCAGCGACTCTCAAGAGCCTCCGCCTTTTACTAAAGATTTCCATCGACTTTCAAGAGCCTTCGCCTTTTACTAAAGATTTCCAGCGACTCTCAAGAGCCTCCGCCTTTTACTAAAGATTTCCAGCGACTCTCAAGAGCCTCCGCCTTTTACTAGAGATTTTCAGCGACTCTCAAGAGCCTCCGCCTTTTACTAAAGATTTCCAGCGACTCTCAAGAGCCTCCGTCTTTTACTAAAGATTTCCAGCGGCTCTAAAAAGCTTCCGCCTTTTACAAAAGATTTCCAGCAACTCTCAAGAGCATCCGCCATTTACTAAAACTTTTCCTATTTTATCAAATAGAATTATTGGAAACTTACCTAGAGGCCCTTCACCACACCCGTCAGCCACGCTGACGGTCCTCTGTTATTTTGTCCAGCACAAAATCTTCACCTACAACATAAAGACATAATACCCGTTCCCCGAACGGGTAGAGATTAAGATAGGAATTTACAAATGATTTTATTGACTTGTACTAAAAATTTCCTGTCGACAATTATCGCGATTTACTAAAGAATGCTTTTGAACAAACGATTTCCGCCGATTCACTAAAGTTTCCCCAAGCTTTTACTAAAGATTTCCATTGACACTCAAGAGCCTCCGCCTTTTACTAAAGATATCCAGTGACTCTTAATACACTCCGCCTTTTACTAAAAAAATTCAGCAACTCTCAAGAGCCTCCGCCTTTTACTAAAGATATCCAGTGACTCTTAATACACTCCGCCTTTTACTAAAGAAATCCAGCGACTCTCTAGAGCCTCCACCTTTTACTAAATATTTCCATCGACTTTCAAGAGCCCTCGCCTTTTACTAAAGATATCCAGCCACTCTCAAGAGCCGCCGCCTTTTACTAAGGATTTCCAGCGACTCTCAAGAGCCTCCGCCTTTTACAAAAGATTTCCAGCGACTTTCAAGAGCCTTCGCCATTTACTAAAGATTTCCAGCGACTCTCAAGAGCCTCCGCCTTTTACTAAAGATTTCCATCGACTTTCAAGAGCCTTCGCCTTTTACTAAAGATTTCCAGCGACTCTCAAGAGCTTCCGCCTTTTACTGAAGATTTCCAGCGACCCTGAAGAGCCTCCGCCTTTTACAAAAGATCTCCAGCGACTCTAAATACACTTTGCTTTCCACTAAAGAAATCCAGCAACTCTCAAGAGACTCCGCCTTTTACTAAAGATTTCCAGCGACTCTCAAGAGCCTCCGTCTTTTACTAAAGATTTCCAGCGACTCTCAAGAGCTTCCGCCTTTTACAAAAGATTTCCAGCAACTCTCAAGAGCATCCGCCTTTTACTAAAACTTTTCCTATTTTATCAAATAGAATTATTGGAAACTTACCTAGAGGCCCTCCACCACCCCCGTCAGCCACGCTGACGGTCTTCTATTATTTTGTCCAGCAAAAAATCTTCACCTACAACATAAAGACATAATACCCGTTCCCCGAACGGGTAGAGATTAAGATAGGAATTTACAAATGATTTTATTGACTTGTACTAAAGATTTCCTGTCGACAATTATCGCGATTTACTAAAGAATGCTATTGAACAAACGATTTCCGCCGATTCACTAAAGTTTCCCTAAGCTTTTGCTAAAGATTTCCATTGACACTCAAGAGCCTCCGCCTTTTACTAAAGATATCCAGTGACTCCTAATACACTCCGCCTTTTACTGAAAAAATTCAGCGACTCTCAAGAGCCTCCGCCTTTTACTAAAGATTTCCAGCGACTCTTATTACACTCCGCCTTTTACTAAAGAAATCCAGCGACTCTCGAGAGCCTCCGCCTTTTACTAAAGATTTAAATCGACTTTCAAGAGCCTTCGCCTTTTACTAAACATTTCCACCGACTCTCAAGAGCCTCCGCCTTTTACTAAAGATTTCCAGCGACTCTCAAGAGCCTCCGCCTTTTATTAAAGATTTCCAGCGACTCTCAAGAGCATCCACCTTTTACTAAATATTTCCATCGACTTTCAAGAGCCTTCGCCTTTTACTAAAGATATCCAGCCACTCTCAAGAGACTCCGCCTTTTACTAAAGATTTCCAGCTACTCTCAAGAGCCTCCGTCTTTTACTAAAGATTTCCAGCGACTCTCAAGAGCCTCCGCCTTTTACTGAAGATTTCCAGCGACTCTGAAGAGCCTCCGCCTTTTACAAAAGATCTCCAGCGACTCTAAATACACATTGCTTTTCACTAAAGAAATATTCGAGTCGCAGTGCTCGATCTGTGCGTGCGTTAATAATAATTTACCAATCGCCTGAAAAACACATTTTCGACGGTTCGGTGTGTTTGCCATACCGGACATGGACCCTCGCGAGTCTGAACTCGTGTTCCTACGCGGTCGGGTTGAGGAACTCGAGCGACAAGTTCAGCGGTTATTGGAGCTCCTGGGCGGCCGAGGACTGGATCCTCGCAGTCCAATGGAGACGTCCAACTCCGCGGAGGAGGCCTCCTCGTCCTCCTCCGAGTCCGACGACGAGGAAGAATAGGGCCGATCGGCCGTATCCCGGTCGCAGAGCCCGATGCAGGTAACGGAGGGCGTGGCGAGCAACGGGCCCGCCCCGTCCTCCGGAAAGCGTCGCTTGCCCGCTCCCGAACACCAGGAGCGGAAGAGGGCGTCGCTTTCCAAAAGCCCCCAGGTGCCGGTGAAGCCTGTGAAGCCGGTCTCCACGTTCGCCGGGGTTCTGTCCGCCTTAATTCCTAAGGCCGACTCCGCCCCTCAGGCCGACCCCGTCTCTCAAGCCGACCCCGTGTCGCAAGCTACCCCCGTCTCTCAGGCCACCCCAGCCTCTCAGGCCACCCCCGCTTCGCCCCGCGTTCCCCCGATCATCATCCACGATTCTAAATTGTGGCCGACCGTGCTGGAGCGCATTCGTGCACTTGGACTTATTGTCAAGTCCAAGCACACCAACCAGGACATTCGCGTCCTTCCCGCCACCCCGATGGACTTTCGCGTCCTCACGAAGGAATTGGAACGCCTCAAGGTCCAATTCCATTCGTTCTCTCTCCCCGAAGAGAAAACCCTCCGCGTGGTCATCCGCGGAATCCCTGCGGGCATCGACCCCGAAACCGTCCTCGCTGACCTAGTCGAACGCGACATTCCCGCGATCAAGGTCACGCGAATGAAATCCGTCCATGGGAAAAAGGAGCTCCCACTCGTCTTCGTGGAGCTCCCCCAAACTTACACCGCGATTTTCGACCTCGAGACCGTTCTGGCTCTCCAGGTCAAGGTTGAATCGCCGCATAAGCGCGCAACCACGTCGCAGTGCCATCGCTGCCAGCGGTTTTCGCACGCCCAAAAGGGCTGCCGCGCCGAATTCCGGTGCGTTAAATGCGCAGGGGCCCACGCTTCGTGGACCTGCACAAAATCGCGGGACATTCCCGCGAAATGTGTGAACTGCGCCGGCCCTCACACCGCCAATTACAAGGGGTGCCCCCGTAACCCGGACATTCTCGCGGCCCAGCGAAAAGTCTCGGGAAAAACCGCCACTAGGAAGTCGGCGCCTTCAGCAAAGGCTGCTCCTGTGGCGCCCTCGAAATCTACCGCGGTCGGCGGCAATTCTCCGACCACCCTCATGCCGCCCGCAAACAATCCGGGTCAGAAAGGGCAAAAAAGCCCCGTCAAGCCCGCTTCGGCCCCGCTCCCGAGGCCCGGCCCCTCTCCCGTCGGGCCAATTCTCGACCGGTCTGCTGCAGCTGTGCTGGCCAAATTGTACATCCCTCAGATGGACGATGAGGTCAAGCGCACGCAGATCGTGTCTTTCTTGACCGCCGTAATCACCGGCATGCCCCTCGCAGGAGCCGCTTCACAGGTGGACGCCCTTCTGCCCGCCCTCAAGTCCAGCCATAACTTTTAAGCATGCCAGTACATCCACGCGTGGTTAGATCTTTGAAGACGTGTTTTTGGAACGCGAACGGCCTGCGGAGGGCCCGCAATGAACTTGCGGATTTCGCAGCCGAACACGATTTAGATGTAATTCTGGTGAACGAGACACACCTAAGAGTTGCACATAAATCGCCCAAAATTCGGGACTACACCCTTCACAGATCTCAACTAGATAGGTCAGGGAACGGCCATTTACGTCCGCAACTCTGTCAAACATTCGGTCGCGGCGCAGCCGCCTTTGTTAACGTTGGAGTCCACGTCGGTCATCATTCACACCACACTCGGGCCGCTGATTTTGGTGGCAGTTTACTGCTCACCGGGGGCACGGCTCGTTGACACCGATCTCACAGAAATGTTCAATCTGGGAGCTTCGGTCATCTTGGCTGGCGATTTCAACGCCAAACACGGTGACTGGAACTGCCGTCGAGCGAACACGAACGGCCGCATTTTACGTCGATACGCGTCAGAAAATCCGGATGTCCACATCATGGCTCCGGACCACCCTACACATCATCACTACGCCACCGGAACGGCAGAAGTTTTAGATATCGCGATTACGAAAAACGTCCCATTCCAAATTAATGTGCATGCGATAAATTCTCTCTGTTCTGACCACAACCCCGTTTTGATGCATATCGGAACGGACGCGAACGATCCAGACTTGATTACACGCAAATTCACGGATTGGTCTCATTTCACGGAACACTTGGAGGGTCATTACGGCCCCATTCCGATAATTAGCGGCACGGGAGATTTAGACGACGCAATTTCCTTACTGGAGAGGAAACTCACAGAATCGATAAATGCATCCACGCGAATCACGACGAAACAGCACGAACACGAGCGCTTACCGCAACACATTTTAGACGCCATCCGCACTAAAAATCGCGCCAGACACAGATACCATCGCACGCGACACCCGGATGATCGGCGTGAGTTCAACCGTCTCCAAGACGGAGTGCGATACTCGATTCTCGATTTTCGAAATGTCGAGTGGGAGCGCAAGCTCCAGTCCTTGTCCACCGAGGATAATTCCGTTTGGAGGATGTCGAAGGTGCTGCGCAACGACCGAATGCCGATACCGCCGATTCACGGCGAGCGGGGTCTCGTTTTCACCGACGGGGAGAAGGCTGAAGCTTTTGCGGATAGTTTGGAGTTGCAATGCAGACCGAACTGGGCGCGGGCCGATCCTGACCATGTCGAGGAGATCGAGGACTCTGTCGCCGACGAATTGGACACCGACGACCCGACTGTGATTCGCCCTGTCTCTATCCAAGAGATAAAGGCGATAATCAAGTCTTTGAAAGCACGTAAGGCCCCCGGACCAGACCAAATTCCCGTCGTCGCTCTCAAAAACTTGCCAGACAAGATCGTCACGGCTCTTGCTGGCATTTTCAACGCGATTCTCCGGTACCGTCATTTCCCACCCCGGTGGAAATGCGCCACCGTAATTTTCATTCCCAAGCCAGGCAAGGATCACAAGTTTCCGTCAAATCATCGTCCGATTAGCCTCCTTTCCACCGTAGGGAAGGTGGCAGAACGGTTGATCAACCACCGCCTTTCTGATATCGCATCCGGGCTCAACATCGTCCCGGAGGAGCAGTTCGGCTTTCGCTCAAAACACTCCACCGTCGACCAGTTACTCCGCGTGGGGGAATACGCCTCTGTGGGGCTTAACTGGAGACAGGTCACGGGGGCGATCTTCTTGGACGTGTCGAAGGCTTTCGATACCGTCTGGCATGAGGGGCTTCTCTGTAAGCTCCTCAGATCAGGGGTACCGGTCGCCATGGTGCAGCTGATAAGATCGTTCCTGTCCGCGCGCTCCTTCAGAGCGAAAATTCGCGACGCGTTCTCGACCGAGCGGCTCATCGAGGCCGGGGTCCCGCAAGGATCAGCCCTTTCTCCGCTTTTGTACAATCTTTTCACCGCGGACATTCCCAAACTGGCGAGTACTGAACTCGCCATTTACGCCGACGACACCGCCATTCTTACCCGTTCATTTCAACCTCACCGTGCCACCTCGCGACTTCAGGAGGCCGTCGATCTTTTGGAGACGTGGTTGCGTCTCTGGAGGATCGACGTAAATCCCGAGAAAAGTCAAGCTCTTTTGATAACCCGCCGTCGGGTCCAACCCGTCGGTCATGTCACCATGTTCGGCCAGGACATCCCCTGGGCGGACGAAGTCAAATACCTCGGTGTCAAAATTGACAAACGTCTAAATTTTTTGAAGCACGTCGATTACACCCTCTCGAAAGCGAAACGCGTTTCCGGGTCTCTCGCTTCGCTGACTTGTGGCAGGAGCAAACTGTCAATTAAAAACAAGCTTCTCCTGTACAAGACAGTCTTGAGACCCACTCTGACTTACGCCTCGCCTGTTTGGGGTCATGTGTCCAACTCACAACTTCACAGGCTGCAGGTGTTTCAGAACAAGTTCCTCCGATCCGCGTTCAATGCCCCCTGGTTTGTTCGCAACACTCAGTTGCACCGCGAAGCGGAACTTCCGCTAATCAAAGACTTCCTACGCGATTCCGCCGTGAAAACTTTTGGCAAAGCCGAGGTACATCCCAACCGTCTGGTCCGGGACGCCGTCGATTACGATGAACGCGGTCATCACCGCGTGAAGCGTGCGAAAATGGCCCTCTTATGACCGTGATGTACTCAGTCATGCTGGTCGTAACAGTTTCTCTCCCGGCATCTTTTGTATGTTCCAGGTCCCCGTACCATCTTCCAGCAGACGAGGCCGCCTCCATCATCGTCGGTAAGCCCCTTTTTGTTTACTTATTATTCGTTCTCCCGAACCTTTCCCGATCCAACGCTAAACCCACGTCCCCCCCGTGTTTATATGTACCCTCCAATGAGATGACTCGCAGTTCTTCGCAAAGCGGTGCCGTCTGCGTGTCTCTCAGGAATACATTAAATATGGTTTCTGTAACTTTTCTTACACTTACGTACTTAATACGTCTGTGTACTGTTCAG
The DNA here is from genome assembly GCA_949788335.1 of Salpingus planirostris. Lineage (NCBI taxonomy): Eukaryota > Metazoa > Arthropoda > Insecta > Coleoptera > Salpingidae > Salpingus > Salpingus planirostris. The sequence continues at coordinate 4,010,546 of OX460917.1, read as the reverse complement.
ATGAAGGGAATTGACGGTCTCGGACCGGTTACCCACCAAAACCAAACAACGTTTAGCGTTTAGCGACTAAAGAAATCCAGCAACTCTCAAGAGACTCCGCCTTTTACTAAAGATTTCCAGCGACTCTGAAGAGCCTCCGCCTTTTACAAAAGATCTCCAGCGACTCTAAATACACTTTGCTTTTCACTAAAGAAATCCAGCAACTCTCAAGAGACTCCGCCTTTTACTAAAGATTTCAAGCGACTCTTAATACACTCCGCCTTTTACTGAAGAAATCCAGCGACTCTGAAGAGCCTCCGCCTTTTACTAAAGATTTCCAGCGACTCTCAAGAGCCTCCGCCTTTTACTAAAGATTTCCAGCGACTCTAAATACACTCCGCCTTTTACTAAAGAAATCCATCGACTTTCAAGAGCCTTCGCCATTTACTAAAGATTTTCAGCGACTTTCAAGAGCCTCCGCCTTTTACTAAAGATTTCCAGCGAATCTCAAGAGCCTTCGCCTTTTACTAAAGAATTCCATCGACTTCCAAGAGCTTCCGCCTTTTACCAAAGATTTCCATCGACTTCCGAGAGCTTCCGCCTTTTACTGAAGATTTCCAGCCACTCTCAAGAGCCGCCGCCTTTTACTAAAGATTTCCAGCGACTCTCAAGAGCCTCCGCCTTTTACTAAAGATTTCCAGCGACTCAAAATGCACTTCGCCTCTCACCAAAGAAATCCAGCAACTCTCAAGAGACTCCGCCTTTTACTAAAGATTTCCAGCGACTCTTAATACACTCCGCCTTTATCTGAAAAAATCCAGCGACTCTGAAGAGCCTCCGCCTTTTACTAAAGATTTCCAGCGACTCTCAAGAGCCTCCGCCTTTTACTAAAGAATTCCATCGACTTCCAAGAGCTTCCGCCTGTTACTAAAGATTTCCAGCCACTCTCAAGAGCCGCCGCCTTTTACTAAAGATTTCCAGCGACACTCAAGAGCCTCCGCCTTTTACTGAAAATTTCAAGCGACTTCCAAGAGCCTTCGCCTTTCACTTTAGATATCCATCGACTTTCAAGAACCTTCGCCTTTTACTAAAGATTTCCAGCGACTCTCAAGAGCCTCCGCCTTTTACTAAAGATTTCCATCGACTTTCAAGAGCCTTCGCCTTTTACTAAAGATTTCCAGCGACTCTCAAGAGCCTCCGCCTTTTACTAAAGATTTCCAGCGACTCTCAAGAGCCTCCGCCTTCTACAAAAGATTTCCATCGACTCTCAAGAGCCTTCGCCTTTTACTAAAGATTTCCAGCGACTCTCAAGAGCCTCCGCCTTTTACTGAAGATTTCCAGCGACTCTGAAGAGCCTCCGCCTTTTACAAAAGATCTCCAGCGACTCTAAATACACTTTGCTTTTCACTAAAGAAATCCAGCAACTCTCAAGAGACTCCACCTTTTACTAAAGATTTCCAGCGACTCTCAAGAGCCTCCGTCTTTTACTAAAGATTTCCAGCGACTCTCAAGAGCTTCCGCCTTTTACAAAAGATTTCCAGCAACTCTCAAGAGCATCCGCCTTTTACTAAAACTTTTCCTATTTTATCAAATAGAATTATTGGAAACTTACCTAGAGGCCCTCCACCATCCCCGTCAGCCACGCTGACGGTCCTCTATTATTTTGTCCACCACAAAATCTTCACCTACAACATAAAGACATGATCCCCGTTCCCCGAACGGGTAGAGATTAAGATAGGAATTTACAAATGATTTTATTGACTTGTACTAAAGATTTCCTGTCGACAATTATCGCGATTTACTAAAGAACGCTATTGAACAAACGATTTCCGACGATTCACTAAAGATTCCCTAAGCTCTTACCAAAGATTTCCAGCGACACTCAAGAGCCTCCGCCTTTTACTAAGAATTTCAAGCGACTTTCAAGAGCCTTCGCATTTTACTAAAGATTTCCAGCGACTTTCAAGAGCCTCCACCTTTCACCAAAGATTTCCAGCGGCTATGAAGAGCCTCCACCTTTCACCAAAGATTTCCAGCGGCACTCAAAAGCCTCCGCCTTTTACTGAATATTTCAAGCGACTTTCAAGAGCCTCCGCCTTTTAATATAGATTTCCATCGACTTTTAAGAGTCTTCGCCTTCTACTAAAGATTTCCAGCGACTCTCAAGAGCTTCCGCCTTTTACTAAAGAAATCCAGCGACTCTCAAGAGCCTCCGCCTTTTACTAAAGAATTCCATCGACTTCCAAGAGCTTTCGCATTTCACCAAAAATTTCCAGCGGCTATGCAGAGCTTCCGCCTTTTACTAAAACTTTTCCTATTTTATCAAATAGAATTAATGGTAACTTACCCAGAGGCCCTCCACCACACCCGTCAGCCACGCTGACGGTCCTCTATTATTTTGTCCAGCACAAAATCTTCACCTACAACATAAAGACATAATCCCCGTTCCCCGAACGGGTACAGATTAAAATAGGAATTTATGAATGATTTTATCGATTTCTACTAATGATTTCCTGTCGACAATTATCGCGATTTACTGAAGAATGTTATCGAACAAACGATTTCCGACGATTCACTAAAGATTCCCTAAGCTCTTACTAAAGATTTCCAGCGACACTCAAGAGCCTCCGCCTTTTACTAAGAATTTCAAGCGACTTTCAAGAGCCTTCGCATTTTACTAAAGATTTCCAGCGACTTTCAAGAGCCTCCACCTTTCACCAAAGATTTCCAGCGGCTATGAAGAGCCTCCACCTTTCACCAAAGATTTCCAGCGGCACTCAAAAGCCTCCGCCTTTTACTGAATATTTCAAGCGACTTTCAAGAGCCTCCGCCTTTTAATATAGATTTCCATCGACTTTTAAGAGTCTTCGCCTTCTACTAAAGATTTCCAGCGACTCTCAAGAGCTTCCGCCTTTTACTAAAGAAATCCAGCGACTCTCAAGAGCCTCCGCCTTTTACTAAAGAATTCCATCGACTTCCAAGAGCTTTCGCATTTCACCAAAAATTTCCAGCGGCTATGCAGAGCTTCCGCCTTTTACTAAAACTTTTCCTATTTTATCAAATAGAATTAATGGTAACTTACCCAGAGGCCCTCCACCACACCCGTCAGCCACGCTGACGGTCCTCTATTATTTTGTCCAGCACAAAATCTTCACCTACAACATAAAGACATAATCCCCGTTCCCCGAACGGGTACAGATTAAAATAGGAATTTATGAATGATTTTATCGATTTCTACTAATGATTTCCTGTCGACAATTATCGCGATTTACTGAAGAATGTTATCGAACAAACGATTTCCGCCGAATCACTAAAGTTTCCCTAAGCTTTTACTAAAAATTTCCAGCGACACTCAAGAGCCTTTCAAGAACCTTCGCCTTTTACTAAAGATTTCCAGCGACTCTCAAGAGCCTCCGCCTTTTACTGAAGATTTCCATCGACTTTCAAGAGCCTTCGCCTTTTACTAAACATTTCCACCGACTCTCAAGAGCCTCCGCCTTTTACTAAAGATTTCCAGCGACTCTCAAGAGCCTCCGCCTTTTACTAAAGAATTCCAGCGACTCTCAAGAGCCTCCGTTTTTACTAAAGATATCCAGCGACTCTCAAGAGCCTCCGCCTTTTACTAAAGATTTCCAGCGACTCTCAAGAGCCTCCGCCTTTTACTAAAGATTTCCAGCGACTCTCAAGAGCCTCCGCCTTTTACTGAAGATTTCCAGCGACTCTCAAGAGCCTCCGCCTTTTACTGAAGATTTCCAGCGACTCTGAAGAGCCTCCGCCTTTTAAAAAGATCTCCAGCGACTCTAAATACTATTTGCCTTTCACTAAAGAAATCCAGCAACTCTCAAGAGACTCCGCCTTTTACTAAAGATTTCCAGCGACTCTCAAGAGCCTCCGTCTTTTACTAAAGATTTCCAGCGACTCCCAAGAGCTTCCGCCGTTTACAAAAGATTTCCAGCAACTCTCAAGAGCATCCGCCTTTTACTAAAACTTTTCCTATTTTATCAAATAGAATTATTGGAAACTTACCTAGAGGCCCTACACCACCCCCATCAGCCACGCTGACGGTCCTCTATTATTTTGTCCAGCACAAAATCTTCACCTACAACATAAAGACATAATACCCGTTCCCCGAACGGGTAGAGATTAATATAGAAATTTACAAATGATTTTATTGACTTGTACTAAAGATTTCCTGTCGACAATTATCGCGATTTACTAAAGAATGCTGTTGAACAAACGATTTCCGCCGATTCACTGAAGTTTCCCTAAGCTTTTACTGAAGATTTCCATTGTCACTCAAGAGCCTTCGCCTTTAACTAAAGATATCCAGTGACTCTTAATACACTCCGCCTTTTACTAAAGAAATCCAGCGACTCTCTAGAGCCTCCACCTTTTACTAAATAATTCCATCGACTTTCAAGAGCCTTCGCCTTTTACTAAAGATATCCAGCCACTCTCAAGAGCCGCCGCCTTTTACTAAGGATTTCCAGCGACTCTCAAGAGCCTCCGCCTTTTACAAAAGATTTCCAGCGACTTTCAAGAGCCTTCGCCATTTACTAAAGATTTCCAGGGACTCTCAAGAGCCTCCGCCTTTTACTAAAGATTTCCATCGACTTTCAAGAGCCTTCGCCTTTTACTAAAGATTTCCAGCGACTCTCAAGAGCCTCCGCCTTTTACAAAAGATCTCCAGCGACTCTAAATACACTTTGCTTTTCACTAAAGAAATCCAGCAACTCTCAAGAGACTCCGCCTTTTACTAAAGATTTCCAGCGACTCTTAAGAGCCTCCGTCTTTTACTAAAGATTTCCAGCGACTCTCAAGAGCTTCCGCCTTTTACAAAAGATTTCCAGCAACTCTCAAGAGCATCCGCCTTTTACTAAAACTTTTCCTATTTTATCAAATAGAATTATTGGAAACTTACCTAGAGGCCCTCCACCAACCCCCGTCAGCCACGCTGACGGTCCTCTATTATTTTGTCCAGCAAAAAATCTTCACCTACAACATAAAGACATAATACCCGTTCCCCGAACGGGTAGAGATCAAGATAGGAATTTACAAATGATTTTATTGACTTGTACTAAAGATTTCCTGTCGACAATTATCGCGATTTACTAAAGAATGCTATTGAACAAACGATTTCCGCCGATTCACTAAAGTTTCCCTAAGCTTTTACTAAAGATTTCCATTGACACTCAAGAGCCTCCGCCTTTTACTAAAGATATCCAGTGACTCCTAATACACTCCGCCTTTTACTAAAAAAATTCAGCGACTCTCAAGAGCCTCCGCCTTTTACTAAAGAAATCCAGCGACTCTCAAGAGCCTCCACCTTTCACCAAAGATTTCCAGCGGCACTCAAAAGCCTCCGCCTTTTACTAAAGATTTCCAGCGACTCTCAAGAGCCTCCGCCTTTTACAAAAGATCTCCAGCGACTCTAAATACACTTTGCTTTTCACTAAAGAAATCCAGCAACTCTCAAGAGACTCCGCCTTTTACTAAAGATTTCCAGCGACTCTTAAGAGCCTCCGTCTTTTACTAAAGATTTCCAGCAACTCTCAAGAGCTTCCGCCTTTTACAAAAGATTTCCAGCAACTCTCAAGAGCATCCGCCTTTTACTAAAACTTTTCCTATTTTATCAAATGAAATTATTGGAAACTTACCTAGAGGCCCCCCACCACCCCCGTCAGCCACGCTGACGGTCCTCTATTATTTTGTTCAGCACAAAATCTTCACCTACAACATAAAGACATAATACCCGTTCCCCGAACGGGTAGAGATTAAGAGAGGAATTTACAACTGATTTTATTGACTTGTACTAAAGATTTCCTGTCGACAATTATCGCGATTTACTAAAGAATGCTATTGAACCAACGATTTCCGCCGATTCACTAAAGTTTCCCTAAGCTTTTACTAAAAATTTCCAGCGACACTCAAGAGCCTCCGCCTTTTACTAAAGATTTCCAGTGACTCTTAATACACTCCGCCTTTTACTAAAGAAATCCAGCGACTCTCAAGAGCCTCCGCCTTTTACTAAAGATTTCCAGCGACTCTCAAGAGCCTCCGCCTTCTACTAAAGAATTCCAGCGACTCTCAAGAGCCTCCGCCTTTTACTAAAGATTTCCAGAGACTCTAAAGAGCCTCCGCCTTTTACTAAAGATTTCCATAGACTCTCAAGAGCCTCCGCCTTTTACCAAAGATTTCCAGCGACTCTAAATACACTCCGCCTCTTACTAAAGAAATCCAGCAACTCTCAAGAGCCTCCGCCTTTCACTAAAGATTTCCAGCGACTCTCAAGAGCATCCACCTTTTACTAAAGATTTCCATCGACTTTCAAGAGCCTTCGCCTTTTACTAAAGATTTCCAGCGACTCTCAAGAGCCGCCGCCTTTTATTAAAGATTTCCAGCGACTCTCAAGAGCATCCACCTTTTACTAAAGATTTCCAACGACTCTCAAGAGCCTCCGCCTTTTACTAAAGAATTCCATCGACTTCCAGGAGCTTCCGCATTTCACCAAAAATTTCCAGCGCCTATGCAGAGCTTCCGCTTTTTACTAAAACTTTTCCTATTTTATCAAATAGAATTAATGGTAACTTACCCAGAGGCCCTCCACCACCCCCGTCAGCCACGCTGACGGTCCTCTATTATTTTGTCCAGCACAAAATCTTCACCTACAACATAAAGACATAATCCCCGTTCCCCTAACGGGTACAGATTAAAATTGGAATTTATGAATGATTTTATCGATTTCCTGTCGACAATTATCGCGATTTACTGAAGAATGTTATTGAACAAACGATTTCCGCCGAATCACTAAAGTTTCCCTAAGCTTGTGAGGAATCACACTAGCGCCTTACCTGTCAGATCTTTTTGACTTATGCCTTCTCTAGCGCCACCTTGTTTTTTCGAAAACAAGGAAAAACTGCTGCGGGTCACTTCAGCGAAGAAAATTCCAGGTTGACTTTTTGACAGCTTTTGAAAGAATTTAGACAGACACCCAATTTAAACTTCAATTAACTGTCTATTCACAACTCAAATTAACAATACAATTCAAAATTAAATCATTGACTAAATCTATCTAGCTATCTTGAACAATTTGACAAATCAAAGAAATTCTATCTATCTGTGGGACTTCGTCTTCGTACTGTTTTCTTCCTGTTCGCCTCTCACTTCAATTCCGCAGACCCCTGGATGGTTGTAGAGGAAAATCTCCCGTTGCTAGGGTCCGATGTACCCGTCGTCAATCTCAACTCTGCCACAGGAAACACCTGGGTTTCTAAGGAAAAGGACAAAAATGGATCGGGTTGTCAAGGAGAAACTCGTACCAGCCTAAAGTTGCTAAGGAAAAGATCTAGTGCAGCTCCGACACAGGAACCACCCCGGTTGCTAAGGAAAAACTCGAAAAATCACTCAGTTGCCAGGGTTTCCGCAAATTCGGTCACCCTGACGTCTCTGTAGCACGTAGCACCCTGGTTGCTAAGACAACCCTCGATTCTGGCAGCCGTTGCTAAGGAAAGAAACCGAAAGCCTATCACTAAGGAAATTTACACCCGTGACTCTAAAACAGGAGACACCTGTCGCAAATCGCGCCTAGCCCAAAAGAAGACACCCTTTGGGGACCTGAGGAGACACCTCAAGGAAGAAAGAGATGGGACAACGCCTTTCTCGCAAGGAAAAAGACAAAGTTCTCAACTAGGTATCTCTCTCGGGATATTCACCTGGGTAGACAACCTAGGTAAAGGGGAAGCTGTGAGAAAACCCACTGTTCCTCTAGAGCACCGACAGGACAAGCCCGTGGTCTCCTCGTCTGCTTTCGAATCTGGGGTACTTAAATCAAAGTCTCCAAACAAAGTCAGCGACTTAGAATGAGTAGCGCCATCCATTGACAATTTCAGGAACTACTCTAGTTCCCCAGCTGCTTGATTACTTTTCTATTTCTCAGAATTTAGCGGGAAATTGCACATTTGAAGCAAAATTTCCACTTTTGCCCAGAACAAATGTGACTCAAAATTTCCAATCATCACATATCTCCCTCCCTCGGGTAAAAGATGAAGCTTACATTCTCAACAACATTCATTCACAACAATTTTCACAATCCAATTCATTGATCTGGTTCCGTTTTTCCGTGTTGAAGATATCATTGCTTTCAGTGATACTGCCATGTCTCGAATCCATTTCAATTGCTCATCATAAAAGATGAAATGTTAGCTTTACGCTATAGTTCCTGCAACTTTCAAGAACTTTTTCTTTGTTAGGGCTGACTGATCAGGTCCAACACCCTATTTTCTTCGTTTGTCTCGATAGCCACCCGCTACTACCGTCGTTGAGACCAGCCTACGCCTGTTATCTCGATAGTCAAAACGCCGCTACCGTTGAGAACAAACTCCTCCACCGTCTCGATAACCACCCGTTACTACCGTTTGAGCCCAGACCCTGTCTGTCTCGATAGTCAAAACGCTGTTACCTTCCTGAGACCCACCGATTTGAATTCGCACACATGGACAGTGCTCACGTCACCAATCTTCGCTTCAACTCTTCATTCTTCACCAATCTCTGAACTGTACATGGACACCCTGTCCAAGCTGACAACGTTGTTCCTCTTTCTGGTTCGAGGAATGTTCGATTCTTCTGTTGTTCATCTTCACCCACTATCTGAATTAATCTAATGACCCTAAATCCCTAACCTAACAATTATTAAAGTGTCTGTCAAAGCTGTCAAAATTATACAGGGTTCCTGCTCGGGCGCCAAAAATATGTGAGGAATCACACTAGCGCCTTACCTGTCAGATCTTTTTGACTTATGCCTTCTCGAGCGCCACCTTGTTTTTTCGAAAACAAGGAAAAACTGCTGCGGGTCACTTCAGCGAAGAAAATTCCAGGTTGACTTTTTGACAGCTTTTGAAAGAATTTAGACAGACACCCAATTTAAACTTCAATTAACTGTCTATTCACAACTCAAATTAACAATACAATTCAAAATTAAATCATTGACTAAATCTATCTAGCTATCTTGAACAATTTGACAAATCAAAGAAATTCTATCTATCTGTGGGACTTCGTCTTCGTCCTGTTTTCTTCCTGTTCGCCTCTCACTTCAATTCCGCAGACCCCTGGATGGTTGTAGAGGAAAATCTCCCGTTGCTAGGGTCCGATGTACCCGTCGTCAATCTCAACTCTGCCACAGGAAACACCTGGGTTTCTAAGGAAAAGGACAAAAATGGATCGGGTTGTCAAGGAGAAACTCGTACCAGCCTAAAGTTGCTAAGGAAAAGATCTAGTGCAGCTCCGACACAGGAACCACCCCGGTTGCTAAGGAAAAACTCGAAAAATCACTCAGTTGCCAGGGTTTCCGCAAATTCGGTCACCCTGACGTCTCTGTAGCACGTAGCACCCTGGTTGCTAAGACAACCCTCGATTCTGGCAGCCGTTGCTAAGGAAAGAAACCGAAAGCCTATCACTAAGGAAATTTACACCCGTGACTCTAAAACAGGAGACACCTGTCGCAAATCGCGCCTAGCCCAAAAGAAGACACCCTTTGGGGACCTGAGGAGACACCTCAAGGAAGAAAGAGATGGGACAACGCCTTTCTCGCAAGGAAAAAGACAAAGTTCTCAACTAGGTATCTCTCTCGGGATATTCACCTGGGTAGACAACCTAGGTAAAGGGGAAGCTGTGAGAAAACCCACTGTTCCTCTAGAGCACCGACAGGACAAGCCCGTGGTCTCCTCGTCTGCTTTCGAATCTGGGGTACTTAAATCAAAGTCTCCAAACAAAGTCAGCGACTTAGAATGAGTAGCGCCATCCATTGACAATTTCAGGAACTACTCTAGTTCCCCAGCTGCTTGATTACTTTTCTATTTCTCAGAATTTAGCGGGAAATTGCACATTTGAAGCAAAATTTCCACTTTTGCCCAGAACAAATGTGACTCAAAATTTCCAATCATCACATATCTCCCTCCCTCGGGTAAAAGATGAAGCTTACATTCTCAACAACATTCATTCACAACAATTTTCACAATCCAATTCATTGATCTGGTTCCGTTTTTCCGTGTTGAAGATATCATTGCTTTCAGTGATACTGCCATGTCTCGAATCCATTTCAATTGCTCATCATAAAAGATGAAATGTTAGCTTTACGCTATAGTTCCTGCAACTTTCAAGAACTTTTTCTTTGTTAGGGCTGACTGATCAGGTCCAACACCCTATTTTCTTCGTTTGTCTCGATAGCCACCCGCTACTACCGTTTGAGCCCAGACCCTGTCTGTCTCGATAGTCAAAACGCTGTTACCTTCCTGAGACCCACCGATTTGAATTCGCACACATGGACAGTGCTCACGTCACCAATCTTCGCTTCAACTCTTCATTCTTCACCAATCTCTGAACTGTACATGGACACCCTGTCCAAGCTGACAACGTTGTTCCTCTTTCTGGTTCGAGGAATGTTCGATTCTTCTGTTGTTCATCTTCACCCACTATCTGAATTAATCTAACGACCCTAAATCCCTAACCTAACAAATATTGAAGTGTCTGTCAAAGCTGTCAAAATTATACAGGGTCCCTGCTCGGGCGCCAAAAATATGTGAGGAATCACACTAGCGCCTTACCTGTCAGATCTTTTTGACTTATGCCTTCTCGAGCGCCACCTTGTTTTTCGAAAACAAGGAAAAACTGCTGCGGGTTACTTCAGCGAAGAAAATTCCAGGTTGACTTTTTGACAGCTTTTGAAAGAATTTAGACAGACACCCAATTTAAACTTCAAACAACTGTCTATTCACAACTTAGATTGACAATACAAAATTAAAACATTGACAAAAGGAAACTAAATCTAACTAGCTATCTTGAACAATTTGACAAATCAAAGAAATTCTATCTATCCGTGGGACTTCATCTTCGTCCTGTCCTCTTCCTGTTCGCCTCTGTCTTCAATTCCGGAGACCCCTGGATACGGTTGTCAAGGAAGTTCTCTCGTTGCTAGGGTTCGATGTACCCGTCGTCAAACTCAACTCTGCCACAGGAAACACCTGGGCTTCTAAGGAAAAGGACAAAAATGGATCGGGTTGTCAAGGAGAAACTCGTACCAGCCTAAAGTTGCTCAGGAAAAGATCTGGTGCAGCTCCGACACAGGAACCACCCCGGTTGCTAAGGAAAAACTCGAAAAATCACTCAGTTGCTAGGGTTTCCGCAAATTCGGTCACCCTGACGTCTCTGTAGCACGTAGCACCCTGGTTGCTAAGACAACCCTCGATTCTGGCAGCCGTTGCTAAGGAAAGAAACCGAAAGCCTATCACTAAGGAAATTTACACCCGTGACTCTAAAACAGGAGACACCTGTCGCAAATCGCGCTTAGCCCAAAAGGAGACACCCTTTGGGGACCTGAGGAGACACCTCAAGGAAGAAAGAGATGGGACAACGCCTTTCTCGCAAGGAAAAAGACAAAGTTCGCAACTATCTCTCTCGGGATATTTACCTGGGTAGACAACCTAGGTAAAGGGGAAGCTGTGAGAAAACCCACTGTTCCTCCAGAGCACCGACAGGACAAGCCCGTGGTCTCCTCGTCTGCTTTCGAATCTGGGGTACTTAAATCAAAGTCTCCAAACAAAGTCAGCGACTTAGAATGAGTAGCGCCATCCATTGACAATTTCAGGAACTACTCTAGTTCCCCAGCTGCTTGATTACTTTTCTATTTCTCAGAATTTAGCGGGAAATTGCACATTTGAAGCAAAATTTACACTTTTGCTCAGAACAAATGTGACTCAAAATTTCCAATCATCACAAGCTTTTACTAAAAATTTCCAGCGACAATCAAGAGCCTCCGCCTTTTACTAAAGATTTCCATCGACTTTCAAGAACTTTCGCCTTTTACTAAAGATTTCCAGCGACTCTCAAGAGCCTCCGCCTTTTACTAAAGATTTCCATCGACTTTCAAGAGCCTTCGCCTTTTACTAAAGATTTCCAGCGACTCTCAAGAGCCTCCGCCTTTTACTAAAGATTTCCAGCGACTCTCAAGAGCCTCCGCCTTTTACTAAAGATTTCTAGCGACTCTCAAGAGCCTCCGCCTTCCACTTAAGATTTTCAGCGACTCTCAAGAGCTTCCGCCTTTTACAAAAGATTTCCAGCAACTCTCAGGAGCTTCCGCCTTTTACTAAAACTTTTCCTAATTTATCAAATAGAATTATTGGAAATTTACCTAGAGGCCCTCCACCACCCCCGTCAGCCACGCTGACTGTCCTCTATTATTTTGACCAGCACAAAATCTTCACCTACAACATAAAGACATAATCCCCGTTCCCCGAACGGGTAGAGATTGAGATAGGAATTTACAAATGATTTTATTGACTTGTACTAAAGATTTCCTGTCGACAATTATCGCGATTTACTAAAGAATGCTATTGAACAAACGATTTCCAACGATTCACTAAAGTTTCCCTAAACTTTTACTAAAGGTTTCCAGCGACTTTCAAGAGCCTCCGCCTTTTACTAAAAATTTCAAGCGACTCTCAAGAGCCTCCGCCTTTTACTAAAGAATTCCATCGACTTCCAAGAGCTTCCGCATTTCACCAAAAATTTCCAGCGGCTATGCAGAGCTTCCGCCTTTTACTAAAACTTTTCCTATTTTATCAAATAGAATTATTGGTAACTTACCCAGAGGCCCTTCACCACCCCCGTCAGCCACGATGACGGTCCTCTATTATTTTGTCCAGCACAAAGTCTTCACCTACAACATAAAGACATAATCCCCGTTCCCCGAACGAGTACAGATTGAAATAGGAATTTATAAATGATTTTATCGATTTCTACTAAAGATTTCCTGTCGACAATTATCGCGATTTACTGAAGAATGTTATTGAACAAACGATTTCCGCCAAATCACTAAAGTTTCCCTAAGCTTTTACTAAAGATTTCCATTGACACTCAAGAGCCTCCGCCTTTTACAAAAGATTTCCAGCAACTCTCAAGAGCATCCGCCTTTTACTAAATAATTCCAGCGACTCTCAAGAGCCTCCGCCTTTTACTAAAGATTTCCAGAGACTCTCAAGAGCCTCCGCCTTTTACTAAAGGTTTACAGCGACTCTTAGGAGCCTCCGCCTTTTACTAAAGATTTCCAGCGACTCTCAAGAGCTTCCTCCTTTTCCTAAAGATTTCCAGCGAGTCTCAAGAGCCTCCGCCTTCCACTAAAGAAATCCAGCAACTCTCAAGAGACTCCGCCTTTTACTAAAGATTTCCAGCGACTCTTAATACACTTCGCCTTTTACTAAAGAAATCCAGCGACCCTGAAGAGCCTTCGCCTTTTACTAAAGATTTCCAGCGACTCTCAAGAGCCTCCGCCTTTTACTAAAGATTTCCAGCGTCTCTAAATACACTCCGCCTTTTACTAAAGAAATTCATCGACTTTCAAGAGCCTTCGCCATTCACTAAAGATTTTCAGCGACTTTCAAGAGCCTCCGCTTTTTACTAAAAATTTCCATCGAATTTCAAGAGCCTTCGCCGTTTACTAAAGATTTTCAGCGACTCTCAAGAGCATCCGCCTTTCACCAAAGATTTCCAGCGGCTATGCAGAGCTTCCGCCTTTTACTAAAACTTTTCCTAATATATCAAATAGAATTAACGGTAACTTACCCAGAGGCCCTCCACCACCCCCGTCAGCCACGCTGACGGTCCTCTATTATTTTGTCCAGCACAAAATCTTCACCTACAACATAAAGACATAATCCCCGTTCCCCGAACGGGTACAGATTTAAATAGGAATTTATAAATGATTCTACTAAAGATTTCCTGTCGACAATTATCGCGATTTACTGAAGAATGCTATTGAACAAACGATTCCCGCCGAAACACTAAAGTTTCCCTAAGCTTTTACTAAAAATTTCCAGCGACACTCAAGAGCCTCCGCCTTTTACTAAAAATTTCAAGCGACTTTCAAGAGCCTTCGCCTTTTACTAAAGATTTCGAGTGACTCTCAAGAGCCTCCGCCTTTTACTAAAGATTTCCATCGACTTTCAAGAGCCTTCGCCTTTTACTAAAGATTTCCAGCGACTCTCAAGAGCCTGCGCCTTTTAATTAAGATTTCCAGCGACTCTCAAGAGCATCCGCCTTCTACAAAAGATTTCCAGCAACTCTCAAGAGCTTCCGCCTTTTACTAAAACTTTTCCTATTTTATAAAATAGAATCATTGGAAACTTACCTAGAGGCCCTCCACCACACCCGTCAGCCACGCTGACGGTCCTCTATTATTTTGTCCAGCACAAAATCTTCACCTACAACATAAAGACATAATCCCCGTTCCCCGAACGGGTACAGATTTAAATAGGAATTTATAAATGATTCTACTAAAGATTTCCTGTCGACAATTATCGCGATTTACTGAAGAATGCTATTGAACAAACGATTTCCGCCGAAACACCAAAGTTTCCCTAAGCTTTTACTAAAAATTTCCAGCGACACTCAAGAGCCTCCGCCTTTTACTAAAAATTTCAAGCGACTTTCAAGAGCCTTCGCCTTTTACCAAAGATTTCGAGCGACTCTCAAGAGCCTCCGCCTTTTACTTAAGATTTCCAGTGACTCTCAAGAGCCTCCGCCTTTTACTAAAGATCTCCAGCGACTCTCAAGAGCCTTCGCCTTTTACTAAAGATTTCCAGCGACTCTCAAGAGCTTCCGCCTTTTACAAAAGATTTCCAGCAACTCTCAAGAGCTTCCGCCTTTTACTAAAACTTTTCCTATTTTATCAAATAGAATTATTGGAAACTTACCTAGAGGTCCTCCACCACCCCCGTCAGCCACGCTGACGGTCCTCTATTATTTTGTCCAGCACAAAATCTTCACCTACAACATAAAGACATAATCCCCGTTTCCCGAACGGGTAGAGATTAGAATAGGAATTTACAAATGATTTTATTGACTTGTACTAAAGATTTCCTGTCGACAATTATCGCGATTTACTAAAGAATGCTATTGAACAAACGATTTCCGCCGATTCACTAAAGTTTCCCTAAGCTTTTACAAAAGATTTCCAGCAACACTCAAGAGCCTCCGCCTTTTACTAAAAATTTCAAGCGACTTTCAAGAGCCTTCGCCTTTTACTAAAGATTTCCATCGACTTTAAAGAGCCTCCGCATTCTACTAAAGATTTCCAGCGACTCTCAAGAGCATCCGCCTTTTACTAAAGATTTCCAGCGACTTTCAAGAGCCTCCACCTTTCACCAAAGATTTCCAGCGGCACTCAGGAGCCTCCGCCTTTTACTAAAGATTTCCATCGACTTTCAAGAGCCTTCGCCTTTTACTAAAGATTTCCAGCGACTCTCAAGAGCCTCCGCCTTTTACTAAAGATTTCCAGCGACTCTCAAGAGCCTCCGCCTTTTAATTAAGATTTCCAGCGACTTTCAAGAGCCTCCGCTTTTTACTAAAAATTTCCATCGAATTTCAAGAGCCTTCGCCGTTTACTAAAGATTTTCAGCGACTCTCAAGAGCATCCGCCTTTCACCAAAGATTTCCAGCGGCTATGCAGAGCTTCCGCCTTTTACTAAAACTTTTCCTAATATATCAAATAGAATAAACGGTAACTTACCCAGAGGCCCTCCACCACCCCCGTCAGCCACGCTGACGGTCCTCTATTATTTTGTCCAGCACAAAATCTTCACCTACAACATAAAGACATAATCCCCGTTCCCCGAACGGGTACAGATTTAAATAGGAATTTATAAATGATTCTACTAAAGATTTCCTGTCGACAATTATCGCGATTTACTGAAGAATGCTATTGAACAAACGATTCCCGCCGAAACACTAAAGTTTCCCTAAGCTTTTACTAAAAATTTCCAGCGACACTCAAGAGCCTCCGCCTTTTACTAAAAATTTCAAGCGACTTTCAAGAGCCTTCGCCTTTTACTAAAGATTTCGAGCGACTCTCAAGAGCCTCCGCCTTTTACTAAAGATTTCCATCGACTTTCAAGAGCCTTCGCCTTTTACTAAAGATTTCCAGCGACTCTCAAGAGCCTCCGCCTTTTACTAAAGATTTCCAGCGACTCTCAAGAGCCTCCGCCTTCTAATTAAGATTTCCAGCGACTCTCAAGAGCCTCCGATTTTTACTAAAGATTTCCAGCGACTCTCAAGAGCATCCGCCTTCTACAAAAGATTTCCAGCAACTCTCAAGAGCTTCCGCCTTTTACTAAAACTTTTCCTATTTTATAAAATAGAATCATTGGAAACTTACCTAGAGGCCCTCCACCACACCCGTCAGCCACGCTGACGGTCCTCTATTATTTTGTCCAGCTCAAAATCTTCACCTACAACATAAAGACATAATCCCCGTTCCCCGAACGGGTACAGATTTAAATAGGAATTTATAAATGATTCTACTAAAGATTTCCTGTCGACAATTATCGCGATTTACTGAAGAATGCTATTGAACAAACGATTTCCGCCGAAACACCAAAGTTTCCCTAAGCTTTTACTAAAAATTTCCAGCGACACTCAAGAGCCTCCGCCTTTTACTAAAAATGTCAAGCGACTTTCAAGAGCCTTCGCCTTTTACCAAAGATTTCGAGCGACTCTCAAGAGCCTCCGCCTTTTACTTAAGATTTCCAGTGACTCTCAAGAGCCTCCGCCTTTTACTAAAGATCTCCAGCGACTCTCAAGAGCCTTCGCCTTTTACAAAAGATTTTCAGCAACTCTCAAGAGCTTCCGCCTTTTACTAAAACTTTTCCTATTTTATCAAATAGAATTATTGGAAACTTACCTAGAGGTCCTCCACCACCCCCGTCAGCCACGCTGACGGTCCTCTATTATTTTGTCCAGCACAAAATCTTCACCTACAACATAAAGACATAATCCCCGTTCCCCGAACGGGTACAGATTTAAATAGGAATTTATAAATGATTCTACTAAAGATTTCCTGTCGACAATTATCGCGATTTACTGAAGAATGCTACTGAACAAACGATTTTCGCCGGAACACTAAAGTTTCCCTAAGCTTTTACTAAAAATTTCCAGCGACACTCAAGAGCCTCCGCCTTTTACTAAAAATTTCAAGCGACTTTCAAGAGCCTTCGCCTTTTACTAAAGATTTTGAGCGACTCTCAAGAGCCTCCGCCTTTTACTAAAGATTTCCATCGACTTTCAAGAGCCTTTGCCTTTTACTAAAGATTTCCAGCGACTCTCAAGAGCCTCCGCCTTTTACTAAAGATTTCCAGCGACTCTCAAGAGCCTCCGCCTTTTACTTAAGATTTCCAGCGACTCTCAAGAGCCTCCGCCTTTTACTAAAGATTTCCAGCGACTCTCAAGAGCTTCCGCCTTCTACAAAAGATTTACAGCAACTCTCAAGAGCTTCCGCCTTTTACTAAAACTTTTCCTATTTTATAAAATATAATCATTGGAAACTTACCTAGAGGCCCTCCACCACCCCCGTCAGCCACGCTGACGGTCCTCTATTATTTTGTCCAGCACAAAATCTTCACCTACAACATAAAGACATAATCCCCGTTCCCCGAACGGGTACAGATTTAAATAGGAATTTATAAATGATTCTACTAAAGATTTCCTGTCGACAATTATCGCGATTTACTGAAGAATGCTATTGAACAAACGATTTCTGCCGAAACACTAAAGTTTCCCTAAGCTTTTACTAAAAATTTCCAGCGACACTCAAGAGCCTCCGCCTTTTACTAAAAATTTCAAGCGACTTTCAAGAGCCTTCGCCTTTTACCAAAGATTTCGAGCGACTCTCAAGAGCCTCCGCCTTTTACTTAAGATTTCCAGTGACTCTCAAGAGCCTCCGCCTTTTACTAAAGATCTCCAGCGACTCTCAAGAGCCTTCGCCTTTTACTAAAGATTTCCAGCGACTCTCAAGAGCTTCCGCCTTTTACAAAAGATTTCCAGCAACTCTCAAGAGCTTCCGCCTTTTACTAAAACTTTTCCTATTTTATCAAATAGAATTATTGGAAACTTACCTAGAGGTCCTCCACCACCCCCGTCAGCCACGCTGACGGTCCTCTATTATTTTGTCCAGCACAAAATCTTCACCTACAACATAAAGACATAATCCCCGTTTCCCGAACGGGTAGAGATTAGAATAGGAATTTACAAATGATTTTATTGACTTGTACTAAAGATTTCCTGTCGACAATTATCGCGATTTACTAAAGAATGCTATTGAACAAACGATTTCCGCCGATTCACTAAAGTTTCCCTAAGCTTTTACAAAAGATTTCCAGCAACACTCAAGAGCCTCCGCCTTTTACTAAAAATTTCAAGCGACTTTCAAGAGCCTTCGCCTTTTACTAAAGATTTCCATCGACTTTAAAGAGCCTCCGCATTCTACTAAAGATTTCCAGCGACTCTCAAGAGCATCCGCCTTTTACTAAAGATTTCCAGCGACTTTCAAGAGCCTCCACCTTTCACCAAAGATTTCCAGCGGCACTCAGGAGCCTCCGCCTTTTACTAAAAGTTTCAAGCGACTTTCAAGAGCCTCCGCCTTCTACTAAAGATTTCTAGCGACTCTCAAGAGCTTCCGCCTTTTACTAAAGATTTCCAGCGACTCTAAATACACTCCGCCTTTTACTGAAGATTTCTAGCGACTCTCAAGAGCCTCCGCCTTTTACCAAAGATTTCCAGCGACTTTCAAGAGCCTCCGCCTTTTACTTAAGATTTCCATCGACTTTCAAGAGACTTCGCCTTTTACCAAAGATTTCCAGCGACTCTCAAGAGCCTCCGCCTTTTACTAAAGATTTCCAGCGACTTTCAAGAGCCTCCACCTTTCACCAAAGATTTCCAGCGGCTATGAAAAGCTTCCGCCTTTTACTAAAACTTTGCCTATTTAATAAAATAGAATTATTGGAAACTTACCTAGAGGTCCTCCACCACCCCCGTCAGCCACGCTGACGGTCCTCTATTATTTTGTCCAGCACAAAATCTTCACCTACAACATAAAGACATAATCCCCGTTTCCCGAACGGGAAGAGATTAGAATAGGAATTTACAAATGATTTTATTGACTTGTACTAAAGATTTCCTGTCGACAATTATCGCGATTTACTAAAGAATGCTATTGAACAAACGATTTCCGCCGATTCACTAAAGTTTCCCTAAGCTTTTACAAAAGATTTCCAGCAACACTCAAGAGCCTCCGCCTTTTACTAAAAATTTCAAGCGACTTTCAAGAGCCTTCGCCTTTTACTAAAGATTTCCATCGACTTTAAAGAGCCTCCGCATTCTACTAAAGATTTCCAGCGACTCTCAAGAGCATCCGCCTTTTACTAAAGATTTCCAGCGACTTTCAAGAGCCTCCACCTTTCACCAAAGATTTCCAGCGGCACTCAGGAGCCTCCGCCTTTTACTAAAAGTTTCAAGCGACTTTCAAGAGCCTCCGCCTTCTACTAAAGATTTCTAGCGACTCTCAAGAGCTTCCGCCTTTTACTAAAGATTTCCAGCGACTCTAAATACACTCCGCCTTTTACTGAAGATTTCTAGCGACTCTCAAGAGCCTCCGCCTTTTACCAAAGATTTCCAGCGACTTTCAAGAGCCTCCGCCTTTTACTTAAGATTTCCATCGACTTTCAAGAGACTTCGCCTTTTACCAAAGATTTCCAGCGACTCTCAAGAGCCTCCGCCTTTTACTAAAGATTTCCAGCGACTTTCAAGAGCCTCCACCTTTCACCAAAGATTTCCAGCGGCTATGAAAAGCTTCCGCCTTTTACTAAAACTTTGCCTATTTAATAAAATAGAATTATTGGAAACTTACCTAGAGGCCCTCCACCACCCCCGTCAGCCACGGTCCTCTATTATTTTGTCTAGCACAAAATCTTCACCTACAACATGAAGACATAATCCCCGTTCCCCGAACGGGTACAGATTAAGATAAAAATTTACAAATGATTTTATTGACTTCTACTAAAGATTTCCTGTCGACAATTATCGCGATTTACTAAAGAATGCTATTGAACAAACGATTTCCGCCGATTCACTAAAGTTCCCCTAAGCTTTTACTAAAGATTTCCAGCGACACTCAAGAGCCTCCGCCTTAAACTAAAAATTTCAAGCGACTTTCAAGAGCCTCCGCTTTTTACCAAAGATTTTCATCGACTTTCAAGAGCCTTCGCCTTCTACTAAAGATTTCCAGCGACTATAAATACACTCCGTCTTTTACTAAAGAAATTCAGCGACTCTCAAGAGCCTCCGCCTTCTACTAAAGATTTCCATCGACTTTCAAGAGCCTCTGCCTTTCACCAAAGATTTCCAGCGGCTATCAAGAGCGTCCGCCTTTTACTAAAGATTTCCAACAACACTCAAAAGCCTCCGCCTTCTACTTAAGATTTCCAGCCACTCTCAGGAGCCTCCGCCTTTTACTAAAGATTTCCAGCGGCTTTCAAGAGGCCTCCGTCTTTTACTAATAATTTTCCCGATTTATTGGACCGAATTCATAGGAACTCACTTCGAGGAACTCCACATTCTTGTCAGCAACACTAACGGTCCATTTTATTCCTGTTCAGCACCAAACATTCACATGCTCACCCGATCGTCCAACGGGTCGAGATTAAGATAGGAATTGACAAATGATTTTATTGATAATTACTAAAGATTTCCTGTCGTCAATTATCGCGGTTCACTAAAGAAAGCCATTCAACACCGAATCTGGTGTTTTGATGAGTAAAAGCAATGGATATTATTATTGTCATCATTATATTTTATTGCGATTTTTAGGATTTGAGGTACTTGAGGGACTAGCTGTGCCGCGTGTCGCGCCGACTTTAATACTAAACAAAATTTATTCCTTCTTGCATCACAACCTACCCAATCATATATACGTAATAACTCTCGTAATAACTACACGGTCGTCTACTAAAATGAGTCAAGTCAAATAATAATAATATTAATAATAATAATGATAATAATAGCAGCAATAATATTTCTATTAACGTTAATAATAATAATAATACAAAGAACAACAATAATAATGAATAAATGAGATAACGAGAGAAGCAGATTTCGGTTTTCCGACCACCAATGCTGCCGAAATGTGTCGCTGTAGCACCATCCGAACGAGAATAATGTTTTAAGGAGTTGGTACGGAGATGTGTTTTCCGCCGTGAAGTGGTCAATTTGTTTGATGATTCTGCCGAATTATTGAACAGGATTTCTAGCAACTTACATTGAGGCCCTCCGACATCACCGTCAGCAACGCTGACTGTCCTTTTTATTTCTGTACAGCACCAAAGATCATTATGCAACATAAAGACATAATCTCCGTTTCCCGAAAGGGATACAGATTAAGATAGGAATTTACAAATGATTTTATTGATTTCTACTAAAGATTTCCTGTCGACAATTATCGCTATTTACGATTTCCGCCGATTCACTAAAGTTTCCCTAAGCTTTTACTAAATATATCCAGCGACTCTCAAAAGCCTCCGCCCTTTATTAAAGATTTCCAGCGACTCTCGAAAGCCTCCGCCCTCTACTAAAGATTTCCAGCGACTTTCAGGAGCCTCGGCCTTTTACTAATACTTTTCCTATTTTATTGAATAGAATTAATAGAAACTTACCTAGAGGCCCTCCACCACCCCCGTCAGCCACGCTGACGGTCCTCTATAATTTTGTCCAGCACCAAATCTTCACCTGAAACATAAAGACATAATCTCCGTTCCCCGAACGGGTAGAGATTAAGATCGGAATTTACAAATGATTTTATTGATTTCTACTGAAGATTTCCAGCGACTTTCAAGTATCTCCACCATTTTCTAAAAATTTCCATGGACTCTGAAGAGCCTCCGCCTTTTACTAAAGATTTCCAGCGACTCTCAAGAACCTCCGCCTTTTACGTAAGATTTTCAGCGGCTCTCAAGAGCCTCTGCAGTATACTAAAGATTTCCAGCGACTTTCAAGAACCCCCGCCTTTTACTAAAGATTTCCAGCGACTCTCAAGAGCCTCCGCCTTTTACGAAAGATTTCCAGCGATTCTCAAGAGCCTCCGCCTTTTACTAAAGATTTCCAGCGACTCTCAAGAGCCTCCGGCTTTTACTGAAGATTTCCAGCGACTTTCAAGAGCCTCCGCCTTTTACTAAAGATTTCCATGGACTCTGAAGAGCCTCCGCCTTTTACTAAAGATTTCCAGCGACTCTCAAGAACCTCCGCCTTTTACTTAAGATTTTCATCGGCTCTCAAGAGCCTCCGCCGTATACTAAAGACTTCCAGCGACTTTCAAGAACCCCCCCCCCCCCCCTTTTACTAAGGATTTCCAGCGACTCTCAAGAGCCTCCGCCTTTTACGAAAGATTTCCAGCGACTCTCAAGAGCCTCCGCCTTTTACTAAAGATTTCCAGCGACTCTCAAGAACCTCCGCCTTTTACTTAAGATTTTCAGCGGCTCTCAAGAGCCTCCGCCGTATACTAAAGATTTCCAGCGACTTTCAAGAACCCCCGCCTTTTACTAAAGATTTCCAGCGACTCTCAAGAGCCTCCGCCTTTTACGAAAGATTTCCAGCGACTCTCAAGAGCCTCCGCCTTTTACTTAAGATTTTCAGCGGCTCTTAAGAGCCTCCGCCGTATACTAAAGATTTCCAGCGACTTTCAAGAACCCCCGCCTTTTACTAAAGATTTCCAGCGACTCTCAAGAGCCACCGCCTTTTACGAAAGATTTCCAGCGACTCTCAAGAACCTCCGCCTTTTACTTAAGATTTTCAGTGGCTCTCAAGAGCCTCCGCCGTATACCAAAGATTTCCAGCGACTTTCAAGAGCCTTCGCCATTTACTAAAGATTTTCAGCGACTTTCAAGAGCCTCCGCCTTTTACTAAAAATTTCCATCGACTCTCAAGAGCCTTCGCCATTTACTAAAGATTTTCAGCGACTCTCAAGAGCCTCCGCCTTTTACTATAGATTTCCGACACTCAAGAGCCTCCGCCTTTTACTAAAGATTTCCAGCGGCTATGCAGAGCTTCCGCCTTTCACTAAAACTTTTCCTATTTTATCAAATAGAATTAATGGTAACTTACCCAGAGGACCTCCACCACCCCCGTCAGCCACGCTGACGGTCCTCTATTATTTTGTCCAGCACAAAATCTTCACCTACAATATAAAGACATAATCCCCGTTCCCCGAACGGGTACAGATTAAAATAGGAATTTATAAATGATTTCATAGATTTCTACTAAAGATTTCCTGTCGACAATTATCGCGATTTACTGAAGAATGCTATTGAACAAACGATTTCCGCCGAATCACTAAAGTTTCCCTAAGCTTTTACAGAAAATTTCCAGCAACTCTCAAGAGCTTCCGCCTTTTACTAAAGAAATCCAGCGACTCTCAAGAGCCTCTGCCTTTTACTAAAGGTTTACAGCGACTCTCAGGAGCCTCCGCCTTTTACTAAAGATTTCCAGCGACTCTCAAGAGCTTCCTCCTTTTCCTAAAGATTTCCAGCGACTCTCAAGAGCCTCCGCCTTTCACTAAAGAAATCCAGCAACTCTCAAGAGACTCCGCCTTTTACTAAAGATTTCCAGCGACTCTCAATACACTTCACCTTTTACTGAAGAAATCCAGCGACTCTGAAGAGCCTTCGCCTTTTACTAAAGATTTCCAGCGACTCTCAAGAGCCTCCGCCTTTTACTAAAGATTTCCAGCGACTCTAAATACACTCCGTCTTTTACTAAAGAAATCCATCGACTTTCAAGAGCCTTCGCCATTTACTAAAGATTTTCAGCGACTTTCAAGAGCCTCTGCCTTTTACTAAAAATTTCCATCGACTTTCAAGAGCCTTCGCCATTTACTAAAGATTTTCAGCGACTCTCAAGAGCCTCCGCCTTTTACTATAGATTTCCGACTCTCAAGAGCCTCCGCCTTTTACTAAAGAATTCCATCGACTTCCAAGAGCCTCCGCCTTTAACTAAAGATTTCCAGCGACTCTCAAGAGCCTCCGCCTTTTACTGAAAATTTCAAGCGACTTTCAAGAGCCTTCGCCTTTTACTAAAGAAATCCATCGACTTCCAAGAGCCTCCGCCTTTAACTAAAGATTTCCAGCGACTCTCAAGAGCCTCCGCCTTTTACTGAAAATTTCAAGCGACTTTCAAGAGCCTTCGCCTTTCACTAAAGAAATCCATCGACTTTCAAGAGCCTTCGCCATTTACTAAAGATTTTCAGCGACTTTCAAGAGCCTCAGCCTTTTACTAACAATTTCCATCGACTTTCAAGAGCCTTCGCCATTTACTAAAGATTTTCAGCAACTCTCAAGAGCCTCCGCTTTTTACTAAAGATTTCCAGCGACTCTCAAGAGCCTCCGCCTTTTACTAAAGAATTCCATCGACTTCCAAGAGCTTCCGCCCTTTACCAGAGAGTTCCAGCGGCTATGCAGAGCTTCCGCCTTTTACTAAAACTTTTCCTATTTTTTCAAATAGAATTAATGGTAACCTACCCAGAGGCCCTCCACCACCCCCGTCAGCCACGCTGACGGTCCTCTATTATTTTGTCCAGCACAAAATCTTCACCTACAACATAAAGACATAATCCCCGTTCCCCGAACGGGTACAGATTAAAATAGGAATTTATAAATGATTCTATCGATTTCTACTAAAGATTTCCTGTCGACAATTATCGCGATTTACTGAAGAATGCTATTAAACAAACGATTTCCGCCGAATCACTAAAGTGCCCCTAAGGTTTTACTAAAAATTTCCAGCGACACTCAAGAGCCTCCGCCTTTTACTAAAAATTTCAAGCGACTTTCAAGAGCCTTCGCCTTCTACTAAAGATTTCCATCGACTTTCAAGAATCTTCGCCTTTTACTTAAGATTTTTAGCGACTCTCAAAAGCCTCCGCCTTTTACTGAAGATTTCCATCGACTTTCTAGAGCCTTCGCCTTTTACTGAAGATTTCCAGCGACTCTCAAGAGCCTCCGTCTTTTACTAAAGATTTCCAGCGACTCTCAAGAGCCTCCGCCTTTTACTAAAGATTTCCAGCGACTCTCAAGAGTTTGCGCCTTTCACCAAAGATTTCCAGCGGCTATGCAGAGCTTCCGGCTTTTACTAAAACTTTTCCTATTTTATCAAATAGAATTAATGGTAACTTACCCAGAGGCCCTCCACCACCCCCGTCAGCCACGCTGACGGTCCTCTATTATTTTGTCCAGCACAACATAAAGACATAATCCCCGTTCCCCGAACGGGTACAGATTAAAATAGGAATTTATAAATGATTTTATCGATTTCTCCTAAATATTTCCTGTCGACAGTTATCGCGATTTACTGAACAATGTTATTGAACAAACGATTTCCACCAAATCACTAAAGTTTCCCTAAGCTTTTACTAAAAATTTCCAGCGACACTCAAGATCCTCCGCCTTTTACTAAAAATTTCAAGCGACTTTCAAGAGCCTTCGCCTTTTACTTTAGATATCCATCGACTTTCAAGAACCTTCGCCTTTTACTAAAGATTTCCAGCGACTCTCAAGAGCCTCCGCCTTTTACTAAAGATTTCCATCGACTTTCAAGAGCCTTCGCCTTTTACTAAAGATTTCCAGCGACGCTCAAGAGCCTCCGCCTTTTACTAAAGATTTCCAGCGACTCTCAAGAGCCTCCGCCTTTTACAAAAGATTTCCATCGACTTTCAAGAGCCTTCGCCTTTTACTAAAGATTTCCAGCGACTCTCAAGAGCCTCCGCCTTTTACTGAAGATTTCCAGCGACTCTGAAGAGCCTCCGCCTTTTACAAAAGATCTCCAGCGACTCTAAATACACTTTGCCTTTCACTAAAGAAATCCAGCAACTCTCAAGAGACTCCGCCTTTTAGTAAAGATTTCCAGCGACTCTCAAGAGCCTCCGTCTTTTACTAAAGATTTCCAGCGACTCTCAAGAGCTTCCGCCTTTTACAAAAGATTTCCAGCAACTCTCAAGAGCATCCGCCTTTTACTAAAACTTTTCCTATTTTATCAAATAGAATTATTGGAAACTTACCTAGAGGCCCTACACCACCCCCGTCAGCCACGCTGACGGTCCTCTATTATTTTGTCCAGCACAAAATCTTCACCTACAACATAAAGACATAATACCCGTTCCCCGAACGGGTAGAGATTAAGATAGGAATTTACAAATGATTTTATTGACTTGTACTAAAGATTTCCTGTCGACAATTATCGCGATTCACTAAAGAATGCTATTGAACAAACGATTTCCGCCGATTCACTAAAGTTTCCCTAAGCTTTTACTAAAGATTTCCATTGTCACTCAAGAGCCTCCGCCTTTTACTAAAGATATCCAGTGACTCTTAATACACTCCGCCTTTTACTAAAGAAATCCAGCGACTCTCAAGAGCCTCCACCTTTTACTAAATATTTCCATCGACTTTCAAGAGCCTTCGCCTTTTACTAAAGATATCCAGCCACTCTGAAGAGCTGCCGCCTTTTACTAAGGATTTCCAGCGACTCTCAAGAGCCTCCGCCTTTTACAAAAGACTTCCAGCGACTTTCAAGAGCCTTCGCCATTTACTAAAGATTTCCAGCGACTCTCAAGAGCCTCCGCCTTTTACTAAAGATTTCCATCGACTTTCAAGAGCCTTCGCCTTTTACTAAAGATTTCCAGCGACTCTCAAGAGCCTCCGCCTTTTACTTAAGATTTCCAGCGACTCTGAAGAGCCTCCGCCTTTTACAAAAGATCTCCAGCGACTCTAAATACACTTTGCTTTTCATTAAAGAAATCCAGCAACTCTCGAGAGACTCCGCTTTTTACTAAAGATTTCCAGCGACTCTCAAGAGCCTCCGTCTTTTACTAAAGATTTCCAGCGACTCTCAAGAGCTTCCGCCTTTTACAAAAGATTTCCAGCAACTCCAAGAGCATCCGCCTTTTACTTAAACTTTTCCTATTTTATCAAATAGAATTATTGGAAACTTACCTAGAGGCCCTCCACCACCCCCGTCAGCCACGCTGACGGTCCTCTATTATTTTGTCCAGCAAAAAATCTTCACCTACAACATAAAGACATAATACCCGTTCCCCGAACGAAGATAGGAATTTACAAATGATTTTATTGACTAGTACTAAAGATTTCCTGTCGACAATTATCGCGAATTACTAAAGAATGCTATTGAACAAACGATTTCCGCCGATTCACTAAAGTTTCCCTAAGCTTTTACTAAAGATTTCCATTGACACTCAAGAGCCTCCGCCTTTTACTAAAGATATCCAGTGACTCCTAATACACTCCGCCTTTTACTAAAAAAATTCAGCGACTCTCAAGAGCCTCCGCCTTTTACTAAAGATTTCCAGCGACTCTTAATACACTCCGCCTTTTACTAAAGAAATCCAGCGACTCTCAAGAGCCTCCACCTTTTACTAAATATTTCCATCGACTTTCAAGAGCCTTTGCCTTTTACTAAAGATATCCAGCCACTCTCAAGAGCCTCCGCCTTTTACTAAAGAAATCCATCGACTTTCAAGAGCCTTCGCCATTTACCAAAGATTTTCAGCGACTTTCAAGAGCCTCCGCCTTTTACTAAAAATTTCCATCGACTTTCAAGAGCCTTCGCCATTTACTAAAGATTTTCAGCAACTCTCAAGAGCCGCCGCCTTTTACTAAAGATTTCCAGCGACTCTAAAGAGCGTCCGCCTTTTACTAAAGATTTCCAGCGACTCTTAATACACTCCGCCTTTTACTGAAGAAATCCAGCGACTCTGAAGAGCCTCCGCCTTTTACTAAAGATTTCCAGCGACTCTCAAGAGCCTCCGCCTTTTACTAAAGATTTCCAGAGACTCTAAATACACTCCGCTTTTTACTAAAGAAATCTATCGACTTTCAAGAGCCTTCGCCATTTACTAAAGATTTTCAGCGACTTTCAAGAGCCTCCGCCTTTTACTAAAGATTTCCAGCGACTCTCAAGAGCCTCCGCCTTTTACTAAAGATTTCCATAGACTCTCAAGAGCCGCCGCCTTTTACTAAAGATTTCCAGCGACTCTAAAGAGCGTCCGCCTTTTACTAAAGATTTCCAGCGACTCTAAATGCACTTCGCCTTCCACTAAAGAAATCCAGCAACTCTCAAGAGACTCCGCCTTTTACTAAAGATTTCCAGCGACTCTTAATACACTCCGCCTTTTACTGAAGAAATCCAGCGACTCTGAAGAGCCTCCGCCTTTTACTAAAGATTTCCAGCGACTCTCAAGAGCCTCCGCCTTTTACTAAAGATTTCCAGCGACTCTAAATACACTCCGCTTTTTACTAAAGAAATCTATCGACTTTCAAGAGCCTTCGCCATTTACTAAAGATTTTCAGCGACTTTCAAGAGCCTCCGCCTTTTACTAAAGATTTCCATAGACTCTCAAGAGCCTCCGCCTTTTACCAAAGATTTCCAGCGACTCTAAATACACTCCGCCTCTTACTAAAGAAATCCAGCAACTCTCAAGAGCCTCCGCCTTTCACTAAAGATTTCCAGCGACTCTCAAGAGCATCCACCTTTTACTAAGGATTTCCATCGACTTTCAAGAGCCTTCGCCTTTTACTAAAGATTTCCAGCGACTCTCAAGAGCCGCCGCCTTTTACTAAAGATTTCCAGCGACTCTCAAGAGCATCCACCTTTTACTAAAGATTTCCAACGACTCTCAAGAACCTCCGCCTTTTACTAAAGAATTCCATCGACTTCCAGGAGCTTCCGCATTTCACCAAAAATTTCCAGCGCCTATGCAGAGCTTCCGCTTCTTACTAAAACTTTTCCTATTTTATCAAATAGAATTAATGGTAACTTACCCAAAGGCCCTCCACCACCCCCGTCAGCCACGCTGACAGTCCTCTATTATTTTGTCCAGCACAAAATCTTCACCTACAACATAAAGACTTAATCCACGTTCCCCGAACGGGTACAGATTAAAATAGGAATTTATGAATGATTTTATCGATTTCCTGTCGACAATTATCGCGATTTACTGAAGAATGTTATTGAACAAACGATTTCCGCCGAATCACTAAAGTTTCCCTAAGCTTTTACTAAAAATTTCCAGCGACAATCAAGAGCCTCCGCCTTTTACTAGAAATTTCAAGCGACTTTCAAGAGCCTTCGCCTTTTACTAAAGATTTCCATCGACTTTCAAGAACTTTCGCCTTTTACTAAAGATTTCCAGCGACTCTCAAGAGCCTTCGCCTTTTACTAAAGATTTCCAGCGACTCTCAAGAGCCTCCGCCTTTTACTAAAGATTTCCAGCGACTCTCAAGAGCCTCCGCCTTTTACTAAAGATTTCTAGCGACTCTCAAGAGCCTCCGCCTTTCACTAAAGATTTTCAGCGACTCTCAAGAGCTTCCGCCTTTTACAAAAGATTTCCAGCAACTCTCAAGAGCTTCCGCCTTTTACTAAAACTTTTCCTAATTTATCAAATAGAATTATTGGAAATTTACCTAGAGGCCCTCCACCACCCCCGTCAGCCACGCTGACTGTCCTCTATTATTTTGACCAGCACAAAATCTTCACCTACAACATAAAGACATAATCCCCGTTCCCCGAACGGGTAGAGATTAAGATAGGAATTTACAAATGATTTTATTGACTTGTACTAAAGATTTCCTGTCGACAATTATCGCGATTTACTAAAGAATGCTATTGATTAAACGATTTCCGACGATTCACTAAAGTTTCCCTAAGCTTTTACTAAAGATTTCCAGCGACTTTCAAGAGCCTCCGCCTTTTACTAAAAATTTCAAGCGACTCTCAAGAGCCTCCGCCTTTTACTAAAGAATTCCATCGACTTCCAAGAGCTTTCGCATTTCACCAAAAATTTCCAGCGGTTATGCAGAGCTTCCGCCTTTTACTAAAACTTTTCCTATTTTATCAAATAGAATTATTGGTAACTTACCCAGAGGCCCTTCACCACCCCCGTCAGCCACGATGACGGTCCTCTATTATTTTGTCCAGCACAAAGTCTTCACCTACAACATAAAGACATAATCCCCGTTCCCCGAACGAGTACAGATTGATTTAGGAATTTATAAATGATTTTATCGATTTCTACTAAAGATTTCCTGTCGACAATTATCGCGATTTACTGAAGAATGTTATTGAACAAACGATTTCCGCCAAATCACTAAAGTTTCCCTAAGCTTTTACTAAAGATTTCCATTGACACTCAAGAGCCTCCGCCTTTTACAAAAGATTTCCAGCAACTCTCAAGAGCATCCGCCTTTTACTAAAGAATTCCAGCGACTCTCAAGAGCCTCCGCCTTTTACTAAAGATTTCCAGAGACTCTCAAGAGCCTCCGCCTTTTACTAAAGGTTTACAGCGACTCTCAGGAGCGTCCGCCTTTTACTAAAGATTTCCAGCGACTCTCAAGAGCTTCCTCCTTTTCCTAAAGATTTCCAGCGAGTCTCAAGAGACTCCGCCTTTCACTAAAGATTTCCAGCGACTCTTAATACACTTCGCCTTTTACTAAAGAAATCCAGCGACCCTGAAGAGCCTTCGCCTTTTACTAAAGATTTCCAGCGACTCTCAAGAGCCTCCGCCTTTTACTAAAGATTTCCAGCGTCTCTAAATACACTCCGCCTTTTACTAAAGAAATGCATCGACTTTCAAGAGCCTTCGCCATTTACTAAAGATTTTCAGCGACTTTCAAGAGCCTCCGCTTTTTACTAAAAATTTCCATCGAATTTCAAGAGCCTTCGCCGTTTACTAAAGATTTTCAGCGACTGTCAAGAGCATCCGCCTTTCAACAAAGATTTCCAGCGGCTATGCAGAGCTTCCGCCTTTTACTAAAACTTTTCCTAATATATCAAATAGAATTAACGGTAACTTACCCAGAGGCCCTCCACCACCCCCGTCAGCCACGCTGACGGTCCTCTATTATTTTGTCCAGCACAAAATCTTCACCTACAACATAAAGACATAATCCCCGTTCCCCGAACGGGTATAGATTTAAATAGGAATTTATAAATGATTCTACTAAAGATTTCCTGTCGACAATTATCGCGATTTACTGAAGAATGCTATTGAACAAACGATTTCCGCCGAAACACTAAAGTTTCCCTAAACTTTTACTAAAAATTTCCAGCGACACTCAAGAGCCTCCGCCTTTTACTAAAAATTTCAAGCGACTTTCAAGAGCCTTCGCCTTTTACTAAAGATTTCGAGCGACTCTCAAGAGCCTCCGCCTTTTACTAAAGATTTCCATCGACTTTCAAGAGCCTTCGCCTTTTACTAAAGATTTCCAGCGACTCTCAAGAGCCTCCGCCTTTTACTAAAAATTTCCAGCGACTCTCAAGAGCCTCCGCCTTTAAATTAAGATTTCCAGCGACTCTCAAGAGCCTCCGATTTTTACTAAAGATTTCCAGCGACTCTCAAGAGCTTCCGCCTTCTACAAAAGATTTCCAGCAACTCTCAAGAGCTTCCGCCTTTTACTAAAACTTTTCCTATTTTATAAAATAGAATCATTGGAAACTTACCTAGAGGCCCTCCACCACACCCGTCAGCCACGCTGACGGTCCTCTATTATTTTGTCCAGCACAAAATCTTCACCTACAACATAAAGACATAATCCCCGTTCCCCGAACGGGTACAGATTTAAATAGGAATTTATAAATGATTCTACTAAAGATTTCCTGTCGACAATTATCGCGATTTACTGAAGAATGCTATTGAACAAACGATTTCCGCCGAAACACCAAAGTTTCCCTAAGCTTTTACTAAAAATTTCCAGCGACACTCAAGAGCCTCCGCCTTTTACTAAAAATTTCAAGCGACTTCCAAGAGCCTTCGCCTTTTACCAAAGATTTCGAGCGACTCTCAAGAGCCTCCGCCTTTTACTTAAGATTTCCAGTGACTCTCAAGAGCCTCCGCCTTTTACTAAAGATCTCCAGCGACTCTCAAGAGCCTTCGCCTTTTACTAAAGATTTCCAGCGACTCTCAAGAGCTTCCGCCTTTTACAAAAGATTTCCAGCAACTCTCAAGAGCTTCCGCCTTTTACTAAAACTTTTCCTATTTTATCAAATAGAATTATTGGAAACTAACCTAGAGGTCCTCCACCACCCCCGTCAGCCACGCTGACGGTCCTTTATTATTTTATCCAGCACAAAATCTTCACCTACAACATAAAGACATAATCCCCGTTCCCCGAACGGGTACAGATTTAAATAGGAATTTATAAATGATTCTACTAAAGATTTCCTGTCGACAATTATCGCGATTTACTGAAGAATGCTATTGAACAAACGATTTTCGCCGGAACACTAAAGTTTCCCTAAGCTTTTACTAAAAATTTCCAGCGACACTCAAGAGCCTCCGCCTTTTACTGAAAATTTCAAGCGACTTTCAAGAGCCTTCGCCTTTTACTAAAGATTTTGAGCGACTCTCAAGAGCCTCCGCCTTTTACTAAAGATTTCCATCGACTTTCAAGAGCCTTTGCCTTTTACTAAAGATTTCCAGCGACTCTCAAGAGCCTCCGCCTTTTACTAAAGATTTCCAGCGACTCTCAAGAGCCTCCGCCTTTTACTTAAGATTTCCAGCGACTCTCAAGAGCCTCCGCCTTTTACTAAAGATTTCCAGCGACTCTCAAGAGCTTCCGCCTTCTACAAAAGATTTCCAGCAACTCTCAAGGGCTTCCGCCTTTTACTAAAACTTTTCCTATTTTATAAAATATAATCATTGGAAACTTACCTAGAGGCCCTCCACCACCCCCGTCAGCCACGCTGACGGTCCTTTATTATTTTGTCCAGCACAAAATCTTCACCTACAACATAAAGACATAATCTCCGTTCCCCGAACGGGTACAGATTTAAATAGGAATTTATAAATGATTCCACTAAAGATTTCCTGTCGACAATTATCGCGATTTACTGAAGAATGCTATTGAACAAACGATTTCCGCCGAAACACTAAAGTTTCCCTAAGCTTTTACTAAAAATTTCCAGCGACACTCAAGAGCCTCCGCCTTTTACTAAAAATTTCAAGCGACTTTCAAGAGCCTTCGCCTTTTACTTAAGATTTACAGTGACTCTCAAGAGCTTCCGCCTTTTACAAAAGATTTCCAGCAACTCTCAAGAGCTTCCGCCTTTTACTAAAACTTTTCCTATTTTATCAAATAGAATTATTGGAAACTTACCTAGAGGTCCTCCACCACCCCCGTCAGCCACGCTGACGGTCCTCTATTATTTTGTCCAGCACAAAATCTTCACCTACAACATAAAGACATAATCCCCGTTTCCCGAACGGGTAGAGATTAGAATAGGAATTTACAAATGATTTTATTGACTTGTACTAAAGATTTCCTGTCGACAATTATCGCGATTTACTAAAGAATGCTATTGAACAAACGATTTCCGCCGATTCACTAAAGTTTCCCTAAGCTTTTACAAAAG
This sequence comes from Salpingus planirostris, assembly GCA_949788335.1. Classification (NCBI taxonomy): domain Eukaryota; kingdom Metazoa; phylum Arthropoda; class Insecta; order Coleoptera; family Salpingidae; genus Salpingus; species Salpingus planirostris. Next base: position 3,977,282 of record OX460917.1, on the reverse strand, counting down.
ATTTCCAGCGACACTCAAGAGCCTCCGTCTTTTACCAAAAATATCAAGCGACTTTCAAGAGCCTTCGCCTTTTACTAAAAATTTTCATCGACTTTCAAGAGCCTCCGCATTCTACTAAAGATTTCCAGCGACTCTCAAGAGCATCCGCCTTTTACTAAAGATTTCCAGCGACTCTCAAGAGCCTCCGCCTTTTACTAAAGAATTCCATCGACTTCCAAGAGCTTCCGCCTTTTACTAAAGATTTCCATCGACTTCCGAGAGCTTCCGCCTTTTACTAAAGATTTCCAGCCACTCTCAAGAGCCGCCGCCTTTTACTAAAGATTTCCAGCGACTCTCAAGAGCCTCCGCCTTTTACTAAAGATTTCCAGCGACTCTAAATGCACTTCGCCTCTCACTAAAGAAATCCAGCAACTCTCAAGAGACTCCGCCTTTTACTAAAGATTTCCAGCGACTCTTAATACACTCCGCCTTTATCTGAAAAAATCCAGCGACTCTGAAGAGCCTCCGCCTTTTACTAAAGATTTTCAGCGACTCTCAAGAGCCTCCGCCTTTTACTAAAGAATTCCATCGACTTCCAAGAGCTTCCGCCTTTTACTAAAGATTTCCAGCCACTCTCAAGAGCCGCCGCCTTTTACTAAAGATTTCCAGCGACACTCAAGAGCCTCCGCCTTTTACTGAAAATTTCAAGCGACTTCCAAGAGCCTTCGCCTTTCACTTTAGATATCCATCGACTTTCAAGAACCTTCGCCTTTTACTAAAGATTTCCAGCGACTCTCAAGAGCCTCCGCCTTTTACTAAAGATTTCCAGCGACTCTCAAGAGCCTCCGCCTTTTACTAAAGATTTCCAGCGACTCTGAAGAGCCTCCGCCTTTTACTAAAGATTTCCAGCGACTCTCAAGAGCCTCCGCCTTTTACTAAAGATTTCCAGCGACTCTCAAGAGCCTCCGCCTTTTACAAAAGATTTCCAGCAACTCTCAAGAGCCTCCGCCTTTTACTAAAGAATACCATCGACTTCTAAGAGCTTCCGCATTTCACCAAAAATTTCCAGCGGCTATGCAGAACTTCCGCTTTTTACTAAAACTTTTCCTATTTTATCAAATAGAATTAATGGTAACTTACCCAGAGGCCCTCCACCACCCCCGTCAGCCACGCTGACGGTCCTCTATCATTTTGTCCAGCACAAAATCTTCACCTACAACATAAAGACATAATCCTCGTTCCCCGAACGGGTACAGATTAAAATAGGAATTTATAAATGATTTTATCGATTTCTACTAAAGAATTCCTGTCGACAATTATCGCGATTTACTGAAGAATGTTATTGAACAAACGATTTCCGCCGAATCACTAATGTTTCCCTGAGCTTTTACTAGAAATTTTTAGCGACACTCAAGAGCCCCCGTCTTTTACTAAAAATTTCAAGCGACTTTCAAGAGCCTTCGCCTTTTACTAAAAATTTCCATCGACTTTCAAGAACCTTCGCCTTTTACTAAAGATTTCCAGCGACTTTCAAGAGCCTTCGCCTGTTACTAAAGATTTCCATCGACTTTGAAGAACCTTCGCCTTTTACTAAAGATTTCCAGGGACTCTTAAGAGCCTCCGCCTTTTACTAAAGATTTCTCGACTTTCAAGAACCTTCGCCTTTTACTAATGATTTCCAGCGACTCTCAAGAGCCTCCGCCTTTTACTAAAGATTTCCATCGACTTTCAAGAGCCTTTGCCTTTTACTAAAGATTTCCAGCGACTCTCAAGAGCCTCCGCCTTCTACTAAAGATTTCCAGCGACTCTGAAGAGCCTCCGCCTTTTACTAAAGATTTCCAGCGACTCTCAAGAGCCTCCGCCTTTTACTAAAGATTTCCAGCGACTATCAAGAGCCTTCGCCTTTCACAAAAGATTTCCAGCGACTCTCAAGAGCCTCCGCCTTTTACTAAAGAATTCCATCGACTTCTAAGAGCTTCCGCATTTCACCAAAAATTTCCAGCGGCTATGCAGAGCTTCCGCTTTTTACTAAAACTTTTCCTATTTTATCAAATAGAATTAATGGTAACTTACCCAGAGGCCCTCCACCACCCCCGTCAGCCACGCTGACGGTCCTCTATTATTTTGTCCAGCACAAAATCTTCACCTACAACATAAAGACATAATCCTCGTTCCCCGAACGGGTACAGATTGAAATAGGAATTTATAAATGATTTTATCGATTTCTACTAAAGAATTCCTGTCGACAATTATCGCGATTTACTGAAGAATGTTATTGAACAAACGATTTCCGCCGAATCACTAAAGTCTCCCTGAGCTTTTACTAGAAATTTCCAGCGACTTCGAAGAGCCTCCGCCTTTTACTAAAGATTTCCAGCGACTCTCAAGAGCCTCCGCCTTTTACTAAAGATTTCCAGCGACTCTCAAGAGCCTTCGCCTTTTACTAAAGATTTCCAGCGACTCTCAAGAGCTTCCGCCTTTTACAAAAGATTTCCAGCAACTCTCAAGAGCTTCCGCCTTTTACTAAAACTTTTCCTATTTTATCAAATAGAATTATTGGAAACTAACCTAGAGGTCCTCCACCACCCCCGTCAGCCACGCTGACGGTCCTTTATTATTTTGTCCAGCACAAAATCTTCACCTACAACATAAAGACATAATCCCCGTTCCCCGAACGGGTACAGATTTAAATAGGAATTTATAAATGATTCTACTAAAGATTTCCTGTCGACAATTATCGCGATTTACTGAAGAATGCTATTGAACAAACGATTTTCGCCGGAACACTAAAGTTTCCCTAAGCTTTTACTAAAAATTTCCAGCGACACTCAAGAGCCTCCGCCTTTTACTGAAAATTTCAAGCGACTTTCAAGAGCCTTCGCCTTTTACTAAAGATTTTGAGCGACTCTCAAGAGCCTCCGCCTTTTACTAAAGATTTCCATCGACTTTCAAGAGCCTTTGCCTTTTACTAAAGATTTCCAGCGACTCTCAAGAGCCTCCGCCTTTTACTAAAGATTTCCAGCGACTCTCAAGAGCCTCCGCCTTTTACTTAAGATTTCCAGCGACTCTCAAGAGCCTCCGCCTTTTACTAAAGATTTCCAGCGACTCTCAAGAGCTTCCGCCTTCTACAAAAGATTTCCAGCAACTCTCAAGAGCTTCCGCCTTTTACTAAAACTTTTCCTATTTTATAAAATATAATCATTGGAAACTTACCTAGAGGCCCTCCACCACCCCCGTCAGCCACGCTGACGGTCCTTTATTATTTTGTCCAGCACAAAATCTTCACCTACAACATAAAGACATAATCTCCGTTCCCCGAACGGGTACAGATTTAAATAGGAATTTATAAATGATTCTACTAAAGATTTCCTGTCGACAATTATCGCGATTTACTGAAGAATGCTATTGAACAAACGATTTCCGCCGAAACACTAAAGTTTCCCTAAGCTTTTACTAAAAATTTCCAGCGACACTCAAGAGCCTCCGCCTTTTACTAAAAATTTCAAGCGACTTTCAAGAGCCTTCGCCTTTTACTTAAGATTTCCAGTGACTCTCAAGAGCCTCCGCCTTTTACTAAAGATCTCCAGCGACTCTCAAGAGCCTTCGCCTTTTACTAAAGATTTCCAGCGACTCTCAAGAGCTTCCGCCTTTTACAAAAGATTTCCAGCAACTCTCAAGAGCTTCCGCCTTTTACTAAAACTTTTCCTATTTTATCAAATAGAATTATTGGAAACTTACCTAGAGGTCCTCCACCACCCCCGTCAGCCACGCTGACGGTCCTCTATTATTTTGTCCAGCACAAAATCTTCACCTACAACATAAAGACATAATCCCCGTTTCCCGAACGGGTAGAGATTAGAATAGGAATTTACAAATGATTTTATTGACTTGTACTAAAGATTTCCTGTCGACAATTATCGCGATTTACTAAAGAATGCTATTGAACAAACGATTTCCGCCGATTCACTAAAGTTTCCCTAAGCTTTTACAAAAGATTTCCAGCGACACTCAAGAGCCTCCGTCTTTTACCAAAAATATCAAGCGACTTTCAAGAGCCTTCGCCTTTTACTAAAAATTTTCATCGACTTTCAAGAGCCTCCGCATTCTACTAAAGATTTCCAGCGACTCTCAAGAGCATCCGCCTTTTACTAAAGATTTCCAGCGACTCTCAAGAGCCTCCGCCTTTTACTAAAGAATTCCATCGACTTCCAAGAGCTTCCGCCTTTTACTAAAGATTTCCATCGACTTCCGAGAGCTTCCGCCTTTTACTAAAGATTTCCAGCCACTCTCAAGAGCCGCCGCCTTTTACTAAAGATTTCCAGCGACTCTCAAGAGCCTCCGCCTGTTACTAAAGATTTCCAGCGACTCTAAATGCACTTCGCCTCTCACTAAAGAAATCCAGCAACTCTCAAGAGACTCCGCCTTTTACTAAAGATTTCCAGCGACTCTTAATACACTCCGCCTTTATCTGAAAAAATCCAGCGACTCTGAAGAGCCTCCGCCTTTTACTAAAGATTTTCAGCGACTCTCAAGAGCCTCCGCCTTTTACTAAAGAATTCCATCGACTTCCAAGAGCTTCCGCCTTTTACTAAAGATTTCCAGCCACTCTCAAGAGCCGCCGCCTTTTACTAAAGATTTCCAGCGACACTCAAGAGCCTCCGCCTTTTACTGAAAATTTCAAGCGACTTCCAAGAGCCTTCGCCTTTCACTTTAGATATCCATCGACTTTCAAGAACCTTCGCCTTTTACTAAAGATTTCCAGCGACTCTCAAGAGCCTCCGCCTTTTACTAAAGATTTCCAGCGACTCTCAAGAGCCTCCGCCTTTTACTAAAGATTTCCAGCGACTCTGAAGAGCCTCCGCCTTTTACTAAAGATTTCCAGCGACTCTCAAGAGCCTCCGCCTTTTACTAAAGATTTCCAGCGACTCTCAAGAGCCTCCGCCTTTTACAAAAGATTTCCAGCAACTCTCAAGAGCCTCCGCCTTTTACTAAAGAATACCATCGACTTCTAAGAGCTTCCGCATTTCACCAAAAATTTCCAGCGGCTATGCAGAACTTCCGCTTTTTACTAAAACTTTTCCTATTTTATCAAATAGAATTAATGGTAACTTACCCAGAGGCCCTCCACCACCCCCGTCAGCCACGCTGACGGTCCTCTATCATTTTGTCCAGCACAAAATCTTCACCTACAACATAAAGACATAATCCTCGTTCCCCGAACGGGTACAGATTAAAATAGGAATTTATAAATGATTTTATCGATTTCTACTAAAGAATTCCTGTCGACAATTATCGCGATTTACTGAAGAATGTTATTGAACAAACGATTTCCGCCGAATCACTAATGTTTCCCTGAGCTTTTACTAGAAATTTTTAGCGACACTCAAGAGCCCCCGTCTTTTACTAAAAATTTCAAGCGACTTTCAAGAGCCTTCGCCTTTTACTAAAAATTTCCATCGACTTTCAAGAACCTTCGCCTTTTACTAAAGATTTCCAGCGACTTTCAAGAGCCTTCGCCTGTTACTAAAGATTTCCATCGACTTTGAAGAACCTTCGCCTTTTACTAAAGATTTCCAGGGACTCTTAAGAGCCTCCGCCTTTTACTAAAGATTTCTCGACTTTCAAGAACCTTCGCCTTTTACTAATGATTTCCAGCGACTCTCAAGAGCCTCCGCCTTTTACTAAAGATTTCCATCGACTTTCAAGAGCCTTTGCCTTTTACTAAAGATTTCCAGCGACTCTCAAGAGCCTCCGCCTTCTACTAAAGATTTCCAGCGACTCTGAAGAGCCTCCGCCTTTTACTAAAGATTTCCAGCGACTCTCAAGAGCCTCCGCCTTTTACTAAAGATTTCCAGCGACTATCAAGAGCCTTCGCCTTTCACAAAAGATTTCCAGCGACTCTCAAGAGCCTCCGCCTTTTACTAAAGAATTCCATCGACTTCTAAGAGCTTCCGCATTTCACCAAAAATTTCCAGCGGCTATGCAGAGCTTCCGCTTTTTACTAAAACTTTTCCTATTTTATCAAATAGAATTAATGGTAACTTACCCAGAGGCCCTCCACCACCCCCGTCAGCCACGCTGACGGTCCTCTATTATTTTGTCCAGCACAAAATCTTCACCTACAACATAAAGACATAATCCTCGTTCCCCGAACGGGTACAGATTGAAATAGGAATTTATAAATGATTTTATCGATTTCTACTAAAGAATTCCTGTCGACAATTATCGCGATTTACTGAAGAATGTTATTGAACAAACGATTTCCGCCGAATCACTAAAGTCTCCCTGAGCTTTTACTAGAAATTTCCAGCGACTTCGAAGAGCCTCCGCCTTTTACTAAAGATTTCCAGCGACTCTCAAGAGCCTCCGCCTTTTACTAAAGATTTCCAGCGACTCTAAATACACTCCGCCTTTTACTAAAGAAATCCATCGACTTTCAAGAGCCTTCGCCATTTACTAAAGATTTTCAGCGACTTTCAAGAGCCTCCGCCTTTTACTAAAGATTTCCAGCGACTCTCAAGAGCCTCCGCCTTTTACTAAAGAATTCCATCGACTTCCAAGAGCTTCCGTCTTTTACTAAAGATTTCCATCGACTTCCGAAAGCTTCCGCCTTTTACTAAAGATTTCCAGCCACTCTCAAGAGCCGCCGCCTTTTACTAAAGATTTCCAGCGACTCTCAAGAGCCTCCGCCTTTTACTAAAGATTTCCAGCGACTCTAAATGCACTTCGCCTCTCACTAAAGAAATCCAGCAACTCTCAAGAGACTCCGCCTTTTACTAAAGATTTCCAGCGACTCTTAATACACTCCGCCTTTATCTGAAAAAATCCAGCGACTCTGAAGAGCCTCCGCCTTTTACTAAAGATTTCCAGCGACTCTCAAGGGCCTCCGCCTTTTACTAAAGAATTCCATCGACTTCCAAGAGCTTCCGCCTTTCACTAAAGATTTCCAGCCACTCTCAAGAGCCGCCGCCTTTTACTAAAGATTTCCAGCGACACTCAAGAGCCTCCGCCTTTTACTGAAAATTTCAAGCGACTTCCAAGAGCCTTCGCCTTTCACTTTAGATATCCATCGACTTTCAAGAACCTTCGCCTTTTACTAAAGATTTCCAGCGACTCTCAAGAGCCTCCGCCTTTTACTAAAGATTTCCATCGACTTTCAAGAGCCTTCGCCTTTTACTAGAGATTTCCAGCGACTCTGAAGAGCCTCCGCCTTTTACTAAAGATTTCCAGCGACTCTCAAGAGCCTCCGCCTTTTACTAAAGATTTCCAGCGACTCTCAAGAGCCTCCGCCTTTTACAAAAGATTTCCAGCGACTCTCAAGAGCCTCCGCCTTTTACTAGAGATTTCCAGCGACTCTGAAGAGCCTCCGCCTTTTACTAAAGATTTCCAGCGACTCTCAAGAGCCTCCGCCTTTTACTAAAGATTTCCAGCGACTCTCAAGAGCCTCCGCCTTTTACAAAAGATTTCCAGCGACTCTCAAGAGCCTCCGCCTTTTACTAAAGAAATCCATCGACTTCTAAGAGCTTCCGCATTTCACCAAAGATTTCCAGCGGCTATGCAGAGCTTCCGCTTTTTACTAAAACTTATCCTATTCTATCAAATAGAATTAATGGTAACTTACCCAGAGGCCCTCCAACACCCCCGCCAGCCACGCTGACGGTCCTCTATTATTTTGTCCAGCACAAAATCTTCACCTACAACATAAAGACATAATCCTCGTTCCCCGAACGGGTACAGATTAAAATAGGAATTTATAAATGATTTTATCGATTTCTACTAAAGAATTCCTGTCGACAATTATCGCGATTTACTGAAGAATGTTATTGAACGAACGATTTCCGCCGAATCACTAAAGTTTCCCTGAGCTTTTACTAGAAATTTCCAGCGACACTCAACAGCCCCCGTCTTTTACTAAAAATTTCAAGCGACTTCCAAGAGCCTTCGCCGTTTACTAAAAATTTCCATCGACTTTCAAGAACCTTCGCCTTTTACTAAAGATTTCCATCGACTTTGAAGAACCTTCGCCTTTTACTAAAGATTTCCAGGGACTCTAAAGAGCCTCCGCCTTTTACTAAAGATCTCCATCGACTTTCAAGAACCTTCGCCTTTTACTAAAGATTTCCATCGACTTTCAAGAGCCTTCGTCTTTTACTAAAGATTTCCAGCGACTCTCAAGAGCCTCCGCCTTTTACTAAAGATTTCCAGCGACTCTCAAGAGCCTCCGCCTTTTACTAAAGATTTCCAGCGACTCTTAATACACTCGGCCTTTTACTGAAGAAATCCAGCGTCTCTGAAGAGCCTCCGCCTTCTACTAAAGAATTCCAGCGACTCTCAAGAGCCTCCGCCTTTTACTAAAGATTTCCAGCGAGTCTGAGTACACTCCGCCTTTTACTAAAGAAATCCATCGACTTTCAAGAGCCTTCGCCTTTTACTAAAGATTTCCAGCGACTCTCAAGAGCCGCCGCCTTTTACTAAAGATTACCAGCGACACTCAAGAGCCTCCGCCTTTTACTAAAGATTTCCAGCGACTCTAAATGCACTTCGCCTTTCACTAAAGAAATCCAGCAACTCTCAAGAGACTCCGCCTTTTACTAAAGATTTCCAGCGACTCTAAATACACTCCGTCTTTTACTAAACAAATCCATCGACTTTCAAGAGCCTTCGCCATTTACTAAAGATTTTCAGCGACTTTCAAGAGCCTCCGCCTCTTACTAAAAATTTCCATCGACTTTCAAGTGCCTTCGCCATTTACTAAAGATTTTCAGCGACTCTCAAGAGCCTCCGCCTTTTACTAAAGATTTCCAGCGACTCTCAAGAGCCTCCGCCTTTTACTAAAGATTTCCAGCGACTCTTAATACACTCGGCCTTTTACTGAAGAAATCCAGCGACTCTGAAGAGCCTCCGCCTTCTACTAAAGAATTCCAGCGACTCTCAAGAGCCTCCGCCTTTTACTAAAGATTTCCAGCGAGTCTGAGTACACTCCGCCTTTTACTAAAGAAATCCATCGACTTTCAAGAGCCTTCGCCTTTTACTAAAGATTTCCAGCGACTCTCAAGAGCCGCCGCCTTTTACTAAAGATTACCAGCGACACTCAAGAGCCTCCGCCTTTTACTAAAGATTTCCAGCGACTCTAAATGCACTTCGCCTTTCACTAAAGAAATCCAGCAACTCTCAAGAGACTCCGCCTTTTACTAAAGATTTCCAGCGACTCTAAATACACTCCGTCTTTTACTAAACAAATCCATCGACTTTCAAGAGCCTTCGCCATTTACTAAAGATTTTCAGCGACTTTCAAGAGCCTCCGCCTCTTACTAAAAATTTCCATCGACTTTCAAGTGCCTTCGCCATTTACTAAAGATTTTCAGCGACTCTCAAGAGCCTCCGCCTTTCACTAAAGATTTCCAGCGACTCTCAAGAGCCTCCGCCTTTTACTAAAGAATTCCATCGACTTCCAAGAGCTTCCGCCTTTTACTAAAGATTTCCAGCCACTCTCAAGAGCCGCCGCCTTTTACTTAAGATTTCCAGCGACACTCAAGAGCCTCCGCCTTTTACTGAAAATTTCAAGCGACTTCCAAGAGCCTTCGCCTTTCACTTTAGATATCCATCGACTTTCAAGAACCTTCGCCTTTTACTAAAGATTTCCAGCGACTCTCAAGAGCCTCCGCCTTTTACTAAAGATTTCCATCGACTTTCAAGAGCCTTCGCCTTTTACTAAAGATTTCCAGCGACTCTCAGGAGCCTCCGCCTTTTACTAAAGATTTCCAGCGACTCTGAAGAGCCTCCGCCTTTTACTAAAGATTTCCAGCGACTCTCAAGAGCCTCCGCCTCTTACTAAAGATTTCCAGCGATTCTCAAGAGCCTCCGCCTTTTACAAAAGATTTCCAGCGACTCTCAAGAGCCTCCGCCTTTTACTAAAGAATTCCATCGACTTCTAAGAGCTTCCGCATTTCACCAAAAATTTCCAGCGGCTATGCAGAGCTTCCGCTTTTTACTAAAACTTTTCCTATTTTATCAAATAGAATTAATGGTAACTTACCCAGAGGCCCTCCACCACCCCCGCCAGCCACGCTGACGGTCCTCTATTATTTTGTCCAGCACAAAATCTTCACCTACAACATAAAGACATAATCCTCGTTCCCCGAACGGGTACAGATTAAAATAGGAATTTATAAATGATTTTATCGATTTCTACTAAAGAATTCCTGTCGACAATTATCGCGATTTACTTAAGAATGTTATTGAACAAACGATTTCCGCCGAATCACTAAAGTTTCCCTGAGCTTTTACTAGAAATTTCCAGCGACACTCAAGAGCCCCCGTCTTTTACTAAAAATTTCAAGCGACTTCCAAGAGCCTTCGCCGTTTACAAAAAATTTCCATCGACTTTCAAGAACCTTCGCCTTTTACTAAAGATTTCCAGCGACTTTCAAGAGCCTTCGCCTGTTACTAAAGATTTCCATCGACTTTGAAGAACCTTCGCCTTTTACTAAAGATTTCCAGGGACTCTAAAGAGCCTCCGCCTTTTACTAAAGATTTCCATCGACTTTCAAGAACCTTCGCCTTTTACTAAAGATTTCCATCGACTTTCAAGAGCCTTCGTCTTTTACTAAAGATTTCCAGCGACTCTCAAGAGCCTCCGCCTTTTACTAAAGATTTCCAGCGACTCTCAAGAGCCTCCGCCTTTTACTAAAGAATTCCATCGACTTCCAAGAGCTTCCGCCTTTTACTAAAGATTTCCAGCCACTCTCAAGAGCCGCCGCCTTTTACTTAAGATTTCCAGCGACACTCAAGAGCCTCCGCCTTTTACTGAAAATTTCAAGCGACTTCCAAGAGCCTTCGCCTTTCACTTTAGATATCCATCGACTTTCAAGAACCTTCGCCTTTTACTAAAGATTTCCATCGACTTTCAAGAGCCTTCGTCTTTTACTAAAGATTTTCAGCGACTCTCAAGAGCCTCCGCCTTTCACTAAAGATTTCCAGCGACTCTCAAGAGCCTCCGCCTTTTACTAAAGAATTCCATCGACTTCCAAGAGCTTCCGCCTTTTACTAAAGATTTCCAGCCACTCTCGAGAGCCGCCGCCTTTTACTTAAGATTTCCAGCGACACTCAAGAGCCTCCGCCTTTTACTGAAAATTTCAAGCGACCTCCAAGAGCCTTCGCCTTTCACTTTAGATATCCATCGACTCTCAAGAACCTTCGCCTTTTACTAAAGATTTCCAGCGACTCTCAAGAGCCTCCGCCTTTTACTAAAGATTTCCATCGACTTTCAAGAGCCTTCGCCTTTTACTAAAGATTTCCAGCGACTCTCAGGAGCCTCCGCCTTTTACTAAAGATTTCCAGCGACTCTGAAGAGCCTCCGCCTTTTACTAAAGATTTCCAGCGACTCTCAAGAGCCTCCGCCTCTTACTAAAGATTTCCAGCGATTCTCAAGAGCCTCCGCCTTTTACAAAAGATTTCCAGCGACTCTCAAGAGCCTCCGCCTTTTACTAAAGAATTCCATCGACTTCTAAGAGCTTCCGCATTTCACCAAAAATTTCCAGCGGCTATGCAGAGCTTCCGCTTTTTACTTAAACTTTTCCTATTTTATCAAATAGAATTAATGGTAACTTACCCAGAGGCCCTCCACCACCCCCGCCAGCCACGCTGACGGTCCTCTATTATTTTGTCCAGCACAAAATCTTCACCTACAACATAAAGACATAATCCTCGTTCCCCGAACGGGTACAGATTAAAATAGGAATTTATAAATGATTTTATCGATTTCTACTAAAGAATTCCTGTCGACAATTATCGCGATTTACTTAAGAATGTTATTGAACAAACGATTTCCGCCGAATCACTAAAGTTTCCCTGAGCTTTTACTAGAAATTTCCAGCGACTTCGAAGAGCCTTCGCCGTTTACAAAAAATTTCCATCGACTTTCAAGAACCTTCGCCTTTTACTAAAGATTTCCAGCGACTTTCAAGAGCCTTCGCCTGTTACTAAAGATTTCCATCGACTTTGAAGAACCTTCGCCTTTTACTAAAGATTTCCAGGGACTCTAAAGAGCCTCCGCCTTTTACTAAAGATTTCCATCGACTTTCAAGAACCTTCGCCTTTTACTAAAGATTTCCATCGACTTTCAAGAGCCTTCGTCTTTTACTAAAGATTTCCAGCGACTCTCAAGAGCCTCCGCCTTTTACTAAAGATTTCCAGCGACTCTCAAGAGCCTCCGCCTTTTACTAAAGAATTCCATCGACTTCCAAGAGCTTCCGCCTTTTACTAAAGGTTTCCAGCCACTCTCAAGAGCCGCCGCCTTTTACTTAAGATTTCCAGCGACACTCAAGAGCCTCCGCCTTTTACTGAAAATTTCAAGCGACTTCCAAGAGCCTTCGCCTTTCACTTTAGATATCCATCGACTTTCAAGAACCTTCGCCTTTTACTAAAGATTTCCATCGACTTTCAAGAGCCTTCGTCTTTTACTAAAGATTTTCAGCGACTCTCAAGAGCCTCCGCCTTTCACTAAAGATTTCCAGCGACTCTCAAGAGCCTCCGCCTTTTACTAAAGAATTCCATCGACTTCCAAGAGCTTCCGCCTTTTACTAAAGATTTCCAGCCACTCTCGAGAGCCGCCGCCTTTTACTTAAGATTTCCAGCGACACTCAAGAGCCTCCGCCTTTTACTGAAAATTTCAAGCGACCTCCAAGAGCCTTCGCCTTTCACTTTAGATATCCATCGACTTTCAAGAACCTTCGCCTTTTACTAAAGATTTCCAGCGACTCTCAAGAGCCTCCGCCTTTTACTAAAGATTTCCATCGACTTTCAAGAGCCTTCGCCTTTTACTAAAGATTTCCAGCGACTCTCAGGAGCCTCCGCCTTTTACTAAAGATTTCCAGCGACTCTGAAGAGCCTCCGCCTTTTACTAAAGATTTCCAGCGACTCTCAAGAGCCTCCGCCTTTTACTAAAGATTTCCAGCGACTCTCAAGAGCCTTCGCCTTTTACAAAAGATTTCCAGCAACTCTCAAGAGCCTCCGCCTTTTACTAAAGAATTCCATCGACTTCTAAGAGCTTCCGCATTTCACCAAAAATTTCCAGCGGCTATGCAGAACTTCCGCTTTTTACTAAAACTTTTCCTATTTTATCAAATAGAATTAATGGTAACTTACCCAGAGGCCCTCCACCACCCCCGTCAGCCACGCTGACGGTCCTCTATCATTTTGTCCAGCACAAAATCTTCACCTACAACATAAAGACATAATCCTCGTTCCCCGAACGGGTACAGATTAAAATAGGAATTTATAAATGATTTTATCGATTTCTACTAAAGAATTCCTGTCGACAATTATCGCGATTTACTGAAGAATGTTATTGAACAAACGATTTCCGCCGAATCACTAATGTTTCCCTGAGCTTTTACTAGAAATTTCCAGCGACACTCAAGAGCCCCCGTCTTTTACTAAAAATTTCAAGCGACTTTCAAGAGCCTTCGCCTTTTACTAAAAATTTCCATCGACTTTCAAGAACCTTCGCCTTTTACTAAAGATTTCCAGCGACTTTCAAGAGCCTTCGCCTGTTACTAAAGATTTCCATCGACTTTGAAGAACCTTCGCCTTTTACTAAAGATTTCCAGGGACTCTTGAGAGCCTCCGCCTTTTACTAAAGATTTCTCGACTTTCAAGAACCTTCGCCTTTTACTAATGATTTCCAGCGACTCTCAAGAGCCTCCGCCTTTTACTAAAGATTTCCATCGACTTTCAAGAGCCTTCGCCTTTTACTAAAGATTTCCAGCGACTCTCAAGAGCCTCCGCCTTCTACTAAAGATTTCCAGCGACTCTGAAGAGCCTCCGCCTTTTACTAAAGATTTCCAGCGACTCTCAAGAGCCTCCGCCTTTTACTAAAGATTTCCAGCGACTATCAAGAGCCTTCGCCTTTCACAAAAGATTTCCAGCGACTCTCAAGAGCCTCCGCCTTTTACTAAAGAATTCCATCGACTTCTAAGAGCTTCCGCATTTCACCAAAAATTTCCAGCGGCTATGCAGAGCTTCCGCTTTTTACTAAAACTTTTCCTATTTTATCAAATAGAATTAATAGTAACTTACCCAGAGGCCCTCCACCACCCCCGTCAGCCACGCTGACGGTCCTCTATTATTTTGTCCAGCACAAAATCTTCACCTACAACATAAAGACATAATCCTCGTTCCCCGAACGGGTACAGATTGAAATAGGAATTTATAAATGATTTTATCGATTTCTACTAAAGAATTCCTGTCGACAATTATCGCGATTTACTGAAGAATGTTATTGAACAAACGATTTCCGCCGAATCACTAAAGTCTCCCTGAGCTTTTACTAGAAATTTCCAGCGACTTCGAAGAGCCTCCGCCTTTTACTAAAGATTTCCAGCGACTCTCAAGAGCCTCCGCCTTTTACTAAAGATTTCCAGCGACTCTAAATACACTCCGCCTTTTACTAAAGAAATCCATCGACTTTCAAGAGCCTTCGCCATTTACTAAAGATTTTCAGCGACTTTCAAGAGCCTCCGCCTTTTACTAAAGATTTCCAGCGACTCTCAAGAGCCTCCGCCTTTTACTAAAGAATTCCATCGACTTCCAAGAGCTTCCGTCTTTTACTAAAGATTTCCATCGACTTCCGAAAGCTTCCGCCTTTTACTAAAGATTTCCAGCCACTCTCAAGAGCCGCCGCCTTTTACTAAAGATTTCCAGCGACTCTCAAGAGCCTCCGCCTTTTACTAAAGATTTCCAGCGACTCTAAATGCACTTCGCCTCTCACTAAAGAAATCCAGCAACTCTCAAGAGACTCCGCCTTTTACTAAAGATTTCCAGCGACTCTTAATACACTCCGCCTTTATCTGAAAAAATCCAGCGACTCTGAAGAGCCTCCGCCTTTTACTAAAGATTTCCAGTGACTCTCAAGGGCCTCCGCCTTTTACTAAAGAATTCCATCGACTTCCAAGAGCTTCCGCCTTTCACTAAAGATTTCCAGCCACTCTCAAGAGCCGCCGCCTTTTACTAAAGATTTCCAGCGACACTCAAGAGCCTCCGCCTTTTACTGAAAATTTCAAGCGACTTCCAAGAGCCTTCGCCTTTCACTTTAGATATCCATCGACTTTCAAGAACCTTCGCCTTTTACTAAAGATTTCCAGCGACTCTCAAGAGCCTCCGCCTTTTACTAAAGATTTCCATCGACTTTCAAGAGCCTTCGCCTTTTACTAAAGATTTCCATCGACTTTGAAGAACCTTCGCCTTTTACTAAAGATTTCCAGGGACTCTAAAGAGCCTCCGCCTTTTACTAAAGATCTCCATCGACTTTCAAGAACCTTCGCCTTTTACTAAAGATTTCCATCGACTTTCAAGAGCCTTCGTCTTTTACTAAAGATTTCCAGCGACTCTCAAGAGCCTCCGCCTTTTACTAAAGATTTCCAGCGACTCTCAAGAGCCTCCGCCTTTTACTAAAGATTTCCAGCGACTCTTAATACACTCGGCCTTTTACTGAAGAAATCCAGCGACTCTGAAGAGCCTCCGCCTTCTACTAAAGAATTCCAGCGACTCTCAAGAGCCTCCGCCTTTTACTAAAGATTTCCAGCGAGTCTGAGTACACTCCGCCTTTTACTAAAGAAATCCATCGACTTTCAAGAGCCTTCGCCTTTTACTAAAGATTTCCAGCGACTCTCAAGAGCCGCCGCCTTTTACTAAAGATTACCAGCGACACTCAAGAGCCTCCGCCTTTTACTAAAGATTTCCAGCGACTCTAAATGCACTTCGCCTTTCACTAAAGAAATCCAGCAACTCTCAAGAGACTCCGCCTTTTACTAAAGATTTCCAGCGACTCTAAATACACTCCGTCTTTTACTAAACAAATCCATCGACTTTCAAGAGCCTTCGCCATTTACTAAAGATTTTCAGCGACTTTCAAGAGCCTCCGCCTCTTACTAAAAATTTCCATCGACTTTCAAGTGCCTTCGCCATTTACTAAAGATTTTCAGCGACTCTCAAGAGCCTCCGCCTTTTACTAAAGATTTCCAGCGACTCTCAAGAGCCTCCGCCTTTTACTAAAGATTTCCAGCGACTCTTAATACACTCGGCCTTTTACTGAAGAAATCCAGCGACTCTGAAGAGCCTCCGCCTTCTACTAAAGAATTCCAGCGACTCTCAAGAGCCTCCGCCTTTTACTAAAGATTTCCAGCGAGTCTGAGTACACTCCGCCTTTTACTAAAGAAATCCATCGACTTTCAAGAGCCTTCGCCTTTTACTAAAGATTTCCAGCGACTCTCAAGAGCCGCCGCCTTTTACTAAAGATTACCAGCGACACTCAAGAGCCTCCGCCTTTTACTAAAGATTTCCAGCGACTCTAAATGCACTTCGCCTTTCACTAAAGAAATCCAGCAACTCTCAAGAGACTCCGCCTTTTACTGAAGATTTCCAGCGACTCTAAATACACTCCGTCTTTTACTAAACAAATCCATCGACTTTCAAGAGCCTTCGCCATTTACTAAAGATTTTCAGCGACTTTCAAGAGCCTCCGCCTCTTACTAAAAATTTCCATCGACTTTCAAGTGCCTTCGCCATTTACTAAAGATTTTCAGCGACTCTCAAGAGCCTCCGCCTTTCACTAAAGATTTCCAGCGACTCTCAAGAGCCTCCGCCTTTTACTAAAGAATTCCATCGACTTCCAAGAGCTTCCGCCTTTTACTAAAGATTTCCAGCCACTCTCAAGAGCCGCCGCCTTTTACTTAAGATTTCCAGCGACACTCAAGAGCCTCCGCCTTTTACTGAAAATTTCAAGCGACTTCCAAGAGCCTTCGCCTTTCACTTTAGACATCCATCGACTTTCAAGAACCTTCGCCTTTTACTAAAGATTTCCAGCGACTCTCAAGAGCCTCCGCCTTTTACTAAAGATTTCCATCGACTTTCAAGAGCCTTCGCCTTTTACTAAAGATTTCCAGCGACTCTCAGGAGCCTCCGCCTTTTACTAAAGATTTCCAGCGACTCTGAAGAGCCTCCGCCTTTTACTAAAGATTTCCAGCGACTCTCAAGAGCCTCCGCCTCTTACTAAAGATTTCCAGCGATTCTCAAGAGCCTCCGCCTTTTACAAAAGATTTCCAGCGACTCTCAAGAGCCTCCGCCTTTTACTAAAGAATTCCATCGACTTCTAAGAGCTTCCGCATTTCACCAAAAATTTCCAGCGGCTATGCAGAGCTTCCGCTTTTTACTAAAACTTTTCCTATTTTATCAAATAGAATTAATGGTAACTTACCCAGAGGCCCTCCACCACCCCCGCCAGCCACGCTGACGGTCCTCTATTATTTTGTCCAGCACAAAATCTTCACCTACAACATAAAGACATAATCCTCGTTCCCCGAACGGGTACAGATTAAAATAGGAATTTATAAATGATTTTATCGATTTCTACTAAAGAATTCCTGTCGACAATTATCGCGATTTACTTAAGAATGTTATTGAACAAACGATTTCCGCCGAATCACTAAAGTTTCCCTGAGCTTTTACTAGAAATTTCCAGCGACACTCAAGAGCCCCCGTCTTTTACTAAAAATTTCAAGCGACTTCCAAGAGCCTTCGCCGTTTACAAAAAATTTCCATCGACTTTCAAGAACCTTCGCCTTTTACTAAAGATTTCCAGCGACTTTCAAGAGCCTTCGCCTGTTACTAAAGATTTCCATCGACTTTGAAGAACCTTCGCCTTTTACTAAAGATTTCCAGGGACTCTAAAGAGCCTCCGCCTTTTACTAAAGATTTCCATCGACTTTCAAGAACCTTCGCCTTTTACTAAAGATTTCCATCGACTTTCAAGAGCCTTCGTCTTTTACTAAAGATTTCCAGCGACTCTCAAGAGCCTCCGCCTTTTACTAAAGATTTCCAGCGACTCTCAAGAGCCTCCGCCTTTTACTAAAGAATTCCATCGACTTCCAAGAGCTTCCGCCTTTTACTAAAGATTTCCAGCCACTCTCAAGAGCCGCCGCCTTTTACTTAAGATTTCCAGCGACACTCAAGAGCCTCCGCCTTTTACTGAAAATTTCAAGCGACCTCCAAGAGCCTTCGCCTTTCACTTTAGATATCCATCGACTTTCAAGAACCTTCGCCTTTTACTAAAGATTTCCATCGACTTTCAAGAGCCTTCGTCTTTTACTAAAGATTTTCAGCGACTCTCAAGAGCCTCCGCCTTTCACTAAAGATTTCCAGCGACTCTCAAGAGCCTCCGCCTTTTACTAAAGAATTCCATCGACTTCCAAGAGCTTCCGCCTTTTACTAAAGATTTCCAGCCACTCTCGAGAGCCGCCGCCTTTTACTTAAGATTTCCAGCGACACTCAAGAGCCTCCGCCTTTTACTGAAAATTTCAAGCGACCTCCTAGAGCCTTCGCCTTTCACTTTAGATATCCATCGACTTTCAAGAACCTTCGCCTTTTACTAAAGATTTCCAGCGACTCTCAAGAGCCTCCGCCTTTTACTAAAGATTTCCATCGACTTTCAAGAGCCTTCGCCTTTTACTAAAGATTTCCAGCGACTCTCAGGAGCCTCCGCCTTTTACTAAAGATTTCCAGCGACTCTGAAGAGCCTCCGCCTTTTACTAAAGATTTCCAGCGACTCTCAAGAGCCGCCGCCTTTTACTAAAGATTACCAGCGACACTCAAGAGCCTCCGCCTTTTACTAAAGATTTCCAGCGACTCTAAATGCACTTCGCCTTTCACT
This sequence comes from Salpingus planirostris, assembly GCA_949788335.1. NCBI lineage: Eukaryota > Metazoa > Arthropoda > Insecta > Coleoptera > Salpingidae > Salpingus > Salpingus planirostris. The sequence continues at coordinate 3,958,597 of OX460917.1, read as the reverse complement.
AAAGAAATCCAGCAACTCTCAAGAGACTCCGCCTTTTACTAAAGATTTCCAGCGACTCTTAATACACTCCGCCTTTTACTAAAGAAATCCAGCGACTCTAAAGAGCCTCCGCCTTTTACTAAAGATTTCCAGCGACTCTAAATACACTCCGTCTTTTACTAAACAAATCCATCGACTTTCAAGAGCCTTCGCCATTTACTAAAGATTTTCAGCGACTTTCAAGAGCCTCCGCCTCTTACTAAAAATTTCCATCGACTTTCAAGTGCCTTCGCCATTTACTAAAGATTTTCAGCGACTCTCAAGAGCCTCCGCCTTTCACTAAAGATTTCCAGCGACTCTCAAGAGCCTCCGCCTTTTACTAAAGAATTCCATCGACTTCCAAGAGCTTCCGCCTTTTACTAAAGATTTCCAGCCACTCTCAAGAGCCGCCGCCTTTTACTTAAGATTTCCAGCGACACTCAAGAGCCTCCGCCTTTTACTGAAAATTTCAAGCGACTTCCAAGAGCCTTCGCCTTTCACTTTAGATATCCATCGACTTTCAAGAACCTTCGCCTTTTACTAAAGATTTCCAGCGACTCTCAAGAGCCTCCGCCTTTTACTAAAGATTTCCATCGACTTTCAAGAGCCTTCGCCTTTTACTAAAGATTTCCAGCGACTCTCAGGAGCCTCCGCCTTTTACTAAAGATTTCCAGCGACTCTGAAGAGCCTCCGCCTTTTTCTAAAGATTTCCAGCGACTCTCAAGAGCCTCCGCCTCTTACTAAAGATTTCCAGCGATTCTCAAGAGCCTCCGCCTTTTACAAAAGATTTCCAGCGACTCTCAAGAGCCTCCGCCTTTTACTAAAGAATTCCATCGACTTCTAAGAGCTTCCGCATTTCACCAAAAATTTCCAGCGGCTATGCAGAGCTTCCGCTTTTTACTAAAACTTTTCCTATTTTATCAAATAGAATTAATGGTAACTTACCCAGAGGCCCTCCACCACCCCCGCCAGCCACGCTGACGGTCCTCTATTATTTTGTCCAGCACAAAATCTTCACCTACAACATAAAGACATAATCCTCGTTCCCCGAACGGGTACAGATTAAAATAGGAATTTATAAATGATTTTATCGATTTCTACTAAAGAATTCCTGTCGACAATTATCGCGATTTACTTAACAATGTTATTGAACAAACGATTTCCGCCGAATCACTAAAGTTTCCCTGAGCTTTTACTAGAAATTTCCAGCGACACTCAAGAGCCCCCGTCTTTTACTAAAAATTTCAAGCGACTTCCAAGAGCCTTCGCCGTTTACTAAAAATTTCCATCGACTTTCAAGAACCTTCGCCTTTTACTAAAGATTTCCAGCGACTTTCAAGAGCCTTCGCCTGTTACTAAAGATTTCCATCGACTTTGAAGAACCTTCGCCTTTTACTAAAGATTTCCAGGGACTCTAAAGAGCCTCCGCCTTTTACTAAAGATTTCCATCGACTTTCAAGAACCTTCGCCTTTTACTAAAGATTTCCATCGACTTTCAAGAGCCTTCGTCTTTTACTAAAGATTTCCAGCGACTCTCAAGAGCCTCCGCCTTTTACTAAAGATTTCCAGCGACTCTCAAGAGCCTCCGCCTTTTACTAAAGATTTCCAGCGACTCTTAATACACTCGGCCTTTTACTGAAGAAATCCAGCGACTCTGAAGAGCCTCCGCCTTCTACTAAAGAATTCCAGCGACTCTCAAGAGCCTCCGCCTTTTACTAAAGATTTCCAGCGAGTCTGAGTACACTCCGCCTTTTACTAAAGAAATCCATCGACTTTCAAGAGCCTTCGCCTTTTACTAAAGATTTCCAGCGACTCTCAAGAGCCGCCGCCTTTTACTAAAGATTACCAGCGACTCTCAAGAGCCTCCGCCTTTTACTAAAGATTTCCAGAGACTCTAAATGCACTTCGCCTTTCACTAAAGAAATCCAGCAACTCTCAAGAGACTCCGCCTTTTACTAAAGATTTCCAGCGACTCTTAATACACTCCGCCTTTTACTAAAGAAATCCAGCGACTCTAAAGAGCCTCCGCCTTTTACTAGAGATTTCCAGCGACTCTAAATACACTCCGCCTTTTACTAAACAAATCCATCGACTTTCAAGAGCCTTCGCCATTTACTAAAGATTTTCAGCGACTTTCAAGAGCCTCCGCCTCTTACTGAAAATTTCCATCGACTTTCAAGTGCCTTCGCCATTTACTGAAGATTTTCAGCGACTCTCAAGAGCCTCCGCCTTTTACTAAAGATTTCCAGCGACTCTCAAGAGCCTCCGCCTTTTACTAAAGAATTCCATCGATTTCCAAGAGATTCCGCCTTTCACCAAAGATTTCCAGCGGCTATGCGGAGCTTCCGGCTTTTACTAAAACTTTTCCTATTTTATCAAATAGAATTAATGGTAACTTACCCAGAGGCCCTTCACCACCCCCGTCAGCCACGCTGACGGTCCTCTATTATTTTGTAAAGCACAAAATCTTCACCTACAACATAAAGACATAATCCCCGTTCCCCGAACGGGTACAGATTAAAATAGGAATTTATAAATGATTTTATCGATTTCTCCTTAAGATTTCCTGTCGACAGTTATCGCGATTCACTGAACAATGTTATTGAACAAACGATTTCCGCCGAATCACTAAAGTTTCCCTAAGCTTTTACTAAAAATTTCCAGCGACACTCAAGAGCCTTCGCCTTTGACTTTAGATTTCCAGCGACTCTCAAGAGCCTCCGCCTTTTACTAAAGATTTCCATCGACTTTCAAGAGCCTTCGCCTTTTACTAAAGATTTCCAGCGACTCTCAAGAGCCTCCGCCTTTTACTAAAGATTTCCAGCGACTCTGAAGAGCCTCCGCCTTTTACTAAAGATTTCCAGCGACTCTCAGGAGCCTTCGCCTTTTACTAAAGATTTCCAGCGACTCTCGAGAGCCTTCGCCCTTCACAAAAGATTTCCAGTGACTCTCAAAAGCCTCCGCCTTTTACTAAAGATGTCCATCGACTTCTAAGAGCTTCCGCATTTCACCAAAAATTTCCAGCGGCTATGCAGAGCTTCCGCTTTTTACTAAAACTTTTCCTATTTTATCAAATAGAATTAATGGTAACTTACCCAGAGGCCCTCCACCACCCCCGTCAGCCACGCTGACGGTCCTCTATTATTTTGTCCAGCACAAAATCTTCACCTACAACATAAAGACATAATCCTCGTTCCCCGAACGGGTACAGATTAAAATAGGAATTTATAAATGATTTTATCGATTTCTACTAAAGAATTCCTGTCGACAATTATCGCGATTTACTGAAGAATGTTATTGAACAAACGATTTCCGCCGAATCACTAAAGTTTCCCTGAGCTTTTACTAGAAATTTCCAGCGACACTCAAGAGCCTCCGTCTTTTACCAAAAATATCAAGCGACTTTCAAGAGCCTTCGCCTTTTACTAAAAATTTTCATCGACTTTCAAGAACCTTCGCCTTTTACTAAAGATTTCCAGCGACTCTCAAGAGCCTCCGCCTTTTACTAAAGATTTCCATCGACTTTCAAGAGCCTTCGCTTTTTACTAAAGATTTCCAGCGACTCTCAAGAGCCGCCGTCTTTTACTAAAGATTTCCAGCGACTCTGAATGCACTTCGCCTTTCACTAAAGAAATCCAGCAACTCTCAAGAGACTCCGCCTTTTACTAAAGATTTCCAGCGACTCTTAATACACTCGGCCTTTTACTGAAGAAATCCAGCGACTCTGAAGAGCCTCCGCCTTCTACTGAAGAATTCCAGCGACTCTCAAGAGCCTCCGCCTTTTACTGAAGATTTCCAGCGAGTCTGAGTACACTCCGCCTTTTACTAAAGAAATCCATCGACTTTCAAGAGCCTTCGTCATTTACTAAAGATTTTCAACGACTTTCAAGAGCCTCCGCCTTTTACTAAAAATTTCCAGCGACTTTCAAGAGCCTTCGCCATTTACTAAAGATTTTCAGCCACTCTCAAGAGCCTCCGCCTTTTACTAAAGATTTCCAGCGACTCTCAAGAGCCTCCGCCTTCTACTAAAGAATTCCATCGACTTTCAAGAGCCTTCGCCTTTTAATAAAGATTTCCAGCGACTCTCAAGAGCCGCCGCCTTTTACTAAAGATTTCCAGCGACTCTCAAGAGCCTCCGCCTTTTACTAAAGATTTCCAGCGACTCTTAATGCACTCCGCCTTTTACTAAAGATTTCCAGCGACTCTCAAGAGCCTCCGCCTTTTACTAAAGATTTCCATCGACTTTCAAGAGCCTTCGCCTTTTACTAAAGATTTCCAGAGACTCTCAAGAGCCGCCGCCTTTTACTAAAGATTTCCAGCGACTCTCAAGAGCCTCCGCCTTTTACTAAAGATTTCCAGCGACTCTAAATGCACTTCGCCTTTCACTAAAGAAATCCAGCAACTCTCAAGAGACTCCGCCTTTTACTAAAGATTTCCAGCGACTCTTAATACACTCGGCCTTTTACTGAAGAAATCCATTCATTCGAGTCGCGGTGCTCGTTCTGTTACGATCGTTTCTACGCTAACAGAAAATCAACCGGTCGACCGAGTAGTGTGCCGCCATGTCCACCATGGACCCACGCGAGCGTGAGCTCGAGTTTCTTCGCGGTCGGGTTTTGGAACTCGAGCGCCAAGTGCTCCAGTTGATGGAGGTCCGAGGCCGAGGATTGGATCCTCCCGTGGCCGAGGAGACCTCCAACTCCGCGGAGGAGGACTCCATGTCCTCCTCCGACTCCGATTCCGAAGAGGAAGAATCGGGCCGATCGGCCGTATCCCGGTCGCAGAGCCCGATGCAGGTAACGGAGGGCGGGGCGAGCAACGGGCCCGCCCCGTTCTCCGGAAAGCGTCGTCTGCCCGTTCCTGAATACCAGGAACGGAAAAGGGCGTCGCTTTCGAAAAGCCCCCAGGTCCCGGTGAAGCCTGCGAAGCCGGTCTCCACTTTCGCCGGGGTTCTCTCCGGCTTAAATCCTAAGGCCGACTCCGCCCCTCAGGCCGACCCCGTCTCCCAAGCCGACCCCGTGTCGCAAACCACCCCAGCCTCTCAGGCCACCCCCGCCCCTCAGGCCACCCCCGCTTCGCCCCGCGTTCCCCCGATCGTGATCCACGATTCGAAATTGTGGCCGACCGTGCTGGAGCGCATTCGTGCACTTGGACTTGTCGTCAAGTCCAAGCACACCAGCCAGGACATACGCGTCCTCCCCGCCTCCCCGATGGACTTTCGCGTCCTCACGAGGGAATTGGAACGCCTGAAGGTCCAATTCCACTCGTTCTCTCTCCCCGAAGAGAAAACCCTCCGCGTGGTCATCCGCGGAATCCCTGCGGGCATCGACCCCGAAACCGTCCTCGCTGACCTCGTCGACCGCGACATTCCCGCGATCAAGGTCACGCGAATGAAATCCGTCCATGGGAAAAAGGAGCTCCCACTCGTCTTCGTGGAGCTCCCCCAAACTTACACCGCGATTTTCGACCACGAGACCGTTCTGGCTCTCCAGGTCAAGGTTGGATCGCCGCATAAGCGCGCAACCACGTCCCAGTGCCATCGCTGCCAGCGGTTTTCGCACGCCCAAAAGGGCTGCCGCGCCGAATTCCGGTGCGTTAAATGCGCAGGGGCCCACGCTTCGTGGACCTGCACAAAATCGCGGGACAGTCCCGCGAAATGTGTGAACTGCGCCGGCCCTCACACCGCCAATTACAAGGGGTGCCCCCGTAACCCGGACATTCTCGCGTCCCAGCGAAAAGTCTCGGGAAAAACCGCCACCAGGAAGCCGGCGCCTTCAGCAAAGGCTGCTCCTGTGGCGCCCCCGAAATCGACCGCGGTCGGCGGCAATTCTCCGACCACCCTCATGCCGCCCGCAAACAATCCGGGTCAGAAAGGGCGAAAGAGCCCCGTCAAGCCCGCTTCGGCCCCGCTCCCGCGGCCCGGCCCCTCTCCCGTCGGGCCAATTCTCGACCGGTCTGCTGCAGCGGCGCTGGCCAAATTGTACATCCCTCGGATGGACGATGAGGACAAGCGCACGCAGATCGTGTCTTTCTTGACCGCCGTAATCACCGGCATGCCCCTCGCAGGAGCCGCTTCGCAGGTGGACGCCCTTCTGCCCGCCCTCAAGTCCAGCCATAACTTTTAAGCATGCCAGTACATCCACGCGTGGTTAGATCTTTGAAGACGTGTTTTTGGAACGCGAACGGCCTGCGGAGGGCCCGCAATGAACTTGCGGATTTCGCAGCCGAACACGATTTAGATGTAATTCTGGTGAACGAGACACACCTAAGAGTTGCACATAAATCGCCCAAAATTCGGGACTACACCCTTCACAGATCTCAACTAGATCGCGCCGGTCAGGGAACGGCCACTTACGTCCGCAACTCTGTCAAACATTCGGTCGCGGCGCAGCCGCCTTTGTTAACGTTGGAGTCCACGTCGGTCATCATACACACCACACTCGGGCCGCTGATATTGGTGGCAGTTTACTGCTCACCGAGGGCACGGCTCGTCGACACCGATCTCACAGAAATGTTCAATCTGGGAGCTTCGGTCATCTTGGCTGGCGATTTCAACGCCAAACACGGTGACTGGAACTGCCGTCGAGCGAACACGAACGGCCGCATTTTACGTCGATACGCGTCAGAGAATCCGGATGTCCACATCATGGCTCCGGACCACCCTACACATCATCACTACGCCACCGGAACGGCAGAAGTTTTAGATATCGCGATTACGAAAAACGTCCCATTCCAAATTAATGTGCATGCGATAAATTCTCTCTGTTCTGACCACAACCCCGTTTTGATGCATATCGGAACGGACGCGAACGATCCAGACTTGATTACACGCAAATTCACGGATTGGTCTCATTTCACGGAACACTTGGAGGGCCATTACGGCCCCATTCCGATAATTAGCGGCACGGGAGATTTAGAAGACGCAATTTCCTTACTGGAGAGGAAACTCACAGAATCGATAAATGCATCCACGCGAATCACGACGAAACAGCACGAACACGAGCGCTTACCGCAACACATTTTAGACGCCATCCGCACTAAAAATCGCGCCAGACACAGATACCATCGCACGCGACACCCGGATGATCGGCGTGAGTTCAACCGTCTCCAAGACGGAGTGCGATACTCGATTCTCGATTTTCGAAATGTCGAGTGGGAGCGCAAGCTCCAGTCCTTGTCCACCGAGGATAATTCCGTTTGGAGGATGTCGAAGGTGCTGCGCAACGACCGAATGCCGATACCGCCGATTCACGGCGAGCGGGGTCTCGTTTTCACCGACGAGGAGAAGGCTGAAGCTTTTGCGGACAGTTTGGAGTTGCAATGCAGACCGAACTGGGCGCGGGCCGATCCTGACCATGTCGAGGAGATCGAGGACTCGGTCGCCGACGAATTGGACACCGACGACCCGACTGTGATTCGCCCTGTCTCTATCCAAGAGATAAGGGCGATAATCAAGTCTTTGAAAGCACGTAAGGCCCCCGGACCAGACCAAATTCCCGTCGTCGCTCTCAAAAACTTGCCAGACAAGATCGTCACGGCTCTTGCTGGCATTTTCAACGCGATTCTCCGGTACCGTCATTTTCCACCCCGGTGGAAATGCGCCACCGTAATTTTCATTCCCAAGCCAGGCAAGGATCACAAGTTTCCGTCAAATCATCGTCCGATTAGCCTCCTTTCCACCGTAGGGAAGGTGGCAGAACGGTTGATCAACCACCGCCTTTCCGATATCGCATCCGGGCTCAACATCGTCCCGGAGGAGCAGTTCGGCTTTCGCCCAAAACACTCCACCGTCGACCAGTTACTCCGCGTGGAGGAATACGCCTCTGTGGGGCTTAACTGGAGACAGGTCACGGGGGCGATCTTCTTGGACGTGTCGAAGGCTTTCGATACCGTCTGGCATGAGGGGCTTCTCTGTAAGCTCCTCAGATCAGGGGTACCGGTCGCCGTGGTGCAGCTGATAAGATCGTTCCTGTCCGCGCGCTCCTTCAGAGCGAAAATTCGCGACGCGTTCTCAACCGAGCGGCTCATCGAGGCCGGGGTCCCGCAAGGATCAGCCCTTTCTCCGCTTTTGTACAATCTTTTCACCGCGGACATTCCCAAACTGGCGAGTACTGAACTCGCCATTTACGCCGACGACACCGCCATTCTTACCCGTTCATTTCAACCTCACCGTGCCACCTCGCGACTTCAGGAGGCCGTCGATCTTTTGGAGACGTGGTTACGTCTCTGGAGGATCGACGTAAATCCCGAGAAAAGTCAAGCTCTTTTGATAACCCGCCGTCGGGTCCAACCCGTCGGTCATGTCACCATGTTCGGCCAGGATATCCCCTGGGCGGACGAAGTCGAATACCTCGGTGTCAAAATTGACAAACGTCTAAATTTTTTGAAGCACGTCGATTACACCCTCTCGAAAGCGAAACGCGTCTCCGGGTCTCTCGCTTCGCTGACTTGTGGCAGGAGCAAGCTGTCAATTAAAAACAAGCTTCTCCTGTACAAGACAGTCTTGAGACCCACTCTGACTTACGCCTCGCCTGTTTGGGGTCATGTGTCCAACTCACAACTTCACAGGCTGCAGGTGTTTCAGAACAAGTTCCTCCGATCCGCGTTCAATGCCCCGTGGTTTGTTCGCAACACTCAGTTGCACCGCGAAGCGGAACTCCCGCTCATCAAAGAATTCCTACGCGATTCCGCCGTGAAAACTTTTGGCAAAGCCGAGGTACACACAGGTGCATTTGTTTTCGGAATCCAGACGGTTCAGAATTTTCGCAAGGTTGTTTTACTGGTTGCCTGAATCTCTTTTTTTAATTTAGCATTTAAGTTGGCAACAGTCCGTCGTACGGCGATACCACGATCAGCTGTTCTATAAGCCTATAAGCGAGATGACATATGATAATGGAGACATTCAATCATTCGGGAAATCTTGTTTCTGCCTTTCTCGGCGAAATGGGTGTTTCAGTGAGTGATTAAATTGCATTACGCGTCCGAGCGTCGATGAGTTCGAAATAATAAGTGAATAAATAATTTCTTGAAATCACAGGCGATAATGCATTTTAATTTTTAAATGAGTTTATTTTTGGAGGAAATTGGTCTTAGGGAAAGCATACTCAAATTACAGGCAGGAAGGGGATCCTTATCATATGCCAATTTGCCAAAAGTCGGCCTTTTCTGTAATGTTTCGTGTCATTTCTTGGCTACACGGCTTCTGCTGTGTATAACGTAATTTGAGGATATAATCTTTTTTTATTTTTATGTATCGTGAGTTGAGTGATTGTGAGTGTTTCAGTAAGAAAGTGAATTACTATCTGTCGTTTTTTGGTCAGAATTTTCGTGGTCTTCATACAATATTCTCAGGAAAATCCATCATAATCAAACCAAGCCCGTATCAAACGGAACAGATTTAATAATTTCAGTGGTCGGATTTTTCTTGAATTTTGACATTACTGCGAAATCCTCATGATAAAATAACGCTTAACAGATGTTGATGGAATTGAATAAGAAAACACGTCCAGTTCAAAATGTAATTTACATATTTATTACGAACAATTTTAAATTCGACCTCAACACATTTTCAAGCCCTTCTTGAGGGTATTGTTGCGACTAAACTAATTCGGCAAAGGGCCACAGAAAAGACCTACTTTTGGCTTGTGACAATTCAAAATCATGACTCTAATAGTATAAACCAATTAAAATCCAGAATTTCGTTGAAACTGACCAATCACTTCAATATTTTCATGTTGATCCGTGGTCATCGTTTTTTCACTCAGACTTTTGATTAATTCATTATTATCGCCAATATTTCAACATTAGTGGCACTCCACTAATGACTAAATTGTCTGAATTTCTGTTGTCATTTCCCATGCAGATGACAGTATGTTTAGTATGGAATCGCATATCATCAAGATGTCTAAGTAGCCGGTCGCACATCGATATCGGTTTACCTGCCACATAGGGTTGATGAGTGGGGACGGAACCAGTTTACGGTCACTCTCGTCGGTAGCAACGTAAGGGAGTAATGACTAAGTAACAAATCGTCTTTATTTCTCTGCGAATAACTACTATTTATACAGCGTCCGCCAATAGTGCGGTAAATGAGAATTACGCCTTTGCCTTTAGAGTTATGAAAAAAATTTCTTAATAATAATAGTAGATTACAGACCCAGGCGGGAAGCGTATCATTACTGCCGAGAGGTAGATACAGAACCGAGGCGCACAGCGCCGAGGTTCGGTATACCTCGAGGCAAGAATGGAGCTTCCCGCCGTGGTGTGTATACTATTTTATTCACAATCACAATAAATATTCTGCATTTTAATGTAAAACCTTGTGAATCAGAAGCTTTTCGCGTAGTGATTTTCACTAAGTAGGCATTTTTCCAAAATGACAAATGATTTTATTTATTTCTCAGTGATTTGTCATAAAAATTCAAATTCGTTAGTGAATTTGTTGTGATCGTTTTAATATTTGAAAATGTTCTATAGAAGTCTGGATGGAACACCCCCAGACCTTGAGGAAGTGGCCCCAACAAGTTACGTCCGGGTTAAGGCCTGAGAAGAATAGAGTGCGGTATAAAATGCATATTCAACGTTTAAAAATTGGCTTGATCGCAAAAAAGCTAAAAGGGCCTCTGAATTCAAGTTTAGAAAACCGATATTTTGATTATTTCAAATGGCACCAATATGATTTTTCTACACCAAAAGACGCCAAATTAATTGCAGTTTCATATTTGTCAAATGTTTATTTTGGAGAAAATGATCCGTTGTTGCGGAAAAACCTAATTCTGGGAAGATTAGATTGTTGAGGAGACTGGTATGTCAAGATTTGACGGCGATAACAATACTCCTATCAAGTACTTTTGCATTATTATTTTGAATGGTCTGGTACCGATTATAAATTTTTTCCCTTAGGGCCAACTGCACCGCTTTCACTTAAAATTTAAAGCGGAGTTTGAGCCTTGACTACCATTGTTAACAACAATTGTTGCTAAGGTTAAAGTTCCACTTAAATTTTAAGTGAAAGCGGTGCAGTTGGCCCTTAACTTCTTTTTTCAACATTGGTGAATTCAATTTTTTTACTATGGTATGTAGAAAGTTATCACTTTTTCAATGTTTATCTAATTAAACGCATAAAAAGTTTCATCCGATTTGGATTAAATTTAAAAAAAAGTCAGTTTCAGGAAAGCTTTGGATTACAAAACAAACGTGAAAATGGCAATTTTTGTTTAATCTGATCAAATTTTGCGAATCATTGTATGCATTTTTCTGATGATTATTAAGAAAAATCAACATTTTTATTTACCCATGGCATAGAAAAGAACACTTCAACTTTGAATTGAGAATAATCGTACTTGATTATTGGAAAATTGAATTTACCATGCAATGTTAAAAAAACACGGAATTTTTTTCGGGAAAAATTCAATCCTGGATGGAATTTAATATGACTTTTTCAGGAAAATTCCATTTTGGTTGAACAAATTAAGGTTACGAAAAACCGGACCGCCTGACTCACTCGCGGGCCGACTCTTTTCACCTCAAACGTTGGGCACAAATTAAATGATGATTAAGAATAATTCCTGAAACTGTTTCAGGAATTAATCTGAACAAGGCTGCGATGTGATAGCCGAAACGTCAAACAAATTTCAACAACGACAACGCGGTCCAAAACCCGAATCATCATCTAATTTAGAAAACGATGGCCGCGAAAGCCTAAAATCCAAGGTTGGGCACAAAATTTGCGAAAACTACCGGAAATCGAGATCGGTCATGAATTAAACATCAAACTTGTTCAGGGGGATTGCGGAATGGGGCCATTCAGATCGCTCAAATATGACGCAAAATACAGAAAACTTGCAAGGATTTTTTCCGTGACGAGATGACGGTATCACTCGGTATGAAAGGTATACGCGTAAAGACATTGTTAGATGGAAAAGCGTATCGCGTGATCAGGATGTTTTGGCAACCGCAGAAACAAAGTAGAAAATTTAATTCCGTAACGTTACGTTTCGAAATGCGCTACCAGAAATCCGTTCAATTTTAAGTGAGAAATACTTAAAATCGAGAGTTAATAGCGAATAAATGTGAACCAAAAGTGGCGGGATGTTTCCCAGAGCGATCCGCATAAACATCGGACAAAATTTTGAATCTTTGGTAAACGGTAAACGAAACGGACTAGAAAAATTACAGGAAAAGTCCATTTTGACGTGACAGACGCATCAGATCGCAAGCGGATAGTGCGAAATCGTGCGAATCGTTGCTACCGACGAGACTGACCGTAAACCGGTTCCGTCCGCATTCATCAACCCTGTGGCAGGTAAACCGATGCGACCGGCTGCTTAGGCACCTTAATGATATGCGATGCCATACTAAACATACTGTCGTCTGCATGGAAAATGTCAACAGAAACTCGGACAATACATATATCATGAATAATTTATGATAACGAGTGCCACTAATGTTGAAATATTGGCGATAATAATGAATTAATCAAAAGTCTGAGTGAAAAAACGATGTGCACGGATCAACATAAGAATATTGAAGTGATTGGTCAGTTTTAACGAAATTCTGAATTTTAATAGATTTATAGCATTAGAGTCATGTTATCATAAGTGAGGCAATTTTCGTCACCGAAAACACGGAGTTACTTTAGCAATAAAAATAGACACCGTGTGTCTATTTCCTTTTCCTGAAGTAGGTATACTCATTCCAAGATAAACTGACCATCACGTGACCTAGGTTGCTAAGCAAAATTTAATTGAAAAGCATTAATATAACCATTGACTAATGACAGGTATTTGTCAGGTACTTTGGGGGTCACGTGATGGTCAGTTTATCCTGGAAAGAGTATAACGTTGCAAAAATTACCAGGAAAAATTTAGACCCTTAGATGTATTATTCGTCATGACAATTTTATCGAAAAATGCGTCATAATGTTGACAGAACGGTATAATTTTCGCGGCAATCACCTCTCGTGGTAACTTTCATTGTAATCTCCTTTGGGTTGGTCGAAAAACCCGTAAAAAAGGCATTTTGACATGTGAGTTGAATTGTCGATACCTAACAATCAATGCACTTGTGATATAAACCCCGACAATATGTTGACGTAATCGTGGAAGGGTCGGATTCTCAAAATTGTCACCCGCCGCTGGGATTGGACAGTGACATGTGCCTCCCTCTCCAATAGGTTAAAGACTGTACGATAACTTTCTCACTTTTTCAAGAATACGGCCCCTGATCATGATACTAAGGACCGATCTTTTCACCTCTGGTTAAGTTTAACTGGCGGTTAAATACCCGGGTTACAATTGTTGCAACAATGAAAATCAACAAACATCAACAAAGATTGGGCCTAAGAAACCAAGTACTCTCACTTCGCGGACGCGTTCTCTTTCAGTTTGCGCATCACGTCTCTGGGAGCGCAGATACCTAGGCCAATTTAAATTAAATTATTCTCACGGCTTTCAACCCAACTTCGCGTTGAGAATCAAGTAATAATATTAAGCACAGTAGATTTTTATTTTATAAGATTTTTTTTAAATAGGTAGTTTTCATGAGTTGAGCGCTTATTTTCGCATTTTTTCACAATTTTCCAATTTTATACCGTTTAACCATCCTTAGACAATCTGTTATTTAAAAGCCTGAATGGCACATCATGACCATTGAGAGATTTATTAAATTTAAACATTAGCCAAATCGCAACGAAACTACAGCACGCGGTCGCATCAATTCATGGGGGATTCCCAGAGTTGAGCTCCAAGTGACGTCACACCGCTCACATAAGTGAGGATATAACTGCGCGTGAGAGTATCTTGGTTTCTTAATATCATGTCCGCTGATTGATAATACGCCTAAACATTTTACTACAATTCTCAAGCATGTTGCTTATTTTCGATATCATGCTTTTAGATGATTGAGGCATGAAAACCAGACATTAATCGATATCAATCAATCTTGAAATGCTGATAATAATTATTAGAGAATGATATTACAATTTACCGAATTACCGAATTAGTTTAGTCGCAACAATACCCCCAAGAAAGTGTTGAAAATGTGTTGAGAGGCAGAATTTAAAATTGTTCGTAGTAAATATAGAAATTATATTTTGAACTGGACGTGGTTTCTTATTCAATTCCATCAACATCTGTTGATAAGCGTTATTTCATCATTAGGATTTCGCAGTTATGTCGAAATTCAATTATGATCCATTTTCCTAAATTCATGAGAATATTGTATGAAGACAATGAAAATTCTGATCAAATAACGACGGATATGAATTCACTTTCTTACTAAAATACTCACAATCACTCAACTCACGATACATGAAAATAAAAAACGATTATTTCCTCAAATTACGTTATACACAGCAGAAGCCGTGAAGCCGAGAAATGACACGAAACGTTACACAAAAGGCCGACTTTTGGCAAATTGCCTCTAATTTGAGTATGCTTTCCCTAAGACCAATTTCCTCCAAAAATAAACTCATTTAAAAATTAAAATGCATTATCGACCCGAATGGGAAATGAAGTTTTTGAATTTCCCGCCTGTGATTTCAAGAAATTATTTATTCACTTATTATTTCGGACCTATCGACGCTCGGGTTACATAATGCAATTTAATTACCTCCTGAAAGACCCATTTCGCCGAGAAAGGCAGAAACAAGATTTTCCGAATGATTGAATATCTCCATTATCATGTCATCTCGCTTATAGGCTTATAGAACAGCTGATCGTTGTATCGCCGTACGACGGACTGTTGCCAACTTAAATGCTAAATTAAAAAAAGAGATTCAGGCAACCAGTAAAACAACCTTGCGAAAATTCTGAACCGTCTGGATTCCGAAAACAAATGCACCTGTGTGTACATCCCAACCGTCTGGTCCGGGACGCCGTCGATTACGATGAACGCGGTCATCACCGCGTGAAGCGTGCAAAAATGGCCCTCTTATGACCGTGATGTACTCAGTCATGCTGTTCGTAACAGTTTCTCTCCCGGCATCTTTTGTATGTTCCAGGTCCCCAGACCATCTTCCAGCAGACGTGGCCGCCTCCATCATCGTCGGTAAGCCCCTTTTTGATTACTTATTATTCGTTCTCCCGAACCTTTCCCGATCCAACGCTAAACCCACGTCCCCCCCGTGTTTATATGTACCCTCCAATGAGATGACACACAGTTCTTCGCAAAGCGGTGCCGTCTGCGTGTCTCTCAGGAATACATTAAATATGGTTTCTGTAACTTTTCTTACACTTACGTACTAAATACGTCTGTGTACTGTTCAGATGAAGGGAATTGACGGTCTCGGACCGGTTACCCACCAAAACCAAACAACGTTTAGCGTTTAGCGGTGAAGAAATCCAGCGACTCTAAAGAGCCTCCGCCTTTTACTGAAGATTTCCAGCGACTCTGAAGAGCCTCCGCCTTTTACAAAAGATCTCCAGCGACTCTAAATACACTTTGCTTTTCACTAAAGAAATCCAGCAACTCTCAAGAGACTCCGCCTTTTACTAAAGATATCCAGCGACTCTCAATAGCCGCCACCTTTTAATAAAGATTTCCAGCGACTCTCAAGAGCCGCCGCCTTTTACTAAAGATTTCCAGCGACTCTCAAGAGCCTCCGCCTTTTACTAAAGATTTCCAGCGACTCTTAATGCACTCCGCCTTTTACTAAAGATTTCCAGCGACTCTCAAGAGCCTCCGCCTTTTACTAAAGATTTCCATCGACTTTCAAGAGCCTTCGCCTTTTACTAAAGATTTCCAGAGACTCTCAAGAGCCGCCGCCTTTTACTAAAGATTTCCAGCGACTCTCAAGAGCCTCCGCCTTTTACTAAAGATTTCCAGCGACTCTAAATGCACTTCGCCTTTCACTAAAGAAATCCAGCAACTCTCAAGAGACTCCGCCTTTTACTAAAGATTTCCAGCGACTCTTAATACACTCGGCCTTTTACTGAAGAAATCCAGCGACTCTGAAGAGCCTCCGCCTTTTACTAAAGATTTCCAGCGACTCTCAAGAGCCTCCGCCTTTTACTGAAGATCTCCATCGACTTTCAAGAGCCTTCGCCTTTTTCTAAAGATTTCCAGCGACTCTCAAGAGCCTCCGCCTTTTACTAAAGATTTCCAGCGACTCTCAAGAGCCTCCGCCTTCTACTGAAGAATTCCAGCGACTCTCAAGAGCCTCCGCCTTTTACTAAAGATTTCCAGCGAGTCTGAGTACACTCCGCCTTTTACTAAAGAAATCCATCGACTTTCAAGAGCCTTCGCCATTTACTAAAGATTTTCAGCGACTTTCAAGAGCCTCCGCCTTTTACTAAAAATTTCCATTGACTTTTAAGAGCCTTCGCCATTTACTAGAGATTTTCAGCAACTCTCAAGAGCCTCCGCCTTTCACTAAAGATTTCCAGCGACTTTCAAGAGCCTCCGCCTTTTACTAAAGAATTCCATCGACTTCCAAGAGCTTCCGCCTCTTACCAGAGATTTCCAGCGGCTATGCATAGCTTCCGCCTTTTACTAAAACTTTTCCTATTTTTTCAAATAGAATTAATGGTAACCTACCCAGAGGCCCTCCACCACCCCCGTCAGCCACGCTGACGGTCCTCTATTATTTTGTCCAGCACAAAATCTTTACCTACAACATAAAGACATAATCCCCGTTCCCCGAACGGGTACAGATTAAAATAGGAATTTATAAATGATTTTATCGATTTCTACTAAAGATTTCCTGTCGACAATTATCGCGATTTACTGAAGAATCCTATTGAACAAACGATTTCAGCCAAATCACTAAAGTGTCCCTAAGCTTTTACTTAAAATTTCCAGCGACACTCAAGAGCCTCCGCCTTTTACTAAAAATTTCAAGCGACTTTCAAGAGCCTTCGCCTTTTACTAAAGATTTCCATCGACTTTCAAGAACCTTCGCCTTTCACTAAAGATTTCCAGCGACTCTCAAGAGCCTCCGCCTTTTACTGAAGATTTCCATCGACTTTCAAGAGCCTTCGCCTTTTACTAAAGATTTTCAGCGACTCTCAAGAGCCTCCGCCTTTTACTAAAGATTTCCAGCGACTCTCAAGAGCCTCCGTCTTTTACTAGAGATTTTTAGCGACTCTCAAGAGCCTCCGCCTTTTACTAAAGATTTCCAGCGACTCTCAAGAGCCTCCGTCTTTTACTAAAGATTTCCAGCGACTCTAAAGAGCTTCCGCCTTTTACAAAAGATTTCCAGCAACTCTCAAGAGCATCCGCCTTTTACTAAAACTTTTCCTATTTTATCAAATAGAATTATTGGAAAATTACCTAGAGGCCCTCCACCACCCCCGTCAGCCACGCTGACGGTCCTCTATTATTTTGTCCAGCACAAAATCTTCACCTACAACATAAAGACATAATACCCGTTCCCCGAACGGGTAGAGATTAAGATAGGAATTTACAAATGATTTTATTGACTTGTACTAAAAATTTCCTGTCGACAATTATCGCGATTTACTAAAGAATGCTTTTGAACAAACGATTTCCGCCGATTCACTAAAGTTTCCCTAAGCTTTTACTAAAGATTTCCATTGACACTCAAGAGCCTCCGCCTTTTACTAAAGATATCCAGTGACTCTTAATACACTCCGCCTTTTACTAAAAAAATTCAGCAACTCTCAAGAGCCTCCGCCTTTTACTAAAGATTTCCAGCGACTCTTAATACACTCCGCCTTTTACTAAAGAAATCCAGCGACTCTCAAGAGCCTCCACCTTTTACTAAAGATTTCCATCGACTTTCAAGAGCCTTCGCCTTTTACCGAAGATATCCAGCCACTCTCAAGAGCCGCGGCCTATTACTAAAGATTTCCAGCGACTCTCAAGAGCCTCCGCTGTTTACTAAAGATTTCTAGCGACTCTAAATGCACTTCGCCTCTCACTAAAGAAATCCAGCAACTCTCAAGAGACTCCGCCTTTTACTAAAGATTTCCAGCGACTCTGAATACACTCCGCCTTTTACTGAAGAAATCCAGCGACTCTGAAGAGCCTCCGCCTTTTACTAAAGATTTCCATCGACTTTTAAGAGCCATCGCCTTTTACTAAAGATTTCCAGACACTCTCAAGAATCGCCGCCTTTTACTAAAGATTTCCAGCGACTCTTAATACACTCCGCCTTTTACTGAAGAAATCCAGCGACTCTCAAGAGACTCCGCCTTTTACTAAAGATTTCCAGCGACTCTTAATACACTCCGCCTTTTACTAAAGAAATCCAGCGACTCTAAAGAGCCTCCGCCTTTTACTAAAGATTTCCAGCGACTCTCAAGAGCCTCCGCCTTTTACTAAAGATTTCCAGCGACTCTCAAGAGCCTCCGCCTTTTACTAAAGATTTCCAGCGACTCTCAAGAGCCTCCGCCTTTTACAAAAGATCTCCAGCGACTCTAAATACACTTTGCCTTTCACTAAAGAAATCCAGCAACTCTCAAGAGACTCCGCCTTTTACTAAAGATTTCCAGCGACTCTCAAGAGCCTCCGTCTTTTACTAAAGATTTCCAGCGACTCCCAAGAGCTTCCGCCTTTTACAAAAGATTTCCAGCAACTCTCAAGAGCATCCGCCTTTTACTAAAACTTTTCCTATTTTATCAAATAGAATTATTGGAAACTTACCTAGAGGCCCTCCACCACCCCCATCAGCCACGCTGACGGTACTCTATTATTTTGTCCAGCACAAAATCTTCACCTACAACATAAAGACATAATACCCGTTCCCCGAACGGGTAGAGATTAAGATAGGAACTTACAAATGATTTTATTGACTTGTACTAAAGATTTCCTGTCGACAGTTATCGCGATTTACCAAAGAATGCTATTGAACAAACGATTTCCGCCGATTCACTAAAGTTTCCCTAAGCTTTTACTAAAGATTTCCATTGTCACTCAAGAGCCTCCGCCTTTTACTAAAGATATCCAGTGACTCTTAATACACTCCGCCTTTTACTAAAGAAATCCAGCGACTCTCTAGAGCCTCCACCTTTTACTAAATATTTCCATCGACTTTCAAGAGCCTTCACCTTTTACTAAAGATATCCAGCCACTCTCAAGAGCCGCCGCCTTTTACTAAGGATTTCCAGCGACTCTCAAGAGCCTCCGCCTTTTACAAAAGATTTCCAGCGACTTTCAAGAGCCTTCGCCATTAACTAAAGATTTCCAGCGACTCTCAAGAGCCTCCGCCTTTTACTAAAGATTTCCATCGACTTTCAAGAGCCTTCGCCTTTTACTAAAGATTTCCAGCGACTCTCAAGAGCCTCCGCCTTTTACTGAAGATTTCCAGCGACTCTGAAGAGCCTCCGCCTTTTACAAAAGATCTCCAGCGACTCTAAATACACTTTGCTTTTCACTAAAGAAATCCAGCAACTCTCAAGAGACTCCGCCTTTTACTAAAGATTTCCAGCGACTCTCAAGAGCCTCCGTCTTCTACTAAAGGTTTCCAGCGACTCTCAAGAGCTTCCGTCTTTTACAAAAGATTTCCAGCAACTCTCAAGAGCATCCGCCTTTTACTAAAACTTTTCCTATTTTATCAAATAGAATTATTGGAAACTTACCTAGAGGCCCTCCACCACCCCCGTCAGCCACGCTGACGGTCCTCTATTATTTTGTCCAGCAAAAAATCTTCAGCTACAACATAAAGACATAATACCCGTTCCCCGAACGGGTAGAGATTAAGATAGGAATTTACAAATGATTTTATTGACTTGTACTAAAGATTTCCTTGCGACAATTATCGCGATTTACTAAAGAATGCTATTGAACAAACGATTTCCGCCGATTCACTAAAGTTTCCCTAAGCTTTTACTAAAGATTTCCATTGACACTCAAGAGCCTCCGCCTTTTACTAAAGATATCCAGTGACTCCTAATACACTCCGCCTTTTACTAAAAAAATTCAGCGACTCTCAAGAGCCTCCGCCTTTTACTAAAGATTTCCAGCGACTCTTAATACACTCCGCCTTTTACTAAAGAAATCCAGCGACTCTCAAGAGCCTCCGCCTTTTACTAAAGATTTAAATCGACTTTCAAGAGCCTTCGCCTTTTACTAAACATTTCCACCGACTCTCAAGAGCCTCCGCCTTTTACTAAAGATTTCCAGCGACTCTCAAGAGCCTCCGCCTTTTATTAAAGATTTCCAGCGACTCTCAAGAGCATCCACCTTTCACTAAATATTTTCATCGACTTTCAAGAGCCTTCGCCTTTTACTAAAGATATCCAGCCACTCTCAAGAGACTCCGCCTTTTACTAAAGATTTCCAGCGACTCTCAAGAGCCTCCGTCTTTTACTAAAGATTTCCAGCGACTCTCAAGAGCCTCCGCCTTTTACTGAAGATTTCCAGCGACTCTGAAGAGCCTCCGCCTTTTACAAAAGATCTCCAGCGACTCTAAATACACTTTGCTTTTCACTAAAGAAATCCAGCAACTCTCAAGAGACTCCGCCTTTTACTAAAGATATCCAGCGACTCTCAAGAGCCTCCGTCTTTTACTAAAGATTTCCAGCGACTCTTAATGCACTTCGCCTTTTACTAAAGAAATCCAGCAACTCTCAAGAGACTTCGCCTTTTACTAAAGATTTCCAGCGACTCTTAATACACTCCGCCTTTTACTGAAGAAATCCAGCGACTCTGAAGAGCCTCCGCCTTTTACTAAAGATTTCCAGCGACTCACAAGAGCCTCCGCCTTTTACTAAAGATTTCCAGCGACTCTAAATACACTCCGCCTTTTACTAAAGAAATCCATCGACTTTCAAGAGCCTTCGCCATTTACTAAAGATTTTCAGCGACTTTCAAGAGCCTCCGCCTTTTACTAAAGATTTCCAGCGAATCTCAAAAGCCTCCGCCTTTTACTAAAGAATTCCATCGACTTCCAAGAGCTTCCGCCTTTTACTAAAGATTTCCATCGACTTCCGAGAGCTTCCGCCTTTTACTAAAGATTTCCAGCCACTCTCAAGAGCCGCCGCCTTTTACTAAAGATTTCCAGCGACTCTCAAGAGCCTCCGCCTTTTACTAAAGATTTCCAGCGACTCTAAATGCACTTCGCCTCTTACCAAAGAAATCCAGCAACTCTCAAGAGACTCCGCCTTTTACTAAAGATTTCCAGCGACTCTTAATACACTCCGCCTTTATCTGAAAAAATCCAGCGACTCTGAAGAGCCTCCGCCTTTTACTAAAGATTTCCAGCGACTCTCAAGAGCCTCCGCCTTTTACTAAAGAATTCCATCGACTTCCAAGAGCTTCCGTCTGTTACTAAAGATTTCCAGCCACTCTCAAGAGCCGCCGCCTTTTACTAAAGATTTCCAGCGACACTCAAGAGCCTCCGCCTTTTACAAAAGATTTCCATCGACTTTCAAGAGCCTTCGCCTTTTACTAAAGATTTCCAGCGACTCTCAAGAGCCTCCGCCTTTTACTGAAGATTTCCAGCGACTCTGAAGAGCCTCCGCCTTTTACAAAAGATCTCCAGCGACTCTAAATACACTTTGCTTTTCACTAAAGAAATCCAGCAACTCTCAAGAGCCTCCGCCTTTTACTGAAGATTTCCAGCAACTCTCAAGAGCCTCCACCTTTTACTAAAGATTTCCAGCGACTCTCAAGAGCTTGCGCCTTTTACAAAAGATTTCCAGCAACTCTCAAGAGAATCCGCCTTATACATAAACTTTTCCTATTTTATCAAATAGAATTATTGGAAACTTACCTAGAGGCCCTCCACCACCCCCGTCAGCCACGCTGACGGTCCTCTATTATTTTGTTCAGCACAAAATCTTCACCTACAACATAAAGACATAATACCCGTTCCAAGAAAGGGTAGAGATTAAGAGAGGAATTTACAAATGATTTTATTGACTTGTACTAAAGATTTCCTATCGACAATTATCGCGATTTACTAAAGAATGCTATTGAACAAACGATTTCCGCCGATTCACTAAAGTTTCCCTAAGCTTTTACTAAAGATTTCCAGCGACACTCAAGAGCCACCGCCTTTTACTAAAGATTTCCAGTGACTCTTAATACACTCCGCCTTTTACTAAAGAAATCCAGCGACTCTCAAGAGCCTCCGCCTTTTACTAAAGATTTCCAGCGACTCTCAAGAGCCTCCGCCTTTTACTAAAGAATTCCAGCGACTCTCAAGAGCCTCCGCCTTTTACTAAAGATTTCCAGAGACTCTGAAGAGCCTCCGCCTTTTACTAAAGATTTCCATTGACTCTCAAGAGCCTCCGCCTTTTACCAAAGATTTCCAGCGACTCTAAATACACTCCGCCTTTTACTAAAGAAATCCAGCAACTCTCAAGAGCCTCCGCCTTTTACTAAAGATTTCCAGCGACTCTCAAGAGCATCCACCTTTTACTAAAGATTTCCATCGACTTTCAAGGGCCTTCGCCTATTACTAAAGATTTCCAGCGACTCTCAAGAGCCGCCGCCTCTTACTAAAGATTTCCAGCGACTCTGAAGAGCATCCGCCTTTTACTAAAGATTTCCAGCGACACTCAGGAGCCTCCGCCTTTTACTAAAGATTTCCATCGACTTTCAAGAGCCTTCGCTTTTTACTGAAGATCTCCAGCGACTCTCAAGAGCCTCCGCCTTTTACTAAAGATTTCCAGCGACTCTGAAGAGCCTCCGCCTTTTACTAAAGATTTCCAGCGACTCTCAAGAGCCTCCGCCTTTTACTAAAGATTTCCAGCGACTCTCAAAAGCCTCCGCCTTTTACTGAAGATTTCCAGCGACTCTCAAGAGCCTCCGCCTTTTACTAAAAAATTCCATCGACTTCCAAGAGCTTTCGCATTTCACCAAAAATTTCCAGCGGCTATGCAGAGCTTCCGCCTTTTACTAAAACTTTTCCTATTTTATCAAATAGAATTAATGGTAACTTACCCAGAGGCCCTCCACCACCCACGTCAGTCACGCTGACGGTCCTCTATTATTTTGTCCAGCACAAAATCTTCACCTACAACATAAAGACATAATCCCCGTTCCCCGAACGGGTACAGATTGAAATAGGAATTTATGAATGATTTTATCGATTTCTACTAATGATTTCCTGTCGACAATTATCGCGATTTACCAAAGAATGCTATTGAACAAACGATTTCCGCCGATTCACTAAAGTTTCCCTAAGCTTTTACTAAAGATTTCCATTGTCACTCAAGAGCCTCCGCCTTTTACTAAAGATATCCAGTGACTCTTAATACACTCCGCCTTTTACTAAAGAAATCCAGCGACTCTCTAGAGCCTCCACCTTTTACTAAAGATTTCCAGCGACTCTTAATACACTCCGCCTTTTACTAAAGAAATCCAGCGACTCTCAAGAGCCTCCGCCTTTTACTAAAGATTTAAATCGACTTTCAAGAGCCTTCGCCTTTTACTAAACATTTCCACCGACTCTCAAGAGCCTCCGCCTTTTACTAAAGATTTCCAGCGACTCTCAAGAGCCTCCGCCTTTTATTAAAGATTTCCAGCGACTCTCAAGAGCATCCACCTTTCACTAAATATTTTCATCGACTTTCAAGAGCCTTCGCCTTTTACTAAAGATATCCAGCCACTCTCAAGAGACTCCGCCTTTTACTAAAGATTTCCAGCGACTCTCAAGAGCCTCCGTCTTTTACTAAAGATTTCCAGCGACTCTCAAGAGCCTCCGCCTTTTACTGAAGATTTCCAGCGACTCTGAAGAGCCTCCGCCTTTTACAAAAGATCTCCAGCGACTCTAAATACACTTTGCTTTTCACTAAAGAAATCCAGCAACTCTCAAGAGACTCCGCCTTTTACTAAAGATATCCAGCGACTCTCAAGAGCCTCCGTCTTTTACTAAAGATTTCCAGCGACTCTTAATGCACTTCGCCTTTTACTAAAGAAATCCAGCAACTCTCAAGAGACTCCGCCTTTTACTAAAGATTTCCAGCGACTCTTAATACACTCCGCCTTTTACTGAAGAAATCCAGCGACTCTGAAGAGCCTCCGCCTTTTACTAAAGATTTCCAGCGACTCACAAGAGCCTCCGCCTTTTACTAAAGATTTCCAGCGACTCTAAATACACTCCGCCTTTTACTAAAGAAATCCATCGACTTTCAAGAGCCTTCGCCATTTACTAAAGATTTTCAGCGACTTTCAAGAGCCTCCGCCTTTTACTAAAGATTTCCAGCGAATCTCAAAAGCCTCCGCCTTTTACTAAAGAATTCCATCGACTTCCAAGAGCTTCCGCCTTTTACTAAAGATTTCCATCGACTTCCGAGAGCTTCCGCCTTTTACTAAAGATTTCCAGCCACTCTCAAGAGCCGCCGCCTTTTACTAAAGATTTCCAGCGACTCTCAAGAGCCTCCGCCTTTTACTAAAGATTTCCAGCGACTCTAAATGCACTTCGCCTCTTACCAAAGAAATCCAGCAACTCTCAAGAGACTCCGCCTTTTACTAAAGATTTCCAGCGACTCTTAATACACTCCGCCTTTATCTGAGAAAATCCAGCGACTCTGAAGAGCCTCCGCCTTTTACTAAAGATTTCCAGCGACTCTCAAGAGCCTCCGCCTTTTACTAAAGAGTTCCATCGACTTCCAAGAGCTTCCGTCTGTTACTAAAGATTTCCAGCCACTCTCAAGAGCCGCCGCCTTTTACTAAAGATTTCCAGCGACACTCAAGAGCCTCCGCCTTTTACAAAAGATTTCCATCGACTTTCAAGAGCCTTCGCCTTTTACTAAAGATTTCCAGCGACTCTCAAGAGCCTCCGCCTTTTACTGAAGATTTCCAGCGACTCTGAAGAGCCTCCGCCTTTTACAAAAGATCTCCAGCGACTCTAAATACACTTTGCTTTTCACTAAAGAAATCCAGCAACTCTCAAGAGCCTCCGCCTTTTACTGAAGATTTCCAGCAACTCTCAAGAGCCTCCACCTTTTACTAAAGATTTCCAGCGACTCTCAAGAGCTTGCGCCTTTTACAAAAGATTTCCAGCAACTCTCAAGAGAATCCGCCTTATACATAAACTTTTCCTATTTTATCAAATAGAATTATTGGAAACTTACCTAGAGGCCCTCCACCACCCCCGTCAGCCACGCTGACGGTCCTCTATTATTTTGTTCAGCACAAAATCTTCACCTACAACATAAAGACATAATACCCGTTCCAAGAAAGGGTAGAGATTAAGAGAGGAATTTACAAATGATTTTATTGACTTGTACTAAAGATTTCCTATCGACAATTATCGCGATTTACTAAAGAATGCTATTGAACAAACGATTTCCGCCGATTCACTAAAGTTTCCCTAAGCTTTTACTAAAGATTTCCAGCGACACTCAAGAGCCACCGCCTTTTACTAAAGATTTCCAGTGACTCTTAATACACTCCGCCTTTTACTAAAGAAATCCAGCGACTCTCAAGAGCCTCCGCCTTTTACTAAAGATTTCCAGCGACTCTCAAGAGCCTCCGCCTTTTACTAAAGAATTCCAGCGACTCTCAAGAGCCTCCGCCTTTTACTAAAGATTTCCAGAGACTCTGAAGAGCCTCCGCCTTTTACTAAAGATTTCCATTGACTCTCAAGAGCCTCCGCCTTTTACCAAAGATTTCCAGCGACTCTAAATACACTCCGCCTTTTACTAAAGAAATCCAGCAACTCTCAAGAGCCTCCGCCTTTTACTAAAGATTTCCAGCGACTCTCAAGAGCATCCACCTTTTACTAAAGATTTCCATCGACTTTCAAGGGCCTTCGCCTATTACTAAAGATTTCCAGCGACTCTCAAGAGCCGCCGCCTCTTACTAAAGATTTCCAGCGACTCTGAAGAGCATCCGCCTTTTACTAAAGATTTCCAGCGACACTCAGGAGCCTCCGCCTTTTACTAAAGATTTCCATCGACTTTCAAGAGCCTTCGCTTTTTACTGAAGATCTCCAGCGACTCTCAAGAGCCTCCGCCTTTTACTAAAGATTTCCAGCGACTCTGAAGAGCCTCCGCCTTTTACTAAAGATTTCCAGCGACTCTCAAGAGCCTCCGCCTTTTACTAAAGATTTCCAGCGACTCTCAAAAGCCTCCGCCTTTTACTGAAGATTTCCAGCGACTCTCAAGAGCCTCCGCCTTTTACTAAAAAATTCCATCGACTTCCAAGAGCTTTCGCATTTCACCAAAAATTTCCAGCGGCTATGCAGAGCTTCCGCCTTTTACTGAAACTTTTCCTATTTTATCAAATAGAATTAATGGTAACTTACCCAGAGGCCCTCCACCACCCACGTCAGCCACGCTGACGGTCCTCTATTATTTTGTCCAGCACAAAATCTTCACCTACAACATAAAGACATAATCCCCGTTCCCCGAACGGGTACAGATTAAAATAGGAATTTATGAATGATTTTATCGATTTCTACTAATGATTTCCTGTCGACAATTATCGCGATTTACTGAAGAATGTTATTGAACAAACGATTTCCGCCGAATCACTAAAGTTTCCCTGAGCTTTTACTAAAAATTTCCAGCGACACTCAAGAGCCTCCGCCTTTTACTAAAAATTTCAAGCGACTCTTAATACACTCCGCCTTTATCTGAAAAAATCCAGCGACTCTGAAGAGCCTCCGCCTTTTACTAAAGATTTCCAGCGACTCTCAAGAGCCTCCGCCTTTTACTAAAGAATTCCATCGACTTCCAAGAGCTTCCGCCTGTTACTAAAGGTTTCCAGCCACTCTCAAGAGCCGCCGCCTTTTACTAAAGATTTCCAGCGACACTCAAGAGCCTCCGCCTTTTACTGAAAATTTCAAGCGACTTCCAAGAGCCTTCGCCTTTCACTTTAGATATCCATCGACTTTCAAGAACCTTCGCCTTTCACTAAAGATTTCCAGCGACTCTCAAGAGCCTCCGCCTTTTACAAAAGATTTCCAGCGACTCTCAAGGGCCTCCGCCTTTTACTAAAGAATTCCATCGACTTCTAAGAGCTTCCGCATTTCACCAAAAATTTCCAGCGGCTATGCAGAGCTTCCGCTTTTTACTAAAACTTTTCCTATTCTATCAAATAGAATTAATGGTAACTTACCCAGAGGCCCTCCACCACCCCCGTCAGCCACGCTGACGGTCCTCTATTATTTTGTCCAGCACAAAATCTTCACCTACAACATAAAGACATAATCCCCGTTCCCCGAACGGGTACAGATTGAAATAGGAATTTATAAATGATTTTATCGATTTCTACTAAAGATTTCCTGTCGACAATTAACGCGATTTACTGAAGAATCCTATTGAACAAACGATTTCCGCCGCATCACTAAAGTGTCCCTAAGCTTGACTAAAAATTTCCAGCGACACTCAAGAGCCTCCGCCTTTCACTAAAAATTTCAAGCGACTTTCAAGAGCCTTCGCCTTTTACTAAAGATTTCCATCGACTTTCAAGAACCTTCGCCTTTTACTAAAGATTTCCAGCGTTTCTCAAGAGCCTCCGCCTTTTACTAAAGATTTCCATCGACTTTCGAAAGCCGTCGCCTTTTACTAAACATTTCCACCGACTCTCAAGAGCCTCCGCCTTTTACTAAAGATTTCCAGCGACTCTCAAGAGCCTCCGCCTTTTATTGAAGATTTCTAGCGACTCTCAAGAGCATCCACCTTTTACTAAAGATTTCTATCGACTTTCAAGAGCCTCCGCCTTTTACTAAAGATTTCCAGAGACTCTAAAGAGCCTCCGCCTTTACTAAAGATTTCCATAGACTCTCAAGAGCCTCCGCCTTTTACCAAAGATTTCCAGCGACTCTAAATATTCTTCGCCTTTTACTAAAGAAATCCAGCAACTCTCAAGAGCCTCCGCCTTTTACTAAAGATTTCCAGCGACTCTCAAGAGCATCCACCTTTTACTAAAGATTTCCATCGACTTTCAAGAGCCTCCGCCTTTTACTAAAGATTTCCAGCGACTCTCAAGAGCCGCCGCCTTTTACTAATGATTTCCAGCGACTCTCAAGAGCCTCCGCCTTTTACTAAAGAATTCCATCGACTTCCAAGAGCTCCCGCATTTCACCAAAAATTTCCAGCGGCTATGCAGAGCTTTCGCCTTTTACTAAAACTTTTCCTATTTTATCAAATAGAATTAATGGTAACTTACCCAGAGGCCCTCCACCACCCCCGTCAGCCACGCTGACTGTCCTCTACTATCTTGTCCAGCACAAAATCTTCACCTACAACATAAAGACATAATCCCCGTTCCCCGAACGGGTACAGATTGAAATAGGAATTTATGAATGATTTTATCGATTTCCTGTCGACAATTATCGCGATTTACTAAAGAATGTTATTGAACAAACGATTTCCGCCGAATCACTAAAGTTTCCCTAAGGTTTTACTAAAAATCTCCAGCGACACTCAAGAGCCTCCGCCTTTTACTAAAAATTTCAAGCGACTTTCAAGAACCTTCGCCTTTTACTAAAGATTTCCAGCGACTCTCAAGAGCCTCCGCCTTTTACTAAAGATTTCCAGCGACTCTCAAGAGCATCCACCTTTTACTAAAGATTTCTATTGACTTTCAAGAGCCTCCGCCTTTTACTAAAGATTTCCAGAGACTTTAAAGAGCCTCCGCCTTTACTAAAGATTTCCATAGACTCTCAAGAGCCTCCGCCTTTTACCAAAGATTTCCAGCGACTCTAAATACTCTTCGCCTTTTACTAAAGAAATCCAGCAACTCTCAAGAGCCTCCGCCTTTTACTAAAGATTTCCAGCGACTCTCAAGAGCATCCACCTTTTACTAAAGATTTCCATCGACTTTCAAGAGCCTCCGCCTTTTACTAAAGATTTCCAGCGACTCTCAAGAGCCGCCGCCTTTTACTAATGATTTCCAGCGACTCTCAAGAGCCTCCGCCTTTTACTAAAGAATTCCATCGACTTCCAAGAGCTTCCGCATTTCACCAAAAATTTCCAGCGGCTATGCAGAGCTTCCGCCTTTTAGTAAAACTTTTCCTATTTTATCAAATAGAATTAATGGTAACTTACCCAGAGGCCCTCCACCACCCCCGTCAGCCACGCTGACGGTCCTCTATTATTTTGTCCAGCACAAAATCTTCACCTACAACATAAAGACATAATCCCCGTTCCCCGAACGGGTACAGATTAAAAAAGGAATTTATGAATGATTTTATCGATTTCCTGTCGACAATTATCGCGATTTACTGAAGAATGTTATTAAACAAACGATTTCCGCCGAATCACTAAAGTTTCCCTAAGGTTTTACTAAAAATCTCCAGCGACACTCAAGAGCCTCCGCCTTTTACTAAAAATTTCAAGCGACTTTCAAGAACCTTCGCCCTTTACTAAAGATTTCCAGCGACTCTCAAGAGCCTCCGCCTTTTACTAAAAATTTCCAGCGACTCTCAAGAGCCTCCGCCTTTTACTAAAGATTTCCAGCGACTCTCAAGAGCCTCCGCCCTTTATTAAAGATTTCCAGCGACTCTCAAGAGCATCCACCTTTTACTAAAGATTTCCATCGACTTTCAAGAGCCTTCGCCTTTTACTAAAGATTTCCAGCGACTCTCAAGAGACGCCGCCTTTTACTAAAGATTTCCAGCGACTCTCAAGAGCATCCACCTTTTACTAAAGATTTCCAACGACTCTCAAGAGCCTCCGCCTTTTACTAAAGAATTCCATCGACTTCCAAGTGCTTTCGCATTTCACCAAAAATTTCCAGCGGCTATGCAGAGCTTCCGCCTTTTACTAAAACTTTTCCTATTTTATCAAATAGAATTAATGGTAACTTACCCAGAGGCCCTCCACCACCCCCGTCAGCCACGCTGACGGTCCTCTATTATTTTGTCCAGCACAAAATCTTCACCTACAACATAAAGACATAATCCCCGTTCCCCGAACGGGTACAGATTAAAATAGGAATTTATGAATGATTTTATCGATTTCCTGTCGACAATTATCGCGATTTACTGAAGAATGTTATTGAACAAACGATTTCCGCCGAATCACTAAAGTTTCCCTAAGATTTTACTAAAAATTTCCAGCGACACTCAAGAGCCTTCGCCTTTTACTAAAGATTTCCATCGACTTTCAAGAACCTTCGCCTTTTACTAAAGATTTACAGCGACTTCCAAGTGCCTCCGCCTTTTACTAAAGATTTCCATCGACTTTCAAGAGCCTTCGCCTTTTACTAAACATTTCCACCGACTCTCGAGAGCCTCCGCCTTTTCCTAAAGATTTCCAGCAACTCTCAAGAGCCTCCGCCTTTTACTAAAGATTTCCAGCGACTCTCAAGAGCCTCCGCCTTTTACTAAAGATTTCCAGCGACTCTCAAGAGCATCCACCTTTTACTAAAGATTTCTATTGACTTTCAAGAGCCTCCGCCTTTTACTAAAGCTTTCCAGAGACTCTAAAGAGCCTCCGCCTTTTACAAAAGATTTCCATAGACTCTCAAGAGCCTCCGCCTTTTACCAAAGATTTTCAACGACTCTAAATACTCTTCGCCTTTTACTAAAGATTTCCATCGACTTTCAAGAGCCTTCGCCTTTTACTAAAGATTTCCAGCGACTCTCAAGAGCCGCCGCCTTTTACTAATGATTTCCAGCGACTCTCAAGAGCCTCCGCCTTTTACTAAAGAATTCCATCAACTTCCAAGAGCTTCCGCATTTCACCAAAAATTTCCAGCGGCTATGCAGAGCTTCCGCCTTTTACTAAAACTTTTCCTATTTTATCAAATAGAATTAATGGTGACTTACCCAGAGGCCCTCCATCACCCCCGTCAGCCACGCTGACGGTCCTCTATTATTTTGTCTAGCACAAAATCTTCACCTACAACATAAAGACATAATCCCCGTTCCCCGAACGGGTACAGATTAAAAAAGGAATTTATGAATGATTTTATCGATTTCCTGTCGACAATTATCGCGATTTACTGAAGAATGTTATTGAACAAACGATTTCCGCCGAATCACTAAAGTTTCCCTAAGGTTTTACTAAAAATTTCCAGCGACACTCAAGAGCCTCCGCCTTTTACTAAAAATTTCAAGCGACTTTCAAGAACCTTCGCCT
The DNA here is from genome assembly GCA_949788335.1 of Salpingus planirostris. Taxonomy (NCBI): domain Eukaryota; kingdom Metazoa; phylum Arthropoda; class Insecta; order Coleoptera; family Salpingidae; genus Salpingus; species Salpingus planirostris. The sequence continues at coordinate 3,927,632 of OX460917.1, read as the reverse complement.
TTTACTAAAGATTTCCAGCGACTCTCAAGAGCCTCCGCCTTTTACTAAAAATTTCCAGCGACTCTCAAGAGCCTCCGCCCTTTATTAAAGATTTCCAGCGACTCTCAAGAGCATCCACCTTTTACTAAAGATTTCCATCGACTTTCAAGAGCCTTCGCCTTTTACTAAAGATTTCCAGCGACTCTCAAGAGACGCCGCCTTTTACTAAAGATTTCCAGCGACTCTCAAGAGCATCCACCTTTTACTAAAGATTTCCAACGACTCTCAAGAGCCTCCGCCTTTTACTAAAGAATTCCATCGACTTCCAAGTGCTTTCGCATTTCACCAAAAATTTCCAGCGGCTATGCAGAGCTTCCGCCTTTTACTAAAACTTTTCCTATTTTATCAAATAGAATTAATGGTAACTTACCCAGAGGCCCTCCACCACCCCCGTCAGCCACGCTGACGGTCCTCTATTATTTTGTCCAGCACAAAATCTTCACCTACAACATAAAGACATAATCCTCGTTCCCCGAACGGGTACAGATTAAAATAGGAATTTATGAATGATTTTATCGATTTCTACTAATGATTTCCTGTCGACAATTATCGCGATTTACTGAAGAATGTTATTGAACAAACGATTTCCGCCGAATCACTAAAGTTTCCCTGAGCTTTTACTAAAAATTTCCAGCGACACTCAAGAGCCTCCGCCTTTTACTAAAAATTTCAAGCGACTTTCAAGAGCCTTCGCCTTTTACTAAAGATTTCCATCGACTTTCAAGAACCTTCGCCTTTTACTAAAGATTTCCAGCGACTCTCAAGAGCCTACGCCTTTTACTAAAGATTTCCATCGACTTTCAAGAGCCTTCGCCTTTTACTAAACATTTCCACCGACTCTCAAGAGCCTCCGCCTTTTACTAAAGATTTCCAGCGACTCTCAAGAGCCTCCGCCTTTTACTAAAGATTTCCAGCGACTCTCAAGAGCCTCCGTTTTTACTAAAGATATCCAGCGACTCTCAAGAGCCTCCGACTTTTACTAAAGATTTCCAGCGACTCTCAAGAGCCTTCGCCTTTCAATAAAGAATTCTAGCGACTCTCAAGAGCCTCCGCCTTTTACTAAAGATTTCCAGAGACTCTAAAGAGCCTCCGCATTTTACTAAAGATTTCCATAGACTCTCAAAAGCCTCCGCCTTTTACCAAAGATTTCCAGCGACTCTAAATACACTCCGCCTTTTACTAAAGAAATCCAGCAACTCTCAAGAGCCTCCGCCTTTTACTAAAGATTTCCAGCGACTCTCAAGAGCATCCACCTTTTACTAAAGATTTACATCGACTTTCAAGAGCCTTCGCCTTTTACTAAAGATTTCCAGCGACTCTCAAGAGACGCCGCCTTTTACTAAAGATTTCCAGCGACTCTCAAGAGCATCCACATTTTACCAAAGATTTCCAACGACTCAAAAGAGCCGCCGCCTTTTACTAATGATTTCCAGCGACTCTCAAGAGCCTCCGCCTTTTACTAAAGAATTCCATCGACTTCCAAGAGCTTCCGCTATTCACCAAAAATTTCCAGCGGCTATGCAGAGCTTCCGCCTTTTACTAAAACTTTTCCTATTTTATCAAATAGAATTAATGGTAACTTACCCAGAGGCCCTCCACCACCCCCGTCAGCCACGCTGACGGTCCTCTATTATTTTGTCCAGCACAAAATCTTCACCTACAACATAAAGACATAATCCCCGTTCCCCGAACGGGTACAGATTGAAATAGGAATTTATGAATGATTTTATCGATTTCCTGTCGACAATTATCGCGATTTACTGAAGAATGTTATTGAACAAACGATTTCCGACGATTCACTAAAGTTTCCCTAAGCTTTTACTTAAGATTTCCAGCGACACTCCAGAGCCTCCGCCTTTTACTAAAAATTTCAAGCGACTTTCAAGAGCCTTCGCCTTTCACCAAAGATTTCCAGCGGCTATGCAGAGCTTCCGCCTTTTACTAAAACTTTTCCTAATTTATCAAATAGAATTAATGGTAACTTACCCAGAGGCCCTCCACCACCCCCGTCAGCCACGCTGACGGTCCTCTATCATTTTGTCCAGCACAAAATCTTCACCTACAACATAAAGACATAATCCCCGTTCCCCGAACGGGTACAGATTAAAATAGGAATTTATGAATGATTTTATCGATTTCCTGTCGACAATTATCGCGATTTACTGAAGAATGTTATTGGACAAACGATTTCCGACGATTCACTAAAGTTTCCCTAAGCTTTTACTAAAGATTTCCAGCGACACTCAAGAGCCTCCGCCTTTCACTGAAAATTTCAAGCGACTTTCAAGAGCCTTCGCCTTTCACCAAAGATTTCCAGCGGCTATGCAGAGCTTCCGCCTTTTACTAAAACTTTTCCTAATTCATCAAATAGAATTAATGGTAACTTACCCAGAGGCCCTCCACCACCCCCGTCAGCCACGCTGACGGTCCTCTATTATTCTGTCCAGCACAAAATCTTCACCTACAACATAAATACATGATCCCCGTTCCCCGAACGGGTAGAGATTAAGATAGGAATTTACAAATGATTTTATTGACTTGTACTAAAGATTTCCTGTCGACAATTATCGCGATTCACTAAAGAACGCTATTGAACAAACGATTTCCGACGATTCACTAAAGATTCCCTAAGCTTTTACTAAAGATTTCCAGCGACACACAAGAGCCTCCGCCTTTTACTAAGAATTTTAAGCGACTTTCAAGAGCCTCCGCCTTTTACTAAAGATTTCCAGCGACTCTCAAGAGCCTCCGCCTTTTACTAAAGATTTCCAGCGACTCTCAAGAGCCTCCGCCTTTTACTAAAGATTTCCAGCGACTCTCAAGAGCCTCCGCCTTTTACTAAAAATTTCCAGCGACTCTCAAGAGCATCCGTTTTTACTAAAGATATCCAGCGACTCTCAAGGGCCTCCGACTTTTACTAAAGATTTCCAGCGACTCTCAAGAGCATCCATCTTTTACTAAAGATCTCCAGCGACTCTCAAGAGCCTTCGCCTTTTACTAAAGATTTCCAGCGACTCTCAAGAGCCTCCGCCTTTTACTAAAGATTTCCAGCGACTCTCAAGAGCCTCCGCCTTTTACTAAAGATTTCCAGCGACTCTCAAGAGCCTCCGCCTTTTACTAAAGATTTCCAGCGACTCTCAAGAGCATCCACCTTTTACCAAAGATTTCTATCGACTTTCAAGAGCCTCCGCCTTTTACTAAAGATTTCCAGAGACTCTAAAGAGCCTCCGCCTTTACTAAAGATTTCCATAGACTCTCAAGAGCCTCCGCCTTTTACCAAAGATTTCCAGCGACTCTAAATACTCTTCGCCTTTTACTAAAGAAATCCAGCAACTCTCAAGAGCCTCCGCCTTCTACTAAAGATTTCCAGCGACTCTCAAGAGCATCCACCTTTTACTAAAGATTTCCATCGACTTTCAAGAGCCTTCGCCTTTCACTAAAGATTTCCAGCGACTCTCAAGAGCCGCCGCCTTTTACTAATGATTTCCAGCGACTCTCAAGAGCCTCCGCCTTTTACTAAAGAATTCCATCGACTTCCAAGAGTTTCCGCATTTCACCAAAAATTTCCAGCGGCTATGCAGAGCTTCCGCCTTTTACTAAAACTTTTCCTATTTTATCAAATAGAATTAATGGTAACTTACCCAAAGGCCCTCCACCACCCCCGTCAGCCACGCTGACGGTCCTCTATTATTTTGTCCAGCACAAAATCTTCACCTACAACATAAAGACATAATCCCCGTATCCCGAACGGGTACAGATTAAAATAGGAATTTATGAATGATTTTATCGATTTCTACTAATGATTTCCTGTCGACAATTATCGCGATTTACTGAAGAATGTTATCGAACAAACGATTTCCGCCGAATCACTAAAGTTTCCCTGAGCTTTTACTAAAAATTTCCATCGACTCTCAAGAGCCTCCGCCTTTTACTAAAGATTTCTAGCGACTCTCAAGAGCCTCCGCCTTTCACTAAAGATTTCCAGCGACTCTCAAGAGCATCCGCCTTTTACCAAAGATTTCCAGCGACTCTTAATACACTCCGCCTTTTACTAAAGAAATCCAGCGACTCTGAAGAGCCTTCGCCTTTTACTGAAAATTTCCAGCGACTCTCAAGAGCCTCCGTATTTTACTAAAGATTTACAGCGACTCTCAAGAGCCTCCGCCTTTTGCTAAAGAAATCCAGCGACTCTCAAGAGCCTCCGCCTTTTACAAAAGATTTCCAGCGACACTCAAGAGCCTCCGCCTTTTACTAAAAATTTCAAGCGACTTTCAAGAGCCTTCGCCTTTCACCAAAGATTTCCAGCGGCTATGCAGAGCTTCCGCCTTTTACTAAAACTTTTCCTAATTTATCAAATAGAATTCATGGTAACTTACCCAGAGGCCCTCCACCACCCCCGTCAGCCACGCTGACGGTCCTCTATCATTTTGTCCAGCACAAAATCTTCACCTACAACATAAAGACATAATCCCCGTTCCCCGAACGGGTACAGATTAAAATAGGAATTTATGAATGATTTTATCGATTTCCTGTCGACAATTATCGCGATTTACTGAAGAATGTTATTGAACAAACGATTTCCGACGATTCACTAAAGTTTCCCTAAGCTTTTACTAAAGATTTCCAGCGACACTCAAGAGCCTCCGCCTTTCACTAAAAATTTCAAGCGACTTTCAAGAGCCTTCGCCTTTCACCAAAGATTTCCAGCGGCTATGCAGAGCTTCCGCCTTTTACTAAAACTTTTCCTAATTCATCAAATAGAATTAATGGTAACTTACCCAGAGGCCCTCCACCACCCCCGTCAGCCACGCTGACGGTCCTCTATTATTCTGTCCAGCACAAAATCTTCACCTACAACATAAATACATGATCCCCGTTCCCCGAACGGGTAGAGATTAAGATAGGAATTTACAAATGATTTTATTGACTTGTACTAAAGATTTCCTGTCGACAATTATCGCGATTCACTAAAGAACGCTATTGAACAAACGATTTCCGACGATTCACTAAAGATTCCCTAAGCTTTTACTAAAGATTTCCAGCGACACTCAAGAGCCTCCGCCTTTTACTAAGAATTTCAAGCGACTTTCAAGAGCCTCCGCCTTTTACTAAAGATTTCCAGCGACTCTCAAGAGCCTCCGCCTTTTACTAAAGATTTCCAGCGACTCTCAAGAGCCTCCGCCTTTTACTAAAGATTTCCAGCGACTCTCAAGAGCCTCCGCCTTTTACTAAGAATTTCCAGCGACTCTCAAGAGCATCCGTTTTTACTAAAGATATCCAGCGACTCTCAAGAGCCTCCGACTTTTACTAAAGATTTCCAGCGACTCTCAAGAGCATCCATCTTTTACTAAAGATCTCCAGCGACTCTCAAGAGCCTTCGCCTTTTACTAAAGATTTCCAGCGACTCTCAAGAGCCTCCGCCTTTTACTAAAGATTTCCAGCGACTCTCAAGAGCCTCCGCCTTTTACTAAAGATTTCCAGCGACTCTCAAGAGCATCCACCTTTTACCAAAGATTTCTATCGACTTTCAAGAGCCTCCGCCTTTTACTAAAGAAATCCAGCGACTCTGAAGAGCCTTCGCCTTTTACTGAAAATTTCCAGCGACTCTCAAGAGCCTCCGTTTTTTACTAAAGATTTACAGCGACTCTCAAGAGCCTCCGCCTTTTGCTAAAGAAATCCAGCGACTCTCAAGAGCCTCCGCCTTTTACTAAAGATTTCCATCGACTCTCAAGAGCCTCCGCCTTTTACTAAAGATTTCTAGCGACTCTCAAGAGCCTCCGCCTTTCACTAAAGATTTCCAGCGACTCTCAAGAGCTTCCGCCTTTTACAAAAGATTTCCAGCAACTCTCAAGAGCTTCCGCCTTTTACTAAAACTTTTCCTAATTTATCAAATAGAATTATTGGAAATTTACCTAGAGGCCCTCCACCACCCCCGTTAGCCACGATGACGGTCCTCTATTATTTTGTCCAGCACAAAGTCTTCACCTACAACATAAAGACATAATCCCCGTTCTCCGAACGAGTACAGATTGAAATAGGAATTTATAAATGATTTTATCGATTTCTACTAAAGATTTCCTGTCGACAATTATCGCGATTTACTGAAGAATGTTATTGAACAAACGATTTCCGCCAAATCACTAAAGTTTCCCTAAGCTTTTACTAAAGATTTCCATTGACACTCAAGAGCCTCCGCCTTTTACAAAAGATTTCCAGCAACTCTCAAGAGCATCCGCCTTATACTAAAGAATTCCAGCGACTCTCAAGAGCCTCCGCCTTTTACTAAAGATTTCCAGAGACTCTCAAGAGCCTCCGCCTTTTACTAAAGCTTTACAGCGACTCTCAGGAGCCACCGCCTTTTACTAAAAATTTCCAGCGACTCTCAATAGCTTCCTCCTTTTCCTAAAGATTTCCAGCGACTCTCAAGAGCCTCCGCCTTTCACTAAAGAAATCCAGCAAGTCTCAAGAGACTCCGCCTTTTACTAAAGATTTCCAGCGACTCTTAATACACTTCGCCTTTTACTAGAGAAATCCATCGACTCTGAAGAGCCTTCGCCTTTCACTAACGATTTCCAGCAACTCTCAAGAGCCTCCGCCTTTTACTAAAGATTTCCAGCGACTCTAAATACACTCCGCCTTTTACTAAGGAAATCCATCGACTTTCAAGAGCCTTCGCCATTTACTAAAGATTTTCAGCGACTCTCAAGAGCCTCCGCCTTTTACTATAGATTTCCAGGACTCTCAAGAGCCTCCGCCTTTTACTAAAGAATTCCATCGACTTTCAAGAGCTCCCGTCTTTCACCAAAGATTTCCAGCGGCTATGCAGAGCTTCCGCCTTTTACTAAAACTTTTCCTATTTTATCAAATAGAATTAATGGTAACTTACCCAGAGGCCCTCCACCACCCCCGTCAGCCACGCTGACGGTCCTCTATTATTTTGTCCAGCACAAAATCTTCACCTACAATATTAAGACATAATCCCCGTTCCCCGAACGGGTACAGATTAAAATAGGAATTTATAAATGATTTTATCGATTTCTACTAAAGATTTCCTGTCGACAATTATCGCGATTTACTGAAGAATGCTATTGAACAAATGATTTCCGCCGATTCACTGAAGTTTCCCCAAGCTTTAACTAAAGATTTCCAGCGACACTCAAGAGCCTCCGGCTTTTACTAAAAATTTCCAGCGACTCTCAAGAGCCTCCGCCTTTTACTAAAGATTTCCAGAGACTCTGAATACACTCCGCCTTTCACTAAAGAAATCCAGCGACTCTGAAGAGCCTCCGCCTTTTACTGAAGATTTCCAGCGACTCTCAAGAGCCTCCGCCTTTTACTAAAGATTTCCAGCGACTCAAAACACACTCCGCCTTTTACTAAAGAAACTCATCGACTTACAAGAGCCTTCGCCATTTACTAAAGATTTTCAGCAACTTTCAAGAGCCTCCGCCTTTTACTAAAAATTTCCATCGACTTTCAAGAGCCTTCGCCATTTACTAAAGATTTTCAGCGACTCTCAAGAGCCTCCGCCTTTTACTAAAGATTTCCAGCGACTCTCAACAGCCTCCGCCTTTTACTAAAGAATTCCATCGACTTCCAAGAGCTTCCGCCTTTCACCAAAGATTTCCAGCGGCTATGCAGAGCTTCCGCCTTTTACTAAAACTTTTCCTAATTTATCAAATAGAATTAATGGTAACTTACCCAGAGGCCCTCCACCACCCCCGTCAGCCACGCTGACGGTCCTCTATTATTTTGTCCAGCACAAAATCTTCACCTACAACATAAAGACATAAGCCCCGTTCCCCGAACGGGTACAGATTGAAATAGGAATTTATAAATGATTTATCGATTTCTACTAAAGATTTCCTGTCGACAATTATCGCGATTTACTGAAGAATGTTATTGAACAAACGATTTCCGCCGAATCACTAAAGTTTCCCTAAGCTTTTACTAAAAATTTCCAGCGACACTCAAGAGCCTCCGCCTTTTACTAAAAATTTCAAGCGACATTCAAGAGCCTTCGCCTTTTACTAAAAATTTCCAGCGACACTCAAGAGCCTCCGCCTTTTACTAAAAATTTCAAGCGACATTCAAGAGCCTTCGCCTTTTACTAAAGATTTCCATCGACTTTCAAGAACCCTCGCCTTTTACTGAAGATTTCCAGCGTTTCTCAAGAGCCTCCGCCTTTTACTAAAGATTTCCATCGACTTTCAAGAGCCTTCGCCTTTTACTAAACATTTCCACCGACTCTCAAGAGCCTCCGCCTTTTACTAAAGATTTCCAGCGACTCTCAAGAGCCTCCGCCTTTTACTAAAAATTTCCAGCGACTCTCAAGAGCCTCCGCCTTTTACTAAAGATTTCCAGCGACTCTCAAGAGCCTCCGCCTTTTATTAAAGATTTCCAGCGACTCTCAAGAGCATCCACCTTTTACTAAAGATTTCTATCGACTTTCAAGAGCCTCCGCCATTTACTAAAGATTTCCAGAGACTCTAAAGAGCCTCCGCCTTTACTAAAGATTTCCATAGACTCTCAAGAGCCTCCGCCTTTTACCAAAGATTTCCAGCGACTCTAAATACTCTTCGCCTCTTACTAAAGAAATCCAGCAACTCTCAAGAGCCTCCGCCTTTTACTAAAGATTTCCAGCGACTCTCAAGAGCATCCACCTTTTACCAAAGATTTCTATCGACTTTCAAGAGCCTCCGCCTTTTACTAAAGAAATCCAGCGACTCTGAAGAGCCTTCGCCTTTTACTGAAAATTTCCAGCGACTCTCAAGAGCCTCCGTTTTTTACTAAAGATTTACAGCGACTCTCAAGAGCCTCCGCCTTTTGCTAAAGAAATCCAGCGACTCTCAAGAGCCTCCGCCTTTTACTAAAGATTTCCATCGACTCTCAAGAGCCTCCGCCTTTTACTAAAGATTTCTAGCGACTCTCAAGAGCCTCCGCCTTTCACTAAAGATTTCCAGCGACTCTCAAGAGCTTCCGCCTTTTACAAAAGATTTCCAGCAACTCTCAAGAGCTTCCGCCTTTTACTAAAACTTTTCCTAATTTATCAAATAGAATTATTGGAAATTTACCTAGAGGCCCTCCACCACCCCCGTTAGCCACGATGACGGTCCTCTATTATTTTGTCCAGCACAAAGTCTTCACCTACAACATAAAGACATAATCCCCGTTCTCCGAACGAGTACAGATTGAAATAGGAATTTATAAATGATTTTATCGATTTCTACTAAAGATTTCCTGTCGACAATTATCGCGATTTACTGAAGAATGTTATTGAACAAACGATTTCCGCCAAATCACTAAAGTTTCCCTAAGCTTTTACTAAAGATTTCCATTGACACTCAAGAGCCTCCGCCTTTTACAAAAGATTTCCAGCAACTCTCAAGAGCATCCGCCTTATACTAAAGAATTCCAGCGACTCTCAAGAGCCTCCGCCTTTTACTAAAGATTTCCAGAGACTCTCAAGAGCCTCCGCCTTTTACTAAAGCTTTACAGCGACTCTCAGGAGCCACCGCCTTTTACTAAAGATTTCCAGCGACTCTCAAGAGCCGCCGCCTTTCACTAATGATTTCCAGCGACTCTCAAGAGCCTCCGCCTTTTACTAAAGAATTCCATCGACTTCGAAGAGCTTCCGCATTTCACCAAAAATTTCCAGCGGCTATGCAGAGCTTCCGCCTTCTACTAAAACTTTTCCTATTTTATCAAATAGAATTAATGGTAACTTACCCAGAGGCCCTCCACCACCCCCGTCAGCCACGCTGACGGTCCTCTATTATTTTGTCCAGCACAAAATCTTCACCTACAATATTAAGACATAATCCCCGTTCCCCGAACGGGTACAGATCAAAAAAGGAATTTATGAATGATTTTATCGATTTCCTGTCGACAATTATCGCGATTTACTGAAGAATGTTATTGAACAAACGATTTCCGACGATTCACTAAAGTTTCCCTAAGCTTTTACTAAAGATTTCCAGCGACACTCAAGAGCCTCCGCCTTTTACTAAAAACTTCAAGCGACTTTCAAGAGCCTTCGCCTTTCACCTAAGATTTCCAGCGGCTATGCAGAGCTTCCGCCTTTTACTAAAACTTTTCCTAATTTATCAAATAGAATTAATGGTAACTTACCCAGAGGCCCTTCACCACCCACGTCAGCCATGCTGACGGTCCTCTATTATTTTGTTCAGCACAAAATCTTCACCTACAACATAAAGACATAATCCCCGTTCCCCGAACGGGTACAGATTAAAATAGGAATTTATGAATGATTTTATCGATTTCCTGTCGACAATTATCGCGATTTACTGAAGAATGTTATTGAACAAACAATTTCCGACGATTCACTAAAGTTTCCCTAAGATTTTACTAAAGATTTCCAGCGACACTCAAGAGCCTCCGCCTTTCACTAAAAATTTCAAGCGACTTTCAAGAGCCTTCGCCTTTCACCAAAGATTTCCAGCGGCTATGCAGAGCTTCCGCCTTTTACTAAAACTTTTCCTAATTCATCAAATAGAATTAATGGTAACTTACCCAGAGGCCCTCCACCACCCCCCGTCAGCCACGCTGACGGTCCTCTATTATTTTGTCCAGCACAAAATCTTCACCTACAACATAAATACATGATCCCCGTTCCCCGAACGGGTAGAGATTAAGATAGGAATTTACAAATGATTTTATTGACTTGTACTAAAGATTTCCTGTCGACAATTATCGCGATTCACTAAAGAACGCTATTGAACAAACGATTTCCGACGATTCACTAAAGATTCCCTAAGCTTTTACTAAAGATTTCCAGCGACACTCAAGAGCCTCCGCCTTTTACTAAGAATTTCAAGCGACTTTCAAGAGCCTCCGCCTTTTACTAAAGATTTCCAGCGACTCTCAAGAGCCTCCGCCTTTTACTAAAGATTTCCAGCGACTCTCAAGAGCCTCCGCCTTTTACTAAAAATTTCCAGCGACTCTCAAGAGCCTCCGCCTTTTACTAAAGATTTCCAGCGACTCTCAAGAGCATCCACCTTTTACCAAAGATTTCTATCGACTTTCAAGAGCCTCCGCCTTTTACTAAAGATTTCCAGAGACTCTAAAGAGCCTCCGCCTTTACTAAAGATTTCCATAGACTCTCAAGAGCCTCCGCCTTTTACCAAAGATTTCCAGCGACTCTAAATACTCTTCGCCTTTTACTAAAGAAATCCAGCAACTCTCAAGAGCCTCCGCCTTCTACTAAAGATTTCCAGCGACTCTCAAGAGCATCCACCTTTTACTAAAGATTTCCATCGACTTTCAAGAGCCTTCGCCTTTCACTAAAGATTTCCAGCGACTCTCAAGAGCCGCCGCCTTTTACTAATGATTTCCAGCGACTCTCAAGAGCCTCCGCCTTTTACTAAAGAATTCCATCGACTTCCAAGAGCTTCCGCATTTCACCAAAAATTTCCAGCGGCTATGCAGAGCTTCCGCCTTTTACTAAAACTTTTCCTATTTTATCAAATAGAATTAATGGTAACTTACCCAAAGGCCCTCCACCACCCCCGTCAGCCACGCTGACGGTCCTCTATGATTTTGTCCAGCACAAAATCTTCACCTACAACATAAAGACATAATCCCCGTTCCCCGAACGGGTACAGATTAAAATAGGAATTTATGAATGATTTTATCGATTTCCTGTCGACAATTATCGCGATTTACTGAAGAATGTTATTGAACAAACGATTTCCGCCGAATCACTAAAGTTTCCCTAAGCTTTTACTAAAAATTTCCAGCGACAATCAAGAGCCTCCGCCTTTTACTAAAAATTTCAAGCGACTTTCAAGAGCCTTCGCCTTTTACTGAAAATTTCCATCGACTTCCAATAACCTTCGCCTTTTACTAAAGATTTCCAGCGACTCTCAAGTGCCTCCGCCTTTTACTAAAGATTTTCATCCACTTTCAAGAGCCTTCGCCTTTTACTAAACATTTCCACCGACTCTCAAGAGCCTCCGCCTTTTACTAAAGATTTCCAGCGACTCTCAAGAGCCTCCGCCTTTTACTAAAGATTTCCAGCGACTCTCAAGAGCCTCCGCCTTTTACTAAAGATTTCCAGCGACTCTCTAGAGCATCCACCTTTTACTAAAGATTTTTATTGTTTTTCAAGAGCCTCCGCCTTTTACTAAAGCTTTCCAGAGACTCTAAAGAGCCTCCGCCTTTTACTAAAGATTTCCATAGACTCTCAAGAGCCTTCGCCTTTTACTAAAGATTTCCAGCGACTCTCAAAAGCCGCCGCCTCTTACTAATGATTTCCAGCGACTCTCAAGAGCCTCCGCCTTTTACTAAAGAATTCCAGCGACTTCCAAGAGCTTCCGCATTCCAGCAAAAATTTCCAGCGGCTATGCAGAGGTTCCGCCTTTTACTAAAACTTTTCCTATTTTATCAAATAGAATTAATGGTAACTTACCCAGAGGCCCTCCACCACCCCCGTCAGCCACGCTGACGGTCCTCTATTATTTTGTCCAGCACAAAATCTTCACCTACAACATAAAGACATAATCCCCGTTCCCCGAACGGGTACAAATTAAAATAGGAATTTATGAATGATTTTATCGATTTCCTGTCGACAATTATCGCGATTTACTGAAGAATGTTATTGAACAAACGATTTCCGACGATTCACTAAAGATTCCCTAAGCTTTTACTAAAGATTTCCAGCGACACTCAAGAGCCTCCGCCTTTTACTAAGAATTTCAAGCGACTTTCAAGAGCGTCCGCCTTTTACTAAAGATTTCCAGCGACTCTCAAGAGCCTCCGCCTTTTACTAAAGATTTCCAGCGACTCTCAAGAGCCTCCGCCTTTTACTAAAGATTTCCAGCGACTCTCAAGAGCCTCCGCCTTTTACTAAAGATTTCCAGCGACTCTCAAGAGCATCCATCTTTTACTAAAGATCTCCAGCGACTCTCAAGAGCCTCCGCCTTTTACTAAAGATTTCCAGCGACTCTCAAGAGCCTCCGCCTTTTACTAAAGATTTCCAGCGACTCTCAAGAGCCTCCGCCTTTTACTAAAGATTTCCAGCAACTCTCAAGAGCATCCACCTTTTACCAAAGATTTCTATCGACTTTCAAGAGCCTCCGCCTTTTACTAAAGATTTCCAGAGACTCTAAAGAGCCTCCGCCTTTACTAAAGATTTCCATAGACTCTCAAGAGCCTCCGCCTTTTACCAAAGATTTCCAGCGACTCTAAATACTCTTCGCCTTTTACTAAAGAAATCCAGCAACTCTCAAGAGCCTCCGCCTTCTACTAAAGATTTCCAGCGACTCTCAAGAGCATCCACCTTTTACTAAAGATTTCCATCGACTTTCAAGAGCCTTCGCCTTTTACTAAAGATTTCCAGCGACTCTCAAGAGCCGCCGCCTTTTACTAATGATTTCCAGCGACTCTCAAGAGCCTCCGCCTTTTACTAAAGAATTCCATCGACTTCCAAGAGCTTCCGCATTTCACCAAAAATTTCCAGCGGCTATGCAGAGCTTCCGCCTTTTACTAAAACTTTTCCTATTTTATCAAATAGAATTAATGGTAACTTACCCAAAGGCCCTCCACCACCCCCGTCAGCCACGCTGACGGTCCTCTATTATTTTGTCCAGCACAAAATCTTCACCTACAACATAAAGACATAATCCCCGTTCCCCGAACGGGTACAGATTAAAATAGGAATTTATGAATGATTTTATCGATTTCCTGTCGACAATTATCGCGATTTACTGAAGAATGTTATTGAACAAACGATTTCCGCCGAATCACTAAAGTTTCCCTAAGCTTTTACTAAAAATTTCCAGCGACAATCAAGAGCCTCCGCCCTTTACTAAAAATTTCAAGCGACTTTCAAGAGCCTTCGCCTTTTACTGAAAATTTCCATCGACTTCCAAGAACCTTCGCCTTTTACTAAAGATTTCCAGCGACTCTTAAGTGCCTCCGCCTTTTACTAAAGATTTTCATCGACTTTCAAGAGCCTTCGCCTTTTACTAAACATTTCCACCGACTCTAAAGAGCCTCCGCCTTTTACTAAAGATTTCCAGCGACTCTCAAGAGCCTCCGCTTTTTCCTAAAGATTTCCAGCGACTCTCAAGAGCTTCCGCCTTTTACTAAAGATTTCCAGCGACTCTCAAGAGCCTCCGCCTTTTACTAAAGATTTCCAGCGACTCTCTAGAGCATCCACCTTTTACTAAAGATTTCTATTGTTTTTCAAGAGCCTCCGCCTTTTACTAAAGCTTTCCAGAGACTCTAAAGAGCCTCCGCCTTTTACTAAAGATTTCCATAGACTCTCAAGAGCCTTCGCCTTTTACTAAAGATTTCCAGCGACTCTCAAAAGCCGCCGCCTCTTACTAATGATTTCCAGCGACTCTCAAGAGCCTCCGCCTTTTACTAAAGAATTCCAGCGACTTCCAAGAGCTTCCGCATTCCACCAAAAATTTCCAGCGGCTATGCAGAGGTTCCGCCTTTTACTAAAACTTTTCCTATTTTATCAAATAGAATTAATGGTAACTTACCCAGAGGCCCTCCACCACCCCCGTCAGCCACGCTGACGGTCCTCTATTATTTTGTCCAGCACAAAATCTTCACCTACAACATAAAGACATAATCCCCGTTCCCCGAACGGGTACAGATCAAAATAGGAATTTATGAATGATTTTATCGATTTCCTGTCGACAATTATCGCGATTTACTGAAGAATGTTATTGAACAAACGATTTCCGACGATTCACTAAAGTTTCCCTAAGCTTTTACTAAAGATTTCCAGCGACACTCAAGAGCCTCCGCCTTTTACTAAAAATTTCAAGCGACTCTCAAGAGCCTCCGCCTTTTACTAAAGATTTCCAGCGACTCTCAAGAGCTTCCGCCTTTTACTAAAGATTTCCAGCGACTCTCAAGAGCCTCCGCCTTTTACTAAAGATTTCCAGCGACTCTCAAGAGCATCCACCTTTTACTAAAGATTTCTATTGTTTTTCAAGAGCCTCCGCCTTTTACTAAAGCTTTCCAGAGACTCTAAAGAGCCTCCGCCTTTTACTAAAGATTTCCATAAACTCTCAAGAGCCTCCGCCTTTTACCAAAGATTTCCAACGACTCTAAATACTCTTCGCCTTTTACTAAAGATTTCCATCGACTTTCAAGAGCCTTCGCCTTTTACTAAAGATTTCCAGCGACTCTCAAAAGCCGCCGCCTTTTACTGATGATTTCCAGCGACTCTCAAGAGCCTCCGCCTTTTACTAAAGATTTCCAGCGACTCTTAATACACTCCGCCTTTTACTAAAGAAATCCAGCGACTCTCAAGAGCCTCCACCTTTTACTAAAGATTTCCATCGACTTTCAAGAGCCTTCGCCTCTTACCGAAGATATCCAGCCACTCTCAAGAGCCGCGGCCTTTTACTAAAGATTTCCAGCGACTCTCAAGAGCCTCCGCTGTTTACTAAAGATTTCTAGCGACTCTAAATGCACTTCGCCTTTCACTAAAGAAATCCAGCAACTCTCAAGAGACTCCGCCTTTTACTAAAGATTTCCAGCGACTCTGAATACACTCCGCCTTTTACTGAAGAAATCCAGCGACTCTGAAGAGCCTCCGCCTTTTACTAAAGATTTCCATCGACTTTTAAGAGCCATCGCCTTTTACTAAAGTTTTCCAGACACTCTCAAGAATCGCCGCCTTTTACTAAAGATTTCCAGCGACTCTTAATACACTCCGCCTTTTACTGAAGAAATCCAGCGACTCTCAAGAGACTCCGCCTTTTACTAAAGATTTCCAGCGACTCTTAATACACTCCGCCTTTTACTAAAGAAATCCAGCGACTCTAAAGAGCCTCCGTCTTTTACTAAAGATTTCCAGCGACTCTCAAGAGCCTCCGCCTTTTACTGAAGATTTCCAGCGACTCTCAAGAGCCTCCGCCTTTTACTAAAGATTTCCAGCGACTCTCAAGAGCCTCCGCCTTTTACAAAAGATTTCCAGCGACTTTCAAGAGCCTTTGCCATTTACTAAAGATTTCCAGCAACTCTCAAGAGACTCCGCCTTTTACTAAAGATTTCCATCGACTTTCAAGAGCCTTCGCCTTTTACTAAAGTTACAGCGACTCCCAAGAGCTTCCGCCTTTTACAAAAGATTTCCAGCAACTCTCAAGAGCATCCGCCTTTTACTAAAACTTTTCCTATTTTATCAAATAGAATTATTGGAAACTTACCTAGAGGCCCTCCACCACTCCCATCAGCCACGCTGACGGTCCTCTATTATTTTGTCCAGCACAAAATCTTCACCTACAACATAAAGACATAATATCCGTTCCCCGAACGGGTAGAGATTAAGATAGGAACTTACAAATGATTTTATTGACTTGTACTAAAGATTTCCTGTCGACAGTTATCGCGATTTACCAAAGAATGCTATTGAACAAACGATTTCCGCCGATTCACTAAAGTTTCCCTAAGCTTTTACTAAAGATTTCCATTGTCACTCAAGAGCCTCCGCCTTTTACTAAAGATATCCAGTGACTCTTAATACACTCCGCCTTTTACTAAAGAAATCCAGCGACTCTCTAGAGCCTCCACCTTTTACTAAATATTTCCATCGACTTTCAAGAGCCTTCGCCTTTTACTAAAGATATCCAGCCACTCTCAAGAGCCGCCGCCTTTTACTAAGGATTTCCAGCGACTCTCAAGAGCCTCCGCCTTTTACAAAAGATTTCCAGCGACTTTCAAGAGCCTTCGCCATTTACTAAAGATTTCCATCGACTTTCAAGAGCCTTCGCCTTTTACTAAAGATTTCCAGCGACTCTCAAGAGCTTCCGCCTTTTACTGAAGATTTCCAGCGACTCTGAAGAGCCTCCGCCTTTTACAAAAGATCTCCAGCGACTCTAAATACACTTTGCTTTTCACAAAAGAAATCCAGCAACTCTCAAGAGACTCCGCCTTTTACTAAAAATTTCCAGCGACTCTCAAGAGCCTCCGTCTTTTACTAAAGGTTTCCAGCGACTCTCAAGAGCTTCCGTCTTTTACAAAAGATTTCCAGCAACTCTCAAGAGCATCCGCCTTTTACTAAAACTTTTCCTATTTTATCAAATAGAATTATTGGAAACTTACCTAGAGGCCCTCCACCACCCCCGTCAGCCACGCTGACGGTCCTCTATTATTTTGTCCAGCAAAAAATCTTCACCTACAACATAAAGACATAATACCCGTTCCCCGAACGGGTAGAGATTAAGATAGGAATTTACAAATGATTTTATTGACTTGTACTAAAGATTTCCTGTCGACAATTATCGCGATTTACTAAAGAATGCTATTGAACAAACGATTTCCGCCGATTCACTAAAGTTTCCCTAAGCTTTTACTAAAGATTTCCATTGACACTCAAGAGCCTCCGCCTTTTACTAAAGATATCCAGTGACTCCTAATACACTCCGCCTTTTACTAAAAAAATTCAGCGACTCTCAAGAGCCTCCGCCTTTTACTAAAGATTTCCAGCGACTCTTAATACACTCCGCCTTTTACTAAAGAAATCCAGCGACTCTCAAGAGCCTCCACCTTTTACTAAAGATTTCCATCGACTTTCAAGAGCCTTCGCCTCTTACCGAAGATATCCAGCCACTCTCAAGAGCCGCGGCCTTTTACTAAAGATTTCCAGCGACTCTCAAGAGCCTCCGCTGTTTACTAAAGATTTCTAGCGACTCTAAATGCACTTCGCCTTTCACTAAAGAAATCCAGCAACTCTCAAGAGACTCCGCCTTTTACTAAAGATTTCCAGCGACTCTGAATACACTCCGCCTTTTACTGAAGAAATCCAGCGACTCTGAAGAGCCTCCGCCTTTTACTAAAGATTTCCATCGACTTTTAAGAGCCATCGCCTTTTACTAAAGTTTTCCAGACACTCTCAAGAATCGCCGCCTTTTACTAAAGATTTCCAGCGACTCTTAATACACTCCGCCTTTTACTGAAGAAATCCAGCGACTCTCAAGAGACTCCGCCTTTTACTAAAGATTTCCAGCGACTCTTAATACACTCCGCCTTTTACTAAAGAAATCCAGCGACTCTAAAGAGCCTCCGCCTTTTACTAAAGATTTCCAGCGACTCTCAAGAGCCTCCGCCTTTTACTGAAGATTTCCAGCGACTCTCAAGAGCCTCCGCCTTTTACTAAAGATTTCCAGCGACTCTCAAGAGCCTCCGCCTTTTACAAAAGATTTCCAGCGACTTTCAAGAGCCTTTGCCATTTACTAAAGATTTCCAGCAACTCTCAAGAGACTCCGCCTTTTACTAAAGATTTCCATCGACTTTCAAGAGCCTTCGCCTTTTACTAAAGATTTACAGCGACTCCCAAGAGCTTCCGCCTTTTACAAAAGATTTCCAGCAACTCTCAAGAGCATCCGCCTTTTACTAAAACTTTTCCTATTTTATCAAATAGAATTATTGGAAACTTACCTAGAGGCCCTCCACCACTCCCATCAGCCACGCTGACGGTCCTCTATTATTTTGTCCAGCACAAAATCTTCACCTACAACATAAAGACATAATATCCGTTCCCCGAACGGGTAGAGATTAAGATAGGAACTTACAAATGATTTTATTGACTTGTACTAAAGATTTCCTGTCGACAGTTATCGCGATTTACCAAAGAATGCTATTGAACAAACGATTTCCGCCGATTCACTAAAGTTTCCCTAAGCTTTTACTAAAGATTTCCATTGTCACTCAAGAGCCTCCGCCTTTT
This sequence comes from Salpingus planirostris, assembly GCA_949788335.1. Classification (NCBI taxonomy): domain Eukaryota; kingdom Metazoa; phylum Arthropoda; class Insecta; order Coleoptera; family Salpingidae; genus Salpingus; species Salpingus planirostris. Next base: position 3,908,881 of record OX460917.1, on the reverse strand, counting down.
ACTAAAGATATCCAGTGACTCTTAATACACTCCGCCTTTTACTAAAGAAATCCAGCGACTCTCTAGAGCCTCCACCTTTTACTAAATATTTCCATCGACTTTCAAGAGCCTTCGCCTTTTACTAAAGATATCCAGCCACTCTCAAGAGCCGCCGCCTTTTACTAAGGATTTCCAGCGACTCTCAAGAGCCTCCGCCTTTTACAAAAGATTTCCAGCGACTTTCAAGAGCCTTCGCCATTTACTAAAGATTTCCATCGACTTTCAAGAGCCTTCGCCTTTTACTAAAGATTTCCAGCGACTCTCAAGAGCTTCCGCCTTTTACTGAAGATTTCCAGCGACTCTGAAGAGCCTCCGCCTTTTACAAAAGATCTCCAGCGACTCTAAATACACTTTGCTTTTCACAAAAGAAATCCAGCAACTCTCAAGAGACTCCGCCTTTTACTAAAAATTTCCAGCGACTCTCAAGAGCCTCCGTCTTTTACTAAAGGTTTCCAGCGACTCTCAAGAGCTTCCGTCTTTTACAAAAGATTTCCAGCAACTCTCAAGAGCATCCGCCTTTTACTAAAACTTTTCCTATTTTATCAAATAGAATTATTGGAAACTTACCTAGAGGCCCTCCACCACCCCCGTCAGCCACGCTGACGGTCCTCTATTATTTTGTCCAGCAAAAAATCTTCACCTACAACATAAAGACATAATACCCGTTCCCCGAACGGGTAGAGATTAAGATAGGAATTTACAAATGATTTTATTGACTTGTACTAAAGATTTCCTGTCGACAATTATCGCGATTTACTAAAGAATGCTATTGAACAAACGATTTCCGCCGATTCACTAAAGTTTCCCTAAGCTTTTACTAAAGATTTCCATTGACACTCAAGAGCCTCCGCCTTTTACTAAAGATATCCAGTGACTCCTAATACACTCCGCCTTTTACTAAAAAAATTCAGCGACTCTCAAGAGCCTCCGCCTTTTACTAAAGATTTCCAGCGACTCTTAATACACTCCGCCTTTTACTAAAGAAATCCAGCGACTCTCAAGAGCCTCCGCCTTTTACTAAAGATTTAAATCGACTTTCAAGAGCCTTCGCCTTTTACTAAACATTTCCACCGACTCTCAAGAGCCTCCGCCTTTTACTAAAGATTTCCAGCGACTCTCAAGAGCATCCGCCTTTTATTAAAGATTTCCAGCGACTCTCAAGAGCATCCACCTTTCACTAAATATTTTCATCGACTTTCAAGAGCCTTCGCCTTTTACTAAAGATATCCAGCCACTCTCAAGAGACTCCGCCTTTTACTAAAGATTTCCAGCGACTCTCAAGAGCCTCCGTCTTTTACTAAAGATTTCCAGCGACTCTCAAGAGCCTCCGCCTTTTACTGAAGATTTCCAGCGACTCTGAAGAGCCTCCGCCTTTTACAAAAGATCTCCAGCGACTCTAAATACACTTTGCTTTTCACTAAAGAAATCCAGCAACTCTCAAGAGACTCCGCCTTTTACTAAAGATATCCAGCGACTCTCAAGAGCCTCCGTCTTTTACTGAAGAAATCCAGCGACTCTGAAGAGCCTCCGCCTTTTACTAAAGATTTCCAGCGACTCTTAATACACTCCGCCTTTTACTGAAGAAATCCAGCGACTCTGAAGAGCCTCCGCCTTTTACTAAAGATTTCCAGCGACTCTAAATACACTCCGCCTTTTACTAAAGAAATCCATCGACTTTCAAGAGCCTTCGCCATTTACTAAAGATTTTCAGCGACTTTCAAGAGCCTCCGCCTTTTACTAAAGATTTCCAGCGAATCTCAAAAGCCTCCGCCTTTTACTAAAGAATTCCATCGACTTCCAAGAGCTTCCGCCTTTTACTAAAGATTTCCATCGACTTCCGAGAGCTTCCGCCTTTTACTAAAGATTTCCAGCCACTCTCAAGAGCCGCCGCCTTTTACTAAAGATTTCCAGCGACTCTCAAGAGCCTCCGCCTTTTACTAAAGATTTCCAGCGACTCTAAATGCACTTCGCCTCTCACCAAAGAAATCCAGCAACTCTCAAGAGACTCCGCCTTTTACTAAAGATTTCCAGCGACTCTTAATACACTCCGCCTTTATCTGAAAAAATCCAGCGACTCTGAAGAGCCTCCGCCTTTTACTAAAGATTTCCAGCGACTCTCAAGAGCCTTCGCCTTTTACTAAAGAATTCCATCGACTTCCAAGAGCTTCCGCCTGTTACTAAAGATTTCCAGCCACTCTCAAGAGCCGCCGCCTTTTACTAAAGATTTCCAGCGACACTCAAGAGCCTCCGCCTTTTACAAAAGATTTCCATCGACTTTCAAGAGCCTTCGCCTTTTACTAAAGATTTCCAGCGACTCTCAAGAGCCTCCGCCTTTTACTGAAGATTTCCAGCGACTCTGAAGAGCCTCCGCCTTTTACAAAAGATCTCCAGCGACTCTAAATACACTTTGCTTTTCACTAAAGAAATCCAGCAACTCTCAAGAGCCTCCGCCTTTTACTGAAGATTTCCAGCAACTCTCAAGAGCCTCCACCTTTTACTAAAGATTTCCAGCGACTCTCAAGAGCTTGCGCCTTTTACAAAAGATTTCCAGCAACTCTCAAGAGAATCCGCCTTATACATAAACTTTTCCTATTTTATCAAATAGAATTATTGGAAACTTACCTAGAGGCCCTCCACCACCCCCGTCAGCCACGCTGACGGTCCTCTATTATTTTGTTCAGCACAAAATCTTCACCTACAACATAAAGACATAATACCCGTTCCAAGAAAGGGTAGAGATTAAGAGAGGAATTTACAAATGATTTTATTGACTTGTACTAAAGATTTCTTATCGACAATTATCGCGATTTACTAAAGAATGCTATTGAACAAACGATTTCCGCCGATTCACTAAAGTTTCCCTAAGCTTTTACTAAAGATTTCCAGCGACACTCAAGAGCCACCGCCTTTTACTAAAGATTTCCAGTGACTCTTAATACACTCCGCCTTTTACTAAAGAAATCCAGCGACTCTCAAGAGCCTCCGCCTTTCACTAAAGATTTCCAGCGACTCTCAAGAGCCTCCGCCTTTTACTAAAGAATTCCAGCGACTCTCAAGAGCCTCCGCCTTTTACTAAAGATTTCCAGAGACTCTGAAGAGCCTCCGCCTTTTACTAAAGATTTCCATTGACTCTCAAGAGCCTCCGCCTTTTACCAAAGATTTCCAGCGACTCTAAATACACTCCGCCTTTTACTAAAGAAATCCAGCAACTCTCAAGAGCCTCCGCCTTTTACTAAAGATTTCCAGCGACTCTCAAGAGCATCCACCTTTTACTAAAGATTTCCATCGACTTTCAAGAGCCTTCGCCTTTTACTGAAAATTTCAAGCGACTTCCAAGAGCCTTCGCCTTTCACTTTAGATATCCATCGACTTTCAAGAACCTTCGCCTTTTACTAAAGATTTCCAGCGACTCTCAAGAGCCTCCGCCTTTTACTAAAGATTTCCAGCGACTCTGAATAGCCTCCGCCTTTTACAAAAGATTTCCAGCGACTCTCAAGGGCCTCCGCCTTTTACTAAAGAATTCCATCGACTTCTAAGAGCTTCCGCATTTCACCAAAAATTTCCAGCGGCTATGCAGAGCTTCCGCTTTTTATTAAAACTTTTCCTATTCTATCAAATAGAATTAATGGTAACTTACCCAGAGGCCCTCCACCACCCCCGTCAGCCACGCTGACGGTCCTCTATTATTTTGTCCAGCACAAAATCTTCACCTACAACATAAAGACATAATCCTCGTTCCCCGAATGGGTACAGATTAAAATAGGAATTTATAAATGGTTTTATCGATTTCTACTAAAGAATTCCTGTCGACAATTATCGCGATTTACTGAAGAATGTTATTGAACAAACGATTTCCGCCGAAACACTAAAGTTTCCCTGAGCTTTTACTAGAAATTTCCAGCGACACTCAAGAGCTTCCGTCTTTTACTAAAAATTTCAAGCGACTTTCAAGAGCCTTCGCCTTTTACTAAAAATTTCCATCGACTTTCAAGAACCTTCGCCTTTTACTGAAGATTTCCAGCGACTTTCAAGAGCCTTCGCCTTTTAATAAAGATTTCCATCGACTTTCAAGAACCTTCGCCTTCTACTAAAGATTTCCAGCGACTCTAAAGAGCCTCCGCCTTTTACTAAAGATTTCCATCGACTTTCAAGAGCCTTCGTCTTTTACTAAAGATTTCCAGCGACTCTCAAGAGCCTCCGCCTTTTACTAAAGATTTCCATCGACTTTCAAGAGCCTTCGCCTTTCACTAAAGATTTCCAGCGACCCTCAAGAGCCGCCGCCTTTTACTAAAGATTTCCAGCGACTCTCAAGAGCTTCCGCCTTTTACTAAAGATTTCCAGCGACTCTAAATGCACTTCGCCTTTCACTAAAGAAATCCAGCAACTCTCAAGAGACTCCGCCTTTTACTGAAGATTTCCAGCGACTCTTAATACACTCGGCCTTTTACTGAAGAAATCCAGCGACTCTGAAGAGCCTCCGCCTCCTACTGAAGAATTCCAGCGACTCTCAAGAGCCTCCGCCTTTTACTAAAGATTTCCAGCGAGTCTGAGTACACTCCGCCTTTTACTAAAGAAATCCATCGACTTTCAAGAGCCCTCGCCATTTACTAAAAATTTTCAGCGACTTTCAAGAGCCTCCGCCTTTTACTGAAAATTCCCATCGACTCTCACGAGCCTCCGCCTTTTACTAAAGATTTCCAGCGACTCTCAAGAGCCTCCGTTTTTTACTAAATAATTCCATCGACTTCCAAGAGCTTCCGCCTTTAACCAGAGATTTCCAGCGGCTGTGCATAGCTTCCGCTTTTTACTAAAACTTTTCCTATTTTTTCAAATAGAATTAATGGTAACCTACCCAGAGGCCCTCCACCACCCCCGTCAGCCACGCTGACGGTCCTCTATTATTTGTCCAGCACAAAATCTTCACCTACACCATAAAGACATAATCCCCGTTCCCCGAACGGGTACAGATTAAAATAGGAATTTATAAATGATTTTATCGATTTCTACTAAAGATTTCTAGTCGACAATTATCGCGATCTACTGAAGAATGCTATTGAACAAACGATTTCCGCCGAATCACTAAAGTGTCCCTAAGCTTTTACTAAAAATTTCCAGCGACACTCAAGAGCCTCCGCCTTTCACTAAAAATTTCAAGCGACTTTCAAAAGCCTTCGCCTTTCACTAAAGATTTCCATCGACTTTCAAGAACCTTCGCCTTTTACTAAAGATTTCCAGCGACTCTCAAGAGCCTCCGCCTTTTACTAAAGATTTCCATCGACTTTCAAGAGCCTTCGCCTTTTACTAAAGCTTTTCAGCGACTCTCGAGAGCCTCCGCCTTTTACTAAAGATTTCCAGCGACTCTCAAGATCCTCCGCCTTTTACTAAAGATTTCCAGCGACTCTCGAAAGCCTCCGCCTTTTACTAAAGATTTCCAGCGACTCTCAAGAACCTCCGCCTTTTACTAAAGATTTCCAGCGACTCTCAAGAGCTTCCGCCTTTTACAAAAGATTTCCAGCAACTCTCAAGAGCATCCGCCTTTTACTAAAACTTTTCTCATTTTATCAAATAGAATTATTGGAAACTTACCTAGAGGCCCTCCACCACCCCCGTCAGCCACGCTGACGGTCCTCTATTATTTTGTCCAGCACAAAATCTTCACCTACAACATAAAGACATAATCCCCGTTCCCCGAACGGGTAGAGATTAAGATAGGAATTTACAAATGATTTTATTGACTTGTACTAAAGATTTCCTGTCGACAATTATCGCGATTTACTGAAGAATGCCATTAAACAAACGATTTCCGCCGATTCACTAAAGTTTCCCTAAGCTTTTACTAAAAATTTCCATCGACTTTCAAGAGCCTTCGCCATTTACTAAAGATTTTCAGCAACTCTCAAGAGCCTTCGCCTTTTACTAAAGAATTCCATCGACTTCCAAGAGCTTCCGCCTTTTACTACAGATTTCCATCGACTTCCGAAAGCTTCCGCCTTTTACTAAAGATTTCCAGCCACTCTCAAGAGCCGCCGCCTTTTACCAAAGATTTCCAGCGACACTCAAGAGCCTCCGCCTTTTACTGAAAATTTCAAGCGACTTTCAAGAGCCTTCGCCTTTTACTTTAGATATCCATCGACTTTCAAGAACCTTCGCCTTTTACTAAAGATTTCCAGCGACCCTGAAGAGCCTCCGCCTTTTACCAAAGATTTCCAGCGACTCTCAAGAGCCTCCGCCTTTTACTGAAAATTTCAAGCGACTTTCAAGAGCCTTCGCCTTTTACTTTAGATATCCATCGACTTTCAAGAACCTTCGCCTTTTACTAAAGATTTCCAGCGACTCTCAAGAGCCTCCGCCTTTTACTGAAGAATTCCATCGACTTCCAAGAGCTTCCGCCTTTTACTAAAAATTTCCATCGACTTCCGAGAGCTTCCGCCTTTTACTAAAGATTTCCAGCCACTCTCAAAAGCCGCCGCCTTTTACTAAAGATTTCCAGCGACTCTCAAGAGCCTCCGCCTTTTACTAAAGATTTCCAGCGACTCTAAATGCACTTCGCCTCTCACTAAAGAAATCCAGCAACTCTCAAGAGACTCCGCCTTTTACTAAAGATTTCCAGCGACTCTCAAGAGCCTCCGCCTTTTACTAAAGAATTCCATCGACTTCCAAGAGCTTCCGCCTTTTACTAAAGATTTCCATCGACTTCCGAGAGCTTCCGCCTTTTACTAAAGATTTCCAGCTACTCTCAAGAGCCGCCGCTTTTTACTAAAGATTTCCAGCGACACTCAAGAGCCTCCGCCTTTTACTAAAGATTTCCAGCGAATCTCAAAAGCCTCCGCCTTTTACTAAAGAATTCCATCGACTTCCAAGAGCTTCCGCCTTTTACTAAAGATTTCCATCGACTTCCGAGAGCTTCCGCCTTTTACTAAAGATTTCCAGCCACTCTCAAGAGCCGCCGCCTTTTACTAAAGATTTCCAGCGACTCTCAAGAGCCTCCGCCTTTTACTAAAGATTTCCAGCGACTCTAAATGCACTTCGCCTCTCACCAAAGAAATCCAGCAACTCTCAAGAGACTCCGCCTTTTACTAAAGATTTCCAGCGACTCTTAATACACTCCGCCTTTATCTGAAAAAATCCAGCGACTCTGAAGAGCCTCCGCCTTTTACTAAAGATTTCCAGCGACTCTCAAGAGCCTTCGCCTTTTACTAAAGAATTCCATCGACTTCCAAGAGCTTCCGCCTGTTACTAAAGATTTCCAGCCACTCTCAAGAGCCGCCGCCTTTTACTAAAGATTTCCAGCGACACTCAAGAGCCTCCGCCTTTTACAAAAGATTTCCATCGACTTTCAAGAGCCTTCGCCTTTTACTAAAGATTTCCAGCGACTCTCAAGAGCCTCCGCCTTTTACTGAAGATTTCCAGCGACTCTGAAGAGCCTCCGCCTTTTACAAAAGATCTCCAGCGACTCTAAATACACTTTGCTTTTCACTAAAGAAATCCAGCAACTCTCAAGAGCCTCCGCCTTTTACTGAAGATTTCCAGCAACTCTCAAGAGCCTCCACCTTTTACTAAAGATTTCCAGCGACTCTCAAGAGCTTGCGCCTTTTACAAAAGATTTCCAGCAACTCTCAAGAGAATCCGCCTTATACATAAACTTTTCCTATTTTATCAAATAGAATTATTGGAAACTTACCTAGAGGCCCTCCACCACCCCCGTCAGCCACGCTGACGACAATTATCGCGATTTACTAAAGAATGCTATTGAACAAACGATTTCCGCCGATTCACTAAAGTTTCCCTAAGCTTTTACTAAAGATTTCCAGCGACACTCAAGAGCCACCGCCTTTTACTAAAGATTTCCAGTGACTCTTAATACACTCCGCCTTTTACTAAAGAAATCCAGCGACTCTCAAGAGCCTCCGCCTTTCACTAAAGATTTCCAGCGACTCTCAAGAGCCTCCGCCTTTTACTAAAGAATTCCAGCGACTCTCAAGAGCCTCCGCCTTTTACTAAAGATTTCCAGAGACTCTGAAGAGCCTCCGCCTTTTACTAAAGATTTCCATTGACTCTCAAGAGCCTCCGCCTTTTACCAAAGATTTCCAGCGACTCTAAATACACTCCGCCTTTTACTAAAGAAATCCAGCAACTCTCAAGAGCCTCCGCCTTTTACTAAAGATTTCCAGCGACTCTCAAGAGCATCCACCTTTTACTAAAGATTTCCATCGACTTTCAAGAGCCTTCGCCTATTACTAAAGATTTCCAGCGACTCTCAAGAGCCGCCGCCTCTTACTAAAGATTTCCAGCGACTCTGAAGAGCATCCGCCTTTTACTAAAGATTTCCAGCGACACTCAGGAGCCTCCGCCTTTTACTAAAGATTTCCATCGACTTTCAAGAGCCTTCGCTTTTTACTGAAGATCTCCAGCGACTCTCAAGAGCCTCCGCCTTTTACTAAAGATTTCCAGCGACTCTGAAGAGCCTCCGCCTTTTACTAAAGATTTCCAGCGACTCTCAAGAGCCTCCGCCTTTTACTAAAGATTTCCAGCGACTCTCAAAAGCCTCCGCCTTTTACTGAAGATTTCCAGCGACTCTCAAGAGCCTCCGCCTTTTACTAAAGAATTCCATCGACTTCCAAGAGCTTTCGCATTTCACCAAAAATTTCCAGCGGCTATGCAGAGCTTCCGCCTTTTACTAAAACTTTTCCTATTTTATCGAATAGAATTAATGGTAACTTACCCAGAGGCCCTCCACCACCCACGTCAGCCACGCTGACGGTCCTCTATTATTTTGTCCAGCACAAAATCTTCACCTACAACATAAAGACATAATCCCCGTTCCCCGAACGGGTACAGATTAAAATAGGAATTTATGAATGATTTTATGGATTTCTACTAATGATTTCCTGTCGACAATTATCGCGATTTACTGAAGAATGTTATTGAACAAACGATTTCCGCCGAATCACTAAAGTTTCCCTGAGCTTTTACTAAAAATTTCCAGCGACACTCAAGAGCCTCCGCCTTTTACTAAAAATTTCAAGCGACTCTTAATACACTCCGCCTTTATCTGAAAAAATCCAGCGACTCTGAAGAGCCTCCGCCTTTTACTAAAGATTTCCAGCGACTCTCAAGAGCCTCCGCCTTTTACTAAAGAATTCCAGCGACACTCAAGAGCCTCCGCCTTTTACTGAAAATTTCAAGCGACTTCCAAGAGCCTTCGCCTTTCACTTTAGATATCCATCGACTTTCAAGAACCTTCGCCTTTTACTAAAGATTTCCAGCGACTCTCAAGAGCCTCCGCCTTTTACTAAAGATTTCCAGCGACTCTGAATAGCCTCCGCCTTTTACTAAAGATTTCCAGCGACTCTCAAGAGCCTCCGCCTTTTACTAAAGATTTCCAGCGACTCTCAAGAGCCTCCGCCTTTTACTAAAGAATTCCATCGACTTCTAAGAGCTTCCGCATTTCACCAAAAATTTCCAGCGGCTATGCAGAGCTTCCGCTTTTTACTAAAACTTTTCCTATTCTATCAAATAGAATTAATGGTAACTTACCCAGAGGCCCTCCACCACCCCCGTCAGCCACGCTGACGGTCCTCTATTATTTTGTCCAGCACAAAATCTTCACCTACAACATAAAGACATAATCCTCGTTCCCCGAATGGGTACAGATTAAAATAGGAATTTATAAATGGTTTTATCGATTTCTACTAAAGAATTCCTGTCGACAATTATCGCGATTTACTGAAGAATGTTATTGAACAAACGATTTCCGCCGAAACACTAAAGTTTCCCTGAGCTTTTACTAGAAATTTCCAGCGACACTCAAGAGCTTCCGTCTGTTACTAAAAATTTCAAGCGACTTTCAAGAGCCTTCGCCTTTTACTAAAAATTTCCATCGACTTTCAAGAACCTTCGCCTTTTACTGAAGATTTCCAGCGACTTTCAAGAGCCTTCGCCTTTTAATAAATATTTCCATCGACTTTCAAGAACCTTCGCCTTCTACTAAAGATTTCCAGCGACTCTAAAGAGCCTCCGCCTTTTACTAAAGATTTCCATCGACTTTCAAGAGCCTTCGTCTTTTACTAAAGATTTCCAGCGACTCTCAAGAGCCTCCGCCTTTTACTAAAGATTTCCATCGACTTTCAAGAGCCTTCGCCTTTCACTAAAGATTTCCAGCGACCCTCAAGAGCCGCCGCCTTTTACTAAAGATTTCCAGCGACTCTCAAGAGCTTCCGCCTTTTACTAAAGATTTCCAGCGACTCTAAATGCACTTCGCCTTTCACTAAAGAAATCCAGCAACTCTCAAGAGACTCCGCCTTTTACTGAAGATTTCCAGCGACTCTTAATACACTCGGCCTTTTACTGAAGAAATCCAGCGACTCTGAAGAGCCTCCGCCTCCTACTGAAGAATTCCAGCGACTCTCAAGAGCCTCCGCCTTTTACTAAAGATTTCCAGCGAGTCTGAGTACACTCCGCCTTTTACTAAAGAAATCCATCGACTTTCAAGAGCCCTCGCCATTTACTAAAAATTTTCAGCGACTTTCAAGAGCCTCCGCCTTTTACTGAAAATTCCCATCGACTCTCACGAGCCTCCGCCTTTTACTAAAGATTTCCAGCGACTCTCAAGAGCCTCCGTTTTTTACTAAATAATTCCATCGACTTCCAAGAGCTTCCGCCTTTAACCAGAGATTTCCAGCGGCTGTGCATAGCTTCCGCTTTTTACTAAAACTTTTCCTATTTTTTCAAATAGAATTAATGGTAACCTACCCAGAGGCCCTCCACCACCCCCGTCAGCCACGCTGACGGTCCTCTATTATTTGTCCAGCACAAAATCTTCACCTACACCATAAAGACATAATCCCCGTTCCCCGAACGGGTACAGATTAAAATAGGAATTTATAAATGATTTTATCGATTTCTACTAAAGATTTCTAGTCGACAATTATCGCGATCTACTGAAGAATGCTATTGAACAAACGATTTCCGCCGAATCACTAAAGTGTCCCTAAGCTTTTACTAAAAATTTCCAGCGACACTCAAGAGCCTCCGCCTTTCACTAAAAATTTCAAGCGACTTTCAAAAGCCTTCGCCTTTCACTAAAGATTTCCATCGACTTTCAAGAACCTTCGCCTTTTACTAAAGATTTCCAGCGACTCTCAAGAGCCTCCGCCTTTTACTAAAGATTTCCATCGACTTTCAAGAGCCTTCGCCTTTTACTAAAGCTTTTCAGCGACTCTCGAGAGCCTCCGCCTTTTACTAAAGATTTCCAGCGACTCTCAAGATCCTCCGCCTTTTACTAAAGATTTCCAGCGACTCTCGAAAGCCTCCGCCTTTTACTAAAGATTTCCAGCGACTCTCAAGAACCTCCGCCTTTTACTAAAGATTTCCAGCGACTCTCAAGAGCTTCCGCCTTTTACAAAAGATTTCCAGCAACTCTCAAGAGCATCCGCCTTTTACTAAAACTTTTCTCATTTTATCAAATAGAATTATTGGAAACTTACCTAGAGGCCCTCCACCACCCCCGTCAGCCACGCTGACGGTCCTCTATTATTTTGTCCAGCACAAAATCTTCACCTACAACATAAAGACATAATCCCCGTTCCCCGAACGGGTAGAGATTAAGATAGGAATTTACAAATGATTTTATTGACTTGTACTAAAGATTTCCTGTCGACAATTATCGCGATTTACTGAAGAATGCCATTAAACAAACGATTTCCGCCGATTCACTAAAGTTTCCCTAAGCTTTTACTAAAAATTTCCATCGACTTTCAAGAGCCTTCGCCATTTACTAAAGATTTTCAGCGACTCTCAAGAGCCTTCGCCTTTTACTAAAGAATTCCATCGACTTCCAAGAGCTTCCGCCTTTTACTACAGATTTCCATCGACTTCCGAAAGCTTCCGCCTTTTACTAAAGATTTCCAGCCACTCTCAAGAGCCGCCGCCTTTTACCAAAGATTTCCAGCGACACTCAAGAGCCTCCGCCTTTTACTGAAAATTTCAAGCGACTTTCAAGAGCCTTCGCCTTTTACTTTAGATATCCATCGACTTTCAAGAACCTTCGCCTTTTACTAAAGATTTCCAGCGACTCTCAAGAGCCTCCGCCTTTTACTAAAGATTTCCATCGACTTTCAAGAACCTTCGCCTTTTACTAAAGATTTCCAGCGACTCTCAAGAGCCTCCGCCTTCTACTAAAGATTTCCAGCGACCCTGAAGAGCCTCCGCCTTTTACCAAAGATTTCCAGCGACTCTCAAGAGCCTCCGCCTTTTACTGAAAATTTCAAGCGACTTTCAAGAGCCTTCGCCTTTTACTTTAGATATCCATCGACTTTCAAGAACCTTCGCCTTTTACTAAAGATTTCCAGCGACTCTCAAGAGCCTCCGCCTTTTACTGAAGAATTCCATCGACTTCCAAGAGCTTCCGCCTTTTACTAAAAATTTCCATCGACTTCCGAGAGCTTCCGCCTTTTACTAAAGATTTCCAGCCACTCTCAAAAGCCGCCGCCTTTTACTAAAGATTTCCAGCGACTCTCAAGAGCCTCCGCCTTTTACTAAAGATTTCCAGCGACTCTAAATGCACTTCGCCTCTCACTAAAGAAATCCAGCAACTCTCAAGAGACTCCGCCTTTTACTAAAGATTTCCAGCGACTCTCAAGAGCCTCCGCCTTTTACTAAAGAATTCCATCGACTTCCAAGAGCTTCCGCCTTTTACTAAAGATTTCCATCGACTTCCGAGAGCTTCCGCCTTTTACTAAAGATTTCCAGCTACTCTCAAGAGCCGCCGCTTTTTACTAAAGATTTCCAGCGACACTCAAGAGCCTCCGCCTTTTACTAAAGATTTCCAGCGACTCTCAAGAGCCTCCGCCTTTTACCAAAGATTTCCAGCGACTCTCAAGAGCCTCCGCCTTTTACTGAAAATTTCAAGCGACTTTCAAGAACTTTCGCCTTTTACTAAAGATTTCCAGCGACTCTCAAGAGCCTCCGCCTTTTACTAAAGATTTCCATCGACTTTCAAGAACCTTCGCCTTTTACTAAAGATTTCCAGCGACTCTCAAGAGCCTCCGCCTTCTACTAAAGATTTCCAGCGACCCTGAAGAGCCTCCGCCTTTTACCAAAGATTTCCAGCGACTCTCAAGAGCCTCCGCCTTTTACTGAAAATTTCAAGCGACTTTCAAGAGCCTTCGCCTTTTACTTTAGATATCCATCGACTTTCAAGAACCTTCGCCTTTTACTAAAGATTTCCAGCGACTCTCAAGAGCCTCCGCCTTTTACTGAAGAATTCCATCGACTTCCAAGAGCTTCCGCCTTTTACTAAAAATTTCCATCGACTTCCGAGAGCTTCCGCCTTTTACTAAAGATTTCCAGCCACTCTCAAGAGCCGCCGCCTTTTACTAAAGATTTCCAGCGACTCTCAAGAGCCTCCGCCTTTTACTAAAGATTTCCAGCGACTCTAAATGCACTTCGCCTCTCACTAAAGAAATCCAGCAACTCTCAAGAGACTCCGCCTTTTACTAAAGATTTCCAGCGACTCTCAAGAGCCTCCGCCTTTTACTAAAGAATTCCATCGACTTCCAAGAGCTTCCGCCTTTTACTAAAGATTTCCATCGACTTCCGAGAGCTTCCGCCTTTTACTAAAGATTTCCAGCGACACTCAAGAGCCTCCGCCTTTTACTAAAGATTTCCAGCGACTCTCAAGAGCCTCCGCCTTTTACTAAAGAATTCCAGCGACACTCAAGAACCTCCGCCTTTTACTGAAAATTTCAAGCGACTTCCAAGAGCCTTCGCCTTTCACTTTAGATATCCATCGACTTTCAAGAACCTTCGCCTTTTACTAAAGATTTCCAGCGACTCTCAAGAGCCTCTGCCTTTTACTAAAGATTTCCAGCGACTCTGAAGAGCCTCCGCCTTTTACTAAAGATTTCCAGCGACTCTCAAGAGCCTCCGCCTTTTACTAAAGATTTCCAGCGACTCTCAAGAGCCTCCGCCTTTTACAAAAGATTTCCAGCGACTCTCAAGGGCCTCCGCCTTTTACTAAAGAATTCCATCGACTTCTAAGAGCTTCCGCATTTCACCAAAAATTTCCAGCGGCTATGCAGAGCTTCCGCTTTTTACTAAAACTTTTCCTATTCTATCAAATAGAATTAATGGTAACTTACCCAGAGGCCCTCCACCACCCCCGTCAGCCACGCTGACGGTCCTCTATTATTTTGTCCAGCACAAAATCTTCACCTACAACATAAAGACATAATCCTCGTTCCCCGAATGGGTACAGATTAAAATAGGAATTTATAAATGATTTTATCGATTTCTACTAAAGAATTCCTGTCAACAATTATCGCGATTTACTGAAGAATGTTATTGAACAAACGATTTCCGCCGAAACACTAAAGTTTCCCTGAGCTTTTACTAGAAATTTCCAGCGACACTCAAGAGCTACCGTCTTTTACTAAAAATTTCAAGCGACTTTCAAGAGCCTTCGCCTTTTACTAAAAATTTCCATCGACTTTCAAGAACCTTCGCCTTTTACTGAAGATTTCCAGCGACTTTCAAGAGCCTTCGCCTTTTACTAAAGATTTCCATCGACTTTCAAGAACCTTCGCCTTCTACTAAAGATTTCCAGCGACTCCAAAGAGCCTCCGCCTTTTACTAAAGATTTCCATCGACTTTCAAGAGCCTTCGTCTTTTACTAAAGATTTCCAGCGACTCTCAAGAGCCTCCGCCTTTTACTAAAGATTTCCATCGACTTTCAAGAGCCTTCGCCTTTCACTAAAGATTTCCAGCGACCCTCAAGAGCCGCCGCCTTTTACTAAAGATTTCCAGCGACTCTCAAGAGCTTCCGCCTTTTACTAAAGATTTCCAGCGACTCTAAATGCACTTCGCCTTTCACTAAAGAAATCCAGCAACTCTCAAGAGACTCCGCCTTTTACTGAAGATTTCCAGCGACTCTTAATACACTCGGCCTTTTACTGAAGAAATCCAGCGACTCTGAAGAGCCTCCGCCTCCTACTGAAGAATTCCAGCGACTCTCAAGAGCCTCCGCCTATTACTAAAGATTTCCAGCGAGTCTGAGTACACTCCGCCTTTTTGCTAAAGAAATCCATCGACTTTCAAGAGCCCTCGCCATTTACTAAAAATTTTCAGCGACTTTCAAGAGCCTCCGCCTTTTACTGAAAATTCCCATCGACTCTCACGAGCCTCCGCCTTTTACTAAAGATTTCCAGCGACTCTCAAGAGCCTCCGTTTTTTACTAAATAATTCCATCGACTTCCAAGAGCTTCCGCCTTTAACCAGAGATTTCCAGCGGCTGTGCATAGCTTCCACTTTTTACTAAAACTTTTCCTATTTTTTCAAATAGAATTAATGGTAACCTACCCAGAGGCCCTCCACCACCCCCGTCAGCCACGCTGACGGTCCTCTATTATTTGTCCAGCACAAAATCTTCACCTACACCATAAAGACATAATCCCCGTTCCCCGAACGGGTACAGATTAAAATAGGAATTTATAAATGATTTTATCGATTTCTACTAAAGATTTCTAGTCGACAATTATCGCGATCTACTGAAGAATGCTATTGAACAAACGATTTCCGCCGAATCACTAAAGTGTCCCTAAGCTTTTACTAAAAATTTCCAGCGACACTCAAGAGCCTCCGCCTTTCACTAAAAATTTCAAGCGACTTTCAAAAGCCTTCGCCTTTCACTAAAGATTTCCATCGACTTTCAAGAACCTTCGCCTTTTACTAAAGATTTCCAGCGACTCTCAAGAGCCTCCGCCTTTTACTAAAGATTTCCATCGACTTTCAAGAGCCTTCGCCTTTTACTAAAGCTTTTCAGCGACTCTCGAGAGCCTCCGCCTTTTACTAAAGATTTCCAGCGACTCTCAAGATCCTCCGCCTTTTACTAAAGATTTCCAGCGACTCTCGAAAGCCTCCGCCTTTTACTAAAGATTTCCAGCGACTCTCAAGAACCTCCGCCTTTTACTAAAGATTTCCAGCGACTCTCAAGAGCTTCCGCCTTTTACAAAAGATTTCCAGCAACTCTCAAGAGCATCCGCCTTTTACTAAAACTTTTCTCATTTTATCAAATAGAATTATTGGAAACTTACCTAGAGGCCCTCCACCACCCCCGTCAGCCACGCTGACGGTCCTCTATTATTTTGTCCAGCACAAAATCTTCACCTACAACATAAAGACATAATCCCCGTTCCCCGAACGGGTAGAGATTAAGATAGGAATTTACAAATGATTTTATTGACTTGTACTAAAGATTTCCTGTCGACAATTATCGCGATTTACTGAAGAATGCCATTAAACAAACGATTTCCGCCGATTCACTAAAGTTTCCCTAAGCTTTTACTAAAAATTTCCATCGACTTTCAAGAGCCTTCGCCATTTACTAAAGATTTTCAGCAACTCTCAAGAGCCTTCGCCTTTTACTAAAGAATTCCATCGACTTCCAAGAGCTTCCGCCTTTTACTACAGATTTCCATCGACTTCCGAAAGCTTCCGCCTTTTACTAAAGATTTCCAGCCACTCTCAAGAGCCGCCGCCTTTTACCAAAGATTTCCAGCGACACTCAAGAGCCTCCGCCTTTTACTGAAAATTTCAAGCGACTTTCAAGAGCCTTCGCCTTTTACTTTAGATATCCATCGACTTTCAAGAACCTTCGCCTTTTACTAAAGATTTCCAGCGACTCTCAAGAGCCTCCGCCTTTTACTAAAGATTTCCATCGACTTTCAAGAGCCTTCGCCTTTTACTAAAGATTTCCAGCGACTCTCAAGAGCCTCCGCCTTCTACTAAAGATTTCCAGCGACCCTGAAGAGCCTCCGCCTTTTACCAAAGATTTCCAGCGACTCTCAAGAGCCTCCGCCTTTTACTGAAAATTTCAAGCGACTTTCAAGAGCCTTCGCCTTTTACTTTAGATATCCATCGACTTTCAAGAACCTTCGCCTTTTACTAAAGATTTCCAGCGACTCTCAAGAGCCTCCGCCTTTTACTAAAGAATTCCATCGACTTCCAAGAGCTTCCGCCTTTTACTAAAAATTTCCATCGACTTCCGAGAGCTTCCGCCTTTTACTAAAGATTTCCAGCCACTCTCAAGAGCCGCCGCCTTTTACTAAAGATTTCCAGCGACTCTCAAGAGCCTCCGCCTTTTACTAAAGATTTCCAGCGACTCTAAATGCACTTCGCCTCTCACTAAAGAAATCCAGCAACTCTCAAGAGACTCCGCCTTTTACTAAAGATTTCCAGCGACTCTCAAGAGCCTCCGCCTTTTACTAAAGAATTCCATCGACTTCCAAGAGCTTCCGCCTTTTACTAAAGATTTCCATCGACTTCCGAGAGCTTCCGCCTTTTACTAAAGATTTCCAGCTACTCTCAAGAGCCGCCGCTTTTTACTAAAGATTTCCAGCGACACTCAAGAGCCTCCGCCTTTTACTAAAGATTTCCAGCGACTCTCAAGAGACGCCGCCTTTTACTAAAGATTTCCAGCGACTCTCAAGAGCATCCACCTTTTACTAAAGATTTCCAACGACTCTCAAGAGCCTCCGCCTTTTACTAAAGAATTCCATCGACTTCCAAGTGCTTTCGCATTTCACCAAAAATTTCCAGCGGCTATGCAGAGCTTCCGCCTTTTACTAAAACTTTTCCTATTTTATCAAATAGAATTAATGGTAACTTACCCAGAGGCCCTCCACCACCCCCGTCAGCCACGCTGACGGTCCTCTATTATTTTGTCCAGCACAAAATCTTCACCTACAACATAAAGACATAATCCCCGTTCCCCGAACGGGTACAGATTAAAATAGGAATTTATGAATGATTTTATCGATTTCCTGTCGACAATTATCGCGATTTACTGAAGAATGTTATTGAACAAACGATTTCCGCCGAATCACTAAAGTTTCCCTAAGATTTTACTAAAAATTTCCAGCGACACTCAAGAGCCTTCGCCTTTTACTAAAGATTTCCATCGACTTTCAAGAACCTTCGCCTTTTACTAAAGATTTACAGCGACTTCCAAGTGCCTCCGCCTTTTACTAAAGATTTCCATCGACTTTCAAGAGCCTTCGCCTTTTACTAAACATTTCCACCGACTCTCAAGAGCCTCCGCCTTTTACTAAAGATTTCCAGCGACTCTCAAGAGCCTCCGCCTTTTACTAAAGATTTCCAGCGACTCTCAAGAGCATCCACCTTTTACTAAAGATTTCTATTGACTTTCAAGAGCCTCCGCCTTTTACTAAAGCTTTCCAGAGACTCTAAAGAGCCTCCGCCTTTCACAAAAGATTTCCATAGACTCTCAAGAGCCTCCGCCTTTTACCAAAGATTTCCAACGACTCTAAATACTCTTCGCCTTTTACTAAAGATTTCCATCGACTTTCAAGAGCCTTCGCCTTTTACTAAAGATTTCCAGCGACTCTCAAGAGCCGCCGCCTTTTACTAATGATTTCCAGCGACTCTCAAGAGCCTCCGCCTTTTACTAAAGAATTCCATCGACTTCCAAGAGCTTCCGCATTTCACCAAAAATTTCCAGCGGCTATGCAGAGCTTCCGCCTTTTACTAAAACTTTTCCTATTTTATCAAATAGAATTAATGGTGACTTACCCAGAGGCCCTCCATCACCCCCGTCAGCCACGCTGACGGTCCTCTATTATTTTGTCTAGCACAAAATCTTCACCTACAACATAAAGACATAATCCCCGTTCCCCGAACGGGTACAGATTAAAAAAGGAATTTATGAATGATTTTATCGATTTCCTGTCGACAATTATCGCGATTTACTGAAGAATGTTATTGAACAAACGATTTCCGCCGAATCACTAAAGTTTCCCTAAGGTTTTACTAAAAATTTCCAGCGACACTCAAGAGCCTCCGCCTTTTACTAAAAATTTCAAGCGACTTTCAAGAACCTTCGCCTTTTACTAAAGATTTCCAGCGACTCTCGTGAGCCTCCGCCTTTTACTAAAAATTTCCAGCGACTATCAAGAGCCTCCGCCTTTTACTAAAGATTTCCAGCGACTCTCAAGAGCCTCCGCCCTTTATTAAATATTTCCAGCGACTCTCAAGAGCATCCACCTTTTACTAAAGATTTCCATCGACTTTCAAGAGCCTTCGCCTTTTACTAAAGATTTCCAGCGACTCTCAAGAGACGCCGCCTTTTACTAAAGATTTCCAGCGACTCTCAAGAGCATCCACCTTTTACTAAAGATTTCCAACGACTCTCAAGAGCCTCCGCCTTTTACTAAAGAATTCCATCGACTTCCAAGTGCTTTCGCATTTCACCAAAAATTTCCAGCGGCTATGCAGAGCTTCCGCCTTTTACTAAATCTTTTCCTATTTTATCAAATAGAATTAATGGTAACTTACCCAGAGGCCCTCCACCACCCCCGTCAGCCACGCTGACGGTCCTCTATTATTTTGTCCAGCACAAAATCTTCACCTACAACATAAAGACATAATCCTCGTTCCCCGAACGGGTACAGATTAAAATAGGAATTTATGAATGATTTTATCGATTTCTACTAATGATTTCCTGTCGACAATTATCGCGATTTACTGAAGAATGTTATTGAACAAACGATTTCCGCCGAATCACTAAAGTTTTCCTGAGCTTTTACTAAAAATTTCCAGCGACACTCAAGAGCCTCCGCCTTTTACTAAAAATTTCAAGCGACTTTCAAGAGCCTTCGCCTTTTACTAAAGATTTCCATCGACTTTCAAGAACCTTCGCCTTTTACTAAAGATTTCCAGCGACTCTCAAGAGCCTACGCCTTTTACTAAAGATTTCCAGCGACTCTCAAGAGCCTCCGCCTTTTACTAAAGATTTCCAGCGACTCTCAAGAGCCTCCGTTTTTACTAAAGATATCCAGCGACTCTCAAGGGCCTCCGACTTTTACTAAAGATTTCCAGCGACTCTCAAGAGCCTTCGCCTTTCAATAAAGAATTCTAGCGACTCTCAAGAGCCTCCGCCTTTTACTAAAGATTTCCAGCGACTCTGAAGAGCCTCCGCCTTTTACTAAAGATTTCCAGCGACTCTCAAGAGCCTCCGCCTTTTACTAAAGATTTCCAGCGACTCTCAAAAGCCTCCGCCTTTTACTGAAGATTTCCAGCGACTCTCAAGAGCCTCCGCCTTTTACTAAAGAATTCCATCGACTTCCAAGAGCTTTCGCATTTCACCAAAAATTTCCAGCGGCTATGCAGAGCTTCCGCCTTTTACTAAAACTTTTCCTATTTTATCGAATAGAATTAATGGTAACTTACCCAGAGGCCCTCCACCACCCACGTCAGCCACGCTGACGGTCCTCTATTATTTTGTCCAGCACAAAATCTTCACCTACAACATAAAGACATAATCCCCGTTCCCCGAACGGGTACAGATTAAAATAGGAATTTATGAATGATTTTATCGATTTCTACTAATGATTTCCTGTCGACAATTATCGCGATTTACTGAAGAATGTTATTGAACAAACGATTTCCGCCGAATCACTAAAGTTTCCCTGAGCTTTTACTAAAAATTTCCAGCGACACTCAAGAGCCTCCGCCTTTTACTAAAAATTTCAAGCGACTCTTAATACACTCCGCCTTTATCTGAAAAAATCCAGCGACTCTGAAGAGCCTCCGCCTTTTACTAAAGATTTTCAGCGACTCTCAAGAGCCTCCGCCTTTTACTAAAGAATTCCAGCGACACTCAAGAGCCTCCGCCTTTTACTGAAAATTTCAAGCGACTTCCAAGAGCCTTCGCCTTTCACTTTAGATATCCATCGACTTTCAAGAACCTTCGCCTTTTACTAAAGATTTCCAGCGACTCTCAAGAGCCTCCGCCTTTTACTAAAGATTTCCAGCGACTCTGAATAGCCTCCGCCTTTTACTAAAGATTTCCAGCGACTCTCAAGAGCCTCCGCCTTTTACTAAAGATTTCCAGCGACTCTCAAGAGCCTCCGCCTTTTACTAAAGAATTCCATCGACTTCTAAGAGCTTCCGCATTTCACCAAAAATTTCCAGCGGCTATGCAGAGCTTCCGCTTTTTACTAAAACTTTTCCTATTCTATCAAATAGAATTAATGGTAACTTACCCAGAGGCCCTCCACCACCCCCGTCAGCCACGCTGACGGTCCTCTATTATTTTGTCCAGCACAAAATCTTCACCTACAACATAAAGACATAATCCTCGTTCCCCGAATGGGTACAGATTAAAATAGGAATTTATAAATGGTTTTATCGATTTCTACTAAAGAATTCCTGTCGACAATTATCGCGATTTACTGAAGAATGTTATTGAACAAACGATTTCCGCCGAAACACTAAAGTTTCCCTGAGCTTTTACTAGAAATTTCCAGCGACACTCAAGAGCTTCCGTCTGTTACTAAAAATTTCAAGCGACTTTCAAGAGCCTTCGCCTTTTACTAAAAATTTCCATCGACTTTCAAGAACCTTCGCCTTTTACTGAAGATTTCCAGCGACTTTCAAGAGCCTTCGCCTTTTAATAAATATTTCCATCGACTTTCAAGAACCTTCGCCTTCTACTAAAGATTTCCAGCGACTCTAAAGAGCCTCCGCCTTTTACTAAAGATTTCCATCGACTTTCAAGAGCCTTCGTCTTTTACTAAAGATTTCCAGCGACTCTCAAGAGCCTCCGCCTTTTACTAAAGATTTCCATCGACTTTCAAGAGCCTTCGCCTTTCACTAAAGATTTCCAGCGACCCTCAAGAGCCGCCGCCTTTTACTAAAGATTTCCAGCGACTCTCAAGAGCTTCCGCCTTTTACTAAAGATTTCCAGCGACTCTAAATGCACTTCGCCTTTCACTAAAGAAATCCAGCAACTCTCAAGAGACTCCGCCTTTTACTGAAGATTTCCAGCGACTCTTAATACACTCGGCCTTTTACTGAAGAAATCCAGCGACTCTGAAGAGCCTCCGCCTCCTACTGAAGAATTCCAGCGACTCTCAAGAGCCTCCGCCTTTTACTAAAGATTTCCAGCGAGTCTGAGTACACTCCGCCTTTTACTAAAGAAATCCATCGACTTTCAAGAGCCCTCGCCATTTACTAAAAATTTTCAGCGACTTTCAAGAGCCTCCGCCTTTTACTGAAAATTCCCATCGACTCTCACGAGCCTCCGCCTTTTACTAAAGATTTCCAGCGACTCTCAAGAGCCTCCGTTTTTTACTAAATAATTCCATCGACTTCCAAGAGCTTCCGCCTTTAACCAGAGATTTCCAGCGGCTGTGCATAGCTTCCGCTTTTTACTAAAACTTTTCCTATTTTTTCAAATAGAATTAATGGTAACCTACCCAGAGGCCCTCCACCACCCCCGTCAGCCACGCTGACGGTCCTCTATTATTTGTCCAGCACAAAATCTTCACCTACACCATAAAGACATAATCCCCGTTCCCCGAACGGGTACAGATTAAAATAGGAATTTATAAATGATTTTATCGATTTCTACTAAAGATTTCTAGTCGACAATTATCGCGATCTACTGAAGAATGCTATTGAACAAACGATTTCCGCCGAATCACTAAAGTGTCCCTAAGCTTTTACTAAAAATTTCCAGCGACACTCAAGAGCCTCCGCCTTTCACTAAAAATTTCAAGCGACTTTCAAAAGCCTTCGCCTTTCACTAAAGATTTCCATCGACTTTCAAGAACCTTCGCCTTTTACTAAAGATTTCCAGCGACTCTCAAGAGCCTCCGCCTTTTACTAAAGATTTCCATCGACTTTCAAGAGCCTTCGCCTTTTACTAAAGCTTTTCAGCGACTCTCGAGAGCCTCCGCCTTTTACTAAAGATTTCCAGCGACTCTCAAGATCCTCCGCCTTTTACTAAAGATTTCCAGCGACTCTCGAAAGCCTCCGCCTTTTACTAAAGATTTCCAGCGACTCTCAAGAACCTCCGCCTTTTACTAAAGATTTCCAGCGACTCTCAAGAGCTTCCGCCTTTTACAAAAGATTTCCAGCAACTCTCAAGAGCATCCGCCTTTTACTAAAACTTTTCTCATTTTATCAAATAGAATTATTGGAAACTTACCTAGAGGCCCTCCACCACCCCCGTCAGCCACGCTGACGGTCCTCTATTATTTTGTCCAGCACAAAATCTTCACCTACAACATAAAGACATAATCCCCGTTCCCCGAACGGGTAGAGATTAAGATAGGAATTTACAAATGATTTTATTGACTTGTACTAAAGATTTCCTGTCGACAATTATCGCGATTTACTGAAGAATGCCATTAAACAAACGATTTCCGCCGATTCACTAAAGTTTCCCTAAGCTTTTACTAAAAATTTCCATCGACTTTCAAGAGCCTTCGCCATTTACTAAAGATTTTCAGCGACTCTCAAGAGCCTTCGCCTTTTACTAAAGAATTCCATCGACTTCCAAGAGCTTCCGCCTTTTACTACAGATTTCCATCGACTTCCGAAAGCTTCCGCCTTTTACTAAAGATTTCCAGCCACTCTCAAGAGCCGCCGCCTTTTACCAAAGATTTCCAGCGACACTCAAGAGCCTCCGCCTTTTACTGAAAATTTCAAGCGACTTTCAAGAGCCTTCGCCTTTTACTTTAGATATCCATCGACTTTCAAGAACCTTCGCCTTTTACTAAAGATTTCCAGCGACTCTCAAGAGCCTCCGCCTTTTACTAAAGATTTCCATCGACTTTCAAGAACCTTCGCCTTTTACTAAAGATTTCCAGCGACTCTCAAGAGCCTCCGCCTTCTACTAAAGATTTCCAGCGACCCTGAAGAGCCTCCGCCTTTTACCAAAGATTTCCAGCGACTCTCAAGAGCCTCCGCCTTTTACTGAAAATTTCAAGCGACTTTCAAGAGCCTTCGCCTTTTACTTTAGATATCCATCGACTTTCAAGAACCTTCGCCTTTTACTAAAGATTTCCAGCGACTCTCAAGAGCCTCCGCCTTTTACTGAAGAATTCCATCGACTTCCAAGAGCTTCCGCCTTTTACTAAAAATTTCCATCGACTTCCGAGAGCTTCCGCCTTTTACTAAAGATTTCCAGCCACTCTCAAAAGCCGCCGCCTTTTACTAAAGATTTCCAGCGACTCTCAAGAGCCTCCGCCTTTTACTAAAGATTTCCAGCGACTCTAAATGCACTTCGCCTCTCACTAAAGAAATCCAGCAACTCTCAAGAGACTCCGCCTTTTACTAAAGATTTCCAGCGACTCTCAAGAGCCTCCGCCTTTTACTAAAGAATTCCATCGACTTCCAAGAGCTTCCGCCTTTTACTAAAGATTTCCATCGACTTCCGAGAGCTTCCGCCTTTTACTAAAGATTTCCAGCTACTCTCAAGAGCCGCCGCTTTTTACTAAAGATTTCCAGCGACACTCAAGAGCCTCCGCCTTTTACTAAAGATTTCCAGCGACTCTCAAGAGCCTCCGCCTTTTACCAAGGATTTCCAGCGACTCTCAAGAGCCTCCGCCTTTTACTGAAAATTTCAAGCGACTTTCAAGAACCTTCGCCTTTTACTAAAGATTTCCAGCGACTCTCAAGAGCCTCCGCCTTTTACTAAAGATTTCCATCGACTTTCAAGAACCTTCGCCTTTTACTAAAGATTTCCAGCGACTCTCAAGAGCCTCCGCCTTCTACTAAAGATTTCCAGCGACCCTGAAGAGCCTCCGCCTTTTACCAAAGATTTCCAGCGACTCTCAAGAGCCTCCGCCTTTTACTGAAAATTTCAAGCGACTTTCAAGAGCCTTCGCCTTTTACTTTAGATATCCATCGACTTTCAAGAACCTTCGCCTTTTACTAAAGATTTCCAGCGACTCTCAAGAGCCTCCGCCTTTTACTGAAGAATTCCATCGACTTCCAAGAGCTTCCGCCTTTTACTAAAAATTTCCATCGACTTCCGAGAGCTTCCGCCTTTTACTAAAGATTTCCAGCCACTCTCAAGAGCCGCCGCCTTTTACTAAAGATTTCCAGCGACTCTCAAGAGCCTCCGCCTTTTACTAAAGATTTCCAGCGACTCTAAATGCACTTCGCCTCTCACTAAAGAAATCCAGCAACTCTCAAGAGACTCCGCCTTTTACTAAAGATTTCCAGCGACTCTCAAGAGCCTCCGCCTTTTACTAAAGAATTCCATCGACTTCCAAGAGCTTCCGCCTTTTACTAAAGATTTCCATCGACTTCCGAGAGCTTCCGCCTTTTACTAAAGATTTCCAGCGACACTCAAGAGCCTCCGCCTTTTACTAAAGATTTCCAGCGACTCTCAAGAGCCTCCGCCTTTTACTAAAGAATTCCAGCGACACTCAAGAACCTCCGCCTTTTACTGAAAATTTCAAGCGACTTCCAAGAGCCTTCGCCTTTCACTTTAGATATCCATCGACTTTCAAGAACCTTCGCCTTTTACTAAAGATTTCCAGCGACTCTCAAGAGCCTCTGCCTTTTACTAAAGATTTCCAGCGACTCTGAAGAGCCTCCGCCTTTTACTAAAGATTTCCAGCGACTCTCAAGAGCCTCCGCCTTTTACTAAAGATTTCCAGCGACTCTCAAGAGCCTCCGCCTTTTACAAAAGATTTCCAGCGACTCTCAAGGGCCTCCGCCTTTTACTAAAGAATTCCATCGACTTCTAAGAGCTTCCGCATTTCACCAAAAATTTCCAGCGGCTATGCAGAGCTTCCGCTTTTTACTAAAACTTTTCCTATTCTATCAAATAGAATTAATGGTAACTTACCCAGAGGCCCTCCACCACCCCCGTCAGCCACGCTGACGGTCCTCTATTATTTTGTCCAGCACAAAATCTTCACCTACAACATAAAGACATAATCCTCGTTCCCCGAATGGGTACAGATTAAAATAGGAATTTATAAATGATTTTATCGATTTCTACTAAAGAATTCCTGTCAACAATTATCGCGATTTACTGAAGAATGTTATTGAACAAACGATTTCCGCCGAAACACTAAAGTTTCCCTGAGCTTTTACTAGAAATTTCCAGCGACACTCAAGAGCTACCGTCTTTTACTAAAAATTTCAAGCGACTTTCAAGAGCCTTCGCCTTTTACTAAAAATTTCCATCGACTTTCAAGAACCTTCGCCTTTTACTGAAGATTTCCAGCGACTTTCAAGAGCCTTCGCCTTTTACTAAAGATTTCCATCGACTTTCAAGAACCTTCGCCTTCTACTAAAGATTTCCAGCGACTCCAAAGAGCCTCCGCCTTTTACTAAAGATTTCCATCGACTTTCAAGAGCCTTCGTCTTTTACTAAAGATTTCCAGCGACTCTCAAGAGCCTCCGCCTTTTACTAAAGATTTCCATCGACTTTCAAGAGCCTTCGCCTTTCACTAAAGATTTCCAGCGACCCTCAAGAGCCGCCGCCTTTTACTAAAGATTTCCAGCGACTCTCAAGAGCTTCCGCCTTTTACTAAAGATTTCCAGCGACTCTAAATGCACTTCGCCTTTCACTAAAGAAATCCAGCAACTCTCAAGAGACTCCGCCTTTTACTGAAGATTTCCAGCGACTCTTAATACACTCGGCCTTTTACTGAAGAAATCCAGCGACTCTGAAGAGCCTCCGCCTCCTACTGAAGAATTCCAGCGACTCTCAAGAGCCTCCGCCTATTACTAAAGATTTCCAGCGAGTCTGAGTACACTCCGCCTTTTTGCTAAAGAAATCCATCGACTTTCAAGAGCCCTCGCCATTTACTAAAAATTTTCAGCGACTTTCAAGAGCCTCCGCCTTTTACTGAAAATTCCCATCGACTCTCACGAGCCTCCGCCTTTTACTAAAGATTTCCAGCGACTCTCAAGAGCCTCCGTTTTTTACTAAATAATTCCATCGACTTCCAAGAGCTTCCGCCTTTAACCAGAGATTTCCAGCGGCTGTGCATAGCTTCCACTTTTTACTAAAACTTTTCCTATTTTTTCAAATAGAATTAATGGTAACCTACCCAGAGGCCCTCCACCACCCCCGTCAGCCACGCTGACGGTCCTCTATTATTTGTCCAGCACAAAATCTTCACCTACACCATAAAGACATAATCCCCGTTCCCCGAACGGGTACAGATTAAAATAGGAATTTATAAATGATTTTATCGATTTCTACTAAAGATTTCTAGTCGACAATTATCGCGATCTACTGAAGAATGCTATTGAACAAACGATTTCCGCCGAATCACTAAAGTGTCCCTAAGCTTTTACTAAAAATTTCCAGCGACACTCAAGAGCCTCCGCCTTTCACTAAAAATTTCAAGCGACTTTCAAAAGCCTTCGCCTTTCACTAAAGATTTCCATCGACTTTCAAGAACCTTCGCCTTTTACTAAAGATTTCCAGCGACTCTCAAGAGCCTCCGCCTTTTACTAAAGATTTCCATCGACTTTCAAGAGCCTTCGCCTTTTACTAAAGCTTTTCAGCGACTCTCGAGAGCCTCCGCCTTTTACTAAAGATTTCCAGCGACTCTCAAGATCCTCCGCCTTTTACTAAAGATTTCCAGCGACTCTCGAAAGCCTCCGCCTTTTACTAAAGATTTCCAGCGACTCTCAAGAACCTCCGCCTTTTACTAAAGATTTCCAGCGACTCTCAAGAGCTTCCGCCTTTTACAAAAGATTTCCAGCAACTCTCAAGAGCATCCGCCTTTTACTAAAACTTTTCTCATTTTATCAAATAGAATTATTGGAAACTTACCTAGAGGCCCTCCACCACCCCCGTCAGCCACGCTGACGGTCCTCTATTATTTTGTCCAGCACAAAATCTTCACCTACAACATAAAGACATAATCCCCGTTCCCCGAACGGGTAGAGATTAAGATAGGAATTTACAAATGATTTTATTGACTTGTACTAAAGATTTCCTGTCGACAATTATCGCGATTTACTGAAGAATGCCATTAAACAAACGATTTCCGCCGATTCACTAAAGTTTCCCTAAGCTTTTACTAAAAATTTCCATCGACTTTCAAGAGCCTTCGCCATTTACTAAAGATTTTCAGCAACTCTCAAGAGCCTTCGCCTTTTACTAAAGAATTCCATCGACTTCCAAGAGCTTCCGCCTTTTACTACAGATTTCCATCGACTTCCGAAAGCTTCCGCCTTTTACTAAAGATTTCCAGCCACTCTCAAGAGCCGCCGCCTTTTACCAAAGATTTCCAGCGACACTCAAGAGCCTCCGCCTTTTACTGAAAATTTCAAGCGACTTTCAAGAGCCTTCGCCTTTTACTTTAGATATCCATCGACTTTCAAGAACCTTCGCCTTTTACTAAAGATTTCCAGCGACTCTCAAGAGCCTCCGCCTTTTACTAAAGATTTCCATCGACTTTCAAGAGCCTTCGCCTTTTACTAAAGATTTCCAGCGACTCTCAAGAGCCTCCGCCTTCTACTAAAGATTTCCAGCGACCCTGAAGAGCCTCCGCCTTTTACCAAAGATTTCCAGCGACTCTCAAGAGCCTCCGCCTTTTACTGAAAATTTCAAGCGACTTTCAAGAGCCTTCGCCTTTTACTTTAGATATCCATCGACTTTCAAGAACCTTCGCCTTTTACTAAAGATTTCCAGCGACTCTCAAGAGCCTCCGCCTTTTACTAAAGAATTCCATCGACTTCCAAGAGCTTCCGCCTTTTACTAAAAATTTCCATCGACTTCCGAGAGCTTCCGCCTTTTACTAAAGATTTCCAGCCACTCTCAAGAGCCGCCGCCTTTTACTAAAGATTTCCAGCGACTCTCAAGAGCCTCCGCCTTTTACTAAAGATTTCCAGCGACTCTAAATGCACTTCGCCTCTCACTAAAGAAATCCAGCAACTCTCAAGAGACTCCGCCTTTTACTAAAGATTTCCAGCGACTCTCAAGAGCCTCCGCCTTTTACTAAAGAATTCCATCGACTTCCAAGAGCTTCCGCCTTTTACTAAAGATTTCCATCGACTTCCGAGAGCTTCCGCCTTTTACTAAAGATTTCCAGCTACTCTCAAGAGCCGCCGCTTTTTACTAAAGATTTCCAGCGACACTCAAGAGCCTCCGCCTTTTACTAAAGATTTCCAGCGACTCTCAAGAGACGCCGCCTTTTACTAAAGATTTCCAGCGACTCTCAAGAGCATCCACCTTTTACTAAAGATTTCCAACGACTCTCAAGAGCCTCCGCCTTTTACTAAAGAATTCCATCGACTTCCAAGTGCTTTCGCATTTCACCAAAAATTTCCAGCGGCTATGCAGAGCTTCCGCCTTTTACTAAAACTTTTCCTATTTTATCAAATAGAATTAATGGTAACTTACCCAGAGGCCCTCCACCACCCCCGTCAGCCACGCTGACGGTCCTCTATTATTTTGTCCAGCACAAAATCTTCACCTACAACATAAAGACATAATCCCCGTTCCCCGAACGGGTACAGATTAAAATAGGAATTTATGAATGATTTTATCGATTTCCTGTCGACAATTATCGCGATTTACTGAAGAATGTTATTGAACAAACGATTTCCGCCGAATCACTAAAGTTTCCCTAAGATTTTACTAAAAATTTCCAGCGACACTCAAGAGCCTTCGCCTTTTACTAAAGATTTCCATCGACTTTCAAGAACCTTCGCCTTTTACTAAAGATTTACAGCGACTTCCAAGTGCCTCCGCCTTTTACTAAAGATTTCCATCGACTTTCAAGAGCCTTCGCCTTTTACTAAACATTTCCACCGACTCTCAAGAGCCTCCGCCTTTTACTAAAGATTTCCAGCGACTCTCAAGAGCCTCCGCCTTTTACTAAAGATTTCCAGCGACTCTCAAGAGCATCCACCTTTTACTAAAGATTTCTATTGACTTTCAAGAGCCTCCGCCTTTTACTAAAGCTTTCCAGAGACTCTAAAGAGCCTCCGCCTTTCACAAAAGATTTCCATAGACTCTCAAGAGCCTCCGCCTTTTACCAAAGATTTCCAACGACTCTAAATACTCTTCGCCTTTTACTAAAGATTTCCATCGACTTTCAAGAGCCTTCGCCTTTTACTAAAGATTTCCAGCGACTCTCAAGAGCCGCCGCCTTTTACTAATGATTTCCAGCGACTCTCAAGAGCCTCCGCCTTTTACTAAAGAATTCCATCGACTTCCAAGAGCTTCCGCATTTCACCAAAAATTTCCAGCGGCTATGCAGAGCTTCCGCCTTTTACTAAAACTTTTCCTATTTTATCAAATAGAATTAATGGTGACTTACCCAGAGGCCCTCCATCACCCCCGTCAGCCACGCTGACGGTCCTCTATTATTTTGTCTAGCACAAAATCTTCACCTACAACATAAAGACATAATCCCCGTTCCCCGAACGGGTACAGATTAAAAAAGGAATTTATGAATGATTTTATCGATTTCCTGTCGACAATTATCGCGATTTACTGAAGAATGTTATTGAACAAACGATTTCCGCCGAATCACTAAAGTTTCCCTAAGGTTTTACTAAAAATTTCCAGCGACACTCAAGAGCCTCCGCCTTTTACTAAAAATTTCAAGCGACTTTCAAGAACCTTCGCCTTTTACTAAAGATTTCCAGCGACTCTCGTGAGCCTCCGCCTTTTACTAAAAATTTCCAGCGACTATCAAGAGCCTCCGCCTTTTACTAAAGATTTCCAGCGACTCTCAAGAGCCTCCGCCCTTTATTAAATATTTCCAGCGACTCTCAAGAGCATCCACCTTTTACTAAAGATTTCCATCGACTTTCAAGAGCCTTCGCCTTTTACTAAAGATTTCCAGCGACTCTCAAGAGACGCCGCCTTTTACTAAAGATTTCCAGCGACTCTCAAGAGCATCCACCTTTTACTAAAGATTTCCAACGACTCTCAAGAGCCTCCGCCTTTTACTAAAGAATTCCATCGACTTCCAAGTGCTTTCGCATTTCACCAAAAATTTCCAGCGGCTATGCAGAGCTTCCGCCTTTTACTAAATCTTTTCCTATTTTATCAAATAGAATTAATGGTAACTTACCCAGAGGCCCTCCACCACCCCCGTCAGCCACGCTGACGGTCCTCTATTATTTTGTCCAGCACAAAATCTTCACCTACAACATAAAGACATAATCCTCGTTCCCCGAACGGGTACAGATTAAAATAGGAATTTATGAATGATTTTATCGATTTCTACTAATGATTTCCTGTCGACAATTATCGCGATTTACTGAAGAATGTTATTGAACAAACGATTTCCGCCGAATCACTAAAGTTTTCCTGAGCTTTTACTAAAAATTTCCAGCGACACTCAAGAGCCTCCGCCTTTTACTAAAAATTTCAAGCGACTTTCAAGAGCCTTCGCCTTTTACTAAAGATTTCCATCGACTTTCAAGAACCTTCGCCTTTTACTAAAGATTTCCAGCGACTCTCAAGAGCCTACGCCTTTTACTAAAGATTTCCAGCGACTCTCAAGAGCCTCCGCCTTTTACTAAAGATTTCCAGCGACTCTCAAGAGCCTCCGTTTTTACTAAAGATATCCAGCGACTCTCAAGGGCCTCCGACTTTTACTAAAGATTTCCAGCGACTCTCAAGAGCCTTCGCCTTTCAATAAAGAATTCTAGCGACTCTCAAGAGCCTCCGCCTTTTACTAAAGATTTCCAGAGACTCTAAAGAGCCTCCGCCTTTTACTAAAGATTTCCATAGACTCTCAAAAGCCTCCGCCTTTTACCAAAGATTTCCAGCGACTCTAAATACACTCCGCCTTTTACTAAAGAAATCCAGCAACTCTCAAGAGCCTCCGCCTTTTACTAAAGATTTCCAGCGACTCTCAAGAGCATCCACCTTTTACTAAAGATTTCCATCGACTTTCAAGAGCCTTCGCCTTTTACTAAAGATTTCCAGCGACTCTCAAGAGACGCCGCCTTTTACTAAAGATTTCCAGCGACTCTCAAGAGCATCCACATTTTACCAAAGATTTCCAACGACTCAAAAGAGCCGCCGCCTTTTACTAATGATTTCCAGCGACTCTCAAGAGCCTCCGCCTTTTACTAAAGAATTCCATCGACTTCCAAGAGCTTCCGCATTTCACGAAAAATTTCCAGCGGCTATGCAGAGCTTCCGCCTTTTACTAAAACTTTTCCTATTTTATCAAATAGAATTAATGGTAACTTACCCAGAGGCCCTCCACCACCCCCGTCAGCCACGCTGACGGTCCTCTATTATTTTGTCCAGCACAAAATCTTCACCTACAACATAAAGACATAATCCCCGTTCCCCGAACGGGTACAGATTGAAATAGGAATTTATGAATGATTTTATCGATTTCCTGTCGACAATTATCGCGATTTACTGAAGAATGTTATTGAACAAACGATTTCCGACGATTCACTAAAGTTTCCCTAAGCTTTTACTTAAGATTTCCAGCGACACTCAAGAGCCTCCGCCTTTTACTAAAAATTTCAAGCGACTTTCAAGAGCCTTCGCCTTTCACCAAAGATTTCCAGCGGCTATGCAGAGCTTCCGCCTTTTACTAAAACTTTTCCTAATTTATCAAATAGAATTAATGGTAACTTACCCAGAGGCCCTCCACCACCCCCGTCAGCCACGCTGACGGTCCTCTATCATTTTGTCCAGCACAAAATCTTCACCTACAACATAAAGACATAATCCCCGTTCCCCGAACGGGTACAGATTAAAATAGGAATTTATGAATGATTTTATCGATTTCCTGTCGACAATTATCGCGATTTACTGAAGAATGTTATTGAACAAACGATTTCCGACGATTCACTAAAGTTTCCCTAAGCTTTTACTAAAGATTTCCAGCGACACTCAAGAGCCTCCGCCTTTCACTAAAAATTTCAAGCGACTTTCAAGAGCCTTCGCCTTTCACCAAAGATTTCCAGCGGCTATGCAGAGCTTCCGCCTTTTACTAAAACTTTTCCTAATTCATCAAATAGAATTAATGGTAACTTACCCAGAGGCCCTCCACCACCCCCGTCAGTCACGCTGACGGTCCTCTATTATTCTGTCCAGCACAAAATCTTCACCTACAACATAAATACATGATCCCCGTTCCCCGAACGGGTAGAGATTAAGATAGGAATTTACAAATGATTTTATTGACTTGTACTAAAGATTTCCTGTCGACAATTATCGCGATTCACTAAAGAACGCTATTGAACAAACGATTTCCGACGATTCACTAAAGATTCCCTAAGCTTTTACTAAAGATTTCCAGCGACACTCAAGAGCCTCCGCCTTTTACTAAGAATTTCAAGCGACTTTCAAGAGCCTCCGCCTTTTACTAAAGATTTCCAGCGACTCTCAAGAGCCTCCGCCTTTTACTAAAGATTTCCAGCGACTCTCAAGAGCCTCCGCCTTTTACTAAAGATTTCCAGCGACTCTCAAGAGCCTCCGCCTTTTACTAAAAATTTCCAGCGACTCTCAAGAGCATCCATCTTTTACTAAAGATTTCCAGCGACTCTCAAGAGCCTCCGCCTTTTACTAAAGATTTCCAGCGACTCTCAAGAGCCTCCGCCTTTTACTAAAGATTTCCAGCGACTCTCAAGAGCCTCCGCCTTTTACTAAAGATTTCCAGCGACTCTCAAGAGCATCCACCTTTTACCAAAGATTTCTATCGACTTTCAAGAGCCTCCGCCTTTTACTAAAGATTTCCAGAGACTCTAAAGAGCCTCCGCCTTTACTAAAGATTTCCATAGACTCTCAAGAGCCTCCGCCTTTTACTAAAGATTTCCAGCGACTCTCAAGAGCATCCACCTTTTACTAAAGATTTCCAGCGACTCTAAATACTCTTCGTATTTTACTAAAGAAATCCAGCAACTCTCAAGAGCCTCCGCCTTCTACTAAAGATTTCCAGCGACTCTCAAGAGCATCCACCTTTTACTAAAGATTTCCATCGACTTTCAAGAGCCTTCGCCTTTCACTAAAGATTTCCAGCGACTCTCAAGAGCCGCCGCCTTTTACTAATGATTTCCAGCGACTCTCAAGAGCCTCCGCCTTTTACTAAAGAATTCCATCGACTTCCAAGAGCTTCCGCATTTCACCAAAAATTTCCAGCGGCTATGCAGAGCTTCCGCCTTTTACTAAAACTTTTTCTATTTTATCAAATAGAATTAATGGTAACTTACTCAAAGGCCCTCCACCACCCCCGTCAGCCACGCTGACGGTCCTCTATTATTTTGTCCAGCACAAAATCTTCACCTACAACATAAAGACATAATCCCCGTTCCCCGAACGGGTACAGATTAAAATAGGAATTTATGAATGATTTTATCGATTTCTACTAATGATTTCCTGTCGACCATTATCGCGATTTACTAAAGAATGTTATCGAACAAACGATTTCCGCCGAATCACTAAAGTTTCCCTGAGCTTTTACTAAAAATTTCCAGCGACACTCAAGAGCCTCCGCCTTTTACTAAAAATTTCAAGCGACTTTCAAGAGCCTTCGCCTTTTACTGAAGATTTCCATCGACTTTCAAGAACCTTCGCCTTTTACTAAAGATTTCCAGCGACTCTCAAGAGCCTCCGCCTTTTACTAAAGATTTCCATCGACTTTCAAGAGCCTTTGCCTTTTACTGAACATTTCCACCGACTCTCAAGAGCCTCCGCCTTTTACTAAAGATTTCCAGCGACTCTCAAGAGCCTCCGCCTTTTACTAAAGAATTCCAGCGACTCTAAATACACTCCGCCTCTTACTAAAGAAATCCAGCAACTCTCAAGAGCCTCCGCCTTTCACTAAAGATTTCCAGTGACTCTCAAGAGCATCCACCTTTTACTAAAGATTTCCATCGACTTTCAAGAGCCTTCGCCTTTTACTAAAGATTTCCAGCGACTCTCAAGAGCCGCCGCCTTTTACTAAAGATTTCCAGCGACTCTCAAGAGCATCCACCTTTTACTAAAGATTCCCAACGACTCTCAAGAGCCTCCGCCTTTTACTAAAGAATTCCATCGACTTCCAGGAGCTTCCGCATTTCACCAAAAATTTCCAGCGCCTATGCAGAGCTTCCGCCTTTTCCTAAAACTTTTCCTATTTTATCAAATAGAATTAATGGTAACTTACCCAGAGGCCCTCCACCACCTCCGTCAGCCACGCTGACGGTCCTCTATTATTTTGTCCAGCACAAAATCTTCACCTACAACATAAAGACATAATCCGCGTTCCCCGAACGGGTACAGATTAAAATAGGAATTTATGAATGATTTTATCGATTTCCTGTCGACAATTATCGCGATTTACTGAAGAATGTTATTGAACAAACGCTTTCCGCCGAATCACTAAAGTTTCCCTAAGCTTTTACTAAAAATTTCCAGCGACAATCAAGAGCCTCCGCCTTTTACTAGAAATTTCAAGCGACTTTCAAGAGCCTTCGCCTTTCACTAAAGATTTCCATCGACTTTCAAGAACTTTCGCCTTTTACTAAAGATTTCCAGCGACTCTCAAGAGCCTCCGCCTTTTACTAAAGATTTCCATCGACTTTCAAGAGCCTTCGCCTTTTACTAAACATTTCCAGCGACTCTCAAGAGCCTCCGCCTTTTACTAAAGATTTCTAGCGACTCTCAAGAGCCTCCGCCTTTCACTAAAGATTTCCAGCGACTCTCAAGAGCTTCCGCCTTTTACAAAAGATTTCCAGCAACTCTCAAGAGCTTCCGCCTTTTACTAAAACTTTTCCTAATTTATCAAATAGAATTATTGGAAATTTACCTAGAGGCCCTCCACCACCCCCGTCAGCCACGCTGACTGTCCTCTATTATTTTGACCAGCACAAAATCTTCACCTACAACATAAAGACATAATCCCCGTTCCCCGAACGGGAGAGATTAAGATAGGAATTTACAAATGATTTTATTGACTTGTACTAAAGATTTCCTGTCGACAATTATCGCGATTTACTAAAGAATGCTATTGAACAAACGATTTCCGACGATTCACTAAAGTTTCCCTAAGCTTTTACTAAAAATTTCCAGCGACTTTCAAGAGCCTCCGCCTTTTACTAAAAATTTCAAGCGACTCTCAAGAGCCTCCGCCTTTTACTAAAGTATTCCATCGACTTCCAAGAGCTTCCGCATTTCACCAAAAATTTCCAGCGGCTATGCAGAGCTTCCGCCTTTTACTAAAACTTTTCCTATTTTATCAAATAGAATTATTGGTAACTTACCCAGAGGCCCTTCACCACCCCCGTCAGCCACGATGACGGTCCTCTATTATTTTGTCCAGCACAAAGTCTTCACCTACAACATAAAGACATAATCCCCGTTCTCCGAACGAGTACAGATTGAAATAGGAATTTATAAATGATTTTATCGATTTCTACTAAAGATTTCCTGTCGACAATTATCGCGATTTACTGAAGAATGTTATTGAACAAACGATTTCCGCCAAATCACTAAAGTTTCCCTAAGCTTTTACTAAAGATTTCCATTGACACTCAAGAGCCTCCGCCTTTTACAAAAGATTTCCAGCAACTCTCAAGAGCATCCGCCTTTTACTAAAGAATTCCAGCGACTCTCAAGAGCCTCCGCCTTTTACTAAAGATTTCCAGAGACTCTCAAGAGCCTCCGCCTTTTACTAAAGCTTTACAGCGACTCTCAGGAGCCACCGCCTTTTACTAAAAATTTCCAGCGACTCTCAATAGCTTCCTCCTTTTCCTAAAGATTTCCAGCGACTCTCAAGAGCCTCCGCCTTTCACTAAAGAAATCCAGCAAGTCTCAAGAGACTCCGCCTTTTACTAAAGATTTCCAGCGACTCTTAATACACTTCGCCTTTTACTAGAGAAATCCATCGACTCTGAAGAGCCTTCGCCTTTCACTAACGATTTCCAGAAACTCTCAAGAGCCTCCGCCTTTTACTAAAGATTTCCAGCGACTCTAAATACACTCCGCCTTTTACTAAGGAAATCCATCGACTTTCAAGAGCCTTCGCCATTTACTAAAGATTTTCAGCGACTCTCAAGAGCCTCCGCCTTTTACTATAGATTTCCAGGACTCTCAAGAGCCTCCGCCTTTTACTAAAGAATTCCATCGACTTCCAAGAGCTCCCGCCTTTCACCAAAGATTTCCAGCGGCTATGCAGAGCTTCCGCCTTTTACTAAAACTTTTCCTATTTTATCAAATAGAATTAATGGTAACTTACCCAGAGGCCCTCCACCACCCCCGTCAGCCACGCTGACGGTCCTCTATTATTTTGTCCAGCACAAAATCTTCACCTACAATATTAAGACATAATCCCCGTTCCTTGAACGGGTACAGATTAAAATAGGAATTTATAAATGATTTTATCGATTTCTACTAAAGATTTCCTGTCGACAATTATCGCGATTTACTGAAGAATGTTATCGAACAAACGATTTCCGCCGAATCACTAAAGTTTCCCTGAGCTTTTACTAAAAATTTCCAGCGACACTCAAGAGCCTCCGCCTTTTACTAAAAATTTCAAGCGACTTTCAAGAGCCTTCGCCTTTTACTAAAGATTTCCATCGACTTTCAAGAACCTTCGCCTTTTACTAAAGATTTCCAGCGACTCTCAAGAGCCTCCGCCTTTTACTAAAGATTTCCATCGACTTTCAAGAGCCTTCGCCTTTTACTAAACATTTCCACCGACTCTCAAGAGCCTCCGCCTTTTACTAAAGATTTCCAGCGACTCTCAGGAGCCTCCGCCTTTTACTAAAAAATTCCAGCGACTCTCAAGAGCCTCCGTTTTTACTAAAGATATCCAGCGACTCTCAAGAGCCTCCGCCTTTTACTAAAGATTTCCAGCGACTCTCAAGAGCCTCCGCCTTTTACTAAAGATTTCCAGCGACTCTCAAGAGCCTCCGCCTTTTACTGAAGATTTCCAGCGACTCTCAAGAGCCTCCGCCTTTTACTAAAGATTTCCAGCGACTCTCAAGAGCTTCCGCCTTTAACAAAAGATTTCCAGCAACTCTCAAGAGCATCCGCCTTATACATAAACTTTTCCTATATTATCAAATAGAATTATTGGAAACTTACCTAGAGGCCCTCCACCACCCCCGTCAGCCACGCTGA
Source organism: Salpingus planirostris (assembly GCA_949788335.1). NCBI lineage: Eukaryota > Metazoa > Arthropoda > Insecta > Coleoptera > Salpingidae > Salpingus > Salpingus planirostris. The sequence continues at coordinate 3,870,963 of OX460917.1, read as the reverse complement.
CGGTCCTCTATTATTTTGTTCAGCACAAAATCTTCACCTACAACATAAAGACATAATACCCGTTCGGGGAACGGGTAGAGATTAAGAGAGGAATTTACAAATGATTTTATTGACTTGTACTAAAGATTTCCTGTCGACAATTATCGCGATTTACTGAAGAATGCTATTGAACAAACGATTTCCGCCGATTCACTAAAGTTTCCCTAAGCTTTTACTAAAGATTTCCAACGACACTCAAGAGCCTCCGCCTTTTACTAAAGATTTCCAGTGACTCTTAATACACTCCGCCTTTTACTAAAGAAATCCACCGACTCTCAAGAGCCTCCGCCTTTTACCAAAGATTTCCAGCGACTCTAAATACACTTCGCCTTTTACTAAAGAAATCCAGCGACTCTCAAGAGCCTCCGCCTTTTACCAAAGATTTCCAGCGACTCTAAATACACTCCGCCTTTTACTAAAGAAACTCATCGACTTACAAGAGCCTTCGCCATTTACTAAAGATTTTCAGCGACTTTCAAGAGCCTCCGCCTTTTACTAAAAATTTCCATCGACTTTCAAGAGCCTTCGCCATTTACTAAAGATTTTCAGCGACTCTCAAGAGCCTCCGCCTTTTACTAAAGATTTCCAGCGACTCTCAACAGCCTCCGCCTTTTACTAAAGAATTCCATCGACTTCCAAGAGCTTCCGCCTTTCACCAAAGATTTCCAGCGGCTATGCAGAGCTTCCGCCTTTTACTAAAACTTTTCCTAATTTATCAAATAGAATTAATGGTAACTTACCCAGAGGCCCTCCACCACCCCCGTCAGCCACGCTGACGGTCCTCTATTATTTTGTCCAGCACAAAATCTTCACCTACAACATAAAGACATAAGCCCCGTTCCCCGAACGGGTACAGATTGAAATAGGAATTTATAAATGATTTATCGATTTCTACTAAAGATTTCCTGTCGACAATTATCGCGATTTACTGAAGAATGTTATTGAACAAACGATTTCCGCCGAATCACTAAAGTTTCCCTAAGCTTTTACTAAAAATTTCCAGCGACACTCAAGAGCCTCCGCCTTTTACTAAAAATTTCAAGCGACATTCAAGAGCCTTCGCCTTTTACTAAAAATTTCCAGCGACACTCAAGAGCCTCCGCCTTTTACTAAAAATTTCAAGCGACATTCAAGAGCCTTCGCCTTTTACTAAAGATTTCCATCGACTTTCAAGAACCTTCGCCTTTTACTGAAGATTTCCAGCGTTTCTCAAGAGCCTCCGCCTTTTACTAAAGATTTCCATCGACTTTCAAGAGCCTTCGCCTTTTACTAAACATTTCCACCGACTCTCCAGAGCCTCCGCCTTTTACTAAAGATTTCCAGCGACTCTCAAGAGCCTCCGCCTTTTACTAAAAATTTCCAGCGACTCTCAAGAGCCTCCGCCTTTTACTAAAGATTTCCAGCGACTCTCAAGAGCCTCCGCCTTTTATTAAAGATTTCCAGCGACTCTCAAGAGCATCCACCTTTTACTAAAGATTTCTATCGACTTTCAAGAGCCTCCGCCATTTACTAAAGATTTCCAGAGACTCTAAAGAGCCTCCGCCTTTACTAAAGATTTCCATAGACTCTCAAGAGCCTCCGCCTTTTACCAAAGATTTCCAGCGACTCTAAATACTCTTCGCCTCTTACTAAAGAAATCCAGCAACTCTCAAGAGCCTCCGCCTTTTACTAAAGATTTCCAGCGACTCTCAAGAGCATCCACCTTTTACTAAAGATTTCCATCGACTTTCAAGAGCCTCCGCCTTTTACTAAAGATTTCCAGCGACTCTCAAGAGCCGCCGCCTTTCACTAATGATTTCCAGCGACTCTCAAGAGCCTCCGCCTTTTACTAAAGAATTCCATCGACTTCGAAGAGCTTCCGCATTTCACCAAAAATTTCCAGCGGCTATGCAGAGCTTCCGCCTTTTACTAAAACTTTTCCTATTTTATCAAATAGAATTAATGGTAACTTACCCAAAGGCCCTCCACCACCCCCGTCAGCCACGCTGACGGTCCTCTATTATTTTGTCCAGCACAAAATCTTCACCTACAACATAAAGACATAATCCCCGTTCCCCGAACGGGTACAGATTAAAATAGGAATTTATGAATGATTTTATCGATTTCCTGTCGACAATTATCGCGATTTACTGAAGAATGTTATTGAACAAACAATTTCCGACGATTCACTAAAGTTTCCCTAAGCTTTTACTAAAGATTTCCAGCGACACTCAAGAGCCTCCGGCTTTTACTAAAAATTTCCAGCGACAATCAAGAGCCTCCGCCTTTTACTAAAAATTTCAAGCGACTTTCAAGAGCCTTCGCCTTTTACTGAAAATTTCCATCGACTTCCAAGAACCTTCGCCTTTTACTAAAGATTTCCAGCGACTCTCAAGTGCCTCCGCCTTTTACTAAATATTTTCATCCACTTTCAAGAGCCTTCGCCTTTTACTAAACATTTCCACCGACTCTCAAGAGCCTCCGCCTTTTACTAAAGATTTCCAGCGACTCTCAAGAGCCTCCGCTTTTTCCTAAAGATTTCCAGCGACTCTCAAGAGCTTCCGCCTTTTACTAAAGATTTCCAGCGACTCTCAAGAGCCTCCGCCTTTTACTAAAGCTTTCCAGAGACTCTAAAGAGCCTCCGCCTTTTACTAAAGATTTCCATAGACTCTCAAGAGCCTTCGCCTTTTACTAAAGATTTCCAGCGACTCTCAAAAGCCGCCGCCTCTTACTAATGATTTCCAGCGACTCTCAAGAGCCTCCGCCTTTTACTAAAGAATTCCAGCGACTTCCAAGAGCTTCCGCATTCCACCAAAAATTTCCAGCGGCTATGCAGAGGTTCCGCCTTTTACTAAAACTTTTCCTATTTTATCAAATAGAATTAATGGTAACTTACCCAGAGGCCCTCCACCACCCCCGTCAGCCACGCTGACGGTCCTCTATTATTTTGTCCAGCACAAAATCTTCACCTACAACATAAAGACATAATCCCCGTTCCCCGAACGGGTACAGATTAAAATTGAAATTTATGAATGATTTTATCGATTTCCTGTCGACAATTATCGCGATTTACTGAAGAATGTTATTGAACAAACGATTTCCGACGATTCACTAAAGATTCCCTAAGCTTTTACTAAAGATTTCCAGCGACACTCAAGAGCCTCCGCCTTTTACTAAGAATTTCAAGCGACTTTCAAGAGCCTCCGCCTTTTACTAAAGATTTCCAGCGACTCTCAAGAGCCTCCGCCTTTTACTAAAGATTTCCAGCGACTCTCAAGAGCCTCCGCCTTTTACTAAAGATTTCCAGCGACTCTCAAGAGCCTCCGCCTTTTACTAAAGATTTCCAGCGACTCTCAAGAGCATCCATCTTTTACTAAAGATCTCCAGCGACTCTCAAGAGCCTCCGCCTTTTACTAAAGATTTCCAGCGACTCTCAAGAGCCTCCGCCTTTTACTAAAGATTTCCAGCGACTCTCAAGAGCCTCCGCCTTTTACTAAAGATTTCCAGCGACTCTCAAGAGCATCCACCTTTTACCAAAGATTTCTATCGACTTTCAAGAGCCTCCGCCTTTTACTAAAGATTTCCAGAGACTCTAAAGAGCCTCCTCCATCACTAAAGATTTCCATAGACTCTCAAGAGCCTCCGCCTTTTACCAAAGATTTCCAGCGACTCTAAATACTCTTCGCCTTTTACTAAAGAAATCCAGCAACTCTCAAGAGCCTCCGCCTTCTACTAAAGATTTCCAGCGACTCTCAAGAGCATCCACCTTTTACTAAAGATTTCCAGCGACTCTCAAGAGCCGCCGCCTTTTACTAATGATTTCCAGCGACTCTCAAGAGCCTCCGCCTTTTACTAAAGAATTCCATCGACTTCCAAGAGCTTCCGCATTTCACCAAAAATTTCCAGCGGCTATGCAGAGCTTCCGCCTTTTACTAAAACTTTTCCTATTTTATCAAATAGAATTATTGGTAACTTACCCAGAGGCCCTTCACCACCCCCGTCAGCCACGATGACGGTCCTCTATTATTTTGTCCAGCACAAAGTCTTCACCTACAACATAAAGACATAATCCCCGTTCTCCGAACGAGTACAGATTGAAATAGGAATTTATAAATGATTTTATCGATTTCTACTAAAGATTTCCTGTCGACAATTATCGCGATTTACTGAAGAATGTTATTGAACAAACGATTTCCGCCAAATCACTAAAGTTTCCCTAAGCTTTTACTAAAGATTTCCATTGACACTCAAGAGCCTCCGCCTTTTACAAAAGATTTCCAGCAACTCTCAAGAGCATCCGCCTTTTACTAAAGAATTCCAGCGACTCTCAAGAGCCTCCGCCTTTTACTAAAGATTTCCAGAGACTCTCAAGAGCCTCCGCCTTTTACTAAAGCTTTACAGCGACTCTCAGGAGCCACCGCCTTTTACTAAAAATTTCCAGCGACTCTCAATAGCTTCCTCCTTTTCCTAAAGATTTCCAGCGACTCTCAAGAGCCTCCGCCTTTCACTAAAGAAATCCAGCAAGTCTCAAGAGACTCCGCCTTTTACTAAAGATTTCCAGCGACTCTTAATACACTTCGCCTTTTACTAGAGAAATCCATCGACTCTGAAGAGCCTTCGCCTTTCACTAACGATTTCCAGCAACTCTCAAGAGCCTCCGCCTTTTACTAAAGATTTCCAGCGACTCTAAATACACTCCGCCTTTTACTAAGGAAATCCATCGTTTTTCAAGAGCCTTCGCCATTTACTAAAGATTTTCAGCGACTCTCAAGAGCCTCCGCCTTTTACTATAGATTTCCAGGACTCTCAAAAGCCTCCGCCTTTTACTAAAGAATTCCATCGACTTCCAAGAGCTCCCGCCTTTCACCAAAGATTTCCAGCGGCTATGCAGAGCTTCCGCCTCCTACTAAAACTTTTCCTATTTTATCAAATAGAATTAATGGTAACTTACCCAGAGGCCCTCCACCACCCCCGTCAGCCACGCTGACGGTCCTCTATTATTTTGTCCAGCACAAAATCTTCACCTACAATATTAAGACATAATCCCCGTTCCCCGAACGGGTACAGATTAAAATAGGAATTTATAAATGATTTTATCGATTTCTACTAAAGATTTCCTGTCGACAATTATCGCGATTTACTGAAGAATGTTATTGAACAAACGATTTCCGCCGAATCACTAAAGTTTCCCTAAGCTTTAACTAAAGATTTCCAGCGACACTCAAGAGCCTCCGGCTTTTACTAAAAATTTCCAGCGACTCTCAAGAGCCTCCGCCTTTTACTAAAGATTTCCAGAGACTCTGAATACACTCCGCCTTTCACTAAAGAAATCCAGCGACTCTGAAGAGCCTCCGCCTTTTACTGAAGATTTCCAGCGACTCTCAAGAGCCTCCGCCTTTTACTAAAGATTTCCAGCGACTCAAAACACACTCCGCCTTTTACTAAAGAAACTCATCGACTTACAAGAGCCTTCGCCATTTACTAAAGATTTTCGGCGACTTTCAAGAGCCTCCGCCTTTTACTAAAAATTTCCATCGACTTTCAAGAGCCTTCGCCATTTACTAAAGATTTTCAGCGACTCTCAAGAGCCTCCGCCTTTTACTAAAGATTTCCAGCGACTCTCAACAGCCTCCGCCTTTTACTAAAGAATTCCATCGACTTCCAAGAGCTTCCGCCTTTCACCAAAGATTTCCAGCGGCTATGCAGAGCTTCCGCCTTTTACTAAAACTTTTCCTAATTTATCAAATAGAATTAATGGTAACTTACCCAGAGGCCCTCCACCACCCCCGTCAGCCACGCTGACGGTCCTCTATTATTTTGTCCAGCACAAAATCTTCACCTACAACATAAAGACATAAGCCCCGTTCCCCGAACGGGTACAGATTGAAATAGGAATTTATAAATGATTTATCGATTTCTACTAAAGATTTCCTGTCGACAATTATCGCGATTTACTGAAGAATGTTATTGAACAAACGATTTCCGCCGAATCACTAAAGTTTCCCTAAGCTTTTACTAAAAATTTCCAGCGACACTCAAGAGCCTCCGCCTTTTACTAAAAATTTCAAGCGACATTCAAGAGCCTTCGCCTTTTACTAAAAATTTCCAGCGACACTCAAGAGCCTCCGCCTTTTACTAAAAATTTCAAGCGACATTCAAGAGCCTTCGCCTTTTACTAAAGATTTCCATCGACTTTCAAGAACCTTCGCCTTTTACTGAAGATTTCCAGCGTTTCTCAAGAGCCTCCGCCTTTTACTAAAGATTTCCATCGACTTTCAAGAGCCTTCGCCTTTTACTAAACATTTCCACCGACTCTCAAGAGCCTCCGCCTTTTACTAAAGATTTCCAGCGACTCTCAAGAGCCTCCGCCTTTTACTAAAAATTTCCAGCGACTCTCAAGAGCCTCCGCCTTTTACTAAAGATTTCCAGCGACTCTCAAGAGCCTCCGCCTTTTATTAAAGATTTCCAGCGACTCTCAAGAGCATCCACCTTTTACTAAAGATTTGTATCGACTTTCAAGAGCCTCCGCCATTTACTAAAGATTTCCAGAGACTCTAAAGAGCCTCCGCCTTTACTAAAGATTTCCATAGACTCTCAAGAGCCTCCGCCTTTTACCAAAGATTTCCAGCGACTCTAAATACTCTTCGCCTCTTACTAAAGAAATCCAGCAACTCTCAAGAGCCTCCGCCTTTTACTAAAGATTTCCAGCGACTCTCAAGAGCATCCACCTTTTACTAAAGATTTCCATCGACTTTCAAGAGCCTCCGCCTTTTACTAAAGATTTCCAGCGACTCTCAAGAGCCTCCGCCTTTTATTAAAGATTTCCAGCGACTCTCAAGAGCATCCACCTTTTACTAAAGATTTGTATCGACTTTCAAGAGCCTCCGCCATTTACTAAAGATTTCCAGAGACTCTAAAGAGCCTCCGCCTTTACTAAAGATTTCCATAGACTCTCAAGAGCCTCCGCCTTTTACCAAAGATTTCCAGCGACTCTAAATACTCTTCGCCTTTTACTAAAGAAATCCAGCAACTCTCAAGAGCCTCCGCCTTCTACTAAAGATTTCCAGCGACTCTCAAGAGCATCCACCTTTTACTAAAGATTTCCATCGACTTTCAAGAGCCTTCGCCTTTCACTAAAGATTTCCAGCGACTCTCAAGAGCCGCCGCCTTTTACTAATGATTTCCAGCGACTCTCAAGAGCCTCCGCCTTTTACTAAAGAATTCCATCGACTTCCAAGAGCTTCCGCATTTCACCAAAAATTTCCAGCGGCTATGCAGAGCTTCCGCCTTTTACTAAAACTTTTCCTATTTTATCAAATAGAATTAATGGTAACTTACCCAAAGGCCCTCCACCACCCCCGTCAGCCACGCTGGCGGTCCTCTATTATTTTGTCCAGCACAAAATCTTCACCTACAACATAAAGACATAATCCCCGTTCCCTGAACGGGTACAGATTAAAATAGGAATTTATGAATGATTTTATCGATTTCCTGTCGACAATTATCGCGATTTACTGAAGAATGTTATTGAACAAACGATTTCCGCCGAATCACTAAAGTTTCCCTAAGCTTTTACTAAAAATTTCCAGCGACAATCAAGAGCCTCCGCCTTTTACTAAAAATTTCAAGCGACATTCAAGAGCCTTCGCCTTTTACTGAAAATTTCCATCGACTTCCAAGAACCTTCGCCTTTTACTAAAGATTTCCAGCGACTCTCAAGTGCCTCCGCCTTTTACTAAAGATTTTCATCCACTTTCAAGAGCCTTCGCCTTTTACTAAACATTTCCACCGACTCTCAAGAGCCTCCGCCTTTTACTAAAGATTTCCAGCGACTCTCAAGAGCCTCCGCTTTTTCCTAAAGATTTCCAGCGACTCTCAAGAGCTTCCGCCTTTTACTAAAGATTTCCAGCGACTCTCAAGAGCCTCCGCCTTTTACTAAAGATTTCCAGCGACTCTCTAGAGCATCCACCTTTTACTAAAGATTTCTATTGTTTTTCAAGAGCCTCCGCCTTTTACTAAAGCTTTCCAGAGACTCTAAAGAGCCTCCGCCTTTTACTAAAGATTTCCATAGACTCTCAAGAGCCTTCGCCTTTTACTAAAGATTTCCAGCGACTCTCAAAAGCCGCCGCCTCTTACTAATGATTTCCAGCGACTCTCAAGAGCCTCCGCCTTTTACTAAAGAATTCCAGCGACTTCCAAGAGCTTCCGCATTCCACCAAAAATTTCCAGCGGCTATGCAGAGGTTCCGCCTTTTACTAAAACTTTTCCTATTTTATCAAATAGAATTAATGGTAACTTACCCAGAGGCCCTCCACCACCCCCGTCAGCCACGCTGACGGTCCTCTATTATTTTGTCCAGCACAAAATCTTCACCTACAACATAAAGACATAATCCCCGTTCCCCGAACGGGTACAGATTAAAATAGGAATTTATGAATGATTTTATCGATTTCCTGTCGACAATTATCGCCATTTACTGAAGAATGTTATTGAACAAACGATTTCCGACGATTCACTAAAGATTCCCTAAGCTTTTACTAAAGATTTCCAGCGACACTCAAGAGCCTCCGCCTTTTACTAAGAATTTCAAGCGACTTTCAAGAGCCTCCGCCTTTTACTAAAGATTTCCAGCGACTCTCAAGAGCCTCCGCCTTTTACTAAAGATTTCCAGCGACTCTCAAGAGCCTCCGCCTTTTACTAAAGATTTCCAGCGACTCTCAAGAGCCTCCGCCTTTTACTAAAGATTTCCAGCGACTCTCAAGAGCATCCATCTTTTACTAAAGATCTCCAGCGACTCTCAAGAGCCTCCGCCTTTTACTAAAGATTTCCAGCGACTCTCAAGAGCCTCCGCCTTTTACTAAAGATTTCCAGCGACTCTCAAGAGCCTCCGCCTTTTACTAAAGATTTCCAGCGACTCTCAAGAGCATCCACCTTTTACCAAAGATTTCTATCGACTTTCAAGAGCCTCCGCCTTCTACTAAAGATTTCCAGAGACTCTAAAGAGCCTCCGCCTTTACTAAAGATTTCCATAGACTCTCAAGAGCCTCCGCCTTTTACCAAAGATTTCCAGCGACTCTAAATACTCTTCGCCTTTTACTAAAGAAATCCAGCAACTCTCAAGAGCCTCCGCCTTCTACTAAAGATTTCCAGCGACTCTCAAGAGCATCCACCTTTTACTAAAGATTTCCATCGACTTTCAAGAGCCTTCGTCTTTTACTAAAGATTTCCAGCGACTCTCAAGAGCCGCCGCCTTTTACTAATGATTTCCAGCGACTCTCAAGAGCCTCCGCCTTTTACTAAAGAATTCCATCGACTTCCAAGAGCTTCCGCATTTCACCAAAAATTTCCAGCGGCTATGCAGAGCTTCCGCCTTTTACTAAAACTTTTCCTATTTTATCAAATAGAATTAATGGTAACTTACCCAAAGGCCCTCCACCACCCCCGTCAGCCACGCTGACGGTCCTCTATTATTTTGTCCAGCACAAAATCTTCACCTACAACATAAAGACATAATCCCCGTTCCCCGAACGGGTACAGATTAAAATAGGAATTTATGAATGATTTTATCGATTTCCTGTCGACAATTATCGCGATTTACTGAAGAATGTTATTGAACAAACGATTTCCGCCGAATCACTAAAGTTTCCCTAAGCTTTTACTAAAAATTTCAAGCGACTTTCAAGAGCCTTCGCCTTTTACTGAAAATTTCCATCGACTTCCAAGAACCTTCGCCTTTTACTAAAGATTTCCAGCGACTCTCAAGTGCCTCCGCCTTTTACTAAAGATTTTCATCGCCTTTCAAGAGCCTTCGCCTTTTACTAAACATTTCCACCGACTCTCAAGAGCCTCCGCCTTTTACTAAAGATTTCCAGCGACTCTCAAGAGCCTCCGCTTTTTCCTAAAGATTTCCAGCGACTCTCAAGAGCTTCCGCCTTTTACTAAAGATTTCCAGCGACTCTCAAGAGCCTCCGCCTTTTACTAAAGATTTCCAGCGACTCTCTAGAGCATCCACCTTTTACTAAAGATTTCTATTGTTTTTCAAGAGCCTCCGCTTTTTACTAAAGCTTTCCAGAGACTCTAAAGAGCCTCCGCCTTTTACTAAAGATTTCCATAGACTCTCAAGAGCCTTCGCCTTTTACTAAAGATTTCCAGCGACTCTCAAAAGCCGCCGCCTCTTACTAATGATTTCCAGCGACTCTCAAGAGCCTCCGCCTTTTACTAAAGAATTCCAGCGACTTCCAAGAGCTTCCGCATTCCACCAAAAATTTCCAGCGGCTATGCAGAGGTTCCGCCTTTTACTAAAACCTTTCCTATTTTATCAAATAGAATTAATGGTAACTTACCCAGAGGCCCTCCACCACCCCCGTCAGCCACGCTGACGGTCCTCTATTATTTTGTCCAGCACAAAATCTTCACCTACAACATAAGACATAATCCCCGTTCCCCGAACGGGTACAAATTAAAATAGGAATTTATGAATGATTTTATCGACTTCTACTAATGATTTCCTGTCGACAATTATCGCGATTTACTGAAGAATGTTATTGAACAAACGATTTCCGCCGAATCACTAAAGTTTCCCTGAGCTTTTACTAAAGATTTCCATCGACTTTCAAGAACCTTCGCCTTTTACTAAAGATTTCCAGCGACTCTCAAGAGCCTCCGCCTTTTACTAAAGAATTCCAGCGACTCTCAAGAGCCTCCGCCTTTTACTAAAGATTTCCAGAGACTCTAAATACACTCCGCCTCTTACTAAACATTTCCACCGACTCTCAAGGACCTCCGCCTTTTACTAAAGATTTCCAGCGACTCTCAAGAGCCTCCGCCTTTTACTAAAGAATTCCAGCGACTCTCAAGAGCCTCCGTTTTTACTAAAGATATCCAGCGACTCTCAAGAGCCTGCGCCTTTTACTAAAGATATCCAGCGACTCTCAAGAGCCTGCGCCTTTTACTAAAGATTTCCAGCGACTCTCAAGAGCCTCCGCCTTTTACTAAAGATTTCCAGCGACTCTCAAGAGCCTCCGCCTTTTACTTAAGATTTCCAGCGACTCTCAAGAGCTTCCGCCTTTAACAAAAGATTTCCAGCAACTCTCAAGAGCATCCGCCTTATACATAAACTTTTCCTATTTTATCAAATAGAATTATTGGAAACTTACCTAGAGGCCCTCCACCACCCCCGTCAGCCACGCTGACGGTCCTCTATTATTTTGTTCAGCACAAAATCTTCACCTACAACATAAAGACATAATACCCGTTCCCCGAACGGGTAGAGATTAAGAGAGGAATTTACAACTGATTTTATTGACTTGTACTAAAGATTTCCTGTCGACAATTATCGCGATTTACTAAAGAATGCTATTGAACAAACGATTTCCGCCGATTCACTAAAGTTTCCCTAAGCTTTTACTAAAGATTTCCAGCGACACTCAAGAGCCTCCGCCTTTTACTAAAGATTTCCAGTGACTCTTAATACACTCCGCCTTTTACTAAAGAAATCCAGCGACTCTCAAGCGCCTCCTCCTTTTACTAAAGATTTCCAGCGACTCTCAAGAGCCTCCGCCTTTTACTAAAGAATTCCAGCGACTCTCAAGAGCCTCCGCCTTTTACTAAAGATTTCCAGAGACTCTAAATACACTCCGCCTCTTACTAAAGAAATCCAGCAACTCTCAAGAGCCTCCGCCTTTCACTAAAGATTTCCAGCGACTCTCAAGAGCATCCACCTTTTACTAAAGATTTCCATCGACTTTCAAGAGCCTTCGCCTTTTACTAAAGATTTCCAGCGACTCTCAAGAGCCGCCGCCTTTTACTAAAGATTTCCAGCGACTCTCAAGAGCATCCACCTTTTACTAAAGATTTCCAACGACTCTCAAGAGCCTCCGCCTTTTACTAAAGATTTCCATAGACTCTCAAGAGCCTCCGCCTTTTACCAAAGATTTCCAGCGACTCTAAATACACTCCGCCTCTTACTAAAGAAATCCAGCATTTCTCAAGAGCCTCCGCCTTTCACTAAAGATTTCCAGCGACTCTCAAGAGCATCCACCTTTTACTAAAGATTTCCATCGACTTTCAAGAGCCTTCGCCTTTTACTAAAGATTTCCAGCGACTCTCAAGAGCCGCCGCCTTTTACTAAAGATTTCCAGCGACTCTCAAGAGCATCCACCTTTTACTAAAGATTTCCAACGACTCTCAAGAGCCTCCGTTTTTACTAAAGATATCCAGCGACTCTCAAGAGCCTGCGCCTTTTACTAAAGATATCCAGCGACTCTCAAGAGCCTGCGCCTTTTACTAAAGATTTCCAGCGACTCTCAAGAGCCTCCGCCTTTTACTAAAGATTTCCAGCGACTCTCAAGAGCCTCCGCCTTTTACTTAAGATTTCCAGCGACTCTCAAGAGCTTCCGCCTTTAACAAAAGATTTCCAGCAACTCTCAAGAGCATCCGCCTTATACATAAACTTTTCCTATTTTATCAAATAGAATTATTGGAAACTTACCTAGAGGCCCTCCACCACCCCCGTCAGCCACGCTGACGGTCCTCTATTATTTTGTTCAGCACAAAATCTTCACCTACAACATAAAGACATAATACCCGTTCCCCGAACGGGTAGAGATTAAGAGAGGAATTTACAACTGATTTTATTGACTTGTACTAAAGATTTCCTGTCGACAATTATCGCGATTTACTAAAGAATGCTATTGAACAAACGATTTCCGCCGATTCACTAAAGTTTCCCTAAGCTTTTACTAAAGATTTCCAGCGACACTCAAGAGCCTCCGCCTTTTACTAAAGATTTCCAGTGACTCTTAATACACTCCGCCTTTTACTAAAGAAATCCAGCGACTCTCAAGCGCCTCCTCCTTTTACTAAAGATTTCCAGCGACTCTCAAGAGCCTCCGCCTTTTACTAAAAAATTCCAGCGACTCTCAAGAGCCTCCGCCTTTTACTAAAGATTTCCAGAGACTCTAAATACACTCCGCCTCTTACTAAAGAAATCCAGCAACTCTCAAGAGCCTCCGCCTTTCACTAAAGATTTCCAGCGACTCTCAAGAGCATCCACCTTTTACTAAAGATTTCCATCGACTTTCAAGAGCCTCCGCCTTTTACTAAAGATTTCCAGCGACTCTCAAGAGCCGCCGCCTTTTACTAAAGATTTCCAGCGACTCTCAAGAGCATCCACCTTTTACTAAAGATTTCCAACGACTCTCAAGAGCCTCCGCCTTTTACTAAAGATTTCCATAGACTCTCAAGAGCCTCCGCCTTTTACCAAAGATTTCCAGCGACTCTAAATACACTCCGCCTCTTACTAAAGAAATCCAGCATTTCTCAAGAGCCTCCGCCTTTCACTAAAGATTTCCAGCGACTCTCAAGAGCATCCACCTTTTACTAAAGATTTCCATCGACTTTCAAGAGCCTCCGCCTTTTACTAAAGAATTCCATCGACTTCCAGGAGCTTCCGCATTTCACCAAAAATTTCCAGCGCCTATGCAGAGCTTCCGCTTTTTACTAAAACTTTTCCTATTTTATCAAATAGAATTAATGGTAACTTACCCAGAGGCCCTCCACCACCCCCGTCAGCCACGCTGACGGTCCTCTATTATTTTGTCCAGCACAAAATCTTCACCTACAACATAAAGACATAATCCCCGTTCCCCGAACGGGTACAGATTAAAATAGGAATTTATGAATGATTTTATCGATTTCCTGTCGACAATTATCGCGATTTACTGAAGAATGTTATTGAACAAACGATTTCCGCCGAATCACTAAAGTTTCCCTAAGCTTTTACTAAAAATTTCCAGCGACAATCAAGAGCCTCCGCCTTTTACTAGAAATTTCAAGCGACTTTCAAGAGCCTTCGCCTTTTACTAAAGATTTCCATCGACTTTCAAGAACTTTCGCCTTTTACTAAAGATTTCCAGCGACTCTCAAGAGCCTCCGCCTTTTACTAAAGATTTCCATCGACTTTCAAGAGCCTTCGCCTTTTACTAAACATTTCCAGCGACTCTCAAGAGCCTCCGCCTTTTACTAAAGATTTCCAGCGACTCTCAAGAGCCTCCGCCTTTTACTAAAGATTTCCAGCGACTCTCAAGAGCCTCCGCCTTTTACTAAAGATTTCTAGCGACTCTCAAGAGCCTCCGCCTTTCACTAAAGATTTCCAGCGACTCTCAAGAGCTTCCGCCTTTTACAAAAGATTTCCAGCAACTCTCAAGAGCTTCCGCCTTTTACTAAAACTTTTCCTAATTTATCAAATAGAATTATTGGAAATTTACCTAGAGGCCCTCCACCACCCCCGTCAGCCACGCTGACTGTCCTCTATTATTTTGACCAGCACAAAATCTTCACCTACAACATAAAGACATAATCCCCGTTCCCCGAACGGGTAGAGATTAAGATAGGAATTTACAAATGATTTTATTGACTTGTACTAAAGATTTCCTGTCGACAATTATCGCGATTTACTAAAGAATGCTATTGAACAAACGATTTCCGACGATTCACTAAAGTTTCGCTAAGCTTTTACTAAAGATTTCCAGCGACTTTCAAGAGCCTCCGCCTTTTACTAAAAATTTCAAGCGACTCTCAAGAGCCTCCGCCTTTTACTAAAGAATTACATCGACTTCCAAGAGCTTCCGCATTTCACCAAAAATTTCCAGCGGCTATGCAGAGCTTCCGCCTTTTACTAAAACTTTACCTATTTTATCAAATAGAATTATTGGTAACTTACCCAGAGGCCCTTCACCACCCCCGTCAGCCACGATGACGGTCCTCTATTATTTTGTCCAGCACAAAGTCTTCACCTACAACATAAAGACATAATCCCCGTTCCCCGAACGAGTACAGATTGAAATAGGAATTTATAAATGATTTTATCGATTTCTACTAAAGATTTCCTGTCGACAATTATCGCGATTTACTGAAGAATGTTATTGAACAAACGATTTCCGCCAAATCACTAAAGTTTCCCTAAGCTTTTACTAAAGATTTCCATTGACACTCAAGAGCCTCCGCCTTTTACAAAAGATTTCCAGCAACTCTCAAGAGCATCCGCCTTTTACTAAAGAATTCCAGCGACTCTCAAGAGCCTCCGCCTTTTACTAAAGCTTTACAGCGACTCTCAGGAGCCACCGCCTTTTACTAAAAATTTCCAGCGACTCTCAATAGCTTCCTCCTTTTCCTAAAGATTTCCAGCGACTCTCAAGAGCCTCCGCCTTTCACTAAAGAAATCCAGCAACTCTCAAGAGACTCCGCCTTTTACTAAAGATTTCCAGCGACTCTTAATACACTTCGCCTTTTACTAGAGAAATCCATCGACTCTGAAGAGCCTTCGCCTTTCACTAACGATTTCCAGCAACTCTCAAGAGCCTCCGCCTTTTACTAAAGATTTCCAGCGACTCTAAATACACTCCGCCTTTTACCAAGGAAATCCATCGACTTTCAAGAGCCTTCGCCATTTACTAAAGATTTTCAGCGACTCTCAAGAGCCTCCGCCTTTTACTATAGATTTCCAGGACTCTCAAGAGCCTCCGCCTTTTACTAAAGATTTCCAGCGACTCTCAAGAGCCTCCGCCTTTCACTAAAGAATTCCATCGACTTCCAAGAGCTTCCGCCTTTCACCAAAGATTTCCAGCGGCTATGCAGAGCTTCCGCCTTTTACTAAAACTTTTCCTATTTTATCAAATAGAATTATTGGAAACTTACCTAGAGGTCCTCCACCACCCCCGTCAGCCACGCTGACTGTCCTCTATTATTTTGTCCAGCACAAAATCTTCAACTACAACATAAAGACATATTCCCCGTTTCCCGAACGGGTAGAGATTAGGATAGGAATTTACAAATGATTTTATTGACTTCTACTAAAGATTTCCTGTCGACAATTATCGCGATTTACTAAAGAATGCTATTGAACAAACGATTTCCGACGATTCACTAAAGATACCCTAAGCTTTTACTAAAGATTTCCAGCGACACTCAAGAGCCTCCGCCTTTTACTAAAAATTTCAAGCGACTTTCAAGAGCCTTCGCCTTTTACTAAAGATTTCCAGCGACTTTCAACAGCCTCCACCTTTCACCAAAGATTTCCAGCGGCTATGAAGAGCTCCCGCCTTTTACTAAAACTTTGCCTATTTTATCAAATAGAATTATTGGAAACTTACCTAGAGGTCCTCCACCACCCCCGTTAGCCATGCTGACGGTCCTCTATTATTTTGTCCAGCACAAAATCTTCACCTTCATCATAAAGACATAATCCCCGTTCCCCGAACGGGTACAGATTAAGATAGGAATTTACAAATGATTTTATTGACTTCTACTAAAGATTTCCTGTCGACAATTATCGCGATTTACTAAAGAATGCTATTGAACAAACGATTTCCGCCGATTCACTAAAGTTCCCCTAAGCTTTTACTAAAGATTTCCAGCGACACTCAAGAGCCTCCGCCTTTTACTATAAATTTCAAGCGACTTTCAAGAGCCTTCGCCTTCTACTAAAGATTTCCAGCGACTATAAATACACTCCGCCATTTACTAAAGAAATCCAGCGACTCTCAAGAGCCTCCGCCTTCTACTAAAGATTTCCATCGACTTTCAAGAGCCTCCGCCTTTCACCAAAGATTTCCAGCGGCTATCAAGAGCGTCCGCGTTTTACTGAAGATTTCCAACAACACTCAAAAGCCTTCGCCTTCTACTTAAGATTTCCAGCCACTCTCAGGAGCCTCCGCCTTTTACTAAAGATTTCCAGCGGCTTTCAAGAGGCCTCCGCCTTTTACTAATAATTTTCCCGATTTATTGGACCGAATTCATAGGAACTCACTTTGAGGAACTCCACATCCTTGTCAGCAACACTAACGGTCCATTTTATTCCTGTTCAGCACCAAACATTCACATGTTCACCCGATCGTCCAACGGGTCGAGATTAAGATAGGAATTAACAAATGATTTTATTGATAATTACTAAAGATTTCCTGTCGTCAATTATCGCGGTTCACTAATGAAAGCCATTCAACACCGAATCTGGTGTTTTGATGAGTAAAAGCAATGGATATTATTATTGTCATCATTATATTTTATTGCGATTTTTAGGATTTGAGGTACTTGAGGGACTAGCTGTGCCGCGTGTCGCGCCGACTTTAATACTAAACAAAATTTATTCCTTCTTGCATCACAACCTACCCAATCATATATACGTAATAACTCTCGTAATAACTACACGGTCGTCTTCTAAAATAAGTCAAGTCAAATAATAATAATAATAATAATAATAATAATATTAATAATAATAATGATAATAATAGCAGCAATAATATTTCTATTAACGTTAATAATAATAATAATACAAAGAACAACAATAATAATGAATAAATGAGATAACGAGAGAAGCAGATTTCGGTTTTCCGACCACCAATGCTGCCGAAATGTGTCGCTGTAGCACCATCCGAACGAGGATAATGTTTTAAGGAGTTGGTACGGAGATGTGTTTTCCGCCGTGAAGTGGTCAATTTGTTTGATGATTCTGCCGAATTATTGAACAGGATTTCTAGCAACTTACATTGAGGCCCTCCGACATCACCGTCAGCACCGCCTTTTAATAAAGATTTGAAGCGACTCTCAGGAGCTTCCTCCTTTTCCTAAAGATTTCCAGCGACTCTCAAGAGCCTCCGCCTTTCACTAAAGAAGTCCAGCAACTCTCAAGGGACTCCGCCTTTTACTAAAGATTTCCAGAGACTCTTAATACACTTCGCCTTTTACTAGAGAAATCCATCGACTCTGAAGAGCCTTCGCCTTTTACTAAAGATTTCCAGCGACTCTAAATACACTCCGCCTTTTACTAAAGAAATCCATCGACCTCCAAGAGCCTTCGCCATTTACTGAAGATTTTCAGCGACTCTCAAGAGCCTCCGCCTTTTACTAAAAATTTCAAGCGACTCTCAAGAGCCTCCGCCTTTTACTAAAGAATTCCATCGACTTCCGAAAGCTTCCGCATTTCACCAAAAATTTCCAGCGGCTATGCAGAGCTTCCGCCTTTTACTAAAACTTTTCCTATTTTATCAAATAGAATTAATGGTAACTTACCCAGAGGCCCCTCACCACCCCCGTCAGCCACGATGACGGTCCTCTATTATTTTGTCCAGCACAAATTCTTCACCTACAACATAAAAACATAATCCCCGTTCCCCGAACGGGTACAGATTGAAATAGGAATTTATAAATGATTTTATCGATTTCTACTAAAGATTTCCTGTCGACAATTATCGCGATTTGATGAAGAATGTTATTGAACAAACGATTTCCGCCGAATCACTAAAGTTTCCCTAAGCTTTTACTAAAAATTTCCAGCGACACTCAAGAGCCTCCGCCTTTTACTAAAAATTTCAAGCGACTTTCAAGAGCCTTCGCCTTTTACTAAAGATTTCCATCGACTTTCAAGAACCTTCGCCTTTTACTAAAGATTTCCAGCGACTCTTAAGAGCCTCCGCCTTTTACTAAAGATTTCCATCGACTTTCAAGAGCCTTCGCCTTTTACTAAACATTTCCAGCGACTCTCAAGAGCCTCCGCCTTTTACTAAAGATTTCCAGCGACTCTCAAGAGCCTCCGCCTTTTACTAAAGATTTCCAGCGACTCTCAAGAGCCTCCGCCTTTTACTGAAGATTTCCAGCGACTCTCAAGAGCTTCCGCCTTTTACTAAAGAATTCCGTCGACATCCAAGAGCTTCCGCATTTCACCAAAAATTTCCAGCGGCTATGCAGAGCTTCCGCCTTTTACTAAAACTTTTCCTATTTTATCAAATAGAATTAATGATAACTTACCCAGAGGCCCTCCACCACCCCCGTCAGCCACGCTGACGGTCCTCTATTATTTTGTCCAGCACAAAATCTTCACCTACAACAAAAAGACATTATCCCCGTTCCCCGAACGGGTACAGATTAAAATAGGAATTTATGAATGATTTTATCGATTTCTACTAAAGATTTCCTGTCGACAATTATCGCGATTTACTGAAGAATGTTATTGAACAAACGATTTCCGCCGAATCACTAAAGTTTCCCTGAGCTTTTACTAAAAATTTTAAGCGACACTCAAGAGCCTCCGCCTTTTACTAAAAATTTCAAGCGACTTTCAAGAGCCTTCGCCTTTTACTAAAGATTTCCATCGACTTTCAAGAACCTTCGCCTTTTACTAAAGATTTCCAGCGACTCTCAAGAGCCTCCCCCTTTTACTGAAGATTTCCATCGACTTTCAAGAGCCTTCGCCTTTTACTAAACATTTCCACCGACTCTCAAGAGCCTCCGCCTTTTACTAAAGATTTCCAGCGACTCTCAAGAGCCTCCGCCTTTTACTAAAGATTTCCAGCGACTCTCAAGAGCCTCCGCCTTTTACTAAAGATTTCCAGCGACTCTCAAGAGCTTCCGCCTTTTACAAAAGATTTCCAGCAACTCTCAAGAGCATCCGCCTTATACATAAACTTTTCCTATTTTATCAAATAGAATTATTGGAAACTTACCTAGAGGCCCTCCACCACCCCCGTCAGTCACGCTGACGGTCCTCTATTATTTTGTTCAGCACAAAATCTTAACCTACAACATAAAGTCATAATACCCGTTCCCCGAACGGGTAGAGATTAAGAGAGGAATTTACAAATGATTTTATTGACTTGTACTAAAGATTTCCTATCGACAATTATCGCGATTTACTAAAGAATGCTATTGAACAAACGATTTCCGCCGATTCACTAAAGTTTCCCTAAGCTTTTACTGAAGATTTCCAGCGACACTCAAGAGCCTCCGCCTTTTTCTAAAGATTTCCAGTGACTCTTAATACACTCCGCCATTTACTAAAGAAATTTAGCGACTCTCAAGAGCCTCCGCCTTTTACTACAGATTTCAAGCGACTTTCAAGAGCCTTCGCCTTCTACTAAAGATTTCTAGCGACTTTCAAGAGCCTCCACCTTTCACCAAAGATTTCCAGCGACTATAAATACACTCCGCCTTTTACTGAAGAAATCCAGCGACTCTGAAGAGCCTCCGCCTTTTACTAAAGATTTCCAGCGACACTCAGGAGCCTCCGCCTTTTACTAAAGATTTCCATCGACTTTCAAGAGCCTTCGCCTTTTACTGAAGATCTCCAGCGACTCTCAAGAGCCTCCGCCTTTTACTAAAGATTTCCAGCGACTCTGAAGAGCCTCCGCCTTTTACTAAAGATTTCCAGCGACTCTCAAGAGCCTCCGCCTTTTACTAAAGATTTCCAGCGACTCTCAAGAGCCTCCGCTTTTTACTGAAGATTTCCAGCGACTCTCAAGAGCTTCCGCCTTTTACTAAAGAATTCCGTCGACATCCAAGAGCTTCCGCATTTCACCAAAAATTTCCAGCGGCTATGCAGAGCTTCCGCCTTTCACTAAAACTTTTCCTATTTTATCAAATAGAATTAATGATAACTTACCCAGAGGCCCTCCACCACCCCCGTCAGCCACGCTGACGGTCCTCTATTATTTTGTCCAGCACAAAATCTTCACCTACAACATAAAGACATAATCCCCGTTCCCTGAACGGGTACAGATTAAAATAGGAATTTATGAATGATTTGATCGATTTCTACTAAAGATTTCCTGTCGACAATTATCTCGATTTACTGAAGAATGTTATTGAACAAACGATTTCCGCCGAATCACTAAAGTTTCCCTGAGCTTTTACTAAAAATTTCCAGCGACTCTCAAGAGCCTCCGCCTTTTACTAAAGAAATCCAGCGACTCTCAAGAGCCTCCACCTTTCACCAAAGATTTCCAGCGGCACTCAAGAGCCTCCGCCTTTTACTGAATATTTCAAGCGACTTTCAAGAGCTTCCGCCTTTTACTAAGGATTTCCATCGACTTTTAAGAGTCTTCGCCTTCTACTTAAGATTTCCAGCGACTCTCAAGAGCTTCCGCCTTTTACTAAAGATTTCCAGCGACTCTCAAGAGCATCCGCCTTTTACTAAAGATTTCCAGCGACTCTCAAGAGCATCCGCCTTTTACTAAAGATTTCCAGCGACTCTCAAGAGCCTCCGCCTTTTACTAAAGATTTCCAGCGACTCTCAAGAGACTCCGCCTTTTACAAAAGATTTCCAGCGACTCTCAAGAGCCTCCGCCTTTTACTAAAGAATTCAATCGGCTCCCAAGAGCTTCCGCCTTTCACCAAAGATTTCCAGCGGCTATGCAGAGCTTCCGCCCTTTACTAAAACTTTTCCTATTTTAACAAATAGAATTAATGGTAACTTACCCAGAGGCCCTCCACCACCCCAGTCAGCCACGCTGACGGTCCTCTATTCTTTTGCCCAGCACAAAATCTTCACCTACAACATAAAGACATAATTCCCGTTCCCCGAACGGGTACAGATCAAAATAGGAATTTATAAATGATTTTATCGATTTCTACTGAAGATTTCCTGTCGACAATTATCGCGATTTACTGAAGAATGCTATTGAACAAATGATTTCGGCCGATTCACTGAAGTTTCCCCAAGCTTTAACTAATGATTTCCGCCGATTCACTGAAGTTTCCCCAAGCTTTAACTAAAGATTTCCAGCGACACTCAAGAGCCTCCGGCTTTTACTAAAAATTTCCAGCGACTCTCAAGAGCCTCCGCCTTTTACTAAAGATTTCCAGAGACTCTGAATACACTCCGCCTTTCACTAAAGAAATCCAGCGACTCTGAAGAGCCTCCGCCTTTAGCTGAAGATTTCCAGCGACTCTCAAGAGCCTCCGCCTTTTACTAAAGATTTCCAGCGACTCTAAATACACTCCGCCTTTTACTAAAGAAATCCATCGACTTTCAAGAGCCTTCGCCATTTACGTAAGATTTTCAGCGACTTTCAAGAGCCTCCGCCTTTTACTAAAAATTTCCATCGACTTTCAAGAACCTTCGCCATTTACTAAAGATTTTCAGCAACTCTCAAGAGCCTCCGCCTTTTACTATAAATTTACAGGACTCTCAAGAGCCTCCGCCTTTTACTAAAGAATTCCATCGACTTCCAAGAGCTTCCGTTTTTCACCAAAGATTTCCAGCGGCTATGCAGAGCTTCCGCCTTTTACTAAAACTTTTCCTATTTTATCAAATAGAATTAATGGTAACTTCCCCAGAGGCCCTCCACCACCCCCGTCAGCCACGCTGACGGTCCTCTATTATTTTGTCCAGCACAAAATCTTCACCTACAACATAAAGACATAATCCCCGTTCCCCGAACGGGTACAGATTGAAATAGGAATTTATAAATGATTTTATCGATTTCTACTAAAGATTTCCTGTCGACAATTATCGCGATTTACTGAAGAATGTTATTGAACAAACGATTTCCGCCGAATCACTAAAGTTTCCCTAAGCTTTTACTAATGATTTCCAACGACTCTCAAGAGCCTCCGCCTTTTACTTAAGATTTCCAGTGACTCTCAAGAGCCTCCGCCTTTTACTAAAGATCTCCAGCGACTCTCAAGAGCCTCCGCCTTTTACTAAAGATTTCCAGCGACTCTCGAGAGCCTCCGCCTTTTACTAAAGATTTCCAGCGACTCTCAAGAGCTTCCGCCTTTTACAAAAGATTTCCAGCAACTCTCAAGAGCTTCCGCCTTTTACTAAAAATTTTCCTATTTTATCAAATAGAATTATTGGAAACTTACCTAGAGGTCCTCCACCACCCCCGTCAGCCACGCTGACTGTCCTCTATTATTTTGTCCAGCACAAAATCTTCACCTACAACATAAAGACATATTCCCCGTTTCCCGAACGGGTAGAGATTAGGATAGGAATTTACAAATGATTTTATTGACTTCTACTAAAGATTTCCTGTCGACAATTATCGCGATTTACTAAAGAATGCTATCGAACAAACGATTTCCGACGATTCACTAAAGATTCCCTAAGCTTTTACTAAAGATTTCCAGCGACACTCAAGAGCCTCCGCCTTTTACTAAAAATTTCAAGCGACTTTCAAGAGCCTTCGCCTTTTACTAAAGATTTCCAGCGACTTTCAACAGCCTCCACCTTTCACCAAAGATTTCCAGCGGCTATGAAGAGCTCCCGTCTTTTACTAAAACTTTGCCTATTTTATTAAATAGAATTATTGGAAACTTACCTGGAGGTCCTCCACCACCCACGTTAGCCACGCTGACGGTCCTCTATTATTTTGTCCAGCACAAAATCTTCACCTACATCATAAAGACATAATCCCCGTTCCCCGAACGGGTACAGATTAAGATAGGAATTTACAAATGATTTTATTGACTTCTACTAAAGATTTCCTGTCGACAATTATCGCGATTTACTAAAGAATGCTATTGAACAAACGATTTCCGCCGATTCACTAAAGTTCCCCTAAGCTTTTACTAAAGATTTCCAGCGACACTCAAGAGCCTCCGCCTTTTACTAAAAATTTCAAGCGACTTTCAAGAGCCTCCGCTTTTTACCAAAGATTTCCATCGACTTTCAAGAGCCTTCGCCTTCTACTAAAGATTTCCAGCGACTATAAATACACTCCGCCATTTACTAAAGAAATCCAGCGACTCTCAAGAGCCTCCGCCTTCTACTAAAGATTTCCATCGACTTTCAAGAGCCTCCGCCTTTCACCAAAGATTTCCAGCGGCTATCAAGAGCGTCCGCTTTTTACTAAAGATTTCCAACAACACTCAAAAGCCTCCGCCTTCTACTTAAGATTTCCAGCCACTCTCAGGAGCCTCCGCCTTCTACTAAAGATTTCCAGCGGCTTTCAAGAGGCCTCCGCCTTTTACTAATAATTTTCCCGATTTATTGGACCGAATTCATAGGAACTCACTTTGAGGAACTCCACATCCTTGTCAGCAACACTAACGGTCCATTTTATTCCTGTTCAGCACCAAACATTCACATGTTCACCCGATCTTCCAACGGGTCGAGATTAAGATAGGAATTAACAAATGATTTTATTGATAATTACTAAAGATTTCCTGTCGTCAATTATCGCGGTTCACTAAAGAAAGCCATTCAACACCGAATCTGGTGTTTTGATGAGTGAAAGCAATGGATATTATTATTGTCATCATTATATTTTATTGCGATTTTTAGGATTTGAGGTACTTGAGGGACTAGCTGTGCCGCGTGTCGCGCCGACTTTAATACTAATAGAATATTATTAGGTGAGCGTGTTTTGGTAGCTTTTATTCGCGAGTTTGAAAAACTTACGCCACGAGCGCCAGCGAGTGGCGTAATTCAAACGAGCGAATAAAAGCCAAAACACGCGAGCTTAATACTATGCTTTATCCACTCCAAAACAGTTAAAACGGCTCTCAAAAATTCGCTCAACTTTCAAATTTCATTCAAAACAGCTGTGACGGACAGAATGTAGTGTTGTCAGATCGGCGCAGATTTGTGAGCTGCGAACAGTGCGAAGGGAACTGTTATAAGTGTCATACCTTCATGCATAGCTCTTTCTGGATATTTCAGGTATCTGGTATCTCCGGAGCCGTTCCTATAAGCTCGTTTCCATTTTCACTATCACTTATATCATTCATATGCATATTTTCAATTAAACGATCAAGTAATTTTCGACACTCCACCACTCGTAACAATTATTCAAACAAATGGTCGCCATTTTTGAATGTCAATTTCGCGATTGTTGCGCTGTTGCCAATTGTACCTGAAAATCGCTCTATTCTGATTGGCCACAGCCAATGCAATAATGATCCCATTAATCGCTGGAAATGTCACTTTATTTCATCGAACTGTGATCTATATCAATAACGCCACCCATTATTACCAAAAATTTCTAATAATAATAGTATGATTATTATGTAGGAGTGGATAAACAAAATTTATTCCTTCTTGCATCACAACCTACCCAATCATATATACGTATTAACTCTCGTAATAACTACACGGTCGTCTTCTAAAATAAGTCAAGTCAAATAATAATAATAATAATAATAATAATAATAATAATAATAATAATAATAATAATGATAATAATAATAATAATAATAATAATTTATTTGTGTCATCATACAAGAAAATTCTATTTACACACGTCAAAATGGTGATAATGAATGCAAGAATTTTAATAGATCCGAGAAATCATTAGACAGGAACTCCTGTAACGAATAAAAAGACTTAACAGTGAGATACACTTTGAGCTCGCGCAGAACAACTGAAGGCGCTATCTGTAGGCGTCTCGGTAGAACATTGAAAAATTTAATACAATAGCAGTATACAGGGTGTTCAATCTCAAACTTCCCACCCCAGATTTCTCGCTTACTAATATTTTTTCAGGAAAAAGCCGAGACAGGTCGATTTTATTCTCGAGGGGGACATACGGTTAGGGTAATTTCAATTTTGTTGTGCAACCCCCTAAGCCAGGGTAGCTTCCCTTTCAATAATTTTAAATGGCACTAGGGGTCAAGTGACACTTCATTTTGAAGCTACTTTGATTCTCTTCCAAGTCATGAAAAAAAATTGAAAATCCGTCGGTTTTTTCATAAGTTATGATATTCCAAGTTTCCTCACGCGAAGACTCGCTTTTAAAAAGAAAACAACATTACGACGAGTTCTCCCATAATAATTTCAACTTTTGGTTTTGGTTGCGTGCTGGTTTTTGTCAGAAAGCGATGAAGGTGCTCAATGGCGATCGAGAGTCAAAAACAATTAAAAAAACAGTTTCAAAATGTATTTTACCATGGGTAGCACTCGGTATTATTCCCGGTATTTTCAAACTACAGAAACTTTTTCTGAAATTTTGTTAGTTGCCAATAATTTTCAAAGATGTCGCCCATAAAATTTTTAATTTCCCCTACGTCACGTCCTACAAAAGTTGATACTACACAGGGACTACAAGGGACTACACTCGAACTACACCATGACTACACGGTGACTACACGATACTACAATTGCCTACATGCAGCCTACATGTGTCCTACAAAGTCTACATACGTGAAATTTAGACCACATCAAATTTTCAATACTACACTGTGGACTTTTTGTGCCTACATGCCTCTGTGTACCACTACTACACGAAGTGGTTAGCCCCTCGATTAGCCCTCCTGATTTCCTCCCAAATGATGGATACCATCATGAAGCACCGTGTGTTGGATCCAAGTATGAACACCTGTATTTTTCATAGCTGTGTGAACTTGGTGGCTACAAGAAAGAATGGAAGTACCAGTTTGGATTCACGAAAGAATGAAGCTCAGAATCAACATAGGCAAGTGTAGTGGTTTGAAGACAACTTAGGTTCACTTCTAAGAGCCGTTTGACACTATGCTAAAACCGGCACTAAATTTAGTACTAAAAGTGCGTACGAGTTAGTGCACGATAAAATAGAACCTGTTCTATTTTCTCGTGTCCTAACTCAAATCTGTACTGACTGTCATTCTCAAAAACCCTCTTCCGCCTAATCGCCTGTTCAGCCATTTTCGGGACCAAATACGCTCACCCTTTAATTTTTTCTTACTATTCTTTCATGTAATCGCCATCAACGTTGCTGTCATTAGCCACAATTCTCCCATTTTAAAACTTTTAGCCCCTGGTTCACCGCTGAAAGCTGTACTAACTGTCACAATATTACGATATAGTGTCACACAGGAACTTTCAAAATTGTACTAAATTGGGTAAGAAATCGGCGCGCCTACTGTCAGTACTAAATTTAGTCCCGAATTTAGCATAGTGTCAAACGGCTCTTATACTGCACGAGTGTGCACCGAACACTTAGAATAACAATCACATCTGATATGGCAAACCCATTATGTTTTCGTGAATGAAAAAGTCAATAATAGTATTATTGCATGTGGTTTTACTTGAGAATAGTAGTGATGACTGCGTTTTAGTGTTATGCGTTCCCCCTCAAGTTGAAGACACATCCTTGGATTACTTCGAATAGCTTCTTTCAAGGGTTTCCCAGATTTGTGGACACTATGCAGACACTTCACCTCTACGACTGCGTTGTCTCCAAGTAATCCTATTACAAAAGTTACAAAATTATTTTTTATTGGAAACTGAAATCAACATGTAGTAACTGTACGCCCTCTGAACTGTAACTAGCCAAATGTTACAAGTTTCAAACTGACATGATTGCACCAAGATGGCTGACGATTCAGTTGGTGTTTATAAAGCAGCTGTAACTTTTTCAGATGGATTCATTTCAGTTTTGCATAGATACTTGAAAAACATACCATCGGGTGACGCGCCCAAGAATCCATTTCTTTCGTCAACAAATAAGCCAGATTTTCTTATAACAACACCTCTCTGCGATTCGAACATTCGTATGGCTACCCAGCTAGCAGAGTGACGTGATTTTGACGTGATGTTTTCGGCACACGTTTCGTCATTCTGACCAAACTTAAGACGTCCTCTCGACGAAACAGGGACGTCAATATGTCACAGCCCACAGGACGTCATCTCAAGACGTCTTGGACGTCAGTTTGTGACGTTGAAATGACCTGATTATGTATCATGATTGTTTAAATTGGTGTGAAATTTCTGTATTTCATTTGCTCAAACGGTTATGTAAAAAATGGAAATCGCAAGATGCCGCCCATCAATTTAGGTGGCCAGTTCATAGCCCATTTTGGCATCCCGGAGATTGACCGTTCTTTCAAAGTCGTCTATTTAGCGACTGATGAAAGTTTTGTGAAGCAACACCTTTATACAAATGTAGACAGTCAACGCTAGCGAAATATAGACGACAGCGCCATCTGTTATTTCATTTAGAATGCATGATGTCGACGACGTGAAATGACCAATAAACGACATCGTAAATACGACAGTAACATGACGTGAATTTTTAGTCAAAATAGTAACGTCTATTTTACGTTACAAATTAGTCATAATGATGACGTCACTTTTCAGTCAAAATAGTGACGTCTATTTTACGTTAGAAATCAGTCATAATGATGACGTCACTTCTTAGTCAAAATAGTGACGTCTATTTTACGTGACAAATTAGTCATAATGATGACGTCACTTTTTAGTCAATAAAATGACGTCTATAAGACGTCACATTTAGGTTATCGACGTTGCGGTCGAGTAATGACCAGAAATTCACGTCATTATGACGCGAGTCGTCGTCACTCTGCTACCTGGGTACTGCCTCCTTCATCTTTCCATAGTTCGTTGCCTCAGTACTGAAGGCAGTGCCGTATAATATTTTGCATACCAGCGTGTGACAGGACGTGGTTTCACGGCGCCCAAAGACCTCTCCAAACAACGAAGCAGTCAGTCTGTCCTTTCTTTCTTCGACATAGCGAGGATTGCTCCATTGGCCCACAGTAGCCCTTTCAATGGCTTTGATTTCCTCTAAAGTCACCTAGGAAAGTAATGGGAGGAAATTTATCGATAAGGTCCCAAAGCCACTACATTAAACCCCCAAAATAACATGACGTAATTCTGTCATTGGTAATCTAAAAATGTGGGAAAGTTCATTATCTGATAAAAACATGCATACGCACCCGTGTAAAGAAAAATGGCATTCTGAACAGAAACAAAAGTAAACAATACAAACTTGAAAACGGTTCAACAACCGATCTTTCTCCTGTTGAAAGTGTTCAGGAGATAATTCTGCTTCGACCGAATTTGTTCCATAATCTAAATTTGGTAAGGCGTTTCTCGTTTTCTTTGAAGGTGGTGCTGCGTTTTCCTTATCTTCGAAGTGCAATTTTCTCGCTTTACGCTGTCCAAGTTCATGGTTATATTGCCGAATGTATTCTTCGAAGTAATAACCAGGGCTGCAAGATACAGCTTTTCTCCACGGTTCACGATGCCAATCCTTGCCATCGCTATTGTAACGGAGGCCAGTCATGTAGACCCTAACTTCAAAAGATCCGCGCGTTGTGAGGTTGAGGCGTTTACCAGCATTGAATCTGGCCAATGTCGACATGAAAAGTTCTGCTCGATTGTTGGTTTCATTGTTGATGATTTTGTCTCCTTTCGCAATTAATCTGTCCAGGGCTCCTAAATTAAACAACAATGATAAAACTTTTGGCTAGTAACGGACTGATGGATACTTACTTGTGATGTAATGAAATAATCCATTAGATTTTATTGCCTCTACATCGTTATTATCCACATTGCCCACAGTACCACAATAAGAAATGTCACATTTTCGGTGGTCACCGTAAATATGGTATGGTCCATTTTCCAGGTAATTTTTCAGTGTGAGGACATCTTCACCAGCATTCAAATATGTCGCCTTCATAGCAATTTTTTGCAAGTCTTTAATTTTATTCATTGTTAAAGCTTTTCGCGCGTTTACATTGATTGTTGTATCAGCTTTTATTTGATGCAGCGCTTTCCCATAGTTTTTGATTGAATGATTTATGCATTCAATTTTCTGCACTTTGTGTCCATATGGAACGTCCATCCTAATTTTCGCGAAAACGCTGCTGTCTCCATCCGCAATGAAGTGATGGTATTCCAGATTGTGAACTCGCTGACTCTCCTTGAATCCATGGACAATTATATCTGCCTCCATCGCGGAAGAGGAAGTCGCCCAATTGCGAAAACAACGATGAACGGATGGTGTCACATTTTTGTTGGCTGCCCTAGCACAGACGCTACAATATTTGTTGCGTACGCCTAAGTACAATAGCTTTCCAGTTTCACGTCCGATGATCACAGCCTATGAAGTAAAACAATGTATTAGTCTTAGGCATTGCAGAAAAATGAACACTTCCAGACTAAGTTCCGATACCATGACCGGTTTACGATTTGCTAATACTGAGTGCAATACTTTGATTTATGGACTCTCCGAGCAATCACCCAAAGAACAGAATCTGAAATATTAACATTTCTCCTCAAGTAAATACTATAAAAAATCTACTGAAACTACTTCCGGTCACTTCCTACAGAGCAATTTGACGGTTCAGTTACCATTGTGTAATTTTTAGTGCAATACTTTGATTTATGGACTCTCCGAGCAATCACCCGAAGAACAGAATCTGAAATATTAACATTTCTCCTCAAGTAAATACTATAAAAAATCTACTGAAACTACTTCCGGTCACTTCCTACAAAGCAATTTGACGGTTCAGTTACCATTGTGTAATATTTAGTGCAATACTTTGATTTATGGACTCTCCGAGCAATCACCCGAAGAACAGAATCTGAAATATTAACATTTCTCCTCAAGTAAATACTATAAAAAATCTACTGAAACTACTTCCGGTCACTTCCTACAAAGCAATTTGACGGTTCAGTTACCATTGTGTAATTTTTAGTGCAATACTTTAATTTATGGACTCTCCGAGCAATCACCCGAAGAACAGAATCTGAAATATGCACATTTCTCCTGTGTCAACTGTTTTTTTCACTGACATTACTCACCGTTCCAGAGGCCGCGTTGTAGTTGTGGCCGTATGACCTGTGGCTCCAACCACCATCTAAATATACTGTTGTCCACACGATCCCATCTTTGTCAATTTGTCCCTTTTCAGAGGCCTTTTCGTACTCTTCTTTTCCAGCCGCTTCCATGCTTTTCCAAAGGGCATCCTTCCAGATATCTAGTAACTCTTCTTCAATCTTATGGAACTTCGTATAATGCATATATGGTATATCCATGACACTTAGGCGCTCTTTCAAGTGACTATAAGTTGAGCCAGTTGCCAATGTTCCCTAAACAGCAGCAGTATTTAATTTCGCAACATTCTTCGGGGCTACCATCTTAACGGGGGTTGTGAAATTACACATATTACATCTCAATAATATTTCTGAAGCCAGGCCCATTGTGGTGGTATTTTCAGCAAAAGGCTGCAAGAGTCCTGTGGTGCAAATTGTAGAGTGCTTGAATTGGGCAGCCAATGTAACGTTTAGGAGGTAATTAGGCTCTACAATACGGTGCCCTTTGATTGGGCCATCACTATAATCCACAGTAATTTTTTCAATTGTGAGCTCATGCTCCAGAACACTGCAATAATATACCAGAAAATAAAATTGTCAACTTGAGATAGGTAATTAAATTCTACAACGCACCTTCTGCATTCTGCTTCAGAAATGAAAGCTTCCTCGAAATTATAGCTCTCATCCTCATCCGATCCTTGTGTAGCTTCCAGCATGGTTGAACTGCATTGCGAAAGAGGTGGACCACTAAAACAATAAGATTACTGAATTCTCCTTACTTTGTGTTCATTTTGTTACTTACTCTTTTGGGGTTTCCTTCAGTGTTTTCGCATTGCGAATAGTGTGAATACCATCGGGAATACCAGATGATGGATATGTCCTGCTATAAGTTCTGATCTCGGTTTCAATGGCCTTTTCGAAAGTCTTATTTCCCATTGGGGATACTGTCTCAGTGAAAGGGCTAGTACGAAAACTGCCTGGTGACAAGGATTCGTGGTCATGGGGCAGTGTTGAAGGTTCCTGCGTTTCAAACTCCACCGCTTGCTTCGGTGGGCTGAAATAAATATGAATGTGTACCACAGAGTAGGCCACTTTAGTAGTGTCAGGAGGTATGTTCTAAAACCTCACCACGACAATTTGCCTACATTCCGGCGTTTTGAGGTTTTGTGAAGGTTAAGAATTACAAGTTGCCTAAATTCCGGCGTTTTGTGTGGAAATCCCAGGTAACAGCTGTCAAGATGGCGGAAGAATTGAGTTTAAAAAGTGCGGGATATTTGAAAAACCTCAAAATGTGAGTTTAATTGGTTGCCTACCTAGCGTTCCGCAATTAAAAAACAAAATGCGGGAATCCCCGATTTCTAGGCTCAGCATTACAATTTGCCCACATTCCGGCGTATTGTGTGAAAACCCCAGGCTGACAGTAGCCAAGATGGCGGAATAATTGAGTTCAAAAAGTGCGGGATATTTGAAAAAACCTCACAATGTGAGCCGCAATTAAAAATGCGGGGATTCCCGATTTCGGTATTTTCAAACGAAAAATCTACCATTTATGAAATCCATAATGGTGCATATTTAAATTCGAAAAATGTGGAATTTGAAGATCATAAGTAGGAATTCAGGGGTTATGAAATGCGGTATATTAATTAAATTCAATACATTTAAAATTTGACATTTTTTTAATTTCTATACATAATGCGAATAATGACAATAATTCCCTCAATAATTGTAATGATAATGAACATAAAAACAATATTATTAATAATAGGTATAAGAATAATAACATAATATTATCTATAAGAAATTTAGGAGGTAAGGATGTAATGGCCAATATAATCGTTATCATGATCAGCAATACACGCTCGAATACAGGGTAATTTATTTGTGACATAATCGTATATTTTAAAGTAATTCCGCACACTGCACTCATTTAACTTCGGACACTAAGCCCGATAATGAATGATAATTCACAATGCGATCATGTATGATAAGACAATAAGCCCGCGTATGTGGTGGAAATATTTCGGCACTTTCAAACTCTACTTGGACATCTACGGTACTGGATTTCACAGCCTCTTCTTGTTTTGAGCAATCGATAACGAATAAAGCCTTAATCTTGAAGGTTTTATAGTCACTGATGGGCTCACTAATTTTGCGATGGTAAAAAGTCCTCTGAAAGTCACTGTAGATTTGATACGCCTCCGTGTAATCGTCCTTGGCAAAGTCGCAACGTAGGCAATCGTATGGATAGCAGGTAGAGTTTAACCACACACGAACTGATGTTAAATTGACATTGTCAAAAGATGCAATATCACTTCGAGCATTATCTTTTCGATTCGATTGAAAGGCTAAAATAATGTAGCGGGGGCGCTCCAGACCGGTGGACGTCTGCACACTCCAAATGTCCTTGTTTGTAGCTTTAACGGCGGGGAGTTCATGAACTTGCCATTTGCGGAACGGTATCGATATTGGAGCACCGACACTCATTTTTTGAAAAAGTTGTAATTTTCTCTCATCGTTCGGATAAATGTGTTTCACACGTATTTCCATATCGGTGATGTCGATCTTGGCAGTCTTCGTGCCGGTACTCATGTAAGAATTATTATCGGTCCTATTGCGAATCAATCGAAGCTGGTGCTTCCCCATAATGATATGAGGATAGCCTTCGAACACTCCGAACCAGAACCGTAACGGTATCCATAGGGAAAATGTTTCGCCTTCCAATTTATCATATGTAGGTATAACATTTACTGTAGCATTTGGATTCCACCCGGCCATTTGTAATGCATTACATTCTTGACTATTGTAACATAGCAGCCCCTTTATGGAACTTACAGTACCGATATCGCGAACCTTATCGATTTCGTGCCCATTTAGCAAGTACGTGCCGGATTGGAATAGATAGGAGCCGGCGTTATTGGTCAAGTTACACACACCATCGTTTCCCGCCGATTCGACCAACTTACACACGATATGCAGAACGGCATCATTCCAATAGATTAATGCATCCTGTTGGTTGATCACAAACTCAATTTCATCGTTATTATTAAATGATTTGATTTGTGGCCGATATGAATGCACTTCCTCACGGATCACACTTTCGTCGAACCGAGGTTTTTTGAATATGTCCAATGTTTCGGACATTGTAGCCCAAAGACTTCAATAATCGAATATTATCAATGGTGAGTCGTCGTCTCACTAATGACGATGTTGAGGATTGACCAGTACCTACTGAAATTGGCGCCGACTGATCGTCATTAAATATCAGCCCCATTCTGATCGTGGTATTAGTAGAACGATCGATGCCCCCTCTCCTCTTTCAATTTCAAAATCACGACCACTTGTTCACCGCGGAAATTCACTGGTCGCCACTCTTGATCGAGTAAATCGACAGTTATTTCATGAATGATCGATTCATTGATAACTGGTAAATATATAGGATTTCTGGGCTCGACATTAATACTGTAACCAGGTTCAACGTTCGGAGCGAACTCGTAAATCGTGTGTGACGGCTTATTGTCATAGTAGGCACCTTTTGTAATATTACACTCCACTCGTATAGTGACGACTTTGATGATATTTATCGGTAAATCAGAAGTATGTAATAAATTCGCTGGTAACTTTTTCGATGAGAACCCCAGCATTCGTCCGATACTGTCCAGAGGTTGAAAGTCAACTTCATATACCCATTCCACCTCACATTGTAGTGTATTATTATTCGGCTTCAATGAAATCAATTCGATATCTTTAAATTTTATTTCATCATCATCGCTGAGATGTGATTTAAGTAAACGTTGTAGACACTCTTCAATCGATGTGATTTCATAAGATCCAATCGGGATCGTAATAACTCGTTTCGCCCCATCATTTCCATAATAATAAAATTTATTATTTCCTGCGTCGACATTTGGAATACTATTGCACGTATGAAGGCCGACTAGACGAAGCGAATAACTACAATCGGAATTCAGCTGAATCGGCGGATCTTGGACGGCAGCAAGAGTACTTCCGCGTCCCGTTAAAGTGAATGTTCGCGACATGACTAAATGAGACTGACGTTGCAACTTTATTTATTATTTATTATTATATAAAAATTTCAAACACAAATGTCCACAATTATAGGTGGTACTTTGATAAGTATCATGATTATAATAGATATTGAAATGCTCAAAGTATTTTGTCAACTCCAAGGGAGGCGATAAATTCCCCATACTATCAAAGTATATGACGTCAGGCCCACATTTTTTGTAAGAAGTCCAATGAGTTCCACTACCAACACTCGAATCGATATTAATGATCCCAGATTCATTCCTGCGAGGTACAGCAGGTAATTCATCCCGCATGAATACACCGCGGAAATGTGGGATTTTGAGAATTTTCACGTAACGTCGCAGGTCGATGTCCGTGAGGGGGCGCGTTGGTAGTTTCAATGGGAGTTTTTTGGTCGAATAAATAGACCCATGCCACTCTTGTAAGGTTTCAGATAAAGCCCGTCACCTTTTTTACCTAAAGCTATAGTCTCCATGGATCGATTATGACGTTGCGATTCCTCAAACTTTTGCTTTCCGATTTTAGCGTCATTCACTGCTTTTGCCACACTGGCGGCACCTCCTAAATTGAAAAACAAAATTATAACTATTTCAAGGCTACTACTCATCAATGAATCAAACCAACCTGTCAATGCTCCAAGTGCCGAGAGTCCTGATAAAATGGGAACAAGAAAGGGTATGAATGAACCCGTCTTCGGTACGGGTATGACCCGTGGTAATTTGACACCTTTTTTACCACCCACTCTCTTAACCGCCACCCGAGCCGCTTTTAGAGTTTTCACAGTGTGCGACTTTAAATCGCCAACATACTTGTCTCCCTTCTTTTTCAGTTCATTCACAATAGCCTTATGGAATATCGCCTTCACCTGTCTTCCTTTTTGCTTAATTTTCCCATCCGTAATACCGGCCCCCATTTTACGTTTAATTTTCATCGTATTGGTCGTCAACCAGGCAGCCGTTTTTTCACCGAAACTAGAATCTTTGGCCTTGACACGGTCCCAAGCTTTATATTCCAAAACTTTATCAGCGGCGTGACGTGCACTGAGGTCGTTGGACTGTGAATAAGAGATATCATGCTCTTTACACGCCTTATCTAGACCATTTACCCCCGCATCACCCCTGGCCAGACGTTTCTTCAATTTAGTACCGGGCCCGCAATACTGATATCCGGGTAGATGGGCCTCGAATGGCAGATTATTTATAATCGAGTTAATCATCACACCGCGTCCTACTTGTGTAACTATCGCTTTTATACTGATGATTTTGGATTCTGGATTAGGATTTGGAGGGTGAGTGGCTTGCGCCACTCTAGCACTTAGGCCTCTTACTTGGGCCCATTGTGCCACCCCTCCGGCGCAACTCCCTGCCGCCCGCCGCTAGTCCTCAAGCCAACCAACAGAGTTGATAAACTCGAGGACCGCACCGGGTGCGGTGTTGCTAATGTCGGTCATACTTGGCCAGAAGTCCCCTAGTATGGATCCTCGGGTCGACGCAAGCGCGGGGCAGTGACATAGCACATGCTCCGCTGTCTCGTCCTCTTCTAAGCACCCTCGACATGTGGGATCGGTTACGACGCCCAGCGTGTAGAGATGTTTGTTCAGTCGGCCGTGCCCGGTCCATATCGCTACGAGTTTCCGGAGATTGTCTCTGGTTTGTCGTAGGCAAAATTTGGCTCTTTTGAGGGATGGTGCCTTGATGGCGGCCTTCCCCTGTCTGTAGCCTTCAGTCGATTCCCAGCGCGCAGAGTGTCTGGTCCGGGTGTCTTCTTTAATCAGAGTATTCAGAGTAGAAAGGGCTACCGGTAGCGCCGGCTCCGGCCCGATCAGGTGTCGGTCGGAGCCTTCGCGCGCCAGCTCATCTGCCTCTTCATTGCCCTGTATTCCTGTATGTCCTTTCACCCATGCAAGGTCTACGACATTTTCTGCCGCCAGTCTTTCCAGAGATAGGTGGCATTCCCAGACCAGCCCCGAGTTGATCCTGGACCCTCTCAGAGCTAGCAATACCGCTCTACTATCTGTCATGATGCGTACAGACTTGCCCCTGATTCCAAGTTCAGTGGCTCTTTTGGCCCCTTGAGTCACCCCCGTCAGTTCCGCTTGGAACACGCTGGAGTAGCATCCAAGAGCTAAACTGTCTCGCAGGTCTGGATCTTCGGAGAAGATACCCGAGTCCGTGCCTCGACTATTTTTGGAACCGTCCGTGAAGATGTTCACGTCCGATGCTTTTTCTTCGCAACAGTTTATTTCAATACCATAACGCCTTGTGAAGTTGTATTTCACCGGGATGCGATCAGACCTCGCCCCCAGAATAGGTACTCTCATGAGCGCCTCATTCAGGATGCGAGTGTGACCGTCATCGTGGTTTCTGTCATTCCATAGACCCTCAGCCCGCAGTCTCAAAGCCGTCCCCAGAGCCACCTCCTCGACGTACAGGTCGAGGGGAGGCAGGCAGAGAATCGTCTCCAAGGCCGCAGTTGGGGTCGTCCTCATAGCCCCAGTCACTGCCAGGCATATCAGCCTTTGGATGTGACTTATATGAGCCATCTCGTTCCTCTGTCTGGTTCTGGGCCACCAGACGAGCGCACCGTAGCAAAGCATGGGTCTGATGACCGCCACATATAGCCAGAGGACGATCCTAGGGGATAGGCCCCAAGACCGCCCAACAGCCCTGCGGCATTGCCAGAAGGCCGCGCATGCCTTGCTCACTTTTAACTCCAAGTGTCTTTTCCAGTTGAGTTTGCTGTCAAGTACGATTCCCAGGTACTTGACTTCCTTCGTTAGACTAAGTTGGGTTCCCTTAAGTCTAGGTAAGGTCATTGCACCTAGCTTTCGTTTTTTCGTGAAAAGAACGAGCTCCGTTTTCGAGGCGTTTACCGAGAGGGAGCGTTCCGTTGTCCATTCATCAACTATGTTCAGCGCGCTCTGCATAATGTTGCAGAGTATGCTCTCATGTTTACCCGTAAGCAGGATTGCCAGGTCATCTGCATAGCCAATAGTGCGGAACCCCGACTCATTGAGCCGGCGCAGCAGGTCGTCAACTAATATGTCCCATATTAGCGGGGATAAGACTCCACCCTGTGGACAGCCCTTGCTAACGACACCCCTGACGGTGCAATCCCCTACACTTATCTGTATTGCCCGCCACTCCAGGGCATGCCGAATCAGCCCACACAACATGGGGGTTACGGCGTGTTCCTGTAGTGCCTTGGTTATGCTTTCGAAGGTTGGTCGGTCAAAAGCGCCTTCGATGTCTATAAACACTCCCAGGGTAGATGATTTGACCTCCATCGACCTCTCGATTCTGCTCACCACTGCGTGTAGCGCAGACTCGGTCGATCTTCCTGGGATGTATGCGTGTTGACTGGGATGAAGAGGGCGTTCCACTAGCGCCGTATCCCTAATCTCTCTGTCGCACAATCTCTCTAAGGTCTTTAGAAGAAAAGACGTTAGACTGATAGGCCTATAGGATTTTGCCGCGGAGTAGTCCGATTTCCCCGGTTTTGGTATAAATATTACTTTAACTTCCCTCCATTCCCCGGGAATGTATCTGAGGACGATACACGCCCGGAAGATTCGCACCAGGTGGTCTAGTATGATCTCCAAACCCCAGTGGAGTAGAGCAGGATACACGCCATCCAGCCCGGGTGATTTATAAGGAAGGAACGATTTGATAGCCCAAGCTACTTTTGAAGCACTTGCAATGCGAGCGGCCACAGCCCAGTCTACAGCAGTAGGGTCCGGGGCGACGTACTCGGGCCAAACAAGGTCAGGTGCTACCGTACAATCTGGGAAATGTGTGTCCATCAGCAACCCCGCAGTCTCCGCTAGGTCGGTAGTGTAGGTACCGTCCCCTCGCTTCAAACTGCTGGGTTGTTGATTTGGGTCTTTCGAGATGATCTTCTTCAGTCGGGCGGCTGAGGCAGTGGACTCTATGCCACCACAGAACGATCTCCATGCCTCCCGTTGTCTTTTGCGAATCAACCCTTTGTACACTTTCCGGTGCTCGTTGTAAGCTTCCCAGTCCGTGACATTTCGGGTGGTTCTGGCTCTGTTGAAGAGTTTCCTGCTTCGCGTCCTGAGGTTGCCAAGTTCTGTGCACCACCATGGTGTCGCACGACCCCCGACAGCCGCAGTGCGCAGCGGGCAGGTACTTTCATATGATTTGATGATACTTGATCTCACAGATGCAACGCCCTGCTCCACCTGCTCAGCCGTTGTGATGTCCTGTGGTATATGTGAGGCTCCCAGGGATCTCTCCAGGTGCGCACGAAATGACTCCCTGTCTGTCTTCCTGGGGTCCCGGTGGGGGCTGCTCACTACTTCACAGCACTTAATGTTGAAACTTATCCATCGGTGATCGGACATGGACACCTCGGGTGCCACATACCAATCCGCGATCTTACTTGAAATGTTTGCGGATGCCAGGGTGATGTCTATCACTGTTTGGCACCTAGAGGTGACGAAGGTTGGTTCGCTCCCTCTATTAACAATTTCTAAACTAGTGCTAGCAATATATTCTAGTAGTGTCTTACCTCGATTGTTGTTGTCGGCGCTCCCCCAACTTGTGTGGTGAGCGTTCGAATCACATCCAATAATGAGGTGTTTATTTTCGGCCTCACAGTACTCGACGAGGCCCGTCATCTCTCTTGGAGGTGGGGGTCCTATCGAGTTGATCGGCAGGTAGATTGATGCGATGATTACATCTTTTTGTTGCCCGTCCCCCGTATCGCAGCTGACACGTACAGCCGTTAGGTCCCCGGTGCAGAACTGCGGTACTAGGTTGGCTTGAAATTGCCTCGGTATGTATATACACGTCCTAGGCCTGTCAACATTCTGTGTTACGTATACAGTACCACTTAATTTGCCCAGTCCACAGACCTGGCCTTTTACGCACCAGGGCTCCTGGATAAGGGCTATTGTAGTTTTAACGCTGTCCAGGTGGCGGCACAAAGTTGCGACCGCCGCCCGGCAGTGTTGGAGGTTTGTTTGTATGAAACTTACTTTGGTTGCCATCCGTGATCCGTAGCAGTTTGAGAAGGACCGGGTTGTCAAATGACAGCCTGGTTTCTCAAATGACGAACGGTCCTGTGGCCGTCGAGGAGGCCGCCCGGTCGGTCGACTGTTCGTCCTCCTGGGAGGGAGCATCGACCTCACTGCGAACAGTGGAGGCGGCCTGGTGGAACTTCACCTTTAGGGAGGTGAACAGGTAGTTCAGCCTCCCTTGTTTGCTGTCGAAGGATTTGACGACGGCCTCCCTCACACCAAAGACAAGAATGGTCCCTTTCGGGACACCCTTGGCCGCGGTGTGGAAGGTCATCCACTCCCCGACTTTTGCCCATGGATTTTGGGCCGCCAAGCGTCGCAAGACTACCTCCGTTTCCGCCGGTTCGCCCGGAATCCACAGAGTCATCTTGGTCAGCTTTGGTAGCTGATCCACGGGGATGACGTCCAGCTTTGCACCTTCCCATTGGGGGGGCAATTCTGCGATGGTCTTCTTTAGCCAAGCTAAAGAACCGTCATTTTCGCAGTTGATCCTAAGGACCTCCTGTGAGTAGTTCCAGGACCGGAAAATAGGTGGGCTGGCCGAATCCCTGGACAGTTCCCTATCCAGACATTCCGTCAACCTGGCCTGCAATAACTCGACCCAGGCAGGTTTGATCCTGCCGAGGGAATTAGATTCCCAGTCCTGCTTGTCGATGATTGCCACTCTCAGGTGAGCGCCAACCATCCCACTATAGGTCCCCTCCTGAACAGGTCCGGAGGGCCGTTTCGAAGGGCCAGACATCCCGCTCGCCTGCCGCGCAACTCTCTTATTGGGATTGACACCCGGAAAGTGTGCGGAGGAGCCATCGGACCTCTGCCTCTTCTTTTGTGTGGGGTACCCGCTGCCCGGTTTCGGTTCGTTGCCCTGAGGCTTCCGACCCTCAGCCAGGGAGCTGGGACCCTTTGAGTCTTGGGGAGTGTCCCCCTTTGCGGTAGAGGTGTTACCGGTAGCCACTAAAGCCGCCTGCTTCATCCTCCGCCGCTTCTTTTGTTGAGCTCCGGACATCCGTTTCCGGGGCTTACTTGTTTTATGAGTTGAGTCTTGCGATTCAGCCTCATGGGTTTTGGTTTCAGGATTATTTGATTCCATACTAACAGACGAAAACTTCGTCTCACGAGCTCCCCACCCACCACGGAGTCCAACACGGGGACGTCAAAAGGACGCCAGGGCTACTCGCGAGATATAGCCCCCAGGTGCGAGTTGCACACGAGCAAGCCTCGCACCCTGGAAACCAAGGGTGCGCGCCCGCTGTGCACCCCTCTGCACCCCAGGGGCTCACCCAGCCGGCCCTCTTACGGGACGGCGCAGCCGATTGATCAAGGTGGGTTAGTCTTGACCGCCCGTCTTAAGGTGAAAATCCAGGCCAAAGTGGCGTGTTGCCCACCCAAGGTAAGGCTCAACCACCAGAATTCCTTCATCCACCCCTACGGGACGCCACGCACGGCACAAACACGTGGGTAGCCTTAAGAACGCCCAGACAGCACGACTACTATACTGAAGGGTGGATTTTTCTGTCGGGGTTGTCTCCCTTAATCGAAAACTTGCCCGCTTTGTGGCGCCGGCTGATCGCCGTTCGCCCCCTCCTCTTAGCTGCAGATGCCCTGCATTTCCAGGGGGTGCGACGAGGACGCGAGAAGTAGGACTTGGTGACTCACAGACTGACCGCTTTTACACGAGCTGTTTGGGCATTGCTTAGAGTTTTATGAAGTTACCTATTCGATATTAGCAACTCCTCCAAGACCCAGATCACCCATTACCCCCCTTATACTGATGATTTAACAATACCTAAGTACTCATATATATATATATATATATATATATATATATATATATTGGTAAATCATTATGAATATGGATCAGTATCCATCAAAATGCGGTTCGTGCAACAGAATGCTAAATTACCTATACGCAATCAAGATACCGACGATGATATTCAACACCGCAACCAAGTACAACGTCACGGAGGACTTCTCCCAAATTCGATACGTGCACTAATAATCGGCCCCTCAAATTGTGGTAAAACTAATGTGATGATGAGCCTCCTCTTGGAATCCAATGGACTTCGCTTTGAGAATGTGTATGTGTATTCGAAGTCGCTTTACCAATCAAAATTCCAAATGCTGGATAAGGTATTGAAACGTATACCCGAACTTGGCTATTATCCCTTCGATGAAAACGCGGAGATTATGGATCCGTCAGAGGCCAAAATGAACTCTGTGTTCATATTCGATGATGTGGTATGCGGTGCACAGAACAATATACGAAAATACTTCAGTATGGGTAGGCATAGAAATGTTGACAGTTTCTATCTAGCTCAAAGTTATATGAGTATTCCCAAGCACCTCATTCGAGATAATGCAATTTTTTTAGTAGTTTTCAAGCAAGATGATAAAAATTTGAAAAATGTGTACGAGGAGCATGTGGGTTCCGATATCCCAACATTTTCCGAATTTAAAAATGTGTGTGGTCAATGCTGGAAGGATAGACATGGATTCCTCGTAATTTCAAAAGATGATCATATCACTAAGGGGCGTTATCGTAAAGGATTCGACAGCTACATATTGATGTAGTCCTTGTGCGTGACATGTAGTTTGATAGCTACTTCCCTATCGAGAGCATCTTTGCCATCGTCGTCGTCGTTATTGTCATCATGAATACCACTCTGAAGAAGAAAGTGATCGAGGCATCACGAAATGTGAAAAATAAATTTGAATCATTAAAATTGGATCGTCTGCAGCAAAAACAGACAGTGGAAGAAGTTTTTGAACCGGTAATATCCCCATTGAAAAGTTTATCGCGAGCAAATTCGGCATCACAACCCTTGAGCCCAGTTTTGAGGACACCATCACCGAAAGATTAGGAAGGCATATTCTAAGAAGAAGTAAAATGTTCATGTCACCAACATCATCATCCACCCCTCAACCCAAAAGATTAAAGCAAGAGCGTCAACCGCAACCACAAGAGCGTCAACCGCAACCACAACAGCGTCAACCGCAACCACTAGATCCACTGGACGGTGTGGATGGTATGGATGATGGGGTCGGAGATGATGGGGATGAAGAAGAAGAGGGTGATTAGGATGAAGAAGAAGAGGATAATGTGAATGAAGAGGGGAATACTGATGATGATGATGAGGAAGACGTGACGATAAGATCGAGATCATCCGTTCTACTCTCTGAAATGTTGGAAAGAATGCCCGACATTGCAAAACCATACGTTAGGAAATTCCTATTCGATAATGATCAGCGAAAAATGGATCATCGTAATGTGCAATATTCCACGGGGAATGATGAATGGCTTATTGGCAGAACTCCGATGAAAATCCATTTAAATGGTGACCTCAAAATTGATCAACGCTTGATAAAAGGGACACGTGGTATTTATGAGCTGATTTTTATGAGATACCCCGATGATGACAAATACAAATCAGAAGATTTGGAAGCTTATTTATGGTTGACGCGAGTGGCGAATTTATATCGTCAAGATTTCGAACGGAATGGAAAAGTTATGGGTAGTAAAGGCGAAAAATATAAATTAATACGTCCCATATTTCAATCTCTTCAATCGAAAACCAAGGAAGGTGTATCTCATTCGCATGTCGGCAAAGGCTACTCCGAAACATACCATCACCCAATGTTGAATCATCCAATGAAATATAATGAAAAACCGATAGAGTACATTTATTGGGATGATATTAATGAGCTGGTGGAACGTTTGGGACTTTTGAGTGCATCACGGCGAGCTGGTAATACATCTCATAACAACGAAATCATAGCGATCGAAGAGGAATTGCGTGAAGTTGAAGTGATATATTAATTCCGCATCAATCCGTATGTAGATCAGTCAACTCCCAACGGTCATCATGAGTGTCGATAAATTTGGTAGATCTAATCACATTAGACATGTCAGTAACGATAATAATGGATTCATAAGTTCATATCAAAAAATGGTGAAGGCGTTTAATTCCTTGAGTTTGAATGAAGATGGAGATTACGATGCGTTGAATAAAAAAATAACTAATGTTATGAGCCCCACCGATGCGAGTGACTGTGCCAATATGGAGTACGTGGATACTGCATTAAATTCCAATTTTAGAAGAGTGGAAGATGAATTCAATGAAATCGTAAAAAAAATAAACGAGAAATGGCAGAGGATATTTGAAGAGAGTGAAACCCATATTCATACGCTACTGGATAAAATGTCATCGACTTCAAAAGTGAACCACACGATGAACACTCTTATAAAGAAGAAACGCCCTCTCCAGGAGGTTATTCCGTCTAATATATCTGTAGCGGGTGCATCGTTGAAGCCATGGGTCGAAATCGAGAAGAAATTGTAGAAAAAAATCGTCGTATGAGTGTAAAGGAGCAAATTGTGAATGAGATATATAAACCTGCAAGGCGAGCATTTCCTCGCCGACGTACTATCATGCGTGGGATAGATGACCTGTGGCAAGCTGACTTGGCAGACTTTACAGATTATTCTCGTCAAAATCGCGGATTCAAATATATATTAGTGGTGATCGATGGATTTTCCAAGTACGTATGGACTGAAGCTGTGAAATCGAAATGTGGGAAGGATGTGACGGCCGCCATGAGTTTGATAATGAATAAACGCACTGGGAAAACTTATAGGATTCCCAAAAATTTACAAACTGATAAGGGAAAAGAATTTTATAATGAATCATTCGAGAATCTCATGAAGAAATTCAACGTAAATCATTACAGTACATATAGTGTGATGAAGGCGGCTATAGTAGAACGTGTAATACGAACCATCAAAGGTAGACTTTACAAATTATTCACATTAGAAGACTCCTACAATTGGATCGACGGTCGATTAGATCGGGTGATTGCTGCATATA
Organism: Salpingus planirostris; assembly: GCA_949788335.1. Lineage (NCBI taxonomy): Eukaryota > Metazoa > Arthropoda > Insecta > Coleoptera > Salpingidae > Salpingus > Salpingus planirostris. The sequence goes on along the minus strand of OX460917.1, from coordinate 3,826,679 downwards.
ATAAAAAATCCATTCATCGTACGACGGGTATGAAACCGATTGATATTACAAAGAAAAATGAGCGTGCTATTTTAGAGACTGTGTACCTCAATCCAATCAAATCAGTAGCTAAGGCAAAATTCAAAGTTGGAGATATTGTACGGATCAGCAAAGAGAAGCATTTATTCAGCAAAGGTTATCTCCCCTCCTGGACTACGGAATTATTTCAAATATGTAAAGTGAACATGACAGATCCTATTACGTATTTATTACAAGGAGTCGATGGCTCATCAATTTTGGGAAGTTTCTACGAATATGAATTACAGCGGACCACTCATGAAGATATCTATTTGATTGAGCGAATTTTACGCAGGAAGGGGAATAAAATCTACGTTAAATATCTCGGCTTTGATAATAAGCATAATAGTTGGATCAATTCATCCGACATTGTAGACTAGTGTGTGTTCGATAGTGATTTTTATTATCATCATCATGAGGATGCAGGAACAAGTTAAGACAAGATATCCATCATATGCACCACCGTTGGCTCTGACACCATCACCACCAGCACCACCATTACCACCATCTTCAACCCCACCGAACCCTTGGGAAAATGTCGATCACTCAATCAATGCGGGGAGACAGAAGTTTTCATCATCAGCTCTTGCTCTGGTCATGGCGCTTCAAAATATTGAGCAGAGTATAAAAATATTATCGTTAACCGGCTGGAATTTAGTTATCAATCAATTAAATCCATGGGAATTGAATAATATTTGGACCGAACTTCCGCTCCGATATCAAACTGATGAAGGTATACAATCCCGTTTGCCATGCTTCGAGCATCATGGAGAAGACGAGTATCTCGCCTACGGACCCGTACCCTTAACCAAGGATAAGTGTCACCGATGCCGCGCCAATAAATATGAACGTGAAAATAATATCGGATATGATGTAATTAATTAAAATTTTAGTACTTATAAATATTATAATATGAAACATCTGAATGCCCCCATTTTAATTTCTCAATGTATAGACTTGTTATTATAGAAATAAAAAAATTCTGATGACTATTTTTTTTTTCAAGCATAAAAGTAATACAAAAATATGCAATTTGATGATCGACATCCTGTCTGTATGCAGCATGATCTATTCTCTCACATAATATTTTGTAAGTTAGCAATTTCTTCGATATGTAGGAAAGTGATGCCGTTCAACAACCTCTGCTACATCAGCTAATAATCGCTTCCGCCACCTCCATCATTACCACCACCAATTCTGATATGTGGCTCTGTTTCCCCTCTTCTCACCTGATTAGTACTATCATTAATTCATCATTTCTCAAACTGATAAGATGGAGAGCCTAAACAGTATCGGTCAGTGCGAAATTCTTAAACCAAAGTTGAAGTTAGACCAGCTCCAAATCGACAAAATTTATAGAGTGGTAGATGTGAGAAAAATCTCTACCAGTTTCGGCGACGCAGTGTTGGTGTAGTTAGATGAGAATATCATCTTCCTCCCCAGGCGCGTAGTACATCTCATCACCCCCGAAGCGATCCAGGAGCTGTTGGCCGGTGCTGGTTGCGGCATTAAATTCACCGGCAAGCTTGCAATTGGTAATCGACCCTTTCCGGCCAATACTTTTTCATTCGAAAAATTTTTGGCGGAGGCGACGACGACGACGACGACAACTACGGAACTAGAGGCAAAGGCGGAGGAAGTAAACGAAAAAAAAGAGACAATTGAATAATATAAGGACGACGACGACGACGATAATATAATTAGGTAAGTGAAACATTATTTTTTTCTATGAAATTTTTTTTCACGAGTAGAATTACTTATACTCATAATTATTTGAATTTACAGATATGTATATTTGTGAAATATGTGGGAAAACCTACACGAGGAAGGACAATTTGAAGCGGCATGAACAGACTATTCATAAAAAGGATGAGGCGGGGCAGGAGGAGGAGGGCGGACTAGCTCTACCTTCAACATCCAAACGGAGATGTGTTGCAAACGTCTACTGCTCCCATTGCGATTTGCAAGTACCAAAGTCGAATTGGAGCGGCCATTTACGTAGTCAACAGCACAAATCCAACCTCCCTGTACACCTGGATGATGATGATGATGTTCGTGGACCAAAATTTCAAATCGCGCATTATAAGTTTACGTATTTTAAATAGAGATCAAGTGCTACTTGATATCGCAGCTTTCTTGAATAATATTAAAGATAAAATACGGAGAATTATTTCAAGATACGTTGATAAATTCAACACAATGAAGACTAATTTCGAGCTATTCGCCGACTATCTACTCCCTACGAAATTTGAGGTTGATATGAAGTCCTTCAATACGAAAAACAGCATCGTCACGCCTACGACGGATTTTGAAGATATTTTCAGTCAGCTTGTAGATGTACTGAAAACTAAAGCGGAGGAATTTCAGGAGCGAGATTCAGGTATGTCGATTATATTGCAAAAATTATAAATATGTATATACAGGGTCTTTCTTATCGATGGGACACTATAGATATCTCAAGAACCGTTTCGAATTTCGATTTGAAATTTTGCAGGCTTCCATAACAAGACAACGTCTAACTTTCCAAAATAATTACAACATTGAGCTACTTCCGGTTATAACGGAAGTCATGGCCAACTTCGTTATTTTAAGTGGAACACCCTGTATTTTCTGGCATTTTTGAATTCCTCGATGAAATTTAAGGTGAGTTTATTTACACAACTATGCCTCAATTCCATGCCGTTTTTGAGTTATTAATTATTTTTTGAAAAATTTGACAGTTGGGTGTCTTCAGAAAAAAGCGTCTATCTTTGAGACCTTAAAAGCAAGGATCTCGATTTTCTCAGAGCATCTTACACAAGTACTAACAAATAATTGCCACTAGGGCGTTTTGCGATTTTCATTCGCAGTTTTCTTGGACACCTCTTCAAAATTCGATTTTTTAAAATCTTGAAAACTCAATTTTTTCAAATGGAAACCTATACTTTACCCAATTTTAATGAATTTGGCGTGAAAAATTACGGAAGAAAAGTGTCTATTCGGTTTCTTTCTCAAAAAGCAACTTCCGGAAATTTAAAAAAATGGAAAAATTTTCAAGATCGGGGTCTCTCACGTTTGAAACAAGTGGGCGCCGGTCAAAATGAATGGAAACCACCGTAGCAACGTAAACAAATTCAATTGTTCGATCTCATATTTTATGGCGCCTACTTGCTTCAAACAGTCTTAAAAAATTTTACATTTTTCAAAATTTCCAGAAGTTGCTTTTTGACAAAGAAACCGAATAGACGTTTTTCCTTCGTTATTTTTCACGACAAATTCATTAAAATTGGAAAAAGTATAGGTTTCCATTTGAAAAAATTGAGTTTTCAAGATTTTAAAAAATTGAATTTTGAGGTGGTGTCCAAGAAAATTGCGAATGAAAATCGCAAAACGCCTTAGTGGCAATTATTCGGTAGTACTTGCGTAAGATGCTCTGAGAAAATCGAGATCCTTGCTTTTGAGGTTTCAAAGATAGACGTTTTTTTCTGAAGACACCCAACTGTCAAATTTTTCAAAAAATAATTAATAACTCAAAAACGGCATGGAATTGAGGCATAGTTGTGTACATAAACTCACCTTAAATTCCATCGAGGAATTCAAAAATGCCAGAAAATACAGGGTGTTCCATTTAAAATAACAAAGTTGGCCATGACTTCCGGTATAACCGGAAATAGCTCAATGTTGTAATTATTTTGGAAAGTTAGACGGTGCCTTGTTATGGAAGCCTGCAAAATTTCAAATCGAAATTCGAAACGGTTCTCGAGATATCTATAGTGTCCCATCGATAAGAAAGACCCTGTATATCGAATTAACGATTTTCTTCACTTTCCTCTTATACCAGGATGGACGCTCATGAGGATTCTACATCTGGAAGTTAACATCTGTAAATTCGTCGTTTTTGGAGGCTCTAGCTACATTCCACTACCAGCGGACATAGATCGTAGAAAGGCGATTGTGAACGTACACAATTTTGACAACCAATGCTTCAAATGGTCCATTCTTGCTCATCTTCATCCAACCGATGTAATGACCAATCGTGTTACGAATTACCGAAGGTATGAAAACGATTTAAATTTCGATGGTCTATCATTCCCCCTCAATTTACGCGATATCGCTGCCTTCGAACGGCTTAATAATATTTCGGTAAATGTTTATGGGCTAGAAGCTCATTTTGATAAAAATACTGCGAGATGAAGATCGGAGGTTGTGGGGCCACTTCATTTTTCAAAGTTCCGAAACGCTGCCACTCATATTGATCTTTTATTGATTACCGATGATGATGCGGGTGGACAACATTATTGCCTTATACGTAACTTATCGCGTTTGATACGCTCCCAGATCACCTCACATACCGAAGCAATTTTTTTATGTCGCGGGTGTCTGACTCATTTTACAAGTGAATATAAATATAACGCTCACATTGAGAATGATTGTAATCATCTCAAAACGAAATTACCTACATCTGAAATGCGGCAAGATAAATTTGGCAATCCGTCTGTCGGTAATATCCTGAAGTTTGAAAATTTTGAAAAATCATTAAAATCACCATTCGTTATTTACGCTGATTTCGAAACTATTCTATTACCGATACAAACTTGCCAACCTAGTTCCGCTTCATCATCTACCACCAGTACACATTTGCATGCCCCCTACAGTTTTGCTTACGTAATTAAATGTAACTTTGATGATAGTCTCACGAAGTTTGAACTTTATCGCGGAGAAAATGCTTCCGAAATATTCATCGAGCGGCTGGAGCGCGATGTCATTGACTTATATAAAAAATATTTTAAATATCCTTAACGGATGATACCCTTAACCGACGAGGAGAACGTAGCTTTTATAAATTCAACCCACTGCTCTATCTGCGACAAGCCTTTCAGTAATAATCCTTTCGACAGTAAAGTTCGCGACCATTGTCACTTGAGTGGAAAATTCAGGGGTGCCGCACATGGTACTTGTAATTTGAATTATAAATTACCTAAATTTGTACCCATTTATTTTCATAATTTATCGAATTATGACAGTCATCTTTTTATAAAAACACTTGCCTCTGAATTTAGTCATATAGACGTTATACCTCAAAATAAGGAAAAATATATCTCATTTACGAAAAATTTGCTTGTGGATAAAGATTTTAAAGGCGATAATGTATATTTTAAACTCAGATTTGTAGATTCTTTTCGATTCATGCCGTCATCACTCGATAAATTGTCTCAAACTCTATCAGATGTTGAATGTTCGGAAGTCATAAAGCATTTTCCGGATCGTGGACAATTCAATTTACTGCGACAAAAAGGGGTTTTTCCCTACTCATACCTACGTCGATTCGTTCGAGAAACTGAACGAAGACACCTTACCGAGCCGCGATAAGTTCTATGATAACTTGAAAAAGTGTCACATCACCGAGGAAGACTATACACGCGCCCAGCGCATCTGGCAGCTTTGCGGCTGCAGAACGCTTGGTGAATATGCGGACGTCTATCTTAAATCGGATGTCTTATTACTTTGTAGCTTATTTGAACGTTTTCGGGAAGTGTGCCTTGAAACATATAAATTAGATGCAGCGCATTACTTTACAGCACCGGGGCTTAGTTGGGACGCTATGCTAAAACAAACCGGTATCGAGTTGGAGTTATTTACAGATATCGACATGATACATTTTATTAAAAAAGGGATACGTGGCGGAATTTGCGTATGTAATCACCGCAAGAGTGAGGCAAATAATAAATTTCTTCCTCATTACGATCCCACGTTACCATCAAAATATATTATGTATTTAGACGCGACGAATTTATATGGTGCGGCAATGTCGCAAAGTTTACCGCAAAGCCACTTCGAATGGGTAAGCCCAGCTGAGTTTGAACGTGCAAATGCTGCCGGGATCGATGATGATGCTGCAATTGGTTATATTTTGGAAGTTGATTTGGCGTATCCTGAAAATCTCCACGATTATCACAATGATTTGCCATTTTGCGCGGAGAATATTATTCCTACTACATCTCGAGCTAAAGTTTCTAAATTATGCCCCAATTTGAATGATAAAACTAAATATGTAATTCATTATCGGAACTTAAATCAGGCCTTGAGCCACGGATTAATATTGACTAGAATTCATCGTGTATTGAAATTTAAACAGTCGACTTGGTTGAAGACATATATTGACCTCAACACACAAAAACGGAATCGGAGTCGCACTGCATTCGAAAAAGATTTCTATAAACTAATGAACAATAGCGTTTTCGGTAAAACTATGGAATGTGTCGATAAACGAGTCGATGTGAAATTGATAACTCATTGGGAAAATCGTGGACGAAAAATCGGAGCGCAAACTTTAGTAGCCAGACCCAACTTTAAAAATTTGCTATCATTCACTGATAATTTTGTGGCAATTCAGATGGAGAAAACCCAAATTGTGTACGATAAACCAATTTATGTGGGTTTTTGCGTATTAGATCTATCAAAGGTAATTATGTATGATTTTGTTTATTTCCTGAAAGGGATTTACGGCGATAGAGTACGTCTGCTGTATTCCGACACAGACAGCCTAATACTAGAAATAATTACCGAGGATTTCTATGCTGATATGCGTGAACATTTACACCGCTTTGATACATCTAATTATTCGGCCGATAACATCCATAATATGCCTATTACAATATCGGTGGTCGGCAAAATGAAAGATGAATATAAAGGGCGCGTTGCCTGGGACTTTGTTGGTACGGGCGCCAAAGCTTATTGTGTTAATGTTGAGGGGGATTTGACTAAAAAGGCCAAAGGGGTAAAAATGGAAGTTGTTCGAAATAATTTATCTATGCAGGACTATGTTGATGTGGTCACCAATAAGACGCCTATTATCTATCGCGCTATGAATGTATTTAGGTCTGAGAATCATTCAATTTATACGAAATTAATTTATAAAGTCGCTTTGTCTCATAACGATGACAAAAGGTTTTTAATACCGGGTACCCACAGTACCTTAGCTCTAGGGCATAGAGATATTTTACATTTATCATAAATAATTTTATATGTATCGTCACTATGTTTAATTATATTTTATACTGTTGTATAGTTCATTTCTTTAGTACTATTATTATTATTATTATTATTATTATTATATCTCTTTAATGTACTGTTATAGTTGTCGTCGCCATCGTCTTTTTTTTTCACTTTGAATAAATATTTTTAATTCTCACCAGTTGTTGCCTTTGTTATTACCTCTTGTAACCGCAAATTCCCCATTTCATAATTTACAAATTCCACAATAAAATTCAAATTTGTAGATTCTTAATTCGTATTTTAAGATCTTCAAATTCCACATTTTTCGAATTTAAATATGCACCATTATGGATTTCATAAATGGTAGATTTTTCGTTTGAAAATACCGAAATCGGGAATCCCCGCATTTTTAATTGCGGCTCACATTGTGAGGTTTTTTCAAATATCCCGCACTTTTTGAACTCAATCATTCCGCCATCTTGGCTACTGTCAGCCTGGGGTTTTCACACAATACGCCGGAATGTGGGCAAATTGTAATGCTGAGCTTAGAAATCGGGGATTCCCGCATTTTGTTTTTTAATTGCGGAACGCTAGGTAGGCAACCAATTAAACTCACATTTTGAGGTTTTTCAAATATCCCGCACTTTTTAAACTCAATTCTTCCGCCATCTTGACAGCTGTCACCTGGGATTTCCACACAAAACGCCGGAATTTAGGCAACTTGTAATTCTTAACCTTCACAAAACCTCAAAACGCCGGAATGTAGGCAACTTGTCGTGGTGAGGTTTTAGAACATACCTCCTGACACTACTCACTTTTATACACCTTTTATATAAATATTTTCAAGAATTTCAGGAAAGACTCCTTAGGAGGTAGGTGAATCGCATTTGCTTACCTTTCACGGCTTCTCTGTTTTTGTTTCAACCACCACTTCTTGACCCGCGATTTCTTATTGGGTTTCATTCTCTCACACAAATACACAACTGAATAAAAGCCACAAGCCGAAGACGCGTTATTTGGGAAAAACAACAAAAGTAGATGTCAAAACCCAAAAAACCAACAAAGAACTAACCTAAGAAACAGTAAACACTACACGTGCTTGTGTGTAAATCTAGGATCGCATCTTGACTATTCTTGACTAGAAAAATGCAGTGTCGCGCCATCTATTGAAAAACATTTAAATACGTTAGTTCTTTAAGTGACCTAGGATGGCCAAAGTGGCACCCTTAAAGAGAAAACAAAATTACGACGAGTTCCGCATGCTATAATCTTTAATGTTTTTGCTTTCGAACTTGAAATAAGAAAAGTTCACATCTCCAAGCTAGAGAAATAACTTTTTTTCAAACGATAGAAATCTTGGTATTCCCTAATAAGTGGATAGGGCGGAGAGAACAAATTGAGTGACCACCCAGATCTCCAGATTTGACCCCCTTGGACTTTTTTCTTTGGAGGTCATCTGAAATCTGTTATTTACACTTCCCAATCCCAAAATTTAGTCAAGCTACAACAAAGAATAACCGAACAAGTGTCAAGCGACTGAAGGACATTTCAAAAAGTCAGGGATGAATCAAGCACTCTAATTTCATTGTTTAGCTACCAATGGCCAACAGTTCGAACATTTATTGTAAGAGATTCACTTCACCAATTCATTATTATTGTGTCAATTTAGTTTAGATTTCTACCGTTCGACAAAATTTTAATTTCACAAGTCAGTCAATAAATTCGCAAGTTTCATCAACTTCTTCCAAGTTACTCTTGTTGATTACTTCCAATTAAAGTTATCCGGCAGTCAAACTTGTTGATTTTCATTGTTATTACAATGATAACAGAGATTTTACTGCTAGCTAAACTTAACCAGAGGTAGAAATACTGACTCTAAGTAAAGAAAGACATTAAAGATTATGTGAGAACTCATCGTAATGTTGTTTTCTTTTTAAAAGCGAGTCTTCGCGTGAGGAAACTTGGAATATCATAACTTATGAACGGATCGACGGATTTCAATTTTTTTTTTCATGACTTTGAAGAGAATCAAAACAGCTTCAAAATGAAGTACCACTTGACCCCTAGTGCCATTTAGAATTATTGAAAGGGCAGCTACCCTGGCTAAGGGGGTTGCACAATGAAATTGAAATTACCTTCACCGTATGACCCCCTCGGAAATAAAATCGACCTGTCTCGGCTTTTTCCTAAAAAAATATCATTAAGCAAGAAATCTAGGGTGGGAAGTTTGAGATTGAACACCCTGTATACCATTACGACCATTACGACCGCAATGCAACAATGTTTTTACCTCTGGTACGAGACTGTAATCATGAAAATCATTTAGATTCTTATAGTTCCATCATTTGCCGAAGTATTTCAACTGAAATTTTTAGAAAAATTATTCTAAAACCATCCGTTTCATGAAATAAATGATAAAATTTTTCATCAAACCACGATATAAGATAACTCTGGTATTTCGACTACCGCTTCAACGCGTTGGCTGGCGTGCGTCGTTTTCTGGCTAAACAGTGGGAGAGAGAGGTATGGAAAGAGCGAAGGCTTGAAAGAGCGCGCACATGTGGCCCGAAAACTCGCAAAATCCCGCCTGTTCCCGTACTGTTTGAGATAATTCAAGTTTTATTGATTCTTAATACATTTTAAGCGAATAGCTTCTATAATAGTTATAATACATGAACATAAGTGGGACTATCGTGCGCCAGATAGTCAATCTTTGTCGCACGTGCTTTTACCACTTTTTGGACCTCGCTGCGCGCGGCAGTCGGAATACCAAAGATATCGTGCATCAAACAAACAAATATTCATCTTCAACACTAGTAAGTAGTATAAAACTAGGTGTGACGTCACATTAGCCCCATGCTCATCTTATGCACATCCGGTCCACTCGATTTATCTCTCTGTCCTTGTCTAATCCGTGCGATTCGTAATTTTCCTGGTGACTTTTTCAAGTTGGCACCACTGCGTCGATTTTTTTTCTCCAACGTTCGCAAAAATGGTAACCAGACTCTTCTCCGCCTCTCTTCCTAGTGCCTTTCTGGCAGGGGTGTTCTTCACCCTCCCTCGCGCCCCTACAACTAACGGTAGCGCCCTCTCCGTTCGCCGTCCACCAGACCGCGCCGTACTGATAAGGCCCAGAGACCGAAACTAGTCTGCGGCTACGACGGACGACGGACGGAAAGACCAAAAATCCCCTCTCAAGTTATTCGTTTCTTTGCTTTGAGACAGTGAAGCCAGATTTTTGAAATTTGGTCACTACGCGCCAAACCCGGGACTTTGGAAAATCCAACGAGGGAGCGGCCTCATGGCTTATTAGTGCTCCGAATGAATTTTTTTTAAACCAAGCTGTCTAAGTCGATTTGAACAACTTTGACTCGGGTAAAGTCCGTTCTAGGGCGATATTTTGGTCTGTAGTGACGCAAACTAAACCGTCTCATACTCGCTTATAAGTGCTGCAAATCGAAAATTTTTCTATAAACCGTGCTTTTTGGGTCGACTTGAGCAACTTTCATTCGGGTCAAATTCGTCCTAGGACGATATTTTCGTCTGTAGTGAAGCGAACTGAACCATCCTTCAACTCCCTTATAAATGCTCCAAATCGAAATATTTTAAAAAAATCGTGCTTTCTAGGTCGATTTGAGCAACTTTTACTCGGGTGAAATTCGTCCTAGGACGATATTTTTGTCTGTAGTGAAGCGAACTGAACCGTCTCCCAACTCGCTTATAAGTGCTCCGAATCGATTTTTTTTCTAAATCGTGCTTTCTAGGTCGATTTGAGCAGCTTTTACCCAGGTGAAATTCGTCCTGGGACGATATTTAAGTCAGTAGTGAAGTGAACTGGACCGTCTCCTAACTCGCTTAGTGCTCCGAATCGAAAATTTCTTTGAAAACCGTGCTTTCCATGTCGGTTTGAGAAATTTTCACTCGGATGAAACTCATCCTAGGACGATATTGAGGTCAATAGTGAACTGTACTAAACCGTCTCCTCACTCGCTTATAAATGCTCCCTGAAAAAAATTTCTTTAAAAACCGTGCTTTGTACGTCAATTTGAGCAACTTTCACTCGGGTGAAACTCATCCTAGGACGATATTCAAGTCAATAGTGAACTGAACTGAACCGTCTCCTCACTCGCTTATAAATGATCCGAATCAATTTTTTTTCAAAAACCGTGCTTTGTAGGTCGATTTAAGCAACTTTTGTTAGGGTCAAATTCGTCCTAGGACGATATTTTCGTCTGTAGTGACGCGAACTGAACCGTCTCTCAACTCGCTTATGAGTGCTCCGAATCGGAAATTTCTTCAAAAACCGTGCTTTCTAGGTCGATTTGAGCAAATTTTACTCGGGTGAAACTCATCCTAGGACGATATTCAAGTCAATAGTGAACTGAACTGAACCGTCTCCTCACTCGCTTATAAATGCTGCGAATCAAAAATTTTCTCAAAAACTGTGCTTTCTAGGTCGATTTGAGCAACATTTGTTTGGGTCAAATTTGTCCTAGAACGATATTTTCGTCTGTAGTGACGCAAACTGAACCGTCTCCTAACTCACTTATGAGTGCTCCGAATCAAATTTTTTTTTTGTTAACCGTGGTTTCTGGGTGTCAACAGTGAACTGCACTGAACCGTTTCCTCATTCGCTTATAAATCCTCCGAATCAAAAGTGTTCTCAAAAACCGTGCTTTCTAGGTCAATTTGAGCAACATTTGTTTGGATCAAATTTGTTCTAGGACGATAATTTCGAATGTAGTGACGCAAACTGAACCGTCTCCTAACTCACTTATAAGTGCTCCGAATCAAAAATTTCTTCATAAATCGTGCTTTCTAGGTCGATTTGAACAACTTTTACTCGGGTGAAATTTGTCCTAGGACGATATCTTGGTCTGTAGTGACGCGAACTTAACCGTCTCTCAACTCGCTTATAAGTGCTCCGAATCGGAAATTTCTCTAAAAACCGTGCTTTCTAGGTCGATTAGAGCAACTTTTGTTTGGGTCAAATTCGTCCTAGTGTCACGAATAAACCCGTTCGTGTAGGAGGGTGTAGCTATGTCGCCTGGGGATACCGCCTGATTCTCCAATAAAACAATCCAGCCCACTTACATTCTTTTATTGCTAAACCGTCAGACCGCCGCGAGCCCCCAGGACCAACTGCCCGCTCCCCGCCGGCTTTCCCCCGAGAACACCTCGGTTCCCCCAACACATTTTGGGGGCCGTCTTACGCCTAAAACCCTTAGTCGGCATGGGTTCAGACAATGACCCATGCCGATTGCTAAACTTATTGCTAAATGCTGACGCCATCGGAAGCACTTCCGTGTCGCAACCGGTGGGGTCACCGAACCACCGAACCCGAATGCACCGACGTAATTTGGGCATTCACCAAATTACGCCACACTAGGACGATATTTTCGTCTGTAGTGAGGCGAACTGAACCGTCTTCTAACTAGCATAAAAGTGCTCCAAATCGTAAATTCCTTCCAAAACCGTGCTTTCTAGGTCCATTTGAGCAACTTTTGTTTTGGTCAAATTCGTCCTAGGACGATATTTTCGTCTGTAGTGACGCGAACTGAACCGTCTCCTTACACGCTTATAAGTGCTCCGAATCAAAATTTTCTCTAAAAACCGTGCTTTCTAGGTCGATTTGAACAACATTTACTCGGGTGAAATTTGTCCTAGGACGATATTTTCGTCTGTAGTGACGCGAACTGAACCGTCTCCTAACTCACTCATAAGTGCTCCGAATCGAAAATTTCTCCAAAAACCTTGCTTTCTAGATCGAATTGAGCAACTTTTACTAGTGTGAAACTCATCCTAGGACGATATTTAAGTCAATAGTGAACTTAACTGAACCGTTCCCTCACTCGCTTATAAATGCTCCGAATCAAAAATTTCTTCAGAAATCGTGCTTTCTAGGTCGATTTGAACAACTTTTGTTCGGGTCAAATTCGTCCAAGGACGATCTTTCTGTCTGTAGTGACACAAACTGAACCGCCTGCTAACTCGCTTATAAGTGCTCCGAATCAAATTTTTTTCTAAAATCGTGCTTTCTAGGTCGATTTGAACAACTTTTGTTTGGGTCAAATTCGTCCAAGGACGATCTTTTTGTCTGTAGTGACGCAAACTGAACCGCCTGCTAACTCGCTTATAAGTTGGTTCCATATGATCAAAGGCATTTTGATTCTCAAAAAGTGTTTGGGCCCCATCTTATCGACATACAGAAATTGCCCGGTATGTTGGTGAAGAGTGAGAAGCCTTCAGAAGATATATGTGACTTGGGATTGGACTTCGGAGAGAATTCATGCCAAGACAGTGGCTGGAGTGCTAACCCATATAAAACGATATATGCTATGAAACTGTCGAATTTGAAACGATTTCGGAATATGAAAAGTAAACGCTCGGTTGAACCTCAGTAAAATATTTTTGATTTTTCAGACATACATATTTGAAGATAACTTCTTGAAACTCCAAGAAATGAAGATCTGTGAGGAACATTTTGCGGAAACATGTTTCCTCAACTTGAAACATGAGAGACTGATACGATCTGCAGTACCCTTACAATTCGATCGTCTCTCTGAAGACTCCCAAAATGTAAGCTATCTATATACAGGCTGTCTTATAAAAAACGCCCCAAGCCATAACTTCTTTATTTGACGTCCGATTAAAAAAAACTTAAAGAGCAAAAATAAATTGCTCGATGAGTACTACAAACTGACCTTGATTTGAATTTTTTATACCATGGACCATTGAATCGGACGTCAAATAAAAAAGTTATGGCTTGGGGCGTTTTTTATAAGACAGCCTGTATGTACAACAAATGGTGGATTCATGTTTTTGGCGTTAGCTTTGATGATTTCATTGGATTCTAACATTTGTGTAGGTTACCCCGAAAACATGGACTACATGAACGATGCATCCTCTATGCTTACAATTCATTAAATTACTCCTATGATGTCTGCTCTCGCCTCATTTGAATAACAAATTAATATTATCTCAATCAGGTCCCGTCAGCTCGAGATTTCTCGGAGTGTTCACCTACACAGCACTCACCTAAGGTACGACACTTTGAGGGGGCTATTAAAACCTATGGTTCATGTTCGAAAAGACGGTTGGCACAGGAGTCTTCACCAGCAACGACTGAATCAAGTTCAAAAAAAAGAAAAGAATCCGCCGGAGATGATGCGTACGTTTCTGCGTATCTCAACTTATCCCCGACAAATCCTACAGTAACAACACCAAGAAAACTGAAATTACGTCAAAAGGTCAAAGACAAGGGTCTTAAAATAAGAAACCTGATGCAGAGTTACAAAAGACTAGCTGCGAAAACTAGTAGAGAAGAAACTTCCAATGACGCCAATGCACTCATCGAAACTTTACCAAATATTCATGCAAAAACTTTTGTTAAGATGCAATTTGAAACTAAAAACAGACAAAAATGGAATGCGTCAGAAAAGCGTCTAGCTTTAAATATTTTTTATAAATCGCCGAGCTGCTATAAATTCATACGTGGAAAACTAAAACTGCATTTGCCAGGAATATCCACCATAAGAAAATGGATTAATAGCATGAATTTACATACAGGGTTTTCTCATAGTTTGTTGAACAATTTAAAGATCAAAGTAGAGAGCATGACTGAATCGGAAAAACAATGTGTGCTTCTTATGGACGAAATGTCCATAAAGAAATCACTGCAATGTAATTCAAAGTTAAATATTATTGAAGGTTATCAGGACTTATTGGGTAAGAATTTGGGTAGAAGCGGGACTTTGGGCCATCACGCTTTGTGTTTCATGGTTAGGGGCTTGGTAGAAAATTGGAAGTTGCCCTTGGTGTATTACAATGCTTCAGGATCCATTAAAACCAATGACATGCAGTATTTGTTGGCAGAAGTTTTGGATCGCTTAAAAACTCTTGGTCTGGTAGTCAAAGCAGTGGTTTCTGATCAAGGCTCAAATAATCGGTCTTTGGATAAAAAATTAGGAGATTCATCTCGAAAGCCTTACTTCTTACATAACGAAGATAAAATTAATGCAATTTTCGATGCCCCACATTTGGTGAAAAATGTAAGAAACAGTTTATTGAAACAAGACATTTTAATGGGCAAAAATCACGTTTCATGGAATGACATTTTATTAACCTATCAAATTAATAGAAGAAGCGCATTGTCTTCAGCACTCACAAAACTCACCGATAAACACCTCAATCCTAATGCCTTCCAAAAAATGAGTGTCTCTTTAGCCACTCAAATTTTTAGCAAACCTGTTTACGCTGCCATGAAAACACTAATTCAGACGGGAGAATTAAAATCAAAAACCGCTCCTCACACTGCTGAATTCATTCTCAGAGTAAACGATTTGTTCGATAATTTAAATTCAAGAATGCTATACGATGCCAATAAAATGAAATGTGCATTATCTGACAAGAAGCCCGAAGTAGAGGATAATTTGAAAGATTCCATAAATTTTATCAAGTCTTGGAAAGTACCAAAATATGAGCCGTTTTGTTTTGACGGGCTTATACAAACTATTGATGCCATATTAGGATTGTATTATGATATTAAGAGAGTGGATAATAAAAAATATTTAATAACAAGTAGACTAAATCAGGACCCAATAGAAAATTTATTTTCTCAAGTACTTAAGGCACAAATGTGGTTTTGACCCAAATCCGTCCGTTACCAACTTCAGATTAGCGTTCCAATCAATTCTTTCTTAATTTCTGATGAAATACAGCGATCTGAGTAATTGTATGGAAGATGATTGCAGTATGTTGATGGAATTAGATTCAAGCATTACACCTCAATCTATACGACCTGAAGATCATTCTGAAGATGATGACAGGGATGCCAAATGGTCCCTAAAAAAAGGGTTTGACTACCTTTTTTGCCTTTGGTCCCTAAAGAACAAAAGAAGTCCCTAAAGTCCCTAAAATCCTAAAATGAGTAATATTTCATATTTTATTTTTTATTAATGAGTTACGCCACTTTAAATTTCACTAAAAATTTAAGAGTCCGGTTTTTTTTGTCTGGTAAAACACATTAAACATGAATATCGAACACTATGATATAAATGTTAAAAGTGACATTTTATTTGGCGAGAAGCAAGGGAACAAAATAAAATCACTTTTAACATGCATTTCATACATTATTTTATCCACAAAACTATTAAAAGCGGCTGGTCGAAAACCGAGTCGAAAGCAATCGAAATGACAGAAATCACATCGCTTATGACAGGATATTAAAACTACAGAAAAATCACGAAATCTTTGAATATCTGTCACTTTTAACACTAGTGTCATAAAGTGACGCTTTTAACAGCTGTCAGGGAACGTTAAAAAGCCTACTTTTAATAGTTTTGTAGATGAAACTTATTTTTGCATGATTTTTTTGATCCTTTTTGGTCCCTTTTTTGAATCACCAAAAGTCCCTAAATTCGCATGAAGCCCCTTTTTCTCCGTGGTCCCTTCATTGGCATCCCTGTGATGATGCGTTAACCCAAACTATAAAGCATACAGATACACTTCAAAATGAAACTTCGTTCCCATCAACGTCAAACAGTGAGATGAAGACACTTACTGTCTCCCTATAGGCTTGTTCTGTTCAATATTTTGCAGGATATGCAGTATACAGAACACTCAAACAGTTTGGATGTAAAGTATGTGAAGAAAAGTTTACCAAAAATGATGAAGCTTTAACAGACCAAAATGAGCTATTAATTTTGAATAGAGATTATTCACGGAGCGACGAAAAAATTCATTTCCTATTAAGGCCCACGAATTACATTTCACACATTACTGAAATCATTTTGAAAGATTATGTTGAACTATTTGCAACCAAGCCTTACAGAGAATCCATAAGGAAATACATTTTTGATAAAGTGTTCCTTCATTTCGATATGTTAAAATGGCTAGACAAAGAACCTAATTGCCGTGCTCATAGAGAATTTTTCGCTAACGTTCTTATCACAACTAAATTACGCAGTATTCGTAAAAACATCACACAATCAACGAAAGCCCCAACATCTAAAGAAGTTTCCAGAAAGACAAAAATTTTTAAACATGAGTGAGATAGCATGCCAAATAATTATTATAAGTTTTCCCTGTTCTTTTTTATAATAACCCCCAATTTCATAATCGAACTTTAAAGTCTCCTTTAGAAAAATGAAATGAGAATGTGACAAATCAACTCTTGCATTTGTCACATTCTAAACATCATTTTTACTAAAGTGACTTTAAAATTCGATTATGAAAACGCGGGTAATTGTTGTACCTAGTTATATTTCTGACCACGTTTCTGTATTACTTTTGTTTCAGTTTATTATAAATTTTTATTACTTTTCCATCAATTTTTCATTTTTTTTTTAATTCTCAATTTTTGAAAGTTTATTTGAAATATCATATATCACCAATCTTCTACGGAGCGATCGAATAAATTTTACACAAAGGGAGGCCATGTCCATCGTTCTATCTAGCTAGCTATTCATTCAATATAGTTTTAAAAGAAATTTATTGGATCGCTCCGTATAGAAATCGCGCGGGGCAGCCGATCCTCGGTTGTTCTGTGAACCCCGAAACTCGCTTGCTGCGACGCTACGGTCCCCCATCCGAGTTACCCTCGTTCGTCGTACCGCATATTCGTCGTACCACACACTCGTCGTACAGCACGTTTGTCGTACTGCACATTCGTCGTACTTCCCCCCACCATCCCGAATCAAGCGTTGAAATAGTAATTCTATGAAGTAGGCAACAAACTTTTCCTCGCTGTTAAAACATGGTATTTACAAACATGTTTCACGATTTCCTATGCAGTGAGCACTCTATTATATACCTACTCTCTGGTGATAGTAAGGATGAATCCCAGGATATACCAAGCACAAGTGGTTCGAGTAACAGTTCTGAAGCCATATCATTACGCAGCAAAACGACAAATCAGATCAAAAATCGATTTAAATCGTCTCATACTTCATGCCGCCCAGCATCAAATTTCGATAAAGTGTCGTCCTTGATGAAAGTACCACATGAAGAATCACGAAAAGACAAAGAACCTCTAATGGAAATTCTGCGAAAGATGCAATCAAGTCCCAAGTTGAACAACAGGAAAGGCTCTTAAATTTTACAGGATTCAGAACGTAAGAGAAAGAGACGATATCGTCAATCAGATTCTGACGAGGACGTTTGAAAAAAATTACCCTTGAATGAATTCACCAACATTGAGAATTGTTCCTAAGTTTTTTTCTAGAATGTATCACGTTGTGTTACTGTTTGATTTATTTTAATTTTATAATGTTAAAAATTGAAATACACATGAAAATTTAGTTTAAAAAACTAGCTGCAATCCGATCCCTTTTGATTGTTCCTGAAATTCGTTCTTGTCTAGCATTGTAATTAAAATTCTCTTCCCCTTCTTGATCATGATCATTGTAAAACAACTCGCCTTCCCATTCATCGCTATTGAAATAACAAAAATTGTGCAAAACACAAGCCGCAATACTGATTTCAATGGCTTTTGAAATTGAATATGTATTAATATATTGGAGTCTCCTCCATCTACCCTTCAAGATGCCGAAAACGTTTTCTATGCAAACTCTGTCTGAACTTAATCTTGTATTATGAAGTCTTTCAATTCTGTTTCTAGCATTTTTAAATGGTCTCATTAGCCAGTTAGTCAGCGCAAAAGCACTATCGCCAATTAAATGAAAGTCATCATTTGGAAAATATCGTCGTGGTCCGTATCTCTCAATATTTTTTACCAATATGGAGTTGGAAAAAACCTGCAATCAGATCGTTTCATATTTCATCTATTACTCCATCCAAGTACTTATATTACTCTGGAGTCACGGGCACTTCCTGGATAACCGATAAAAACGTAGGTAAACATTTTCTTAGCGTTACAAATACCCATTAAATTTATAGAATGAGACATTATATATCTGTCGACGTAACTATCATGTTGGTTTATGGGTACCTCAAGCTTTATATGACACCCATCCACAGCTCCTATTACACCTTCAATGATTTTGTATAAATATCAACCAGATGATAATAAAAACTACCGGGATAATTAGAGAATCCTCTTGTGATTTCTTCATATTCTTCATTGGTTTGTGGCCAAAAGATATAAGTTGATTTAAGATTTTTCATAATGTACAAAAAGGCGTTGGTCAAATGCATCACTGTTGATGGCAATACTCGAAATATTTCAGCAATTCCATTGAGAGAATCTGGTTTTGACATGAACCATAAAAAATCAGCAGCCCCTTTTCAGGTGCTATGGGAAAATTTCCACCCCTGTACTTCTTTTTGATCAAGTTGTGGGTATCCTTTTCAAGAATAACATTCAGTAGTTTTAGGAACGTCTCCTTTTTCATTCTAAATATTTGAAAGAATACAAATTCGTTATAACGTTCAAGCCAGTTATAGTTGTATTCATTGAACAGCAGTAAATGATAGGGATTTCGAAGGCTGCATTGAAGTAAAATTAAATTGTCCCGTAGTGGCTTTGAAGAATCAATTATGTAGGAACCCAGTCCATCAATGAAGGCATAATTCAGGGACATCAAGTCCCTAAGAAGAATGAATTGGCTGATCTTCATCCCAAATTTTCGTTTTTAGCGCTAAATAACTGGAATATATTATTTTCCCACTAAACCTCACAGAAACAAAGTTTTCCACAAATTTGAAACTTTGACAGGCTGAAAACAGGTGGAGCTGGGTGGAGACGTTAGTTCGAAACCGTAGCGTTTTCGCGAAAACCGGATTAGAAAGGGAGAGAAAATTGATAAAAAGAGAACAACTGCGTACCGCTGTACCTAGACCGTTGATGGGCCGGTACCTCGCGACAAAAAGCCTTTTGAATGTCTTTGTACATTCCCAAACTCCCACCATTTCCATGTTATCCCGCCAAAGTCCCCTCCCTTTCAATTCACAGAGAGAATAAGTGAAATAAAATTTGATTTATTCATTCAGCGTCTCATAAATATCACAATCATTTAATAACATTCATTTATCACTTGAATTAATTTCCTAGAAAAAGATAAACAAATTGGTAATGTAGCTGCCCCAAATTATCTGTGCCCCAAGGTCGGATGCGCATTCCTACGAAACGCTAATAAATGAAACCAAATCTTGGGTTCAATATGAAGAACGCCAACAGCGCCGATAGTAAACTTCCTCTTTGCGTTGAAATGACATTGATGGTATTTGAGCTAACTGGAACCTTATACCCTAGACACACTGAGACTTTAATGGTCATTAAGTCCTAAATTCTCAATAATCTCAATTTATATTTGGTGAGTCACCTTAGATTTTTTGTAATCCTATCATATAAAAGACATGGGTAAACTCGTGGGTAAACAAAGTTCAAGTTTGAGAAGTTTGAGGGTGCAAGCGCATGCTCGGGCTCTCGAGCTCCGCCTGATCCTGAAATCGAACGCGGTGAAGGTCGTGAATTGATATACAGGCTGTTTGATAAAAACTCCAGAACGCCACAGTTTCTTTGGTTAAGATCTGATTTCAAAAACCCATTAACAAAAAATTATTCATGTTTCATGCACTAAGAATAGAGCTTGCTACCAAATTTTTTCCCTCAACTTCTTTTTTTAACATTGGTAAATTTAAATTTTTAAGAATAAAGTACGATTACTTCTAATTTAAAATTGAAGTATGTATTTTTCTCTTTACTATGGTATGTAGAAAGTGGTCATTTTTTCAATGTTTATCCAAGAAAACGCATAAAAACTTTCGCCCGATTTGAATTAAATTTTAAGAAATGTCAGTTTCAGGAGTGCTTTGGATTCCACAGCAAACGTGAAAATGATGTTTTTTGTTTAATCAGACCAAATCTGGCGAATCATTTTTTACGTTTTTCTGATGATTATTAGGGAAAATCAACTTTTTTATTGACCAATGGTATAGAAAACAATATCTACTTCAACTTTGAATTGGAAATAATTGCGTTTTATTATTAAAAAAGTTACATTTACCAATGTTGAAAAAAGAAGTTGAGGGAAAAAATTTGGCGGCAAGGCCTATTCGTAGAGCATGAAAAATAAATCATTTTTTGTTAATGGGTTTTTGAAATCGGATGACAACCAAAGAAACTGTGGCGTTCTGGAGTTTTTATCAAACAGCTTGTATGTATGTTTGGTTGCATATCTCGAGCTGCAGTTTTGACCAATTTAAATTTAAACAGTAATAAATTTGATTTAACGCGCGCATAGCGCGCCTTGATCATTCAAAACGCCATTTAAGGGGAACGTATTCGCCTACCCGCTTGAAAGTGTAAAAAGTCAGTAACATGATAACACAGCGCGGTATTGGAAATGTGTCGGCGAGGTCATCTGCAGTATTCATCAGGCGAACTACACCGCTATGTTTCGACATAGCGGAGTGCTCGAAAGTGAGAGAGATGAGTAGACGAGATTTTACATGTATCGGAGAGAGAACGCCAAAATGCAGAGTTTTGCTAGTTTCAAATTAACTCAAAAACTACGCATAATTTTATGAAAAATTCAAGAGTTGTTTATAGATTAATCTTTGAAGAATGGCGCTTGATAGGTTTCACGACATATTTAACTCAAATACGACCATTTATTAACTGTTGAAATGAACATTTGAATTTTTTTTTACATAACCTACAACATTAATTGTTTAAAGTGCATCAAGCGCCGGAGTCGCTAACGTTATTCATCAAATGGCGAAAGAAAAATTCAGATTTGTCTTCCAGGTCTGGAGTTATTTTGGAACTACGATATAAATTTACCCTCACTTCAACACATGTCTTTGCACATTTCCCTGACTTTTGGCCGTTTCAAATGGGAAGGCGGATACGTTCCCCTTAAGTTAATGGTCATTGAATTTCCGATGTCGTTCAGAGAAACGCAATCGCCGGGAATCGGGAAATATCGTAATGTTTTTGATATACTCCGCCACCTTAAATTTTTTTCAGACGTCTTTCATTTGACGGTTTTTTTTTGCAAAAAACAGATCAAGATGTGCTCGAGACCGAATCATGGTCTGAAATAAAGATTCATATGGTCCATCCACCTCGAATTAGTGCTACTAGACATCTGGGACAACAAAATTTATGATCGCTAAAAACTCAAAATAAAAGATGTCACGGTACGTTCTGTTTTTTTGAATCAAATTTAGAATTTTTGGTGTGTCAGCTTGAAATTCTAATGGTCATTAACTCAAATGGTCATTTAGATAAATGGTCATTAAACTCTCAGGCCCAGTATTTCCACCTATGGTTAACCTCCAGATTAGCTAACTGTAACTTTGAATGTGAGCCTTTGTCATTCTTTTTGACCGGAATTATCACAGTCTAAGCTTCTAGTTAGCTAACTGGAGGTTAACCATAGGTGGAAATACTGGGCCTTAGTGTGTCTAGGTATAAGACTGTGACAATTCTGGTCAAAATGAATGATAAAGGTTCACATTCAAAGTTACAGTTAGCTCATCTGGAGGTTAACCATAGGTGGAAATACTGGGCCTAAATGTCTAATGGAAAAAAATTGTATATTTTCCGTCAATTAATGCTTAATTATCCATCTAATATCATCATTATTTATGAATCAATAAATAATATCTTGACTTTGGCAGCAACCCCAAGTTTGTTACGCCAGTGTCAACGTAGTTTCTATCCCACATTTCCGAACTTGCCCGAAATTTCGTTCGGAACCTGCGCGAGCCGAGACACAGATATGTTGGGACAGCTAAACCATAAACGGAACTCAACTCCCGCTGCTAATAATCTTCCCAGAATTCGCTTCTAATCTATCTACGAATTTCTGTTGCCCAACGCGGCCCAGACATTGTCCCATTTGAACGTGATCCCCCGGCATTACATTAAAATGAAAATTGACAGGAGCCTCGAACACCAGAACTATGGTCGAGCCCATACGGAACTCTCCCACGGGATCTCCCTTTTTCAAGTCGAGATTGTTTCCTAAAAATACGTCCTTACATCTCTTGGTCGTCTTAGGATGGTTCGTATGTAAGGATTTATCGAAGTAGACTTTAACAGTACCCACGTTGGTCGCTCCTGAAATGTAAGAAATTCATTACAGGTAACTGTAATCTCGATGACGACGAGGCGCTGACTGACTAACCTACGGCAGTGTAGGAGAAGAATCCGTGCTCCCAAGATCCCAAATACAGGGCGCGCTCGTTCAGACAGAACAGGCCGGGCAACCAAGTGGCTATTTTGGGACTGACCGATAAGAGTTTGCCGTGGAAATGTCTTCTGTGTGTCGGTTTCCAGTCGGCTGGTGAATGGAATCTATAATGAAAACGTATACATATAAAGCGCGATAACGATATCATCTGTTCGATGCGTGGGCTCTTTTATTTATGACGGCGTGCGACTGACGGTGACCCGTAAGACAGAACCCTATGCCGGCCGACAAAGTCTACAGTGATTCTAGAATTTTCAAACGATAACAAAACATTTATGAAGAAATCCGTAACGATATACATACCTGTGGTAATCACCGGGGGCTAAATAAATTACACACTGGTACAGAGTATTACCCTTGTGAGGTTGATGAAGAAGCGAATGCCTATAGTCGTAGAAATCTTTACCATTAGACCAAGTATTCTCGCCCAAAAACTCTTCCAGTGAGTATGTCACCCCTTTCACCTTTGAAAAAATCAGAACTATTTCAATAATTTATTTAGGATTTTTTTTTGATATTGACAAAACAACAGCTGAACTGAAGTTAAAATCGGAAAGATATTGTGGAACTGGCGGAAAACCAGTTTAATAGATGTGATATGAAAGTCATTGCGATTCATTGTAAAACAATAGGAGGTTTCCTACTGTCGAAAATCTTAGTGAAATTTTCTTCAGTGTCACTTCCATAGCAATCAAAGTTTTTGGGCAATGAGCGATTGCATTTTGTTTCAAATCCTAAACCAACCAATGCAACAGGCTGTGTACCTTTTATAGGGCGTTGTTTTGATTCGAATCAATTGATAAAAGCATTTGAATTAAAAATGAAGACTTCTATTCGTGGAAACATAACAGAAAATGCGATTGTACACATTCTGAAGTGACAAAGAATGTTTTCCAATTTATTTAGACAAGTTTTAAACCGATTTGGACCGGTACAATAACCTGAACGGATAGATTGCAAGGGTAATAAATTGCCATCACATGATCAACCGTAGTTCGAATTTTTAATAACGTCTAATCCATGTCTAATCTAATGAATGACATTAGACGTCGGCGTCACTGGGCCATATGACAGTTAAGCGGAAACTCTTGGCCTCCATAAACATGAAAAATAGCGAAATGTAAATACCTATAATCGGGCATTAAAAACCATGAACTAACAATAAATTCGAATATTTTTCAAAGCAATTTAGTAAGCAATCTGATTTATTTCTTGTTATTTTGACTTTTACCTAAATTTAGAAAAGTTTAGAACTAATTCGTTTAGGTAAAGAAAATTGATTGTATTTGCTCCTGAATACAAGCAAAGGTCCAAAATAACCTCTTTATACATACATATACAGAGACATCAAAAAATCTTTCATAAAGAGAGGCTATGATAATCGTTGTGTCTCATCTGAAAACTACTAAAAGGATAGAGAGAGAATGAGTCATAGCCTCCCTTTATGAAGGATTTTTTTTATGTCTCCGTAGAAACTCAAAGTATACAAAAACAGATTTTTTAACATTTTTGACAGGTGTTGAGAAAAAAACAGCAATTTTTCTCAACAAAATGCGTAAAATAAATGACAGTGCGGAAAATAACTTTTAAAATTTATATCGATACTAAGTATTTCCCATAATATCTGAAACGACTTCAAACTGTACTTTCTTGAAAAGAAAAATACAAAAAAACCTAGAGATTAAGAAAGTTCCGCTTAAGTTTTTGACTTGCTTTTGTTGGAAAGTTTTCAAAATTCAATGACTGTCATTGCGCATGTTTTGACACCTTCTCCTTAAAACATCAACTTTTCCTGTCGGCTTATCGCGACAGACAGTCTACACACAATACGCACATAAGTACAATTGTACAAACAAAAACACATTTACGGAGTCCAAGAGCAAGTAATGACTCACCTGCTCTACTTCACCAGTGTGAACAGTACCGAAATGCAAGACCGTACCGTCACACGGCGCCACCAGAGCGCTACCAGTGTCTATTTTACGCACTCCTTCTTTCAAAGGTCTCGCGAAAAAATCCGCCAAACTGGGGTAGAATTTGAAGTCTTCATGGAGCGCCTCGGAAACATTGACGTTGAACGTGTTCGCGTATAATCTGTACACCACAGGTCTCAAAAACTCTGGCAGACGTCTGTCTGGAATAATATGCCGAAATTAGATCTAGTCGACCGAAAAGTTGTACTTGGATAGAGGTTAATTGTATGTACCTGCGATCCACCCCCACCATCTGGATACAGTCCTCAAGGGTAGCAAGCAATAGCAATCGATTTCCCATTGCTTCGCCACTCTCTCCGTCGATTTCTTCCTGTAGGCACGCCATTGCATTACCGCTATAAGGCACAGTCCTACAGGAACAAACCTGGTCGCCACTCCTCTCCACTCCGACCAATCTGAATAACAAAATACAATAACTTTTTTAATACTCATTTATTTTATGGGTTTTAGGACCTTTCAGTATCAGAGATTGGTTAATATAATAAACTAATAAAGCCGTAACTTCGACCACGAGAATTTGCGTGGACATTATTTCGGTAGTTCAATCAGAGAATTTTTACAAATAAGGTTACTTTATAGTTTCTTTCTGGTATTTATACCAATTGCGACGTGGGTTATCTATCGGCGGACCTCTGACCCTTTTGAGTAGATCACATAATCTTTTACATGTAAGAGCTTACCAGGATTCCTCTTGTTGGTTGATAACTCTCTTGCGAAAATTGTGGACGATTTTGATGGTCTTGAACTTCCGGAAAGTCTCGATAGGGCGATCCAGTTTCTGCATACTGCCGATTGATAAAGCCTGCGATTTATGTCAAATAATTTTTTTATCGTCATTGGCAAGCAAGTTTTCGTCACAGATCATCAATCACATCAATAATAAACATTTAAGAAACAAAGTGCAAGAAAACACGATAACATGCATTAATAGGGGCGTGGGAAAACAAAACACGAATATTTCTAATGTGTATCGACGTGTGTACTGTGTGTGTACCTAAATAACTGCATATTTAGCAAAATTCAAGATTTATAATAATTATGTAACACCATACACGCAAATCCTGATACAGACAGATAAACTAAAGAATATATCTAAATTAAATTTTAACATGAGGTCACTTTTTCAGCACTGATTAAGAGAATAGAGCTTATAAAAGTCCTCATATAATTCTTACAGTGTCGTGTCTGGTGATAAGAATGATCCCACGGTGAAATCGTTAATGTCCTTTAATTTTCGTATTTGGAAGAAATTTCTCTGTGTTATTGTATGATTGTAATTCCCCATTTACTGAAATGGACATTGTCCGAGACGTACGAACTTGTTGTCTTATTGACAAATAAAGCTTGAATTGATTAAGAAAGAGGCAATAAGGTACATAGACCTTTCTCACATTGTTTACCTAAGTACCTAAGTAAATTCAGCACGTTAACTGCCATGAGGTACTTTACACACGTTGTATGCCTCACAAAATTATCCAACCCCGCGCTGAGACACACAAGGTGTGCTTTACAACAAAATGAAGCTTTCCACGTGAAGCAGTTTTAGGGCAGTGTCTCAGAGAACACGATCAATTAGAGATCTGAATGCACACGATGAAAAACCTCCGGTAAATCGTATTTCTTCTAATTTTACGATCGAAATTTGCGATAACATGTAAGTATGAATGTAAAATGTGTAGGAAACAATGTGTGGAGTAAACTATTTATTCCCGATTGGAGACGTTTGTATAGGCCTATCTTATACGAGCGCTACTGTAACAGTATTGTATGAAAAAGAACATGAAAAATAAAATAGAAGAAAATAAGTATTACTTCTTCATCGGACGAACATTTTTTGCATTTTAATTCTCATACTGATTTTCGGGTCTAAATTCACATAAGTGACACTGGATATGCCGAAATCGAACTCATTCATATATTTCAATTAAGGGGGGACAGGCAACTTTGAATTTCGCGCCAAAATGAACAACAGTTGATGATAAATCGAAGACATCTGGTTAACATATTACTGTATAATTATTTTTCGTCTCTTACAATTAACGTTCAAAATTTACAATATAATAATATGTTAACCGGATAATGATAATAACTATAATATGTACTTACCAAAATTTTTTTTACAATCGGTAGCTTCGTTTTCAAAATTAACCGTTGTTTGCTCTTATGGCCGAATAACATTGCGCCTGAGCCACCTTAACGTTGTTCCTCGATGAAAAATAAGAAATGAGAAACACGGAGTGCCGTCTATGCCTCGAGGCACAAATGTCTCAGTTATTTTACCAAAAAGAACGTGTCAAAATTGCTTGCGAATCTTCTTATTCTTCTTGTATGATTTTTCGGCCATTTATTTGACAAAATATACTTTCAGTGATATGTGGCATGGCGCACCGTCTTTAGGTCTTACCATTGCGGCAGTTAACGTGCTACCTAGGTAAGTAAGTATGTACCTACATGGAGGTATAAAAATTGAAAAGATTGTAACAGGGAAGCAATTCTGCATACAATTGTGATTCCCAAAAGAAACAGGAAAATTCTACATAAATGTTATTTAGTTCATTGGGAAAAATCCCATTTGCAAATTAAAAAAGTTATTACTAATTAATAATAAACCAACAAATTCAAAACAGATCCTTGAATTGTTTACATATCGATAATAGTAATAAATTCGTGGAATATACCCGATATACCAGCCTCAAACCGAATTTTTAGTACAAAAACCTTATTATTAAAATCTTCAACATTTTATGATGAAAATTTCAGATGTCCTGCGTAATACTTACTTTTTATAAGTATTCAAGCTATAGATGGTCATTATACACGTTTGATAAGAGCTTAAAAATGATTAATAACACAGAAAATAAAGAAATCAACAAATTGATCTCTTCAATACTACATAACCTCAAACAAATCTTAAACGTTTTGGTGAGAGGCGCACCTGTCACTCGTCAATGACAATCATCTTGCCAGACACGCGACATAATACTCAAAATGGAGGGCATTGCCACCATACGTCATTTCCAGAAAAGTCCCTAGACCCAAGAATTCTTCTGAATTGTATCATTGGTTGCCTACTTAAGGGACACTTTTTGTAACAAATAAATTGATATTGTACTTACTGGGCCCCTATTATCGGCGTAAATATTCCCCAGTAGCCTATTTATCAAATTTTAATTTTTGTATGTAGGTACAGTAAGTAGCGGAAATTAAACATTTTCTTTTTATTTATTCGTTATTTCTTGCATAATTTAATTACAATAATTGTGATCAAAATCAGATTGTCCAATTATTAAAATACCCCAATCATTGTTTGAATTCTCTGGTTTTTCTACATCATCAGGTTCATCAAACGTTCCATCCCCAGCTGCCCCTTTTACATGTAATAAATTGTTAGCTTTCTTCAAATAATCTAGACATTGAATTAAAACGCCAGCATCCCCCAAGCTATCTAAATTTTCCGTTATTTCTTCACACTTCACTTTAATTTGTTCTCTAACTAATGTCAAAGTATCAATTTCATTAAATTTGTTTGTATCAATAATGTCCAAATATGTATCTGGAATTCCTAACTGATGCGCATCCCTACTACATTCCATACGAGGTTCCTCCGCGGGATTTCTCTCATCAGTGTTCAGACAACAGGCTTGCACTACACAATGAATGTGGTCACAAATAGTAACGTTTAAAATAAAGTTTAGACAATTACAATTAAACCTATGTATACAGATTTCACAATGGCTACAAACTAAACTACAACACACTCCAGATTGAATTTCTGTGACTGTGTGAATGACTGATCTGTCTGTTTCAGCAGAGACCCTGTATTCATCATCATGACATTCAATCACATAACTGTGTTTTAGAGTGAATGCATGCATATTTCCAATGTCTTTCAAATATTCTGCAATAGTATTTTCCTCTACATCAGTGCTATTCAAAATTCTTTGTTTGGTATATGCAAGTACATATTGTATTCCATATGATAAACTTTCTGGTTGGTTGTAATCATCAACATAAGACCTTACTGGTTCATGTAAAAGTTCTAAATGTAATTCTGGATCCAGT
The DNA here is from genome assembly GCA_949788335.1 of Salpingus planirostris. Classification (NCBI taxonomy): domain Eukaryota; kingdom Metazoa; phylum Arthropoda; class Insecta; order Coleoptera; family Salpingidae; genus Salpingus; species Salpingus planirostris. The sequence goes on along the minus strand of OX460917.1, from coordinate 3,797,428 downwards.
CCAATTTTCTTGTAGAAAAATTTTCCCCATTTCTCCAAATTAACATAGAAGAATTTAATAAAGTACTCATAAAAAATTTCAGTCTCTTCATCTTCAGACATGGACTCCACCAGTTCTTCCAACATGATATGAAACTCCGTTTCGTTAGAATTCATCTGAATGGCTTTCAATTTTTCATAAATTGTTGAGGCCTTTTCAAGTGAAATTTTCTTCAAATTACTTTTCCACGCTTTACTGACCTGCCATGGTGAAAACAATTGAAATTTGGATACGCCCATAATTGATTTCCAAGATTTATAAAATGTACCATGGAGATCTCCCAGGAAGACATTAGTTTGGATGTTGAAACCAATTTTTTCTTTAATTTTCTTAATAAAATAGTCATTAATAAATAAATCTCGACGATTTGTGAACATAAGCGCCATTGGCACTGCACCTCCTGAATTATCAAAAATCGTAATCAAAGTTAGGTCGTTCTCACAATTGCCCAGTCCTGAAGTACTGTCGATACAAATCAACTTACTTTCATGCAATTTCATCAAATTTCTTTGTGAGAATGTCATGAAAATAATGCACAAGTCTTTTGGTTCAAGTTCTGGATGAAATTCTCCAACTTTTTTGCATTCCAGAAGTTGTTCATATTTTTTCAAGTTTTCTAAAAGGGTGTCAAGTTTTGAAGTATGAATTGCAGTTGGATCACCATTGTTATCATTATTATATATTTTAAATGATTGCCTTATGTTCCGAACGTCAGCTCCAGTAATAACATTAGATTTGGTCAATCGGACGTCTTCATTTTTTTTAGTTCTGTGTTCTTTAATAATACTGAAATAAAAATACACTGAATTATCGAAATTACAGGTTCCTGTAATTATGTATTACTCAGTTGTTGAAAGGCCACTGTTGAGTTTTTCTGCAATCGCCAATCGATCGTGCTTTAAAAGTCTCAAATGTTTCATATCTTTATCATGGCCATAGTGGGTTTTTACGAAATTAGCAAAATATTTCTTCGTAGCTTCATTATAAGAAACATGTATAACACTCGTGCAATAGGCGTTTATTTTACTGGTGCCTTTTCTATTTTTTCTCTTGCGACTTTTTTCAGGAGCCAACTGAGGCTTTCCACTTCTATTGCAATAATAGTAAACTTTTCCCTTCTGCTTGAATCTTCGCTTGACATAACGTGCCATTTCTGTTTTCGAAGTGTATTCCAGCCACATATCAAAATCTACGACAGTTTAATTAGAAACGAGATACTTACTTGAATTTGAAATATTTAAATTATTTCAATAAGTCTGTGACAGAAGTATAAATACCTTCCATGTTATCGAACATGTATGTCTCTTCTTCAAACTCAATTCTATGAACATCAGTGAGATGTTTTTTCAAGTGTGATAAACTGATGAAAGATACGTTACACCCTTCTAAACATTTGCATGAATGTGTATCAAAATCAAAAGATCTAACTGGATCAGGGGATATGTTGTGGGTGCCTCTCATATGACGGTAGAGATTTCCGTGGGTGCTAAAGAAATTTTTACAAAGCTCACATTGTATGGGCATTTTCTGATTTAAATTGCTGAAATTATTGATAATGGAAATGTATAGAAATATAGGAGCAATACAAACTGAGAACTTACTTTACAACAAGTGTACTGTAATCTGAATCAGCTGAAGGTTGAGCGACAGGTTCCTGGAAGAATATTCATAAATGAAAAAATAATAAACTTGACTAAGTACCATAATATGCAGTTTTAAATGCAGTTTGTTATGAATTCCCCGAGAATTTTTGTGTTGTAACTTTGAGGTTAGGTGAATGACAAGCGATGCGATAGGTTTTTATTTTGGCAATTTCACCACAGAAAAACAATATTTTTCCAATCATATTAAATAAAGCAAATAAACTGACCATTTCTCGCTGGTTTTCGATTTTGAAAATTCTACTTTTTAGGGGTGTTTGGCCTGTTGTGTGTTTGGCCTCTTAACACAGGACACAGGGCTTCACACTCTTCGACCCCGCAGAACTCGTTCGCGTTCAAATTAAAAATGGACTCGTCTGGCTCGTGCTCGTCTGACGTCTACACTATACAGGATGTCCCAAAGAGATTATATTATACAAGGTGATTCAGAAAAACGTAGCCCTGCTCCAGGTGCAGATTCTCCACTCAAAATGAAGACTTTTTGCCCGAAAAGTGTTAGGCCGAAAGTGTCTGTACGCAAAGTTACATAGCCTCAAAGTTGAGTAGTTCAAACAATTTTTTGGTCACTGTTCAAAAACTATCGAATATTTTTAAACGCGATTTTCCAGGAAGTCAGCGCTATTGAGGTGTCACATTGTGACATAACTTATTTTCCCGAGGGCGAAGTGCCAGCCCCCTTTACGGGGACCCGTGTGACATTTTTCATTAGAAGTTTTTCGCCCGCTGAAATTTTGGTATTTCAATTGATGATTTAGATTCGAGAATCAATTCTCTTTAAAAAAGGATCACTTGGTTGAAGTCGCTAAGATGAACCGTTCACGAGTTATAGGCGATTTTATCAATGTCCCAAAACCACGAGTGACATGCTTGCGGTCAAAAATGGATGCCGTCGAAAAGGCGTGAGGTCGAAAAACGTGGGAAATTTGAAATTTCAACAAGTAACGCCAACCTCCTGCAGTCGATGTATTTTAAGACTAGAGAGGACACCGCGCGGCAGCGCGGTGTCCGTAGATTCTTAGTTATTGTGCATATCTATATTCTATATTTTTCTTTGAACTATGAACTGAACTTGCCCTCCACGGATAATGACAACAGCCAGCATATACCTATAAACTCTATACCCATATACCTATAAACTCTATACCAAACATTATGAAATGACAATGGGCCTGATATGAGAGCTTGGTTTAGTATAGATAATGGTTAGTCATTCCGAGATTTTGACGTGTCTGACAAGCTGTGCACTAACTTTTTGAGAGCCACTTTCTGTGCTCAATTTTGAGCACATGTCAGATTGACAAATATTATTTTACAAGTTTTTGAAAATACCCTTCTCTCAACTGAAATCTGAGGTAAACAGCGCTATTAATAACTTATTTTTGATAAATTTCGCAGTATGTAGTATACTTGTGCTTTTATAAACCCCTCAAGAACCTTTTGATTCCTGAGATTTTAACCAAAAAAATAAAAACCTGATCAACTTCGGACTAGACGTCGTTAAAAGTGCACAGCTTGTCAGACAGCAGGTCACAGAGTGGTTCTCAAAATCCCGGAATGACTAACCATTATTTATACTAAACCAAGATATGAGAGTACCGCAATATATCCGTCTCACTTTAGATCGGGACACGCGTGATTGGTCGCTTCCAGTTTACATTTGAATTTGAACGCGGTTGATTTGAATGAGTGAGGGGAAAATTAAAGATATTTGATAAATTCAAAAAAAGATCAGTTTATTTTGCGAGAAAAGAGATACTTAATGCATAGATTACGACTTAATGATAATAATGATAATTGTTATATTAAAATACAAAAAAAATTATTCATGACTAAATAAAACTAACCGGTTGAATTTTTGTCTTTTAAATTAAGCGTCTTTTACTCATTTTACAACACAAAAACCGCGGAAACAAAACCAAACAACATCCACGCCACGCTTTATTTTGGGGTTAGGTTAGGTAAACTGACAGATGACATCTCATGATTCCCGATCTAGTATGAGACAGAGGTATACCTCGCGCTCTCTTTTCGTAGCCCAAAATTCGCACATTGGAAAGATAGGCATAGATAACTTGACAATCAGCTGATCGCTTGGCGTCTGTCATCAAAGTATACAAGTAGTGTTCAGAAATTTTGTAACGGGTTTTCTCCACATTCGCTTTTCTTCTGTTACAGGTCTTTATATGGCATTTTTTATACATGTCGTTACGGACATAGACAGTTATTATTTTTCACCCGATACCAGTTTGCTTCTGCATGACACAGAAATTAAAACTTTTTAGCTACTTTGTATAATTTAATGACAGACGCCAAGCGATCAGCTGATTGTTAGATTATCCCTTACGGACGAGTGAGAGGCGCGCCTGTCACTCGTCATACCATCCACACGTCACGCCCGACAAACGTCTTGCCAGACACGCGACTTATTACTCAAAATGGAGGGCATTGCCAACATCCGTAATTTCAAGAAATGTCCCTAGACCCACGAATTTTTCTGGATTGTAACATTGGTTGCCTACCTGACGCAGACGTTTTGTTTTGTTATTGTTTGTTATCGGCATTAGAATCCAGTGTGCACTTATATGGTATGAACACCGTTAATAGGGCTAGGTTGTAGAGTAGTGATATAATAAATTATTGGCAGGTACGGAATGCCCTACTAATACCCACGTAATGAAGAAGATTTTGGAAATTGAAATTATAACCCCAAAATGACGAAGGACGCATAATATATAGTCCCACAGGACCATCCCGGATCTGTGTACAACATGAAGTACACAAAGAAATACCATCATCACACAGGGTCACCTAATATCAAAAGGACAGGACGTCACCCACCTACAAAATAATGGTCGATCAAGTAATATTACACGATACATATTGGAGTATGTTGACTCTTCCATACATATATTCATTCACCCTAGGAACTCGCCCACCAGTTGAGATACCCGCCACTTGCTGATCGTAGGTACTTATTTTGAGTAGGTTACACTTGAAGTAATGATAATAATAATTATGATGACATTGGGTTTCAGGTGCATATGAAAATGATGTATGCTATGTACTACCCATAGATAAACCCCTCAAGATTGGCAAGAGCACGTTTGATTTTTTAATCCCGATAATTGCGGCACGAAGGATCATCCGGAAATATCCGACGCCCCTGGCGGCTGTAGATGCCGCCACTATAAATCCGTTTCTAGGATACACTCGACGTATTCTTGCATAGCCCTCTTTGTAAATTTCAATATTTATGATTTTTTTATAAGTTTATAAGTGCACCGCACAGGTACACCGGTTTATGCCCACCTTCAAATTCAATTTTTCTCGTGATGATCGAAAATAATTGAATTTACAAGGTTAATTGAAATATTTTGAACATAAACTGGCAATAATTATTCTAGAAAAAAAGAGTTAAATCATATTGGAATCAAAAAAATATATTGAAACTTTTGTCACTAATAATTTTTCAACTAGAAATGATGTGTATCCGGAATACTAGCCGCAATATAGCAGTTCCCTAAATTGTTCAACCAATTCAGATCCTTTGCAATCGAGTTTACCGTTCTTGCACTGATGAAAATTTTGCAGTGTCGGTGTCCGTAATTCAAACAGTTTGAAATTTTGGAAATTGCTTGGAGGTTTCGCAGAAAATATCGCAGTATTCGCAGTACTCGGAAATCGGATGCACGTACCAGAAAAATTTGAATTAATTGCCAAAATCTGGATCCAAATTATTTTAAACACACACTCACTGTGAACAAAGACGATCCTGCATCAAGATGAAACTGATTCCATGAATAATACAATATAAACGCACCACAATAACGTTTTTTGACTTCACAAATTTTCATAATTCAGGAATAAATTCAAAATAAATCAAAATAAATCATCATCATAACAACAGTGACAATTTTGATCACCGCCGCCTGTTTTTTTTATCACCTCCGCCTGGTTTTTTAATACCGCCATCTAATTGATTTTTTGACAAGTTACGAATTAAAGAGAACTGCAAGAAATTTGGCGAATGTGACTCTATCTAAAATCGACTGTACGAACTATTGCCGCCTTCGGTATCGGGATTAATTTTTCGGCCAAGTATCCCATCTTGGGGAGATAATCTTTGGTACTACCTATTTAATCGGCACACCTGAATGAGAAGGTACCTGCATTTCAGATTCTCATTTCAAAGAACCATGAAAAAGAAGACGCATCATCAAGAGTATTAATATTATCGATATCATTGTTTTACTCATGCTGAATGACTAATCGTTAATATTATCCAACTTTTGTCAGAGATAATCCTCCCTATTCACTAATTAATTGCTACGTAGCAAGTATTGTTGTATATTGCTAGCAACAATGTAAGTAATTGTTGGTAGCAATAGCCAACAATACTTGCTACATAACAATTTCCTTAGTGAATAAGGGGGAAAGTATGTACTTACGCTGCGAAGGGTCATGTGGGCAAAATTGGGATTATGTTGACTTTTCTATTCAATGTGACGTTTTTCAAAATTCGAATTGCAACTAGTGGGTAAACAAAAATAGTCCGCTCAGCCTGCAGCCTTTAGTTGATTTCTCCTCTTATGGACTGTCTCTCTGTTTACCCGAGATGAGTATTCTGTGGCCGTTACAGAACGTCATCATTTTGACCATTTTTGGTATGTTTCAGGTACTCCACGTCTTCAGACTTTCAGACTCCACATGTGTAGGTCTCGGCTAACAAATTTAGGTGTCGGATTTTAAGGACTCATCTTGCAGACCTACCACCGAAAGAAATGTAAACGGTAATCTCAATATAATGATTGGAAGTATATACAGCGTGTATCAGGAAGAAAGGTCCAGGCTTTCAGGATGCCCTCCTTGAGTGATTGCCAACAAAATTTCTTAGTAAATATATATCCGTAAACGCCAAATAGATACAGGGTGTCACATTTAATACTCCCACTAAGTTTACCAGAGGCATGACAACCAAAATCGGTAAAAAGTTTTTAACGAAGGAGAGAGCCTATGATGCCAGCTTTCAGAAAAAAATTTGTCGATTCTTGTATCTTTAATAGTTCCACGGATATTGCAATTTTGCTGCAGCTGGTCGAAGGACGAAAAAATGAAACGTTCAGATTTCAATAAAATACCTAGGATGAAAAAGATAGCTAAAATCCAGAGCTTTCTTTTGTTTCGATACAAGTTTCGTCTAACGTCTACTGTTTCATGGATATCGTGATTTCAAATGATAGAATTTTCTTACTTAAGTGACAATATTTCCGAAAAAACAGTAGTTATGCAAAAACATTGTTGAAACATTAGAACCGTCTTCATTCAAGATATCTTTTTTACCCGAAGAATTTTGTTGAAATTTTGAAATATCAGTTTTTTGTCCTCCGACCAGCTGCAGCAGAATCGCGATATCCTTGGAACTATTAAAGATACAAGAATCGACAAATTTTTTTCTGAAAGCTGACATCATAGGCTATCTTTTTCGTTTGAAACATTTTACCAATTTTGGTGTTCCCGTATCTGAAAAACTTGGTGGAAATATTAAATGTGACACCCTGTATCTAATTGGCGTTTACGGATATACATTTACTAAGAAATTTTGTTGGAAATCACTCAAGGAGTACATCCTGAAAACCTGGACCTTTCTTCCTGATACACGCTGTATAGACGTTCAATCTAGTGACACAATCCCCCCTATTCACTGATTAATTGCTACGTAGCAAGTATTGTTGTCTATTGATAGCAACAAAGTAAGTAATTGTTGATAGCAATAGCCAACAATACTTGCTATGTAACAATTCCCTTAGTGAATAAGGGGGAATATGAAATTATAAATTTTAATATAAGTATTTATAATAAGTACGGAGCGTTTATTAATGAAAGTAATCAGAGTAAACTATGTCAGTGAGGATTCAATTGTTGCAAAAGTCAGACAATAGTCAAATTTTGACTAACATGGGCTACTCTGATTACTTTCATTAATGAACGCTCAGTACTATTATTAAAAATATAATAATAATTATTCCTACTATAAATTGCGTAACTTCTAAAATATTATCTTCATAATCTGATTTTTAAAATACATTCTTCTCAGTGTAACATATCCGAATGAATATTTTAGTTTTTTGACCTATCCTAATTGAATAAATACATTTCATTATCGTTACATTATTTTTTATCTTCCTCCTTTTTCAATAAATAGGCAATTAGGGAATATTTACGCCGATAATTGGGGCGCAGTAGGTAAACTTTCAATTTATTTATTACAAAACGTCTGCGTCAGGTAGGCAACCAATGTCACAATCCAGAAAAATTCGTGGGTCTAGGGACATTTCTTGAAATTACGGATGTTGGCAATGCCCTCCATTTTGAGTAATAAGTCGCGTGTCTGGCAAGACGTTTGTCGGGCGTGACGTTGTATGGTATGACGAGTGACAGGCGCGCCTCTCACTCTTACGGACCATTATTCCAACGATCCGTCATCGCAAAGCCATAGACTCAGCGAAAAGACACGTTCCTTCGCTTCTAACCTCGCTTCTAACCAAACATGTTCTATATTTTCAAGTTAATTTCACCTGATTTTCTGTAGACTCCGAATATAGTACGCAAAATGGAGAAGTGCGTGGATCCCCAATCATAGTTAGTTAAGCAATAAAAGTATGCTATTCTGTACAATAAAAAACACCCGTTTTACAAAAATAATTCAGCAAAAGAAAATGCTTGGATAAGCCTTTCAAGGGAAATTGGAAATGACAAAACCACCCTCTGACAGAGCCCACGGTTCGTAAAGTAAACCGGTTACCTTAATGAGCAGCTTGGAGATGGAGAAAAAGTGCGAGTGATCGGGGAACATTCGACGTGATGACGTAGGTCGGTATCCTGATGATACCGCCCAGAGAGAATATAATAGTAAATACCAGTAAATACTAATAGTTTCCTTATAAATAAAGTTGATGATCTCAACATCGTCTCTTACGAATGAAGTTGGAGCGTTAGATGCTAAGCACAGAACAGAGCTAAGATGCTAAGAGCCTTTTTGATTGGTGTAAATCGTGAAACGTTATCAAAACGCCAACGTAAGTGAACAGAGCGGACCAGAGGAGCGACCGAAGATGAACGCTTTGTTCGTAAATATCGTTCCGATCGCATTACGGGAGCGTGTTCAGAAAAATATACCGGGCCTCGCCCTGGATGAAGTGTCATCTGTATCGTACATATTTAAGCTTACCGATGCTTCTTCCTCACACTCACCACGGAGTGAGTAATACCCGAGCCCGAGACTATTTATTTTGATGTTATTATAGTTCAAATATTAATTTTAAACGTGATCTATTGTAAATTAAAATTTAGAATGAGAAGTCTTAATTATCGCCTTATTACATTTGTTATAGATGTCTGTGTAGGATGTGCACAACAATCAAGAAATGACGGACAACGCGCGGCAGCGCGGTGTCCTCTCTTAGTACTATTATATTCTATGATTCCGCCAGTCCGTAACCGTTAACCATTGTACGTCAAACGTGAACGTGAAAAACTGAAAAACACCGGAAAAAACACCGGAAAAACCGCGATTGGACTTAGTTCACGTGTGTGAATAAATGGCATCAAACTCAGTTCCAGGTTCTTTCCTGTAACTTTTGATCACCTCAACTAATTATTTATTACACATTATTATCATATTCACACGCAGAAAACGAATTGAATTACCGTATTTTAATAAAGTAATAACATGTAATAATGAAAAGAAGACTGCTTCACAGTAGGCTCTTGATCAAAGTGAGATAGCAGGTTATGCTATCGTTGATGGATACCGGGTGACGTAGAGTCACGTGCCGCTGTTGCGCTGGTCATGTTCGGATGAGGTAACCGGGTAACCGGTTCACTTTACGAACCGTGGACAGAGCCAACAACTGTCAGTATTTGCTTGAAATGAAACGAAACAAAACCAAATTCCCCAGTTTTAGTGGGGTAAATGCAGCAATTTCATTGGCCGAACTTAATTATCATCTTATTCCTTATCCCGTGTATGAACTCCCGTTATTCCTTAATCCTTAGACCTTATTCCTTAGACGTTATTCCTTAGGCGTTATTCCTTAAGCGTTATCAGCCGTCTGCAACTTCCTTGATTTTTTTGTCCAGTAAATATTTAGTTCGGAAGCGGCGGTTAGATGGCACTTTGAATAAAAATATGTGGCGGCATTGTTGGATTTTGTTTTAGGTTGTTGTTACGGGTTGTTTATTTTAAATTTCAAAATAAATAATTCCTTCAAAAATGTTCTCGAATTGCCGAATGCCGAATAATTAACCGATTGTGTTCGTGTGTAGCAGAAACAAGACACAAGTAAACGTGCTCCATAATTTTCCGACAAAATGAGTGAGTAAGTACCTATGTATTCTCCCTCAATATACTTTTTTTACATGATTGGATCCGCGCCCTGAAATTTGATTTTTTGAGATATTGGGGTCGGTCTCTTCACTCATGCTAATTCCTGGCTTATACTACATTTCAGATTAGCTGAGAATCGTCATCATTATGTGATTTCATTGAAATTCTTCAAAAGTATTAAAAATGCTTCCGTTTACGATCTTCAGGCGACCTTTTCACTAATCTTATGAACCTATGAGGATAACTACAAGCACCAAATTCTTCCGTCAAAGTATTTACGGCCACAAAAGAAGAACTCGAAATCACCATCGACTTGAAAACTTCTGAAGGCACCCGAGAATTACTGTTGACCGCAAACTTCGCTGAAATGTCATGAAATTTTCGATAAATCGCCACGAACAGGTTAACAATTGATTTTCCAGATATCTCAAAATGTTACTCATTTACAATTAAGTTGCGCTTTATTTGTTACATGATATTTTTGAATAAAAATGTAACAAAAAATGCTTGCGTATTTATGCAACTTTTAATACATCAAAATCAAATTAAATTGAAAACTGCCCCCCGTCCAGGCGGCGGTGGAAATTTGATAGCGCCATCTAACAACCGCTTCTGAACTAATGTCCTGGACAACTGGATAAAAAAATCCCACGGAGTCTACCGTCTGTAGTGGGTCTAGTCTGTGGCGTTATCCTAATTCTGGTGTATGAACCCACCATTAAGGCGGGTTTACATTGGTATAGTAAATGGGTTAGTTGCAAGCGCCAGTCACTTGCAAGACAGTTACTAACATAGTGTAACCACCTAGGAAAGTACTTGTACTAGTACTGGTACAAGTAGACAGGACAGGAAAGTGGATAGCCATCCAGGCTATTTACTTACCGCTTGCAACGCGACTGTCCTTCCCCCACCAGCGTATTCAACTACTGCCGTGCCTACTACTCTGATGTAAACGCTCCGCACTGTAGGCAAGTATAGCTGTGTCGAAAGCACAGATTACCTTCCCTATAGATGTGCAGGTAACCTGAGTTTTTCGTCCAGAATATTTATGTATGAGGACGCAGCTCATAGATGGCGACAGGTGAAGATTTAAAACTTGGGTGTGGTTGCGTCAGAATTTATGAACTATGGTTTTCTTTAAATTTTTGAGAACGCCGTGAAAAAACTGATCAAAACGAAACTCCTCCTCCCTTCGCCGTTTGCAGATTTTTGCAAACCAAAACTCAATGATAAGATCTTCAGTCACAATTTGCATTACTCGGCGGAAAAGTTTTCTCAACTTTTCCTTCTGCAATGTTCTAGAACGACAAGAACTAGAACAAAAAGGATTTTTCCTAGCGTTGTGACTGCACTACTTGTACTAGTGCACTTTCAAGTGTAAACATCCACTGTCTTCAAATATGCGACAGTAGAATACCAGGCTAGCTACAAGTGCAAGTAACTAGGCTTAGTAACTATACCAATGTAAACCCGCCTTTAGAATGCCGTCAGGAATTTGCCATTACCGGGTCATGCGGTGATTTTGGGACACCCTGTAGAATCTAAATCTAAAATGGCAGAAAAATGGTGACATTTACATTTGACAGGGCGGGAATGCCGATGCGGGCTAAAGCATCGCATCGTGTATCGAGTTTTAGTGACCATCGTTGAGGCGGCTAAGAGTAAAGAATAAACTTTTGCAGTTTTTAATATACGTGTGATATACGTTTTACCATTGTTATTGTCAGTTGTGTGTACTAACCGTCATGGCAAAACGTAAAGATGCTTCTGCATGGGGCCCTCAAAAACGATTCAAGTATGTCCTTCAAAATTATGTACATTTTCATTTTACTTCTGCAAATATGGAATTTTTAAAACAGAAATGATGCATTATTTCGCCCCCCAACTGGCGTTGTAGACCCAAAAAGCGACCTTCTAATATTTCAAGAGCTAGAACTGGACCATTACATTTCCCAAACATATCCGGGAATGCCAGGGGCCCAAACAGGTCTAGTTCCAGTAATTCGAATGTTTGGAATCACAAAGACCGGAAACAGTATCTGTTGTCACATTCACGGGTTTTCACCTTACTTTTACGTCAGCCTTCCGGACACATTCCTGGAAGCGGATTTATCCCCTTTCAAAGAAAAATTGAACCAAGCTATCGTGGCAGACTCAAGATCAAGTAAGGATGTTTCCGAAGCGGTCTTGATGGTTGAACTTGTGTATGGCAAATCTTTAGTCGAATATCATGGAGATGATGATTCGAAATTTGCTAAAATCACTTTGGCTCTTCCGAAAATGGTCCCAACGGCCAAACGTCTTCTGGAGATGACAACAGTTTATCAGCCTTTAGCCCAGCACACGTTTTTCGCTTATGAATCAAATGTAGACATCGAAACTCGTTTTATGGTCGATAATCACATTCTCGGCTGTTGCTGGATCGAATTACCGCCAGGGAAATGGTTCAAACGGCCCACCAACGATAATTTCAAAGTGACTTCCCGCTGTCAATTGGAAGTTGACGTTTCGTATGAAGGTTTCATCGCGCATTCACCGGAGGAGGAAGAGTGGTCATCTGTGGCTCCTTTCCGTGTTCACAGTTTCGACATAGAATGCGCCGGTAGAAAAGGAATCTTCCCCGAGCCCAATGTGGATCCCATTATTCAAATCGCGAACGTCGTTGTGCTACATGGAGAAGAAGGCGTAGTCACCCGAAATATCTTCACTTTAAATACGTGCGCTCCAATCGGGCATGCAGAAGTCCGAAGTTTTCAAAACGAGGGAGATATGCTCGAGGCTTGGGCGGAATTCGTCAGGGAAATTGATCCGGACATCTTCACGGGATATAACATCAACAATTTCGATTTTCCTTATTTGATTGACCGCGCCAAGCATTTGAAACTCAAACAGTTTGAGTATTTAGGGCGTATTTTGAGTGTCAAGTAAGTGTCGAAAGTTTATGGTATAATGGTGGCCAAAAGAGCGATTCATGTTCCAGGTCGGTAATAAAGGAAACTGTAACTCAAACTAAAATCGGAAGAAGAACGTTCAAGTCCATTAATTTCGAAGGCAGAGTTTCTTACGACATGCTGATGGTCGTCAAGAGAGATTTCAAATTGAGATCTTACACTTTAAACAGCGTTTGCCAAGAAATTTTAGGCGAACAGAAAGAAGATGTGCATTACAGCATAATCACGGATTTACAAAATGGAGATGAACAGACCAGGAGAAGGTAACATTTCAACTGAATATCCAATATCCATGAACTTTAACTAAGTTATACAGGCTGATTCAAAATTGTGGGGTCAACGCTTCAGAGCAGATTCCTCTTGTCAAAATAGTGAGAAAATTTCCTATAAAGGGGGGTCCGCAAGTGCTCAATAAGGGAGTTATTAGACCTCAAAGTCTGCTGGTGGCCAATTTATTTTGGCTCATAATTCGCTTATTTTATGGTTTAGAAGTTTCAGGTTTGGTATATGAAGTAAACAATTAAAAAACTAAATGTTGAATCTTTTGGTGACCCATGAATACCTTGATAACTGATGAAACGAACAAAAAAAGAAGTCATCGGCAGGTAATAATCACGATTATTGTGTGGCGGAAAGTATTTTGACTGTCTCTTGTGATGTTTCAGCTTCATTGTACTTTTTCAATTTTAAAAATGTGGGGGTACCTCAGTGCAAATGTGTGTAGTTTTCGAGATATTCGTGATTTTATGAGCTTTTGCATTGAGGGTGTCGGTAGCCGGAGCAGGCGACAAGAATGAGACCAACATTGAACAACAACATTAAAATTGAAAAAGCACACTGATGCTGAAAAATCATTAGAAACAGTCAAAATACTTTACGCTTTAAAATTATCGTGATTTTCATCTACCGATGACCTCTTTTTTGGTTCGTTTGATCACTTATCACGGTATTCATGGGTCACCAAGGGATCCAACATTTAGTTTTTCAATTGTTTTCCTCATACAGTATGTCCACGGATGGGGTTTAAAAGAGGCAAATAGTACATTATACACCCAGGTAGAGAAGTTTACCTTTATTGCCTCGCGGCAAGATCATATCCTGAGCCGCAGGCGCAGGCACTATACAGTTAATCCGCCTTTAGGGTCGATGCTACAGTAAAAACTGTTGAAAATAATAGGCCGTTAATGTGCTGAAGGTTCGATTACTGTCACCTTTATTACAAATTTTCGGTATAAAATAACTTTAACAACTTTTTATTATACGACATTTTATGATTTCCATTTCATACATAATCGACCCTTTCATGCATTATAACTTTCACTAATTGCAGATTGGCTGTGTACTGCATCAAAGATGCCGAACTCCCGGTGAGGCTTCTGAATACGGTGAAAAGTTTCACGAACGACGTAGAAATGGCGAGAGTTACGGGCGTGCCGATCACCAGTCTTCTGACTAAAGGAGAACAGGTCAAAGTGGTGGCGCAACTGTTGAGACACGCCCGCGTGGCCGGTTACTTCATGCCGACCCACCAGGGGGCGCCGTCGTCGGAACAGTACGAGGGCGCCACCGTCATCGAGCCGGAGAGAGGCTACTACACCGATCCGATAGCGACGCTCGATTTCAGCTCCCTGTACCCGAGCATCATGATCGCGCATAACTTGTGCTACACGACTTTGATCAAACCGAGTGTCAAAGAGAAACTCAAGTAATTGCTGATTTCATTTCTACATATGCCTCATCTGCCCCTTTTTAATTTTTTAACCAAGTCATTCAACAGTTGAATTTAATCGTGTTATTTGTCAAAATGATTTGAAAAAAAGGAGCAAGATTTTTCGTGAAATCGTCTGTTATCAGTTCCGTCACGTGAATTTTACTTGATCGAGTTTCCCGTTCCGCAGATTGACAGACGATCAAGTAACCGTCACTCCGGCCAATTGCATGTTTGTCAAGTCTACAGTCCGGGCCGGCTTGCTGCCGCACATTCTTCAGCATCTGCTGGCCGCTCGTAAAAAGACGAAAGCGTTACTCAAAGAAGCCACGGATCCTGTCGTGAAAGCCGTTCTGGATGGTCGCCAGCTGGCCTACAAAATTTCGGCCAATTCCGTGTACGGCTTTACAGGGGCTCAAGTTGGAAAACTCCCATGTTTGGAAATATCCAGTGTATTTTGAATTACATATTAGGAAAAAAAAATAAATTGAAAATGTGTTTATTTTATAGAGTGTAACGGCTTACGGACGTACAATGATAGAGCAGACAAAGCAGGAAGTTGAACAACATTATCGCATAGAAAACGGATACGAGTGTGACGCGAAAGTCATTTACGGAGACACGGATTCGGTCATGGTCAATTTCAAAGTGAAGTCCTTGGAACGCAGCATGGAACTGGGAAGAGAGGCGGCGGAACTGATCAGTGCTAAATTCATACAGCCGATAAAACTTGAATTTGAAAAAGTCTACTACCCGTATTTGCTCATAAATAAGAAACGATATGCAGGTCTCTACTTCACCAAACCCGACAAATACGATAAAATGGATTGTAAAGGGATCGAAACCGTGCGGCGTGATAATTGCACTCTCGTGGTCGATGTTATAAACACTTGCCTCCAAAAACTGCTGATTGATAGGTATGCTATTTATTTATTAGTTTTCGTTTTATAACAAAAATTTGATGAGGAATTAAAAAGTGGCGTGTTTCGCCCATCGTACCAGTTTCAAATTGATTGTATCTATTTAGAACAGGATGGAGAAAAACATGACTTGAAAAATTGAAAAAAGCAAAAAAAAATCTAGAACTCTCTAGAAATCAACAGATCTCGATGAGGCTGTTGCAGTTATCAATTTCAACTGCCCAATTCTGCTCAATAATGACTTTTTTAAGTCTTTCGAATCATGATTTAAGTCATTGATTCAATCATAACCACCCTGAATTGAAAGATTAATTCAATGTTTTTCAGAGATCCTGATGGTGCATCCGATTATGCCAAAAAAGTTATATCAGATTTGCTCCAAAATAACGTGGACATTTCACAATTGGTCATTACTAAGGAATTAACTAAAGCCGATTACGCGGCCAAGCAGGCTCACGTGGAACTGGCGAAAAAGATGACCAAGAGAGACCCAGGAAATGCACCGAAATTGGGTGATCGCATTCCGTACGTCATAATTGCTGCGACGAAGAATGCCAAAGCTTTTGAGAAGGCTGAGGTGAGATTATAATTACTCTCATTCTCGTATAATGAAACAATTTAAATTAAACCATGAAGACTTTCAAGGCAGATATATTGACACAGCTTGACTGTGTCAATATGCCGGCAAATGTATAATAGAGTAGTCGTAGCTTTGTAGTGATTCAGGAACTAGATTTTGAATTTTTGGTGACTTCTCCTTTGTGAAATTTGCTGTGAGTTGTGTTAGTAATTTTTTCTGTAATTTTTGAATAACATCAATAACATTTTTTAATTTTTAACAACAATAACATAATTTTTGCTTATTCTATTTTAAAGTTCTGGTGCTTTGTTCAATGAAATAATTTCATCTCTGTATTTTCTAGAGATGGGTTTTGGCCCGGAACGTTTCATTTGTTCCGTTCCTTCCCGGAATGATTCGGAAATATTCCCGGAATTTTGAATTCTCAAATTTTGAAAACTGTTTTTTGCGATATTTTGATCCGTCGGATCAAGAGCTTCAATTTAATACCAAACACCCTATACAAATATAGAATCGGGGGCACTAGAAATGAAAAATATATAAAATCGCGGAAAATTCGAAATAGTACAAATTTGAGTCTGTATATCTCAAAATGATAAACTATAAGCACGCCAATTCAATAATCTAATGATCATTTCTTCGGTTAAAAGAAAACTTTGTTGAAAACCACTTAAATGAAGGGAAAAAAGAGCAAATTGACTTAATTTTTTTTTGTTAATTACGTTTTTGATTTTGAGTACCTACTATATGACTTTAAGCCCCTTTTCCCTAAAATAGGTCTCGTACTCGGTCTCATATTTGAGTTCGTACTCGGTCCTACGGTCAAGCTCGTACTTGGTCTCATACATATTTTCATTATTTTCAGTAATTATCCTGTTTCCAGTCAAAACTTGAGACCATAACGTACAATAGGAACAGTTGTTTCCACTGATATTTACAAGAAAATACAAGTTCACACACAGTTTTATAATGACGTTTGTGAAAATTCCCGGCAATTTATGAAAATTCCCGGGAATTTGGGAATATTTCCGGAATGTTTCGAATGATTCCGAACTGGGAATAAACCCGGCGACCCATCTCTAGTATTTTCTGTTTCATTCAACCTCAAATTTCATTAAAAAAAATCTTGCGAAAACGTTTATTTGTTTATTAGTTGAAGACCTAAACTTTTTCGCAAGATTTTCCGGAAACACTCTGTCATAAGTGCATGCGATTGAATTTTTTTCTTTTATCGCGTTGTTTTACCTTTTTTCATTAAGGATATTTGAGAATTATTAGAAATTCGTTCGTTTTGACAACGATTTAAATGACAATTCATGTCAAAATCTAATATTTTCTGAAGTTTTATATTTTTGCCAACAGCCAACTATTCATTTTATTTAGATTTATTTAGTTACAAAACCATGACAACACCTAACAACTCTAAATTCCGAGTTAGTTACTCATTACAAAGCGAAGGGCCAACAGACAATATTCCAGGCCGGCTGTGCGCATGCGCGAGATTGGTGTAGTTATAGACAAGTTAGACGCATATACAGGGTGTTCAATCTCAAACTTCCCACCCCAGATTTCTCGCTTACTAATATTTTTTCAGGAAAAAGCCGAGACAGGTCGATTTTGTTTTCGAGGGGGACATACGGTTGACGTAATTTCAATTTTGTTGTGCAACCCCCTTAGCCGGGGTAGCTGCCCTTTCAATAATTTTAAATGGCACTAGGGGTCAAGTGACACTTCATTTTGAAGCTGTTTTGATTCTCTTCAAAGCCATGAAAAAAAAATCGAAAATCCATCGATTCGTTCTCAAGTTATGATATTCTAAGTTTACTTACACGCGAAGAGTCGCTTTTAAAAAGAAAACAACATTACGACGAGTTCTGCTATAATATTTAATGTTTTTGCTTTCGAACTTGAAATCAGAAAGGTTCATCATCTCCAAGCGAACGAACTTACTTTTTTTCAAACGATAGAAATCTTGGTATTCCCTAATAAGTGTATAGGGCGTATAGGACCAATCGAGTGACGACCCAGATCTCCAGATTTGTCCCCCTTGGACTTTTTTCTTTGTAGTCATCTGAAATCTGATGTTAACACTCCCCAACCCCAAAATTTAGTCGACCTACAACAAAGAAAAACCGAACATTTGTCAAGCGATTGGAGTACATCCATTTCAAAAAGTCAGAGATGAATTCCAAGCATTGTTTAGCTACCAAGGGCCAACAGTTTGAACATTTATTGTAAGAGATTCACTTGACGAATTAATTATTATTGTGTCAATTTGGTTTCGATTCTTACCGTTAGATGAAATTTTAATTTCACAAGTCAGTGAATAAATTCGCAAGTTTCATCAACTTCTTTCAAGTTACCCCACTTAAAATTCTTCCACTTAAAGTTATCTGGCAGTTAAATTGATTGATTTTTATTGTTGTTACAATGGTAACCGAGATGTTACTGCTAGCTAAACTTAACCAGAGGTAGAAATACTGACTCTGAGTAAAGAAAAACATTAAAGATCATAGGAGAACTCGTCGTAATGTTGTTTTCTTTTTAAAAGCGACTCTTCGCGTGAGGAAACTTGAAATATCATAACTTGTGAACGAATCGATGGATTCTCAATTTTTTTTCATGACATTGAAGAGAATCAATACAGCTTCAAAATGAAGTGTCACTTGACCCCTAGTGCCATTTAAAATTATTGAGAGGGCAGCTACCCCGGCTAAGGGGGTTGCACAACAAAATTGAAATTACGTCAACCGTATGTCCCCCTCGAAAACAAAATCGACCTGTCTCGGCTTTTTCCTGAAAAAACATTAGTAAGCGAGAAATCTGGGGTGGGAAGTTTGAGATTGAACACCCTGTATTCCCATGTAATTTGAAAATCGTCAAAAATTCAATCAGGGCCAAAAATTCTAATAAAAACCTATTTAGGATGACTGACTAATGGTGTATCATTACATTTTCAGACTCTTAAATGGCGGAGATCTGTTTACAATTCACAATTAAATTATTGAAAAAAATGCGCGCGCTAATTTAAAATCTAATGTTGGTGACCATGGATAAACTGACATTTGTTTCTGTCATGTGGGCCGTTATCAGCGCGGGAAATTCAAATTTCTCACTAGGGTTTTCGTCATCTCTCCTTCCAGTATTATTGTATCTCTGTTTTTGCTGAACATGTGAAATTTCACTAATTTATGTCTGTCTGAACATGTTCGGTGCACCGGATGTTTTATAAAGTATCAGTACTATCTCTAAATTGAATTCAAAATCACTTTATTTTGCATCTGATTACATGGAATCACGTGACTCTATAACTACACTGTGTACTTTTCGGACTGTTCACTAGATGGCGTTTATTCCTGGAATAACGTCTACTGCACCGTTTTCACTTGAAAGTTAAAGCGGAGCTTAAGCCTTGACTACGATTGTTAACAACAATTGTTGCTAAGGTTTAAGTTCCACTTAAATTTTAAGTGAAAGCGGTGCAGTTGGCTCTAATCTGCCTGTATTAGGGCCAACTGCACCGCTTTCCACTTAAAAGTTGAGCGGAGCCTAAGCCTTGACTACGATTGTTGACAACAATTGTTGGTAAGGTTTAAGTGCCACTTAAATTTTAAGTGAAAGCTGTGCAGTTGGCCCTTAGTTCCTCACTACAAAGTCATACAAAAGTTAATCCGCCTTTAAATTAATTTGTCGGTATTGCAGGATCCTATCTACGTTTTAGAGAATAACGTTCCGATCGATACGAAATATTACCTCGAGAATCAACTGTCCAAACCGCTGATTAGGATTTTTCAACCAATTTTGGGCGACAACGCGGAATCGATACTTTTACGTGGGTAAATGCAATCGATGGAAATCATCATAAACAAATGTCGATGTTTTTGCAGGCGGTGAACACACGCGAACTCGCACGAGGGTGACGTCGAAAGTGGGAGGACTTTCCGCCTTTGTCACGAAAAAAGAAACCTGTCTCAGTTGCCGTTCCGTTTTATCGACGGAGTGCGCAAACGACGCCCTATGTCCTCATTGCAAGCCGAAAGAGGGTCTCTTCTATCAGAAGGAGTTGAGTCACCACAGGATGCTGGAGGATCGGTTTTCTTCGTTGTTCACCGAGTGCCAACGATGCCAGGGGTCTCTGCATGAAGAGATCCTGTGCACCAGCCGAGATTGCCCCATTTTCTATATCCGCAAGAAGGTGCAAATGGAATTGGATGCCAGTAAGGTAAAAATTGATCGTTTCGGGGATCCGGTTTTGAAAGAGTGTTGAGTATTTATTTTTTTTATAATATTAAAACAGTCGTTTGTATTATCATTATCACATTAATAAAAAAAAGATTATTGATTGAGCCATACCGTGTTCTCGATCCACTGGATGTATTTCGACACCCGTGTGTATACGCCCGGATCTCGACCTATCCCACAAGCTTTTCCAAACGAGGTAACTCCAATGAGGTCGTACATGCATTTTACGTCATCTCCGATGTGGTAAATTTGCAAAGGACCTCCGGAATCTCCCTGAAAGTAGATTTACGGTTACTACTGTCGTTATTCCGAGAGGCGATGGAAACAAAATGGCGGCTGGGACTGTCATTTCCAGTTCCGAAAAGCTCGACACGAGGAAGTGCCCTAATTCGCCGGATCATTTTCTCTAAAATAAACATCAGACAAATTTGTATGAGCAATTAATTTGGCGTCTTTTGATGTAGAAAAATCATATTGGAGCCATCTGAAATAATCAAAATCTTGCAGGTTTTTTATACGTGAATTCGATTCAAACATAGAATTTGGTAGATTATTCAACTTTCGCGTATATCAAAATTAAGCTACATTCACCCTCTACAATAAATGATGAGAAAGTTCAGAACCAGCTCTTTTAATTTTGGAGATATTTCGACTAAAATCGGAGGATATTTTTTGGGGAAAACAGTGAATATCTCGAAATCTCTTCATTTTAACCGATGAAGACCTTTGATAAAGTGATCTTATTTTAAGTCGTTCAATACGAAAATCTATCAGAAAACAATAGGTTCCATTTGAAATTCAAAAGTTGTGTGGCCAATATTTTAGAGTTGTAGACTATCCTCGTATGAACATTTCTCATCAAGAATTTTTTTTCATAACTCTAAAGGTAAAGGCGTAATTCTCATTTACTGCACTATTGGCGGACGCTGTATGAGCAAGTGCGTATGTGTACACTGTGGGACAAGGGGAAACTTGTAGACACGTATACATGGGTGTCCCAAAATCACCGCATGACCCGGTAATGAAGGATTCCTGACGACATTCTAAGACAAAAATGTTGATAAAATTTTGTCGATGTCCCAACGGTTCTCAATCTGGAGGCGGTTAAGGTTTAGCAAAAGAAGTATTCACCCCCGAATACCCCGTTGTAGGCTAGCATTATTTTATTTTCATAAGTAGAGGTAATGCATTATGTTTAGAACCCTGGGATGCGCGAAGGTGGGGCTTATTTGACACATCTAACTCAAAAGTGAAAACATCAGTTTATATGCGTTTAATATTTGTAAATTTTGGAATTACCTCCTTTGAAACCCACTTATGGTGATTTTGGGAGCTGGCTAATTCCTTGTGTTCTATCGCGGAATTCGGGTTATCGAAACTTACCCCCTTTTTGGCCTTGTTTCATAAATTTCTCAAAAGAGCTACATGAATTTTCAGTTCCATTTGTTGTTATTTAGAGGTTTAGAGTAATTTACACATTGATCCATTCCTATTCACCATTTTCAGATTCGTTCCCATTGTATACATACATTAAATTATGGACGATTTCTTATCAACATTGATGGTGGAGAACTTCTTACGCCCCATTCCGGCGTAAAACCACTTAGTTTCCAAATTATTCCAAGAAATTCACTAATGCCATTACTCACTATGCAAATATTATAGATTAAAGGTGGTTTATAAAAGGTGTATTAAACAATGCAGAACGAAAATGTAAGAATTTAAAATTGGAATACTAACATAAAACGAAAAATGTCAGATAGTTGGCAAAATTTTTTAAACGTGCACAGATTGTCTGATGTTTTCGGATTGACCTTTATCTGCGTGCGCGAGCGAATTTGAGATTTCTGCGCAGGTCCTAAACATAATGCGTTACCTCTAGGCACGACAATAATGTCAACTTTGAAAGTAATATTTGTCTGTCGATATTTATTGCACAGACTAGACCCACTACAGACGGTAGACTCCGTGGGATTTTTTTATCCAGTTGTCCAGGACATTAGTTCAGAAGCGGTTGTTAGATGGCGCTATCAAATTTCCACCGCCGCCTGGACGGGGGGCAGTTTTCAATTTAATTTGATTTTGATGTATTAAAAGTTGCATAAATACGCAAGCATTTTTTGTTACATTTTTATTCAAAAATATCATGTAACAAATAAAGCGCAACTTAATTGTAAATGAGTAACATTTTGAGATATCTGGAAAATCAATTGTTAACCTGTTCGTGGCGATTTATCGAAAATTTCATGAGATTTCAGCGAAGTTTGCGGTCAACAGTAATTCTCGGGTGCCTTCAAAAGTTTTCAAGTCGATGGTGATTTCGAGTTCTTCTTTTGTGGCCGTAAATACTTTGACGGAAGAATTTGGTGCTTGTAGTTATCCTCATAGGTTCATAAGATTAGTGAAAAGGTCGCCTGAAGATCGTAAACTTTTGAAGAATTTCAATGAAATCACATAATGATGACGATTCTCAGCTAATCTGAAATGTAGTATAAGCCAGGAATTAGCATGAGTGAAGAGACCGACCCCAATATTTCAAAAAATCAAATTTCAGGGCGCGGATCCAATCATGTAAAAAAAAAGTATATTGAGGGAGAATACATAGGTACTTACTTACTCATTTTGTCGGAAAATTATGGAGCACGTTTACTTGTGTCTTGTTTCTGCTACACACGAACACAATCGGTTAATTATTCGCCATTCGGCAATTCGAGAACATTTTTGAAGAAATTATTTATTTTGAAATTTAAAATAAACAACCCGTAACAACAACCTAAAACAAAATCCAACAATGCCGCCACATATTTTTATTCAAAGTGCCATCTAACCGCCGCTTCCGAACTAAATATTTACTGGACAAAAAAATCAAGGAAGTTGCAGACGGCTGTTTATTGTCATTGTTACCGTGGTTCTGATTAATAATTCGTGCCCACTTATGAAATTAAAATAAGGCTAGCCTACAACGGGGTATGTACCTCTTTGGCCTGAACTTTAACAATCTCTAGATTGAGAATCTTTGGGGCCTCGACTAAATTGTATTAACATTTTTGTCTTAGAATGTCGTCAGGAATTCGCCATTACCGGGTCATGCGGTGATTTTGGGACACTCTGTATATCTGCACTTCTCGATTTTAGCAGAGAGATTTTAGTGAATAATGGTGCGTAATTATATAAAAAAAATTATACGTCTGTAGAAAGTGCAAGTTGTAAAATATTAATTTCTTATTTAGGTATAACATTTTAACATTTATTTTATTTATTGAAATTTTTTAAAACTGAGTGGTCCAAAAGTACGTACCATAACTACCCATCATGAACACCTAAATAGCAAAACAGAGATCTGACATGCTCTTACGCCAGAGTATAGGTAGGGGGTCTTTGGTAGGGGGCAAGAACATAGTATATGCATAGTATCTGCGACACTATGCGATCAAATTAAATTTTATGAAACTTTAGTAGAACAACAAGCCTTCTTATGGTTATTATTGCTCAATGATGTAAAAGTCTAATTATGCCTCAATGACTACTCTAGGCGCTAATGTCGATTTTTTATTTTAGTTCAAATTCAACTTTGTCATTTTGCATTTGCACTTCCCCCCGTGTCATCGAGTTTCTCACCTGGCAGGTGTCTTTTTCCTCGTCAGAATGAGTTCCCGCGCACAACTGGAGATCCTCCAAGATGCCCTTCTCCAATTTTCTCCCGATTTGATTCTGGTAGGAGCTGTTGCATTGCGTCTGAGTGAAAAACTCCAAAGTGACTTTCAGAAGATTGTCGCTGCTGTCGCCTGCGAACGCTATTTGTCCCCATCCACTGGCTATGGCCTTTTTGTGCGGAATGTTGAATTGGGTGTACAAACAGGCGGGTCTCACGTAGGGCGTCATTTTCGCCGGGGTCTCCAATTTCAACAACGCGATATCGTTGTAATGAGTCCTGGGGGTGTATTCTGGATGTTTGATGTGTTCTTTTATGTTATACTGTTGCATGTGGGAATGCTCGTGTAAGTTGCTCAGGCCTAATCTCACGTATTTACTTTGCCCGCTAAAAAAAAAATAAAAAATTCAATATTTTCCTCAAAAATGTAGTCTATTCTGTGAACATACAAATCTCGACTGTAGATACAATGCCCGGCAGTTAAAATGAACTGTGGGCTTATTATTGAGCCCCCGCATTGCCATTTTATATCTCCAGGGGTGGGTTCGAACCCAATAACTGCCTGAAAGTAGAATTTTCATTATTAATGTTTCTCTGTTGATTCGTTTCTTATTTACCATGTGAGGGAACTCTTTTTCTTTAGCTTGAGTGCCTCCGACGATTAATTCCACGACTGTAAAACCGCATTCGTTTTTTGTTGTTACTTCGTCAATAATACTTAAGATTGGAGATGTGGAAGTAGTGTAAACATATTGCGCGTATTCTTTACATTCTAAAATTAGAATTTTTTCATAAAATCGCAGATTTCATCAATAAGTATTTGAGTAGCAGAGGACTCACTTTGTCTACTAATGTCTCCGGGATTTCTCACGGTGGGTTCTTTAACTGCAATATCTGGAATTTTCGTTGTGGGTCTTTGAATTATAATTGGGGGCGGTTTTGTCGTTGTTGTTGGTGGTGGTTTAGGGGTTGCTGGTGGAGAATTCGCACAGCAGACTAAAGGAGCAGTTCCTTCAAATCCGCAAGTTTGTGGAAACACTTTATTTTGATTAAACGCTTGAAGGGCAGACGGACAGTCGACGAATCTCACGCACTTTCCACCAGTTTTAGAAGATTGTATCAGGCAATAGTCACCTATAAAACCAATTTACTGTTTTTAATATGTTTTACCTATTTGATTGGGGACCAATCTTTTCGCCTCGGATTAATGGTTACAACAATGTAAATAAACAAATTTACTCAACTGCCAGATAAATTTACTTAAAAGATGATAATATTTACCTATTTCTGATCCCTGTATAATTAGTGTCGATGATGCTATGATTGTTAAAATTGTGATTACTTCAAACATTATGATGCTTTCGTAGGAACTACTAATTTAAATATGATTTCTGAAACAAGGCAACAAATATGTTTGCTACTCAGGATGTAAAATGCAAATAATAATACGTTAACGTATACGGTTATTTCAAGATATTGGATGACCTCTCTCCTGTAAGTTATCGCATCGGGAAATCCAAAGATGGCTATTCCAAGAATCAGAATTAATAAATGATGATTTTTTTTATTCTTGATACACTAATATCAGTATGTTTTCTTAAAACTGTTGGGCGATTCTTTAAACTGATGTATTATTTAAAAACTGACGACTTTTAACAAAAACACTGCGAAGACGATAACTGCCGTCATTCATCTCTTGCTGGGATTTCATATATCTATCTCATTTTATATGGCCTTCAGAGTTACATTTAACTTCTTATATAAAACTGACGCTCGTAGGTATGATAATTATGTATTAGGAACGCAATGGCGGTAAGTATTATATAGGTTTTATAAGTATATGTACCTCTTATTTTTATTGTTCCACACACCGCACATTTTATTATTATACATTTTGGTATGAATACTATGGATGAATTAATTAAAAAAGAACTACCTACTATAAGAGACTATAGGAATATTCCGCCCCCTATTGAGTATTAGGTGATGACAATGTCTTTAAGAAAATACCAAATACCCTATTTGCATATGTAATGATACATAATTTATGTATAACATTTAATATTAAAAATACTCTGTTTATACATATAATAATGTATGTGCATAGTTTCCAACGGATTTTTTTGCTCTTTTAGCGTCATAGTCATCCTTCAAAATTTATTTTAATCTATCAACAACACTAAGATTTAAACAACCGTGCCCCCACTTAATGATAATTATTCGTCCCTTTCTTATTTCCAGTTTTTCTTGTGATTTCCGCAGTGTTTTCATTATTTGTTGTTATTTGTTCTTCGCGTTTCTTGTTTAATTTGTGCTGTTTCTAGTTTTCGTTCGTTTTATTCAGTTAATCGTTATAGTTTTAGAATTAGGCAATTAGGCATGAATTAGGTAAGACTTTGAAGTTTTCTTCGGTATTTTCTGGATGCAAGATGCAAGCTGTGAAAATGGGGAAAATATCTTTTATTCCCGGTTGTGATAACCGTTATCACACCCTGAACGAGAAAAGGTACATTACTTTCGGTATGTAATTAAGCATTAAATCTGAATAAATTTTACGAAATTTTACGAAAATTTGGTATTCAAGTATTTTGTGGCGGCACCACCTCGGTCGCCTCCAGGTGGCGCCAACAGCACGGCGGAACAGGAAGGAAGCCATGGCACTCGAGAGTGGCACCTTCCCCGACCGAGAGTACGCACGTACCTTCGCGTGCTCTTGTAAAATTGTAATCGTATTACGTTATCGATATTGTGCTCTGTGATATTAGTGTAATAAATGTAAGCCCGTCACACCGGAGTTTTGAATCTCGTTATTTCATCCTGCCATCGATCGAACAACTTAGGACTCGATCAATAAAAGTCCTATAACTGGTGACCCCGACGTGATCAAGATGGCGCCTCCCGCAGGCGACAACCAGAACGAATTCATCGACCCGACTACCGGATTGCTGACGGCGGAAGCGCAACGGATTCTCCAACAGGAGCGGGAGAGAACGAACGGCGAACCCGGTGCATCCTTGGGAGAGCGGAACAACGCGGTGGAAGAAATTAAGCATCTGAAGCTGCCTCCATTTTGGAAGATCAACCCCGTACTATGGTTTGCGCAGGTCGACGCCTTTTTCCACACGAACAAGGTACGTGCCGATAACACCAAGTACTTCACGGTGATTTCAACTCTTGACTGCACCGTCTTGCAACAAGTTTCCGATGTGATCGAGCGACCCCCAGAGGCAGATAAGTACGAATCTTTAAAGGCCGCGTTGATCGGACGATTTTCCGACTCGGAAGAGCGAAAATTGAAGCGTCTTTTAACCGACCTCGAGCTAGAACACCGTACGCCCTCCCAGTTGTACCGCGAAATGCAAACCCTCGCTAACAGCAAAGTCTCTGACGACGTCTTGCGAACGCTCTGGCTGCAACGCATGCCTTCGCAGGTGCAGATCGTTCTTTCGGCAAGCGAAGGAATCGGCATTGACAGAATGTCTGCGATTGCCGATAAAATCGTCGAGTTGAACTCCAACAACGTTATCGCTGCCGTGAGCGGAAAAAAGTTTCGTCCGAGTCCACCATCAGCTGATCCGCATATCAGCCTGACCGACTCGAGTTCCACTTTGGCCGATTTACAAAAACAGATCGCCGATTTGACGAGGATGGTAAATGCCTTATCCAACAATTATCAGCGAAACGGTCCCGATCGAAATAAAAGAAATCAACCGCGTTCGCGCTCTAGCTCGCGGGGCCGGGATTTTAGAGACTCTAGTAGCGCCAACACCGATGTTTGTTATTATCACGACAAGTTTGGAAAAAACGCTCGAAAGTGCCGATCTCCCTGCACTCATCAAAATGACCAGAATTCGGAAAACTAGACGCCCCACTGCTAGTCGAGGCGTCCAGCGGTGGAAGCACAACGCCGAATCGCCTTTTTGTGACAGACATTACGACGGGATTGCGATTCCTCATCGACACCGGTGCCGATGTTTCAGTGCTACCTAAGTCTAAGACGAAATCGTGTGCTCCCACAGATTTTCAACTTTTCGCAGCCAACGGAACAGCAATAAAAACCTACGGCGAGAAATTGCTGTCTCCCACGCTTGGACTGAGGCGGCAGTTCAAATGGCGATTCATTTTGGCCGACATCACGAGGCCCATCATCGGAGCCGATTTCCTGCGACATCATAACCTGATGGTCGACCTCGGGCGACGACGTCTGATAGATGGAGCCACGCAAGTCTCCGTCCTCGCCGGAATTTCACGGGAGCGAGTCCCGACGGTATGCACCATAGCCGGAAATTCAAGGTATGGCGAACTTTTGTCTAATTTCCCCGAAATTGCCCGCATGAGCCCATTGCCCGTCGTTCGGACGCACGAGATCGAGCACTGCATCACTACCAGCGGCCGTCCGGTGGCCGAGAGACCTCGCAGACTAGACCCGGAAAAGCTCAAGATCGCAAGGGCCGAGTTTCAATACATGGCCGACCAGGGGCTGTGCCGACCATCGAAGAGCTCATGGTCTAGTCCCCTACACATGGTCCCCAAAAAGCAGAAGGGAGAGTGGCGACCGTGTGGCGACTACCGCGCTCTCAACAGCATAACGCTACCAGACCGTTACCCGATCGCGCATATCGCGGACTTTTCCGCGAGTTTGAGTGGCAGAACCGTTTTCTCCACGATCGACTTAGTGCGCGCCTATCAGCAAATTCCTGTCGCGCCCCAGGACGTCCATAAGACCGCGATTTCGACTCCTTTTGGTCTTTACGAGTTTGTCATGATGCCGTTCGGGCTCAGAAACGCCGCGCAGACTTTCCAGCGTTTCATAAATCTAGTGCTCCGCGGACTTGATTTCGTTTTTGCGTATATAGACGATATATTGGTGGCGTCGCGATCGGAAGACGAACATTACGAACATTTGAAAATCGTTTTTGAGAGACTTAAGTCGTACGGCGTAGCAATCAATCCTTCTAAGTGTGTTTTTGCTGCCCCACAGGTCAAATACTTGGGACATCTTGTCTCAAGCGCAGGAACACAACCTCTCCCGGAGAAAGCCGACGCCATAGCGAGTTTTCCACGACCGAAGACGTTGGCGGACTTGCGACGCTTTCTCGGCGTAGTCAATTTCTACAGGCGTTTCATCCGGGACGCAGCGAATCATCAGACGGCGCTTCACGAGCTCATCAAACCAGCGCGACGAAGGGACAGGACACCGGTAGCCTGGACACCTCAGACGACCCAGGCGTTCGAGCGCTGCAAGGAGGACATCGCTGCCGCCGCCCTTCTGGCGCATCCGATCGAGGGTGCACCCATCCGTTTGACGACCGACGCTTCAGACCGGGCCATGGGGGCCGCACTGGAGCAGTTGCAGAACGACGAGTGGCGACCGTTGGCTTTTTATTCCAAAAAGCTCACCAAATGTCAACAAAACTATAGCGCGTACGACAGAGAGCTGCAAGCGATCTACTCCGCTATAAAGTACTTTCGACACATGGTCGAGGGTCGGAAGTTTTTCATCCGAACTGACCATAAACCAATCATGTACGCCTTTCGACAGAGAGCCGACAAAGCTTCGCCCAGGCAGTTGAGACAACTGGACTTCATCGGCCAATTCTCTACAGACATTGTCCACGTGGCTGGTGAGGACAATGTCGTGGCGGATACGTTGTCCAGAATAGAGGAGCTAAACCTCCCCGAACATATTTCGACCGAGGAGATCGCCGCAGCGCAGAAGACGGACCCGGAGTTACAGAAAATTCTAAACTCTGACTCTGCATTACGTTTGCGAAGGTACACGCCTCTAAACGCATCCGAGAGCGTGTTCTGCGACGCGGCGCACGAGTTTCTTCGAGTATACTTGCCGGAGACACTGCGTCGAAAAGCTTTCGACACGATACATCGAGCCGCCCACCCGGGGGCTAGAGCGACCCGAAGACAATTGGCAAAAAAATTCGTTTGGCCTGGTATGAACGCCAATGTTGCGAAGTGGACGAGGGAATGCATCCCTTGCCAAAGAAGCAAAATCCATCGGCATAACAAAAGCCCAGCTCAGTTTTTCCCGGTGCCCGACAACCGTTTCGACCACGTTCATATCGACATCGTCGGACCCCTGGCGCCGTGCCAAGGTTTCCGATACCTGGTTACGATGATCGATAGATTTTCACGGTGGCCCGAGGCCGTCCCGGTCGAAGAGGTGACGGCCGAGAGAATCGCCCGCGCTCTCATGGAGGGATGGATTTCCAGATACGGGTGTCCGAAAATAATAACGTCGGACCAAGGCAGACAGTTTGAGTCGGCACTTTTTGTCTCATTAACGAAAATGCTCGGCATCGATAAGCGACGATCAACGCCTTACCGACCGCAAACGAACGGCGCCTTGGAGCGATGGCACCGCAGTTTAAAAGCCGCCATCAAATGCCACGAAAACGAAAACTGGATCGACGTACTGCCAATCGTACTTCTGGGACTGCGGACCGCTGTGAAAGAAGACATCAACGCCTCGGCGGCGGAGATGATTTTCGGTACCACTCTCCGACTTCCCGGAGAATACTTCGTCCAAGAAGCTGCAAACTCCGACCACGCTGCTTTCCTCACCGAGTTGAGACAGCGATTCGACGGCGTGAGGCCTCCCCCTATGGCGGACCACAGCAACGCTGGAGCTTTCCTCCTTACCGACATGAACACATGCTCACATGTTTTCATTCGCGATGACGGCGTCAGGAAACCTCTACAGCAACCGTACCGGGGACCCTTCCAGGTCCTCAAACGAGCCGGGAAGGTCTACACTCTCCGTCTAAAAGCCGACAAGGAAGTAAGAGTTTCGGTTGACAGACTAAAGCCAGCTTTTCTAGAATTTTCGGAGTCAAACCAACCGCAACCACCGATTGGAACCATCAGCGCGGACAACACAACGGGAAGCGAGGCACCTCTAAGATCTACCAGGTCCCGAACGTCTATTAAACCTCCCGTTCGATTCCGTGATTGAACCACTGGGGGGAGGGTGATGTGGCGGCACCACCTCGGTCGCCTCCAGGTGGCGCCAACAGCACGGCGGAACAGGAAGGAAGCCATGGCACTCGAGAGTGGCACCTTCCCCGACCGAGAGTACGCACGTACCTTCGCGTGCTCTTGTAAAATTGTAATCGTATTACGTTATCGATATTGTGCTCTGTGATATTAGTGTAATAAATGTAAGCCCGTCACACCGGAGTTTTGAATCTCGTTATTTCATCCTGCCATCGATCGAACAACTTAGGACTCGATCAATAAAAGTCCTATAATTTCATTTGATGATTTAGCTTAAGTATAGACTCTCATTGAAAGACCGATCAAGTTTCTACATATTAGATTCCATTAAGGGGCTGTTCGCCTGTTCCTGAATTTACAATTCGACATTGTAATTGTAGGTAAATACTGCGCACATGAATCAAATGAACACGCAACTTTACAATTGTAGGATTCTGGATTCGGGATTAGGATTTGGAGGGTGAGTGGCTTGCGCCACTCTAGCACTTAGGCCTCTTACTTGGGCCCATTGTGCCACCCCTCCGGCGCAACTCCCTGCCGCCCGCCGCTAGCCCTCAAGCCAACCAACAGAGTTGATAAACTCGAGGACCGCACCGGGTGCGGTGTTGCTAATGTCGGCCATACTTGGCCAGAAGTCCCCTAGTATGGATCCTCGGGTCGACGCAAGCGCGGGGCAGTGACATAGCACATGCTCCGCTGTCTCGTCCTCTTCTAAGCACCCTCGACAAGTGGGATCGGTTACGACGCCCAGCGTGTAGAGATGTTTGTTAAGTCGGCCGTGCCCGGTCCATATCCCTACGAGTTTTCGGAGATTGTCTCTGGTTAGTCGCAGGCAAAATTTGTCTCTTTTGAGGGATGGTGCCTTGATGGCGGCCCTCCCCTGTCTGTAGCCTTCAGTCGATTCCCAGCGCGCAGAGTGTCTGGTCAGGGTGTCTTCTTTAATCAGGGTATTCAGAGTAGAAAGGGCTACCGGTAGCGCCGGCTCCGGCCCGATCAGGTGTCGGTCGGAGCCTTCGCGCGCCAGCTCATCTGCCTCTTCATTGCCCTGTATTCCTGTATGTCCTTTCACCCATGCAAGGTCTACGACATTTTCTGCCGCCAGTCTTTCCAGAGATAGGTGGCATTCCCAGACCAGCCCTGAGTTGATCCTGGACCCTCTCAGAGCTAGCAATACCGCTCTACTATCTGTCATGATGCGTACAGACTTGCCCTTGATTTCAAGTTCAGTGGCTCTTTTGGCCCCTTGAGTCACCCCCGTCAGTTCCGCTTGGAACACGCTGGAGTAGCATCCAAGAGCTAAACTATCTCGCAGGTCTGGATCTTCGGAGAAGATACCCGAGCCCGTGCCTCGACTATTTTTGGAACCGTCCGTGAAGATGTTCACGTCCGATACTTTTTCTTCGCAACAGTTTATTTCAATGCCATAACGCCTTGTGAAGTTGTATTTCACCGGGATGCGATCAGACCTCGCCCCCAGAATAGGTACTCTCATGAGCGCCTCATTCAGGATGCGAGTGTGACCGCCATCGTGGTTTCTGTCATTCCATAGACCCTCAGCCCGCAGTCTCAAAGCCGCCCCCAGAGCCACCTCCTCGACGTACAGGTCGAGGGGAGGCAGGCAGAGAATCGTCTCCAAGGCCGAAGTTGGGGTCGTCCTCATAGCCCCAGTCACTGCCAGGCATATCAGCCTTTGGATGTGACTTATATGAGCCATCTCGTTCCTCTGTCTGGTTCTGGGCCACCAGACGAGCGCACCGTAGCAAAGCATGGGTCTGATGACGGCCACATATAGCCAGAGGACGATCCTAGGGGATAGGCCCCAAAACCTCCCAACAGCCCTGCGGCATTGCCAGAAGGCCGCGCATGCCTTGCTCACTTTCAACTCCAAGTGTCTTTTCCAGTTGAGTTTGCTGTCAAGTACGATTCCCAGGTACTTGACTTCCTCCGTTAGACTAAGTTGAGTTCCCTTCAGTCTAGGTAAGGTCATTACACCTAGCTTTCGTTTTTTCGTGAAAAGAACGAGCTCCGTTTTTGCGACGTCCGATTCAAAAAACATAAAGAGCAAAAATAAATTGCTCGATGGGTACTACAAACTGTTGTCAAAAAATTGTTTTTCTCTGACCACCCTGTAGTTGGACAAAATGAGTCGGTTTTTCCAGTGTTGTTCCAAGATATGAGTGTAACAATATCCCAGGATCATTTGGAGAAAAAATTACATAATTTTCCTAGACCGTGGTGTCATCCAAAGTTTAACATTTTTGCAGAACTTTACGTGACACCCTGTAAAACGTACTCAGGGAACCTGTATAAAACACAGCGTCTGGCGGGTGATAGTCCAAGAATGTAGCTATCCAGGGATGCCAAGTTTTTTGAAATTACTCTTTTCGTTCAGAAGTTACCACACTTTGAATTTCACTAAAAATTTAGGTGGGCCGATTTTTTTGCTCGCAAGTGTATATCCACATTAAAATGGTACTAAATTGAGCACGAACCTTTCAAGGAATTCACAAACTACCACAGTAACTGGGGGGACTGTTTTGAACGTAATGAAAGCAAAAATAGACTTGCACAGACAAATTTTCAAACTTTGAAAATTCGCGATAAAATGGCCGACAACTGCGCAAACGACAAGAGGAAAGAAAAAAAGCGACTGCGCATGCGCGGCAGCTATTGCCATCCTAATATATCTAGCGATCTCTTTTTCTCTCATTGATCTAGTTTGCACCCTGTGTTTGCTCCTGAGATCTTTCTTCATCTTCCTCCAAAATTCCCTAGATCTCGCCGTTGCCCACCCAGCCATTTACCGTTTCATACCCCTAACCAAATATCTTATACTTATAGTATTAGATATTTGCCCCTAACTGAAGGTTCCGCCCGTTCCGCCGAACAGGGGAATGATCATATGGGTATTCCGACCAACGTCCATTCCGCCCAATGAGTATTCCGTCGAATGTAGTGATGTCCCTATACCACGGATCCAGGGCTCTGTCATCTAACGGGCCGAAAGACTGAGTTGGCTTGGCATTATGGCAATATGCCAAAAATCGGCCTCTAGACATGTCAATCAATGTCAATCCATATAATTTTCTGACTTTTGTCCACAGAGCTTTTGTCATTTGTTGAGGTTCAGATGCGGTTTTGTATCGAAATAACGTGTATTGCTGCAAAAATGAACGATATTGTGGCTCTCGGTTACATTGTGACTTGTTTCCGACCGTTTCTTGTGAGTATTTTACACTCCTCATACCACATTTTCTTGAATTTCGTGAAAAACAGTTTTTTCTAGAATAGTCCGTATTACACTATCATAATTAGGCGTCAGCAACCAATTCTGGAGTTAAATAATTCTAAAAATTTGAATTACCTTGAAATGTCTCAGATTTCCTATAAAAATAATTTGTTGATGATAATCTTAAGAATCGCATGGAAACTTTTTAGATAATTCGGCGGGATTGGTTGCTGGCACATTATTATGATAGTGTAACACGGACTTTTGTGATTGACATGTCTAGAGGCCGATTTTGGACATATTGCCATGATGCCAACTCAGTCTTTCGGCCCGTACCCGTATGA
Source organism: Salpingus planirostris (assembly GCA_949788335.1). Lineage (NCBI taxonomy): Eukaryota > Metazoa > Arthropoda > Insecta > Coleoptera > Salpingidae > Salpingus > Salpingus planirostris. The sequence goes on along the minus strand of OX460917.1, from coordinate 3,762,705 downwards.
AATGTCTGTTTTGAACCTCAGGGGATCACTACATTCGACGGAATACCCATCGGGCGGAATGGACGTTGGGCGGAATACCCATATGACCATTCCCCCGTTCGGCGGAACTTTCAGTGGTACCCAAACAGTGGTATAAATCGCTGGCTGATAGGTGACGTAAAAGCCCTATTTCGAACCAATATTTGAACGGAAAGTAACTCTTGAATTTTGAATAAAGGCATTACTTATCTATAAGAATCATGTAAACTCGGACCAACCGAAATCCGGATTGGGCAATAGGGCAATAGGGCCAAACGCCTACAGCTCAGTACTTATTATGATGACCACTAACTTTCGTGAAAATCTCAAACAGATCCGTGACATTGACCATTTTTGCTGATCGTCTTGGCGTGGAATGACCCTATGAGGAGTAATAATACGGGCCCAATTTTACTGTATTTCCTAGAGGGCGCCACATACGTTACAAGAATCTGCAAATAACCGCGCCCAACTTTTTTCTCCTTCAAGTTTATACAGGGTGTCCCGTAATTCGTTGGCAATATTTTAATGACGTATTCCTTGATGAAAATGATGATAAAAACTTCCTATGGACCTATGTCCGATTTCTTATAATGACGGAGTTACAGGCCGTTAAAGATGAGGTATCGACAACAGTTTTTCCGAAATAAATTTGAAACCATCATCTTTTCTGAGACGAGTCCTGAGGATATCAATGATGGTATAAGCATGCATGATTACCTCTAAATTGACAAAGCTACCTTGAAGGGAAACTGGTAATTGGAGGTCATCCAGATGTTAAAGTGATGAATTTTTTATTTTCCTCTCCAGGAATGTTTATTTTTCTTAGCTGTATCCAAACCGTCATCATTTCTCAACAAATTAGGTATCTTGTAATTTTTCGATTGGACACTCAGTTTAACAGGAAAATGATGAAAACTGAGGGAGTGCAAACCAAAAGCAAGGGTCGTAAACCGCCAGAAATTTTCTTGTCGCTCAGCATTCGATTTTCAGTACCAGTCACTACATTATTGCTCAGTTGATTGATAGACAAAGTGACTGTTGGCAAGTGTAATGACTGGTTCTGAAAATCGAATGCTAAGCGACGTAGACATTTCTGACGGTTTACGACCCTTGCTTTTGGTTTGCACTCCCTCAGTTTTCAGCATTTTCCTGTTAAACTGAGTGTCCAATCGAAAAATTACAAGATACCTAATTTGTTGAGAAATGATGACGGTTTGGATACCGCTAAGAAAAATAAACATTCCTGGAGAGGAAAATAAAAAATTCATCACTTTAACATCTGGATGACCTCCAATTACCAGTTTCCCTTCAAGGTAGCTTTGTCAATTTAGAGGTAATCATGCATGCTTATACCATCATTGATATCCTCAGGACTCGTCCCAGAAAAGATGATGGTTTCAAAGTTATTTCGGAAAAACTGTTGTCGATACCTCATCTTTAACGGCCTGTAACTCCGTCATCATAAGAAATCGGACATAGGTCCATAGGAAGTTTTCGTTATCATTTTCATCAAGGAATACGTCATTAAAATATTGCCAACGAATTACGGGACACCCTGTAGGTACCGAAGTTACAATAAATGCAATAGATTGAAAGATAATTTTACTAAAAAAATATACTCACTTGTTTGATGTCGCTACGATGTATTTCTTGAAAGATCAATTCCACCCAAAAATCATAGTAATTTCTGATGAGGTAGAGGTAATGCATTATGTTTAGAACCCTGGGATGCGCGAAGGTGTGGCTTATTTGACATATCTAACTCAAAAGTGAAAACATCAGCTTATATGCGTTTAATATTTGTAAATTTTTTAATTACCCCCTTCGATAACCACTTATGGTGGTTTTGGGAGCTGGGTAATTCCTTGTGTTCTATTGGGTTATCGAAACTTACCCCCTTTTTGGCCTTGTTCCATAATTTTCTCAAAAGAGCTACAAGAATGTTCAGTTTCGTTTGCTGTTATTTAGAGGTTTAGAGAAATTTACACATTGATCCATTCCTATTCACCATTTTCAGATTCGTTTCCATTGTATACATACATTATGGGCGATTTCCTATCAACATTGATGGTGGAGAACTTCTTACGCTGCATTCCGGCGTTAAACCACTTAGTTTCCAAATTATTTCAAGAAATTCACTAATGCCATTACTCACTATGCAAATATAAATTGGAGGTGGTTTGAAAAAGGTGTACTAAACAATGCAAAACGAAAATGTAAGGATTTAAAACTGAAATACTAACATAAAACGAAAAATGTCAGATAGTTGTCAGAATTTTTTAAACGTGCACAGATTGCCTGATGTTTTCGGATTGACCTTTATCTGCGTGCGCGAACGAATTTGAGATTTCTGCGCAGGTTCTAAACATAATGCGTTACCTCTACTTTTTTCTGGAAAAACTTATAAGCCTGGCAAAGAAGTAATTACGTTACTTTTTTTGCCAGGTGATTTGTTTTTAGCAAAACAGTGATTTAATGAACTCTTTGCCAGGCTCATTTGTTTTTCATGAAAAATTACCCCACAGAAATGATTCGAACTCTGGTTCAATATGCCTAGATACAATATAATTGTTACAAAATGGTATCTAGAGTTTGAATTGCATCAGTTACATGAGAGTAAAATTATTGTTATACATAGGTACATACAAGACACAATCCCGGCCTGTTTTGGAGTTTAAGCAGTTTGTAATTTAATTTCACCGATTTGGTTCTTGGTTGATCGAATTACGTTTCTTACGTTCAGGTTCAGGTGTGGTGTGCTCCAATTCGGATTTCGGTTCATCCGAGTTTGCATTTATCCAGGGCCTGTCATCTAAAGGGCTGTAAGACTGAGTTGGCATCATGGCAATATGTCAAAAGTCGGCCTTTAGACATGTCAATCCATATAATTTTCTGACTTTTGTCATTTGTTGAGGTTCAGATGCGGTTTTATATCGAAATAACGTGTATTGATGCAAAAATGTGGTCCTCAGTTATATTGTGACTTGTTTCCAACTGTTTCTGGTAAGTGTTTTCCAGTCCTCATTCCACACTTTGATAAATTTTGTGAAAAACAGTTTTTTCCAGAAAAGTCCGTATTACACTGACAAATTTAGGCGCCCATAACCAATTCTACCGAATTATCAAGAAAGTTTTCATGCGATTCTTAAGTGTATTATAAGGAAGACTGGAGCAATGATGAAAGGTGATGAAATTTAAAAAAATTATTTAACGCCTATGTTACGGTCTCTCACAATATCTTCATTAAAATAAGTTTTTTATAGAAACTATCTTGAGGACCCTGTTAAGGCAATGAAAACTCTACATTCTGCAACCATCACCAGCCTTTCATGTTCACCACCGCGTTGGCTGCATAGATTGTTGGCTGTTTGTTGTCGCTAAACGCTAACAGTCGTTATGAGTGGGGGATGTTCATTCCACAATTAACATCTGTTCATGTTGAGCAGACCACTTCTTAACATCAATGGCGTTGTTCCCGTTCTTTCATCATGGTCCCAGTACTCTCTGTGCGAGGTATTCAAATGATTTTTCAGGTGGGTTTTTATATTAATATATTTTTACACAATTTCTAATTTGTTGTCTTTAAAACAAAGTATATAAACGAGAAATCAAATTTTCTTACGCGACGCGCCGACCGAGTGTTCTTACTTCTTAAAACGTGTTGATACAAAGAATAACGTTTATATATACCTAACCGTCGTTCCATCCAAACACAAACATTGATAAATAAATTTTGATTTTATTGATAACAACTATGAAACATTATTAGCATAAAATAAAATTGAAAAGCATAAAAACTATTGACTAAATATAATTAACTTTCTATCTAAATTATTACAGCTACTTTTTCTTTTTTTGTTTATTTTTTCCTCTGCTAAATTTTCATTTCTTAATTTGGAATAATTATTCAATAAAATATTACTAAAAATAGATAGTAATTGCAATAATAATTTTGAATATTGTTGGCCACAAATACATGTATCATTAAAAAAGGAAAGCGATTCGTCAGAAGTTATGCAAATTTTTGATAATTCAACTAATATTTTTTTTTGGTTTTCATTTTGCAGAAAGAGAACTTCAAAATTTGACGAAATTAAACGACTCATTACCGAAAACACATGTCTACCGGCAGCCAAAACAAAAGTTGAGGGGACTGTTAACCCGCCCCGATTAATGGCCTGAAAGAAGAGATCATCACAATCAAAATTTGGAGAATTTTCAAGAAGATAACTTGAGCATAAGGAACAATTTATTTTAGAACAAATTTTGAAAGACGCATAACCGGAAATGTACAGAAGTGAACTTTCATCCACTTCAGTGATTTCATTTTCATCAATTTGGAAAATGTCCATAAAAATGTCTAAATTAATGTCATCATCATCAGAGTAACAATTTTGGATATCCATCAAACTTTTTTTTGAAAAATTAACCTTTCCATACTTTGCGGATTTTAACCCTAAAATGCTTTTTACTCTCAATTTTTTTTCAGATTCATAAATTTGTGAAACAGAAACATTGTAATTGCCCCCCGATAGTTGTCTGTATTGACCAAAACGATTTTCTAAATTATCAGTCTGCAATTTTCCTGGTAAAACATAATTAATTTTTAATGTATCCAAACTATAATTTATAAATTGAATTAAGACAGACGTACTTTGAAAAATTGCCATCCATGTATCATTCGTTAGTACACCAATTGAAAATGTTCTCCAATTTTGTAACCACTTTATAAATTTTTTTAAAAATCCTAATCTAAAATCTTCTGTTTTTTCAAATGGAAATCCATATTCATTTCGAGTTAATTTACCTATAAATTTTGTTTTAACATTCACTATAGTCCACCATCTGTAAATAATTAATATGAATTGAAAAGTACCCTCACTTGAAACAACCCCAGACATGCTTTGAAATTCTGATTTCAAACTTGAGTAAGTTGACTCATTGAATATTCTTGTAACTAAATTTACATTCTGTTTTTCGAAATTGTTTGGATATAGACACTTATAATTTAATTTGAAGCAGGTTTTTAATAAGGAGTTTGATCTAGTTTTATATAAATTTCTCAAATCGGAGAATTTAGCTTGAAGAGGTGGTCCATCATTATCAAAAGGGGGAAAGTTGAAAGTTTTGTTAATATCTTTTTGATTAAGCCAACAATTTCTTATATTTTTGAACACGTGCACAAAATCATAAGTTAGAAATGTTAAATTTGGAAAAATGGAATCTCTGGTAATAAAAGAAAATTGTGATGATTTAGGAGACAACAAATTTTGAAATAAAACCCTATTAACTCTGTTGTTATCCGAAATTATCACTAGAATTTTGAAACCACAAGATTTAATCAGGGTTATAACATTTTCAGTAATTTCGTATAATTCTTTCCCAGACATATTTTTAACAGGATGTAAGCTGACCACTTCCTTGAATCCCCCAAATGCAGACGAAATTAGAAAGGCTTGAATTGTTTTTGCTTCTGCATTTGGGAGATTCTCAGCACACCCGGTTAATTTTCCACCCTTGAATTCGCACTTGGGATTAACATAAATTTCATCCAATTGAAGTATCACAAAACGTTCGCGCGGTGTTAATCTACTACAACATGAATTTAGAAAGTGATGATTGCCTTTTTTTGTTTCGGGGGAAATTTTGAATGATGTTGCTAACGATTTTAGGTACTGAGCATGGGGCAAAACTAAAAAGTTCGTTAGCCTTATACTTTGATAACAGCTGGATGATTGAATGAATACCATAAAAGACCATAAAATTGTGTCCACTGAATACCGCCTGCCTCCTTTTAGTACAAAAATTAATTTTAGTTGTTCTCGAAGGAAAGATAATTGTTTTGATTTTTGGTCATCATGATATTCATCAATTAATATTTTGAAATTTTGATCAAGCTCCGAAATAATTGCCTCTGTTGATTTTATATTTTCATAACTTTTCCAATCGCAGTCAAAAAGAGTTTGAATTTGTGACCAACAACTAATTTCGGTTATATTTGGAAGTAATTCTTTTAGTTGTAATTCTGATAAATTTTTTCCATTAACTGTTATTTCAAAACCCATGTTTGTATATATCTTTATACATTTTTTAATTTTCGGAGACTCTTCAAAATCGCAAGTAAAAAAAACAACGTAATTTAAAGTGGAACTTATGAGCCAATCTCCAGTTAATTGTTTTATCTCATTAAATTTCGTAATAATATCGTCCAAAGTTGTAAGTATCGTGATGTTATTTTCTTGTTCCTCTGTATATTTTAAAAACTCATCTATAATGTTTTGTTCTGGGAGTTTTTTTGAGTTTGTTTTAATTTCGGGAAAAATGGTTGGAATTGCTGTTTTTACCAAATATTTTTTTTGTAAAATTTTGTTTTTCTTGTATGTTTCACTCTGCATCAATTCCGATGGTGAAAAGTGTTTCTCACAAACAACGGTGTTAGTTGCTGGGGTCCATTTTTTGTTGTTTTTAATTTTTGAAATTGCATTTATCCACTCGGTTTTCTTTCAGAAAAAAAATAAGTTTACTTTTTCATCAGAATACAGACAAATGTTAATACATACAATCCTTTCAACTTCAGGGAATTTAAATGCAGCAAAACGCTTCTGGTTTTTAACCATTTTTGAGTAATAGTTACTTTTACAATTCGGTATACAACATTTGTTAACCATTTTGAAAAATATATGTATTATTGACACTGACTTCGTCAAAGTTCTTTATTTTCTTCAACAGGTTTTAATTATAGGAAAACTAAAATGAGTTTCTTTGTTCATGAAGCACTCATATCTTTTAAATGTTTTTTTATTATTATTTTGGTCTTTGTGTTTTTCATAAAAAATAGAAGATATTAACTGTAAATACTTTTATTAATTATATATGCTCTCACATCAATATCTATTTTATTAGTTAACTTTCAATTACAATCTCTTATGATAAATTGAATAGATTTTTTCTTGTTGCTTCCATGGAAGATACGGCCTTAAAGTTGCGTGTTCATTTGATTCATTTGCGCAAAAAATTCTATAATAATGATTTGCTGAATCAGGAATAGGCATACTGAATAGGCCCCTGGTTTTGGAAATTTACCTGTGAAATACAAAATTCTCACGGATATATTTTTGGAATAGGTACAACGTTCTGAATCCATATGTAATCTCTATGAAATTTTCAAACAAAATCAAATTGAACGTTCTTATCATCACAATGAAAGGCTGGTGATGGTTGTAGAATGTAGAGTATTCATTGCCTTAACAGGGTCCTCAAGATAGTTTCTATAAAAAACTTATTTTAATGAAGATATTGTGAGAGACCGTAACATAGGCGTTAAATAATTTTTTAAAATTTCATCACCTTTCATCATTGCTCCAGTCTTCCTTATAATACACTTAAGAATCGCATGAAAACTTTCTTGATAATTCGGTAGAATTGGTTATGGGCGCCTAAATTTGTCAGTGTAATACGGACTTTTCTGAAAAAAAACTGTTTTTCACAAAATTTATCAAAGTGTGGAATGAGGACTGGAAAACACTTACCAGAAACAGTTGGAAACAAGTCACAATATAACTGAGGACCACATTTTTGCATCAATACACGTTATTTCGATATAAAACCGCATCTGAACCTCAACAAATGACAAAAGTCAGAAAATTATATGGATTGACATGTCTAAAGGCCGACTTTTGACATATTGCCATGATGCCAACTCAGTCTAGAGGCCCGTTAGAATTAAGTTGGCTATGATTTATCACATACTTTTTTTCAAGACTAGAGGTGTTACTTTCTGTTCAAATAGTGGTTTGGACTTGGACTTGAACGATTTATGTCACTGTTTGGGTACCACTGGAAATTCCGCCCAACGTACATTTCGCTCAATGGGTGTTCCGCCCAACGTCCATTCCGCTCAATGGGTATTCCGCCGAATAGGGGTGACCCGAACCTCAGGTACGATTACGGGGTACGATAATTTCATTTTGAAAGGTTGGCAACACTGTGTCGCCGCACTGGGCAGTCACAGTAGTGGACCCGACGAGTGAGAGGCGCGCCTGTCACTCGTCATACCAGACACACGTCACGCCCGACAATCGTCTTCCCAGACACGCGACATAATACTCAAAATGGAGGGCATTGCCAACATCCGTCTTTTCAAGAAAAGTCCCTAGACCCAAGAATTTTTCTGGATTGTATTATTGGTTGCCTACTTAACGGACACGTTTTGTAAGAAATAAATTAAAATTCAATAAATAGGCTATTGGGGAATATTAACGCCGATAATAGGGGCCCAGTCAGTAGAATTTCAATTTATTTGTTACAAAACGTGTTCGTTAAGTAGGCAACCAATAATACAATCCAGAAAAATTCTTGGGTCTAGGGACTTTTCTTGAAACGACGGATGTTGGCAATGCCCTCCATTTTGAGTATTATGTCGCGTGTCTGGCAAGACTATTGTCGGGCGTGACGTGTGTCTGGTATGACGAGAGACAGGCGCGCCTCTCACTCGACCCGACTCGGCGTGACGTGTGTCTGGCATGACGAGTGACAGGCGCGCATCGGCGCATCTCACTCCGACAGTTCACTCAACTGTCAACTGTCACTCAACTTTTTTGAAGTTTTTTTTTTTTTATTCGTGAGATTATTTGCGAGATTATTTGTTTTGTAAAAAAGTGCCAAATGTGGTGATTTTCCTCGTGATTTTCTGTCACGCGCGATGTATCAAAGATTAGCGAACTATTCAAACATTAATGTTCAGTATCGGTGTAAAGCTCCTTACTGTAAAAATTATTATAGATCATTAGCGGGGTATTTCGACGATAAATCCCATGTTAACAAACATTTCTTTCAATGTCCTTCAAAAGCCAAGGAACCTGAGAGAAATGCGGCTTGGAAAGCTTTCTGCGGCATCGACGCTGATTCCAACGTGAACAAATTCAAACTTTGTGATGAACATTTTCCTGATAAATGCATTCTAAATAATGGAGGATTTCGCCCTAGACTTGCCTATAATACAGTTCCTTCGATTCACACACGAATCAATCATGCACACGTTGACTCTATTAATCTCGACCATTCTTATGACCGCGGTAATAATTTTGAGTCAAATAATGAAATCGATATGGATCATGACTACTGCAAGGCAGCTGGAAATGAAAATATCTCCGAGGAAGTTCCACCTTCTTCCGGATACAAAGACGTCTCAGAGGAAATTCCACCTGCTCCTGAAAATGAAAATATCGTACAGCAAATTCCACCTCCCGAAAATGAAAATATCTCCAAGGAAATTCTACCTCCTTTCGGAAATGAGAATATCTTGGAGGAAGATCCACATTCTTCAACGGCATTTCTGTATAACCGGAGGATAATATCTACATCCATAGTCAACGGCTCCTTTTCATATTTAAACCAAGAGAAAAAGGATGCTGCCGTCCAGGTTTATCTGCCATTGGTAGCTCCTCTTGGTTATCAGCCAGAAAATACCACAAAACAAAAGGAATTGTCTCCCGAAATGGTGAAAATGAAGAGGGTCTATAAAAATGCCTTGTCTAGAATTAGTAAATTGAAACGAAAGTTGAAGGAATCCAGAGAATCAGTGATCCACTTGAAAAAACTCCATGAAAAAAATCGCTTTGAGTTTATCGAGAGAGAATTGACCAGTCTTCAGGCCGATTTTATTGATTGTCAATTGAGAAATTGCACACAAAAACCCAGTGCCAAGAGATACACTGACCGCGTGAAAGTTTTTGCTGTTAATTTGTACAAACGCAGTCCTGCCACATACCGATATTTGATGTCACATTTTGATTTACCGTGCCCGAGGACATTGAGTAAAGTAAGATCAGTTGAATTGGACACTGCTCTTAACGAGGATTTGCTCCGCGAACTTGAAATGCAAGTCCAGAATGCAGAAAAGCTAGCCCCGAATCCTTTTTGATGTTCAGCGAAATGTAAGTTTCCTCATTGAGTATTTTAATTAATTTATCAATAGACTGAAACATTATACATTTTCTGGTGTTTCATGAAAATGTTTGCACATTTTGCAGGAAATAGGGCCATATACGGAGCGATTGAATGAATTTTACATAAGGGGGGAGGCTAATGCTATGCTATCATTCTGTCTCATTTGAACAGTACTAAAAGGATAGAGACTGTTCTCATTAATTATTCAGCCAACCGTGAAATAAACCAGAGAAACGTTCTGAATAATCAATATTCTGAGCGATCGAATAAATTTTTCATAAAGGAAGGCTATGACAATCGTTGTCTTTTTCTAGGCCCCTCTATGGGTGCAAACACGCGAACTTTTCGACCCGCCCTCATACAATATTTAGCTGCATATTCTTATCTTTTTTCAAGTCCAATTTCCTATTTTGCGTGCATATTTTAATTTATATTTGAATTCCAGACAATCGTGGGCTTTGAGGACTACCACCATTTGGGATGACGAGACAAGAGGGCGAAGAAGGCTCCAGTGCTGAATCCAAAGAGCTTATCGTCTATCGTCGGTCATGAGGGATCCAAAATACTTTTATCTACAGAAGTTGTTTTACCATTCAACAAACGATATAGTTCGCAATTATTTTTCGAACGGCAAGAAAGCCTATTGCGCAACAGTAATATTTTCCTTGCGGTTGTTTGATTGGCATTATTTGAAGGGAGTTTTCATCAGACCGAAAATTACTGAGTGAGTGAGTTATCGAGAAGGAGGAAAGCCAAACCTTTCCAATAACAAGCCATCCTACAAAGCCATTTCAGGACAAGATGAAGTAACTTGCGGACTTGCTAAAAGTGACTGTTTTTAGGAAGTTATCAAGAAATTGCAATTGAAAGTAAAAAAAAATGTTTATGATGACAAAACCCGTTTCTGATAATTCGCCCATCTCATAAGTCAACTTATGAAAAATTAATTCTACAGTATGTCCACGGATGGGGTTTAAAAGAGGAAAAAAAATCATTTCTGATTTTACAGAAAAAATTATTCTTGATAGAATCGCCTGCATACCGCTAAAACTATTTCGTTTTCATTTTAACGGGAATAGTTATTTTTTTATTGAATTTTATTTGAAAATTTTGGACTTAGAAATATTTTTATTCAGAATTAATAGAAGTACCAGTAAGCGAAACCATGGCGCAGAAGTTGACAATAGTCAGTCATCACCAGCACAAGCACCCGTCAGAATGTCAGAACTTTGACAAATGGAGAAAATACTGATATAGTCTATTCAAGATAAACTGAACATCACGTGACCCCAAAGTACCTGACAAATATATATCATTAGTCAATGGTTATCAATGTTTTTCATTTAAATTTTGCTAAGCAACTTAGGTCACGTGATGTTCAGTTTATCCTGAATAGACTATAGCGAAGATATTAAATCGGTACCAATTACGGTGTGACCCTGGCGCCCTACTTATTGTCCAAGATTACATGAAAATATAAAATAAACTGAGAAAAAATTGAAATCCATAGATGAACCCCTCTCCAAATCTCATATTCGAACAATGCTGACACTCTGACAGTGACTGTTACAAGGTTTCCGACCATGGTTTCGGTTACTGGTACTTCTATTAATTTTGGATGAAAATTTTCAAATAAAATTCAATAAAAAAATAAGTGTTCATGTTGAAATGAAAACGAAATGGGTTTTAGAGGTTTTAGAGCAAGCAGGCGATTTTATCAATAATTTTCTCTGTAAAATCAAAAATAAAAATTTTTTTCCTCTTTTAAACCCCATCCGTGGACTCCGTGGACATACTGTATATATGTTATTTTGTTCACTATTCGTGATCTTATTTGTAGAACTTTCTATTTTTGATTTTTTCATTTGATTATTTACCATTAAGATCTACATATATTTTTTATATGAAGAAATGTAACTATTAAATAAAATAGGAATTTAGTAAAAATCACAACTTTTTTATTTTATTTTTGCGTGTCATACCTAATAAGCAATGTTTTAGTTCAAATCAGGGGTTCAAATTAATCTTTCTCATTTGGCGTTCACACTTCCCTGACCTTACTAGAGAGGACACCGCGCTGCTGCGCGTTGTCCGTAATTTCTGATTGTTATACGGTGACGGTCCCAATCTCCGACACCCTAAGCACTTACGCCATTTTTCAACTGATTTTTCTCAGCTATCGGTAAACATTTGAGCATGTATTTTTTTTTGTTGGGGAACATTGACATGTTATTTCGTGAAATATGTATTTTACGGACTCATATTGTGAGACAGGTGTTCACAATTAATTGAATAATTTCAAAAAAGCATGATGTACCAGTCTTCGACAGTATGAAAATGTGTGTTGCCCGGTCCTCGACATAACCCTTCTGTACCTATCTCCGATGCCATGATTTGTATCTCTGTCACTGTTTATCTAATGGATATCATATGAGACAGAGAAATGGTCCTAGCATAGCCAACTCGACAGAAAATCTGTTTGTACTTACACACGGTACGGTACACGCATCATAATCATTCTTGCTCGGATACTCTTTAATTTAAGAAAAAGGGTAAAAACATGTTGATCATTTTGACAATTATGGCTTAAATATAATTTATATCTTCTAAATCATATGACCTTCAATTAGCTTTTGGAACTGACCGAGTCTTCGACATATGCATGTCTAAGTCTCCGATCGTTTTTCCAAATCCGGATATCTTTGCAAATGTTAGGTTTTGAATATGTCGGAGATTGGTCCAATGATAGTTGCAAGTTTTAAGAATCATTTTATCATTAATTAAATTCAATTCGGTATGTCTATTCAGCATTCAGCTATGCGAATCAATTTAAAACGAGCTATGGTGTCCGAGTCTCCGACAGTTTTGACGGAGACTAGACAACACACAACTTCAAATGTCCCAATACCCGTCACCCTAATTATATCCGAAAATAAGAGAGATTTCTCTAATTAAACTTATATAAGTCCATTTACAACTCATAATGATTCATGTAACCCAGATTTGTTGTCAAAAGTCTTGATAATAGATTAATGATCTACAGGATAAGTGCAAAGGATTTCTTAGTCTGTCCTTTAACGTAACCCAGCCATACCGCGCCGATGTCACCATGTCTCAAGATTCACTGGGCTCGCATTCACCGCAGATTCAAAGTTATTACAAACAAATTGTTGCACTATCTTCTGAAAACTACGCGAAATTCATCATAATAATTGGTTGATAAAAAACCAAGACCTTATAAATAGTTGAAAATACTGAAACCTGTCGGACATTGGGTCACTGTCGGAGATTGGGACCGTCACCTTACATACAAATCTATAACAAATGTAATAAGGCGATAATGATAATTATAATTTATAATAGATCACGTTTAAAATGGATATTTGAACCACAATAACTTCAAAATAAATATTCTCGGGTATCACTCCGTGGTGCGTGTGAGAAAGAAGCATATCGGTAAGCTCAAATATGTGCGATAGAGATAACACTGCATCCAGGGCGACGGCTGGTATACTTTTATTAACACGCACCCGTAAAGCGATCGGAACGATATTTACGAACAAAGCGTTCATCTTCGGTCCGCTCCTCTGGTCCGCTCTCTTCACTCACGTTGGCGTTTTGATGGCGATTTTATGAAGGATTTTTTTGATGTCTCGGTATAAGATTGACAGTGACAGAGATATCAAAAAAATCCTTCATAAAGGGAGGCTATGATAATCGTTCTGTCTCATTTGAAAACTACTAAAAGGATAGAGAGAGAATGAGAGTCATAGCCTCCCTTTATGAAGGATTTTTTTGATGTCTCCGTATAAGTGGTATAAGTAAATAAAATTATGACAACTCGACAGAAAAAGCGTTTGTCCACAGAGTTAGAGGTAATGCATTATGTTTAGAACCCTGGGATGCGCGAAGGTGGGGCTTATTTGACACATCTAACTCAAAAGTGAAAACATCAGTTTATATGCGTTTAATATTTGTAAATTTTGGAATTACCTCCTTTGATACCCACTCATGGTGATTTTAGGAGCTGGGTAATTCCTTGTGTCCTATTGCGGAATTCGGGTTATCGAAACTTACCCCCTTTTTGGCCTTGTTTCATAATTTTCTCAAAAGAGCTACATGAATTTTCAGTTTCGTTTGCTGTTATTTAGAGGTTTAGAGTAATTTACACATTGATCCATTCCTATTCACCATTTCCAGATTCGTTCCCATTGTATACATACATTATGGACGATTTCCTATGAACATTGATGGTGGAGAACTTCTTACGCCCCATTCCGGCTTAAAACCACTTAGTTTCCAAATTATTCCAAGAAATTCACTAATGCCATTACTCACTATGCAAATATAGATTAAAGGTGGTTTATAAAAGGTGTATTAAACAATGCAAAACGAAAATGTAAGAATTTAAAACAGAAATACTAACACAAAACGAAAAATGTCAGATAGTTTTCAGAATTTTTTAAACGTGCACAGATTGCCTGATGTTTTCGGATTGACCTTTATCTGCGTGCGTGGACGAATTTGAGATTTCTGCGCAGGTCCTAAACATAATGCGTTACCTCTACCAGAGTATATGTTCTATGAATCTATGATTCATGATTATTCCAGAGATTTGTCTTGTCTACCCAAGTCAACCTATAATAACCATAGACGTAAAACTTGACTGTTCCCTGTCCCTGACATAAAACTTCGTCAAGGCGCTTTCCTTTTACCCCAGAATCTAACCTTACCTGACTTCGCATTCACGCTCATTGGCTAAAAATCCTGTATAGCCATTCTGATTGATAAGGCAGTGACACTGAAGTAAGATTAACTCAGATTTCTGCCAAAAGGAAAGCGCCTAATATGTGACATTGCCGATACCGTAAATGTCATAATTGTCTTGTCATTCATCAATGTTCATCAATAATAACAATCATGACGTTCAGGCAGTTCAGGAAAGTACACCCTGTTTTAGGACACCAGCAATGTCAGATTTTGACGAAGTTTTACGTCTTCTAACTATGCCAGATCATAGTTTCTGTAGTGACTTTCTACAATGACGCTTTCTATGGTGACAGCGATGCCAACGTTTAGACATTAGGTGCTTTCCTTTTACCTCAGAATCTAACCTTACCTGACTTCGTATTCACGCTCATTGGCTAAAAATCCTGTATAGCCATTCTGATTGATAAGGCAGTGACACTGAAGTAAGATTAACTCAGATTTCTGCCAAAAGGAAAGCGCCTATTGTTAATGGTTAGGCACCCTGCGCTCTTTACTCGGATCTCTGGTAAACACTGAACAGTAAATATGGCGGATGCTGCGGCTAGGCAGCTTCAATATGAATATAAAGCGGTAAGTAAGAAAAACTGTACTCAAATTAACCCATTCTCAATCATTCAGTGCATACATTATCAAACAAAGTTCATAAATACTGTAAACACTTTTCCAAACTTGTTATGTTCTGAAACGTATAGGTTACGTTTTGGTTACCGCTTCTGTCTTTACCATGAATATATTCAGGTAAAACAAAAAATTGCAACAAATCCGTATTTCAGAATTCCAATCTCGTCTTACAAGCCGATGTTCGTCTCATCGAAAGGCGCAGTCGAGATGAAGCCACTGGTGAAGTGGTGTCCCTTGTGGGCAAACTGTCAGGTACGAAAATGGGCGACAGAGCCCAAAGGACGCGACCTGGCAAAGCAGAAGAACGCAAAGTCAAGTAAGTTGAACGTTTGAAGTTAGCGATTCAAATAATAATTGTATTAAACGGATACATTTCCCTCAATGCAGGCGTCAAAAACGGGACGAAGCTCAATACGACTTTGCCCGCATGAAAGGTGCCACTCTCCTATCGGAAGGCGTCGACGAGATGGTCGGCATAATCTACAGACCCAAAACTCAAGAAACTCGTCAAACCTACGAAGTCCTGCTGAGTTTCCTACAGGAAGCTTTAGGAGATCAGCCTCGCGACATCTTATGTGGCGCGGCGGATGAAGTCTTAACAGTCCTCAAAAACGACAGGTTGAAAGAGAAGGAAAAGAAGAAAGAGACGGAAACGCTACTAGGTTCGATAGCCGACGAGAGGTTCGCCTTGCTCGTGAATCTGGGGAAGAAGATAACCGATTTCGGAAACGAAGAGAAATCGACCGGCAACGAGGAAAACATCGACGAAACGTACGGGATCAACGTCCAATTCGAAGAGTCCGAAGAGGAAGACGACGAAGACATGTACGGCGAAGTCCGCGAAGACATGGACGACGAAGAAGGCGAAGAGGCGAAAGAGGACAGCGCGATCCACGCGGAAAACTTGGGAGGCGTCGAGGAGATGAAAAAGGAAAAACCCCTCCACCCTCTCGACATAGACGCCTATTGGCTCCAGAGGCGACTGTCTAAAATCTACGACGACGCGATGGTCTCGCAAGCTAAGGCTTCGGAAGTCTTGAACGTTCTTAGAAACGCAGGAGATGATAGAGAGTGCGAGAATCAACTCGTACTCCTTCTGGGCTACGACTGCTTCGATTTTATCAAGATTCTAAAGAAGCATCGTCACATGATTCTGTATTGCACCCTATTGGCCAAGTCGCAGAGCGAGAACGAACGTCAAAAGATCAAGGACAAAATGATGGAAGACGCCAGCTTGACTCGCATCCTTCGTCTGCTGGAAACCGGCAAAGGCGACGACGACAACGACGACGAAGGCCACACGTCCAGATCGGCAAGGCGCAAGGAGAAATCGGACGAAACTGAGGCGGGCGTCGCCCAGGTGGCCGGCTCTAGGCACCTGATCGACTTCGAGGACCTCGTCTTCACGCAGGGCTCGCACTTTATGGCGAACAAGCGCTGCCAACTTCCGGACGGCTCGTTCCGCAAGCAGCGCAAAGGCTACGAGGAGGTGCACGTGCCCGCGCTCAAGCCGAAGCCGTTCGGCGACAGCGAAAAGCTGCAGCCGGTCGACCAGCTGCCCAAGTACGTGCAGCCGGCCTTCGACGGCTTCAAGACGCTCAATCGCATCCAGAGTCGGCTGCACAAGACCGCGCTCGACTCGGACGAGAACCTGCTGCTGTGCGCGCCGACCGGCGCCGGCAAGACGAACGTCGCGCTGCTCTGCATGATGCGCGAGATCGGCAAGCACATCAACGACGACGGCACGATCAACGCGGACGACTTCAAGATCATCTACGTCGCCCCGATGCGCTCCCTCGTCCAGGAGATGGTCGGCAACTTCGGGAAACGCTTAGCCAGCTACAACATTACAGTGTCCGAATTGACCGGCGACCACCAGTTGACCAGAGAGCAGATCGCAGCCACCCAGATAATCGTCTGCACCCCGGAAAAGTGGGACATAATCACGCGCAAAGGCGGCGAGAAGACCTTCACCTCGCTCGTGTCGCTGATCATCATCGACGAAATCCACCTGCTGCACGACGAGAGGGGCCCGGTCTTGGAAGCTCTGGTCGCTCGTACCATCCGGATGATCGAGTCGACCCAAGAGGACGTACGCCTGGTCGGGCTGTCTGCCACTTTACCCAATTACCAGGACGTGGCCGCTTTCTTGCGGGTGAAGCAGGAGAGCGGGCTGTTCTATTTCGACAACAGCTTCAGGCCGGTGTCGCTGGAGCAGCAGTACATCGGCGTGACCGAGAAGAAGGCGCTCAAGCGGTACCAGGTCATGAACGAGATCGTGTACGAGAAGACTATGGAGCACGCAGGACGCAACCAGGTCCTGATCTTCGTACACTCGCGTAAGGAAACGGGTAAAACGGCGCGCGCCATTCGCGACATGTGCCTGGAAAAGGACACGCTAGGGCAGTTCCTGCGCGAGGGTTCCGCCTCGATGGAGGTGCTCCGTACCGAAGCCGAACAGGTAAAGAACCACGAGCTCAAGGATCTCCTGCCGTACGGATTCGCCATTCACCACGCAGGAATGACCAGGGTAGACCGCACCCTGGTCGAGGATTTGTTTGCGGATCGGCACATCCAGGTACTCGTGTCTACCGCGACCTTGGCTTGGGGCGTGAATTTGCCCGCGCACACCGTTATTATCAAAGGTACGCAGATTTACAATCCGGAAAAGGGCAGGTGGGTCGAGCTGGGCGCCTTGGACGTCCTGCAGATGTTGGGGCGCGCCGGGCGGCCCCAGTACGACACGAAAGGCGAAGGTATTTTGATCACCAATCACAGCGAACTGCAGTACTACCTGTCGCTGCTCAACCAGCAGCTGCCGATCGAGTCGCAGATGGTCTCGAAGCTGCCAGACATGCTGAACGCAGAGGTCGTCTTGGGCACGATCCAGAACGTGCGCGATGCCGTCAACTGGCTCGGTTACAGTTACCTGTACGTGCGGATGCTCAGGCAGCCGACGCTGTACGGGATCGGGCACGAGCACATGAAGCAGGACCCGCTGCTCGAGCAGCACCGCGCCGATCTGGTGCACACGGCCGCCCTGCACCTCGACCGCAGCGGCCTCGTCAAATACGACCGGAAGACGGGGCAGTTTCAGGTCACCGAGCTGGGCCGGATCGCGTCGCACTACTACTGCACGCACGAGACGATGCAGACGTACAACCAGCTGCTCAAGCCGATGCTGAGCGAGATCGAGCTGTTCCGGGTGTTCTCGCTGTCGGGCGAGTTCCGGAACATCACCGTGCGCGAGGAGGAGAAGCTCGAGCTGCAGAAGCTGATGGAGCGCGTGCCGATCCCGATCAAGGAGAGCATCGAGGAGCCCAGCGCCAAGGTGAACGTGCTGCTGCAGGCGTACATCTCGCAGCTGAAGTTGGAGGGTTTCGCGCTGATGTCGGACATGGTCTACGTGACGCAGTCCGCGTCGAGGCTGATGAGGGCGATCTTCGAGATCGTGCTGCATCGCGGTTGGGCCCAGCTGGCCGACAAGACGTTGGCGCTGTGCAAGATGATCGATAAGAGGATGTGGCAGTCGATGTCGCCGCTTAGGCAGTTCCGGAAGATGCCCGAGGAGATCGTGAAGAAGATCGAGAAGAAGAACTTCCCGTGGGAGCGGCTCTACGATCTCGGGCCGAACGAGATCGGCGAGCTGATTCGGGTGCCGAAACTGGGCAAGACGATCCACAAGTACGTCCATCAGTTCCCGAAGTTGGAACTGTCGACCCACATTCAGCCCATCACGAGGTCCATGCTCAAAGTCGAGCTCACTATTACACCCGACTTTCAGGTACGAGGCAAAGGGTACAAGCAGGGCTTGTCCAGTGTTACAGGCCAGAATAGTGCGATAGAGACTGAGTCAATATGTCACAAGTCGGTCTCTTTGAATGACGTTTTCTGACTTCTATCGTACCTTGCCGTTTCTCGCGTTAATAACGAGTTTTATTGCATGAAGAAGTGATATTGGGCCTTTCAGTTTTAGAAAAATTGCTTTTACACTATTTCTGGAAAGCGTTTTCAAGTGTTCAATCAATCCTTTATGCAATAAAACTCGTTATTGGCGCGAAAAACAGCGACGAACTGTGAAAGTCAGAAAACGTCTTTCAAAGAGCATGACTTTTGACATATTGCTCAGTTACCATCGCACTGTTCCGGCCTGTAACACTGGAAAAGCCTTGTTGCCTTATGAACTGCATATAAGGGATCTGTAATACCGCCATTAAGACCGTCCATCTTTATCTACATATTTCTGGCTTCACTGTCACAAAGATATTCCAGTGAATATTACTCCATGGTTGTCTATGCTCCATGGGGATACTTCTCTTGATATTTGAAATTTGAATACTTTTTTAACTGTGATCCTGTGATATTCAACTGAATATTTTATACGCGAGAGAGCCATCTCTTGTATCGAACGTCGCGCCGGTTCGTTCACTATCACGCGGAAAGCACTATAATTTGATATTTTCTATAAAATTTCTCACGTCTCACATCAGGAGAAAAATAGTGCGTTATGCCATTGTTTAACCGTATAGTTCGACAGACGCGTGGCCAAAATTTCTGCCTGTTAATTTTAGCTTCGTAGACTTTTCCTAGGCGGCGCTACCTCATTTTCCATAGGATTCGCCTATACCTCGGCAACATTCTACCTGAATCCGACAAAGATAGCATGAGAAATATTGGCAGAGATTCTTCCATAAGCTCTGCGTAACTATAAGGTTGAACAATGGTTATGCCTATAACCTTCTTTATATGTCGGTCATTTGATATGAGTAGTTTTTATGGAAATGCAGCCTTTGATTGCGTCAGAATACAGAAATGTAAAATTCTGCATTATTTTTTCATCTGAAAAACTGCATGGAAATACCTCGGAAAAATAAAATGAATCTGATCTAGCATTTTGGAGTTACCAAGCGAAAACTACTTAATAGACTTTCTCGAGGTTGCTCACCGTTTCTCACGATTTTTGTGAAAACCCTGGGTGCGATTTTCTCAATTTTTCTGTATCTCATTCTTCTCATAAGTATACAATTGTACTTTCAGTGGGACGACAAACTGCACGGTGCCTCCGAGGCCTTTTGGATCCTCGTCGAAGACGTCGACTCTGAGGTCGTCCTGCATCACGAGTACTTTCTGCTCAAGGCGAAGTACTGCCAGGACGAGCATCTGGTCAAGTTTTTCGTGCCGATTTTCGAACCGCTCCCGCCGCAGTACTTCCTCAGGATCGTCTCGGACAGGTGGATCGGGGCGGAAACGCAGCTGCCGGTCTCCTTTCGGCACTTGATCCTGCCGGAAAAGAATTTTCCGCCGACCGAACTGTTAGATCTGCAACCGCTGCCGATCACGGCGCTGCGGAACGAAAAGTACGAAGCGCTCTACGCCGACAAGTTCCCGCAATTCAATCCGATTCAGACGCAAGTCTTCAATTCAGTCTACAACAGTGACGATAACATCTTCATTGGGGCACCCACAGGTATGACTGATCATATCAAAATCATTATATCATTAGGTATAGCAGACGTTTTATATCTGTGCCAACGGTCAAGCTGCGCACTCGTCCTTAACCATGGAAACATGAAATGCATCTAGCGCTGGCGCCATCTTTGTTCAGCATCTACAGCGGGCGTTTATTGCGCTGAAACGCTGTTATAAATACAAGAAAAAAATCAATCTAATTAGAACTAAGTATCTACCACGTTTGAATCTGATAATTCTTATGTTCTAGTAAATTCACAAAATTGTGAGTTTTATTCAATTTTAGCCTTCTGACAACAGTCAGTCATCACCCGTCAGAATGTCAGAACTTTGACAAATGGAGGAAATACTGATAGCGAAGATAATTCATGCGATGCTAAATCGATATTAAATCGGTACCAATTATGGTGCAACCCTACGCCCTACTTATTGTCTAAGATTACTTGAAAATATAAAAGAAAATAAGAAAAAAACCAAATCCATAGATGAATCCCTCTCCAAATCTCATATTCAAACAATGTTGACACTCTGACAGTGACTGTTACAAGGTTTCGCACCATGGTTTCGCTTACTGGTACTTCTATTAAGTTGCTTCCGTAGGGAACTAGAGGGCGTCAAAGTTCTTGCGAGGAAAAATTATTTTTGCAATATCTCCAGAACACTTTGATGAATCGCCATGAAATTTGGTATGTCTATCTGGATTGGTAAACGGGTGTTTTGGATATGATTTGCATGTTTGTCAAAATTGCAGAAGTGGTCAAAACTGGGTCATCTAATTACAAAAAGGTCCAGAATTTTTTATTCGCTCAATCCACACACTTAAGTTTTTTTCATAAGAATGCCACACTTCTTTTCGATTTTTTTCGTGTCTTATAAAATTTTGATAACTGTAATGGTTTAGTCAGAAAAAACAACATTAGCGATAAGATCCATTTTTTTACAAAATTTAGGAAGCCGTAAAGAGCGGGTGGCTATTATTAGAGTCAGGAGTCAGGACTTCGACCACTTTGACGGTCTGCAAACAGCCAGAAACGAATCCGAAGGTTCTTGCACGAACACCGGGTTATCAGTCAGAAACTGGTTAGAAAACAGTCAGTGTACCTGCTGGAACTGCGTCAAGCTTGTACGCACGTGGCGTACTTTGTGGACCGGTCCACAACTGTTGCACGAACAAACCTATCATATGATTGTGAAATCAACCCTTATCGTGTCGATACAAATCGGTATAACGCCGACTCATTACTGATGATGTTTTATATTCCGATCTGCAGGATCCGGCAAGACCACGATAGCGGAATTCTCTATCCTGAGACTGTTCGATCGGAACCCGGAGGGTAGGTGCGTGTACTTGGTGCCGAAGGACGCCCTCGCCGAACTGATCTTCGCCGACTGGCACAACAAGTTCGGCCAGACGCTCGGCAAGAAGGTGGTGCTGCTGACCGGCGAGACGGGAACCGACCTGAAACTGCTCGCCAAGGGCCAGATCGTCATCGCGACGGCCGAAAAGTGGGACGTGCTCTCGCGCCGCTGGAAGCAGCGCAAGAACGTCCAGAACGTCAACCTGTTCATCGTCGACGAACTCCATCTGATCGGCGGCGACGATGGTCCCGTCGTCGAGGTCGTCTGCTCGCGGATGAGGTAATTATCTGAATGACAAGTGCATACTAAAATTTGTCATAACCGCTAATTTATGTAAATTTCCTCAAAAATCTTCGAACTTTACACTTTTTTTTTTCAAGTTGGAAATTGTTTAAGAAGCAAACTGGGTGGTAATTTTCAGTGAAACAATTTTTTACGCTTCCTGAAATAAATTTCTTTGTGACTGGCGCTTATGCCCTTCTGGCGTAGACACGTCGATATACTATTTTTGTTGAAATTGGCATTGCTTGTATTGGAGACATTTTTCTTGACTGATTTTAACACTAAATACAGATTTAAAATTGAAAAATTTGTCATATAAAATCTAGAACAAAATGCTGTGGCGAATATGCGCGAAATGTGCGGACAAATAGATCTTAGCACACTTTTCAGTGCGTGGAAGCAAAATGCTATACCGGGTGATCATTTAAAAACGAGTCACCTTCAATATCTCGAGAATTGTTGGTGCTACATACAGAATCAAGATTTCGAATATACTGTTGTGGCGGTCAAAGGTCAACGAGTAATATTTTGAAGTTTTGTAAAATATTTACTGCTGACCATCTGCTGACTAATTTTGTAATTAATTAACTGTAAAAAAATTAATGCGTGATCTAAGCTATCTTAATACATATGCTCCAGTAGTTTTCTTTTGGTAAGTTATTCAAAATCCTTGATTACTCGTTAACCTTCGAAAAACAGCGCCCCATTGATAGTTGGAAAGGTGAATAGTGTTCATCAAATGTCACCCTCCCACACCTAGCTATTCAAACTATTTTTTTTTTCTAATGGCAAGTAAAAGTTTGCGGTACTTGAAGAGTTCATTATTGTCTAAGCTCGGTTGTTAAGAAATTTAACAATTGAATTGTAACTCGGGTTTCAACCGGAATGGAACCTGGGTTACATTTTTTTACTGTATCATCGGTGTAATGAATTTCATCACCCCAATAGTACAAGGTGTCCCAATAAAATTGTTTTAAATAATTTATAATAAGTAAATGAAAATAACCAGAAAACGTCCTACTTTTGAAATGATTTGATCAATGTTTGCTTAGCGTGTTATGAGCTCGTGGGTTGCGGAAAATATTAAAAAAGGGAAAAGGCTGTATTAGTATTTGAGCAGTGTGCCACTGACTTGGTTGAAAAATGATGAAAGTTTTCGATTTTAATAAGAATATTGTATGAAAACTTACCAAAAAAGGTTGGAAATTTGATTATTTCCCTATCAAAACACTCACAATCACACAATTCACAATAGAATACTGAAAATCTTAATAAATTACGCTGAAAATATCGTTAAACGAGAAAAGTCACAAAACGTCACAGAAAAGGCCGACTTTTGGCAAATGACAATAAGCAATCTGGCCTGTTTACACTATAGACGGCCATGGTTGAGGTAGTAAGTACGGTTTTTATTAAAAAACTTCAAAACCGTCGTCAAGGATTTTTTAAATGCAGACGGGTAATCGAATTGTAGTAGTATTAGGTTGCTACGGGGTAGATCATAACACCACTACAATTCGATTACCAGTCACCATTAATAAAATGCTTAACGACGTCTAAACATTCTTTAAAAATGAGCATAAATCTTCGTTTTCCTTTCCACTTCAGAGTCACTTTACGCCGATTGGGCTCATCGGAGGACAATTTGGCAAAAGGTTAAACTTTTAGACAATGAATGAAACTATTGAATGAAATTATTAAAATTGAATAGAAATATTTTCATCGATTTTCATCTCACGACCCTGTGTAGTAGGTGCAACTGTTACGTAATGAACACAAACAGTTACGTAATGACTCATTACCTAACAGTATCAAAATCACATACTTACGTGTCAAGTAGTATTTTGGCAATTTACATAGCAGTCGAAGATCTTTTGTAGAGATGTCCCAAATTATCTGTGCCCCAAGGTCAGATGCGCATTCGTACAAAACGCTAATAAATGAAACCAAATCTTGGACTCAATATGGCGAACGTCAGTAGCGCCGATAGTAAACTTCCCCTTTGCTTTGAAATTACATAAAGAAAATAATCATTCGCAGTCAAATGTAAATATGGAAAACAATATTTTGGAAACATAATACAGAACTTTCACAAATTCAAAAACAACCAGCAACCTAGAGTGTTGGAAATTAAATATCCCTGGAGATTTTGTATATCTGTTACCGTGAAAACCCGAAATCAGTTGAAACTAGTTTTAACTAGTTGAAACTAGAATACACAAGTCGTATTTGCGAAACCTAGTATTAACTAGTCAATTCTAGAAATCTCCATGGACTTTTTTTTGGTAAACCTGGTTTTGACTAGTGAAAACCCGAAGTAACCAGCTGACTTTGTAAATACCCGAATTGTAACTGTTTTCTGTTCGAATTCGCTTTTTGACGTGTATACGTCTTATAATTCGGTAGAGAGGGGATGGCTCCGTATAGAGGTGCATTTGTTGAAACCTTCGGCCGTGCCGCGTCACGAAAAGCGTGAGCGACAGCGCACATACGACAAGCGGCCGCGCATGGGTTGTTAGTGTGTGTTAGTCGACTACCACCAGTATTAGAGGGACGTTGAAGAGGGATTTTAAATACGTTACCATCGGCAAGCGAGTTTAGTAACCGACGTATACACGTCGAAACCTTGCGGTTCAGTCCCTTGATCTGAACCTAGTTTTTTTACTGAAAAATTCAGGGAAAACCAGTTCTAACCAATGCATGATTAGTTAATACTAGTTTCAACAGAATCATATGTATAAATATAAACGCGAATTTCAGTTTTATTCTATGCAAATATGCATTTAACAAATAAATGATTAATTGGAACTATAGTTTTTATTGGAATAAAAATAGGTAGGCGAGTATGTAGTAAGTGATGAATGATTTTTCATAGGACTTGAATTATTGTAAGTAGAAGTACGCTTGGCAAAACAATATAAAAACCAAATTAAACATGATGATTCTGTGAAAATGTAGATAGAGCTGTCCCAAATTATCTGTGCCCCAAGGTCAGATGCGCATTCGTATAGTTGCCGTCTGGATTTTGTGAATATTGACTTTTGGGAGGACAACCTCTTTTATGGCTCAGTAATAAGTTGACAATGATGAATGGACCTAGCCTACGGGTACAATATGCGGCAGGTATACGCAGGTAGAAGAAAATAATAATTCGATTATTTCGCTGGTATTTGAATGTCTAATAGATATGGTATATTTTCTGTCAATTATTGATTCATTATCCATCTTATATCATCATTATTAATGAAAAAATAATGAATAATATCTTGACTTTGGCCCCAACTCCAACTTTGTTACGCCACTGTCAACGTAGTTTCCATCTCACATTTCCGAACTTGCCCGAAATTTCGTTCGGAACCTGCGCGAGCCGAGGCACAGAGAATTTGGGACAGCTCTAAGAACTAGTAAATTCACGTTATTATTCATGAGATTCTGATAAAACTAGTATTAATTAACCAATAATGCATTGGTTGGAACTGGTTTTCCCTGAATTTTTCAGTAAAAAAGCGAATTCGAACCGAAAACAGTTACAATTCGGGTATTCACAAAGTTCAGCTGGTTACTTCGGGTTTTCACTAGTCAAAACTAAAAACCAGGTTTACTAAATGCTCATGGTGATTTCTAGCATTGACTAGTTAATACTAGGTTTCTCAAACCCTACTGGTGAATTTAAGTTTTAACTAGTTGAAACTAGTTTCAACTGATTTCGGGTTTTGACGGTAACATATCCACTGAACTTCGAATTGTAACTGTTTGGTTACCCTTAAATGAAACCGAGCTTCATAAAGTATTATATTCAAGTGGAGGTGGTTGGTTGGCCCTTGGTAATTTTGAACCAATGCGAGAAAACACTGCCTTCAACCATTAGTTCTTACTGTAAAATGCCATTTTTGAAATTCATCTCTTTGCTTAATGTCACCAGGTACATCTCGTCCCAGATCGAGAAGCCGATCAGGATCGTCGCGCTCGGCGCCTCCCTCATGGACTACCGCGACGTCTCGCAGTGGCTCGGCTGCAACGCCAACTGCACCTTCAACTTCCACCCGAGCGTCCGGCCGGTCCCGCTCGAGCTGCACGTCCAGGGCATCAACATCACGCACAACGCGTCCAGGCTGATCGCCATGGCCAAGCCCGTCTACAACTCGATAATCAGGTACAGCCCCCACAAGCCGGTCATCGTGTTCGTGCCCACCCGCAAACAGGCCCGCATCACCGCCATCGACCTGCTCACCTACGCCGCCTCCGAGGGCCAGTCCGGCAAGTTCTTCCACGCCGAGGAGGAGGACATCAAGCCCTTCCTGGACCGCATGACGGACAAGACCCTCAAGGAGACGCTGTCGCAGGGCGTCGCCTACATGCACGAGGGGCTCACCGCCAGCGACCTGCGCTTGGTCGAGCAACTTTTCGACTCGGGCGCCGTCCAGATCGCCGTCGTCAGCCGCGACCTCTGCTGGACGGTCAACATCTTCGCCCATCTGGTCGTCGTCATGGACACGCAGTTCTACAACGGCAAGGTGCACAACTACGAGGACTACCCGGTGACGGACGTGCTGCAGATGGTCGGGCGCGCCGACCGGCCGCTCGACGACGACGACGCCAAGTGCGTGCTGATGTGCCAGAGCTCCAAGAAGGACTTCTTCAAGAAGTTCCTGAGCGACCCGCTCCCCGTCGAGAGTCATCTGGACCACAGGCTGCACGACCACTTCAACGCCGAGATCGTGACCAAGACGATCGAGAACAAGCAGGACGCCGTCGATTATCTGACGTGGACGTTCCTGTACAGACGGCTGACGCAGAATCCGAACTACTATAACCTGCAGGGGGTCACGCATCGGCATCTGTCCGATCATCTGTCCGAACTGGTCGAGAATACGTTGTCGGATCTGGAGCAGTCCAAGTGTATCAGTGTGGAGGACGAAATCGATTGCGTTCCTCTTAATTTGGGGATGATCGCCGCTTATTACTACATCAACTATACCACGATAGGTAATGCATGTTTACTGAAAATGTTGGCAATTCAGTGACTGATACGTATATTTATATACTCGGACGAATCGTTGATTGCATGTGAAGAAGAATAATGTTTTAGAAAGTTTTCCGTTCGTCTCCCTGTTCAACAAGGTGGTGTTTTTGTTCATTTTGATTCAATTTCCGAAATAATTAACATCTTATTCGCGAATTATGCTTTTTCCAATCGTATTTAACTATTTAATAAAACTCGACCAAAACAATCAATCACAGTCAACCTCGGATATAGCGAACATGGTCTATAACGATCACTCGTTTATAACGAACGATTTGAAAGGTCCCGTCAAAAAAGTTTATCATTTAGATTTAGATATTAGACCATGCATTTTTGTTCGGTTATAACGAACATCGGATATTGCGAACCATTTTTGATGTCATTAGGTTGTTAGTTATATCCGAGGTTGACTGTATCAGCAAAAGTGGCCAAAACCACGGAGTGCCAAAACTGACATTTAAAAATTTCAAATGACGATAAAATGATTTGATTTTTGTGGAAATGGTGTGTACAGAGTGATCGAGAAAATTTCACAATCTCTACCCTTTTAGAAGTTTTCAGTTGAGACATAATGATAATCAGAGTCTACCTCTATGTGAAATTTTCTCGATCGCACTGTAGAATGCAACGATACTCGCCACAGCTTTCAAAACACAAAATAAGGCACAGTTTTTTTTAATATGATTGGAAAAAGAAAAAACTTATTACGAAACGGTTAAACAATGGTATTACGGTAGTATACAGGCGGTTTGATAAAAACTCCAGAACGCCACAGTTCCTTTGATTGTGATCCGATTTCAAAAACCCATCAACAAAAAATTATTTATTTTTCATGCACTACGAATAGAGCTTGTTACCAAATTTTTTCCATCAACTTTTTTTTTTAACATTGGTAAATTTAATTTTTCAAGAGTAAAGTACGATTACTTCTAATTTAAAATTGAAGTATGTATTTTTCTCTTTACTATGGTATGTAGAAAGTCGTCATTTTTTCAATGTTTATTCAAGAAAACGCATAAAAAGTTTCGTTCGATTTGAATGAAATTAAAAAAAATGTCAGTTTCAGGAGTGCTTTGGATTCCAAAGCAAACGTGAAAATGACGTTTTTTGTTCAATCCGACCAAATCTGGCGAATCATTTTTTGCGTTTTTCTGATGATTATCAAGAAAAATTTACTTTTTTATTGGCCGATGGTATAGAAAAAAATATCTACTTCAACTTTAAATTGAAAATAATCGCGTTTTATTATTAAAAAATTAAATTTACCAATGTTGAAGAAAGAAGTTGAGGGAAAAAATTTGGTAACAAGTCCTATTCGTAGAGCATGAAAAATAAATCATTTTTTGTTAATGAGTTTTTGAAATCGGATCACAACCAAAGAAACTGTGGCGTTCTGGAGTTTTTATCAAACAGCCTGTATATCAGCAAACTACAGAGCGATCGAAAACATTTCACATGAGGGGAGGCTGTGATTATCATTCTCTCTCTACACGTTTAGTAGCTTTCAGATGAGACAGAATGATAATCATAGCCTCCCTTTATGTGAATTTTTTTCGCTCGCACCGCACTTGTAACCAATTACATACCGTGTGTTCAAATGGAATTTCTGTCGATTTAGACAGGACCATCTCTCTGTCTCATATAATAATCATTAGATAATAAGTGACAAAGATACAAATGACTCTGTGCGACATTTGCATGATTTTTTTTTAATCGTTGTAATTGTCATTAACGAGTGCCCTGATTTTTTAATGTCGCATCATGTCGCACATCCATTCTATTCGGAATGGATTTCTTTACATTTGGCCGGGGGTAGAAACGGTAGAAAATGCATGGAAGGGACAAGTCGAATTTAGTGGGAAACATTTTCCAAGTTTTCCATCAAAAATGTGTTAAACCATAGGTTAAACCCGTTGGGTTTCGGCCGCTCAGTGCTTTTGAGATAATGAATTCTACCATCGCCCGAGCAGTTTTGATATTGGCTTGTCTTTTCCAGAATTATTTAGTTTGTCACTCAACAGCAAGACAAAGATCCGCGGATTGTTGGAGATAATTTCGTCGGCCGCCGAATACGAAGACCTGCCGGTGCGCCACCGCGAAGACAACATTTTGAGGCAGCTGTCTCAGAAGCTCCCGAACAAACTGACTGGCGCCGGAGGGAGCCAGCCCAAGTTCAACGATCCCCACGTCAAGACGAACCTGTTGATCCAGGCTCACCTGTGCCGCCTCCAGTTGGGGGCCGAACTCCAAGGGGACACCGAGAACGTTCTGGGGAAGGCGATAAGACTCATCCAGGCTTGCGTCGACGTTTTGAGTTCCAACGGATGGCTGTCGCCTGCCGTCGCCGCCATGGAGTTGGCCCAGATGGCCACTCAGGCTATGTGGAGCAAAGATTCGTATTTGAAGCAGTTGCCGCATTTCAGCGGGGAAATCATTAAGAGATGTACGGACAAAGGAGTGGAAACCGTTTTCGATATTATGGAACTCGAGGATGAAGACAGATCCAAGTTGCTGCAATTGAACGATTCGCAAATGGCCGACGTGGCCAGATTTTGCAACAGGTAACTAATTTATCCATTTACAATCAATATGGTGATTGTCGGTATCTGCCATACAAACGATAATCATGAAAAATTGAACATTTTAACGGCCGGTTTATCAATGCTCAGTTATCTTTTAGCTAAGAGTTAAATTTGTTGATTTTAATTGTTGTAACAAGGGTAACCTAGGAATTTGACTGCTAGTAAACGTTAACTGAGCATTGATAAACCGGCCCATAGGGGAAATTTGTTTATTTTGATTGTTATAACAATGGTAACCTAGGAATTTAACCTCCAGTTAAACGAAAACTGAGCATTGATAAACTCCGCCTAAGTCAATACATAATAATAAGAAAATACCTTGGTTTAGTATAAGTTATTAATAGCGCTGTTTACCTCAGATTTCAGTTGAGAAAAGGGTATTTTCAAAAAATAATATTTGTCAATCTGACATGTGCTCAACTTTGAGCACAGTAAGTGGCTCTCAAAAAGTTAGTGCACAGCTTGTCAGACATGTCAAAATCTCGGAATGACTAACCATTATCTATACTAAACCAAGGAAAATACCCACTTTATTGAAAGACACGTCAATGCCATTTGAACGTCAGCGAATGTTATTGCAAATACAGAGTGAGTTCAAAAACCGAACCCCAACTTCAGGGACGAATTTTCCTATCTAGGTAAAGAACGTAAAAGTTGTAGGTCGGAAATGTATAATAGATCAGGGTGTCCCATTGAACTTTTCCACTGCATTTTTTTTTAAGATGACGTCTCAAATCTGAAACAAGGAAGTCTATGACTCAGCTTTCAAAAAAGCTTGAGTCGATTCCAGGGTCTTTAAAATAATTTTCAGAGATGGGATATGCACCGGGTGCAATGGTTTTGATTGATTTGCACCAGGTGCAATTAATTTACTGAAGCCGTCGCACTCTTCTGGGTGCAAAAGTGCATGCATTGCACCGGGTGCAATCATTTTCTTCGAAATGTGGGCCAACTCTTCTTCCCACAGGAATTGGCATACCGTGCGCATGCGCCAAAATGTTGAAATTTAACGTTCTCGTACAAATATCACAAATTGGTACACTCTTGGACAGAAAAATAGGGACACCTCGAGTAGCTGCACCGATATTTAGGCAACCGATCATACACCAAATTGTGTGCTGGCGTGAACGGACTTTGCCAAAGCCGACTGGATATGTTCTGACAGCTCGAAAATTTGTCAAAATATCGACCTTTTCACTTCAGTTTTGTGGTAAAAAGTCGATTAAAAAGTGTTCACTTACAAATGATTCATGGATAAACGTGTTCAAGTAATAATTTTGGCTATGAGTGATTGAACTGTGATTCTATTGTGGTTGGTGATTTGGTGTTATCCAAAAAATCATTAGGATCCGGCAGTACCCAGATCTGAAGACACCAATAACTGCATCTAAAACAGCTCCAGCAAGATATAAGAGCCTCCACAATGTTACCGTTATAAAATAAATACTACAAACAAATTTAATATTGAAATAATAACTTCTCTTTATTGAGGGCATTGTTAATATCAAATTCTAAACTGTGGTGAGGCGGGTAACAAGTTAAGTGCCTTGTTCAGGAATAGCGTTCACACTGGTACTCTCTCATCATTTCTTATGAAATTGAAAAGATTTTCTATCATTCTTCAGAACATAATAATTTGTCAAAAAGATTTCTTATGTAAAAAAAAATGTTACGAGTACACTCGCTCAACTTTTCTCACACGCTTGCGAAGAAATTTGAAGGGGAAGATGCGCCAAAAGAGTCTTGAAAAATCCCCTTATCTTGAAGACATTCACACATCATAAGTATAGATTTGTTATTGTCCTTCATATTTTACAGCACTCATTTAACACAAAGATCACTAGAAAAACTCTATTATCACTGAATGATCTGTAAAAAAAACTCTTTTTGACGATTTTCATCACAAAACTCAAGTGGACAGTTTGATAAATTGACATATTTTTGACTTGTCAGCAAATATCCAGCCGCCTGTGACAAAGTCCGTTCACGCTGGCACTAAAGTTTGGTGTATGTTTGGTTGCCTAAATCCGGCGCACCTAATCGAGGTGTCCCTATTTTTCTGTCCAAGAGTGTACTATTTTAGTACAGGAAACTAGCGCATGCGCCACGAAAATGTTAAATATTCGCATAGACTTGAAAACAGCCTC
This sequence comes from Salpingus planirostris, assembly GCA_949788335.1. Classification (NCBI taxonomy): domain Eukaryota; kingdom Metazoa; phylum Arthropoda; class Insecta; order Coleoptera; family Salpingidae; genus Salpingus; species Salpingus planirostris. Next base: position 3,730,483 of record OX460917.1, on the reverse strand, counting down.
GTGATGCGCATGCGCATCCGGTTAATCTGAAATTAATTCAAACGATTGCACCGTTTGCACTTTGCACTCTTTGACTGCACCCATTGCACCGAATAAACCCATGGGTGCAAAACGAATTAACCGCACCCGGTGCAAATGGTTTAAACCCAGGGTTTTTTGTCCCGGTGCAAAGCCGCTTGCCATAATTTTAGAGATTTTGGTGAAGTCGATCGGAAGACAAAAATACGAAGATTTTCAAGATTTTCCCTTGGAAACTTTAAGTTACTCCTGTTTTCTTTGGTAGCAATAATGAAAATTACTTTTCAGTAATTTTTACCCATTAAAATAACGCCGCATAAACAACTGCCATAAATAATATATGTTTTCAGATATCCCAACATCGAGTTGAGTTATGAAGTTTTGGATAAGGACAGAGTGCATTCAGGGTCTTCAGTCCATGTCTCTGTTCAACTCGAACGCGAGGATGAAGTCAGCGGTCCGGTAATCGCACCGTTCTTCCCTCAGGTATCTATCGACTTGTTTATTTCCGCGACTTCGCTTCTTACATTTCTCCGATTTTTATTTAAAGAAACGCGAAGAGGGTTGGTGGGTCGTCATCGGAGATCCCAAATCGAATTCCTTACTGTCAATCAAGAGATTGACACTCCAACAGAAAGCCAGAGTCAAATTGGATTTCGTCGCACCGAGTCCAGGACACCATAACTACACCTTATATTTCATGAGCGATGCTTATTTGGGATGCGATCAAGAATACAAGTTTTCTATCGATGTTGGTGATTTTGAAAGTAGCGAAAGTGAATCAGAATAAGTAGTCTTTATTTTTCTTATAATGTATTGTAAAACTATAATAATAATTAAAGTACACTTTTGTCTTTAGGATATCACTGTTGACTTTTTCGTTATAGGCATTCGAAATGTATGATCCTTCCTAAATTCAAGGTGATTCAAGGTTTGTCTACTCTGAATTTGGGCAAACAAATACCAAACTTTGATTCGATTCCTGCGAAAATCGGTATCGCTACAGAATAACCGCCAATGTGATCCGGATTCGTTCGTGTATCACCGCTTTTTACCTCGGATCCGCCGGGACGACTGAAACATTCGGGAAACCTTCATTACCGACACCGCAACTGGGTTCCTGCAGTTTGATATTTTTGACGTTACTGGAGGTGGCCAGTTTCCGATCATCTGTCAAATCAGTGCCGTGCTGTGGTACTAAATATTTTTCACTCAAGAAATCAGGAATTCTCCCGAATTTTGACTACTATTGACCTGGTCACAAGCAGAAATCGTCAAATTTAATTGAATGTGGTATAATAACACTTTGTTTTGAAACTGCTTGAAAAGTATTTTGGGGCCCCGGAAGTATCCTTTGTCTCTGAACCCCATAACGTAGCCCCAATCCTCTGGTTCAGTCACACATTCGACATTCGAGCCCTTTAGGTTCAATTTCCAACCGGTTCTATTCCGGATCTTGCTGGATTCTTATGACTTTTGAGGATTTCCCATAATTTAAGGTTATGTAGTATTTACTTATTGATAGATTCGTTCGGGCAACAGTTTTTCCGAAAACAGTTAGTGCCAGGTTAGGTTGCGAACCGGTCCAAATTTGACGTGCCCGAACAGACTTATTATCCGATTACGGCACTGATTTGACAGTTGACCGGAAATTGGCTACTTTCATCAGTAACGTCAAAAATATAAAACTGCAGGACCCTATAACTTCAAAAGCTCACGTTCCGCCAAAGTCGACGTAGAGCACTCTCTGAAGCAGTTCGTACGCCAATAAAGTCACCCCGAACTGTGGAGACGACCTGACCGTGCGAGCTGTGCGATAAAAAGTTGATCGAAGTGATGAAATTGCAGAAATCTGCGTTACCGACGGCGCCCTTCCAGAAGGCTCCGAGTCCCTCTTCCGCGTGAATCTTCTTCGCCGCGTCGAAGATGCCGGTGTAGGCGGTCTGTCCGGGCCGGGCCGCGACCTGGAGCCTGGTCTTGATCACGTCCGCGGGCGTCAGCAGCGGCGAGGGCAGCAGGCAGGAGACGGCGCCGGCGATCAACAGGGAGAACGGCGCGTTGTATCCGCCGTCGTCGGCCAGAGCGGCCTTGGCGTGCGCGTACGTCGTGAAGTAGATGGCGTTGAAGGGGATGTCGCGCATGAGACACGCTCGCATGCCCCGGTACAATCCGGACAGGCCTAGCTCCCTGACGACGGACCACGCGCGCACTTTGGCGCCTCCCGCGATCTCGCCGGCGACCTGCAAACGAATATCTTAAGGGGGGCATTTTCCATGAGACGGAAGATTGATGTGCTACATGAGAGAGACAGGGATGGGGGTAGATTTAGTTTCCAGAGTTTCTCAAAAACTAGCGAAAATTTTTAGATGCGGTTTTGGCCAATTGAAAGAGAATCCTCTTCTGTTGGCTCTGAATGTAAATTTACCTTTAAAAAGACGATTTATTTTTGCGATTTTTGGATTATGAAAACAACCAATAATCACCTAATTTCAAAGCTCAATTTGGGCCTCAAATTCAATTACAACCATGCTGTATTTATATGGCTACCTGCGTATACCTGCCGCATATTGTAGCCGTAGGCTAGGTCCATTCCCCATTGTCAACTTATTACTGAGCCATAAAAGAGGTTGTCCTCCCAAAAGTCAATATTCACAAAATCCAGACGACAACTATCAGGGCCTGTCATCTAACGGGCTGAAAGACTGAGTTGGCATTATGGCAATATGCCAATAATCGGCCTTTAGACATGTCAATCCATATAATTTTCTGACTTTTGTCATTTGTTGAGGTTCAGGTGAGGTTTTATATCGAAATAACGTATATTGCTGCAAAAATGAACGATATTGTGGCTCTCGGTTACATTGTGACTTGTTTCCGACCGTTTCTTGTGAGTATTTTATACACCTCATACCACATTTCCTTGAATTTCGTGAAAAACAGTTTTTCCAGAAAAGTCCGTTTTACACTATCATAATTAGGCGTCAGCAACCAATTCTGGAAATAAATAATTCTAAAAATTTGAATTACCTTGAAATGTCTCAGTTTTCCTATAAAAATAATGTGTTTATGATAATCTTAAGAATCGCATGAAAACTTTTTAGATAATTCGTCAGAATTGGTTGCTGGCACCTAATTATGACAGTGTAACACGGACTTTTATGATTGACATGTCTAAACGCCGATTTTGGGCATATTGAGATGATGCCAGCTCAGTATATCGGCCCGTTAGAATGAAGTTGGCTACGCAACTATACAATATTTTGAATTTTGAAGAACATTCACTGGTGAAATAATGAAATGTTTATCGGCATCAAATTGGCTTTTCCAAACCAAATTGTACAGTCGGCGGTGGGCAAGAATCAACTTTCAGCGTGTTACGTTTATTGTCGCTGTCACATCCAGTTCTGTGATTGTTGTACACGGCACTCTCTCCCATTTTTTGTGATTTAAATAAACTTCTTTCAATAATTTTTGCTAGTGAAAAAAACTCAAAATTGAAAAAAAGACATTATTCTGTCTAGAAAAAATAATCCGGCTCATTTATGTCGAGAGAAGTATACATTACCTAGCAAAAATTTCAAGTTGACCATCGATTGACATCGAGGTCCATGGTATAAAAAATTCAAATTCAAATTAGGGTCAGTTTGTAGTACTCATCGAGCAAATTATTTTTTCTTCTTATTTTTTTTTGAATCGAAATAAAGAAGTTATGGCATGGGGCTTTTTTTTAGGATAACGTGTATATTGTTCATATGTATATTCATATTTTTTCATGGTCGAAATTGACGTCTACTGGTGATGTGGTTTTTCCTGCAAGCACTTACAAAACGGCGGCGCTGGCGTAAAGTTCGCACGGTCCCTATATCGATGGACCTATACAGGGTGTCTTTAAAATATGTGTACAACGCGCTACCACATACTCCTGAGGTCAAAATAGAACAATTCAATCAAAATGACCTTAGTCCAAAATTTGATGATAAAAAAGTTACAGGGTGTTGAAATGAATTTATTTCCACTTTTTTTTTAATAACTTGTCAAGTTTTGGGAATAATATTTTCACTGAATCTAAACATGAAACCGATTTAAAATTGTTACAGTTATAATTTTTATCGTTTTTATCGACAAAAGTCAGACATTTGTATGGATTGACATGTCTAGAGGCCGATTTTGGGATATTGCCATGATGCCAGCTCAGTACTTCGGCCTGTTAGATGGAGCCGCCTTTGATTTTTGGACTGATGACTGGCTGACCCACTGACGTTTAAGTAATTCTGAATGAGAATTCCCGGGCCCAGAGACCATGTCAACCTATGTATAATACCGAAGCCCAAATCTTTTAGTCCGTTCGGGCACCTCAAATGTGGACCGATTGGTAACCGGTCACTAACTGCTTTCGGATATTTTAGTGCGCAGAATCGACGTGCTTGGCTGACTTTGTGATCGGTCAGACACTGGTCAGAGTTGCAAAAACGCGTTTTGGAAGCTAATAATGGGGACTACGATCTGCACATGTCACGCATGTCCACGCCGAGATGTTCGGACCGCACTTTGTCGGTTTGCAAACAGTCAGAATCTGGTTAGAAACCAGTGCGTGTACCTGCCAGAACTGAGCCAAGCATGTGCGCATGCGTCATACCTTGTGGACCGATCCACGACTGCTGTTGGGTGCACAAATGAGACAGAATAATGCCCATGGCCTGCCCTTATGAAGAATATTAAGGACGTCTCTGTAGAGGAGTATAAAATATTTGCCTGCAAACGGATTTTGACGATCTCCAGCGGGTTCGTCAGGACCACCTGGCCCGCGCCCGCGCTCGCGCCCGCCAGGATCTCGCCGTGCAGCGGGACGTCGCCGTTCGCGTCGTGGAACTTGTCACGGACGACGTCGTGAACTGTCAATTTGAGGGCCTTCTCGGGCGCGACGCCGAACAGTTGCGGCACGAGGCCGCGATACAGGCCGAAGACGCCCTCGTGACGGACCACTTTCTTGAAGCAGTCGAAACTGTTGCGGTACATCAATTCGTCGACCGACGTGCCGGTCCGTTGGTTCTGCATGCGAGTCTTCACCAAGTCTATGGGGTAGACTGCCGTCGCACCGATCGCTGGAAAATCAAGGAGGATTCGCGCAAGAACCTACAAGGTTGTTCGGAAAAAATGTCACCTTGAATTTTCCAATTTTCGCTAAACTGCCAAAGTGAGCGGAAATTCATTCAATAGGAAATGTGGCCTGTAGACTTGGCTTCAAAATGAGCCCTCGGTGAACATTCTATCTCCTTTAGTTTTTTTAAAACATGGTCGATTGGAAATCGAAAGAAGTTTCAAACGTAGGTCATAGAGTGGATCGATAATAGCTTTTCGAAACCCCGGTCGATGTACTTTACTTTTGGGAATACTTTCCAACAAATTAAATGTATAATCGCCTCGATTCATTCGTTTATATTTCCGAAACTCAATAATTTTCAGTTCACGTTGACAGATTAGCGGCCAACCATGAACAACTCATGCGGGCATCTTACTTGAACAACCCTGTATATCTATACAGTGCGCGTCTAAAGTGCCCCCCCCCCCTAAAAATTTTTGAACGGGTAGAAATTTTTGAAATCGCTCGGACAGGTCGATTTTTATTTTCAATGACCGCAACTTTGTTTTTTTTAAATGGACACACCTAATTTTTTTTGCATTTTCGGATTCTACGATTTTTTCTGGGTAAGAAAATGTTATCACCGCTCAAAATTTTTGACATTTTTTATCTCGCATGTGATCGGCCATTTCGAAAACGGCTGAAATTTTCGAAAAACGCTCGGACCCATCGATTTTGTTTTTCAATTCTGCATCGATTCCAGCAATTCTCATCTCTGTATCATTTTCGGTTTGACCGCAAATGACCGTCAATTAAAATCAGGTACATCCAGGTGCATCCATTCAAAAGACAAAGTTACCGTCATTTGCGGTCAAACCGAAAATGATACAGGGATGAAAATTGCTGGAATCGATGCAGAATTAAAAAAGAAAATCGACGGGTACGAGCGTTTTTCGAAAATTATAGCCGTTTTCAAAATGGCCGATCACACGCGAGATAAAAAATGTCAAAAATTTTGAGCGGTGGTAACATTTTCTTACCCAGAAAAAATCGTAGAATCCGAAAATGCAAAAAAATCAGGTGTGTCCATTTAAAAAAACAAAGTTGCGGTCATTGAAAATAAAAATCGACCTGTCCGAGCGATTTCAAAAATTTCTACCCGTTCAAAAATTTTTGTATCTTTGTCACTGTTTATCTAATGGTTATTATATGAGACAGAGAGATGGTCGTGGCTAACTTGACAGAAAATCCCTTTGTATCAGTATCACTGGCTGATACCAAGAATTGGATATCAAACTTTGATAACGCAAATGTATCGAAAAGTGTTGAAATATCAAATATGACATCAAATGATAACACAAAAATTTTGTATTTGACATCAATACAGTATGTCCACGGATGGGGTTTAAAAGAGAAAAAAAAATTTATTTCTGATTTTACAGAAAAAATTATTCTTGATAAAATCGCCTGCTTGCTCTCAAACCTCTAAAACCCATTTCGTTTTCATTTCAACATGAATAGTTATTTTTGTATTGGATTTTATTTGATAATTTTGGTACTTCTATTTTGGATGAAAATATAGTCCAAAATTTTCAAATAAAATTCAATGAAAAAATAACTGTTCATGTTAAAATGAAAACGAAATGGGTTTTAGAGGTTTGAGAGCAAGCAGGCGATTTTATCAAGAATAATTTTTTCTGTAAAATCAGAAATAATTTTTTTTCCTCTTTTAAACCCCATCCGTGGACATACTGTATATATCAATAATTTCACTCACCGCCAGCAATTGAGCCCAAAGTGAACCTATAAACGCTTTCGAGGATCTGAATAAATACGCCTCTGTCTTCTGGACTCTAAAGTTATAAAAGGCCAATATAATATTAGATTACCACTTACAAACTTACATTGTTAAGGAATTATTATTACCGAAACTGCACAAATTTCAATCAGTCTACTTGTGCCTTGGTTAAGCATTTGTTCTTGAACGATGGTGTCGAGGTCGCTATAGACAATTCCTCTGAAAATGTGTACATTCGATATTCTCAAAATCACCATGAAAGACGCCAACTTAAAGTAGTCAGAGAACAATTCGCTTTTGAGAGATACATTAATCGACACAATCAGTTTTGATTTTGTATACAATAATACATTATTAGGTACATACATACCCCAAAAATATGAAAATAAATGTCGATATACAAGGTGTCCCGTAATACCACGAACTGCTGAGATCAAAATACCTAGGAACAATTTAACCGAAATGACCTTAGTCCAAAAGTTAAGAATAATAAAAATGTTGTGGTGTGATGTGAAATGAATATTTTTATTTTTATTTTATTTTTCAATAATTAAGTAGTGAAGTTTTGGAAATATCGAGTAAAAAATCGGCATGCGTGTTTTTCTGTTATGAGGAATAATAATCTCGGCTCAACTTCACTGTTTCTAGGTGTCACGTACGGCATGTTAAACAGTTAATTTAATTATTGTTCTGCTAAAAACACTTTTGTTTTTCATGAAAAATGACTGAAATTATTGCAGTTTTTTAGTGGAATCGACCTTACAAGAGTAAATAGCTCTATTTATTGGAGCCTCGGTAATTTGAAGGGTGGAAAAGACGGTTATTTGCAAATTATGTGGCGCGCTCTAGAAAGTTTTGTATAAAAAGCAACCCTCGCATGTCAATTTTTTACTCGCTATTCCCAAAACTCAACAAATTATTGAGAAAATAATATTTTTCATTTCAATAAGTACCCTTTAACATATTCTTTATTATCAACTTTTGTAGTGAGGTGATGTCATCCTATTTGGACCTCAGGAATTTGTTATACCCGTTATACCTTGTATTTTGATCATGGATTTTCTACTTATTCAAATTGTGCAGAATTATCTCATCAAAATAGGGGAGAAAGTTTTCCTACAGATCATTCGCAAAAACTTTGTAAAGAAACTTTTTCATTCCCACAATGTTTAAAATCAACAGGTTGATTTAAGTTTTTTCCAAGAAAACTTTTCGTGGCATTTCAATACTGTCAAAACCCAACATTCATAATGATCCCACGAACTCATTCTAAAGAGTTTTTGTACTCTTTTCCGATTCAACATCTGACCACTCTATGTAAATCGTCTCATTGACATATTACAATAAGGGTACAAATATAGTGCAGCGACGAGGTTCGAGACTAGCGGCGAGGCTAGCGACAAGATTTTTGAATCGAAATGATATCTTACACCCGACAACATCTTCCCTACTGATATTTATTGCTAACTTTGTCTTTTGTCTCAATTAAAAATCTCGAAAAGGAATCGCTTCACTATATGATATGTGTCGCCTTGAGTTTTTAACCTTGTCGCTAGCCTCGCCGCTAGTCTCGAACCTCATCGCTGCACTATATTTGTACCCTAAGTCGTACTCGTATAATGTTGTCAAAAGTTCTTTTTAGATGCGGTAATTACCCAGTTTGATGATGAACGTCGCACAATTGATATAAAATGTCCACTTCTAGAGGTGTCATTAGTGACATAAGTTGGGCAGAATGCATAAACTCATCTCTCGTTACTTCTTGTGTACGATGTCCATTAGTGACGTTCAGATAAATACTTTTCGCCAACTCCACGTTGCTCAATAGTGAAGTAAACGCATTGAAATACGGAAAGCTCACTCTTCTTTCCATTCGAGAACCTTGAGCAATCTATTTTTTTTAAGAAATATATAGAAATTAGTTATCTCTATGCCTCTACCAACTTCTATGAAGCGAGATTGAACTTGTCGAGTCAACAAATTACTCTTGGTGTTGATCATAATATTTTGAAAATCCGAAACACTTATGAATCCTGTTTCATCAGCGTCGGCTCTTCGGAAACATTCAACTACTCGTTCTTCGTGAAAATCGCGGAGGAATTGAGTGAATTCGCTATAGGAAATCGAGCGATTTTTGTCTTTTCCAAAATACAACAGAACAGAAGATGAATCCATGTTGAAAGGGACGTCAAGTTCCGTTTGAATAATCACTTCAGCGAACTCATCTGGGAATGTTTCATACAAATCAAATATTCGATTCTTTTAAAAATGAAGAGACTACTTACGAAAACTAACCGTTCCGTTTCCGCTAGTGTCGAACAATCTGAAAGCCGTTTTGTAAAGTGCATCGGGAAAACATAGCGTTCTTTCGAATGACTGAAACTCTGAATAGGATACGAGTCCATCTTTATCCGTGTCTACAATGGCCGCTACGAGATGAACCGAGCGTGCATTGTAATTGCCAGATTCGAGAAAACCTAAATACTTGATGACGAAATCCTCAAAAGTCATAAATTTCTCTCCATTTTTTTCTACAGAGGCGTACTTCTCGAAAACTCGAAAAAGTTGTTGTGGGTGTGCCCTTTTTAGGAATCCGCTACCCTAAAACAGAACGTGATTTATTTTGATGATTCTGTTGAAGGAAATAATCACACCGACCTCACAGCGCGATTCCACTTCACCAGCCGATTTTCGCATTGAGTCTAGAAACCGAGAACGATATTTACGGAAAACACTGTGAATTCTTCTTATTTTGTATGAAGAAAACGTCGATTCTACGTCACCGTTACTAGACCTAGAGGGTCGAGATCAGCGTCTGTGTCAACACGTCGTTCAATTTATTTTTCATCTTATTTTGAATTTCGGAAATGGTGTACGCTAGTAAATAAGCCAACATGAAAATCTGACGAATTTTAGCCATGTTCGCAGTGTAAAATGACAAAAAGCGATGAAAACTTTGTGTCAAAAAACACGTATTTTTCTACTGGTGCAGACATTGTTTATCTGGACAACCAAAAAAATACTTGGTAATTTTTTGTATGTATGTTCTATTTTCACGTGTGCGAAAATAACTATATCAAGTAACAATAATTCATAAGATATTAAATTGTAGATAATAGCAAATAGTAGGTAGATTATCATTAAATTATCGGAGGGCGGCTTTCCGTGCCCTGGAGCCTCTGCCACTGCGCGAGCCCCTGCCTCTTCCTCTGGTGGAGTTACTAGAGCTGCTAGTATTTTTGCTTCCTACATCGGAATCATCGCTATCACTCATGATAGTCACCACATCATCAGCTTGGTCCGATTCATTCAAAAGATCCGTTGTCTTGAAAATAATAATGTAAGATTAATAATCCTCTTCTACTTCCAAATTATATCTATCAATATCACCGGGAGAACTATTATTCGGTCTGTTGGCGCAACCAGTTTTGGGTCACTTTGTAATGTACGAGACATGCGCACAAGCCTAAAAGCACTATAGCGCCGCTTGTGGGCATGCGTCATACGTTACAAACCGCTTCAAAACTGACTGCACAAACAAACCTACCTACATATTATACTCTTTCCAAGATAAACTGACCATCACGTGACCTAAGTTGCTAAGCAAAATTTAATTGAAAAGCATTGATAACCATTGACTAATGACAGGTATCTCTGTCAGGTCTTTAAGGGTCACCTGATGGTCAGTTTATCTTGGAAAGAGTATATGAGGCACAGGATATTCTTCACAAAAACGCGAAAACCGGATTTCATAAATACGTGATTCTACACTAACATTCCAATTGAAGCTAGTGGCAAGAAATACTAAAAGTGATATGATTCAAAAGTAAAGGACGATTGCGTACGGGCCAATTCCTAGGGTGAAAACAAAATCTTTATAAACAGGGGACGGAATTGCTCAATTCCGAAGATATACAGGCTGATTCAAAAGTATAGCACTACCACTTCAGGGCAGATTCCTTAGGTCAAAATAAGAAGAAAAGTTCCTAGAAAGGGTGGTCCGCGAATACATAATGAGGAAGTTATTAACCATTGAAAGTGGCTGGTGGCCAAATAATTCGACATGCTTATCAACAGATCAAGAATTTAATGGTAAATGGTGAAACGGGATGAAAAAGAGGTTTTCACGAGCTTATCATTCAAAATTTAATGCAGGTATACTCATTTCAAGTGTTTTTCGAAGATTTTTAATATCGCGAAAGTTTTTAAAATTGAAATTTCTCCGCATCGTATGTCTAACGTGAATAGTTTTTGAGATATCTTGAATTTTATGAGCTCTAGTTCAGTACCTGTTAGTGAAGTATGCGAAAAGCAACAATAGCACTAACAACATCGATCTTTTAAAAGATCGATGTCTAACAATCGTCTCCAAGTACGGACTATTTAATTTTTGCACACTGAGTGTGAACATTTCCAGCACCAGGAATATTCAAATTATTTTAATACAATCTCAAGGCATATTCCCAATGGATAAAAAAGTAGATTCTCTTTTAGCCTGATTAGTGGTTCTTCGTTCATAACCAGAACAAAATCCTAGAGATATTAAGTCAATTAAGAAAATATGAAATTCTGGATTTTTTTACGCTGAAATTTATTATTCGTTATTTACTTCGGAACCATTGTAGGTCTTATTGATATTGTTGGTATTCGAATCCTTCACAAGCAGGTCTTAGACCATTCTTCGACGAAAGCTCATAAAATGGCGAATATCTAAACATCTATCCACTTTAGACGAATTGGGCAAAAAAAATTCGATGTGAAAAATTACGTCGGTTTTCGGAGCTTTTTTTAAATTGTTTAAATGTCTACTACAACGCAAGAATGTTGAGTCCGTCTTTTTCAGACTGTTTGGCCATTTACCATTAAGTTAATGAACTACCAATGAGTATTGGCACCGTGCATAATGTACCACAGCGTCACTTTATTTGCACTTTTGGTGGAAATTTTGGACGTTTAAAAAATCAGCCCACCTGGAGATTTCATTCGCAATAATGGAAAACCAAGCCAAAACTCCGCCAAAAGTGCAAAAATGTGACTGAACGCCACAGTATGCACGGTGCCATATTATTCGTATAACCAAAAAACTCTAATCCAAGGATTCATAATGAACGGAAAACCGATGAAAATTATTTGTCCACCAGCAACCTTTAATGGTGGAAATTTTCGTAATCAAGCATTTTCGGACCACCCTCTATTGGAAGTTTTCTCCTTATTTTGACCTTAGAAATCTGCCCTGAAGCGATAGTGCTATACTTTTGAATCAGCCTGTATGTGATGGAAAAAAGTTACTGGTGACTAACTGACTAATGGGACTTGGAGAGTTGTTGCAAAATGATAAATATTTATGTAACAAGTGTTGATTAACGAAAATTTCTACTGCCAGCTGATGAAAAAATGCAGCCAGGGCGATTTTCTGCAAGAGTTGACGTTGAAATCCATGGTGGAAAATTGAAATTGGGGTAAATCTATAGCAATCTATAGATACACAGGGTACATAAGATCTAACTTTTATGATGTTTGTGTAACAGCGACAACCAGAAAAAGTTATCCAAAGGTGAAAAGACTGGGCGTTGATGTATAATAATAATAAATCATTGTTAAAAACAGAAATGCACTTACATTTTCACCGTTATCCAAATATGTAGATTTTTGTAAGGTTTTAATGTTTTTTGGGATATCTTCTTCATCTTGGCACATCGACACCAATAAACTCAAAGCTTCTTTTTCTTGACGACTACAATTCAAAAATGACCATCATTAAAACATTTCTAGTAGAAAAATCTTTTTCCTCGCAAATGCACCATTTGCCCTTTTTGTACTTTTTCGGATCTTTCAAGTATTCTTCATCTTTAAATTATACCGAGTGTACAAACGGATTTTCTGTCGAGTTAGCCATGACCCGTCTCTCTGTCTCATACAGAGACATCAAAAAAATTCTTCATAGAGAGACTGTGGATATCATTCTGTCTCATCTGAAAGCTACTAAAAGGATAGAGACAGAACGATTATCATAGCCTCCCTTCCCTTTATGAAGGATTTTTTTTATGTCTCCGTATAATAACCACAGATACAAATCATGTTAACTCGACAGAAAAGGCGTTTATACACATGGTAGGGATCGCACATATTTTTGATTTAGCGAATACAGGTGTCGGCTTTTAAAAGTTTTTGCAGAATTTTTGACACAATTTTTGTTCTTTAGATTTTGTCGAAGTTGACACTTACTAGTGATGTGTGTAAAAACTGGTGCTGGGGTGAAATGCTTGCGGCCCATATCTTATTAAATAATGGCCACTCTGCCTGAACTATTGAAACAAGTTTGATTTAAGTTTTGAAGTTTTACGCCTGCTTTGATTGGTCAGACGAAAAGAGTACCGCAATCGGCAGTCATTTTCAATCAGTGTAACAATGGCTACAATGGAAACGATGGAAACCAAATTTCGGAATTTATTTAATTCAATATGATTCAAGCATAGATAAACCTCACTAGTCTGTGATTCAAGTAACAATCGTCGCCATTTTTACTCAGGGTAACAATCAGTTGCGGTATTCTCTCAATAAACAGGGACTTTAGTTAGATGTCCCGGGTCGCCGGGTTTATTCCCAGTTCGGAAATATTCCAAAATTGGGAATAAACCCGGGAGGAATGATTGGGCCGAAGAATCATTAATCGGAATCATTCGAAACATTCCGGAAATATTCCCAAATTCCCGGGAATATTCACAAACATTACTATAAAACTGTGTATGAACTTGTATTTTCTTGTAAATATCAATAGAAACAGTTGTTTCTATTGTACTTATGTGCGTTATGGTCTCAAGTTTTGACTGGAAACAGGATAATTACTGAAAATAATGAAAATATGTATGAGACCCAGTACGAGCCTGACCGTAGGACCGAGTACGAACTCAAATATGAGACCGAGTACGGGACCTATTTTAGGGAAAAGGGGTCTAAAGTCATATAGTAGGTACTCAAAATCAAAAACGTAATAAACAAAAAAAAATTAAGTCAATCTGCTCTTTTTCCCCTTAATTTAAGTGGTTTTCCACGAAGTTTTCTTTTAACCGAAGAAATGATCATTAAATTATTGTATTGGTATGTTTACAGTTCATCATTTTGAGAATACAGACTCAAATTTGTACTATTTCGAATTTTCCGCGATTTTATGTATTTTTCATTTCTAGTGTCCCCGATTCTATATTTGTATAGGGTGTTTGGTATTAAATTAAAGCCCTTGGTCCGACGGATCGAAATATCGCAAAAAACAGTTTTCAAAATTTAAGAATTCAAAATTCCGGGAAAATTTCCGAATCATTCCGGGAAGGAACGGAACAAATGAAACGTTCCGGGTGAAAACCCATCTCTACTGACACGATTATAGTTCAGGCAGATGCCTGCAATCTTGAAGAAATTGAGATATGAATCCTTACTCTATTGATAATTTGACGGCATCTACATCATTACCATCAATCAATTTTTTGACAACTACCGTCAGGTCATCTATTGACAGAATTTCCATTTGATTTTTGCTGTTGAAACACTTGGGAATGAGGTCTTCTACTCGCATAATGACATCTTCATCGACCTTCAACAGAAACCGTGAAATAGAGAAAATGAAACATACAGAAAGTTCTGGTACAAACCTCATCTGGAATGCCAACTGAACTCGCGTTTCCGTTGTTTGCTCTGGTCGCAGCTTTCACTTTCGCAAAAATGATCATATCCTGCGGGTTCGCAACGCGCTCTGAATACTTCTGGCTATATCTGATGGCGTTGAACACCTGTCTTTCATCTTTATATTTGATCGACAGACGAATAAGCGGCAAAAGACCGTCCTTTCGTCCTAATTTCTTCGAATCTGTAATCATACGCTCAACAACTGCATCGACTTGTTGTTCAGCTTTAACTGCAAGATTAGCGAATCTGGTGCTACTGCCTTCGTAATCATCAGAATCGTTCGGCATCGCCAAAATGACTTCCTTGTAGATAAAAGGTCGCACAGTCTTCAATTCGATGGGGACTAGATCAAAATCTTCGTGATTTTTCACCAGTAGAAGACCAATCTTCTTTGGTATGGATTCACCAGCAGCCAAGGAAGTAGCCACCGAACTGCCTGTACAAATTTGAATGGATCTTCAACGATATTGAAATGCTGAAATGATTGTCAAAAAACCTGGTTGACTTATGTAAACGTTCGCTCCGCTATTAGCGCTGACTGGGTCGATCCTGCAGTCGTGTTCGTGTCCCCAGATCACCAGATCCATGAAGTCGGGAATGTGATGCTCTGAAATGAAGTTCTTGGCCCCTCGATCGGCCCGATTTTGGTGCAGGACCAACAAATTGAACCAGCCGTCTTCGGGTTTGTCCATCGTCACTTTGCCGGTTTGGAACAGCCTGGACAGTCTGTCATCGCGAATGTGGGACAGACCGTAAATGGCCAACGAAGTGTGGCCCTTGCGCAGAACGAGCGGAGTGACGTGCACCTTGTTGAAATACATACATATAATACTTCATGATATAATTTTATATTATTAAAATGTTATCAAGTAACTAGTGTAATACTTCGCGGAAGTTTTTAGAATTGAAATTTCTTCGCCTGGTACATATGTCTAATTAACGTGAATAGTTTTTGAGATATCTTCAATTTTATAAGCTCCACATTCAGTACATACCTGTTGATGAAGTATTCGAAAACAACAATAAAAATTTTGGAAATATTTTCAACATAAGTTAATGGAAGTACCTACCAGTAAGCGAAACAATAGCGCAGAAGTTGACAACAGTCAGTCATTACCAGCACAAGCACTCGTCAGAATGTCAGAACTTTGACAAATGGATAAAATACTGATAGCGAAGATAATTCATGCGATGCTAAATCGATATTAAATCGGTACCAATTACGGTGTGACCCTGCGCCCTACTTATTGTCCAAGATTACGCATAAAAATATAAAATAAAATAAGAAAAAATTCAAATCCGTAGATGAACCCCTCTCCAAATCTCATATTCAAACAATGCTGACACTCTGCAGTGACTGTTACAAGGTTTCGCACCATGGTTTCGCTTACTGGTACTTCTATTAATTAATGTTGAAAATTTTCAAATAAAATTCAATAAAAAAATAACTGTTCATGTTGAAATGAAAACGAAATGGGTTTTAGAGGTTTGAGAGCAAGCAGGCGATTTCATCAAGAATAATTTTTTCTGTAAAATCAGAAATAATTTTTTTTTCCTCTTTTAAACCCCATCCGAGGACATACTGTAGAAAGTCTTCATTATTTTACGCAGTACATTTTTTTTTTCATTATTGTCCGGCGGACAATAATCAGAAATACATTGAAATTCCATAAGGGAGTGGTGTCATCTATCGCTAAACCTCGAAACCAGTGTTGGTAACGGCTCGTCGGTATGACTACCCAACACATTACCTAGCGACGTGCGTCGTCTAAAATCAATAAAAATCAATAAATTAGTGAACCTAACTTCAAATTCTCTGCCGAAATGTCGCAAGAAGAAGAAGACCAATGTGTTTTTTTATATTTATTTAAATTGAGACTTGAAAAAAAATAGCATATGCAACACGGCGCAGAAAGCATTTTACCTGCCTCGCTCATATCTGCAGCCTCGGCAGCGAACAGTGAGCTCGGCTATAATAATAATTTCTCCGCCGGTTCGATAATATACTATTTTGTACAGTCAGTGTAAACATTCTCAACACCTGGGATGTTCTCGTGTTATGTTATTATGATCTTTAGGCATGATCCCAATGGATAGAAAGCAATAGATTCTCTCATGTCCTTGATTGGTGGTTCTTTGTACATATAACCAGACAAAAATCCCAGAAATATTAACTCAATAAAGAAAACACTAAATTCTGGATTTTATTGAAAGTTTATTGTTCGTTGTTTACCTCAACGCCATTGTACGTCTTATTGTTGGTATTCGAATACTTCCCAGGCAGGTCTTTGACAGAAGTTCATAAACTTGCGAATATCTGGAAATCTATCCACGTTAAAAGAACCGTACCATAGATAAACCCCTCAAGATTGGCAAGAGCACGTTTGATTTTTTAATCCCGATAGTTGCAGCACGAAGGATCATCCGGAAATATCCAACGCCCCTGGCGGCTGTAGATGCCGCCACTATAAATCCGTTTCTAGGATACGATCGACGTACCTATTCTCGCATAGCCCGCTTTGTAATTTTAATATTTATGATTTTTGATTTTTTCATAAGTGCACCGCACGGGCGCACCAGTTTATGCCCACCTTAAAATTCAATTTTTCTCGTTATTATCGAAAATAATCGAATTTATAAGGTTAATTGAAATATTTTAAACATAAACTTACTATAATTATTCTAGAAAAAACAAGTTAACTACTAATGGAATCAAAAGAATATATTAAAACTGTTGCCACAAATAATTTTGTCACTAGAAATTATGTGTATCCGGAATACAAGCCGAAAGATAAGCGGTTCCATAAATTGTTCAACCAATTCAGATCCTTTGCAGTCGAGTTTGCCGTTCTTGCGCTGATGGAAATTTTGCAGTGTCGGTGTCCATAATTCAAACAGTTTTGCAGCATGTATCGCAGTACTCTTTATTTTGACCGAGGAAATCTGATGTACACACCAGAAAAATTTCAGTTGATTGCCAAAATCCAGTTCAGAATTATTTTAAACACACTCACTGTGAACAAAGACGATTCTGCATCAAGATGAAACCGACTTCACTTTATGACTTCACAAATTTTCATAACTCAAAAATAAAATTAAAATAAATCAAAATTCAAAATAAACCACGCGGTGGCGACTTCCCCGAAAAATCAATCCGGACATAGTAGGCCGATGGCTATTAGTTCTGAGTTGGTGTCGCTAGATGGCATACACATAGACGGAAACGTTGCCAAGTAATTTAATTACAAATTTCAAATTTATGACAGAGTTATACCATCAAGATACCGTATAATATTTTAGACGCGAAACGTCACTTAAACTTTTTTCTTCGTTATCATTGCTGTTATTCGACTTTTTCGAAGAATTTATATTGTGGTTTTGCCGTAAAATGCCTTCAAAAGTGTGCATCGTGTGCGGTTGACGCCCGGCTGATGGAATTCTGCATTATTTTCCCCAAAATTAGTCAAGGTAAGATTGTCATTGGACATCAATCTATATTTCGAGGATTTTATTTCAAATAAATTGGTATATCTCATCCTTTAATAAACTGAAACGATTGTTTTTTAGATGTAGAGACAGTGGCTGCATGCGATGAAGCACTTTGATATGGCTGGTTCTGCAACAGCTCGTATTTTTGTTATCACCATTTTGCCGAGAAGCTCTACGCTTTAGCCGAGTGATGTCCGAATAAATGGTACATAATACCTTCATGGTGGTGAAGGAATCTATTAATGAAAAACAATTATTCCATTTTCAGGAAAATTTACACGTTTTGAAAGAATGCGGTAGACAAATTGAAGGCACGCCAATCTCTTCATTTAGTCTGGGCAAGAATTTATGGATTAATTGAAGTGCAGCACCACTACTTCAGGAATTAGAAAAAGTTTTCACCAGGTTTTCACTGAACATCAAAACAACACGAAGAAACGGCGGGGCGAATTTTACTGGCAGTCTTGCACTAACCCAATCCAATAGTGAAATGAGAAAGATGTTCTATTGTCGCCTAAACTGCAACACCTTGTATCTGATTTTTCATATATTAGTTGTTTTCTATTGGAGAGTAGCCCTAACTGATTTTTAAATGTCTCAATTGGTCATCAATGAGCTTTTACCGATTATCAACATTCAAAGTAATCTTATTTGAATGTTACTTTTCGTTTTGAAAGGACATCAATGTGCGAAATACAAAAAAATATGTGTATGAGGTTTAATTAGCAGTTTGGGCGACGATATTATAATTATGATGTTATTAAATAATTGAATTATTTAATTTTATAAGTTGACATAAATAGAGTAAAATGACTTCAAAATAATTATTTTATAAATTTTTTTAATGAAATTATGCGAAAATGTTTCAGTGATAACATTTTTGTATTTTTTTCATTTTCAAAATGTAGTGGAGAACGTGGAGAAAATAAAAAATCAAAGGTTGCGAAGGCTGCGAGCAGGTACGACGTTTCCGGTTCTTTAAACGATTGCTTAGCAACATTTCAGCATTTCCGGTTCCGAAATGCCATCTAGCGACACCAACTCGGAACTAAGCTTCCCTTACCACGGACAAAAATTCCCCTTTTCTTTCCCCTCTGGGTATACAAAAATCTGACCTACTCTGTGAAATAAACACATCATCATAACAACAGTGACAATTTCGATGACCGCCGCCTATTTTTTTGATCACCACCGCCTGGCTTTTTAATACCGCCATCTAATTGAATTTTTGTCAAGTAAGGAATTGAAAAAAACTGCAGGAAATCGAGCGAAAGTAACACAGTAACACTCTCTGAAACCGACTTCCCGAACTATACGACCCGCCTTCGGTATCGGGATTAATTTTCCGGCCAAGTTAAGGAATTCTATACAACTGGAAGTGAAACATTACCAAAAACTTGAAGCCGAGATCTGTCAGCTTGCCCTCCCGGATTGTCATTTGGTTGCTATGGTAACAATTTTGTTTTGATTGTTGATTTGTGAAATTTAAAATTTTCGTCTTTTCCTCGGTCTTTTCATAACCGATTTACAGACTTTCACGGCGATTTCCGTATATTCCCAAAAAAGTTTCACTCGGTTTTCGATTTACAAAGTGCTGCAAACGTGTTTAACTGCCTGGTATGCGAAAATTATTCAATTTCGAGAGTCGCTCATCATTTTTCCCCGTAAGTTCATATTCACAACATAAATGATGATTTTAGGCCTAAACACCAATCACCAAATGATAATTTGTCACAATTCATTCACTTTTTACATCGCTAAATTTTGATTCCGTAAAATTTTTCAAAGGGGTGGTAACCTTACTTCGACTAAACTTCGTCAGGAATCACACAAAACCGAGCACTTCATATTTGTAATATATTTAAATGATTATAATCCAATTTTTTTCAATAAATGTTCATCTTACAACAGTTTTATTAAAATACGCGCCTGTGGCACAACGCATGGTACGAAACGTCAAAGTGGCAGCTTGACCTCCCTACTTGTCAAAACCCGGCTTCACGTTTTTACGTCAAAAACGCCTATGTTTCACTTCCAGTTGTATGAAGTTCCCTGGGCCAAGTAACCCATCTTGGGGAAATAATCTTTGAACCGGACAAAAAAAATCGATTGCAAAATTCCGTCAGTTTCCAGAGCATTTTTTTAAATTGTTTGAATGCCTACTTACTACTTACTACAACACAAAAATGTGATTGTTTTGCAACTGAGTAATGTCTTTTTCAGACTGTTTAACCTCTCTCCTTTGCTCTCTCCATTAAATGAGCTACCAATTAGTACAGTGTGAACTGCACTATTTATTAGTTAATTAATTCTCAATTCTGATTCAAGGACACATAATAAGCGAAAAACCGATGAAAATCATTTGGCCACCAAAGGTTGCCAATATCTTTGTAAGCAAGCATTTGCAGACCAGACTACTCTTTATATTATAGGAACTTTTCATCTTATTTTGACCTAAGGAATCTGCTCTGAAGCGTTAGCGGTGTACTTTTGAATCAGCCTGTATAAAAACAACACACCTGGGTGACGTTGTCCCAACGGCCGAAGTAGTTCACCAGGCCCGACGAGGCCAGCAGATCCATCGCAGACACTTGCTTTTTACCGGTCGGATCATCGTGGTTGCCGTGGATCGAAAAGACCGGGATGGCAATGTTCAAGTTGGGGTCTTCATAATTGACCAGTGGATTCTGGGTGTGGCCGAAGTTACAGGAAGCGTCCGATACGAATTCCGTCTCTACGAGTTTATCGCCCAGACAGTACCTAAAAATTACCATTTCGTTATTTTATCACTCCACTCTCTTGATGTATAATATACTATTTTATTATTACTATGGAGAGATGGAATAAACTTTCCATAAGGGGAGGCTATGACTATTATTGTCTCATCTGAAAACTACTAATAGGATAGAGACAGAACAATGGTCATGGCCTCCCTTCATGTAAAATTTATTCGATCGCTCTGTATAATATTAGAGTGAAACTTGCTTTCGAATGAGTCCAGTACATTTGTTCAAGCAATACGGACTTGGCCGAGCGTCATGAAATAAATCGCCCCCTAATAATATGAAATCGACATCATGTTCCACAGCTTGTTGGAGAATTTCCTCGAAACTGTCAAAAGTATCTTCACCTGGAAAAATACAGAAATGGTGGGATTTTTATTGAGAATCATCTTCATGCAGGGATTATAATATCTATTTATTTCATGAACAATATTCCCACTTACCTCTAACGGGATCATTTTCTGCAAAACCCAAATGAATGTCTGTTGCAACTAGAATCCGGAAGATATTTTCTGAATCCGATTTTTGGTCAAGCATGTTTATTTGGATGTTAGGAAACTGGATGAGGGCTGGCAACAAGAAGCAGATCTCTGGAGATAAATTGATATTCTGAAAACAGAATTGGAAAAATCCTAGACTACTGAAAAATCGATGAGAACTATAGGTATACCTATGTATATGTACTAGAAGTTTATTGTGCCCACAAATCTGCAAATATGCCGGAATGACAATGACGTCAAAAACCAGGGAAGTAAACAAAAGAAAAACCACAAAACACTTCACTTCCCGCCGAAACCAGAGACACCAGGAAACAGACAAGCAGAAACAGCACAGAACAGAAGAGCATATACGTTAGTTGGACAATTTGTGTGAAGTTGGCGTCATAAATATTACAACACTCCCACTACCAAGACCGCTCTACACTCACGTAATTTGGATACTGGCAAAAATGGACTTCACCATCAGAGAAAACTTGCCATTGCCAAATAAAACGGCCGCTCTAGTCACGGACCTCTCAAAGAAAACTGAATAGCTATTCCCATGCCGACACGATACTAACTGCATGGAGGCTGCCATACTAAGGGCCAACTGCACCGCTTTCACTTTAAAAGTTAAGCGGAGCTTAAGCCTTGACTACGATTGTCGACAACAATTGCTGCTAAGGTTTAAGTTTCACTTAAATTTTAAAGTGAAAGCGGTGCAGTTGGCCCTAAGTCAATCAACCATTGAACAGAACTGCACCAATAGCAGGAAGGGCGGTACATTCGAAATTTGAATTTGTCGGGCGCGGGCAAGACTATTGTGGGGGGGGAGACGTTTGTCAGGCGTGACGTTTGACAGGCGCGCATCTCACTCGACCCATGCACTCGGCTGCGCATACGAATTTCCGAGCGAATTTCCTGTAAATTTCTGATGTGGAAGTGGATCTTTATTTTCATGACTAAGAAGAAGGGTCACCCCTATTCGGCGGAATACCCATTGAGCGGAATGGACGTTGGGCGGAACACCCATTGAGCGAAATGTACGTTGGGCGGAATTTCCAGTGGTACCCAAACAGTGACATAAATCGTTCAAGTCCAAGTCCAAACCACTATTTGGTTTGTTACCAAAAAATTGGAATTTACTCAATTTAACATTAGGAGGACCTCAACTTACCATGATCGCGTCACTGTAGTTTCTTCATATCGCAAACACTTCTGGGCTACCATAAAGGAAAGACATTACAGTTAGTTTCATAATTTTTGATGATGCGGTTTTGGAGTTTTTTAATAAAAACCGTACTTACTACCTCAACTTTGAAGCCGTCTAGCTCCTCACACCGACAACTTTTACCTAAGGTGAAATAGGTCAAATCGCCATATTTTCTGACGATCTGTATACGGTTAAAGTTTGTCGGTGGAATTCTGGGACACCCTGTATAACAATAATTTTACCCTCATGTAACTGATGCAGTTCAAACTCTAGATACCATTTTGTAACAATTATATTGTATCTAGGCATATTGAACCAGAGTTCGAATCATTTCTGTGGGGTAATTTTTCATGAAAAACAAATGAGCCTGGCAAAGAGTTCATTAAATCACTGTTTTGCTAAAAACAAATCACCTGGCAAAAAAAGTAACGTAATTACTTCTTTGCCAGGCTTATAAGTTTTTCAAGAAAAAAGTACCTCATCAGAAATTAGTATGATTTTTGGGTGGAATTGATCTTTCAAGAAGTACATCGTAGCGACATCAAACAAGTGAGTATATTTTTTTAGTAAAATTATCTTTCAATCTATTGCATTTATTGTAACTTCGGTACCTATAACTTGAAGGAGAAAAAAGTTGGGCGCGGTTATTTGCAGATTCTTGTAACGTATGTGGCGCCCTATAGGAAATACAGTAAAATTGGGCCCGTATTATTACTCCTCATAGGGTCATTCCACGCCAAGACGATCAGCAAAAATGGTCAATGTCACGGATCTGTTTGAGATTTTCACGAAAGTTAGTGGTCATCATAATAAGTACTCAGCTGTAGGCGTTTGGCCCTATTGCCCTTATTTCAAAAGATACGCCCTAGAACATTTTCCGACCGCTCACTCGCGCGCCGTCGCACAATTATTCATAACTTCTAAACGAGTAGACCAATCGAAATGATCTTTTTTTACTTTTGTTCACAAAAAAATATCCTTCACGGACATTGACTCGTATTGATAATTTGAAGTGGAACTTGTACAGAAAAATCTATTTTTTCATTCGAAAGTGAATTTTGGGCCATTTTCCACGGTGCGAAAAATTTCAAAAAAATCACAAATGTTGCTCACAATGTTGGCAATCGACAAAAAGAATTCAGGACGGACATTTCATAATTGACTTTTTACGGAATTTTTTTGTGCGCGCACGCCGAGAGCTGACCTGAGTACAGGCCCATAACGCTTCGCATCCCCGGAGACAGGCTTCACATTACGCGTTATTTTTTAACATATGCAATTTAATGAATAATTCTTCTACCAATATAAGAAACATACCAGGATTTAGTGACTTTTAGGAACGGTAAACATGAATAAATCTGAGACAGAAGAAAAAATAATTCAAATCTGCTTTCACCAGAATTTGAGAAGTCTTTTACATACAATTGTTTATTGGATTTGGGCATTAAAGCATGAAATTTGAGTGTACCTTTTATGGGTATAGAAGAACTAAATCTAGTGCTCAGGACTGATACATGGTCGTCGTATTCTTTTTGTGAAACAAATACACTTACAATATTCTTAACATTTTTGTCGGCCCATCATAGAAATAATTGGTTGAGATTTTTCAACGCGATTTTCCACGAAGCCCAGCGCTATTGAGGTGTCACATTAAGACATTTTTGTGACAATTTTCCCAGGGCGAAGTGCCGATTCCCCTATACAGGGGCTCGTGTTACATTTTCAATTGGTGATTTAGATTCCAGAATCAATTCTCTCGAAAAAGGGCCACTTGTTTGAAGTCGCTGCAGAGATGAACCGTTCACGAGTTATCGGCGATTTTATCGATGACTTTCGCGACCAAAAATTGAAAATTTTTAGTGTTTTTACTTAAACACTATCTGTTTTTCAATAAGTCAACATATCTCTCTCTTTTGGAGTACAAGTTTGGAATTTTACCGATTTGGTTCTTTCCTGATAACATTTACGTTCCCGTCCTGGTGTGCTACAATCCTTCAATCCGGATTTCGGTTCGTCCGAGTTTACATGATTCTTATAGATAAGTAATGCCTTCATTCAAAATTCAAGAGTTACTTTCCGTTCAAATATTGGTTCGAAGTAGGGCTTTTACGTCACCTATCAGCCAGCGATTCATACCGCTGTTTGGGTACCACTGAATGTTCCGCCGAACGGGGGAATGGTCATATGGGTATTCCGTCCAACGTGCATTCCGCCCAATGGGTATTCCGTCGAATGTAGTGATCCCGACCCAAATCATGCCACACGGGTCGGGTCACTACTGCGACTGCCCAGTGCGGCGAAATGACAGTGCGGCGACGATCCAGAAAGGCGACTCTCAAGGTCATTGTTGGTGCTGCCAACATGACGGAATACTGACGTATTACTGGTTGCGTATGAATAATTTTTCGGATTTTTCTGGACTACACGTATACGACCAATACGGAAAAATACACTTTACCTACGTGTTACACGCAATCTTCTTCTACCAGAGATTGGAAAAAATCTGTTTGCGCAGTCCAGAAAAATCCGAAAAATTATTCATACGCAACCAGTAATACGTCAGTATTCCGTCATGTTGGCAGCACCAACAATGACCTTGAGAGTCGCCTTTCTGGATCGTCGCCGCACTGTCATTTCGCCGCACTGACATGTCGCCGCACTGGGCAGTCGCAGTAGTGGACCCGACCCCGTGGCTTTAGTGCGTGGGAACCACTGAACAACTTTTGGGGAAACATTTGAACGGAAAATAGAACTCATACGTGTGTAGAAACATCATATCTGAATTTTAAATCATTTATTGAAATTATTACCATGAAATTAAATGATACACCTAGAGCGAATTTGTTCATTAAAATAAAATCAGCGGAAGACTCTCCGAGGGGGAATAATGAAATATCACGATTTTCACGAAATTTGAAGGTTTTTTTTCATCCATAATCTTTTTCGTGGGAAATTTCAGTCGCCCCTCTTCGCATTAGCCCATCACATAATACACTCAACTCATCATGATGTATTTCCCATGCGATATTTCCTCTCCGTATAGAGTCTTCAGAGATAAACACTGCATTGGTGTTATTGGTTTAAATTTGCCACAAAAACAGAAACGATCTCGGAAACGATGGATAGAAGAAATTATGGTAAGTAATTTTACACATGGTGCTTTTAGTATGAACTATTTTGTCCATTCAGGTGCTGTTTTACAAGTTGTTTAATGCCAATTGATTCCGATGCACTAGAGCGAACATTTATGGCCATTTTGGCAAAATTTCCTCTGAGGGATATTTTCCAGTATCCGAGAATCACGTGAGTGTTGAACGGTTTTGGTAGTGGGGAGTATTGGAATATTTGTAACGCCAAGTTCACACAAGTGGTGTGAAGTGCCAATGTCAATTGTCATTTTTGTTATTTTGTGCAAATGTTTAATTTGTGAAAATTGTGTGTCCTAAGCTTTGTTGATGAGGGTTGTGGATTTCGATTTTGATTTTGATGAACGGCGAAAATACCACCTACCTACATTTAATATGAAAACGTCTGGTTAAAACTAAAAAAATGGAAAACAAAATCAGCAGAACCAAAAAGAACATTAGTAAGAGTAGAGAATCAAAAGAGGTGGGTGTTTCATCTTTCGACTCTCGGCAATACGAAATATGACAAATCTTCAGTTTTTTTAATTAAGCTTTTTGTTTTTTTTAGGACACAATCTTTGATCATGTAGAAATATCTGTATCAGAATCAGAAAAACGTGCAAATGGTACACTTAATTTAAGAGATTTCTACACAGTCTACTTGATAGAAACAAAGTAAGAACCATCCCTTGTTATCTACAGTGTCAGAAAGATAAATCTTTGCATAATAATAATTGCAGGTTAACAGATCCAGATTATGAAAACAAGCTGTGTAAATTAACGGCAGCATGGAGGAGGTATACAGAATTTGAACAATTACGAAGCTATCTAGAACTCACTTACCCCCACATAGTGTTACCGCCTTTGCCAGAGAAACGGGTCATGTTTGGCTGGGAAAAAGTGTCCAGTGATACATTCGATCCAAATTTTATAGATAGAAGAAGAGCCGGTTTAGAAAACTTCTTATTGCGCATAGCTTCGCATACTATTTTAAGCTGGGACAAACATTTTATCGAATTCTTACAATACGAGGACAAATGGAGAGAGTCTTACAAAGCGAACGGTAAAACCGAATCAAAACGTATTGAAACTTCGTAACTGGCAACATCTTTTGTAGGATATTTACAACCGATTGAAAATAAGCTCAAATCTTTGAATTTATCCATGCGATTACGTCAGTCTGATCCGAGATTTGAATCCATCAAAGAGTACAGTTCTGCTCTTCAAATCCACTTGAATAACTTATTGAAAGCCAGGTCGAGGGTGGCTGAAAAGGAGTACAACATTCATAAGCTCCACGCGAACTATGGCAGAGTCTTCAGTGAATGGAGTGCGGTCGAGAGAGACATGGGAGACGCCCTGCAAAAGACTGGGCATTATCTGGATTCTCTGGCGTCGAGTATCGATGCTGGCCTAGAAGATGAAGAATTATTGGCGGATCAGTTGAAAGAGTATCTGTTTTTCGCCAGTTCCCTCCAAAATGTGTGTAAAAACCACGAATTGCTGCAACTTCAATTGGAAGGAGACGAAGACAACGTGGCTAGCAAAAACGTGGAACGGAATAAAGCTCAACAGGGTAAGACAGGATTGATGTCTCGACTGTTTGGGGCTGTGGACACTGATGAAGTTCGGGAACTTAAGGTGAATCTCTTGGACCAGCAGATACAAGAGGGGGCGACAGCTGTGAATACTTCAAAAATGAGTCTAAAGTGAGTGTATTTATGTTTGTGATTTTTTTTAACGCCCACATTAATTGTAAAGTGTCATTTCATAACAATCGAAGTGACTGAAAAGCCACTCATTTTGAAACTGTTACGTAATGAATCTGGTGATTTCATTATCGCACAGGTCCATAATTTCACTAAATCCAAGCATAAAGATCGATTTCAAATGATTGCATTTTTATTGTTATTACATTTATAATGGTTCAAATCATTGAATATGATGTGATTTACCATCTTTAACAATTTAGAGATTTTTCTTTTTTGAAAATTGAGGTTGGCATTCCAAACTTCAAAATTAATTATGACAGTTGTTGATTTTCCTTTTTTGTATTTACGAGTTTTTGCTAGTAAAATTGGTGATGTGGATGTAGTGGGTTGTTGCAATAATTTCACTCGCGCGAATTATTGCACTTTTCCGAAACGTTGCCTATGATGTACCATTTTTCATTTTAAGCTTTTACAAAACGGATGAAAGTTTTCAATAATTCACAGAAATTATTTATTTCAAAGTTGAACAAGCATTGTTCAATTAAATAAATGACTGAAGTCAAGGTTTACAGAATAGGCGAGGGGTTGACCACCTGGCAATTTTGGCGTACAGTCATCAGCAAATTTCTGGCAAATTCTTGGTTAATTCTTGGCAAATGTGACACAAGTTTGTTGGGTGGTTAACCCCTCGAGAATAGGGCTGATTAATATAGTAACCAAATGTTGATGCTATTTATACAGCGTGTATCAGGAAGAAAGGTCCAGGTTTTCAGGATGTACTCCTTGAGTGATTTCCAACAAAATTTCTTAGTAAATGTATATCCGTAAACGCCAATTAGATACAGGGTGTCACATTTAATATTTCCACCAAGTTTTTCAGATACGGGAACACCAAAATTGGTAAAATGTTTCAAACGAAAAAGATAGCCTATGATGTCAGCTTTCAGAAAAAAATTTGTCGATTCTTGTATCTTTAATAGTTCCAAGGATATCGCGATTCTGCTGCAGCTGGTCGGAGGACAAAAAACTGATATTTCAAAATTTCAACAAAATTCTCCGGGTAAAAAAGATATCTTGAATGAAGACGGTTCTAATGTTTCAACAATGTTTTTGCATAACTACTGTTTTTTCGGAAATATTGTCACATAAGTAAGAAAATTCTGCCATTTGAAATCACGATATCCATGAAACAGTAGACGTTAGACGAAACTTGTATCGAAACAAAAGAAAGCTCTAGATTTTAGCTATCTTTTTCATCCTAGGTATTTTATTGAAATCTGAACATTTCAATTTTTCGTCCTTCGACCAGCTGCAGCAAAATCGCAATATCCGTGGAACTATTGAAGATACAAGAATCGACAAATTTTTTTCTGAAAGCTGGCATCATAGGCTCTCTCCTTCGTTAAAAACTTTTTACCGATTTTGGTTGTCATGCCTCTGGTAAACTTAGTGGGAGTATTAAATGTGACACCCTGTATCTATTTGGCGTTTACGGATATATATTTACTAAGAAATTTTGTTGGCAATCACTCAAGGAAGGCATCCTGAAAGCCTGGACGTTTCTTCCTGATACACGCTGTATAATTATTATGGTCATTATGCCCAAAAAGTCTTGTATTTTTCTGGAATTTCACAATCGAAAAATGATGAATTAAAAAAAGACCTACTCATTATTGTATGACAGCTAGAAAGTTTTTTAGTTTCGCCAAATTTAATAGAAATACGTTTGATATGCCGAGTGGCGACCTTTTTCGGCTGTTGTAAAAAACCCATTACACTCAAATTAGCGACGTTAATTTCATTCTAGTTACAACTTTACCAACTTGTAATTTTGTAATTTTTTTAGCGAATTCTCGAAAAGGGCACTGGAAGATGTTGAGCGTTTTCAGAAGCAAAAAGTATCTGATTTACAGGAAACTTTAGTCAGTTACGCATTTTTACAGCTGAAAACTGCCAAAAAGGTAAACGCTGCTAATTTTATTTTTCATTCATTTTTACAACGTGTTTCTTTAAAGGGTCTTCAGACTTGGACACAAATCCGAGATTGCTTACAAAATATTTCTTAATCGAATAATCTTTACTAAATATAAAATAATGTCCAATACCGTGTGTAAAAACGCTTTTTCTGTCGAGTTGTCATGTATCTCTGTCACTGTTTTTCTAATCGTTATTACATGAGACAGAGAATAGTCATAACTCAACAGAAAATTCAGTTTGTCCTTGCGGTACATGTCCAATACATTATATTGTATCGTGTGATGGCTAATTGGCTAATTCACACTCTTTTATTTATTTTGATTACTATAGTCTATTCAAGATAAACTGAACATCACGTGACCAAAAAGTACCTGACAAATACCTGTCATTAGTCAATGGTTATCAATGTTTTTCATTTAAATTTTGCTAAGCAACTTAGGTCACGTGATGTTCAGTTTATCTTGAATAGACTATAGTATTTACTAGTATGTATTATCGTAAAAGTGATACTTATTATTATTACTCTTAATAATCTAATACAGCTAGTACATTCATATGCTATTTTAGGTATTGTAAAAGTTTTTTTGAGATCAACTCTATCTAAAGTTTTACGGAAGAAAACTGAAATCACTGCGAGCTGTAAAATTACTCTTGAATACATCATTTTTATTCTATTCACAAATAATTGATTTTCCGTCATTACTATTTTACGATTTAAAGTGGGCCGACGATTTCGATTGTACAGGCTCTGGTGGAGCAGTAGGTAAGTATAAATTCTATTAATTTTACAAGAGTATTGACTTTTCGCACACCGTTTCTACGTAAGTACAAGGGTGTACGTGTCCATTTATCAGTTCCGATGACTTGAACGATCACCATTTCACTCGGTGGTGAGTGAAAGTCGATGGCAGAGACGTCCAAAACCGAAGAAGAGAGCAGCTTCAAAATGGGCATCGGCATATGGCTCTCGTTCTGCATATTCGTGTGCATCTGGCTGCTCAGCCGATTCGTCAGAGGCAGGAGGCAGCTCAGGAACAACCTGCACGTGATCGAGGACGGCCTCAAGAGGCTCCAGGACGAGATCGACCGCAGGCAAAGGGAGAACAGCATAACTTACGGGGCGGGAAGTGACGAAATCAACGACCTGCTCAGGCAGTTGAACAAGGAACGTGCGGTCAGTATAATTCATTTCATGTGACATAATACATAATTCCGTAGTGTGTGTATGATGACATGTTTTATGTACGTGAAATACTATTGATTGTGTCGTTTGGTGTTGTGATCGAAATTTCGTCTGTTGTTATGAACGAGTTTGAAGCAGACGTGGCTTATGATTTTGTTGCATTTCCTGATTTCGACGGTAAAATAATGCGTTCGCAAAAAGTCACTGTGGATGTGTGGAAAATGGTGTTTTCGTCCTGCTCCTACTTGGGCTTGGCGTTTGCCGCTTGGGTGTTAATTAAACTTGTGTACGCTTGTTTTTGGTTTCCGAATTATCTTCAGACGACCGAAGGTGACGATCAGAAAATTGACGAAACAAAGCGTTTGCTGAAGAGCGACGGCGGCACAGAATCCAGTGACATCACTACCGGAAGTGAAGAATTACTCGGCCAAGATAAAAAGAATGACTAAAATTATGTGATTGGGGGTGATCCATTATACAACATGTTTTTTTAATTCTTTTAGTCTTGTGATTGAGTGTAATACAGGCTACTTATTTTAAAAAGGTGGTTCGGTCACTTATATAAACGACACGTTTTTAGGTATATTTATAATAATAAAATGATAGTAAATATGTACTAATAATTGAATTTCTCACATGAATTTATGACAGTATCTTAAAAAAGAGAAAAAACAAAGCCCTTGATAATTATATATTTCCATATTTAAATAAATAATTTACATTATTTAATCGTTTTTTTTTTTCATTCCTAAAGGAGTCATCAATTATTGAATTCGTATCATACGTCATTCTGGATGAACCGAATCTATTGGAGTAAGGAGTAAGTTACTTGAAGTGATCCCAGCGGTCAGAAAAGCACGGAAATATTGTAATTTTAGTGCAGGCTGTTGAAATTACATAATAGAATATTATTAGGTGAGCGTGTTTTGGTAGCTTTTATTCAGGAGTTTGAAAAACTTACGCCACGAGCGAATAAAAGCCAAAACACGCGAGCTTAATACTATGCTTTATCCACTCCAAAACAGTTCTCGAAAATTCGCTCAACTTTCAAATTTCATTCAAAACAGCCGTGGCCGACAGAATGTAGTGTTGTCAGATCGGCGCAGATTTGTGAGCTGCGAACAGTGCGAAGGGAACTGTCTCATACCTTCATTCATAGCTTTTTCGGGATATCTCTTCTGTTATCTGGTATCTCCGGAGCCGTGCTCATAAGCTTGTCTCCATTTTCACTATTACTTACATCCTCCATATACATATTTTCAATTAAACGATCAAGTAATTTTCGATAATCCACCACTCGTAACAATTATTCAAACAATTGGTCGCCGTTTTTGAATGTCAATTTAGCGATTGTTGCGCTGTTGCCAATTGTACCTGAAAATAGCTCTATTCTGATTGGCCACAGCCAAGGCAATAATGATCCCATTATTCGCTCGAAAGGTCACTTTATTTCATCGATATCAATAACGCGACTCATTATTACCAAAAATTTCTAATAATAATAGGAGTGGATAAATTACTTAAGGAGGGCATTTACCATGAGACGAAAGATTGCGGTGCTATATACATGAAAGAGACAAGGAGGGGGTAGATTTAGTTTCCAGAGTTTCTCAAAAACTCAAATTTTTCGATGCGGTTTTAGCCAATTGAAAGAGAATCCTCTTTTGTTGGCTCTGAATGTAAATTTACCTTTGAAAAGGCGATTTATGTTTGAGATTTTTGGATTATGAAAACAAGCAATAATCACCTAATTTCAAAGCTCGATTTGGGCCTCAAATTCAATTACAACCATACTGTATTTATATTCAGAGCCAACAGAAGAGGATGCTCTTCCAATTGGCTAAAACCACATCGAAAAATTTTCGCTAGCTTTTGAGAAACTCTGGAAACTAAATCTACCCCCATCCTTGTCTCTCTCATGTAGCACCTCAATCTTCCGTCTCATGGTGAATCCCTCTCTTAAAAAAAGAAAAGCTTAGCTTAGATCGTTTTTATAATCTTCCATTTTTTTTATTTTGAATTTTGTAACAAAGAGAAATCTCTAAACTGGACCATTAGCAATAGTTTTTCTGGAAACAGAGGGTTCAACTAGGATTTACAATTTTCTTTTCAATTCGAAACCTTTTTCCCGATTTTTTTCGGAATGTAGTGAATCGTGGTTCCTCTTGAAAAAAAGATATCTGGATGGGTGTGATCCATCATTTGACTTCACAGTCCCACTTTTAATTAATGTTCAAACATATACGATGAAATGCCAGTAAGTAAAGCAAAGTAATGAGAAAAAAAAAATCAACAGAGGAGCCGATAATGGTGGACTGCTATACCTCGAATTAGTGGTTCTAGACATCTGGGGCAACAAAATTTATGATTGTGAAAAACTCAAAATGAAATATGTCACGGTTCGTTTGGACTTCATGAGTCAAATTTAGAATTTTTGGTGTCAGCTTGAAACCTATATGATCATTTACGCAAATGGTCATTTATCTAAATGGTAATTAAAACTTTCAGTGTGTCTAGGCATAGAGTCCAGGTTATTATGCTCAACTTTGGTGACCGCTGGCTCTACAGGGAAACATTTGAGGACCTATGCCTTATAGGAACTTTTTTTCATATTTTTCAACTAGGGATAATCACCTGAATTTCTTAATATCAATTAAGATACACGCTGTATGATTGACCTAACTGGAATCCGCCAAACGAAATTTTGTAGATTAAAAAGTCGACTGTTAGTCGTTAAATAGTCGACGGTTAGTCGTCGAAAACACGACTGTTAGTCGCGTTACTATTAGTCGAGATAATAGACGCCTAACCGTCTAGTTTAAAAAATCGCATCATTGGCCCTTCAGAGCTTCCGTAGCCGCCGCTGCCGCTGCAGTTGCTGTTGACGCAGCGGCTGCTGTTCGGCACGAGGTGGGCAATTTATAAACTTGGTGCGGTCGCGGTCACGTTTCACAGTTTTGACACCTCAGCATTTTAACCTCGTAGCTTGAGTTGTATTTTTAGCGAGAATTGCAGCAAAAGAACAAAGAATTTGATTCTGTATCGTAGCGGAAATGGACAAAGACAGGATTTTTCGAGCTCGCTTGCTACCTACGCTTCCTGCATTACCGGCGCTCTTTTCTCATTGGTTCCCTGTTGCGGAATCCGCTGCCGCAACCGCCCGAGTTGAATGTTGGCCAACTTGCTGCGGACTGTCAACGGCGACAGCAACTGCTGCGGCAGTTTATAAATGCGCGCGAGCATTTCGCATGGTTCAACTTTCTACGTCAACTGGCGCGGCAACAGCAGCGGCAGCGGCGGCGGCAGCGTTAAGTTTATAAATTCAGCTTAAGACGCTTGCGTCCGGCGCATGTACACTAAGCGTCAACACAGACTAGACCCACTACAGACGGTAGACTCCGTGGGATTTTTTTATCCAGTTGTCCAGGACATTAGTTCAGAATCGGTTGTTAGATGGCGCTATCAAATTTCCACCGCCGCCTGGACGGGGGGCAGTTTTCAATTTAATTTGATTTTGATGTATTAAAAGTTGCATAAATACGCAAGGATTTTTTTGTTACATTTTTATTCAATAATATCATGTAACAAATAAAGCGCAACTTAATTGTAAATGAGTAACATTTTGAGATATCTGGAAAATCAATTGTTAACCTGTTCGTGGCGATTTATCGAAAATTTCATGAGATTTCAGCGAAGTTTGCGGTCAACAGTAATTCTCGGGTGCCTTCAGAAGTTTTTAAGTCGATGGTGATTTCGAGTTCTTCTTTTGTGGCCGTAAATACTTTGACGGAAGAATTTGGTGCTTGTAGTTATCCTCATAGGTTCATAAGATTAGTGAAAAGGTCGCCTGAAGATCGTAAACGGAAGCATTTTTAATACTTTTGAAGAATTCCAATGAAATCACATAATGATGACGATTCTCAGCTAATCTGAAATGTAGTATAAGCCAGGAATTAGCATGAGTGAAGGGACCGACCCCAATATTTCAAAAAATCTAATTTCAGGGCGCAGATCCAATCATGTAAAAAATAGTATATTGAGGGAGAATACATAGGTACTTACTCACTCATTTTGTCGGAAAATTATGGAGCACGTTTACTTGTGTCTTGTTTCTGCTACACACGAACACAATCGGTTAATTATTCGGCATTCGGCAATTCGAGAACATTTTTGAAGAAATTATTTATTTTGAAATTTAAAATAAACAACCCGTAACAACAACCTAAAACAAAATCCAACAATGCCGCCACATATTTTTATTCAAAGTGCCATCTAACCGCCGCTTCCGAACTAAATATTTACTGGACAAAAAAAATCAAGGAAGTTGCAGACGGCTGGCGTCAATGAAATCGGGACACCGAGTAGCTGCGCCGATATGTAGGCAACCGATCATACACCAATTTGTGTGCTGGCGTGAACGGACTTTGGCAAAGCCGACTGGATATGTTCTGACGGCTCAAAAATTTGTCAAAATATCAACCTTTTTACTTGTCTTTTGTGGAAAAAATCGTTTAAAAAGTGTTTATTTCCAATTAATTCATGGATATATTAGCGTGCTTTAGTAATATTTGTGTCGATGAGTGCTTCAACTGTGATTGTATTGTGATTGATGCCAAAAATTAGTGTTATTCAAAAAAGCATTAGAATCCGGCAGCAACCAGATCTGAAGACACCAATATCTGCAGCCAAAACAGCTTCGGCAACACGTATAAGAGCAACCAAAATGTTACCATTATAAAATAAATAATACGAACAAATTTAATATTGAAATAATAACTGCTCTTTATTTTTACAATATGAGGGCATATGAGGGTGAAAAGGTGAGAGTGCCTCTATTCAGGGACCGCGGCACTGGTAATTATTCTCTTATCATTTCTTATGAATTGAATAGATTTTCCTTCGATCTTCAATACATTAGTATCATTTCAATAATCTGTTAAAAAGAAATTTTTATGTAAGTAAATGATACACGAGTTTACTTGCTTAACTATTCTCACACGCTTGCGCAGAAATTTGAAGAGGAAGAGGCACCAAAAGAGGCTTAAAAACTTCCAGTATCTTGCAAACATACACACCATAAGCATGGACTTGTGATTGAATCTTTCATATTGTACAGCACTCATCAACACAAAGATCACTAAAATTAACTTGATTTTCCGTGAATTATTTGTAAAGAAACACTTTTTACTCGATTTTTGTCAAAAAACTCAAGTGAATAGTTTGACATTGTGACATATTTTTGAGATATCAGCAAATATCCAGACGCCTGTGGCAGAGCCCGTTCACGCCGGCACTAAAATTTGATGTAAGTCTGGTTGCCTGCATCCGGCGCAGCTAATCGAGGTGTCCCGATTTCATTGACGCTTAGTGTACTAATGTAACCATGTAGTTTGATAATGAGTGACGTTTCAGGCACCTCGATTGTTATGAAAAGTGACACTTTTCAATGTGGACGTCGAATTTTTTTATTATTAAATTGTGGCTTTGGATTTTTGTTAAAAAATTCACATAAGCATCAGAATCCTCAGTGATTTGATGGCGAAATATTAATTTACGTTAAAATTTATACAAGAAAGGCTTTAAGGGTGGCGTCTGCGGTAGAATTGCTATTTTTGATCGCCAGAGGCGCTGGTAAATCGTGAAATATCCCCCGCCACCCATTCACAGGAGGGGTAGATATGACACAAGAGGATAAAAAAATACCTTCTTAATTGTTGAATACCGTAGTATCAGATAAGCTATTTTGAAAAATACATGAAAATACCTCATTATTGAAATCAGCAGCATTGCCACATTGTGCCGCATGAAGTTGGTCCTAGAGATTTCTAAAAAACGACTTTCGGGCTCTTTGCGAGCTAACAGACAAGGGTTTAGGCATAGGTTTAGGCTTAGGTAACTTTTCTCCGTATGTACTTTTATAATTACTATACAGGGTGCCCCAAAATAATCGGATGTCTGTTTTAGCTCATTCTGAGACGAAATTTTTTGTCGATATGTCAAAAATTCAAAAAAAAAATGAATGCTGAAAAATTGTTGGGAATACAAAAAGTTTATTCTGCTTCTACGGCCCGAATTTCAGTTTAGCAGAATAAAATCCTAACGTGAAGGAGATATTTGCTAGATTTCAATAGCGCCCCATTCCCTCCTATTCACTAGTTGTATTGCTACGTAGTAACACAGAATACTATCCAGAAGTGACAAACTGGCTCCTAGACGAGGCGGATTTTACATGCGCACGCGCGAACCTCGTAGGGATTTCCGTCAACTTGACGCACGTAACACGACTTGATTAATAAATAATTTATGTGTTTGCCACAATTTAATGCTTTTCACACTACCAAATACCGAATAATTAATACACTCCTTAATGATAATTTTGCGGATGTAACTTCTGACGGTAAATAGGCGTCATAGTTCACATTATTAAAAGTCTGCCCCTTGGAGTTATACAACCAAACATACAGATTTTGCGCGAATCACAGAAAATAACAGATATCCCTACAAAATCCTACAGGTCAAGGTCTCGAAAATTTGACACCAAAAGATCAAAGGCGGCAAGCCGAGTGTCACTTCTGGATAATATTCTGTGGGTGTAAGTTTACTATCAACAATTACTTATTACATTGTTGTTAGCAATAGACAAAAATACTTGCTATGTACAGTCCAATTTTTAAGAGAAGGATCTCACGTCACGAATTTAATAACGAGCTTCGCGCTACGTTATTGTCGAGGCAGTACATGTTAAAAAGAGACATTATGGAGAATCATGTCTTCCCAAAACTTCCATAAAAATGCATGAGAATGATGAAGATAGCTGCATAAAATACCTCTTAGTGCACAACCTCCATTCGCTGTCAGACTGAATTGTCAACTGTAAGATTGTGTCAAAAACTGATCTTGAGTGTTCTGAGGATAATTTTATTTCTGAACGACTTCGGGCCACTCTAACCTTCCCCCGATGAGTTTCTGAACGCTCTCCTGTGTGTTCTAATTACTCTTCACTTCAGAAAATGTAAAAATTCTTGCTGAACTAGCCATGACGTCATTTACAAAGGAAACATTTGCGTCACCGTTGGCGTTCGTACCACCAAAATTGATGACGTCGGTTCCTTCTTTCAAAAATTGGACTGTAGCAATTTCATTAGTGAACAGGGGGATTTGCTAACCATCAGTAGAGCATCGGCAAAATTGTATTCAGGTTTTCAGCTCCAATAAATGAGCTACGAAATCCACCATTATCGGGACATCCGGTGATTCGGGGGCATGCAGCCTGTATTATTTCCACTATTATAGAAGTATGTACTTGATAAATTTGTGCGCTTTTCCTTCTTACAGAAATGTAAATTAACAAGTGCGAGTCTCATAACATAACTAATGAGCATTGATTAGGGATTAAAAGAAAAGTCCTTCCATATAGTCTTTAGTCCATGCCCCTCCGTAACAATTCGTCGGCTTTCCGGGAGCCTTAATTGAGCTTGCCTACATTCGTTTTGTTTTACCTCACAGAGACAATATGTGGACATAACTCTTTAGCCAGGTGTCATTTATTTCTCTATCCAAACGACTGTTTTATCTCCGCCAGGTAGGTACAGATGTTAATATTTATGTTTGATTAAAGCGTCAAGATTCAAACACAATCGGTCCTCCGGAAACCAACTAACTCTTCCATTATGCATACCTAATCTAAGCCGCCTTTAAGATGTGAAAGTCGCGAATAATGTTGACCGTTAACTTGAAGCTGCAATAAATGTGATTAATTGTTCAGGATGTTTAAAGTGACACTCAAATGCCGCTTAATGGACACTTTAATTATAAATATACAGGCTGTTTGATAAAAACTCCAGAACGCCATAGTTTCTTTGGTTGTCATCCGATTTCAAAAACCCATTAACAAAAAATGATTTATTTTTCATGCTCTACGAATAGGTTTTGCCGCCAAAATTTTTCCTCCAACTTCTTTTTTCAACATTGGTAAATTTAACTTTTTTAATAATAAAATGCGATTATTTCCAATTCAAAGTTGAAGTAGACATTTTTTTCTATACCATCGGTCAATAAAAAAGTTGATTTTCCTCAATAATCATCAGAAAAACGTAAAAAAATGATTCGCCAGATTCGGTCGGATTACACAAAAAACGTCATTTTCACGTTTGCTGTGGAATCCAAAGCACTCCTGAAACTGACATTTCTTAAAATTTAATTCAAATCGGGCGAAACTTTTTATGCGTTTTCTTGGATAAACATTGAAAAAATTACCACTTTCTACATACCATAGTAAATAGAAAAATATATACTTCAATTTTGAATTAAAAGTAATCGTACTTTATTCTTAAAAATTTTAATTTACCAATGTTAAAAAAAGAAGTTGAGGGAAAAAATTTGGTAACAAGCTCTATTCGTAGTGCATGAAACATAAATAATTTTCTGTTGATGGGTTTTTGAAATTAGATCACAACCAAAGAAACTGTGGCGTTCTGGAGTTTTTATCAAACAGCCTGTATACAGGGTGATTCAAAATTGTTGGACCAACGCTTCAGGGCAGATTCTTCTCGTCAAAATAGTAATAAAAGTTCTTATAAAGGGGGGTCCGCAAATGGTCAATAAGGGAGTTATTAGGCCTCAAAGTCTGCTGGTGGCCAATTTATTTTCGCTTATAACTCGCTTAATTTATGGTTTAGAACTTTCAGATTTGGTATATGAGGAAAACAATTGGAAAACTAAACGTTAAATACTTTGGTGATCCATGAATACCGTGGTAAGTGATTAAACGAACCAAAAAAGAGGTCATCGGCTAATAAAAATCAGGATTATTTTGTGGCAGAAAGTATTTTGACTGTTTTTAGTGATTTTCCAGCATCAGTGTACTTTTTGAATTTTAAAAATGTAGGGGTACCTCAGTGCAAATGTGAGTAGTTTTCGAGATATTCGTTATTTTATGAGCATTTGCATGTAGGGTGTCGGTAGCCGGAGCGGCCGACAAGAATGAGACCAACAATCGTTTCTAAATAAACAGAAATATTAAAAACTTTGTACATTCGTCGTCAAAAAAAAATTACTTTTGATTTCGGAAAGTTCGAAAATAACAGAGGGCCTTTCATGTAATCAGTATTTGTTTTGATGTAAAAACTCAACGTGGGCCTAATTTTCAAATTTAAAATTACCTCCGATTTTCGGTTCTGTGGCATTTTTCTCCGAACGGTCGTTTAATAATTTGAACTTTTTACGATGAATGTACAAAAATTTAAATAAGGTTTGTTTATTTAGAAACGATTGTTGGTCTCATTCTTGCCGGCCGCTCCGGCTACTGACACCCTTCCTGCAGAAGTTGATAAAATAACGAATATCTCGAAAACTACTCACATTTGCACTGAGGTACCCCTACATTTTGAAAATTCAAAAAGTACACTGATGCTGGAAAATCACTAGAAACAGTCCAAATGCTTTCTGCCACAAAATAATCCTGATTTTT
Organism: Salpingus planirostris; assembly: GCA_949788335.1. Classification (NCBI taxonomy): domain Eukaryota; kingdom Metazoa; phylum Arthropoda; class Insecta; order Coleoptera; family Salpingidae; genus Salpingus; species Salpingus planirostris. The sequence continues at coordinate 3,690,477 of OX460917.1, read as the reverse complement.
ATTAGCCGATGACCTCTTTTTTGGTTCGTTTAATCACTTACCACGGTATTCATGGGTCAACAAAGGATTCAAAGTTTAGTTTTTCAATTGTTTTCCTCATATTCCAAACCAGAAAGTTCTAAACCATAAATTAAGCGAGTTATGAGCGAAAATAAATTGGCCACCAGCAGACTTTGAGGCCTAATAACTCCCTTATTGACCATTTGCGGACCCCCCTTTATAAGAACTTTTATTACTATTTTGACGAGAGGAATCTGCCCTGAAGCGTTGGTCCAACAATTTTGAATCACCCTGTATACCTAGTCATTTTTACTCAGTCATCAAGAAAGCAAAACACGACTTAAATAGTGGTGAGTCTCTTCACGAGCCTCAGTTTCAAATTTTAAGGGGGTACATACGGACATCTTTGAATTTCGCGCCAAAATGAACAACGGTTAATTATTAAAACGGTGTTACCTATTTTAATAATTTTGATGATAAATCGAAGACATTCCTTATCTGGTTAACATAACACTGTATAATTATTTTTCGTCGGTCATAACGTTCGAAATTTACAATATAATGATATTTTAACCGGATAATGATAATAAGTACCTATGTACCAAAAAAATTTTCACAATCGGCAGCTTCGTTTCCAAAATTAACCGTTGGTTGCTCTTATGGCCGAATAACATTGTGCGGAGCCACCTTAAGGGTGAATGTTGAGATTGAATCCAGTTAAATTAAAAATTGATTGAATTAGAAAACATTGGTCTTCATTCATTGGTACAATAATTGAATTGCACCACATTTGAAAATTCCGAGGAAAATTCACACTTCCCTCGCTTTCTGATGATATTTTTAATTCTACACTGATCCACAAAATCTAGGATCGCTCCTAAACGACCAATTTTAACGATTTTTGAACAATACAAAACTCCTGTCATGTGGAGGAAAAAAGTTACAAATGAAACGGTACCTTATAGTCGAGTCCTCTGTAACTTTCAATTGTATTAAAATATTACCTTTTGGGGTCGATTGCATCATCGTCACTTAACCTTGGCAACTATCGATGACAACAATTGTAGGTCTAAGCTCTTTTTAAATTTTAAGTGACGAAGGTGGCAATTACGTATAACTCTCAATTAAATTTAGTTTGAAAATACTCAACTGCTGTTGGGGCCTCGACAAAATTTTACTAACATTTTTGTCTTGGAATGTCGTCAGGAATCCGCCATTACTGGGTCATGCGGTGATTTTGGGACACCCTGTATAAATTTTGTGTGCATTGATATAGCGGGAGCCAAATAAAAATGAATTCGTCTTCTTTTTTCTAAATGGTTAATTTTATCCCTAATGCCCCCTTATTCATACAATTTTATAAGTTTTCACTCGACTGTGAGGAAAAAAACATATTCGGGAACATTTTATTTGTATAATTTGAAACATTGAAAAGTCCAGTTGGGCGCCTCATACCCATAGCCTACCTCAAAAGAATTATTCAATAAACTCCTGTTAGAATATAAGATTAGAAGATTAATAGAATATTATTAGGTGAGCGTGTTTTGGTAGCTTTTATTCGCGAGTTTGAAAAACTTACGCCACGAGCGCCAGCGAGTGGCGTAATTCAAACGAGCGAATAAAAGCCAAAACACGCGAGCTTAATACTATGCTTTATCCACTCCAAAACAGTTAAAACGGCTCTCGAAAATTCGCTCAACTTTCAAATTTCATTCAAAACAGCTGTGACGGACAGAATGTAGTGTTGTCAGATCGGCGCCGATTTGTGAGCTGCGAACAGTGCGAAGGGAACTGTTATAAGTGTCATACCTTCATTCATAGCTCTTTCTGGATATTTCAGGTATCTGGTATCTCCGGAGCCGTTCCTATAAGCTCGTCTCCATTTTCACTATCACTTATATCATTCATATGCATATTTTCAATTAAACGATCAAGTAATTTTCGACACTCCACCACTCGTAACAATTATTCAAACAAATGGTCGCCATTTTTGAATGTCAATTTCGCGATTGTTGCGCTGTTGCCAATTGTACCTGAAAATCGCTCTATTCTGATTGGCCACAGCCAATGCAATAATGATCCCATTAATCGCTGGAAATGTCACTTTATTTCATCGAACTGTGATCTATATCAATAACGCCACCCATTATTACCAAAAATTTCTAATAATAATAGTATGATTATTATCTAGGAGTGGATAAAAATAAATTGAACCAGAAATAAATGGAATAGAGATTATTTGTAAATTAAGACTAAGATTATCATTCAATAACTTATAATTATTCATTCAGTTTATAAATTCGTGATCGCGACGTGATTTGAAAATGAAGTCAAATGCGGCTTGTTCGAAAACAAGATTAGGAATTCATATTTATAAATGAACCGGTTAGAGTCAATATGTTTTTTCAATTTTAAATTAGTTTGTTATAAGTACATCTAAATCAGAATTTTATGTTGGAGAATTGTGCATACCGAATAATGACAAGCCAGGCGGATCTATTTCCAGTCGTGTTATAACCACAGTGTAATACTACCATTTTGGAAGCAACAAAGGTATCTATCAAAGGAACGGTAGGTAATTCAAAGGATCGAATTAATCGGGATATCAAATAAATCCTACTTAAAAAAAGACATGTCCATGTCACGTGATTGTCAACAATGTACAATGTTAACTTTTGTAACTGCGCATGATCGGTGAAATCAGGCTGGTGAATGTATTTTTGGTTGCATATAACGCAAGACTGATGGAGTTTTGACTGATTTCGATGTGCAGCGGGCGCCGTGGAGCGGAGCACAGTAGGTATTCACGCACCGCGCTTTCTTCTAATCCCGCGAGTTAGAAAGAGGTGCACTGCGTTCCGTTTACTCGACGGTTGTTCGTAAGTTCGTTGCGTCGTGGTTAATTTCATTATTTTTAGGTTAGGGTTCAGTCCTGTCGTTTTTGTTTCCCTGGTGAAAATATTGTTTCATTGAAATGAAATAGAAATAGATATTTGTGTATCTAGGGCGCAAAGTATATCATTGGCGCTTGAGGAGAGCGCCAATGATACTTTGCGCCAGAGGTGCACACAATATTTTTTCTACAAATACTATGAAAAAGTTACCACGCATTCATTTTCAAAAAAATTATAATTTTTTGAGCAGGCGGCATTGTGAATAATTAATTCGAATCCATGGAGAAGTTGTCAACAAAATTTGTATTTGCATTTCACGTAAATTTTTGTGCGCCGTTAAAAAATTGTGCCAAAAAGCCGTGTATCTTCAGATAATCGCTTGAAATCTGTTAAAGTGGGTGATGAAAGTGACGATAATGACAATGATCTCCTGCATTTAATTTTAATGGTTGTGAAGTTTCCAATTATATACGTTCAATTTTGAAAATAAATGGTTGGTTAATGAATCAATTTTCTTGTAGAACACAGATTTTCAGAAAAATATTACTCGAATCACCATGTCTTAGGGCGCAAAAATTAATTTTGCGCCCTAGGGCGCGAATCACCTCTTTTGCGCCCTAAAAATTGATCGCAAAGTTTGACTTTTCATAGTATTTGTAGAAAAAAGATATTCGGGCTATCCGTGAGCCAACAGACATCGCACCGACCACGAAACTCGCCAATTGTTGAACACCCTGTACATATTTGTTTAAATTACGACATAACCTTTAAATGAAATTCTTTTCATTTTCCGCCTGTTGCCTGTAAAATTAGATGGCATGATAGCTGCGAATGATCCAGTATAATTTGGTAATAGTTAATAATCGGTGAACGTGAGAATAGGAAAATTTGGAAGCAGACAAGTCAAATGACGGACTAAACCAAGGTATGAACCCGGGTAATTCACATGTAAAAAACAGTGTGATTTTATTACATAATTATGTATTCAGAAAACTATGATGTTGCAGAAGACTTATAAATAAAAATAACAACAATTTTGATTTAACGCGCGCGTAGCGCGCTTAGATTGTCTAGTAAATATAAATTAACTTTATTATTAATTTTTATTTAACTTTATTAACCATAAAACTGCATGAAAATCCGACAAGGAAAACGATTATTGGCCATTTTATTTTTTCCAGAAATTCAACATACCATATGGTACCCTAGTAGCACACAAACGTTTGTTAAACATTTTGAATGTAACTTATCCATACCATGAAACGACATATCATATAGAGTGATACCATATACTGGCAACTTTGTTTTTCAACGTAAACGAACATTTCTTAAATATTGTCGTCATAACATTTTAAGAATATTATAGTATAATATCTTAATAGCATTTGAATTGATATATTTCTGAACATATATTTATTCAATATTGATATAAAATATTAATATAAACGGTTAAAAGGTACCATCGTTTAGGTCCACTTTTGCATAATGTCTCACACAACCAGTGCACAACGACCCAATAGTTTTGGGCCTTTGGTAGATGTTTCCAGAGTCATTATGGCCTATTGACCACCCGTTTCGTATGAGGCGCCAAACTGGACTTTTCAAAGATTCAAATTATAGAAATAAAATGTTCCCGAATATATTTTTTTTCTTCAATGTTGAGTGAAAACTTATAAATTGCATAAATAAGGGGGAATTATGGATAAAATTCATCATTTGGAGAGAAGAAAGTAGATTTATTTTTATTTGGCTCCCACTATATAAATGCACACAAAATTTATATATTAGCACACTTTCTCGTTCCCGTTTAGGGCAACAGATGGCGAGCTCCGTATTTTCTCAATCTAGCAACAGTGTCCCCTGTCTACTGACAATTAGTTGTCTTAACAGTTGACAGTCGTTCGCAAGTCAGGTAAAAGTTGGAAATGACTTAGGGATCTTGGATAATGACAAGTAAAAGTCACTAGAACGAGAACTCGCTGTACCGCGCCATCTGTTGCGCTTTACAGGAACGAGAATCTGAGCTGATATATAAATTTTGTGTGCATTTAAATATTAGAAGTCGCATGAGGAATAAGGCAACGAACAAAAATAGATTTGTCTTTTTTTCTCTAAATGATGAATTTTATCAATAATTTGCCCTTATTCTTGTCATTTATCAGTTTTCACTTACCTTTGCCGAAAAAAAAATTTACTTGGGAACATTTTATTCTATAATTTGAAACTTTGAAAAGTCCGGTTTGGCGCCTCATAGACTTTAAGTTGATATTTATATATTTTAAACAGAATATTTTTGGAATATCGATCTTAGGTATTATTAGTTTTTCAACATATGAATCTAAGATCAATGTTAAATCAATATTTAAACAATATTTGGTGATACTAGGGTACCATCATTGTTATCCAAATGCGTTTTTCGAATTTGACTGACTTCACGGATGAGGTTCCGATAATGAGGAAAAACTTTTTTATTCTTGATTTTTCAAAAAAAAAATCATTCCTGATAAAATCGTCTGCTTGTTCTCAAACCCCGGAAAACCATTATACCTATAGTCTATCCAAGATAAATTGAACATCACGTGACCCCAAAGTACCAGATAAATACCTGTCATTAGTCAATGGTTATCAATGTTTTTCATTTAAATTTTGCTAAGCAACTTTAGGTCACGTGATGTTCAGTTTATCGACTTTTGGCATAGTGCCCTGTTGCCAGCGTGAGTATTGTGACCTGTCAAACATACAGGCTGATTCAATTTTGTGGGGTCAACGCCAGATTCCTCTCGTCAAAATAGTGAGAAAATTCCCTATAGAGGGGGCTCCGCAAGTGGTCAATAAGGGAGTTATTAGGCCTCAAAGTCTGCTGGTGGCCAATTTATTTTCGCTTATAAGTCGCTTATTTTATGGTTTAGAACTTTCAGGTTTGGTATATGAAGAAAACAATTGAAAAACTAAATGTTGAATCCTTTGGTGAACCATGAATACCGTGGTAAGTGATTAAACGAACAAAAAAGAAGTCATCGGCAGATAATAATCACGATTATTTTGTGGAGGAAAGTATTTTGACTGTCTCTTGTGATGTTTCAGCTTCATTGTATTTTTTCAATTTTAAAAATGTGGGGGTACCTCAGTGCAAATGTGTGTAGTTTTCGAGATAGGTATTAGTTATTTTATGAGTTTTTGCATGTAGGGTGTCGGTAGCCGGAGCGGCCGACAAGAATGAGACCAACAATTACTTAAACAATTATTTAAAAATTTTTACGTTCGTCGTCAAATTTTGATTTCGGAACAATCAAAAAGAACAGAGGGCCTTCCGTGTAATCAGTATTAGTTTTTACGCGTAAAAACTCAACGTGAACTTACTTTCGGATTTTAAAATTATCTCTGATTTTCGGTTTTGTGGCATTTTTCTGTGAGCGGTGGTTTCATAGTTTGAAGTTTTTACGGTGAATGTACAAAATTTTTAAAAATTCTGTTTATTTAGAAACGATTGTTGGTCTCATTCTTGTCGTCCGCTCCGGCTACGGACATCCTTCCTGCAGAAGTTGCTAAAATAACGAATATCTTGAAAACTACTAACATTTGCACTAACATTTTTTTAATCGAAAAAGTACACAGAATCTGTCAAATTCTTTAAAACGATCAAAATACTTTACGTCACAAAATAATCGTGATTTTTATCTGCCGATGACCTCTTTTTTGGTTCGTTCACTTACCACGGTATTCATGGGTCACCAAAGGATTCAACGTTTTTCAATTGTTTTCTTCATATACCCAACCTGAAAGTTCTAAACTATAAAATAAGCGAGTTATAAGCGAAAATAAATTGGCCACCAGCAGACTTTGAGGCCTAATAACTCCCTTATTGACCACTTGCGGACCCCACATTATAGGGAATTTTCTTACTATTTTGGCCCTGGAGCGTTGGCCCCACAATTTTGAATCAGCCTGTATTGTACACGCCCGCCAATACTAAAATGCCATACGTATTTTTGCTTCCTTACATCCAGGGAGGCTAATCGCGGTGTCCCCAATTTTGTGACGGCAAGTGTACTCGCCCAAACTTATTTTAATTTACACGTGACCCCCAAATTACCGACCTGACAAATTGTCATTTACAAATGGTTAACAAAGTTTATCTACGACTGCTATGTATATTGCCAAAAATACTACTGTCTACTTGACACGTAAGTATGTGATTTTGATACTGAGTCATTACAAATAATTCTATTTAATTTTAATAAATTTTCAATGTTTAATGCACTTTATTCCGAATGCAGTCGTAGGTAATATGTAGTTATTTTTAGCATAAATACCGAACACTATTTTTCTACCGACTTTATTAAAGGTAGGCAAAGATAAGGTAGGTAAAAACGCGTAAAATGGATGAAAATGCGTTTCAATTCAGTATTCAGTAGTCTAGGTGTTTCTGAACCATCGTTTACATAGTTACTCCGTTTGCGTATTGCTACCGCAGGTTGCCGATTGTTACTTGACTTTTCTTTACGAACTGTCAGTTAACTTTTTTCATCACTGGAGATGAAATATGACGTTTTTAACAGCTGTCAGAAAGCCTACTTTTAATATAGTCTGTAGAAAAAGTGTAGTATATTTCGCGAGATGTAACGTAATTACGCGACTCGCGGCGTTAGGTACACACCCGCCGCTCAGTCGTAATGTGCTACTTACATCTTTTGTAATATAATATACTATTTCTCATTACATTTTAGTTAGCAACGTAGGTCACGTGTTCATGAAAGTATTTTGCGACGATCATAGGTAATTTACAAAAACTAACGGTACAATAGCAGTGCTATTTTTTGTTTCTTAACTACGGGTAAAGATAACAATATAATGGCCCTAATTATTGAACTTTGAAAATTAAATGAAAAAACTCCAAATATGAGGAGCGTATAAAATTTATTGAATGAATGACGTACCCTTTGATAACCCGGGCTACTACCTACTTTACTCTTGAATTTTGTACACATAAGTTCTAAAAATTCCAGTTGATTCCATTAGTAAATTCAACATTTCCGCAATCACAGCTACAATATTTACGTGTAGGTATTATCAATATAGGACATTTTCGTTTCGTGTTATTTTAATCAACTTCCTTTTAAGTCAAAGTTTAATAGAATATTATTAGGTGAGCGTGTTTTGGTAGCTTTTATTCGCGAGTTTGAAAAACTTACGCCACGAGCGCCAGCGAGTGGCGTAATTCAAACGAGCGAATAAAAGCCAAAACACGCGAGCTTAATACTATGCTTTATCCACTCCAAAACAGTTAAAACGGCTCTCGAAAATTCGCTCAACTTTCAAATTTCATTCAAAACAGCTGTGACGGACAGAATGTAGTGTTGTCAGATCGGCGCAGATTTGTGAGCTGCGAACAGTGCGAAGGGAACTGTTATAAGTGTCATACCTTCATTCATAGCTCTTTCTGGATATTTCAGGTATCTGGTATCTCCGGAGCCGTTCCTATAAGCTCGTCTCCATTTTCACAATCACTTATATCATTCATATGCATATTTTCAATTAAACGATCAAGTAATTTTCGACACTTCACCACTCGTAACAATTATTCAAACAAATTGTCGCCATTTTTTAATGTCAATTTCGCGATTGTTGCGCTGTTGCCAATTGTACCTGAAAATCGCTCTATTCTGATTGGCCACAGCCAATGCAATAATGATCCCATTAATCGCTGGAAATGTCACTTTATTTCATCGAACTGTGATCTATATCAATAACGCCACCCATTATTACCAAAAATTTCTAATAATAATAGTATGATTATTATCTAGGAGTGGATAAACTCATTTTTCAAACATGACGGATACATTGAAAAAGTTCTAATCGCGAAAAATTATTCAATTTGAAACATCAACAAAAAACAAAAAGAAAACAAAATATAAAGGGCAATGGTCTTGATATTCTCGTGCTTTGCCTTCAATTTTATCAAGAGAATAACCCGTATTTGCAATATTAATAAAAATAGTTTATAAAACTTCTAATTCAATTTTTAAGGAAGAATGAAATAATGGACATAATCAGGTCACGGTTTTAATTCTATTCGTGTGGTGCACATTTGTACCACACACAGAAGAGTCTGTATTATGATATAATATTAACCCTGGCCTTTATTTGTGGACGAAACGCGATATGATTATGTATACAGACTGCCTAATACTATTTCTAGAAAATCCCGGTATCATTAGCAGATGAATGAATTATGCAACTCTATGGAGTCATTTTGTGTCTAGCTTTTAATTTTAAAACGTTTTCTAAAATTGTAGCGTACTCCAGACATTGAAAAATCTATAAATAAACAAAGTGAAATGTCTAGGAGACGTAACTGGGAAACCTAAGGTACCCAAGTAACTACATTATGCATAAATACTTCGTGAGTTGCGGCTGAATTATACGTTGAGGTCATATAGGTATTCATATTCACCGATTTAAACTTTCAACAATTTTTTCCACTATGAATAATAAGTAGATTATTGTTTATATGTCGCAGAAATGTGCATTTTTATGACTGGCGATTTCTATTCAAACGAAGAAAAATGTTTCAATTATCTAACTCAATGACCTCTCATGAGAAAACATAAGTATTAGTTTATTATGTGTGAGCAGAGAGAAAAAAGAGTATATACCTACTCCCTGGTGTGAGTGAAAGTTGTTGATTTTCGGGCGGATCTATTGGTGGAATATCGTTCTGTAGGAAACCCTTCTTGATACTATTTGGAATTACTTATAATAAATTTATTAATAAGCAGTTTCTTCATAAAGAGTAGCGTTCAATAATGACTGTAATCGGTGTACGGTGTGGATTCGAAATCTGATGACGTCCAGGCCTGGACCAATTCGAATAATCGATTTTCAAGCCGAAAACGGACGTCCATTGGACGTCCAGAAACAAGCGTTTTCAGACGATCGAATTTCGGGTCGAAAACGGACTATGTCGGACGATACTTTATAGAAACTTCAATTCTCGTAATTCAATCTATCCTATATGAATTCTGATCGAAATTCCTAATTATTTTATTTTTGATAGATTTGCTGGCGGTAATCAGTTGGTAAGATTAATATAAAACTTGTACCACCAGCCGTTCATTTAATTTTTATTAAAACAAAAATTCGACTTTTGTTTCTTATTAATACAAAAGTGGTGACAACCAATGTGTAATTTTTAAGTGATTAGTTATATGTCAATATTCAATCATTTATTGCGAGAAATCTATTGCTGTAATTATTCGAATGCCGAATAGTTTATAATTATAATCATATGGTTGAGAATTAAGATCAAATAAGTAACCGAGAGAAAGAAATAAAATAATAAATAACAAAATGCATCGTCCAGAAACGGTCCATAAATGGTCCAGAGCAAAGATTATCTCCCCAAGATGGGTTACTTGGCCGAAAAATTAATCCCGATACCGATGGCGGGAATAGTTCGGGAAGTCGGTTTCAGAGAGCGTTACTTTCGCTTGATTTCCTGCAGTTTTTTTCAATTCCTTACTTGACAAAAATTCAATTAGATGGCGGTATCAAAAAGCCAGGCGGTGGTGATCAAGAAAATAGGTGGCGGTGATCAAAATTGTCACTGTTGTTATGATGATGATTTATTTTCATTTTATTTCTGAGTTATGAAAATTTGTGAAGTCATGAAACGTTATTGTGGCGCGTCTACGTTGTATTATTCATGGAAGTCAGTTTCATCTTGATGCAGAATCGTCTCTGTTCACAGTGAGTGTGTTTAAAATAATTCTGAACGGGATTTTGTCAATTAACTGAAATTTTTCTGGTGTGTACATTAGATTTCCTCGGCTCAAATAAAGAGTACAGCGAATAATACTGCGATACATTCTGCAAAGCCCCCAAGTATTTTCAAATTTTCAAACTGTTTGAATTATGGACACCGACACTGCAAAATTTTCATCAGTGCAAGAACGGCAAACTCGACTGCAAAGGATCTGAATTGGTTGAACAATTCATGGAACCGCTCATCTTTCGGCTTGTATTCCGGATACACATAAATTCTAGTGACAAAATTATTTGTGGCAAAAGTTTTAATATATTTTTTTGATTCTATTAGTAGTTAACTCGTTTTTCTAGAATAATGATTGTAAGTTTATGTTCAAAATATTTCAATTAACCTTGTAAATTCGATTATTTTCGATAATAACGAGAAAAATTGAATTTGAAGGTGGGCATAAACCGGTGTGCCTGTGCGGTGCACTTATGAAAAAATAAAAAATTATAAATATTAAAATTTACAAAGTGGGCTATGCGAGAATACGTCGATTGTATCCTAGAAACGGATTTATAGTGGCGGCATCTACAGCCGCCAGGGGCGTCGGATATTTCCGGATGATCCTTCGTGCCGCAATTATCGGGATTAAAAAATCAAACGTGCTCTTGCCAATCTTGAGGGATTTATCTATGGTCCAGAGTTATAAGTCGCTAACGCTCGGTTAAAATCACTAACTATAAGTAGACGATTCATTCCATCATAGAACATGTATTTCCGTACTCTGAGTTGATAATGATTTCTAATTGCGCCCAATAAACCTGCTAGTTATGTATTGTAGTATGTATCATAATCGTCAATGTGTCTAATGAAATATCCCTCATCAAATGTATCAATATAGATAATTAAAAATTGCACGATCTCATAAATCAAAATTTTACAAATTATTCTGAAAATGCCTCACAATAATTTTTGGTTTGTTTCAATATCCAATTCAATTCTCAGCAAATTGAATTCAATTTTTGTTTGATAAATCCCGGAGAGTCCAAAAGTGCTTTTTAGAACTATCCAGGACCAATGCTTGATGGTGATGGAAAACCACAATTTGATGGCAATGCTGTTGATTTCAATAATTCATAGCAACTGCCTGGAAGAACGTTGTGGTTTGAAAAAAAAATTAAGCCGTGACTTTGACATTGTCATTTTCAATACTGCCACAGGTTCTTTCCGGCAGTCGCTATGAAAAGATATTTTCAAACACCCTGTAGAAAACACCCTGTATTATAATAGAACACGAAGAAGGTGAGTTATGGCGTTAACCTCATAATTTTCACAATCACCTACTTCAGTTCTTCCATAGATTATATCAATGCATCGTAAGAATTAACATGTATATGTATGTAAAGCAAAGCAATATTGGTACTTTTATGGCTTTGGTACTTACGCATGCAGCGTATCGAGGACAGGCCATAAATTAGGTTCGCACATGTATGAACCTCATGGGCATAATCATCAATCAGATTTTAATTAATTGAAATAATCGTTCAATTGCAGATGCACCTCGGGTAATCGTTAAAATCGAAAATAACCGTCTTAACGTACAGCAAATAAAGCCATAAATTTCGATACGATTGGTTAGAACCTACAAATTATTTCGTGGGTTCCTGTAGGGTGTTTAGAAAGTTCTCGACGGATTACATTATTATGGGTATTATTAGGATGTGGGATGCGGGCATATGAGGTACATGTTGAAACAAATTGCCCGAGCATTATGTGTAATTAAAGACAGGGCGATAAATTTGAGTATCATAGCTCGTTTTGGGCCAAATTGATATCCATTTGTTGCGTCATTAAAACGAACGCATTTCAGTGCTGGCAAGTCATTAAGGGTAATAACTGAAACTGAACTTTGTGGGTGGATCTATGTATGTAGGTATGTATACGTACTTCCACTTAACAATTTAAACCTGTGTTCTTATAAATCAAACGACAGACGTAAGCATAAGTTGTACCGCATGATTTATTGTTTGTATTTGGTATTCCTTTAGAGTAGGTGTTGAAACCTTCTGGCTGTGCTACCCCTTTAGTTAAAAATGTTTATCTGTGCGTACATTTAAATTGCTTTATCGCTTTTTCTCTCTATCCGATATACACCAAATCGATGTCACGGACATCAGGACAAATTTAAAATCATGAACTGGATCCTTTATATATATTTAAAGTTAACCTACATTCCGGGCTCTTCTTCATATCATGTTTCCAATTGTCTCAATATACTATCTACCTAGCGATCAATTGTTATAATGATTAAGTAAAGGGTGATTGCTTTTTAGCGTGGTAGAACTTTGAATTTGGATAAAACACCTAAGTGCAATACACATACAATACGTACAATAAGCCACCAGAATTTTGATTCTAATTAATCAACAATGTTATGCCATTTAGGCGAGCATTTAGGTCTTATTGTCACCTCTGATTCAAGTACCAAGTAGCGATAACCGGCGGTTAAATACAGGGTGTCCCAAAACCACCGACTGGCCGGGCACTGTTGCATTCCTTACCTCATTCTGAGACGAAAACCTTTTTGTCGATGTGTCAAAAATTTATGCTACAAAATTGTAAGAAAGGCATTTTGACTGCAAAAAAGTGGCACACTGTATCAACTTCGAATAATTATAGAAGTTTATTCTGGTTGTTCTAATTTTACTAATACTTTGTAGAAGATTTTTACTGGATTTCAATAGCCTCTCATTTGCCATTGCAGCCTCGGCAAAATTATACAAAAATGAATGAATAATTTTTGTATTTTCTTTATTTCTAAAGTGTACTGAAGAAAATTGAAAATCTACGGATGCGTGGGCATCACGGATCACGGATACGGTTTCCGGTGGATAAAGCCATTGCTTAGCAACATTTTCTCATTTCCTGGTCAAGAATGCCATCCACAAATGCAGACTAGAACTTACCTATGTACCCCCATCATGAACAAAAAGTACCCCTGGCTTTCCCCTCTAGTTATACAAAAAGCTGACCTACTCTGTGCTTACAAGTAAAATAAAACTGTCCTATAAATTGTCCATTTGGCAATTAAACTTATAGGGTGCTCGAAACAGGGGCGGATCCAGCGATTTTTCTGGAGGGGGGGCGCAGACCCCCTTGACCCTTCTCTGTGTCCGTCACTGGCTGGAAACAATCAATCAATCTTTAATAGTCGGTTAATGTTTAAATTTTCATGTATTTTTTGTTTGTGTGCCAAATCAAAAAATTCGAATCAGAAATTTGGCCGGAAATTGTTCTGGAAATCTAAAATAAATTGATCTTCCCATTCAAGATTAGCGAGATTCTTACAAAACGATAAGAATAATCTAATAAATTTACAGTTAACGATTTTTCGTAGGGTTTACAGATTCATTGAATACAGAATTCTTTACATACATATTGGTGCTGATACGACAAATTACATTCATTCAACACCTTCATTTTTTGCTCTCAATCACCAATATATTGATTAAAAGTGTGGGTTAACCCATTTAATTCGGAAATAATAATTTTGAATACTAACGTAACACTAATCGGCAGAACATATTTTATACCCAGATTTTTTTCTATTGCCAATTCAAAGTTACATCACCCCAATTTATCATCCTTTTATAATCACCTTTTAGGAAGATATCTGTTATTAATGAAGAATAAATGATTTGAAAAATCGAGGGAGGAGGATGTCGTGGGATCAATTAGGTACATACATACTGGAGTTCTTCCCACGTGTACGTACCGCGTTTCCACCTATAATATATCTCACCTCACCTCCTCAAGAAATACGTTTTTCCAATCGTTTGGAATTCTATGAATACGTGCCCTTTAGGTAATGAATGCGTTAACAAAGCCGCTGCTTTATAAATAATAACCGTAATCTGCCGGCGGCGGCATTTAAAATGAATATTCTACAGATGCGAGTATGTGGGGAAAAATTTTCAGATAAGATTATCTTCACATTTACCACCCAAGATCACAATAATGACTGAAAATAATACCTATTATTGAGAATGGATAGTAATTATCATTTATGAAAAATTGTTGGAAATATTAATTAAGTATAGAAGGACAGTCGAGTGGTCGCCGAATGCGCATTCTGCGCCCGTTGCTATACACTTAGATTTTCAAGTTTTCTACCTGAAATCTTTTCACTATTCAAAATCACTCTTTGAACATCTCTCTTTTCATTCATGCGATATAAGCGAGATATCGTGATGGCGGATCATAAATTGAGACACGTACTTTTCGTATAAGCCCTATAACAAATTTTCTGGCTGATAGGGTTTATAGAAGGGTAGTATAAATAATTGCCAAACAGTTTGTAAACTTGGTATATCGTCGTACTCATTCAGCCCGCATGAAAGCTGATTTTTTTCATATTGACGGTTATGGTCAGATTTTCCCTGCCCCTGGATACCTCACGAAATATGTACAAGCACTTTTTATAGAAAGATACCTACTACGGGGTGTTGAAAAAACCCCTGTACCCCGGAATAACTCCTTTTCACTGCATTGTACCGGAAAATGTCTGGGGGAAAAGTTGTTTGTCTTCCAGGGGAGAACCGTTTCCACACAAAACTTCCTCTCACCCCTCACCCCCTAAGCAGGGGTTGGGGTAAGATGAAATTTTTTAATGTCAACTCCCATTTTTTATTGACTATTCGAGTTATCCGAATGGAAAAAGACATCTTTTGTCTGAAACATTTTTTTGTTCGGTCCCATCCTTCGCGAGTCATGGGAGGGAAAAACTTGAGATCGAGACTGCAAAACTCACCTATCATCCCCGGATTAACGCTTTTTCTCTAAATTGCACCAGAAAACGTCTGAAGAAACAGTGGTTTGTCCCCAGACATTTTCTGGTGCAATGCAGAGATGAAAAGTTATTCCGGGGTACCGGGTTTTTTTCAACACTTTAATGATAATGATATACCTAACGTAAATTATTAAAAACCCATACCAAAACTACCAACTACAAAATATGAGTGAAATTGGGGTTAATGGCGGTTCTTAACTCAGAAAAGCTACACTGCTGGACAAAAAAAACCCGGACACTTAAATTTTTAGTGTCGTAACTCCTGAACCAGAAGAGTAATTACAAAAAAAGTTCCATTTCTGTAAAGCCCCGTTCTTGGGCTATCACCAACTTGACGCGGTGTTTTATACAGATTCTCCGAGTATGTTTTACAGGGTGTCAAGTGAATGTCTGCGAAAATGTTAAAGTATGAATGAGTCCACGGTCTGGGGAGTTTGTCACATACATCTCTCGAAACGTTACTGGCATGGTACTGGAAATACAACTTGTTTTGACCAATTACAGGGTGGCCACAAAAAGCAACTTTTTGTGTCGCCGTCATTTATTAATGCACCTAAAAACGACTAACTGATGCAGGGATCTTTTTCTCAAGAAACCAGACCAATAGTGAAAGACGTAATTCAAAAATTCGATTTTTATGAAAAAAACAGCATTTTCAAGGAGCCTTTTTCCCCCTTTTTTGCACTTGAAAATTCTTGAATTCGTTAGGGCATGGACCTATCGGATATCCAACATTATCTTGCGGTATGTCCACATTTCTTCGACGGACATTTGCTCCGGTATTGTTCCAACAGCAGGTACCGTGGAGTCATCCAAACTTTAACACGTTTGCAGACATTTACGGGACTCCCTGTAAAACGTACTAAACTAATAAAACACCGCGTCTGGTAGGTGATAGCCCAAGAATGGGGCTTTACAGAAATGGCAATTTTTTTGAAATTACTCTTTTCGTTCAGGAGTTACGCCACTTTGAATTTCACTAAAAATTTTGGTGTCCGAGTTTTTTTGTCCAGCAGTGTATTTTGAAAATTCAAAAAATCGATCTTCATCATTAAGTTTTGTACACTCCCTGCACTAATTCCTTTATTTTTTTAACTTTGATGGAACTATAAAATGGAACGTCGACTCTGAGCAGAATTTGCATTTTATTTGGAAGATTAAACCATTTCTCTGGTAGATAAGGTATGGAATTGAATTTTATGAGAAATTATCACTAAGACTTTAATTCACAATTTTGTCCATATAATACAAGGAGTATAAATATAGGATCCGAGGCTTGAAATTGAATTTCTGATTGAATTTTCCACGTGAATCCTAGTCGACTATGATGAGAGTTGCTGAATGCTCATACACGTGCGCAAACGGAAAAATCGATTTTTCTCGGAAACGGTCGATTCTAGCGCTATGACTCATGAGCACCTTTTTTTTAATGTTTTTGACCAACGAGTCTCATGCTGCAGTAAAACTTTAAAAAATGTCACCCAATAAAAAGTTGTGAGAAATTCAAACTTACGTCCACCCTAAATTGTACGCTAATGGATTCTCCCAAATTCGTCGATTGCATGAGATGATGCAAGATAATATTGTGTAACTCTCTGCCAAATTCAGTTTTTCTACTGGGATTGGTTTTGGAGATATTCGAAAAAAAAAGTTTTTTTAGGGAAAACTTTGGGGACCGCTGGTTCTCATTTTAGGACCTATGCCCATATAAACTTTTTTTCATATTTTTCAACGAAGAATCACCCCCTGAAATTCTCGACAGCAATTAAGATACAGTCTGTTTACAAGGTGATTAAAAAAAAACGTAGCCCTGCTTCAGGTGCAGGTTCCCCACTCAAAATGAAGACTTTTTGCCCAAAAAGTGTTAGGTCGAAAGTGTCTGTGCGCAAAGTTACAGAGCCTCAAAGTTGAGTAGTTCAAACGATTTTTTGGTCACTGTTCAGAAACTATAGAATATTTTTTAACGCGATTTTCCAGGAAGTCAGCGCTATAGAGGTGTCACATTGTGACATGATTCATTTTCTCGGGGGCGAAGTGCCAGTCCCCTTTTACGAAGGCCCGTGTTAGATTTTCCATTAAAAGTTTTTCGCTCGCTGAAAATTTGGTATTTCAATTGCTGATTTAGATTCCAGAATCAATTCTCTCGAAAAAAGGGCCTCTTGTTTGAAGTCGCTGAGATGAACCGTTCACGAGTTATAGGCGATTTTATCGATGACTTTGTCAAATATTTTCCGATATCAAAAGTAATTTTTTTTTTGACGACGAATGTACAAAATTTTTAACATTTCTGTTTATTTAGAAACGATTGTTGGTCTCATTCTTGTCGACCGCTCCGGCTACCGACACCCTACATGCAAAAGTTCATAAAATAACAAATATCTCGAAAACTACTCACATTTGCACTGAGGTACCCCTACATTTTCAAAATTCAAAAAGTACAGTGATGCTGAAAAATCACTAAAACAGTCAAAATACTTTCTGTCACAAAATAATCCTGATTTTTATTAGCCGATGACCTCTTTTTTGGTTCGTTTAATCACTTACCACGGTATTCATGGATCACCAAAGTATTCAACGTTTAGTTTTACAATTGTTTTTCTCATATACCAAATCTGAAAGTTCTGAACCACAAATTAAGCGAGTTATAAGCGAAAATAAATTGGCCACCAGCAGACTTTGAGGCCTAATAGAGCTGTCCCAAATTCTCTGTGCCCCGGTTCGCGCAGGTTCCGAACGAAATTTCGGGCAAGTTCAGAAATGGGAGATAAAAACTGCGTTGACAGTGGCGTAACCAAGTTTGGGTTGGGGCCGAAATCAATATATCATTTATTAATTCATAAATAATGATGATATTAGATGGATAAATGATCAATAATTGACAGAAAATATTCAATTATCCATTAGACATTCAAATACCATCGAAATAATCGAATTATTATTTTCTTTATGTAATTTCAACGCAAAGGGGAAGTTTACTATCGGCGCTACTGACATTTTCCATATTGAGCCCAAGAGTTGGTTTCATTTATTAGCGTTTCGTACGAATGCGCATCTGACCTTGGGGCATAGATAATTTGGGACAGCTCTAACTCCCTTATTGACCACTTGCGGACCCCCCTTTATAGGATCTTTTATTACTATTTTGACAAGAGGAATCTGCCCTGAAGCGTTGGTCCAACAATTTTGAATCAGCCTGTATAATTACATCACAGTCATTACATAACAGTGTTCAGAATGACATACTTACGTGTCAAGTGTACAGTAGTATTTTTGACAATTTACATAGCAGTCGTAGATAAAATCGTATACGCAACTTGTCGGAAATAGTACATTATACACCCAGGTAAAGAAGTTTACCTGCGGCTCAGGATATGATATTGCCGCGAGGCAATGATGGTAATTCTCTACCGTGGTGTATATACTATTTTTTCCACTACTAGCAAAGAAAAACGAGTAATTTAGCGATTTTTAGTTTTGATAATAAAGAAAAATTACCGCAAACCATCCGAAAACATAGTGGCTTTGGTTATATTATTTACTCCTCTTAAATAATAATCCATTATTTACCCGTTTCAACAGAGGTTGTGAAAATCAACTTCACTACCTGAAAGTCAGTCAAAAATGACGTCTTCTCAAGCTAGTAGTGGAAAAAGTTTCTTTCGCGACTCATGGGTTGTACACTTACTCACAAGAAAAACGGGACACCTCTGGGGGCGCTCGCCACTCGACCTACACGAAAAGTACACCCCGGGACGAGGTTAGATATCCGCCGGTACGATACAAGTGTGCCTAGACAAGTATAAATCGACTGACACCCTTCAAGATAAACTTCATAATTATTATTCATAGATCTAGCCTCGTCCAGGGATGTACGATTCGTGTAGTTCAACTTTCGGCCGCTCGATAGATGCCCCGTTTTTCTTGTGAGTAAGTGTACAATGATCCCACTTTTTCGCGAAATATCGCACTTTTCCGACACGTTCCGTAATGTACTATTAGACACGCACTGTAGGTATATTTATAAACATTTTCCAATGGAAGACTAGTAACGATAACAAACTATTAATCATTATCTGCTAGAAAACAAACAACAATTATGTTTAAAGATGTAAGACTAAATCGTCAGCATTAACAATAAGAAATCCAGTGTTATTCATGTGCGTTCCCCATGAGGATGCAATTTATTAAGATATGAATATTATGGATCAGTTATGATTATGAAGTATTATTTATTAATTTTTGATGATTTCAAAACGTGAAGTATTGTCAGAAAAGATTTGTATGAGTAGTAGTGGCCTTTTGAAAAACTGTAAAATTTTAATGTGAGGTTTTTAGTTGGGAGAAATCGAAAAAGGATTGTAAATTAGGTATGCACTTATTGAATAGAGTGATTTACTTTATCCACTCCTAGATAATAATCATACTATTATTATTAGAAATTTTTGGTAATAATGGGTGGCGTTATTGATATAGATCACAGTTCGATGAAATAAAGTGACATTTCGAGCGATTAATGGGATCATTATTGCATTGGCTGTGGCCAATCAGAATATAGCGATTTTCAGGTACAATTGGCAACAGCGCAACAATCGCGAAATTGACATTCAAAAATGGCGACCATTTGTTTGAATAATTGTTACGAGTGGTGGAGTGTCGAAAATTACTTGATCGTTTAATTGAAAATATGTATATGAATGATATAAGTGATAGTGAAAATGGAAACGAGCTTATAGGAACGGCTCCGGAGATACCAGATACCTGAAATATCCAGAAAGAGCTATGAATGAAGGTATGACACTTATAACAGTTCCCTTCGCACTGCTCGCAGCTCACAAATCTGCGCCGATCTGACAACACTACATTCTGTCCGTCACAGCTGTTTTGAATGAAATTTGAAAGTTGAGCGAATTTTCGAGAGCCGTTTTAACTGTTTTGGAGTGGATAAAGCATAGTATTAAGCTCGCGTGTTTTGGCTTTTATTCGCTCGTTTGAATTACGCCACTCGCTGGCGCTCGTGGCGTAAGTTTTTCAAACTCATGAATAAAAGCTACCAAAACACGCTCACCTAATAATATTCTATTATTGACCTGACGGTAAAATTATTTATTTATACTCGAGAGGCATTAAATGATAATTAGAAAGTTAAGTGTGGTAATTTTGGAGAAGATTTAAATAAAAATGATAGTAGTTTGAACTTCTAGATTAGTTTGTATACCTAAATAAATCAAAACTCACAAGTCATAGTTGAGACAATTATTATTTTCGTGGGTAAACAAATAATAATTTTTTGCTTTTTTTTGTTAATTTCATCACTTTCTTATAAATAATCGAAAAGTTTGTTGACAAAGATTTGGAAAAATTAAAAAACACTGAAATCATTGACTCACCATTCAATTTTAAATTCGGTTTAGACGCGCAATTGTATTTAGACCATCACACCTTGTGGAACATTCCCTTTTGGCAACGAATTCGTTTAAATCCTACCACAACTAGTAAATAATTGTATTATTTCAAAGCAAGTTACTAAAAATAAACTTTATTTCCACACCAACTACCTTAAATTGTGGCCAAAACCTAAAATTTCTTAAATCATACGATAATATTATTCACACCACATTGTGATGCAGGGTGTCATGAAATTATATTTACAGAATTTATGGGGTGGCGGCATTACACCTAGGTTCCAGAAATTGTATGTAAATACTCTTGCAGTCGCAAATGCTTCCTATATGTACTTTGAATAGCTGTGATGAAAAGTTTATCAATAAAAAATGTTGGTTTTTTTGAGATCTACATACTGTAAATTTTTATAAACACACAACACAGGACAACAAAAAATTTATTCTCAAAATGCATTTTCCCGCATATTTCATACCACGAATTCACAAAACACAATGGGTATGGAAAACCCGAGGAAAATTCCGATCAAAACTGAATTATTTCGATAACCTTTTTAGTCTTTTACACATGTGTGGACTTATTATTAAATACAATAAATAAAAAATAGATGCGCGTGAATGTAATGAAAACAAACTTAACTCTTACATATCTGAGCAATTACAGTAATAATTACCATAAATAATAATAATAATAATAATATTTGAGAAGATGTTTAACGTTCCATTATGACAACCCTTGGACTTATTGTGCGAAATTTTTAACTGTTGATACGGGAAATATTTGTAAGTACTTATAGCGGTATTGACCTAGATGGACTGCTTTTCACCCATGTTTAAGATAAGAGCTTTCTCTCTTTTAAACACGATGAAGATTATGGTTAATTGACGCTATCTGGCCCTTCATTCAATGGGTCTGTTATCACATTATTATTGTCATTGTGGCGTATTAGAGCGATGGGCACGCACTGTCAAACCCGGAAATGCACGATAATTGCATTATAATGCAGTCTGAGGAGAGTACAGTTTGGTCTGAGGTGAGGACAGCTAACTGGCTTGACTCTGCATCCATTCTTTGGGCGCAGGATCAAAAAGAAAGAATATACGGAGTTGTGATTTCTCATTTTGTACTGTGTATAGTATATGTCTCCGCATTTATTATTTACAAGACAAGCTCGTGCTGTGCACGTGAATTCGAGCTTTAATCTTGCATAAATGGCGCCAACGAATGTCCTGACACTTCCGGATAAGTTATAATTATTATTACAGAGTCGGGCGAAATCTTTTTGAAGCTGCTTGTTATTATTACTCTCTCTTTCTCTCTCTATCTCTTATTTTTGTTGTTGGCGAAAAACATCTCTATTTTTGTACTTTCGCTAAACATGTTCATAAACAGACACATTAAATTTGAACTTATCTCTACCGTAAAATGTTTATATTTGTATTACTACCTCTCGACTGTGTTTATGTTATTGCTATTTCTCTTGTCGTATTTGCTGATGGTAATGAGGAATATCAGGAACGTATTAAGTGTAAATACAATAAACGTAATGATGTACAGCACTGTGCAGAATAAAGGCAGTTTTGGAATTCATTTGTTGGTGTTTCCGCAAGGTAGGAAAATAATTTCCCGCAATTGACACGCAAGTGTTTTTTTCCCCTAGGGATTTACAGATAGAGAGTGAGAGTGACATTTTTTGTGAATTTTGTCTCGAATGTCTACGTCTTTTTTTCATTATTACTTCTTATTACCCGTGGGTACATTAAAATTCTCGAAATTCTTCTAAGTATACACAGTTATTAATAGCAATTAACGAAGTAATTTTTTAATATCTTGGAGGTAATTTCCAGAATTTTAAGTTGGGTGGACATTTTCGGTACTTCAAAGTACCCATGGTACAAAAAAGGTTGAGCCATTTAATGGAGTGGGAAGAATTTTGCAACAATACGTATACTATTCGGGTTGTATTGATTGAGCTGAAATCCTGAAAATCTGAAAGCTGGAATTGTATAAAAAACATCATCATAATTATTGAGGTCCTTAAAATTAATCGAAAAATTGGTGAATAGCGATTTCGAGAAATGCGATTACAATAACCGCATCATAACTAACTTTAAAAGTTCCATATAAAGAACGTATATCATCAACCGAGAATTATTGTGTTATACCTTCATAGGATTTCAATGTAGCATATAACAAGATAATTCTCAGGGAACGACATATCAAGGTGGTATGAATACACGGTCACCCAAAAAACACGCATCAGCGGTGTCGACCTCATAAAAATATCAGAATAGAGCAAATTTTTAAAAAGGGTGAAACGTTTGTAGGTGTTGTGTTCCATTAATGTACCTGAGATGTTTGTGAGCTTTTCTTCATCATATAAAATTTTACTTCGTTTTATTTGCGGGTTCTGTTGAGCATTTTTGGATTTGTTTCTTATAATGCTTCCTTCTACAAGGTGTGTCATGAGACACCTTGTATATTCACACAACGCTGCTGATATAGGTACTTAAGCCTGACTTAACACGTTAACTGACACATGGTTTATTGTGCCTCAAATGCATTTTTTCACTGTGCCACAGTTAACGTGTTAATATTTGATTTGGACCCTTCATAACTTTTTATTTTTTGCTGCGGTGACCAATGATCGTCAAATTGCCATTGACTGAAATCCTTGAATTAACCAATAACGTTTTATGACATTGCACCGATCCGTACCAGAGCAAGGCGAACTAAAAAAACTGTCTGTCGGAAACTCAACCTTTTCAATCTCTTCTTCGATTTTTCGCAAATTGCCAAGATGATTCATAGGTAGCGTTATCTGAAATGTCCTCTCAAAATTTGCATCCCTCATTATCACCCGATGTAACATCAGGAAACGTCGCAGTAGAGATAATGGCCAAGAATATAAAAGTCAGCGAATATTTTGCACGTCTGAACATTGACTGTTCAACGTTATGAGATTGACCGAAACGTGTCCACTTTCGCCTTCTTTCCATAAACAAATAATCGCATGTCGCAAACAAAATACAATTATTATATAAGAAATCGAAATGGCCTTACATACTCGAGCGCACATGGTGTGTGAATGTGAAAAAAAATCGTATTTTTGGACTAGACGACAGTTCGACAGTCAACCCGAAGTTAGATAACGAGCAAATGAGCCAGCCAAGGGGGTCAGAAGTTCACCACGTGCTGGTGGTCGGTCTAGATGGAGCTCGCCCTCCTCCCATGCAGTATAGTATGTGTTTACACACATATTGCATAAAGACAACACTGAGCACACACATCTTCCCCTTATAAGATCGTTTCGTGTACATAAAATAAGTACATAATTTATGTACGGGAGTGAATATACGAAGCTTCCTCCTTATCACCGGTCCCAGGCTTAGCGAGCGAATAGCGGCTAGTGAAGTGAGGTTCTGACTCGGCTAGCCGGTTTCAAGTTTAGTCTTATATCCGAACTCGCACGGAGAGAAGCCGGTGTGCTGTGTTAAATTTTTAAACACGGACGGCACACGCATTCTTATTTTCAATTTCACTAATAATGTCTCCTATAAAATTTGCTATTTAATAATTGAAACAAAAAACACAATAAGCCATAACGTAATGTAAATGTTCCTCCGCCTTCATACATTATCAACTAAACGAAAATTATTCTAAAAAATAATTAAATGAATCGAAAGTGAAATTACTGTGACGAATTTTTGGAAAACCGAAAGTGCCCACCCCGAGCTAGGTTTCTCCAATTTAATTATAAATTTAGGTGAGTTATTACCTACTTTACTGTGATTATAGTTTAATTAGTATAATATTAGTTGATGACCTATTCGTTGAGGGTGGTTTTGTCTCGACCTGCCCCAATTAGTGAATAATTTCTCAAGGAATTTACAAGTCGTCGATCTTATTATTCAGTCAACAAGGCCGTACAGATTGTGCGCCAATCTTCTGACCATTTATTGATTAAAAATGACAAAAAAGCATGGATGACTGAAATGGCCTTTACTTTACATGTATTTGATAGTTTTATCAAATAATATTTACACCAAGAATCGAATGTTTCATAAAACCATATGTATAATACGTATATTTAATATTTAAATTAAGTATTTATTTAATTCCACCTGTTGAGAATCCTAATACAGATGATGATTTGTGTATTCAAATTTCATTTCGTTTTTCGTAGGCGCCTGTTTAATATTTTTAGAAAATGGGTGTGTGAATCAATCTGTTTTAGACGTCATTCCACCTTCCTTGAGTTATTTTTGAACTCACTGTAGACATTCTTCATCTGGGATGAGCAATTTGAATTTTAGTCTTATATAATTTTTCCCACAGGTTGTATTGAATTACGTATAAAACTTACAAAATGTATTAATTGCTGTTAATAGAGTGGAGGTATACATGCATACCATGTGTTCTGATAATGATATTTGGATTACTACATATCCGTAGATTAGAAAAATGTAATCCCATCACTATTATACGTGTTTCTATATCATATCTGCAAGATATATTTTGTCTCCACATTTTATTTTGCAATAAAATATTGTCTGGATCAGTTATAAAATAGCTCAAACATCAAACTTGAAAAAATTGATGTTTATCTCTAGACTTTAAATTTTCTTATGTTCTTGCATATGAAGGCTAATGATTTTTGCATCAAGATAAGAAAATGAAAATTTGATAAACGTAGTTCAACAACCGAATATCTCACTCTAGGTACAAATAAAATATACGTGAGGGCAATCTATTCGGGTCTAAATCTGACACTTTATTATTTAGGGCGACCTCCGTGGCGACCTTTGCGTCCTTATTAAGCCGATGAACCAAAACATACATTTTGTGATTCCGACTCAAACGTATCATAGACGTAATTTCAAAATTATGAGACGAGATTCTGACGGAGATAAAACATTGTAGATATGGAAAATTGGAATGTAATATGTGACCCTTTGGGTTTGGGATACATGAATATTTGAAATCATTTAGAAAAATAGTTACGTTCGATCGTAAGTCAAACTGTTTAAAATCAAATTGTTTTGTGAGGGGAACAACCTCAAAAGCAAAAATTTATAAAAATTCAAATCACTTGCTGAAATTTGACAAAAACACATTACTTGTAGTATTTTCCCGTAGTGGCCAAAAATAGAATTTCGTTGAATTTCGATTTAATTCCCCACAGATAAAGATGGTTTTTTTTATTTGCGGTGAACTTATTGCTTTATGAAATTCCTATAGTTGTGGCGTGATGATAATCACGAACAGAAGTGGAACTGTATAATTTATTAACGGGGCGCCTGTACACTATTTTGAGGTCTTCACGTTGTCGCCGGCTGATATCTTGCTATTTATAAACAAATTGTATAAGTAAAGTAAAAAGAAAATGCATATGAGGACAGAACAACTTTTATTTAGGCATCTCTCTTGTTCACCTTGCGGTCCTTTAGTTTATATTACGAATTTATTACATAAAGGATAACTGGTAAGCGCTAGTATGAGGTATAGTGGTACTTTATTTATACCTTTTAAAGGTAACGAAAATGACATTTCATGATCTTCATTAATTCGTCCATTCATGCAATCGCATCGTGCACAATGTACACTGGGCACTTATTTATCTATCAGTAAAGACATTTTATTTTATGCGTGTGGAGTTTCTCGAATTTATCATCTGTCTTTACTACAAGACAAATACGACGTTTATTGTGAGTTATTCCCCTTTATACTTTACTAAATTAAAAAGTCGCTTGTTTTATCGACTGCAACAATGTAGGTACTTATGCGATATTTTGCAAAGGTGTGGCCTCTCGGAAGACCCCCAAAGACGATCACCGCTTGAAAGAAAGTATTGCGCGCGAGAGAAGTACACATGGGCGGAGTTTGGTCAATCAAACAACCAATGGTATCACGTTATAACGAGTAATTGGCCAATGATGGACCTTTGTTTATGAAATTCCCGTTTTACCGATGTGTTTATTTTTCTCAAACGCTGCTAGATTATTTTAATTTTTAATTCAATTATTCCTGAAATTAGGACGTGGGCCGTTTGTTTTAATCGAATCATGGGATCGCCACAATAATTCTCTCGGAAAAGCCGATAAGATCATTTCAATAGTAAAATACACCACACACGCACTTCACAATTGATGTTGAGATTTAGTATAAAGTGTATGAAGAAAGAAAGGCCTATGGTCATATAAGGAAAAGGCGAGGTCTATTTCGGTCTCCATTCCATTGATGTATCGGCTCAGATATAACAGGAATGTCTACCCACCATGTCTGGCACTCTCTCACTTACTTATTTTAATTATATTTACATACCCACATATGTATACATTTTCCGTATTCAAAATAAAAACACTCGCATACGCAAAGAGAGGAAAATAACATTATCCTTGAAAAAAATCAAACTTAAATCATATCACGATATAAACCGTATGGCTGCATTGATTTATAATCTGGAATAGGTCTGGAGTTCGCCTCAGGTCTTCCTGCTCACAATAGGCAATAACTTTTATTAGGTAGTTGCACCGGCATCAGGTGCTCGAAATGACCTCTTAAAAAGCACTCGCGGAATAAGTTAAACCGAACAAAAAATTTGTTTGACTACTTGGACTTAATTAACCCATTCGCGTTTCACTCACCGTCCTTCTACTGCGCATGATGAAGTTAACGTTATCGTTTATTATGCATTCGCAACCCGCAATAATGAATCCGAACATTGGGTTGACATTCACCAATCTGAACAAAAACTCTTCAATCCGAAGATCAGTTCACAATTTTCCGAAAACTATGGGCGATTTTGGAGAGCCGATAAGAAAAGTGTGGATATTTTTTCCTTCTTCTTTCTCATAAGAACTTTTCGACTTCATTGATATTACAGTCAACCTCGGATATAACGAACAACCTATAATGACATGAAAAATGGTTCGTTATATTATAACCGATATGTTCGTTATACCTAACCGAATAAAAATGCATGGTCTAAATAATAGACGTTTTCGACGGGCCTTTTCAAATCGTTCGTTATAAACGAGTGTTCGTTATACGTACACCATGTTCGTTATATCCGAGGTTGACTGTAGTTTTCTTTTACAGATTTAGAGATTGATCTTTATTTACTTTTAGGGTCAAAAACACCGCTCTCACTTAAAATTTAAGTGCAACTTAAACCTTAGCAACAATTGTTGTCAACAATCGTAGTCAAGGCTTAAGCTCCGCTTAATTTTTAAGTGAAAGCCGTGCAGTTGGCCCTTAGTGTTTCTTAAGAATAAAGCATGCACCTCTATTACTTTGTTATGCATTTGAAAATGAAGATGAATTTTACATTAAAAGATATAAAAAAACTTGTTAATTATTAGGTTATAAAAAATCTGAGAAAAAAATCTAATTGTGATTAAAAAGGATGGTCTGCAAGTTAGGTATGTATATATAATTATGAATTTAATTTACGGGGGAAATTAGGTTGATTTTTAATGTATAAAATAATGGTCAAATTTACCCATAAATAAATTCTATACCGTTTTAAAATTAGTTTGCAATATTTTGCTCTATGATTCCTCCATCAAAAATATTCACATAAACATATGATGAACATAAGGTTGCAGTTGAATGCAACGCGATGCAACGCAATGAAATATTTTTCAGATCATTTCCGAATCCGCTGTTAATTTACAAATGCAACTGTGGTTTTGAATATATTTTGGTTAACAACGTAGGTCACGTGCTTATTAAAATATCTTTAGACGACCATACACTTGTCTGTAGTACATGTTTACCATAATTTGAAATGTTTCATGTATCATGTATCGCAGTGGCGTGGTATTTGGCAAGGTTTCAGCTGTTCAAAATTCCATCTGTCATTTATCATATAAAAAAACCCAACCCAAGATGTAAATAATCCATGGAAAAGGGTTTCTGATTCATATCGCTGTATGATTATTTTTGAATTCTCATAGAGGCATCATGGGGCAAAATACTGCAAAGAAGATACACATGGATTGCACACCAAAATTGGTTGCGCATTCTTGGCTTTTTCATTGTTTTAATTTTGTGTATCAAAAAAATAGGGGAAAGTCTATTATTTCACTTCAAGGAATCAAAATATTGTACAATGACAGAGGTTTGTACAATATTCCGTCCCTGATCGTCCCTGACATCCGAACATTTATTTAGCCGTTTGGTTGAAACCGCGTCTCCACTGTATGTCTTCTCCAACCAATTAATAAACACACACATGACATTTACAACCGAGCCAAATGAACCCCGACCGCTCTCGTTAAACCTGCCAATAACAGGACGCCTCTACTAAACCCGTATTTTTGTATCGCTTCCAGTTCCGGCCGAATGTGTCCGGCAGTGGCGTGCGAGATGTTGATGTCGCGCAGCCCCCCGGTGTTCAGCCACAGCCCGCCGACCGGCTTCCTGTCCGAGTACACCGCGTTCTGCCTGCCCGCGGACAAGTTCGCCGCCGGCCGCAGCTGCGCCGTCGTCCGGCCGTCGCCGCCGCGCTCCCTGTCCTTCCCGGCGCCCCGGCCCGCCGCCGCCGCCGCCCCCTGGCCGATCCGGCCGTGCCTGGTGGGCCGGCCCGACGACCCGGCCAGCCCGACGCGCCTGAAGAAGCGCGTCGTCTTCGCCGACGACCGCGGCATGAGCCTGACGCACGTGCGCGTCATGAGCGAGCCGTCGAACGTGCCGCCGCTGTGGAGCTTCCGCTTCCTGGCGGAGGTGACGCGCGGCGTCTGCGCCGAACCGGAGGCGGCCGGCGAGCGGTGGCAGCTCGCCTTCCAGCAGCCCGCCTCCGACTACCTCGACTTCCGCAAGAAGCTCGAAGTCTCGAAGGTGTCCCTCGAGAACGTCATAGTCAAGGAGGGCGAGGAGTTGGCCGTGGGCACCGTCAAAGTGGCCAACGTGTCGTTCCGCAAGGAGGTGCTGGTGCGGGCGTCCTCGGACGAGTGGAAGAGCCACGAGGACGCGGTCTGCGCGCACGTGCCGAGCGCGATGGGGGGCGCCGCAGGGGCGTACGTGCTGTACGACACGTTCTCGTTCAAAGTGGCGCTGCCCGCTCGGGCGAGTCGGCTGGAGTTCTGCGTGTGCTTCCGGTGTGACGAGGGCGAGTTCTGGGATAACAACGGGGGCGGGAATTACGTGTTGCTGAAAAAGGCCGCGCCCAAAGCGGGCTCGCCGACGGCGGATGACGTCCCGAAAAGCGAGACCGAAATCGGGAAGATGGAGCCGATTAAAAAATGCTCGGACGCTTCGAGGGCCAAGCCGGATTCGTGGTCAGAGTTCGCCAGTTGGACTCACCTGGAGAATTCGTCTCCTTATTGGTAGCGTCCGCCACTGTCGTCAGCATGCACGATCTCTTGGAAATGAGAACGGACGTCTATTGATTGTCGTAGCGACTGATTAATTTTAAAATGTGAGTAGTCTCAATGAAAACCACTGCACCTAAGAAATGTCCATTGTCAGATTTATTAGCTTGAATTCCAGTGTTTGGTTTTATCATGGTTTTATTGGATTTTCACTTGCCAATTAAATCGTTTAAATTCTTGTCAAAATAAAGTAACTTCTCAAAATTTTGGGAAATCCTTCATAAAAAAAGACACTACCATGGACAGGAAAGTTGAAAATGATGATAACACTAAAGTACGGGCACTTGAGACTCGTGGCGGAGTTACTTTAAAAACTCACGGTGCTAATTTTTTTACGAAATTTTAACTTGAAGAGAGGGAGTTATTTAATTTAGCAACAAACTGGGTACTTCAGAATAAGTTAGAACTCAACAATTCAAAAATGACAAAAGAAATGGTTAATGCAGCTTTCACATTTCGGAGTAAAAAGCCGTTGTTACAAAGAAAAGGTCACTAAAACTTCTAAATTTAGTTCTTCACTTCAAAGTTACGGCGATTATATTTTCTTGATACCTACTATAGTATGATTACAAAATTTGTAATAAACGTTTCTGTTATTGTTGCAGGTCTTTTTTATAATCTCTCGTGAATTCGCAGTTGCCAAAATACAAATCGGAGGGTTGGAAATCGACTGGAAGAGTAAAACTGAGCCTCTTCCTCTCTCTAATTAGAGGTCGCAATCTGAGACTCTGCGTACGTAAGTAAGAAATACAAGAAAGGAATCAGTGCAAATTAGAAAAGATCTGTGATATACAAAAAATATATAATTATAATGAAGAAAAAGTGGACTTTTCAAAATTAAATTATAGTATGTTAGTGATAAAAGTTCTTCAAGTGCCAAAACTGTTTTTATTTGAGTCGTGAGTGTACCAATCACTTAGGTATACCTGAAATACAAAACGAAAAGACTGATGATGGTGAAATAGATGATTATTATATTATAAATGAGGAATGAGGAAGAAAAGCCTTCAGTGCCTAACTATTATAAAAGAATTATTTTTATTAACTATTGGATTCATTATACCTACTAGAGATATATTCAAACGACTTTTATTAGCTGCTTAAAATAATAAGTCAATGTTGGTTCCTTGATGCTTATGATTATTTTATTTTACCTCTCTTAAGATTTATTACTATTATTATTATAGAACTGATATGTATATGTGTTTTTGTATTTTTTATCGTTTTGTTATTATTATTATTATTATTATATTATTATTATTACTATTATACGTATGGATCGTTTCATTGTACATGAATAATCATTTTTCTAGGGTGGATTGCAAAATCACTAAAAATTTTAACCGAGCTTAAACAGCAACTAAACCACTATTGTTGTCATCAATCGTGGCCAAGGTTTGAGCTTTGTTTTAATATTAAGTGATGATGGTGCCCTCGACCCTTCAACAAATGTAATATTATTTATAAATTTTATGCGGAACTTTGGTGCCTTGTATACTTGATTACTACTGTAAATATTGTGTTTTTTTTTGTTAATAAAGTGAGGTACTTATCAAAACTTGTATCAAATAATTGTAGGCATATACATCTTCCTGCCTCATACCTCCCTGTTGACTTTTTCTGTCAGAAAAGTCTTCGTGAAGAATACACACATCGTGGAGCTCAATATATGGGAATCATTATTATAATTTTAAGATGTTTGTATGTGCATAAGTACGCACATACGTGACCCCTCGAAGGCTTAAATATATTTCTTAATTGAGTGTGAAAGCTCTGTAAATAGGATCATTTTGTGAAAAATAAAGTGTACATATAACATCATACAACCGAGTTAAAGTAAAGAGTGTACGGTGCAGTCGCGATCGAGTCACAATAAGCATCTCAGGCACCTTGAGTAAAAATCATTGGTGTATATTTATGTAACTAGGTAAGGTAAGTACTGGTTGAAAGTCAATATTTGGTTTACTTTTTATTCAAAATTTTTCTACGCAAATATTCAAAGATTTTAACACCGTGCCATCCGAGCATCCAACTGGAATTCTGTCCTTTCTTTTCTCGCCCGTCTCGTCAGGAGGATCACGGGATTGAAACGTGTTCGCCTTTCTATTTAGAGGATGACCGATTAGTGCATACGGCGTGGTCAAAAATAAACCAACGGCAAGTGACTGGAAAATCACTCATTATTGAGAGATTAACCTTGACGAGAATAATTTTGAAAAATAGATAATTGTCGGCAATGCTATATTTCATTTCAGTCTAGGCTTTAGTTTATTATTCATTTAAAAAACTTCTGTTGTATAATTTATTCCCCTTTACAAAAGACTTGATATTTTAATTTCACTGATAGTCGGCTCCATAACAGCACAGTTATATTTTCATCCCGTGATGAATTCGGTTTTATTTCCATTGACCCTTTAGTTGTATTTCTTGAACGTCAGGTGTTCCATTCGTCTAGCCTAGACCACATTCCAGGTTTGTATACCTGCTGTCGATCTCAAATCGTAAGGACGGATTACGTAGGACGAAGGCGATAAAGCCTCAAAGAAAAAATTATCTAAAGAAATCCATGGGAGGTGGCGACGTTAAAGTCAACTG
Source organism: Salpingus planirostris (assembly GCA_949788335.1). NCBI lineage: Eukaryota > Metazoa > Arthropoda > Insecta > Coleoptera > Salpingidae > Salpingus > Salpingus planirostris. The sequence continues at coordinate 3,657,609 of OX460917.1, read as the reverse complement.
CTCTTATGCTTATGTGATTGATTATACAGGATGGTTCAGAAGGGAGGATTATCGTGAACGTATAGAATTGGGTTCCTCTAGTGATTTAATCTTTTAATAATGGGTCAGCGAATTGATGCATGAGAGATTTTTGCAATGGGTGACGAGTTTGAATGCTAACCTTACCGATTTCTCATTAAAAAATCCCGGACTCGAATGACATTCATCGGCGAATTAATTCATAAAGTAAACAATAGTTATTTATGTATCAAGGGCGTAAGAGAGCGTTTAAGGCCCGGTCGTGAAATTAAAGCCGGAGGCGCAGCCGAAGTCTTTAACACGACGAGGGCCCTAAACGCTTTCTTACGCCTGAGGTGCATACAACATTTTATGAACGATCTCCTCTAAAACACATCTCGTATTTTTATAAAATTTGACGCTGTCTGGAAATTAAATTGTCAAAGTGACGCAAAGGTATTTGATTTTGATTAATAACTGAAATAATACAAATAAATTGAAAGTAACGATAGCAACAACATAAATAAAGGTAGCCATATTGAAAAAATGTCCAAAAGTGGAAATGAGTGGCGGTTTTGGAGAAGATTTTTACGGCGAATGAAGAAGAAATGACCGATTTGCCAACAGAAATTACGGACGCTGGCGAAGCTGCAGAATTATTACCAGTGAAATCAGGAATTTTGTGTGAAAAAGAATAAGTGATCTTCAATAAATGGAGCAAGTTCAATTAGATGATGCATGGTACTATAAGGGAAGAAGTTCTCCGGGTCTTTGTTTTGAAAGAATGGAAGAAGTACAAGTCATCATCATAAAGTAAATAATTGTCCCAATTGTAATTTTGAGGTGTATAATCACGAAAAATAAATCATTACTTATTAAAAACATAGAATAAAGCTATTTTGTTCAAGAGGAAACTATGCGTACTTCTAGCGCCCTAGGGCGTAAAATACCACTTTAGCGCCCGCGAATCAAGGCGTAAGATGGCCTTTTATGACTGATCGTTCATAAAGAACTTTGTTTACCTTGTATCTCGTACCATTTTGCAGATAGCTCATCATAATGAACGATTTTTTTTTTGGTAACCATTACAAGATTTTAGAAATTAGTTTCCTTATCACGGTCGTGTTCAAGAATGTCAAAAAAAACAATCGTTCATTATGATGAGCTATCTGCGAAATGGTACGAGATTCAAGGTAATGGAGAGTGGGTTTATGATACTATTTCATCTCTTCAGAGAAAAGTTTCCCGTGGTGGACCCGAAGACCGAGATTTTCAATGTGGGTGATGTGGGTAAGAGAAAATAATTAACCAATCTTACACCTTGATAGTGAGTAGTGACAACAGTCGGCCTGTTTGGTCCTACCTGTCTCTTCTCCAATCAGAGGGCTTCGCGTTGAAGTCTCCGGTCCAGATAAACTCAGAGCTCTTCATTTGCCTTCTTATGTCCTGAATGTAGTTGACATCACATTACAGTCATCTTTACAATTAGAATTCGAAGAGAGTTGAAATGCTTGAAGTATCTGAATGTATCAGTCCATTTGGGTTCGGCGTTCGGGTTTCTACAACAACCATGTTGCTGTTGAACAGTAGCGAAAAATATCTCAAGAGAATCCTGCTTTAGATGTCTTGTCATTAATTTCGGGATCCCAGTAGCTTCCCTTAAAATACTTGAAATATGTAAATGTATTAGGGCCAACTGCACCGTTTTCACTTGAAAGTTAAAGCGGAGCTTAAGCCTTGACTACGATTGTTAACAACAATTGTAGCTAAGGTTCAAGTTCCACTTAAATTTTAAGTGAAAGCGGTGCAGTTGGCCCTCAATCTATTTGAGTTCGGCGCTTGGGTTTCTACAACAACCATGTTGCTGTGAAACAGTAGAGAAAACATTCTGAAGAGAATCCTGGTTCAGGTATCTTGTCATTGACTTCGAGATCCTATTGCGATTCCCAATACGCTTTTGATTGAAATTTCCTCGTCATTAAGGCAAGGAGTCTAATTTCATTTGGCTCTTACAAAACGAGAATTTTCAAATTTATCATATTCATCGTGTAGTTTTCATGTTCTGATTCAGCTGAAATTGCATTTTGATTTTATTCTTTTTTTACTGGCTGCAGGCAGTCTAAATATCGTTCGGCTGTTTAACAAAGTCTAAGGTTGCCCCATAATTTCAAGACATTCAAGAAGTTGGGGGTGTCTCATGACTAAAAGAGTAACACACATAGCATAGCATTTCAAGTTCATGCATTGAAGCTTATTGGTATTCAAATCTTGGTTTCCAATATTTGGTACCATTCATGGATTCCTAGCTTCTGACTATTTTCCCACTGCATATTAAATCGCTTTCATCTTAGTTTTGTGTCACGGACTAAATAAGATGAGATAGCTTCACTCGGAGAATGATTTCAAATACCTAGTACGGAGCCATCAAAAAATCATTCATAAAGGGAGGCTATGACTCTCATTCTCTCTCTATTTTTTTAGAACTTTTCAGATGAAACAGAACGATTATCAGCCTCCCTTCATGAATGATTTTTTTGATGTCTCTGTATAAAAGATATAGTTGTTGGTCCCGATGCGGAACACGGTTTTGTTTCCATATAGCCGGTTTCTGATCAATCCTTGGTTCAGCGGCCCTTGATCACAAACAACGGAGTTGATAAGCTCAGGGAGAGCTCCGGGTATGGAGTTTATATTGAGTGCACTCGGCCAGAAGTCCCCTTACTGGGATCCACGGTAGGGCAGTGACAGAAGAGCAGATGTTTCGCCGTCTCGTCTTCTTTCAAGCACCCGCGGCATGTGGGGTCAGTTACAACGCCTATTGTGTAAAGGTGTTTATTCTGTCGGCAGAGTCCTCTTCATGTATGGGTTTCCTGAGATTATCCCTGGGTTCTCATAGACAAAATTCAGATATCTTCATGGCCATTACAGCCATCGTTATTTCCCCAGACCATCACGTGTATGGTCAGGGTGTGCTCTTCAATCAGAGTATTTAGAGTGGACAGTACAGTCGACAGTGCTGGCTCCGGCTCGCTGATATGTCTGTCGGAACCCCCAAGCGCTAGCCGATCTGCCTCTTCATTTCCCTGAATTTCTATACATCCTTTCTTTCAACCATGCAAATTCTACAACATTTGCTTCCATTGATCTTACTGACATTTCCAGACGAGTTCTCAGAGCTATCAATATCGCTGTGTGTCATGATGCGTTAGAATTTGCCTCGGATTCGATGTTCAGTGGCCCTGTTGATCCCATTGGTTACCCCTGTTAGTTCCATCTGGAACACAGTCAGATAGCAGCCTAAGGCCATACTGTCTCACAAATGTGGCTTTACGGAGAGTATTCGTATGGTTCGATTTTCCCGGTTTGGGAATGAATCACTTCCTTCCACCCCTTCGAGATGAATCTGAGTACTGCAAGCCTGGAAGATTTGCACCAGGTAATTTAGTATGAGAGTTCCGAAACTCAGTGAAAAAGATATACATCGTCTACCCCGAGGGATTTGAAAAGAAGGAATGTTTTAATTTCCCCTTGTTCCTTGCTAGGAAGATTAGAGAACTCTGGGTCACAAATCGAAACATAGACCTACGTCAAGCAGATGAAACACAATAATACTTCGCGTCCTGAAGTTGCCGGGGTCCACGCACCATCAACATGTTGCGCGTCCTCCGACAGCCCATTCAGCTTTCATATGATTCGATCAGGAGACACCCTCTCTGTTCCTCCTGTCCGACCGTTGTGATCTCTTGTGGTATGTGCGAAACTCCCAGGGTTTTCTCCAGGTTTGTAAGAATCGACTCCCTGATGGTCTCTCTGGGATTCCTATGGGGAATTCAGGAAAACCTCTTCAAATTACCCATGGGGAATATTCACAATTTCACAGCACTTTATTGTGAAATGTAGGTATCCATCGATGATCGGACATGGACACCTCGGGGGTCATGTGCCAATTGTCGATTTCGGTTGAAATCTTGATGGCTTTCACGGCCATCTTTCACTAAATTCGTGTTTTGGACCGAATTGTTGATGATGTTTGTCGTTTCGGCTGCAAATATCGTAGAAACTTGGATTTTAGGCTTTCGCGGCCATCGTTTTCTAAATTAGATGATGATTCGGGTTTTGGACCGCGTTGTCGTTGTTGAAATTTGTTCGACGTTTCGGCTATCATATCGCAGCCTTCTTCAGAATAATTCCTGAAACTGTTTTAGGAGTTATTGAATTATTCTATAGAAGGCTACGTAAAAGTCATCATTATCGACTCACGGGCAAGAAAGGCTGGTAGCTGTTAGGCAGCAGTAAAACATGAATTTGTTTTACATTACTCGAGGATAATTAGACTTATAAAGTAATTATGAATGTTCATTATGGAACACCCTATACCAACAATACGCATAAATACGTGAACGTGCACTGAAATATGTGTAGTGTGTAAATAAAACGACGAACTATTAAAGATTCTAGTTGACGTTAATAGATTTAACAGATTTATTCATACAAGGCATTAAATACCAATTACTCTTCTTTTGAAGGTAGGTAAATGAATTATCGACGATGTGCCCATAATTCCGCACATATGTCGGATTATTTATCAATCCACCTAATTAACGATGGATCAAATTATTTACAAAATGATCTTTCACCTCTCTCGACTCGAGACCATAACGAATAGGAAATTCCGAAAGAGAAATATTAAGTGGCATCCCTTTGGTATTTCAACCCAAGTCCATATATAGGTGCAGAAATGAGGCTCACACGTTTCACGGGAACAAATCATCAATTTTCAGATTTATCTGTCAACCAAAGACAGTCAAAGACATTATTTTAAATTTTTCTTGAAAGTACGTATGACCATTTTGTTACGGCTGAATAAATGGTTCGTTTCTGTTCTTACTCTTTCGTTCTACTAGGTAAAGTGATGTTAATGATGATGATGGAGTCGGTGCGAAAGACATGACGTTAAGATGATAATAAATCAAATGCACGGTGCGATTGAGATAAAAATTTAATACGTGAAAGCTATTAATAAAATCCCATACGCTCCTAGTTATATCCATTTCTCTTATGTGCAGTTTCTTGCCTCAGCATCTTTCTTTTATCGTATAGTTATCATCTCGATCGTTTTATTGAGGTGTAATATTTAAATACCTTATTTATCTCTAGTGAATTTCTTACACTTGAATAAGTGGGTAAGAAAGTAACTACATGGAGGAAGGTGCGTGAGCAATTGAAATAAATGATCAGTTAAAATAAAATCGAGCGAAATTAATGGCAAACGAGATCGAATGTTGAGATGGCATTGGACCGGTCTTGCGGTTGCTATTTTTAAATACATTATTGCAATCCAACAGACACATGCAATTCTTCAGCGGTCGGTCGTACTATTTTTAGATACGCTCACCAGGTCGATACACCTTCCTCTTATGGATTTGGTATTAAATAAGCCTTTTTTTTGCAAATTCTATTCAGTTTTCAGGGTATCAAGCATACACGGTCAACCGGCTCACATGAAATTTAAAATATAAAATTTCATTTTGAAAATATTAAGACAAGCCTGTACTCTTAATTTTTTTCATTAGTCCATCTGGGAAGACATTATTAGATATGCCCATTCCCTATGGATCAGTTGGACACGGTATAGGTATTGAAGACGGGCATTGCCGATTGGTACTCAGATGGGTCTACGGAGGACTATGTCTCATAAAAAAGGTATAGGTAGGTAGTACCATATTTCGTAACAGCACTTGACGTTCAAATCTTCTAAAAATTATGATTATAAGAGCTATCAAGCCATTGACTGAAACTATAATCGGAACATGAATAGAAAGCACCACCTCTAGATGAATGGTTAAAATTGTCAGTACGTCTCGCTGATGGTCCAGCGTTTCAGCCTACCCCAACGGTAGGAGACCTGGATAGCCGACATCTTACCCCTGACTCAACACCCGCCGGTGGTCCTGGGTGCCATGTTGAAGCGGTACTTCCTCGTCACCCATAATACCAATGCAGTCGCGTATCTGCGCCTTCCCAGTCAACCTACTTATGGACACGTCCCTGCCAGCCCGATTCCTGGCTTCAGATAATTGACCTCCTACATGATCTTTCCAAACACGACGCCTGTCCTAATTACATCCCGAGCCACCTCTCCATGCAGGGCTTCGTACTTCCTCATTATCACCACACGTCACATACCACAACCGTCTTTTGCACCACTCTTTAGAACTAGCAGCCTCCCCATGCCCGCTAGCATTATCCCCCTGACCCTCGTCGGTAGTCCCTAACTCTCCTCTCTATACCCATATTCGATTATTCGCTCACACTATACTCTTTCCAAGATAAACTGACCATCGCGTGATTTAAGTTGCTAAGCAAAATTTAATTGACTAATGACAGGTATTTGTCAGGTACTTTGGGGTCACGTGATGGTCAGTTTATCTTGTAAAGAGTGTATATTACCACTGTTTAGATAGATCTTTACTAGAATTTGCCAAGTGTCTCCAATCTGCAATAAATTCAAGCCAAATCTATGTATTTCTGAAACATGGTTCGAAGTCTAGAAAAGAAACTGGAAAAGGTACCAGCGTGGCCATTGACCCCTCGCCAATAAGTAGTGCATTTTTTTTGGGGAAATTTGTAAGAGATTTTTTTTATCAACATCCTTTGTCTATTACAATCTGTCGCTTTGGGACAATAAGTGATAGGTTATAATAAAACATAAATAAATGAATTTAAGAGATATCCAAATAATATTAAGAAGGATTGAAAGTTAAAGCCTCAATTGAGTTATTTTTATTTCTATACCGAAATTGAGGTAACATCAAGAAACAAGAATTACGTCTTCGAATAACAGTATCAGTGCTGCTTTCTGTTGGAAATCGTTGGAAATAATCAAGGAAATCCCCCTTTTGCACTGTCTATGCTTTTTTATTGAAGCAATAAAATGTTGCTATACTATGATGTGAATCTTCAATTTCTCTCTGTTTTTTAGATATTTTTCATACACATTATATGTATACGCACGTGCAAAACGTACGATTCTCGACGCATTTTTCTTTACGTCCAAGTATGTGTTTCAATCGGGTTCACGTAAATGTCATTCTCATGCTGGATTAAATCTCAATTATGCATATCGAATTTACCACCGTTCGATCCAATTAATTTCTCCAGAGCTGGATTAGTGTTTAGGCCCGCGAAACAAATCGCTTGCTGTAGAATCATGAAACCTTCACCAATTGTCTACTATTTTTGCCTGTTTTATATGAAAACCACAGTATCAAAAGATATATCATCATCAAGTGAGTACAGAATATGCACATATCTGAATAAGTATCCTGTGTACAAATACTTTTTCTGTCACTGTTTATCCAATGCTAATTATACAAAGAGGGCAATACATCTCAAGATAAGATGTGGCTATGACTATCGTTCTGTCTCAGAATAGAGACAGAGTGATGATCATACCCACCCCCAAAATTTATTTACTTTCTCCGTATGAGACAGAAAGATGATCATGGCTAACTCGACAGAAAATCCCACGAAAATCCGTTTGTACACGCGGTACCTAACATAACATATAAATGTTAAATTAATGTATAATTATTTATATACATAATAGAATGTGAAGAATATGGTAAAGCCGTTTATGTAGATACTAGTGGTCCTGTAATGATGAAACGTGCAGACTCACATCGCGTTTCACATTGCGGAATAGTTTCAGTGCCCTTAATTATAGGCGGTACGCAGGTCAAACCCAAAGAATTCCCTCATATGGTAAAAATAAAAAAAAAACAGTAATATTTAAAACTAATCAGTCGTAAATTTATAGGCAATTATTGGATATGGGAGTTCACCAACATCCAAAGATATCACATGGGACTGTGGCGGATCTTTAATAAGTGATGTGTACATTTTAACTGCGAGTCATTGCTTGAAAAGCAGAGATAAGTAATGATAGTTTCTTCCCCTTCAACCGATGCAAGGAGAGGATAATGTGCGTCTTTTGTAGTGGTGACAGTCAGTTGGTGCGTTTGGGTACAATTACTTTGGACGGTGACGATGATATCCAGGAAAAGAGGGTAGCCGATCGAATTGTCCACCCAGAGTTCGACTCAGTAACGAAACGCAACGACATTGGCTTAATTCGCTTGGAAACTCCCGTCGAGTTCACGCCGTATGTGCGGCCTGCGTGTTTGAACGTGGTTGACGAGGTAGAGATCGGCACAGAGGCTTTGGCCACAGGATTCGGCAAAAAATCTTACGGTGCGTATACAGGGTGCTAAGGAAAACGTACATATCTACGAAAGCTCTGAGGGACCACATATGATTTTATTTTAGCGAGAATTGACACTTACTAACTGTCAATTGACACATAGTAACTGTCAATTCTTTAGTTGACACGTAGTAATGGTCAAGTCGGTAACTGACACTTGGTAACTGTCAATTGACACTTAGTAACTGTCAATCCGTTCATTTACACTTATTAAGTGTCAATTGACAAATACTAAGTGTCAATTGACAGTTATTTAGTGTCAATTGACAGATTGTAAGTGTCAATTGACAGTTACTAAGTATCAGTTGACAAATTGACAGTTAGTAAGTGTCAATTTTTGCGAAAATAAAATCTTACATGGCCCCTCAGAGCTTTCGTAGAAAGTTCTTTCAGGCTCTCTCACGATTGCAATTTTCGTGGTCGAGCCTAAAAGTATAACTTTCCGCTTTTAGTACACAATGTACTAAGTATTCGCTTCTATGGAAAATTTTCACTGTTTTAATTTTTGAGACATCGCTATTTTAATCAGCGACCTTCATGATGGGTTATTCCATACACAATTTTAATTGAATTAATAATTTTATCTGGAACAATTAAGCATTCATGGAAAATTATTATTCTACCAAAAATGCTTTATTCTCAATAGAAAACTAGAATACCTCTAGAAAAATTTTGTTTTTTATCACTCTTCAGGTATGTTTTCATGCATCCGACTTCCAATGATACGATCCTCCTATATTTTCCTGATCTTTAGATAGTTTAAAAGCACATCATATTGGAGTATACCTACCTAAACTACTGATGTCCATCATCATATGAAATTGTGTCCTATCTTTTAGGTAGGTTTTTGCGTCAGTTTTCGATATTGCAGGGTTTCCCGATCATGAGTGATGTTACTCCATCACTCTTTAGTATGTTTATATGATTATTTTCGAAGACTTGATTCTTTGCGGGTACCTTACATATGTTTGTATATAAATTGGTTTCTGGCCTGCCGTTTTCATAAATTTGGGCAATTTGTCAAGTTACAGTTACAGCCTGTGGCGGAATACGCAGTGCAGTATTTTTAGGAAAGTCGAGTTTTCAAAATGGCCGATCACACGCGAGATAAACAATGACAAAAATTTCGAGCGGTGATAACATTTTCATTGAAAAAATTCGAATAAGTATGCAAAAAAAGTCAGGTGTGTCCATTTAAAAAACAAAGTTGCGGTAATTTCTGGTCAAACCGGAAATGTTGAAGAACAAAAATTGCGTGAAGACACATTGAAAATAACAGTTGACCTGTCCGAGCGATTTCCAAAATTTCTACCAGTTAAAATTTTTTTAAGGAGGGGGGACACTTCTGACGCGCACTGAACAAGATGTTACCAATTTTCTCAACTTTCCGAATAAGGTAAAAATATCCTATCCTATCCTATCCTTTGAAAAAGTTTCTGACTATTATAGCCCCACAGCAGTGTTCAGAAATGAACAGAAAACGGAAAAGTTGGTGCCATTCTTGATAATGCTGTTTTCAGATTCACCCACGGGGAGTGTAAATTTGATGAAGGTGCAATTGAAAGTCTACGAGCCCGAGCAATGTGCGAAGGAAATGGAAGTGATCAGCTCAATGATTTGCGCCGGGCACACCAGCGGTGGCAAGGACACGTGCCAGGGCGATTCCGGAGGACCTCTTCAAACTGTCCTGAAAGAACCTTATTGCATGTACAATTTGATCGGCATCACTTCTTTTGGGAAACTCTGTGGTTTCGCCAATTCACCCGCTATTTACACTAAAGTTGCAAGTTTTGTACCATGGATTGAAAATATTGTATGGCCCTAATAATAATAATATGAGTATGAATATGTACATTGAACAATAAAATCTAAAAATAGATTGTTCCGGATTTTCATTTGTTTGACGGATAACTAATAAAATTCTATGAAATATATTAGTATTAATTTGATTTAATTATTTGTAATTTTACCTGATGCCATGAAATTGAGTACTTTTCTCTGGGTATATCCAAACATTGATGGACACGAAACTCCTCCCGTTTTAGTATGTTGTTAGTCATTTCGAATTATAAAAGAGGCTTACCTTGCTGTAGGTATCAATTTTATAGTGGGCATTGTTCAGTATGACATCGTCGCTCATTATTATCGTTGCATCCATTCTTGCACAATTAAATGCAGGATGTGCACAACAGAAAGCAAACAAAAGTAAGTGCACTGGCAAATTTGATATAGGTACTCTTTCCAAGATAAACTGGCCATCACGTGACCCCCAAAGTACCTGACAAATACCTGACATTAGTCAATGCTTTTCAATTAAATTTTGCTTAGGTCGCGTGATGGCCAGTACTTCAGGTGGGGTAATTGGGACCTAGTTTTACATACAGCGTGTCACACTTAACATGAAGACAGCCTTGTAACTTTTTAATTTGATGAGAGCAGAGCTTTGAATTTTTCTACAGTTTTAGCTCTTCATGGGGGACATCTATTGAAGTTATACACCTCATCAAAAATTGTAAGCTCTGCCTACTGGGATCACACGAATGGAGCGATTTTTCAATATCTTGCTTCGCAATCAAGATATCGAAAAATTTTATTCGAAGAAGTTGTTCTGAATCAAATTTTGACCCTAAATACCGAGTTTTGTGACTTAATTCGCATTTTGAGTATCTTGCAATTTTCACATTAACCTCCAATTTCATAATCGAATTTTAAAGTCTCCTTTAAAAAATGAAATGAGAATGTGACAAATCAACTCTTGAATTTGTCACATTCTAAACATCACTTTTACTAAAGTGACTTTAAATTCGATTATGAAAACGGGGGTTAGTCCCAAAAAATCTCATGTCCCGTATTAACTAGGAAGCTGTGATTCAGATGACAAACATAAGGGATAGGTACTTCAAATATTTATTTTTCATGTCAATCAAATTCATCAAATCAGAATGTAAAATGACAGATTTTTTGGGACTAAATGCGAAAATTGCAAGATATTCAAAATGCAAATTTTGTCACAAAACTCAGTATTTAGGGTCAAAATTTGATTCAGAACAACTTCTTCGAATAAATTTTTTTGATATCTTGATCGCGAAGCAAGATATCGAAAAATCGCTCAATTCGCGTGATCTCAGTAGGCAGAGCTTACAATTTTTGATGAGGTGTATAACCTCAATAAATGTCCCTCATGAAGAGCTAGGACTGTAAAAAATTCAAAAGTCTGCTCCCAGAAACTAAAAAGTTACAGGGCTGTCTTCATGTTAAGTGTGACACGCTGTATATCCAACTCCAATCTCGTTTATTTCTACAATTGAATTTTTTTATCAATTAATACTGATATACGATCATCGTCTACTTTTGCTTCACAAGTTACAACAGCTACATATTCATAATTTGCAAATCTACCTGGTTTATAGAATTTTTTTTTATTCCAAGGGGTCCCAGTTATTCGGACAATTTTCGTAAACTGGAATCCCCCTACCTATTTTATCATGGGTTGCAATAATGATTATTACGGGGAAACTGGGACCTATTGCGAAAAAAGTTATCCCAGATGCCAACTGAACATGGCGACTGTTGTTTAAAATGCATAGGCAACTTAACTTTCACGAAGGATGGTTTTTTAGAAGAAAACCCTAATTTCTTGACAGATATGAGGAGGGTGCCCACTTACCCCATGATCCCAATTACCCCACCTGGCCTTAGGTATATTAGGCTTTACGAGGATAATTGGATAAATGTTTTCCTGGATTAAAACTACGTTTTGTTTAGGAAATTAGTAAATCACCAAGATCATTAAAATTTCAAGATTCTTATGCATATGGTGTTATTTCTTGTCAACTAAACATGCTCATAAAAAACATCAACTATATAAAATTTCCGCATTCCTCCCTTAATGTAGTACTGTCATAATATCTCAAATTGAAGTCAAACGAAATTTACCAAGTATTTAGTTATTTAATATACAAATTAAATCAATTTAAATCACAAATTGTAGCGATTTCATGTCTTGCACAGTTGCACAGGAAGTGGGAGGTTGTGTGATAGTGAGTGAGTGTCACAATTCATGATTCTGCTAGGATGTCTTTTCTGTATATTTAAAAGCCTTAAAAATTTTCGAAGAATGTCAGGAGTGGACCAGGATCGAAAATGATGATCGGTTATGTTTGGACACCGATGGTAATAAAATAATTGGAGGAACTTACGCATCGGAAAATGAATTCCCGCACATGGTAATATAATTGATTAACTAGGAACCGATCTTCTCATTTTTTCGTTAAAGTTATCCACCAAATAAATTTGTTGATTTTCAATCTTGTGTAACAATTGTAACTGAGATATTTAACTTCTAAAAATGCAAAGACCGGCTGCAAATCTTAGTTGAAAAATAATCTTTACCTTTTAGGTGGCGTTGGGATTTAGAATTCGATCCAATAACTACCAGTGGTTATGCGGAGGGTCGTTGATAAGCGAAAATTTCGTACTCGCAGCCGCACATTGCACTAATCACCGAGAGATGTAAATAACATACAGGGTGTTCACTCTCAAACTTTCCACCCCAGATTTCTCGCTTACTAATATTTTTTCAGGAAAAAGCCGAGACAGGTCGATTTTATTTTCGAGGGGGACATAACGTAATTTCAATTTTGTTGTGCAACCCTCTTAGCCAGGGTAGCTTCCCTTTTAATAATTTTAAATGGCAATAAATTCGCAAGTTTCATCAACTACTTCCAAGTTACCTCTGTTAATTTCTTCCTATTAAAGTTATCCGGCAGTCAAACTGGTTGATTTTCATTGTTGTTACAATGGTAACCGAGATGTTACTGCTAGCTAAACTTAACCAGAGGTAGAAATACTGACTCTGAGTAAAGAAAAACATTAAAGATTATGGGAGAACTCGTCGTAATGTTGTTTTCTTTTTAAAAGCGAGTCTTCGCGTGAGGAAACTTGGAATATCATAACTTATTAAAATTATTGAAAGGGAAGCTACCCTGGTTAAGGGGGTTGCACAACAAAATTGAAATAACCATAACCGTATGTCCCCCTCGAAAATAAAATCGACCTGTCTCGGCTTTTTCCTGAAAAATTATCATTAAACGAGAAATCTGGGGTGGGAAGTTTGAGATTGAACACCCTGTATGGTGTTCTTCAATAGTTGATTATCAATTTTTATTATAGGGGTAATGTTAAAGTAGTTAAAGTTGGTACAAGATATTTGGAATCTAGAAAAACCGGGAAAATCGTCCCAGTATTCCGAATTATTAAACATGCGGATTTTCAACCACCTTCTTTGTATAACGACATCGCGTTATTACAATTGAAAACGGGACTTGATTTCACGCCCTCAGTTTTTCCTGCTTGCCTGAACACAGCTCCTAATGTACGTCCTAGAACGAAAATTTTAACCGCGACTGGATGGGGACTCATTGATTTCCCAGGTGAAGTCAGTGATAGTCTCATGAAAGTCGATTTGGAACTATTCACTACCACACAATGTGGGGAATTCTATCGAAATGCACCCAGGAATAAATTATCCGATGGAATTAGAGACACCAGTCAAATTTGTGCAGGAGCGACAGCCAATGGAAAAGAAAGAGATACTTGTTATGTGAGATCTACTATTTCACTAAATTAGATGATGTTTCGGGTTTTAGACCGAAACATCATCTAATTTAGAAAACGATGGGCGCGAAAGCCTAAAATTCAAGATTACTATCTATTTTTGTCTATTGAAAATTGATGAAGATTTATTTCTTTAGGGCGATTCTGGAGGCCCTTTGGTGATGAAAATTGGGCACAGATATAGTATAGTTGGCGTAACGTCTTTTGGGAAAAGTTGCGGAATTCGAGGACAGCCTGGAGTTTACACAAAAGTCTCGCATTTTGTTCCCTGGATTGAAAAAAACATTTGGCCCTAATTAATATATTTACCTTAAATTAATTTATATACATGTTAATTAACTTGAACAGGAAAGAGTGTTCTTTTTGTAATCACATAAATTATATGTTTCATTCTTTTTAACTCAGTTTTTAAGCTTAACTTTGCCTTTTTATAATTATAATTACGAAATTAGAGCTAATTTAACCAAGACTAACTGGGTCGATTGTTAATCTGGAAGTGGAAAGCGGTTCTAACACTGGTAAGTGTAGCGAGGTTAGTAGTGTAGCAGGTAATCGAATTATCAATATTTACTTCAATTTCCACCCGTCTACTCAAATCAACTATTTTGCGGTTGGATAAGACGATTACCTACATTTGAACTGGGTGTGCGATAGCAGATAAGATAATGTTATTCTTGGTTGTTATTCATCGGTAACCGAAATCCTACAATTCACAAATAGTTCTATATACTTACATAGATAATTGCAAAAAAATGAAACCAAAAAAGGCAACATTACGTTACTTCTTCATATTCCTTTATTACATGTGTCATCGAGTAGGAATAACAAGCAGTTGTAAGTTTCTACTAGTATAAATATATAATTGTGATCACCGAATCTAAAACATGAAGCCGGTATTTGAGTCGGGCGGATTGAAAGTTCGATCTCTTTGACTGGCCAGAACGTGTGCCATTTTTTTTTGTACGACTAAATTTTTAATGAGTGTAAGGTATCATGTGTTCAAACAGTTTTTCTATACACGGTGTCCCGAAATTAGCCTGCAATAATTTGCCGATTGATTCGTCTATAAAAACGATGAAAAAATGTTCGTATGTCGAGAATTGCTTCCTAAGATGATTCATGTTACATATCTCTAAAACTGTTCATGATTCGGAAATTATATTTGATACAATTGTTGGGGGGGGGGCATGATATAAACTCTTTTGTATGATGCTTTTTTTCCAATTTGGACAACATATCATGAAATTATGAGGTTTTTCACGAAAAAAAGGTACCTACTCTTACTAAACATCGATAGGAGGCACCACATTCGGAATAAATCGATTTGAAGATTGATTTTTTTTTTTATTTTTCTTGAAATGTAACTTTTCAAACAGTATTTTAATCAAGATATCTTAAATAGCAATCTGGCATTACTAGCCCTATCAAAGACTTGGACATTAGCACAGACATTAGAAAATTAGAAAATGCAACATTTAGGATGCAAGACGTCGCCCCAGATCTTGCGACCTGACACCCCCGTAATAGTTCCCTAGTAGCACACAAACGTTTGTTAAACATTTTGAATGTAACTTATCCATACGATGAAACGACATATCATATAGAGTGATACCATATACTGGCAACTTTATTTTTCAACTTAAACGAACATTTCTTAAATATTGTCGTCATAACATTTTAATAGCATTTAAATTGATATATTTCTGAACATATATTTATTCAATATTGATATAAAATATTAATATAAACGGTTAAAAGGTACCATCGTTTAGGTCCACTTTTGCATAATGTCTCACACAACCAGTGCACAACGACCCAATAGTTTTGGGCCTTTGGTAGATGTTTCCAGAGTCATTATGGCCTATTGACCACCCGTTTTGGTGACATATTTTAATTTTTTCAAAAGCACGCCTTTAAAGCAATGAAAGCATACAACGTCAGCGACATATAACTATAGCGCCATCTACTGTTTGTTTTGTCTCTATATCAATTAAACACATTTTTCAAATATTCCATAAATCATTTACGTTTTCCAATTGATGGCACTTTGTCATGATTTAATAGTGATAATAATAATACTAATAATGATACTTTAAAATGAGCTAATTAAAATGTCAGAAGATGTATATTTGAAAAATATTTCAAATTCAATATATCAATGAAGAACTTACTTGAATGTTGAATATACGTTTCATGATAATTTTTTTATTCATATGGTTTCAGAAATATCTCTTCAATATTCCAGTTGTAACATATATTTTGCCATTTTAAATGAATATTAAATAAATCTTGGCGAAGTGATGTATACTCGACATTGTTTTTTATATGTTCTTTAGACATTTATCTCCACAATATGCAACTTTCAACATTCATGTTATATTTAGGCAATATTTTGTTTCAAGATTTAGTGTCAACACAAGTTCAATATTTATGAAATGTTGACTTTAAGTTGATATTTATATATTTTAAACAGAATATTTTTGGAATATCGATCTTAGGTATTATTAGTTT
Organism: Salpingus planirostris; assembly: GCA_949788335.1. Taxonomy (NCBI): domain Eukaryota; kingdom Metazoa; phylum Arthropoda; class Insecta; order Coleoptera; family Salpingidae; genus Salpingus; species Salpingus planirostris. The sequence continues at coordinate 3,641,222 of OX460917.1, read as the reverse complement.
CTCAACATATGAATCTAAGATCAATGTTAATGTTGTAAAGGATCTCCTCGAATTTAATGTAAAATGTGGCATTATTTGTTGAATTCTCAAATTTTAGTGATGTCAGATTTGACTCAAGTTGCTAAGCAAAATTTAATTGAAAATTATTGACCAATGACGAATTTGTCAGGTACTTCGGGGGTCACGTGTCGGCCAAAATATCTTGAGACAACTTTTTTTTAATACGATCATAATATGTATGATGGGTACCTACTGCATGAGCACTTGTTATTGTTTTACTTACACATGACAACTTACCTTATAGTCGTTCCTCATTTCAGTATACAATTTTTACAGATAAAATTTGTTCGAAAAGTTACAATAGTGCTGCGTGTGAACAATTGACTCGAAAAACCCCGGAAATATCTTGCGAATATAATGAACACAAGTAAAAAAATATCAAAACAAAGGTATGACCTAATAGTTTAACTAAGTGTATTTCCAGTGTGGATTGCTTATTGAACATCCAGAATGGGGTCTCAGATTTTGGCGGGATAAGTGGAGAGGAAGCCTTCCTTGGGGCGAATTTGGTTCAAAACGTGGTCGTTTTAGGGAAAATTATCAGAGGTAGGCGTTGAATCTGTAAGCTTTGCTGTATTGCTTTGAATAATTATAGAGGGTGGCCAATTCAAAACTTCCCACCTCGAGAAATCGAGTTGATTGAAATCCTCAGACAGGTTAATGTTGTTTACCGGTGGGTCAGATTTCAAGCACAATCCTTGCGACAACCTACACTTAGGGAACCACACTTGCGAGCAACAAAATCGGCTCACCTACATTTTTGGTGAAATTCTAAGTGGCGTAACTCCTGAATGAATAGAGTATTTTCGAAAAACTTGTCATCCCCGAATAGCTGCAACTTTGGGCTTTCACCCCCAAGACGCGGTGTCTTATACATGTTCACTAAGGGCCAACTGCACCGCTTTCACTTAAAATTTGAGTGGAACTTAAACCTTAACAACAATTGTTGTTAACAATCGTAGTCAAGGCTTAAGCTCTGCTTTAACATTTAAGTGAAAGCGGTGTAGTTGGCCCTAAGTATGTTTTACAAGGCGTCACGTGAACTTCTGCAAAAATGTCAAGGTTTTGATGACTCCACGGTCTAGGAAAATAATGTATTTTAAGATGGTCTGAGGAGATTGTCACATTCATTCCTCGGAACGTTGCTTGTGCACATGCTCATACCAAAACGCAAATTCTACTCTTTTATTCTATTTTGAGTTGCTATTAGTACTTCTCAGTTTTCTTGCGAAGAAAATTAAGAACCCTTCGAAATGATGTGTCACATGACCCTTAAAACCGAGCTTAAAACTAAGGTGACCAGACGTACCGATATAATCGGAACTGTACCGTTTTCAGAAGACGCTTTCCGATTCAACCTTCTGTTCCCTAAATGTTCCGATTTAGAAGTCCGTTGCGTGAAAGTCCCGATTTATAAATCTTTGACCGTTTTTCCCTGATGTGATATTCAGTTGTAGTTAATTTGTTTTGAAAAATTCCCCACGTGGAGTATTCGAGGAGGTCGCATTTGCCAGCGTTCACCTTATACGTAACTCTGCGAAAATGAAACCAAACTAATCAAAAAAGAATTCTTTTGCAGAATATAATCCTTCCGAAACTGTAATTATTATGAAAAATAAAATCCCTAGTACCGTTACTGACTTAAGAGGACTCAAATTTTGTCATCCTGGATTTAAGAACGATAAAATGCTTCCACATTTGATGTTGCAAGAGTTAGAACGTGATATTATCAAAAGAGCAAACACCAGCTTTTGTTCTGGAAATGCAACTACCGTGATTGAAGAATATATCAAGACTATAGGGAACTTTTTTGGAAATTCCTGTCGACCAGGGCTATGGGTTCAAGATATTAAATTAGACGAAGAATTGAGTACGAAAACCTTTGAGTTGATTGTATCGGATTTCATGCATTGGTTTCTTTTCAGAACGGAAATATTCTTCCCTGTGCGAACTATGTGGTGAAAACAGGTGCAACGTTGAATATTTGAATCCTTTTTATGACGTACTTAACACTTGTCTAATTGGCAAAGGCGCCGATATCGCTTTGACCTCTATAAGTGAGGCCAAATTATTTTTTGCAAGAAGTGTCGAAAATCGAAGAAATTATAAATATTTTTGCAAGAATGAAACATCTTTGGCGCCTCCTTCGTCCTGTATTTGGTCTTCTCAAGTCCCGGACATTATCATAACATCACCGTAAGTGAGTTTTTTCATTAAAAATAACGAATTATTTATTACTCGCCCGCAGTTCTGCTATTGGACCAGTAACTCAATATTTGGAGAGGAATCTGAATTCTAATGAATCTGCTGGTGCACTTACAAAAGAATATTTACGCCGAATCCTGAATCTTCGTAATAAGGATCGAATAGAATTTACTAATTATACAAATTATAAATCTCTAAAGGAATACGTTCGAGGTAAAGAGTACTTCGTACAAAAAGGTTTTATTCCAATTGCTACTCAAACATTGTTATGTCATTCTAGAATTTCGTACAATTCCAACTATCGAGTTTAATTCTGAATGTGAAAGAAGAAAATTGAATTGGTGCTGTTACACGGATATGGAGAAGAATAAATGCTTGTGGTTGAGTCAAGCATCATTGAACAAAGGACTCTTGACAGAAGTGAATTGCGTAAGCTCTGAATATCCCGATGAACTCTCTTGTTTAAACACCATTCAAAAAGGAGTAGCAGACATCATGACACTATCAACAAATTTAACATACGTGGCAATAAAGTAAGTTGTATATTAATCGCGTTTATCAGAATACTATTCATAGAGCAATTATTATACTTTAATGATTATTTCTTTTACCACAGGAAAAATGTAGTCAGTTTAGCCTATCCAGAAAATATTTCCGGAAACGCGTCTAGAATTGTTTTCGTCAAAAAGATAGATGATGATTCTATATCAACTTTGGATGATTTGAAGGGAAAAAGAGCATGCCTTCCTGAATATGGCGGAAAAGGTATATAAATTGAGTCATGTCAAACTAGTTATTTTTATATCTATAATGTAAAGGCTACGAAATAAGTCTTTAGAGTACCTACTGAGGAAAATTTATTAGCCGAGGCTAACAAATGCCGAGGACGCTAAAGACATTTTACAGACGAGGTATAGTCTTTCCAACATGAACTGGCCATTACTTGACCTAAGTTGCTAAGCAAAATTTAATTGACATACATTGATAACCATTGACTAATCACTGGTTAGGTACTTTGGGGATCACGTGATGGCCTGTTTATGTTGGAAAGACCATACATATAAACAACATTTTTTGGCGAAGCGAAGCGTTTTTGAATATAAAGACTGATTAAAAATATTAAAACATTCTGAAGTTTGTGACGTTCGAGGTGACGTCTACAAATTAAATTAATCAAAGTGTGGTATTTCGCTTCGTCAAAAAATCACTTCTTTTGTCTTGAAAATCACTTCGCGGCTGCTGCTCTGTTGCCAAGTAAGCGGCCGCGAAATCGTACTTCGCGGCCGCTCTGGCCATTATAAAACAATTTAATATACAATACAGTTTTACACGATGAAGAATTACCATAATAATTTTGGCAAGAATGATTTGATTTATTGAAAATTAGCCTATTTTGTTTCAAATGTTGAATTTCAAATTCTCATAATTATACAATTCCATGTAATTTCCAATCGCGTAAAATAACTACATATTAGGTACAGAGTAATAATAATTTAAACCTTCTTTTTAGAATTTCTGATCTTGATCGACGCTTTGAAAAAACATAACATTCTACAAACACCTTTTTGCGATTTTTTCGAGGATTTGGGTGCCTTTTTGGAAAACTCGTGTATTCCAGGTGCTCATTCACCGGAAAGAGAAGTTGGTTTAAATTTAGACATACAAAATAAATTTTGCAAAAATTGCGTCCCCAATAGGGAAGCCGGAAGTAAGTACAAAATTACCCACAGGTACTTTGATGTATCCCTAGTAGCACAATTTCGCAATGTTATATGCGTGTTATATTCCGGTTATAATTGAGCCTAACCGATGATTATGTTAGACTCTGCTTATATTCCCCTTATGTAACGAACGTGCATGTCTGCTTATATAAGCTTGGTTATACTCCCCGTATACTGCGCTTACATTTCTCGGTTAACACAACGCTTGTTATGTCTCGGTTAGCTTACCTGCATATAACCATATGAACATTCCCTAGAGATGATATTTGTTATGTGTCACTTACATAATATAAATTAACTCCAGGGAACATAACGCATGGTATATCTGGAGTAGGTAATTCGCATATAACCATATGAAGATTCCCTAGACATGAGACTTGTTATATAAAGCTTATTTAACTTCAGGAAACATAACGCATGTGATATGTGGGGTAGCTAATTGTCATAAAACTATACGAACATTCCCTAGACATAAGATTTGTTATACAAACGACTTATACCTATAAGGTCAATTAACAAATTTTCCACCCTCCCATCAAATACATTTTTGAAATGGTTCGAAAAACACTTTATAAAAACGTTATTATCACATACAAAAATCGACTTTGAGAGAACAAACCAAAATTTACTTCTATTCAACGTGCTACGACACTAGATGGCGCTGTTGTCTATATTTCGCCAGCAGTGTTCATAGTCGTCAGTATAAGAAGGATTCGTTTACATAACGCAAAATCAATCACTCAAGTGGTTACTATAACCATTGCTACCGGGCATCGACAAGGGCATCGGGCCGTATCTCACATGTTCTCCGAAGAGATTGAAGCCGAAGCAGTCGCGAGACGATGGAAATTGATAGCACTTTACAATAATTTTTTTTAAATAATTTATCATCATTCATCATCATTTATCATACTGACGCCCTTCTTATGATGTTATATTTCGGTCATAATTATGACGTCATTTACTTGGTGATTTTTTGGTGAAATCACGTCGACGACGTAAAATGATCAAAAAATGACGTGAAATCGACGTGTCTGTGCTGCCTGGGATCTGATTTTATTTTATTTTTTTGGAAAGGGGGGAGGGGTGTTATGTAATCTAAAAATAATAAGAACCCGAATAAAAACCACATAAAACAAAATACAGGGTGATTCAAAATTGTTGGACCAACGCTTCAGGGCAGATTCCTCTCGTCAAAATAATGATAAAAGTTCCTATAAAAGGGGGTCCGCAAGTGGTCAATAAGGGAGTTATTAGGCCTCAAAGTCTGCTGGTGGCCAATTTATTTTCGCTTATAACTCGCTTAATTCATGGTTTAGAACTTTCAGATTTGGTATATGAGGAAAACAATTGAAAAACTAAACGATGAATCCTTTGGTGATCTATGAATACCGTGGTAAGTGATTAAACGGACCCAAAAAGAGGTCATCGGCTAATAAAAATCAGGATTATTTTGTTTTGGTTCGTTTAATCACTTTCCACGGTATTCATGGATCACCAAAGGATTCAACGTTTAGTTTTCCAATTGTTTTCCTCATATACCAAATCTGAAAGTTCTAAACCATAAATTAAGCGAGTTATAAGCAAAAATAAATTGGCCACCAGCAGACTTTGAGGCCTAATAACTCCCTTATTGACCACTTGCGGACCCCCCTTTATAGGAACTTTCATAACTTTTTTGACGAGAGGAATTTGCCTTGAAGCGTTGGTCCAACAATTTTGAATCAGGCTGTATAAGCGGAATATAAGTGATGTTATATCAAGCAGATAAATATAACACTCATATAACTGAAGGTATCAGGTATATAACCCTCAGCCAACAACATCAATATAAATGTAATATAAGCGGGGTTATATTCCGAGTATCTAACAAATATAGCCGGGGTATAACTGGAGTATAAGCGGAGTATAACCGCAGTCAGCTTCAACCTAAGCCGGTTATATACGGGTTAGCATAAAAAGGCGTCACACTTTCGGACTTCCGCTTATATTCCCAAATTATATAACGGTTATATTCGTGTGCTACTAGGGTATATTCATGGAATCGAAAATGTTTTTTACCATCAGTGTCTTCATATTGTAACGCCGATACGAAGAATAGATATTATTCAAGTATGGGATCGATTCGTTGCCTTGAAGATGGATCGGCCGATTTTGCTGTCGTTACTACAGAAGAATTAGATTTCGACTTGGACGGGTCAAATTTTACAACAATTTGTAACAGTTATGATACATCGTCACCTACTCTACAATACTGCGATTTAACTGAAATAATTATGGATGAAATTGTTATAAAACGAAATAATGAGAAAATTGAAGACATAAAAATCACTCTGAGAGAGTTTGAGCGCTGGTTTGGAGAAGACTTACAGAAAAGTTTTCATTTATTTAGTGTATTCAACAAGACTAAAAATCTTCTATTCAAGGTGGGTAATAATAATAATAATAATAATGAGAGCTATACATTATAGTTGATCAGTTTTGTAATTTTTATGTCGAAGTAACATGTTCTAACATGTTTCTCATGTATTTCTGGTAAAGACTATGATGGTAATCAATAATCATATACCATCGTACTCTTTGCTCCTGTTCTTGTCAAAGGAATATGTTTTTTTTACAACGATTGCATCGTTTGATATTTCATGATTTGAGATCAATTGAATTCTGAATTCTTTGTTTAAATACAACTACACTTGCGTGCAAAAAAATCGGCTCACCTAAATTTTTAGTGAAATTCAAAGTGGCGTAATTTCTGAACGAAAAGAGTAATTCCAAAAAACTTGGCATCCCTGAATAGCTACATTCTTGGGCTATCACCCGCCAGACGCTGTGTTTTATACAGGTTCTCTGAGTACGTTTTACAGGGTGTCACGTAAAGTTCTGCAAAAATGCTAAACTTTGGATGACCCCACGGTCTAGGAAAATGATGTAATTTTTTCTTTAAATGATCCTGGGATATTGTTACACCCATATCTTGGAACAACACTGGAAAAACCGACTCATTTTGTCCAACTACAGGGTGGCCAGAGAAAAACAATTTTTCGTGCCACCGTCATCTGAAAACGACCAACTGATGTATAGGTACTTTTTGATCATTTTCTTGAGAAAACAAGTCCAAAAGTGAATTAAATAAATCAAATATTTAATATTTAATTAAAAAAAGGCATTTTCAATACTACCCCTTGCTCTCAAAACTTCTCGAATTCTCCTTGAAATGCATTTTTTCAAATTAAATATTGAATTTTTGATTTATTTCTTTCAATTCAGGCATCGTTTTCTTAAGAAAATGATCAAAAAGTACCTATGCATCAGTTAGTCGTTTCCAGATGACGGTGACACAAAAAATTGTTTTTCTCTGACCACCCTGTAGTTGAACAAAATGAGTCGGTTTTTCCAGTGTTGTTCCAAGATATGGGTGTAACAATATCCCAGGATCATTTAAAGAAAAAATTACATCATTTTCCTAGACCGTGGGGTCATCCAAAGTTTAGCATTTTTGCAGAACTTTACGTGACACCTCGTAAAACGTACTCAGAGAACCTGTATAAAACACAGCGTCTGGCGGGTGATAGCCCAAGAATGTAGCTATTCAGGGATGCCAAGTTTTTTGGAATTACTCTTTTCGTTCAGAAGTTACCCCACTTTGAATTTCACTAAAAATTTAGGTGGGCCGATTTTTTTGCTCGCAAGTGTAGTTCAAGAATTGTTCATCATAAGTAATCATCTGATCACTAATCATAAAGAACAAATACGAGCGAAAATACAGCGTAAAATGAAGACCTTTTTCATTTGTAAGAATTCAAGTTTTGTCACAACTTTTGTAGACAGTTGATTAAACAGAAAGTGTATTATTCTTAGCGGTTCGTCAGAAAATAATAATAATATTGATAACGCTTATTTTTTTGAAGCACCTTCATGTCATGTCATATATGTAGATAAAGGGAATAGTTGAATAAGTAGCGGACACTATTACCTGCTATAAGCTGTGAAAAATATTTATTGACAATTGGTTTTTCTAATAAAGTTTTTGTTTTCAGTCTGGTACTGTTGGTTTGGGATTTAGTGAAGATGGTCAATATATAAAAAATTATATGGATTTAAAGAGAAGGTCGGAAATATGCACACCTCACAATGGCGTTGGAAGAAACGTCAGTCTTGTTCATTCTTTCCTTATCTTCTTCAATATTTTATATTTGTTATATAGTTTGATCAATTAAAATGGTAACCAGATTAATCTTATGACTTATTCATCAGTATCCCCATTCGATGTCAGTTTATTCAATATTTTGTCCAATTTCCGTTATTGTCTATAACATTTTGTAATCGGCGCGGCATGGAGTCGATAAGATTCTCCATGAATTCAGGCGTTAGTTGTTCCCATGCCTTTTGAATTTCGAGAGCAAGTTGTTCACGATTTCGGGCACAAAATGTTTTCCCACATGCATCTCTCTTATAAAGTATTTGACTAGTTTTACTCCAAACATTCTCCATAGGATTTAAATCTGGGCTTCTAGCGGGCCAAGGTAAAACTTGAATATTCTCATCTTTCAAATAATCACGAATCAACGACGTAGTATGAACAGAATAATTATCTTGTTGAAAAATGTATTCGTTACCATACAGAACTTCAACGGTTGGTCGCATGACATTTTCTAAAATATTCTTATACTCTTCGGAATCGTATCCCTTGTAAGAAGTTTCCCAAAAGGTCCCAACGCCACGGTACGATATCCATCCCCAGATCCTCACAGCGAATTTTTTCCGAATTGATTTTTTGTTGAGATACTTTTCCTTGAACCTCGAGTTGGGCGGACGGTAAACTTTGGCGGGACCGTCGTGACAAGACTGGAAAAGTTTCTCATCGGTAAAAATCACGTTCTTCCAAAAGTCGGTCGGTTTTCTTAGATAGGTTCGCGCGAACTGCAGTCTCGTCTCTCTGTGGTGCTCGGTCAGGTCGGCCGCCGAGGCCGCACTATACCTCTTCAGGTTGTTCGCTTTGAGTCGGTTCATCGCGGTTTGGTGGCAGCCCGGGAAATTGGTTTCGTGAATCGCCTCGCGCAATGTGGTGAACGGATGTTTTTCGACGTATTCGACGAGAGCGTCATCCTGTTCGGGGGTGGACTTTCTTCGACCTCCACTCCCTGGGCGCCTTAGTTCAGTGGAAATAGAAATGAAAAATGGTAAAATTCATAATAACAATAATAATATCAATCTCAAACATTTATAACAAAAACCGATTTCACAAGATGGTTTGTCTCCAAAACTATTAAAAGTGGGCCTTTTAACTTTAACGTTCCCTGACAGCTGTTAAAAACGTCATTTTATGAAACAAAAGTGTTAAAAGGGACGTATGTACCTTAATCGCTGGGCGTTAAAAGTGACAGATAAATCAAAGATTTCGCGATTTATATGCAATAAATCACAAACCAGTTGCTGAATACAGGGTGCCCCGTAATTCCTTGGCAATATTTTAATGACGTATTCCTTGATGAAAATGATGACGAAAACTTCCAATTGACCTATGTCCGATTTTTTATGATGACGGAGTTAAAGGCCGTTAAAGAGGAGGTATCGACAACAGTTTTTCCGAGATAACTTTGAAACCATTATCTTTTCTAGGTATATGATATAATTGTTTCAAGTCGTTCACGCATGCGGAATGCACTTTATCATGGTCTTCTTTTGAAAAAGATGGGATGTAAAATGTTTGCTTCGAATCTTTCTGATTCAACCAATTATTACGTATACATTTCATCAAGTGGACACTATCAAACATACAGAATATTTGTAAATCTTAATTAAACGGATTTGTTATGCGAGATTCCAATTTTTCATTCCCTAGTTTTTCGAAACATACTCGATTTACTTTATTGTTATCAGATATAATAGTTACAACGTTATATCCAATGTCGGTTAGGACTTTCAGAACCATTTTTAGTAATTTGAACAGCAAGTCTCCTTTTAGATTTTTTACTGGATATAATGCAACGACATCTTTATCATTTGAAAGCACTGACGATATCATAAACGTTTGAATTGTAGAAGCTATTTCCGAACTGTTGTCACAGCAAGTTCCTTGTAATTTACCCCCTTTGTAACTCAAATTTGATTTGACGTAAATTTCGTCGAGTTGTAGGTTCACGAGTCTGCTGTTTACTGGTAAAATTTTCAATTTTTCTCTCAAGTATGTTATACAGGCTGTTTGATAAAAACTCCAGAACGCCACAGTTTCTTTGGTGGTGATCTGATTTCAAAAACCTATTAACAAAGAATGATTTATTTTTCATGCTCTACGAATAGGTCTTGCCGCCAAATTTTTTCCCTCAACTTCTTTTTTTAACATTGGTAAATTTAATTTTTTAAGAATAAAGTACGATTACTTTCAATTTGAAATTGAAGTTTGTATTTTTCTCTTTACTACGGTATGTCGAAAGCAGAGCTGGGTAGTATCTAAATACTCCGGTATTTAAGATACTATTCGAAATACTTTCTGAGTATTTAGTATTTAGTATTCGGATACTTTTGAATATGGGTATTTAGTATCTTGTATTCGGCATTGGAATTTCAATATCCGTTATTTAGTATTCGATTTTTTTTCGAATACTCACTTTCGCCATGGTTTTTACAAAACTGGGGGATTATACTGTCGTATAAAACTCTTAGCGCAGATTTGGTAGGTCGATAGGTGATGTTCAAAACTCGCATTCTAGCAGGCCCTTCAGACCACAATTCGAACACGTTTTGTTAGTCACGCACTAGTGAAATGACATCTTTAAATTCTTATGTTTTGTTCATATTTCAATTGATTTTGATGTTCTGTTCGATTTAATCAATAAATTTTCAAATAAGATTGTTATCTAATGTGTAATACATGGTAATACTAATTTTACGAACATATCTTAAATCCACAACTTCGAAGCGAGTATTCGATCTGGGTATTCGAAAAGTATCCGAACCAAAGTATTTAAATACTAGTATTTTAAATACTTTTAACCTACTGGTATTTAGCATCCGAAGAAAACCGAATACTATTTTTCATGGTATTTAGGTATTCGTTATTCAAATACTCATTTAGAGTATTCGACCCAGCTCTGGTCGAAAGTGGTAATTTTTTCAATGTTTATCCAAGAAAACGCATAAAAAGTTTCGCCTGATTTGAATTAAATTTTAAGAAATGTCAGTTTCAGGAGTGCTTTGGATTCCACAGCAAACGTGAAAATGACGTTTTTTGTTTAATACGACCAAATCTGGCGAATCATTTTTTACGTTTTTCTGATGATTATTAAGAAAAATCAACTTTTTTATTGACCGATGGTATAGAAAAAAATATCGGCTGCGCCTCAGGCTGCAACTTCTCTCCTCGAGCGCCAATGATACACTTTGCGCCCTAGATACACAAATAACTATTAAAATGTTTTGAATTATTATCAATTGATTGTCTATTTCTACTGGCCTACCTCTCGATAGAATTGAACTCTTCCCATTGCAGTTTTATCCTACCGACGGAACTTTTGGACATACCGAGCCTTCTCGCGACTTCTCGTACACCTAAATTCGCTTTGAACAAAAGCGCAACAGCACCGAATTTTTCATCGGTTTTTAAATGCTTTGGCATGACTAAAAAAATAAAATGACACCCTCCCTGCATCGAAAAATACTACCACTGTATCGAACGTATCTTTTCACTATTAAAGTGAAATTTGAGATAATTATTATGTGAGTAAGGAGATTATTCAATTGATTGCAGAATAACCTACTTATATAACTTACTTAAGTTTTCGATTGATTATCCATATACTTACCAAAAACACTTGCAATTTTTAGAATCCAAAATAATGGTATATCTCAAAGTGGCTTAAATAAACTGATATCTACTCATTTGTGATAATTTTCGCATGATAAAATTACCTATTATTATGAAATGAGTAAAATAAAGTGATAGGAATCATCACAGTTTAGTTAGAGACAGTTGAATATATGCGTGCGAAAAAGTTTAACCAAAATGGATGTAATTTCTGGATGTTTATTTTTGTTCCACAGAAATCCGCATGACAATTGTTAGATGCCACCACTTTATATGTAGGCATGTGTAGGCGGTTTTTTTCAAATATTAATATTTGGGATTTCTTTTGGGTGATTTTGTTCAATAAAGTAAAAGTCTAAAAGTTGACGTACTAAATTCCAATAATTCGAACACATCGCTCATCCGGACAGGTCTATACGGAGGCTATGAAGGACCAACAGTCGACTTACTACCGCACCTACTCTGTGCACTTAACCCATCTCCTTTATAATACGAGAGCACCTTATCCCCAACCGACTTCTAATTTGACAACTCGAAATTTCGAATTGTTGCATTCCGTTAGGTAGTTCTGCTATAGTGTTAAATTTCGAATTGTTAATATCATTCCGTTGTTTTAGCTAGGTAGTCCTGAACAACTGAAATTTTCAACTGCAACCAGTGTAGATGATTTTTAAAAGGCACACCAAGAGATGGAAGGTTTTAATAATTGCAACAATTGTTAACTAAGCGGTAAGCTCCGCTATAAGAATTCGGTGCTGTTGGGACTAAAGTAAATGCGAGCTAAGCCGCCCCCAGAGCCACCTCCTCGGCGTACAGGTCAAGGAGAGCCAGGCAGAGGATTGTTTTCACAGCTGCGGTTAAGCTTGTCCTCATTGCCCCAGTCACTGCCAGGCCTTTGAAAGAGACTTAGATGAGCCATTTCATTCCTCTGTCAGGATCTGGCCGGGCAAAGCATAGGCATAATGATTCTGTTACTCTCGATTCTGCTTACTACCGTGTGTAGTGCAGACTCGGACGATCTTCCTGGATTGTATGCGTGTTGACTGGGATTATGAGGACGTTCCCTAGCGCCGTAGACCTAATCTCTGTTTCACACAGTCTCTCTAACGTCTTTACAAGACGTTAGACTTATGGGCCTAGATAATTTTGCCGCCGAGTAGTCCGACCTCCCCGGCTTGGTTGCAAATATTACTTTAACTTCCCCTCACTTCCTGGAGATGTATTCGAAGACAATACACGCCCGGAAGATTCACACCAGGTTTTCTTGCATTATCTCTAAGCCCCAGTGGAGAAGAGCAGGATACACCCCATCCAGCCCGGGTGATTTAGAAGAGAGGATCGATTTGGTAGCCCAGGTTACTTACTTTTGAAGCACACACGATGCGAGCGGCCATAGCCCATAGCCCATTCCTCACCGTTTGAGGATAGCAATATCTACTCCTGTACAAAACTCGCATAAGTGTATTTTTCCATTAATACAGCTTAAGTGCCAATCGTAGACAAACGGACAGATGACAGTCGACAGACGATAATATACCAATACCAGAGATATCTCTGGCAATCCATGTTCACAAACTGACGCTTACACAGTAATAAGAAATTCACGCAGAGATGGACTCATGCAAGTTTGTATGGAATAAAATACAGCTATCCTTTAGCCGCTTATGTGAAGGGTACACGTACCCGCGCCGCGATATATGTAGTAGTAAGATAGATAGTAGTAGTAAGATCTTTGGTAGGGGCCGAGGTGACATACTCGGACCAATCAAGGCCAGACGGTATCGTGCTGTCTGGGAAATGTGTGTTCAACCACGCCCCAGCAGTCTCAGCCAGGTCGGTAGTGTACCTGCTATCTCCTCCCTTCAAGCTGCTAGGTTTCTGATTTGGATTTTTCAATAGGGCGGCTAAGGCAGTGGGCTCCATCCCACCACAGAACGATCTCTGTGATTCCCGTTGTTCTTTGCGAATCACCCCTTTGTACAGTTTTCGGTGCTCGTTGTAAGCTTCTGCATCTGGCTCTGTTAAAGAGTTTTCTGCCCCGCGTCCTGAGGTTGCCAAGCTCTGTACACCACTAAGGTGTCGCACGTCCCCCGACAGCTCTAGTTCTCAACGGACAGGAACTGTCATATGATTCGTCCATAGATTTGACAAGACCGGATGAGATATGATCTGACAGATGCGACGCTCTCCTCCACGTTCCAACCGTTGTGATCTCCTGTGGTGTGTGGGAGGCTACCAGGCCTCTTTCCGAGACGACTTTCTGTTGGTTTTCCTGGGGTACCTGTGGGCTGGTTCTCAACTGGTCGGTCCTGTAGCCCCTGAGGAGGCCGCCTGGTCGGTCTTCTGTTCGACCTCCGTGGAGGGAGCACTGCGGACATCAGGGAGCCTTTCGACTATGATTCGGATTTACGTGTACGGTACCTATCTTGCGACACACCCGACACGGCCACCGATGTGACACGGATTGGGATACGCCCAATCAGCGCGTACCAATAACATATTACCGATACTACCAGTACCTTACTGGTCAAAGCAGGTTTCTATCCAAACCCTGCCGGCTAAGCAGGCCGACACCCGAGCTGTTGGTACGCAGCTCACCCGTCGAAACCAGGGGTCAAACCCCCCGGTGTCTGCCCAGATAGCACAGGATATCCAATGGATATACATGAAAGGTCCATATTACATCCATGGATGGATCTGATATACAATGGATATCCAATGTATATCCATATCCACACATGGATATCCATTGGATATACATTCCTGTATATACATTGGATGTACATGAATGTATGTCTCATGGATTACCATATCCACACATGGATATCCATTGGATATACACTCCTGTATATCCAATGTATATACGCAATGTATGTCCAATGGATATACATTCATGTATATAGATATCCATGAAATGTAGATGGCGCCACACAATGTACGTCGCTAACATTAATGTTTCATTTCGAAATAAATAGGCTGGGTTTCGCATACTTCAACAGCTGGATCATTAATCTCGCTCAGCCATGGCTTCGTGCCTGACTGCCTGGTTTTTTGGTTATGACAAGACCGATAGGCCCTGGTAACCTATTACGGGTTGAGATCCCGCTTGGGTATGTCCAGGCTTCAGCCTGATATTTTCCTGAGCAGCTAGTTCATACAATTTTAAGTTTTAGGGATACCAATAAAGTTAAACAATAATAATATTTAGAAAAATGCAAATGGGCATGGATGTATATGCGTCAAAAATTTAATATACGAGATTTATGGTATTATATTATGGATATCGATGGATATCCTATGGACATCCAATGGATATCCACGGGCGAGACACGTGTATGATACAATGGATATCCATTGGATGTCCACAATGGTATTCATGGATATCCATTGGATATACAGATATCCATTCATGGATATACATTGGATATCCATTGGATATGTTTGTGCTATCTGGGTGACCAGCATGTAGCCATCAACCACTGCCCCCACGAATCCGTCGCCAGGTGGAGGGGCACTGATTTCCCAGTGGGGCTCCTCTCCCCCGTGGTACATGATGTTAGGTGACTTCCGACACCAACAGGTCACCGTCAGGGTCGCTATTTGCGTCGCACACTCGCGAGTCCCCTACTTTGCTTAGTACTACCGCTTCCTACCCGAAGGCAGGGTCAGACGGCAGTTTTACGGGCAGCCGCCACAAAGCGACTCGACTACCCTAGCTGGGACCCTGGCGTCGCCACTCGCCAAGCCCGCTATTGCTAGCAGGTCCCCTAGGGGAAGCACTGCGGACAGTGGAGACGGCTTGGTGAAACTTCACCTTTAGGGAGTTGAACAGATAGTCCCGCTTCCCTTGTTTGTTGGTGACGGATTTGACGGCGGCCTCCCTCACACCGAAGACGAAAATTGTCCACGTTGGGACATCCTTGACCGCGCTGTTGTCCACAAACCCACCTTTGCCCTTGGGTTTTGAGTCGCCAAGCGTCGCAAGACTACCTCTGTTTCCACCGGTTCGCCCCGCATCCACAAAGTCATCTTAATCAACTTTAGTAGCTGATCCACTGGGATGACGTCCGGCATTGCACCATTGGGGGGCAGTTCTGCGATGGTCTTCTTTAGCCAGGCTACAGAACTGTCATTTTCATAGTTGATCTTTAGGACCTCCTGTGAGTAGTTCCAGGACCTGAGTAGGCGGGCTTGCCAAATCGATAGACAGTTTCCTGTCCAGACACTCCGTCAGCCTGACCAGATTTGATCCTGCCCAGGTAATTGGACTCCCACTCCTGTTTGTCGATGATTGACACTCTCAGGTGATCCAACAGGTCCGGTGGGCCGATTTGAACGGCCAGAGGTCCCGGCCGCATGTCACGCAACTCTCTTGTTCGGATCGACTTTCGGATTTCGGAGAGTGCACGGAATAGCCGTCGGACCTCTGTCTCTTCTTTGCTTTCAAGTGTCCGCACCCGGGTGTGGGTTTTCTACCCTGTGGCTAACAACCTTCAGCCAGGAAGCTGGGACCCTTTTGCGGGTTTTGGGGAGTGACCGAATGCGTGCTAGAGGTTGCCGGTAGCCTCTAAAGCCGCCTACCTCGTCTTTTCTCACCTATTTTGTTCGGCTCCGGAAATACGTTCCCGGGCACTGCTTTCGTTTTGAGTTGAGCCTTGCGGTCTAGACTCACCTTCTGTGGTTTCGGGATTTTCTGTATCCAAACTTAAACTTCGTTTCACAAGTTCCCCACCTATCACGGAGTCCAACAAAGATATAAAGATAAAGGCCCATCTGCATACCTCCATTTTAGTGGTGCCTTTAGCTGAAAGCGCTTTAGGATGTGACAGTTCCTGGACGTTTCCCAAGACGTATGTCACATTCTAAAGCGTTTTTAGTTGAAAGCGCCTCTAAAATGAGGTATGCATATGGGCCAAAGCACCCAGGTGCGAGTTGCACACGGGCAGACCACGTACTCTCGAAACCAAGCGTGCGCGTTCACTGTGTGTCCCTCTGCACTCCCAGGGCTCACCCAGCCGGCCCTCTTACGCGACGGCACAGCCGATTGATCAAGGTGGGTAGGTCGTGATCGCCCGTCTTAGGATGAAACCCAGACCAAAGTGATGAGTAAAGTAGGGCTCAACGGCAAAGATTCCTTCATCCAACTCCATGGGACGCCACGCACGGCACGAGCACATGGGTGACCTTGAAAACGCCCGAGCAGCACGACTACTGTGCGAACAGGTGGATTTTCTGTCGGGATTGTCTCCCTTAACCGAAAATTGCCCGCTTTACGGCGGCGGTTGATCGCATTACCAGGACGTGCGACGAGCTGACGAGCACTCGAGAAAGAGGACTTGGTTATTCACAGACTCGCACTCACTCGTTTTTACACGAGCTGTTGGGAATTGCTCATTGTTTCATGAACTTACCTATTCGATATTAGTGACTCCTGTGACACCCAGATCATCAATTACTCCCTTGATATAGAGAATATTTCTTTGTAAAACCATTAGAAAACATAATACGGACATTTTTGGTCGAGTAACCAATTCATTCATTCATAAAGATACCAGTTCAGATATAAGGACGATCCGATTATACCTACACGTCCGTCTTGACGTGTTTTGAATGGTCCTGGGGCAGTCGTTATAACCGCCTACTGTACTCCACTCTACTTGCCTAATAAATAATATAAAATGCACGATTTTATCTCAAAGTAAAATCAAACATAATTGATAAGTTTATCGGTAGAATTTGTACAAAAACCGTTTCTGTAACACGCAATGTTATTGCGATTTATTAGAGCACAAGTGGGCACAAGGATTAGGCTAAGTCGGGAATTACAGTGTTATGTCCATGACAAGAATCATATGGATTACAATAAATTTCATCTGACGTTTCGTAACACAAATGCGCCTTCTAATGTTTCAGTTTTCCTCACAAAATCTATTTTCTCTAAATTCTCTAAAATATTATGAAACAAATCCGCAGTGAGAAGAACAAAAAATAACAGCTGATCTAGGAGTGCAAAAATGTGTAGAAGTTTTGAGCAAGAGTAATATTTTTTGAGAGCTTAGACTAAAAGAAATTTTCCCGTTTTGTAACCAACACCGGAAACATATCTTCACTGTACAATGTGTACAAACGGTTTTTCTGTCGAGTTAGTCATCTCTCTGTCTCATATAATAATCATCAAAGAAACAGTGACAGAGATACAAATCACGGTATCTCGACAGGAAAACCGGTTGTACAAATGGTATAAAAGAATCAACACTTCTTCTACTTTGTTATAATTATTATGAAATTCATAGCATGAAAACCAGTCTGTTTTAAATTTGATTACATCCTTTCGTGTACGTGCAAAGATGATAATGACCAATATTAACGTTTAATTTTAGTACATGCCGTTGCATTTTAATTAGGTCGGAATAATATTTAAATAGACGAAAAGACACCCAAACATAATTACTCAGTTCATCACGATGGAACCTCTGTCACCAAGTTTATTATTGATAATTCTTATTTTTCCTCAATTCATCTGCAGTTCTCACTTTATTTGCGATGATGGTAACGCGATCTTTTTTAATCAAACCTGTGATGGTGTTAAAGATTGCCCAGATAAATCAGACGAAATGAACAAATTGTGTTATCATTTAATGTACAAATTATTTTCAATTATTGATACTTATTCTAAATATTTGGAAGTAGTTATGTAATAAAATCCGTTTTAGATGTGGCGATCACCAATTTCGTTGCCATTACGGAGCATGCATTAGTGATAAATTGAGGTGTAATAAAATTCAAGACTGCGTGGATAATTCCGATGAATATCAATGCCAGGAAAATTCGCAAAAATGCAGGTAATGAAGATTGTAGTCCTATATGTAAACATCACTAATCAATCACCACTAAATGTGACCATACACTCACCTTTAAAAAGATTTCTTACCTACTTCTGAGAATGTTTAAATTAAATTTTATCTACAACGATTTTGTTTAAAGTTGACTTTTCGATTGTCAATGTGATATGGAAATGACGTTCTTTATCGCACTCGTTTTCGATATCGAATATCGAAATGACGACGTTTCAGTTTTCATTTTTCCTTTATTTATACTCATATCCAAGGTGATAATTTCGATAATTTCCACGACTAGTGCGGAAAACACCTTTCTGTAACTGGTTATATGAATAGCTAATTTCGCAGCCTACATATAAAAATTATAAATTTTTCATGCACTACAAATAGAAGCTTATTGCCAAATTTTTTTCCTCAACCTCTTTTTTTTACAATTTTTTTTTTCGATAATAAAGTTATACGATTACTTCTAAATTAAAATTGAAGTATGTATTTTTCTCTTCATTTTTTCAATGTTTAAGGAAAAAACGCATATACACGGTGTCCAGAAATTAGGCTGCAATAATTTGCCTGATGATTCCTTTATAAAAACGATGGAAAAAAGTTCTCATGAACGTATGTCGAGAATCGCTTCCTAAGGGAGATATACCCCCTGAAAGGTAAGCCCCCTATGATGATTTATGTTAAATATCTCCAAAACTGTTCAAGATTAAGAAATCATATTTGGTACAATTATTAACCTTTTTATGCTCGACAAAATGGACTAGGAAAGGGGCGGGTCATCTAGGGGGGGGGGGGGGGGCGTGATAAAAAATCTTTCTAACTTTTTTGTGTGATATTTTTTTCGTGTTTGAACCACATATTATGAAATTATTACCAAAAAAAGATACTCTTGGTAATCATCGATAGGAGGCGCCACATTCGAAATAAATCGATTTTAACATAAAAATTTTTTTCTAATTTCTGTTGAAATGTTACATTTCAAGCAGTATTTCAGTCAAGACATCTTGATTAGCAATCTAACATCACTAACCATATCAAAGACTTGGACATTAATGCAACATTTAGGATGAAAAACGTCGCCCCAGATCTTACGACGTGACACCCCCGTAATAGTTGGAAAGGTTTTCCTCGAATTCAATGTAAAATGTTGCATTATTTGTTGAATTTTCAAATTTTAGTGATGTCAGATTGCTATTCAAGCTGTCTTGACTAAAATACTGCTTGAAATGTAATATTTCAACAGAAATTAGAAAAAAAACTTAATGTTAAAATCGATTTATTTTGAATGTGGCGCCTCGTATCGATGTTTACCAAGAGTACCTTTTTTCGTAAAAAACCTCATAATTTCATAATATGTGGTTCAAACACGAAAAAAACATCACACAAAAAAGTTAGGAAGATTTTTTACCACGGCCCCCCCTAGATGACCCGCCCCTGGTGGAAATTTTGGATTCTTTTCTAGTCCATTTTGTCGAGCATAAAAAGGTTAATAATTGTACCAAATATGATTTCTCAATCTTGAACAGTTTTCGAGATATTTAACATAAACCATCATAGGGGGCCTACCTTTCAGGGGGTATATCTCCCTTAAGAAGCGATTCTCGACATACGTTCATTTGAACTTTTTTTCATCGTTTTTATAGAGGAATCATCAGGCAAATTATTGCAGGCTAATTTCTGGACACCGTGTATAAGATGATTCGTCCGATTTGAATTGAATTTAAAAAAGGTAGTTCACAAGTGCTTTGAATCCCAAAGCGAACGTGAAGAGGACGTTATTTGTTTAATCTGGTCAAATCTCACGAATACTTTTTTGGGGTTTCTGATGATTATTAAGAAAAATCAACTTTTTTATTTACTCATGGTATAGAAAATATCTTCAATTGAATTGAATTGAAATGAATCGTACTTTATTATAAAAAAAATTAATTTACCAATGTTAAAAAAAGAAGTCGAGGGAAAAAACCTGGCAACAAGACCTATTCGTAGTGCATGAAAAATAATAGTATATTATACAGGGAGTTTAACAATTGGTGTTAGCTCGTGGAGAGTAATGTCAACTTGAAGCCGCTGAGCCATCTTCTCATGGTAGAAACTGCTAGCAGAATATAACTCCTTGGTTTCTCATGAATTTGTAAGCACCAGGACTTTTGTAATACAAAGGAACATGATTGGACCATGATGGCTTTCTCTTCACAACCCTGAACTGCATCATTGTTAAATCTATAGCAAATTGGGATGATGTTTTGGGTAGGATTACAGACACGTTATTATAATTTTGTGTATTAAAGGAGGGACCAAATCAAATGTGCCGACGACGACTGCATAGCGATCGAGAATTTATGCGACGGAAAACCGAATTGCAAGGACAATTCTGACGAAGACCCGGAAATGTGTGACACGATTCCGTGCCCGGCAAACACACATCGCTGCAAAGTCGGCGGCTGCATCAATCTACACCAGAGATGCAACGGCTTCAGAGACTGCATCGATGGATCAGACGAGTCGGCGACCTTATGCGACAGCCTGAAATGTCAGGGGACTCAAAACAATGGCAGCAATTGTAAAGCCCGCGAAAATATCTCCTGCCGTGCTATAACGTCGCCCAGAATTCGGGCCATCTGCGACGTCCCTTCTGGCCCCAAAAAGGGAATCGTCCCGTGTAACGAACCTCTACCAGTGGGAACCAAAGTCGAGTACGAATGTAAGCCTTATTACGTCCCTGCAAGCAGCAAACATGTCAATAATCGAAGAATGGAATGTCAACATGATGGCAATTGGAATAAAGAAATGCTGAAATGTAAACCGGGTAATGAATATCAAAGTTACATCCTGATTCACTATTCTACTCACAACACATGAGGGTTGATTCAAAATCAAAGCCATATCCAAAAGTTAACAGATAGACTGTCGGTTTTAGTTGTTCTTTCTCTGATGATGTATCATTTTGCATGGCCTCGGAAACGGTTCAATATTGACCAGTGAAAATGCATACTATTTCATCCTGTTCACTAAACTTGGTTGGAATAACCAATAAGCTGTGAAATCGGTCTCAACAGCTCTAACCTAACATTTCTTTGATATACATACGTGAAGTTTTGTAGTCATTTTTATGGAACTTATTCATTCGATTGAATTTTCTGGCAACATGTACTTGCTCATTTAAATATTGAACTATTTCGTTTCGATGCGAAGTTCGCTATGCGCAGCTTGTTGATTGGCTGAAACTGCTAACTGCCCATTCTCAACTCCACAACGATTCACGGTAAAATAGGTCTATTGAACTTAAGCGACATCGTTGCTAGCTTCTTTTAAGGAGTTATTTGAAATAATCTATTAGTTACCCACAAACAGCTCTAAGGCATATTCTGTAATTCTGTATTCTTAACGGCATCGTTAAAAAATCAACAAATGAAACAAATCGTTATCACCGAGGTATAAATTTCTTATTGGCTCATCCATATCAATATATCGACTGTTGATTCTCCCAACTCAACAAAAGCGTTGATACTTATAGAATATACCTGTAAAAGCAACCAGCGTTCAATATTGGACCGTTTCAATTGTCATACAGTATAAGCTCATTGAGAAAATCATAAAATTTGATTACAAAAAATGGAAAAGATAAACCAATTGCTTTGGGTATGTATGTATGTACTACAAACGGACTGTAAATGAATCAGATTTGTCCAACATTGACATTCGATATGAATCGTTTGAATCATTTTTTTCAATAGGTGGAGTTACTTTAATTCAAATACTTTTGACTGTTTTCGTGAATATCGAAAAATCAAATTAATCATTCATGTTTTGTATAATCGCAATAAATTTAAAGTATCGGATATCATTTGGGTTCAGAGAAAATTATGAATCCACTTGTAATAGAAATAAATATGGCATTGAAGTCAATGTTTGTATGTAAGTGCCACTTACTTTGTTTGTATGATTTATAACGAAATTGATCTATATCTCTTAAAATTCTCGAAACTGCATAGCAAATAATAGCATCCATTATTAAGTATGATTGTTTTGAAAAAAGTTTAACGCGAGTACAAAGGTCGGACGTTCAATTTTCTTCAATGAATAAGTATAAGGGCCAACTGCACCGCTTTCACTTAAAATTTAAGTGGAACTTAAACCTTAGCAACAATTGTTGTTAACAATCGTTGTCAAGGCTTAAGCTCCGCTTTAGCTTTTAAGTGAATACGGTGCAGTTGGCCCTTACTATGAAGAATAACAACAAAAATACGAATGCAATACAACGTTTTATACACAATCAATTCATGATTCACCCAAAATTGTTTGAATTCCCAAGAAAAAAACTTAACATTTTGAATCTTCCAACGTTTAATCCATCGGCGAAATAAACTCAGTTTTTGAATCAAATTAAATGACATGGTATTTCGTAGTGCATTTTCTGTGTTGAAAGTTCATCAAGTATTTAATTACTTCTCGATAATTTTTTGTGATCAATGAAACTTTGTCCGCTCCATCCATTTACTATTTCCACGAAAATCAAGTCGTTTTCTTGGCATTGGAAATTTTAGGTTACGTCAGATTTGCCTTGACTTTACCCATAGTTTTTGATTTTTATAAAAATCCAATTCAATCGATTGCATTTACATATTTTACAATTTCCTGACAAGTCACGGAAACTCTTGCTGCGGAACTTCTAATGCAATATTGAGCATGCGTGACATTTTTACAAGCTGGTTTCGAGAATACAGCCTGATTCAAAATTGTGGGACCAACGCTTCAGGGTAGATTCCTCTCGTCGAAATAGTGAGAAAATTCCCTATGAAGGGGGGTCCGTCCGCAAGCGATCAATAAGGGAGCTATTAGGCCTCAAAGTCTGCTGGTGGCTCATTTATTTCCGCTTATAACTCGCTTATTTTATGGTTTAGGAGTTTCAGGTTTGGTATACATGGTGTCCCCAGTATTCGATACTGATATTTCAAGGGTGCATTCCTGAGTGAAAATGTCCGATTTTGCACGG
This sequence comes from Salpingus planirostris, assembly GCA_949788335.1. Lineage (NCBI taxonomy): Eukaryota > Metazoa > Arthropoda > Insecta > Coleoptera > Salpingidae > Salpingus > Salpingus planirostris. Next base: position 3,617,594 of record OX460917.1, on the reverse strand, counting down.
CATCAAAGTTGTGTTTTTTTATTCGTTTTTTTAGCTTTTGTTCAAAAACAGTTATCACGAAAATTATGATACAGGCAGATTAGCTTTGTAATGAGTAACTAACTCGGAATTTAGAGTTGTTAGGTTTTATCATGGTTTTGTAACTAAATAAATCTAAATAAAATGAATAGTTGGCTGTTGGCAAAAATATAAGACTTCAGAAAATACTAGATTTTGACATGGATTGTCATTTAAATCCTAGCCAAAATGAACAAATTTCTAATAATTTTCAAAAATCCTCAATAAAACAAGGTGGAGCAACACAACGAAAGAAAAGGCACATCACTGCATTACAGGGAAGTAGAAAATAATGAAAAAACTAGATTACACTGATTACAGACACTCGTGGCATAGTTTTTCCATCGATTTTTCCGGATAATCTTGAAAAACAGTTTAGAAGAAATGATTTAATGGAATTTAAACTTGAAGCAAACAGAAAAATATAGAGATGAAGTTATTTCATTGAACAGAGGACTGAATACGTTCGAATAGGTAAAAATTCAAAGTTATTCAAAAATGACAGAAAATATACCTAACCCAACTTTTAAAAGCCCAACTCACAGCAAACTTCAAGGTAAAAAGTCAGTGTTACAGAGCAAGTTACTAAAACTTCAAAATCTAGTTATTCACTACAAAGTTACGACTAGTATAAACAGGGTGTCTTTAAAATACGTGTACACCGCGCTACCACATTCTCCTGAGGTCAAAATAGAACGATTTAACCACAATGACCTCAGTCCAAAAGTTGATAATAAAAAAGTTACAGGGTGTTAAGATGAAAATTTTTATTTCCATTTTTTTCAATAGTTTGTCGAGTTTTGTGAATAATAATTCAAAAATTGGTACACGAGGGTTTTTTGGTACGGGGAATATTTATCTGGACTCGGTTACACTGTATTTTCTAAGGGGCGCCACGTACTCTACAAGAATTGCCAACTGACAGTCTTAACTTTTTCTGCCTTCAAATCACCGATGTATCAACAAATGGAATCGACTGCCTGATGATTTTGCTCAACAAAAGTTCTCTTGTTTGATGTCGCTACGGTCCACCGTTTTGGATTTATTCACTCTCGAATGGTGGATTTCACCCTAAATTCGCTCTAATTTTTGGGTAAATTTTTCAAGAAAAACAAAGGAACCCTTCAAAAATTAAGTTAAAATACTTTTTTCGTCAGGTGATTTGTTAATAGCAAAGAAGTCATGGAATTAACTTTTTGTCAAGCTAATGTGTTTTTTATGAAAAATTCCCCCAAAAATTGGTGCGATTTTTGGGTGAAATTGACCATTCAAGAATGAATTATACCAAAATGGTGGATCGTAGCGACATCAAACAAGAGAACTTTTATTGAGCAAAATCATCGAGCAGTCGATTCCATTTATTGGAACATCGGTAATTTGAAGAGGGAAAAAGTTGAGACTGTCATTTGCAAATGCTTGTAGCGTACGTAGCGCCCCCTAGGAAATACAGCAAAACTGAGCCCAAATAAGTATTCCCCGTACCAAAAAACCCTCGTGTACCAATTTTTGAATTTTTATTCACAAAACTTGACAAATTATTCAAAAAAATGGAAATAAAAAGTTTCATTTCAACACCCTGTAACTTTTTTATTATCAACTTTTGGACTAAGGTCATTGTGGATAAATCGTTCTATTTTGACCTCAGGAGTATGTGGTAGCGCGTTGTACACGTATTTCAAAGACACCCTGTATGTTCCATCTGAAATTCAAAAGTCAACTGCAGTCCAGGCTAAATGGGACACCCTGTACAGTGGTCAATATGGATTTAAGGATCGCAGTCCAGCGTCATATAAACAATTTTTATCTGTAACTTTTACGATAAAAGCGTAATTCTCATTTACTTAACGCACTATTGGCGGACGCTGTATGACTTCAATAAAATGTGAAGTGCCTATTATGAGTTGATTGTAGATAAATGTACACCCAAGAGGGGAAAATGTGTTTGACCACTCCAAACACTGGTAGAAATGAACCGATTCGAAAACTTGATACCATCATTGAGTAGCAAATTTTATGAGCTTCAAAGATTTGAGCAGCAATAATAAGTTTATTTATGTGATCAAGGGACAAAAGTACATAGATGCGTGGGTAATGGCCACCCCTGTGTGGACGAAACAGCTATTCAGTACTAACCAACGGACGCACTTTTATACAGATTTCATGAAATTGGCCAATAAACATTTTCCTAAGCATTTTTTTAATGAATGTGACCACTACTGGGGCAGTAACCATTACATATAATAATGGCTACAAAAATCATTCTTTGTCTGCAATATTATTACTATTATTCTTTATTCTATCAAGAGGAAAACTCTCAGTGTTGTCGTTAGAAGATTGAATCACAAACATAAACAAATTAATTGTATCAGACTTCGGTAGATTGTGGTAAATCTGGAACCGATGTGGCACCTCTAATACTTAACGGGTGGAATCCGGAACATGGAAAGTATCCGTGGCACGCAGTCCTTTTCAATTTGGAGTCGGGAAGTTGGACATTCATCTGTGGCGGAACTTTGATAACCGAAAAAGTCGTTCTAACCGCAGCTCATTGCACGTGGAGCGCCACCGCAGACACCTTGCGCATCGGCCTGAACAAAGTTTACAGTGATTATTATCACAAAGACGATTCGGTCATACGGGACGTTTCGAACATTATCAAACAGCCCCTATATCAAGATTATATCGGAAATTACGGCTCAGATCTGGCCATTTTAATTCTGAATGCGTCGGTCGAGTTCTCGTCGCTACTGAGACCGATCTGTATCGACTGGAATTTGGACGACATCAGCGACCATCTGACTCCGAATAATTTGGGGATGATTGTCGGTATGGGCGTCACGGAGAACGGCACGTTCAGCGATCGGATAAAGGCGATCTATTTGCCGGTCGTGAGCGATGAAGTTTGCATCGAGCAACAAAGTCGAGATTTCAAAAAGTACGTCACTTTCACGTCCTTCTGTGCCGGCTGGAGGAACGGATCGGGCGTGTGCAATGGTGACAGCGGTGGCGGTTTGGTTTTCCCGTTACAAACGGATCCCAACAAGTGGACTCTGCAAGGAATTGTGAGCGTGAGTCCGAGGAAACCGGGCACCTCGTTTTGCAACCCAGAGTATTGCACGGTGTTCACCAAAGTCGGTATTTACGTCAAATGGATTTATAGAGTCTTGTTGGATGTGCACGATGACATGCACAACCCTTTCGAAAACGACGTCGTATTTTAAACCAATGTAATGAAAATATACTCATTGTAATGATTCGGTGAATCAGTAGGACATCTAATACAATAATAAAGTGTAGAACGAACAATGAAAATAAAATCATATTGGCTAAATGCTCCTATTACCAGCCACAGCCACTCAGCCGGAGATGAATTTTTTTGCAATAAATTAGACTTTCCTATATGGCAATAGTGGCAATACTCCAATTGTATTTTCTATGATTACCCCTTATTTTCGTTTTGTTATGATCTGACATAGAAATTTGAGAAAACGGATTAAGGCCCGATCTTTTCATCTCCCAGTTAAGTTTATCCGGCAGTTAAATTTGTTGATTTTCATTGTTGCAACAATTGTAACCCAGGTATTTAACCGCCAGTTAAACTTAACCAGAGGTGAAAAGATCGGCGCTAATTCTATTAACTATGGTGCATTTACTCTTGCATAGAATCTTTTTGCCTGAAAACACATCCAAATTCCCATACAACGGAATACTAAAAAAATCGCTTTTTCGACGAGTTGTCATTATTCAGAATGAAACAAGTTGCTGAACACCACATATTCAGCTTCTGTAGATACAGTTCACTACTTTTTTGGTGAATTGTCGATCTGAATATCCTTTTAGTAATTTTAGTAATCAGTCTGGTTCCTTCAACGTAAAGAAGAATTCTTTTCGAACTCTTCCAAACAATTCCACTAACTTCATTCTGATGCCGACTCAAAATGTTGACAGCAATACACAGACAGATGCAGTTCCCTAATGAACTATTCTACGGTAATCTCTAAGAGGTGACACAGCCCAAATCACAATGTGATCAAAATAGAACCTCTAGAAGATGTTTCAAGGAAAGTTTTGCTCACAGTCAGTATTGAACCACCGAACTACTAATCATGAATAAATCTAATTCATACGCCGGTCTGATGTCTCGTTTACACCAACCCCTAAGACAACCAAATTAAAAAGCCATATACAGAGACATCAAAAAAATCCTTCATAAAGGGAGGCTATGATAATCGTTCTGTCTCATTTGAAAAGTACCATAAAGTACTAAAAGAGTAGAGAGAGAATGTATTTGTTCAATACATGACACACACATCCTGCCAAGTACTGTGAATCTGGAAACGAACACCTTATTATTGAACGCGACGCGGATGCTCACCGCCAAGTTGGGGGAGCGCGGACAATAATAATCGAGGTAGGATACTGCTACAAAATACTTGGCTAGCACTGCCGCGAAGACGGAGATAGTCCTCTTCACGAAAAAACGGAAGCTGGGCTGAATGACTTTACCCAGACTCAAAGGAACTGAGTCCAACCAAGGCAGTCAAGTATCTGGGAATTGTACTTGACAGTAAACTTAATTTGAAAATACATTTGGAGTTGCAAGCAGGGCGATCGGGCGGTCTTGGGGCTAATCTCCCAGGGTAGTCTTCTGGTTATACGGGATGTAGAAAAAACCCCGGTACCCCGGAATAACTCCTTTTCACTGCATTGCACCGGAAAATGTCTGGAGGAAAAGTTGTTCGTCTTCTAGGGGAGAATGGTTTCCACGCAAAACTTTCTGTCACCCCTCACTCCCTAAGCAGGGGTGGGGGTAAGATGATTTTTTAAATGGCAACCCTCATTTTTTATTGGCTATTCGAGTTCACCTATTGAAAAAAGACATCTTTTGTCTGAAACATTTTTTCATCCTTTCATCCTTCGCGAGTCACGGAAGGGAAAAACTTGAGATCGAGACTGCAAAACTCACCTATCATCCCCGGAGTAACGCTTTTTCTCTGAATTGCACCAGAAAACGTCTGAAGAAACAGTGGTTTGTCCCCACAGATTTTCTGGTGCGATGCAGAGATGAAAAGTTATTCCGGGGTACCGGTTTTTTCAACACCTTGCATGTGGCGGTCATTAAGCCGATGCTTTGCTATGGCGCACTTGTCTGGTGGCCCAGAACCAGACAGAGGATTGAAATGGCTAATATAAGTCTCTTTCATTTCAAAGGCTGATATGCCTGGAAATGACTGGGGCAATGAGGACGACTCCCACTACTGCCTTGGAGACGATCCTCTGTCTACCCCCGTGTAGGGGTGGGCGATATTAGTGAATGAGTATCAAAGTTTAATAACCAAACCATATCAATATTTATCGATATATCAAAATTTGATAATTATCAAAGTATCAAAATATCGAAATATCAAAATATCATATTATCAAATTATCAAAATATCAAATTATCAAAACACCGAAATATCAAAAAATTAAAATATCAAAATGTCAAAATATCAGAATATCAAAATATCAAAATATCCAGAAAACGATAAGTATAGTGATGGTACTCCAGTTCAGTTCCCAATACCTATACATAATTTCATTCTGAGAACGTTGGTAAGTGATTAAGTACCACTGACAACTACCGCGAGTACCGACCAACATAAATTGTTAGTTCTCTACGTCTCCTGTCGTAAAAAGATCGCCAATTTAATATTGGGATAATTATCATGAATGACATCATTTTCGAAAAATTTTGATCATTATTTGATATTTTGATAATTATCATGATTTGATATTTCGATAATTATCATGATTTGATATTTTGATAATTATCAAAAAATGATATATCAATATTTTTTTAATCCCATATCATATCATGATATATTGATACTTTAATATTTTTATTGATATATCAATATTTTTGCGCACCCCTACCCCCGTGGACCTGTACGCGGAGGTGGCTCTAAGCGCGGCTCTGAGGCTGCGGGCTGGACGTATTTGGAATGCAAGAGCCAACTCTAGCGGACAACACTCACGCCCTGGAGGAGGCGCTCCTCTCAGAGTACCGATCTTGGACGCGCAGTCTGACAGCATCTGGGTGAGGTACAACAGCTCGAGATATTATGGCATTGCACGTCTAGCGTCGCGACGCTTCATTTTTGACGAGAATAATTCGCTGAAATTTTCAGAGGTAGCTCTCAATATCCCAGACGGACCCTTTATTTTAAAAGCGATAGCACCAAAAGTGATGGTATACCCTGTAGATGTTGGACCATAGTATTTTGACGAATATATGTATGTTTACATGAATCAAACGACTTAAAAAAAAAACTAGGTTCAGATCAAGGGACTGAACCGCAAGGTTTCGACGTGTATACGTCGGTTACTAAACTCGCTTGCCGATGGTAGCGTATTTAAAATCCCTCTTCAACGTCCGTCTAATACTGGTGGTAGTCGACTAACACACACTAACAACCCATGCGCCAGCCGCTTTTCGATTGTAGACGCGGTGCGCTGCCGCGCCGCTCCAGATCACGCGCGGCCGCTTGTCGTATGTAGACGCGATGCGCTGCCGCTCACGCTTTTCGTGACGCGGCACGGCCGAAGGTTTCAACAAATGCACCTCTATACGGAGCCATCCCATCTCTATCGATTTATAAGACGTATACACGTCAAAAGGGGGGCTGTTTCTCCCTCTGTTTCACCCCCTGCGACATTTTCACCGGCGCTTATGGCCAGACAATACATTTTCAAGTCTCGTTTCGATTAACAACTACTGAAAATTGCGTCATGGCTATATGCCCCAGTATTTTCAGTGGTTTCATCGACATTTCTATTGTTGCGTTATACAAGGCACCAGTATTATAATAGTCTTGTAGAACGTGGCACATATCACACTGAGCCATTTAAGCGCCTCACCCTTTCGTGTCAACCCGAGTCTTTTAGTCTATGAAACTTTGTAGCAGGAGTGTCACTACACTTTACTTGGATCCAGTCAATCTAGTCAATTTCATTGTAAAGATATTTATTTCAAAAATAAATGAACAAGTAGTAGCATTAGTAATAATAAGCAATAATAAGTAGAACAAGTAGTAGCATTAGTAATAATAAGCAATAATAAGCAGAACAAATAAAAATCACTGATTTAAACCCAGGGCGACCACCCCGCATACATCCTTCCCAAAAGATTATAAGAAGAGGCATGATCGATGAGACAATCCACTTGATCTTCAGGTGATAGATTTTCGGCATCCATTCGAGCTCTCAGATCAAATTCAGGTTCGCCTCGGACCAAGTTGACATAAGCCTCCATATACTTCGGGTTCTTCTTTTGGCCGAGAGTCAATTCCTCGATCATGATCGTAGTAGGATTGGCTCCGTTCAATTTCCTCTCAGCCTGACGCACTTTCTGTTTCGGGTACCATTCCTTTTCGTCCTTTCCCCTATCACTTTTACCGTCTTCGCATTTAACCGCGTGCTCTAGCCAATCGATCGACGGTTCTTGTATGAACACGTTCATGGTGGCCAGCAACGAGCCTTTTTCCTCGCGCAGGTTTTTCAGCGTGTGCAACATAACTTCTCGGAATAATCCGCGCTCACCTGTCGGCTCCATCAATCCGATCAAGTGCGGAGTGAGACGGAACGGCACCAATTCCGGCACGGGCAAAATTTGGGTTGCCGTACCGAAAGCGTGTCCGAAATCTATCCCCAGGACCTTTCCGGTCTTCGAGCAAATCAATGAGTTGCAAAGATGGCGATCCCCGATGCCCAACAGCCAATGAGCGGCGCACATCACCGCGTACGATTTGATGAAATTGCTGCGCAGAGAAAAAAAGCTCTCGGTATTGGCGCTCAATTTCCAGAACGATTGGCGCATAATGTCCCACGGTATTTCATTAACAAACGATCGGTATTTTGCGATAACTTTATCTTTGGACATTTTCAACGCGAAATTTCCGTAACCGTCTACTGTGGATTTCGCAGAACGGCCGAATATGAAATTGTTATAACTATCTCCAATCGAATTATATTTTGTTTCATCGGTTAACGATTTTTCTACAAAGTCTTGCATGGAAGTCGTTTCTTTCACCCATTGAATAATGCCTAAGCTTGATGTAAGTGGTACCACCTAGAAGTTTATTGAAAATAAAAATTGCGTTTTCAATAACCTTTCGAAATAAATAAATACCTGATAAGTTTCGATCGGAATAAGTTCCTTTTGATTACATAATAATCCATTCATTAATGTAAACAGTTGCTGAATACGTTGGTCTTGGCGGATATCTTCGCCGAATTTTAATAGGAACGGGTACTCTTTGGTATCGTTTCCCAAAATTGTTAATTTAATTGGTTTCCGTAAAGATTTCATAATACAGACCTGCAATTAAATAGTAGCAATGCAACTATTATTCTACCTAGATTAGCATATTTGAATGTTTACTAACGTTTGGATGGAACCCTGATATTTTTGCATGATACTGAATCAAAGGCATTCTTTTCCCATCGTACTGTCCTGGTATTTCCAAGTCCAGATTCAGCTTATCAACTGAGAAGTTGGCTAACCATGGGCAATAATCCTTAAGCAGTTTGGAGTCATCTTGTTCTTTTTTGGCAATGTCTAATTCGCCATAAATTTGTTTCAATTTATTGAACAAGATATCTAATTTATGTTCTGAAAATCAAAACACTCGATATGAGCGATTCATATTTTCTTCAAACATCATGCTAATCTTCATTGATATACGAAGTATCGACCGCATAAAGGCACTTAATTTTTGTCCTGCTGTTTGGCAATCACTTACTTAAATCATACACGGTGATTTTTAATGGCGGAGAAGCTCTTCGGTAAGCCCTCGGGAATCAATGAGGGAGGCTGGGGAAAATAATTTAAAAAATCTATCTGCTTTATTATTTGGTGAAGACGGAATCGGAAATTTGGCAACATACATATTGCGGATAGTTGATTTACTGTTGGTTTCTTATACAGGGTGTCCTAAAATGGTGTACCCGAGGTATAATAACCGATTCCTCTCGTCCAAATAAAAGAAAAAGTTCCTATAAACTATGATCCTCAAACGCTTAATAGATACACGGTGTCCCATTCAAAATTTCCAGTACATTTTTGGGAGGCATGACAACGAAATTCGGGAGAAAGATTCATCTAAGAAAAAGCCTATCTTACAAGCTTTCAGAAAATTTTTTGCTGATTCCTGTATTTTCATTAATTCCAGAGATATTGAGATTTTAGTATAGCTGATTCGAAAACAAAAAACTAAAATTTGAAAATTACAACAAATGCAAATACAAATACATAGACAAATACATTTTTACTCGTTCTACTCTACTTTCGGAAGTAATACTTCTTTCGTTTGGAAAACTGTATACAATTTCAAGTCGCGATATCTATGAAACAGTAAAAGTTAAACTGAAAACCTATTGAAACATCTGAAAGCTTTCAACATGCTTTATCATTTTTATTCGGGATATTTTGGTCTAGCTTTCAAATTTCAATATTTTGTCCCTCGATCAGCGGCACCTAAATCGCAATATCTCTGGAACTAATGAAGACACATGAATCGACAAAACCTTTTCTGACAGTCTATAGGGTAGGTAGGCTATCTTTTTCATCTCAAACATTTTTTCGCATGTGGTTATCATGCGTATGAAAAATGTACTGGAAATGTTAAATGTGACACCCTGTATCAAGTAAGCGTATGCGGACCATAGTTTATAGGAACTTTTTCTTTTATTTTGACGAGAAGAATCGGCCCTTATACCTCGGGTCCACCATTTTTAGGACAGGCTGTACAGGCTGTCTTATAAAAAAACGCCCCAAGCCATATGTAAAAACCCGTAGGGGCTTTTGAATTGCAGCTCGCAGTACCCAGAGATCCGTCTCGATCTCTGCAAGGGGTCGAGGTTACTTTGACCGGTACTGCTTGCTTTTAGTCGGGGGTTGGTTAATAACTTTACAGTTTTGTAGTAACTGTTTAACTATTGTATCTTTAATTGGTTTTCGGAGATTAAACACCATAACTTCTTTATTTGACGTCCGATTCAAAAAAAGTTGATGAGGAAAAATGAATTGCTCGATGAGGACTACAAACTGATCCTTGTTTGAATTTTTATATTATGGACCTCAATGTCAATTAATGGTCAACTTGAAATTTTCGCTAAGTAATCTATACTTTTCTCACCATAAATGAGCAGGATTATTTTTTCTAGATTGACTAATGTCTGATTTTTTTTTAAATCTTGAGTCTTTTTACCAGCAAAAATTATTGAAAGAAGTTCATTTAAATCACAAAAAAATTGGAGTGCCGTGTCCAGTCATAGAACCGAATGAGGCAGCGACAATAAACGCAACACGCTGAAAGTTGATCGTTGCCCACCGCCGACTGTACAATTTGATGCCGATAATCATTTCATTATTTCACCAGTAAATGTTCTTCAAAATTCAAAAATTGTGTACACCATTGAACTCAGAAAAGAATTCCCTATACATTTGTTTTGAAGCAAAATTGCATTTCTACTTGAAAACTTCAAGTTGACCCTGAATTGACAATGAAGGCCCTTAAAAAAAACAAATCAAGGTCAGTTTGTAGTACTCATCGAGCAATTTATTTTTGATCTCTAATTATTTTGAATCGGACGTCAAATAAAGAAGTTATGGCTTGGGGCGTTTTTTATAGGACAGCCTGCACACTGCTCAAAACAATTAGGGGAACACTAAATAATTTTTTCAAAGTTTTCACATTTCACGTCAATTCCAAATAATTTTTGTACAATAATAGTTTACAATAGAGCATAACTTATTAGACCCCTTTCGGCGTTTTTTGGAAATGTTATTAAAAAAGGCAAAACTGGCAATATCCGTCAATTTTCAGCAACTTTAAAATCAAGTATCTTTGAGAAGCATTAATCCATTTTATGAACGATCGGTCATAAAACGCCATCTTACGCCTTGATTCGCGGGCGCTAAAGTGGTATTTCACGCCCTAGGGCGCTAGAAGTACGCATCGTGTATTCTTGAACAAAATAGCTGCATTCTACAGGGCTTTCATTAATGCCAGGTCCCCACGTGACCATTAGTTAGGCAACTTGTTATACATATTTAGGGATATGGGTAGTTTTTGGGTTGCTTTTAGTAATATTTGTGTCAAAGTCACCAGTGGCTTCATTTTTCGAATATTTCGATAATTTGTCAGTGTCAGTCAGACGGAAGATTTTGAGTGCTTTAGGTCTCGCACCATTGAAGAACTGCAGCAACACTTAATTGCTCAAAAACCACCAGTGTTCTTCAGTTTTAATGATTTTATTTGAGGAATTTATTAAAACATTATAGTTCACAGAATCTGCTTGTTACGCCAATGATGTAAGTTGGGTTGCATACTTTCGATAGGTCACGTGGGGACCGGACTTAGATGAAAACCCTGTATCTTTTCAATGACTAATGATTTATTTTGCGTGATTATACACCTCAAAATTACAATTGGGACAATTATTTACATTATGATGATGACTTGTACTTTTTCCAAAAAAAAAAAAAGATCCGGAGAACTTCTTCCTTCATAGTAACATCATCTACTTTATTGAAGACCACTTATTCTTTTTCACATAAAATTTCGGATTTCACTGATAATAATTCTGTAGCTTCGGCAGCGTTCGTAATTTCTGCTGGGAAATCGGTAATTTCTTCTTCATTCGCCGTAAAAATCTTCTCCAAAACCGCCACTCATTTTCACTTTTGGAAATTTTTTCAATATGGCTACCTTTATTTATGTTGTTGTTATCGTTACATTCAATTTATTTGCATTATTTAAATTTTTAATCAAAATCAAATACCTTTGCGTCACTTTGACAATTTAATTTCCAGACAGCGTCAAATTTTATTAAAATACGAGATTTGTTTTAGAGGAGATCGTTTATAAAATGTTGTATGCACCTCAGGCATAAGAAAGCGTTTAGGGCCCTTGATACATAAATAACTATCAATGCAAATCTTAAGGTAGGTATACTTTAAAAAATGCTCTCGAATTTCGAATTTCGCATCGATGATTGATTAAACCAGTTAGAAAACCACGACAATATTTTATCGATTTTTGGAAAACATCTTGAAGGTTTTATTGAGTTACGCTTCAAACTATTATTGTAAAAAAAAATAATTTGGAAATAACAAGAAATATGAAAATTTCCTGAAAATTACTAGTGTTCCGCTAATTGTTTTGAGCAGTGTACTATCGAGTGCAGTCCTTTTCCCCACCCTCTCACTCTCGCACAACGGGGGAACCCGCGCGCTAGAGCGAGAGGATGGGAAAAACTTTTGCACTCGGTAGTACATTATGACCAGGTGGTCTTCTATTTGAGTATCTTTCCGCATCCAACATCACTGCTTGATGTGAATTATTCAGACATTCACCCAAAATCAATGTCCTGTTTTTGTATTCGGTATTGGAATGCATTTTCAAGTGAATTTTGAGATTTAAACACGATTTAAATAATAAAGTGTCAATCGGACAGATAGAAACAAAAATGCCACCCGCAATGCCATTCAAGTTATTTTCAAAACATCGCCATCGGTGCCAAATGCATATTCACAGCATCTTGATGAAAAAATTAGGGTTTTCAAATGTGAAAAATAAACCAAAAAAGATATGGTTTGAGCACTTTTTACCACAAATAGCAATTAAGGACCTAATGATCTATTAAATATGGTGCTAAGATGCGGAATATCAAAAAATGAAGAAGTTGGGTTCTCAACTTTACTTCTTCATATCTCGGTGGATTGTCGAGTAGGATTTTTTCAACTACCTATTTTTCCCAGACTCTTTCAATGGTCCTCTAGGGCGTACCGAAAATATTCTCCGCCATTAAATAATCACCGTGTATATCACGAGTGCGAAATATTGCACTTTTACGACACGTTGTGTAATGTACTATTCGACAGTTGTCACTTTTCTTTCCTTTGTATTTGAGTTTTCAAGTAATATTGGTGTTGAAGTGATGTGACCGTCGGAAAAATAGTATAAACAACTTGTCGGGAAAGTTTTATTTCGCGCCTCGTGGGTTCTAGCGCTCGACTACCGCCTCGGGCTACCATAATCCCATATTGCACTTTCACGACACGTTAATTGTTCAATGTGTTATCGAGTGGATTATTTTTCCCAGTCTCTCGGTTTAGCACACTGGTTGACCCCTGTACATACAAAGCTACAATTTTTCGAATTAGGTATCACCAATCCAACTAAAATTGTTCGGAAATTATCGCTCCAATTTATTGGAAATTCAATGACATCATAATGAAATTTTAATTTTTTAAAGGCGAATTGTAATAAAAAAAGCGGTTCTTGATTTTACAGAAGACATGTTCAAATCTACTTTTTTTTCGCAGAAAATTTCCGATAATAAATACACTTCCGTAAAATTCTCAGATTTTCTCAGTCATTTCAGTTTATCAACGGATAAATTTTTTCTAGAGCAATGCCATTTAAAATAATAGCACTTCTTCCGACATGCATTTCATGGAGGGTCTAAGAAGTGTGGCGCAAATTGTGTGTAATTGATCAACCATCTATCGGTAGACAATTCAACTGTGATAAAGTCAATTCTATTAACGGAATTGAACAAAACTGAAATGGCTCATTCACCTACCTTTGAATATGGAATTTAATTTGCTCTTGTACTTTGTAGTAATCTTCTTATACATATTTCCTTTCATACCAATGACGTCTTTAGAATCGGGTAGATCCTCAAAAATTTCTATCACAACTTGAGCTTTGGCTTCTTCTAGGAGTTTGTTATTTCGCGAGACGCAAGCTTTCACGACTTTAGCGATATAATAAGCGAGAGCAATTGACGGAATACAAACAGAACGCAAAGCTTTGAGGAATTTATCGATCCTTTCATCACTCAACAACAGGGAATCTAATCTGGTAACATTAAAAAAAATTATTATTTTTAGTAAATCCCTACATAAAATTTATATAAATTACTCTAGGATTAAATTGTTGGCTTCTTCATTTATCGAGTCGACATTTTGGAACGAGAAATTCTCTTTGCTCAATCTGTATGCGTACATAATTGCTTGAGGGTAAGTTTTGGCCATTTTCAAAATAATTGGCGACACTATCGAGATGTTGGGTGAGTCTATGTGAACTAATAATTGCGGAATCCAAGCGCAAAACATCCAGATGGGAACTTCTTTACTCTGTACAACAGACACGCAAATATGTATAACTGAGTCGCTATAGGCAAAAAGTGAAGTCTTTTTTTATTTATACTAACCTCTTGTAAAAAAATGTTTTTCTCTTCATGATCCAAATGTTCCATTAAAATACACGGGAATAATTGTCTCGCATTTTGCGAGTTCAACTTCATAGCTCTCAACACGAACAAAATAAAATTCTTGAAATAACTCCGATCCTGAGTCTTTGAAAAATAAGCCAATTGCGTATATGCATTCGCTAATTGTTCCTCTACTTTGGTGTGTTGTGAATTAATCGAGTTGCAAGCCATGGTTTCTGTTAGATCCTTTTCATGTTTCTCAATAAACACTTTTACTTTATCAGCCCCAAAAAGAGATAAATCATTGTTCAATTTTATCTTAAAACCACCCATCAATTGTTCGATTTTCGGGATATTAACATCGTATAAATCCGGATGGTCATTCAAAATCCGTGAAATGTCTTTGAAATCATTGAATAATTGAAGGTGGGCCGCTAAATTCAAATTCAAATCATTATTTTGATTTAGACATGGATTTAAAATTTCCAAACTCTTCAGAATTCTATCTATTTTAAGTTCTGGATCAGATATTTCCGTACAGGATGTCACGTAGACCAATTTACTTAGAGATAATTTCACTTTCAAAATATTCTTAGACTCGTATTTTTTAATGTATTTCCGTCCCATGTAGAAATTATTTTCATCAATTGCTGTGTCCACAAGATCGGACTCTATATCGAATTTCAGCCTAGCCAAATCGGTAAGAACGGACCCGAAATGATCCTGATCCAAATGTTTCAATTTTTTCACTAAAAGACCGACGAATTGCCTACGATAGAGAGCCCTTGTCTCGCTGTATAGAATCGACGGTAAAGTTTCTTTTGACGTATTTCTCCAATAAGTCAGAATCTTATTGAAATCGTATTCGGCGTTGACATTATCAAAGACGTTGATGAACTGATTGATATCGACGATATTTCGTAATTGCAGCAATTTACTGTATCTCAAGTTTGTGTAGACTGGATCTAAGAGTTGCCAATTTTCCAAAAAGTTATCCAAGTAAACTCTAAGTTGGTGTTTGGCGTTTTCGATGTCGTTCTGGAACATCCAAAACATACTCAACTCTTCCGAGAAGCGATTTTGTAGGTGATCCGCATAGTCGGGGGATTTCAAAATGTCGTTTAGATTGATGAAGAAATCATCCGGGGAAACCCGAGTGAATAAGGCGTGTTTTAATTTCGCATTTATGTACCAAGGGAGCAGTTTCTGTCTGTTCCAGTCGTCATCCCATAAGAATTTTGACAGGTAATCACTTTGGTCGGTTTCACACGGTACCACTTTTTCGATGGTCGAGGCCACCTTCTCCCATTGGCCCATATGTGCGAGACACTTGAAGTACGATTCGTAGTAGAAATCCTTTTTTATTAGAGCGTCGTCTTCTTGTAATAAGTTAATGTAATGATCTTGAGCCGTACGCCACTGTCTCCTAGATTCGGCCAGTAAAGCTTGCTGCACACTTTCCTTGCAATCGAGTTTCTCCAAGAAAATCGACTTGACCATGTCCCATTCGTCGATCTCTTTATATAATCTGGAATTTGCCCACTTTTAATAAAAAAGAACCGGCGATTACAGGAACCTCTAATCTTACTCGGCTAGTTTCACCCAGAAAGTGGCCTCGCCATCTTCAGGAGCTCCCCGATTTCTCTTAGAACTTGACGGTCGACTATCGTGAGAAATTAAATACTCTTCTAACAAAAGAACGCCTACTGTGAGTAATCCGCTTGAGAGACAAACGTTAGTGACCTCATTGGGATCGAAAAACATTTTTTTGTTACATTTCAGAATGATATCGAAAAGCGCCCGGAATAAATTCGTGTTATATTGGGTCGAATTGTCGAAAATGTTTTTAATTCCTTCATAAATTGTGGTGATGAAATCATCATCTCGACCTGTTTTACCAGCCACACTGTGAAATAGCGTCAAGAACAGAGTCTTGGATATGTCAGAGTCGTGCTATAATTGAATTGTTAGAGAATTACCAAAAAAATACTTTGAATGATTTACCAATGATAAAGCTTGTAAAGGCGCTATCAAATCCGAAAGCGGAATTTGGACATCCGGTAAATCACCTTTGCGGTAATTTCTGAAAATTGATACTTCATTTTCACGCGCTTTCGCTAAATCCCGCCTCTTCTCCACAGACTGTACGGATTTCTTCACTTCGTATTGGGCCATCTCCTTGCTGATTTTGGATCGGTCCCTCAAGAACCTCCTCTTTGGTAGCCGATACTTTTGCGATATCAGCACACTGTTCGGATTGACAAAGTCATCATCGTTACCACCGAAGACTTGATCGGATTTGATGAAGAGTGTAGATTGACTTGCCGTAAATTGCGACAATTTCTCGTTTCGTTGAGATTGTGTAGGTGCAAAAGTCAGATTCGTTTGTGTCTGTCTCAGCCGATCGTAGTTCGATTCACTCAAATCCAAATTTTCGTCCAAACTCCTCAAAGTTTCGGCGAACATCGGGAGCACCGACAAGTGCCGTCTCCTCCAATTAGCTTGCAGATGGAGTTCTTCAAAATCGCAATCCTCCAAAGGGTATTCGAAAATCTTGTCTTTGTATCCGTCGAAATTCTTGATCGAACTCAACATTAGATACGTAAAGTATCCCAGGAACTCGTTTTCCGTCGAAGCCTTGTATAAGTTATTCAACATGTAAGAGAATCTCAAGACCGACGAAGTCGGTAGAGAAGACTTCCTCTCCCAAAAGTCTAGAGCTTTTTCGCGGATTTCTTTATCGCCATCTATGAGACTTTGTAGGAGGACATCGCGACACAGTAAAAACTCTTCAGATGCTTGATCTTTCAAACAAATTGAAATGGCTATGTCACACATCAGACTTCTGCACATGATGTTAGCATTCGCGGAGTGATTACAAACACTCTTAATAATATCGAGAAAATGTTCAGAATCTTTTAATGCATCCAAATTCTTATGAACAATTTCCAAGCTTATGATTTGAATTTCTAATTTAGATCTTTCCAAGTAACTGCACCAATTTTCCATTTTGAAATCGTTTAAACTTCCGACAATTTCACTTCTTTTCAGAATTACTCTCATGAAAATGACTTGAAGGTCCGGAAGAACTGACTGCATCTTACTCAAGATTTTATGGAGATGAAATTCGTCTGCAATTTCGGGATAATGTAAAGCGATCGCTTCTAAGACATTTCCGTATTTGTTGAGATGTGTGTCCCAATTTATAACTTTTTTCAACATCGTATGTACATTGTTTAAAATTTTAGCGAAATTTGCTTCTTTCTTTGTGAAATTCAAAACTAACCCAATAGTTTCAGCAGCAGGCTGAAATATGGCTTTATGTTCGTCTTTGCCGACAATTTTGAATAGCTTAAAGCAAAACTTCGGCAGGTTTGCGTTGTCACCCCAAGGCGCCATGTTATTCGCTAAAAAGATGGACGATAAGTGCACACCAACGGAAATTTTTTTAGAGGCAATATCGCCGTCAAATTTAGTCAAAATCTCATCAGACGACACAATTATCGATGATTTCCAAGCTTCAACTATCAATTTGATCAGTTCCAAGTGATATTTGAAAATATCTTGTCTTTCGTTATTAATATTCACAATTAAAAAGTGCAACAACTGGGAAATTAATTTCGATTCATTTTCGTTTGAAGGAGTGACCAATTTTGACCAAGATGCTAATACAGAAACCTATAATTAGAAGATTAAAGTCAGAAAATAGTGCACATGGGAGAGAGTACGAATAAACTGAATGATGAGTACTTACCACATCTGCTACGAAATAATTAATATGGTCACCGGCACATTTATCCAGCACAAATTTCAGGAGTGGCTCTAGCAAATATTTTGCAAAGTGGCGAAAAATGTGAATGGTGTTGTCAACCACTTTCACCCAGAAGATTTTAACGTTTGTTGGGGTAGTTGAACAAAGAAGGAGATCCCTGATCACTATAACAAAATAAAAATTCCTAGAATTTCTTTCTGGAAAGACTTCGTGGCTGTATTTCAGAAACCGGGGAATCATTCACGGATAGGTTCAGATTGGCTGCTTAGCGACTTCACCTTCTCATAAGTGATGTGAATGATTCCCATGTTCCAAAAATGCACCACCAGAGATCGACCGCTGTGAAATATGCAAAATGCTTGTGAAGTGCTCTCATTCTTACGCAACATAATTCTGAAACCGACAAAATGCAAAATAATTACAATACTACATACTGAGATTGATAAAAGAATACTAGGGAGTTATTCCTTGAATTACACGACATATTTTTATGGACAAATTACTACAATAATGAGTAAAGCAGATAAAATAAATGCTTAGCAGTATAGTATAAGTATAATACCAGAGTCTGAATTCTACTTAATTCTACATGAACGTTTCATTTCTTTCCATTGCGGTCAACCTCTCGGTAGGCGCAAGCATTCATTACCTTTAACCCAAGATGGTAAAACGTAATCGTCTTCGTTCTCCTCGGGTAAAGTACTGATTCCCGTTTGGACCATGTGTTCGATAAGCTCACAAATTGTACCCATACATTCGTGTCCATTAACGTCGATCGAGTCTAGCTCAATTTCACTCAAAAGTCCATTTTCTTGATGATTACTGTTCAAACTCATGTCTTCGTCGAGTTGAGATCTTACAATTGTTTCGGTGAAATCGTATTTCGTGAAATCATCGCACAAAGAACTGTTATAAACTCTCTGGCTTTCCAAATATTTCACAGACTGTGTAGATCGGTTATAGATCTTCCGTTGATCTTTCAACGCGCTTCTTATGTTAACTAAGACTTTGCGTCTTTGTGGTAGCGAGTCGAAAACTTTGGTAAATTTGTAGACTTTCGAGGAATCTATTAATCCTCTCCATAAAATATCTTGCCCATTTTCGAGTCGCTCGAAAAGTTTCAAATAAAAATTCTGATCTTTTAATGAATTACAAACAATGGACACCATAGCATTATAACTGTGACACTTGTAAAGTCTCAATAGTTCATTCGCATTATCGGAACCACCAATGTTTATCTGTTCCTTCGGAGCGTTCAGTAAAAATTTCAACAATACTTGAAGCAAATTCTTATTTTGAGGGTTATTATTATCCGTCGATGCGAATAAGGCCAGACTAATTGGTGATACGGTATCGTCTTTACTCGAAATGTTCAACCTCAGAAATAAAATTTCAAAGAGCATAAGAGACATGATTTTCTCACAGAGATTTTCTTCGATTGTGGGCTTATTTAGAATTGAAATTAAATCTTTCACAGTTTCGATGTAAAATCGTTCAAAAACCTCCAATTTACACCACTGAAATAGCGGCATTATTGTGGTGGTCGAGTTGTATTTTTGCGCGGCGGAAAAATCGCTACTAAAGCAGAGTTGGAATGTTTTCCGTAGAATTTCTCCTTGAAGACGGTCCGGGGCTTTTGTCATAAATAAATTCAAAAAATTCGTAATATTTGACGAAGCGATCTCATTTTTGTCCAATTTATGGTTCAAGATATAAATCCGTAAAAGAAATATCAGCAGGCTACTGGAATTCAGTTTCGGAATTAGTGTCAGAAATTTCTCGATGTAGACCATTTGACGTTCTTTTGGTAAAGTTGAAGACTCAGTAAAATATTTCAACTCTAAATAGTTCAGCCCAGATCTAAAAACAAAACGAATTCAAAGCTGTGTGGATCTACTGAAGATGCTTCACCGTAAACACATAAATGCCACACTATAAGTAAACTTGAGCGAAATGATTTCACCAGAAGTTGAAATTAAATTGAATTATTTAAAATGATGGTGTTTTACAGCCTCGTGTTTCCACGAAGTTAATAAGGGTTTATTAAGCATCCTGAGAAGTTGTCATGCCGTCGTATTGATCGATTTTGACATAAACTCAAGAAAAATACACTCACCGTTGATTACGAAATTTATTTCTTTCCCGATTGAAAGATAATCACAGAAAATAAATCACCCATAGTGTACTCATCAATTATCAATTCTCGAGGATTTGTCGTTATCTCTCATTATGACGCCATTGCAATAAAATAAACTTACGCTAAATCTTCATTTTCGCTATCATTTACAGCATCTTCCATTATTTCAGTTAAAATATAGAAAACGTCAAGTTTCATATCCAAGTCTTCTTCAGAGAAATTGTTTTCACTGGATAACCACGGCGATAGAAGTTCGACCATCCACAATTTGATTTCATTAGTTGTTAATTTATAAAGCTTAATCAGTGGTAGAATTAATTTTATGAAATCAATTCCCACTTCTACGTAAACCTCTTGTTTGAAATGATCTTGGAAAGTATTCCAATGATGCATCAAATTTTTCGCTGTATATTCGTAGAATTGGCGATACTTTTTTTCTTTAAGCATGACATTGAGAAGATTTATTAGGATTTCAATAGTACGAGGCATATCCTGATCCGATGTCCTAATGTTCGATAGGAAACTTTCAAAATGTTCCAAGATTTTCGGTACAACAGAAATCTCAAAAGTATTCAAGATGTATAAGCCAAAATTGATAGGTTTATTGTTATCCAAACATTGGACTTCATAATTTTCGTATAGACACTGGACGAAAACCTCAAATTCTCGATTATAACTCAATGCGAAGTCCAGAATTGATAGACAATGACGTAATGTAGTATCTTGCAGATCATCAGCAAAAATTATTTGGTTTTCGGCATTAACAGTAATAGATCTCACCAAATCGGAGACTAAATTGTCAGCGAATTTCTGGACATTTAGCTTCGGTAAATGCCAAGATTGCAAAAGGAGCAGTCCATTTACAATGTTTCTTTCTTTACGCTTTACATTTGATTTTAAATCTGACACTGTAAAAGGTGTTTCTTCGATATAAGAATTTATCAAATGTGTAATTTCAAGGAGTTTATTATCAGGAACTTTCTTCAAAAATTTCAGAATTTCAGAATTCAACACCATATCATCCTCAAAACCGATTCTTTCAGGATTGAAAATCGAATTTAATAACAAATCCCACATTTCTTTAGTATGATAAACTTCAAACGAATCTGCAAATTCTTGATTAAGGAGTTTTAGTATTTTGATGATAATTTTTGATTTCAATTTGGTGAACTCCAGTTTTTGAAATGATGTGAAAGACCAATTTTGTACATTAATCAAATTCAGGGCTTCTTCGATTGTGGCAAATGCGACAAACTGTATGAAATATTGAATTCCTTCGGTCGAAATCGCATCTGAAATCTGTTTTTCTTCAAAGAGTTTATTTCCAATGACGAAATTTAGTCCATCAAGATGACACAGTAACCACCTCAACCACTTCAGAAGCACAGAAGAATCTGAATTTGGTAGTGTAGACAGAGAGGGGTGTTGGTCGATAAAAAATTGATAGGTTTTCATGATCCAATTAGAATCTCCCACATTATCCCTGACAAAATCCTTGAGATTCTTCACATTTCCCACTTTTAAAGTGATGTTAATAAAAAGTGTAATACACTTTTCTCTGCAGTAACAACTTTCTGATCCAGTTTGAGACAAAATCCACAAGCTGACATCTTTCAGAGTGCCCTCTCCATTAAAGTCATTAGGAACTCGACGTGCATTATCTTTTTTATTGAAAAGTGAACTTTTCTCGACTAGTCCCCGTTGAATGTGATCCAACGCTTGATATATCTGGAAGACCGCATTTTCCTCTTCGAAATTATTTCCGATCAAAGACAAACTTTTTACAAATATGTGCAAATATTCGAACCAAAACATATTCAACAGTATCTGTTGCTCTCTGATTTCTTTATAAATGTTATTGAAAATCAGGGCAGCTGCTAGTTTTTTATTCGGATCCGGATGAGTACTGAAAAACCTCATTTTGTTCAACAACATTTTAAAATGAAGTGGATTGCGCTCAAGTCTTGTATCGTCGGACTGTTTTATGGTCCACTTGACGAACTCGTTAATGCATTTCCCTGAGAAATCGCGCAAGGATGTATCCGTAGGGTGTGTAAGACCGTCCTAGAATAAAAATGAAATAAATTATAAGCAACGAATGAACATCCCATGTAACACCATTACGTTAAATATACGTTTAATATACGTAAATGTGGTATAAAAGTGGTGGTAGTATATGATATACGTGAAATATACCAAATAAAAACGTCTATTGTATACCACTTTTTGACGTAACGACTAAATACCAGAATTATACGAAAAATAAACGTGTTTGTTATACGTTTAATAGACATTGAAAAAGTTCCTCAAAAATACGTATATGTAATCCCCAATTTATACATGCAGACAAAGTAACCAGAAGATGGCGCTGCAGGATATATGTATGTAGCTAGCGTAGAAAATTCTTATTGTAATAAAGGTACTTTTCGATGAATTATCTGTCGCCTAATCATTGAGGCGACAAAACTCCTCTAGGCATTCCATGTCTAGTGACAAAGAGAAATTTTTGGAGGTTGGCCTTCTTGGCTTATGTTAAAAGGGTATAAGGAAAAAATTAATTTACGTATAATATACAGGCTGTCTTATAAAAAACGCCTCAAGCCATAACTTCTTTATTTGACGTCCGATTCAAAAAAGTTAAGAAGGAAAAATAAATTGCTCGATGAGTACTACAAACTGACCCTGATTTGAATTTTTTATACCATGGACCTCGATGTCAATCAATGGTCAACTTTAAATTTTCGCTAGGTAATGTATACTTTTCTCAACATAAATGAGCAGGATTATTTTTCTAGATTGAGTAATGTGTGTTTTTTTCCGTTTTGAGTCCTTTTTACCAGTAAAAATTATTGAAAGAAGTTTATTTAAATCACAAAAAAATTGGATAGAGTGCCGTGTACAACAATCACAGAACTGGATGTGACAGCGACAATAAGCTCAACACGCTGAAAGTTGATTGTTGCCCACCGCCGACTGTACAATTTGGTTTGGAAAAGCCAATTTGATGCCAATAAACATTTCATTATTTCACCAGTAAATGTTCTTCAAAATTCGAAATATTGTACATCATTGAACTCAGAAAAGAATACCCTATACATTTGTTTTGAAGCAAAATTGCATTTTTACTTGAAAACTTGAAGTTGACCGTTAATTGACAATGAAGACCCTTTTGGAAAAAATTCAAATCAAGGTCAGTTTGTAGTACTCATCGAGCAATTTATTTTTGCTCTTTAAGTTTTTTGAGTATTAACCAATCATGCATTGGTTAGAACTGGTTTTCCCTGAATTTTTCAGTAAAAAAGCGAATTCGAACGGAAAACAATTACGATTCGGGTATTTACAAAGTCAGCTGGTTACTTCGGGTTTTCACTAGTCAAAACCAGGTTTACCAAAAGCCCATGGAGATTTCTAGAATTGACTAGTTAATACTAGGTTTGTCAAATACGACTTGTGTATTCTAGTTTCAACTAGTTAAAACCAGTTTTAACTGATTTCGGGTTTTGACGGTAACATACAGGCTGTTTGATAAAAACTCCAGAACGCCACAGTTTCTTTGGTTGTCATCCGATTTCAAAAACCCATCAACAAAAAACGATTTATTTTTCATGCTCTACGGATAGGTATTGCCGCCAAATTTTTTCCCTCAACTTCTTTTTTCAACATTGGTAAATTTAACTTTTTTAATAATAAAACGCGATTATTTCCAATTCAAAGTTGAAGTAGATATTTTTTTCTATACCATCGGTCAATAAAAAAGTTGATTTTCCTTAATAAGCATCAGAAAAACGTAAAAAATGATTCGCCAGATTTGGTCGGATTAAACAAAAAACGACATTTTCACGTTTGCTGTGGAATCCAAAGAACTCCTGAAACTGACATTTTTTAAAATTTAATTCAAATCGGGCGAAACTTTTTATGGGTTTTCTTGGATAAACATTGAAAAAATGACCACTTTCTACATACCATAGTTAAGAAAAAAATACATACTTCAATTTTAAATTAAAAATAATCGTACTTTATTCTTAAAAATTTAAATTTACCAATGTTAAAAAAAGAAGTTGAGGGAAAAAATTTGGTAACAAGCTCTATTCGTAGTGCATGAAACATAAATCATTTTTTGTTGATGGGTTTTTGAAATCAAATCACAACCAAAAAAACTGTGGCGTTCTGGAGTTTTTATCAAACAGCCTGTATACAGGGTCTTTCTTATCGATGGGACACTATAGATATCTCGAGAACCGTTTCGAATTTCGATTTGAAATTTCGCAGGCTTCCATAACAAGGCACCGTCTAACTTTCCAAAATAATTACAACATTGAGCTACTTCCGGTTATACCGGAAGTCATGGCCAACTTTGTT
The DNA here is from genome assembly GCA_949788335.1 of Salpingus planirostris. Classification (NCBI taxonomy): domain Eukaryota; kingdom Metazoa; phylum Arthropoda; class Insecta; order Coleoptera; family Salpingidae; genus Salpingus; species Salpingus planirostris. The sequence goes on along the minus strand of OX460917.1, from coordinate 3,593,004 downwards.
ATTTTAAATGGAACACCCTGGCATTTTTGAATTCCTCGATAGAATTTAAGGTGAGTTTATGCACACAACTATGCCTCAATTCCATGCCGTTTTTGAGTTATTAATTATTTTTTGAAAAATTTGACAGTTGGGTGTCTTCAGAAAAATGTGTTTATCTTTGAAACCTCAAAAGCAAGGATCTCGATTCTCTCAGAGCATCTTACACAAGTACTACCAAATGATTGCCACCAGGGCGTTTTGCGAATTTCATTCGCAAGTTTCTTGGACACCACCTCAAAATTCGATTTTTTTAAATCTTGAAAACTCAATTTTTTTAAATAGAAACCTATGCTTTTACCAATTTTAATGAATTTGCCGCCAAAATTTTTCCCTTGACTTCTTTTTTCAACATTGGTAAATTTAACTTTTTTTAATAATAAAACGCGATTATTTCCAATTCAAAGTTGAAGTAGATATTTTTTTCTATACCATCGGTCAATAAAAAAGTTGATTTTCCTCAATAATCATCAGAAAAACATAAAAAATGATTCGCCAGATTTGGTCGGATTAAACAAAAAACGTCATTTTCACGTTTGCTGTGGAATCCAAAGCACTCCTGAAACTGACATTTCTTAAAATGTAATTCAAATCGGGCGAAACTTTTTATGCGTTTTCTTGGATAAACATTGAAAAAATGAGCATTTTCTACATACCATAGCAAAGAGAAAAATACATACTTCAATTTTGAATTAGAAGTAATCGTACTTTATTCTTGAAAATTTAAATTTACCAATATTAAAAAATGAAGTGGAGGGAAAAAATTTGGTAACAAGCTCTATTCGTAGAGCATGAAACATAAATCATTTTTTGGTAATGGGTTTTTGAAATCAGATCATAACCAAAGAAACTGTGGCGTTCTGAAGTTTTTATCAAACAGCCTGTATAGTGTCCCATCGATAAGAAAGACCCTGTATACCAAAATCGCAACGTATATTATACGTCTTTTATACCAACTTGTGTTACATGGGATGCCAGTAAATTACAACCATTTACTGGCCGCGCGTTATACATAAGTTGGCGAGAGCTCAAGATGCGCACTCGTCGCTGGGGGATGGGCTTGGTCAGAAATGTTCAGTGGCGTAGACATCTGGGTGTTTTATACACACAGCTATTTACGTGAGAGGTCCGGTTTAACTTTTCGTCAACTGACTGAGCTCTCTACTCCTCCACCCAGAACGGAGAAAAGCTTCGTTTCGTAGCCAAATCTATCGAAAACTTTTCTACATTTAAATCCACGCACTGTTACGCCACTGGGAAGGAAATTTGCCGCTAACAGCCAGCACGAACTGTGCCGATGTCAGATTCGGCCTGCGCCGGCTCGCGCCAACTTATAATGATCGGCCAGTACATTCTTACAAAATAACACTTACTAAAACTGCTTCAATGACAATGACGCTGTGTTCGGTTCCCATTTGGGAAGAGTGAGTGTACCAATGGATCAACTGCAAAAATAAAGGTTGAAAGATATCTTGCACCAGTTGATCCAAGTCGCAGCCCAATTTTAATAGCGGCATGGCTAGATGACGAAAAACCTCATCTAAATCCTGTTGTCCGGACCTATTCATTTGCTTCGTGGTTCCGAGGAAAACCATCACCACTGCTTGTAAAAGTTCACAGGCAGTGATCCTAGTCCTCCTGTCGCTGCAGTGAAGTGCTAAATGCACGATCCTTGGCAGAAACTTATCCAAATACACGTCCAATTTAACATCTTCAAAGGGTAGCGCGATTTTGAGTCTTTCTTTGTTTCCCCAGACTGCCAACTGAATATTTTTTGCGTCAGATACAAAAGCTAGGCATAAAGAACTGTTTTGTCTTCCAACAAAGTCTAAAATTCTCCTCTGTACTTGTAAAAGTTCTGGTTCAATTTCCACAAGGACTCTTCGCTTTTTCAGAGCTTTTGCCGTTTTCCTTCTAGTCTCAGTCTGGGTCGCATTGGAACTATTCAAACTCTTACTTTGTAAATACGAGTCTAAGACCGGCAAAACTTCAATGAGGAATGGTTCGAAATCCTCGTTCGGAATTAAACTTTGCCAACGTTCTAGCGTATCTAACGCTGACTGAACAAGAGGAATGTAACTGCGGCCTAAATTGAAAATCGTGACGAAAATTGAAGTACTGGAATGCAAAACGGTTTGGATTATCGTAATTGGGTACTCCAGGAGAACTCGGAGACAAGACATCAACAAATCATCTTTAAATTGAGTCACTTTCACCAACAGAATTTCGACAAATTTTGATAGGGACTCGAAACAGATGACGGCATCTTGTTTTTCCACTTGGTCATAGAAATAACTGAGCTTGTTGCAAATCATCAAACTCAACGAAAGAAGTTTGTAAAAGCCACTAATGAAAGGGAACTTGACGCATTTCATTATTAGATGATCGACTAGTTTCAGAATGCACTTCCTTAAAATAGTCGGCTCGATTTCAGTTAAAATTGCTTGGTAGAAATCTACGACGTTGAGGAAGATGGCAAAATCGTTGAGTTCGGCGACTTTATAAGCCGCTTCAATGTCGGTCAGATGCGTCTCCGTCGGTATTATAGACACGTTCAGTTTATTTATCAACATCAGTAGGGCTTTCACTAGTCTGTCTACAACTTTCAGTAGAATGTACTCCCTATCCGCAAGATAAATATCTAATTGGTCATATTTGACGACGGGTTTGATTTTGATCAGCCCTTTCCACAGAGGTAAATAGTTATTGACGGTGATAATTTTGTCTTTATTTTCAGCCAATTCGGCTTCGGAAATGTGTTGATGGGAGCAAGCCCACACGACTCCCTGGTAAATGGTGTTGTCGATGAAGTGATTGCACAGGATTTCGTCGTTCATCCGGAGGCAATGGATGGCGGTGACCAAAGCGTCTATGACGAACCCGTGATAAGAATACGGTATTTTCGGAAAGATCTTCATCATGTTGATGACGCCCCTCTGCAGACAGAACGATTCGCTGGCAGTGATCTTTTTGAAACGCATCAAATGAGCCACCGTTTGAACGTAATCCGGGAGGTATTCCAAAGTTTGGTCATCGTCGGCGGCGTCTTTGAGGACGTACGTTCGCTCGAAAATCTGCAGGATCATTATGAACAGATCCGTGACTTCTTTCGGTTTCAAATGGTTGTAATAGACGCCCGAAAAGGCGCACAGCCCTTTGAGAGCCGATCGTTTTTCGTAGCTGGACGCGAAACCATTTGCTATGATCGTCTTGAAATAGTTGAGGAAATACATGGAGATTTCTTCAGAGTCATCATTCGTAATTAGAATCCTGGCCAAGCCCCGGTAGTAGGCCTCGATCGCGATCGCCCCGACTTTCCGGTCTTCGTTACCCACAAATGTCAACCATTCATTGAGTAAGCCGTGCCATTTTTTATAATCGCTCAAGATGAAGTGGCTGAATACGGTGATGTTTCGCGTCAGGAATGTTAAAGCTGCTCGATTTCCGACTCGGATGCGCCCCTGAGGGATCGCGACTCTCTCGATGTAACCATAGAGCTTTTTAATGATCGCTTCGTCTTCTTCGGGATCCAGTGAGAAACTTTCACAGTAGCCCGTTAGTCCAGTGTAAATGCCGGAAATCGCCACACTCGATATGTTTTTCTGTGTCATTTCGAGCTCCAGTTGTGACACGAATTGCCTTTGGAGGTCTTCCGGATCGCTCAAAAGATATCGAAAATTTTTAGCAAATGTTCCCAACGCTATCGACCGTTTGGATTTAACTGAATCGCAATTCTTGAATTGGAGGCTGTACCTTAGCCACTTGTAAATTTCAGAGTAGTGATTTTCATGTTCTAAGCACTCATCGATCTTATCGAAACCTAGACTTAACAAATCGAAGGCTTTGCATTTTTCGTCGGCGCTTGAAATACCGGATTTCAAAATCACCAAACAGATTTCGTTGATCGTTACGACATGTTTTTTTAATTTGTTATGAAAGCTATTCACGAAAGTATGAAGAATTTCGAGAATTTTGACGATGGAGTTCTTGTAAATCTTCTTGTTCACTGTGAGCGTCACGAAATTGAGTAGCCCATGGGACTTATCGAACATGTGTAATATGTAGGAATCTGGATAAACATAACAAACGATTTAGAGAAACCGATCTAATTCGAAGTCGAATTCGAAATAAGTTCTACAAACCCAGCAAGTACGAATTCTGTTGTTCTTCACTGATGGTGCTGTTGAGACTTGAAAGGAGTCTCTGGCACTCCTTGGGGCCACTCGCCTCATTCTCAGTTTTTTCAGAAAGGACTTTAAAAAAGGACCGCGGTTCAACATCCATTTTTCAACAGTACTAACACATTTTTACACTCAACACTCAACCGGCCACATAAACGTAGTAAAATCAGGTGAACGAGCAAAATCACAGTTTAGTTTATACGCTTTTCACAGTTTACACGTTTCCGTTTTTGCTTCGGTTTTTACATGATCAACAGATCAACTTGCAAAATATTTTAAATTAAATAAAAACAATGCCGAAAATAACACAAACAAAACAAAGAACGTAACCTCAATTTCTAACAGTTGAACGTTGTTGCTGCTCCTGAGTCTATGGCTTTGCGATGACGGATCGTTGGAATAATGGTCCGTAAGGGTAAGGGATAATCTGACAATCAGCTGATCGCTTGGCGTCTGTCATTAAAGTATACAAAGTAGCTAAAAAAAATTTATTTCTTTGTCATGCAGAAGCAAACTGGTATCGGGTGAGAAATAATAACTGTCTATGCCCGTAACGACATGTATGAAAAATGCCATATAAAGACCTGTAACAGAAGAAGAGCGAATGTGGAGAAAATCTGATACAAAATTTCTGAACACTGCTTGTATACTCTGATGACAGACGCCAGGCGATCAGCTGATTGTCAGATTATCCCTTACGGACCATTATTCCAACGATCCGTCATCGCAAAGCCATAGACTCCTGCTCCTCTCTCTAGTATGAGAAGAACAAGAAAAGACTAAAAAGATGAATGAGCGAGAGAAACAAAAATTACCGGATCACTCGAGGGATCACTACGTTTGGCGGAATATCCATTGGGCGGAATACACATTCCTCCGTTCAGCCGAACTTCCAGTGATACCCAAACAGTGATGGTGGGTGTTCATACACCAGATAAGGCATAACGCCTAATCCTAAAGAATAACGCCTGAGTTGGTCTTATGAGAATACCCACAAGTGTTCAGACACGGTTTTCAAGAATGAGGAATCAGACAATGATATTTCATACGGGTACTAGACGACCAGCTTCGAGAAAACAGTGGGTCCACTTGACGTCTAAACTGGGGGGCAAACCGTCACTGTCAAAATTGATTTAGGTTATGTTTCTAAAACTCACGTGTTTCATAGTTTTTATAATTACAAGGAGTTTTTCTGATATTCATCATAAAGGAAAATACTTGTTTTATGTTTACGACAACACGGGCGGTTTGAAAGTACTTAGGACGGGTAGCAAAAATTACAGATCGTAAAATTTATTCAGATTTATGCTTATAATTACATACCGAAAGTAATGTACCTTTTCTCGTTTAGGGTGTGATAACGGTTATCACAACCGGGAATAACCGATATTTTCCCCATTTTTACAGCTTGCATCCAGAAAATAGTAAAATACCGAAGAGAATTCAAAGTCTCAACTAATTCTAGAACTATAACGATTAACGGAATAAAACGAACGTAAACTAGAAACAGCACAAATTAAACAAGAAACGCGAAGCACAATTAACAATAAATAACGAAAACCCTGCGGAAATCACAAGAAAAACTGAAAATAAGAAATTAGAAACCCGAACTTTTTTTAAATTGACGATTTAAATATTCGATTGTCATGGTTACCACCTGACGTTTTGCCCCCCAGTTCAGTTGTCACCAGGGACCGCGATTTTGTGTCAAAAGTGTCAAAACAGGGCTTGTTTGGTATCTAGTATAAGTGTGTGACAATCGCTGGAATCAGATATTCTTAGGCGTTATACTGTCGCGCTTGCGCATTTCTTTCTATCCCGAACGAGAAGACACGTTCCTTTGTCTCTAACCAAACATGTGTTCTACTTTTTCAAGTTACACCTGATTTTCTGTAGAATCCGAATACTTAGTACGCAAAATGAAGAAGTGCTTTTGGATGCTCGAATCATAGAGTTAGTTGAGCAATATCACAGCTTAGGTAGAGACAGTTGAATGATGCGCGTGCGAAAAAGTTTATCCAAAGTGGCAATATGCAGTTCTGTTTTGGTTTAGTATACATAGATAATGGTTAGTAGCGCTGGTAAAATTATCGATATATCGATAAATTTATCGATAAATTGATATATCAGATGATGATATCGAATTCAAAAATTTATTGATATATTAGATATCAATAAATATCAAAATATCAAACTTTGATAAATATCAAATATAAGACTTTGAGATTTATCAAAATACATTTTTCTTAAAATGACTCTAAACTGCACTTCGACATGACACGGGCCTTTGCAGTGATACAGGATACGCCGACGGCTGCATTTTTGTAAAAAGTTTCCCCGTGTGGGTTAGTTATTCGACGACGTTTTCTTGATAAGTTTGATTTTTAATAATTTGATAAATATCGATATTTGATACTTTGATAAATATTGATATATTGAATATCAATACTTATCAATACATTTGTTGTTATCAAACTTTGATACCTAATTTCTGATATCAACCAGCCCTAATGGTTAGTTCAGGGCACGGATCTTTCAAAGAAAACTGCATAGCTATTCCCATGCCGACACGATACTAACTGCATGGGGGCTGCCATACTAAGTCAATCAACTATTGAACAGAACTACACCAGTAGCAGGGGGGGCGGTACATTTGAAATTTGAATTTGTCGGGCGCGGGCATAGGGCGCGGGCAAGACTTTTGTGGGGGGGAGACGTTTGTTAGGCGTGACGTTTGACAGACACTCGACCCAAACCATGCCACACGCATAGACAAACCATGGTTTGTGTATGGCCAAACGAGAGTTTCAGTAACTTTTGAAATGCCAATCTAGAGTTTTACAGCTGGCGTTTTTGTCTCTGTTAACGGCCATGCAGTGCACTCGTCCGTAACCATGGAAACATGAAACGCCTCTCGCGCGGGTTTCAAACTTGCTCAGTAGCGGCGGTATTTTATGATATTGCATTGAAATGCGGTTATAAAAATAAGAAAAAACTCAATTATATACCTACAATAAGCTGATGTATGTACCTACCACGTTTGAATCTGGTTATTCTTATGTTGTTTTATTAAATTTACAAAACTGTTCGTTATTCCAATTTATGAGTTTTTATTCAATTATACCCCTTTCTGTGTTACGCCACTGTTCGTGCAGTTTGTAGCTCGAAATCCCGAACTCACCCGAAGAATCGTTCGTATTCTGCGCGGCCGTTGACAGAGATAAAAAACGCCAGCTATAGCAACCTCAAATAACTAAAGACACTAAAATTGACTTAGGTGCATATACCTATAGTTTATAGGTATACAGGGTGATTCAAAATTGTTGGACCAACGCTTCAGGGCAGATTCCTCTCGTCAAAATAATGATAAAAGTTCCTATAAAGGGGGGTCCGCAAGTGGTCAATAAGGGAGTTATTAGGCCTCAAAGTCTGCTGGTGGCCAATTTATATTCGCTTATAACTCGCTTAATATATGGTTTAGAACTTTCAGATTTGGTATATGAGGAAAACAATTGAAAAACTAAACGTTGAATCCTTTGGTGATCCATGAATACCGTGGTAAGTGATTAAATGAACCAAAAAAGAGGTCATCGGCTAATAAAAATCACGATTATTTTGTGGCGGAAAGTATTTTGACTGCTTTTAGTGATTTTTCAGCTTCAGTGTACTTTTTCAATTTTAAAAATGTAGGGGTACCTCAGTGCAAATGTGAGTAGTTTTCGAGATATTCGTTATTTTATGAGCTTTTGCATGTAGGGTGTCGGTAGCCGGAGCGGCCGACAAGAATGAAACCAACAATCGTTTCTAAATAAACAGAAATATTAAAAATTTTGTACATTCGTCGTCAAAAAAAATTACTTTTGATTTCGGAAAGTTCGAAAATAACAGAGGGCCTTCCATGTAATCAGTATTTGTTTTGATGTAAAAACTCAACGTGGACCTAATTTTCAAATTTAAAATTACCTCCGATTTTCGGTTCTGTGGCATTTTTCTCCGAGCGGTCGTTTAATAATTTGAACTGTTTACGATGAATGTACAAAAATTTAAATAAGGTTTGTTTATTTAGAAACGATTGTTGGTCTCATTCTTGTCGGCCGCTCCGGCTACCGACACCCCACATGCAAAAGCTCATAAAATAACGAATATCTCGAAAACTACTCACATTTGCACTGAGGTACCCCTACATTTTTAAAATTGAAAAAGTACATCGAAGCTGAAAAATCACTAAAAGCAGTCAAAATACTTACCGCCACAAAATAATCGTGATTTTTATCTGCCGATGACCTCTTTTTTGGTTCGTTTAATCACTTTCCACGGTATTCATGGATCATCAAAGCATTCAACGTTTAGTTTTCCAATTGTTTTCCTCATATACCAAATCTGAAAGTTCTAAACCATGAATTAAGCGAGTTATAAGCAAAAATAAATTGGCCACCAGCAGACTTTGAGGCCTAATAACTCCCTTATTGACCCCTTGCGGACCCCCCTTTATAGGAACTTTTATTACTATTTTGACGAGAGGAATCTGCCCTGAAGCGTTGGTCCAACAATTTTGAATCACCCTGTATGCTTAGGTGCAAATATCTTATATAATATCTTATATATAGTATAAGATATTTGCTTAGGTGGCAGCCTCCATAGCGTTAGGATTTGTGCTACCCTCCCCCCCCCTTCACCTACCCTACCTTTGGCAATCCATTTTCCTTTGGGACATCCGTGGGTTTAGTATACTAAACCAAGGGTCCATAGGAAGTTTTCGTCATCATTTTGATCAAGGAAAACGTCATTAAAATTTTGCTAAGGATTCACGGGACACCCTGGTTATGTAAATGATTTTCTAAATTTCGTCCAAATAGGCCTTTTCAGCACTTTGTAGAGAACTTAGGAGTGTTTCTTCAATCCGTATTTTGCTTTCAATCAGCGAATTCCTCTAATAGTACAATGTGAACTTGACTTTGAAGTGGGGGTATTCTCAGACGGCCGACCAAAATCGACGGTGGAAATTTGACGTCACCGGTCACTTCTCACTTCTAACTTCTAGGTTCACTTCACAGCCGAGCTTCACAGTGAGCTGTTCAGTCAACTGCTTGTTTGTATTGTGTTTTCCTGATCGTGGTGTAATTTGTGTTCCTGTCGCCCGTTTCCACTTTGCCAAATCTGTCTTTTTCTTGGAATTCTCCCGAATTTCGTCAGAATTTGTATAATTTTTTGAAACTCCACCAAGTGATTGAGCAAACCGCTGCGTAATACGTACGTACAGGTAAATATTAGCAAATGTGCAAGTGAATGTTATGTTGAATGTTGTAAATTTCTGTAAATGGCGGTAAATATGGGGAATGAGATTTCCTTGAGATGGTCATCCACCCCCCTGACTAACCATGTTCCAAACGTCCAATTAAAATAATATAATCCTAAACATCTAAAGAAATCACAGGGGACCTCGCAGGACTAATTTTACTATTTTTACGGTTACCGTATCTAGATTTTTATTCTGTTAACAGAGCATGGGGTCTTGATTGATAAAAACGTTCGCATTTTCAGAATTGAGATTCCAGAAGCAATAAATAACTATCAAGCATTGTTAAAACCACACGAGTGTCGTGGGGTTGTAAGGGGTGGAAATAGGTGAAAACGTAGATTTAAAATAAGTACTCGACTAGTTTAAAGACCAAAACAAAAGAGAGTTTATTTGTAGTAACAACCAGCAATAGAATGAGAGTAATAAGTGAGTCTAGGAATGACAATGAGCTTAGGAAAACAAATAATAAGAATGAGTATGGGAAAGATGGTACAATATACATATAGGTCGAGTAATGAGGTGAAAGTATAAAAGTATAAACATATTTGTGACGTACAGAAAGAATGGTATGAAGAATGGTGGTGACGAAGGAGACTTAATTAATTAATATTTGAAGACTAAAACTAACAATAATTATAAGAAAATGGACGTGTGCATAACATCATGATCAAAAATGGACCTCCTTCATGAGTAAATGTGCAAAGTCTCGGGTGAATGTTGTGTTGAATGTTGTAAATTTCTGTAAATGGCGGTGAATATGGGAAATGAGATTTCCTTGAGACGGTCACCCTCCTGACTAACCATGTTCCAAACGTTCAACTAAAAGACACTCCTAAATAAATCACAGGGGACCTCGATCGAGACTCATTTTACTGTTTTTACGGTTTACCTATCTACTTTATTTTTTTATTCTCTTATCGGAGCATGGGATCTTTATTGATGAACGTTCACTTTCAGAATTTATATTCCAAAGGCAAATAACTATCAAGCATTATCAAAAATGGACCTCCTTTATGAGTATGTAACCTTTTGGTATTTTTCATTTCATTGTAACTTACCTTTATCTACGACTGCTACGTAAATTGTCAAAAGTACTACTGTCTACTTGACACGTAAGTATGATTTTGATACTGTTACGTAATGAGTCATTACGTAACTATTTGCGTTCATTACGTAACAGTTGCACCTACTATACAGGGTCGTGAGATGAAAAGCGATGAAAATATTTCTATTTAATTTTGATAATTTTCAATGTTTAATGCACTTTTTTCTGAATGCATAAGTTCATAATGAAAATTTTTAATAATTTTTTGGTTTTAAATAAAAACATTGATCATTAATGCAGTCGTAGATAAAGTATAGTATATTTCGCGACTCACGGAGTTACACACTAATATACTAATATACTAATTTTGATATTTACTCATGATTACAGCCCTGAGGAAACCATTACGTGCCCTTATGATCCGGCTCACCGCATCAGACGTTGTAAGATGGCTTTTCACATAGTTAAATGCAAAAAGAATTTTAAAGAACAAAGGAAAGTTCGGTGTGAATTTAATTCGACGCATATGGTTCCCGAGCCAGAACTTCAAGTAATTATTGATTTCATGATCCCAAATCTGAATTAATTAATATTTTTTCTAATCATAATTTATTTTGTAGCATCATCTGGAGATTTGTCCTGATAGAAAAACTGTTGAACAAAAAGTTGTTGATAATTATGAGACGTTGGAAGATAAGTTTCCAGTTGTTAACATTCGCATGTCTGCTGATGAGGAATCTTGGAATGATGTAAGAAGAACAAAGCCAAAACCCTGCACCATTTCACATTTTTAAGCATCATCCATTGTTTCACTTATCAAAGAGTATACAGCAGATCAGTAGGTCTTGGCAGATCCCAATAGTCATTATTTTCATCCTTTATTAAATGATTTTCATTGAACAGTTGAAGAACATGGTTCAAGATTCAAAACTTTTAGCAATTTTTCTTCAAGGGATATTCACACTGGTGGCGTCATAAATTGAGACATCCAGAAGATTTACATGTCTCCTAATTTATGATGCCGCTGGAGAGGCAAAATAAAATATACGCATTATTAAAAAATTGAAGAGTAGACCAATCACCAAATCACAATAATGTTATTTATAATTCCTATTCATGTATATTTATAATTGTAAGTTAATGCTGGATACTTTTATGTTTAGCTGGATTGTCCTGCTTACGATCCCATCGCGATGACTGAAAATAGAGAAGTTTTACGTCATTTGGATGTAGAATCGGCTGCGAAAAGGAAACAGTTCCGTATCAGTGAGAGACAAAGGATTAACGCATTGCAAATGAATGAAAATCCTTTTCCAAAACCGTCTTCATCTGACGCATTTGAGGTAGTTTCATTGTTTTATGTTTCTCATCGTCGGATTATGTTCTCGTTACCTACAAAGATCTGCTATACATACATATTACTTTTCAGTCAGTTAAAATTCCACGCCATAAAGATGTGAAAGATCTGGAACTTATGAGACAAATTAAGCAAGTATCCAAGAAAGTGGTTGTTCAACAACAACAATCAAAATGAGCTGGAAGAAGAGGACCTCAATCTCTATATGACGAATTATTTGTTTAAATTTTTGATTTCAAGTTTCCATTTGTGTTAAAATATCTAAAACTTGTCATTACTGTTTTTGTCTGTTGTCAATGGAAAATACTCTTTAAATTTCTGACTGAATGCATTATCAATTATCAGAGTTGATTTTACTTTCTGGGTAATATTATATTAACCTCAATTTTTAAAATATAACACACATCAAGTTCTGTAAAGCACTAATACTTGAATTTTCAATAAATATGCGTAATTGTAGTTGTTGGTCTTATTTTTTGTATACCTATGTACGGTAGGAAGTAGGCCTTGGTAGTAGTCATTTTTATATTCTATTCAAGATAAACTGAACATCACGTGACCTAAGTTGCTTAGCAAAATCTAAATGAAAAACATTGATAACCATTGACTAATGACAGGTATTTGTCACGTGATGTTCAGTTTATCTTGAATAGACTATAGTATCATGCAATCCCAGAGACATGTCAAGCTACAATAGATAACCGTAGACATAAAACTTCGCTAAAAATCTGACATTGCTGATACCATAGTTTAGGTAGATAGAGCTGTCCCAAATTATCTGTGCCCCAAAGTTAGATGCGCATTCGTACAAAACGATAATAAATGAAACCAAATCTTGGGCTCAATATGGAGAATGTCAGTAGCGCCGATAGTAAACTTCTCCTTTGCGTTGAAACTACATAAAGAAAATAATAATTCGATTATTTAGATGGTATTTGAATGTCTAATGTATAATTGAATATTTTCTGTCAATTATTAATTATTTATCCCTCTAATATCATCATTATTTATGAATTCATGAATAATATCTTGATTCCGGCCCCAACCCCAACTTGGTTACGCCACTGTCAACGCAGTTTCTATCTCCCATTCCCGAACTTGCCCGAAATTTTGTTCGGAACTGCGCGACTCGAGGCGCAGATAATTTGGGACAGCTCTAGACAATGACTGAACCGCGATCACATTGTTGAGCACCACTGACAATTCCGCCGAACGGGGAACTGTACAGAATACAGGCACGGGTCGAACGGTGGTGCCGAAGTGAAGTGAAGTGCAGCTGCAGTTGCCAAAATAACAAACCGAACCTCCCCTTCACATTTTGAGTCCTGAGAAATTGACAAAGTTTTGATAAAAACACAGAAAATCGCGCCCTACGAAATTCAAACGGATATTCAACTTCGAAAATTAGGTAAAAAAGTCGTCTTATGTCGAGTCTTATGTAGTTTTTTTCGCATACTTGTTTCTAAGGGCGGCTTTCGTTATGCGTGGTCAGGTTTACACATAAATTATTTTTAGAAAGGCGTCCTATATATATGTATCATATACACTAATATTGACCGTAATTTCCATTTCCTGTGTGTCCCAATAATTCATAGAGCGAGTGATCTATATTACACCCAGACCTCTCAACTGGAGATAACCGCTGTCTGGGCCATAGGTCTGGGCCAACCCTTGTTTTATCATTGTACCTACCGGTACCATCCCCGCCCTTTTCAACCTGAATTAGTCGATATTTTCATAAAAAGTTTATTCATTTCCATTCTAGCACAGTACCCGGAAAACAGTGAATCATGGATGCAGATTCCCAATCCCGAGAGCAAGTCGTAATGACCCCGAAATCCAAAACTTCCAATTCGACCACATTAATCATCGAAAGGAGGGCCGTCGAAAGCGCCAGTGAAAAAATGCACATCGCTGGAGGTGAACATACGGGCATCATCATCAATAAAGAAACAACAGTCTCAGGTTGTTGTAATAGTTTTATCATGTTTTAATACCTACTTAAACAAAGTCTTGTTATTATAGAAAATGGGCTGTCTTCTCCCGCTCAATTATCTCTCGAATTTCGAGTCTTCCTCGTCAGTGGCCAAACCGGGAAGCACACACAAGAATCTCGAGTTCTTCGATTTTGGTTTCGTACGCATCCCGTACTCAAAGAGGAACTTTCTGATGACAAACAGGCCGGAATCGCCCAAGATTTCTTCAGGGAATTGGTGACTCCACAAGAATTCCCCAGAGGTGTTTAAATTAACAGTCAATACATTTTCAGTTGTGATTTATATTGAATTCTTTGCAGATTATGTTGGATTCATAAAGAAAATAATGAAACTGATGCAGCACAATTATCAGACTATCAGTAAGCTAGAGGTGGAGTTGACTCAATTACAGGAAACTGCGGTACCATCTAGACCATGTAAGCACAAAATACGGTTTGGAATATCCTTCATCACCTGTCACTGATTTGTCCCTGCCACATTTCTTCATTATCTTCATTCGGTTATTTTCGATTTATTTATAGCTCGGCCAGGCTATCTGCATTTTGACCTTAAGACAGGTTTGAAAGCGTGGAATTTGTAACAACTTGTTCATTAACTGCATCGATAATTTCTGTAGGTTGCTTCTAATAATACTTATGATTTTATGATTGTATAATATGTGGGTTGATGTGACAAAATTTAGAAAAGGTCGCGAGAATGACCGATCTTTAGATTACAATTAGGAGAAATAATACACATTGAAGGACACATCTATTGTCCGTTTTTGTTGAAACATTAGCACGAGCGTTACTAATTAATCTAATTTCTAGTGTCTGCCGAGGAGAATTCCTTGGGTAACGTTGTTTTATTGACCATCGAGAAAGTCTTGGAGCTCATCGAATCTTCTTATCCGAATCCTGTGACAATCCAAGACTTGACAAAGTAATTGTCTATAAATCAATCTTATATGTGATTCATTTTATCCATTTCCGATTCTAGGGAAAATGGCTGGGACGAAGAGGAAGTGGCCCATCACTTATCCGAGTTGCAATCGAGACACTTGGTTAAAGCAATGGACCATGGTGCTTTCACGAGACAACAATCATACGATACCCAAGTCATCATTGTCAAACAAATGCCCACAATGGCCAGCAATAAACAACCGACAATTGCTATAATCACGGCACAATATTGTGAAAAGATGGCAGTGGATGCTATGATAGAAAATAAGGAGACCTTTGTAAGATACACGACAGTCGGTAAGTCGATTTCTCGCTTTATTATTAGTCAAGTATACAAAAGGATCAAGTATGCAATTTACTCAATTATCACCATCCGAATCTGAACAAGTTGAGGAATCATTGTCACTGGAATCTTCCAAACTGTCTGAAGAATCATCAGAGTCGTCATCTTCGATTTTGAGATTTGATAAGGTCCCCAAACTGTTTGAAACGTCATCTTCTATTTCAATTAAATTCAAACCTAAATCCATTTTGTTGATGGTGATCTCATTGAATTTTAATTTGGTTTCAAGCCACGTCTGCCGGTTCCATTTCATTACGTAGATGATGTAGTCTTTGATGAATAAATTATTGATGATGTAACGGCAACAACCGCTTTGAAGAAAAGTCTGATACAGTTCAATTAGGCATTTTATAATGTATTTTTCACCTAAATCTAACAGAGATTTTAAATCTTGTAAAATCGTCCTGCTCAGGTCAAAGTTCCTGTAAAGAGGATAAATTAAACTTCTTCGAAATGCAGAAATCGCAACTTCTTTTGGATTGTTAAAAGCGTCGAGCCAACCTAAAGATGCAGCTAATTTTATCACTGTCCATCCAGATTCCGAACTGCCTTCAAAATTTGTCGTTCTTTTATCATAACAATAAGCATACAAAATGTCTATGAGGGTGCAATGGCAATAATTGATTTGTAGTTCGTTTAGGTTGTACTGTACATTCGAGAGATCCTTGAGAAAGTCGAGTTCTTTTTCGGTAAAATCAATTTCCTCTTTAATTTTTGAACTCCATGGTGTCTTCTGTGCCATAATTTCAAGTATTTCTTCATTTTCAATATAATCGCATAGATAATGATCCATATTGAATTTATCTTGTTCTTCTTTCAAGCGCAGCTTACGTCTTTCTTTGAGATTTATTTCGCGTGGATCTACTTCAAAAACATCTTGAAATTCAGCACTGATATGGTGGAAATTCACTTTTCCTTGTAATGCAAATCCAAAGTCTTCATTTAAATTTTTATCATCTCCACTAGGCGAGGCTTCTTTTTCACTTTCTTCATTCACGATTTCGATTTTGCGTCCATCACTTTCCAATGCTGTCACTTTCGGACATAGCAGCGTGGTGATCAGATCTAAGTTCGGAAACTCTTCACCGGGTGTTTCCTTTTCAAATGTAAATGTGAATTCTCCCTTATCGGCATCAAATGAGCTTGTACTGAAGTCGTTTTCTACCAAGTTACCAGGTAAATTGAGGCGTAGATAATAAGGACTGCTGAAGAAAAGAAACGCTATATCTTCCACAGAGACTTCCAGATCTTTCAAGTTACTGTGAGGTGCTCTTATATTAAATGTCACAGTTGTGTTCGTTTGGTCCAGTTTAAATCGTGGAGTGATCATTTTCTCTTTTTTGTGGTGAAAATCTTGAGAAAAGTAGCAAAGACAACACGAGTTGTTGAAACTGTCACATTTATAGGTTATGTGATCGAACTGTCAAATGTGTCAACTGTCAGTGGCAGTCTGTCACTTTCACAGCAGAGCTACGTTCATAAAAGCACGTCTGTAACACTCTTCGATAACTAAAAAGAGACACACTCATCAGCATAGTGAATGTGTGACAAGGACGAAACGTTTCCTGTGTGCACTTATGAACGCATTCCTACGTTCGGAGTTCTCATGTCTCATGTCTGAAGAATTCGCAAGAAAATTGCGGATATTTTTTAGTTTAGCCTCAAGGTTTAGCCAATAGCGTCTTGTAATTGCTTATTGCAATTGGAAGGAAGGTCTCGTGTCAATTTATCGAAAACTCTCATAAAAATTATGAATTTTGCAAGGGGCAAGTCACTTGTCTAAAAATGTAGGTAAGTATGTAGGGGAGAGTGCTGTACCTTGGAACAATTTCTTGTTTTTATTCAATGATTTGCAGGTTTCTGCCCCAATCAGGCTGAAATTCATTTTGTCATATAGCTCCATCTTTTGACCTTCTCTCCCGACCATTTTCATTACTCAGTCATACAAAATTCCGTAGGTACTTAGCAATTTTTTATTACCAGGGATACAAACGTTCTAAGGTACAACATCGTCATGTACCTTGGAACATATCAGTTATTGAAGTTATTAAATCATATATCAAAGATGAAATAGATGAAAAATCTGAAATTCGAATAAAATTAAATTGGTAATTCTACAAAACAACGTATTTGATGTTGTAAACCCTGGAAGCCTCACGAAGTAACATATTGCCATTTTTAGTGCTGTCACAGCTCTTTCCAAATAATCTTTTTGGATTTTCTCTTTTTTTTCGTTCTATACTTCTTAGCATTTTCAAATTTCTGTAAAAAACAAAAAAACAAGCACCTTTCATTGATTATATTTTGTTTTGTACTTTGAAATGCCAGCAAAACATGTTCCGAGGTACAACAGTGCACCTGTTCCAAGGTACAAGAGGGTCGTTTTTCATGAACAAAAGCACCAGGAAAATTTGGAAGTTGAATTATTCCAATTACAATATAACCGTAATGTACTAAAATTAATGCAAAAAAATAATAACCAAGTAGTAAATTGAATGTTTTTCATCTTCTCTCGTATCAATCAAAACACCACCTGCTTCATTTTTTACTTCTTCAAGCAATAAACACAATACTCCCACCAAGTCAAAAGTGTGCGAAGTTGAAAAAGGTACGACAGAGTTTTAGTATTCTATTAGACCGCCTTCACCAAAATATGATGGCGAAAATCACTAGGTAGCGCTATATAATTCAATATCTGTGTTGTTCCAAGGTACAAACGTTCCAAGGTACAGCACTCTCCCCTACCTACACAATATCGGGTACACCGATATGTGATTTGGTCCAAAATCCTAGCTGATTTTTGTGGGAATTTCGCGAAGATTTGGGGATTTGTAAATATTTGGCCAATTTTCATATTTTTGAAGATTTACTTGTGATTTGGCAAAGATGAAGAGAAATAAAATAAAATAAAGAAATTAATTAAATATGTATGACAAATAAATAGCAGTGTACACCGATTATTTGTTTAGTGACTTGCCTCTCGGAATTTTACTAAATTAAAATCATAAGCCGAGTCCATACCTCAACAGGCCATTTTTAATATAAAGGTCACTGGGTTTTTACACAACATACCTAGTTGAACGGCGGAAACTAAAAAAAAACAGTAATTTCTCAACTCCTTTCGTAATCATGTTTTCGACTCAATTTTCGATTATTTTCTTAATAAATACGAATAATGGACAGGTCCTAGCAGCCCTACGAGTGTTCGTCCAAGAGCTAGATTTGGTAAGACAAAAATGCAAAATCAAACACTGGTTCATGGGAGAGAAGTTCACCTGTGATTTTGTCGCACCTATTTGTTTTTATCATAATAATGTACATAAATGAAGTATTCACGTTAATTTTTCACGTTTGTCGTCACAGTTTTAAATTAAGGAAAGGAGAGATCGAATGTTCAAATTGCTTGGCACGTATGCTGTTTCATTGTTCACATGATCACTAAAAAGATCCACATTACGCTTATGTTTTGAATTTATGTTCCATTTGGTTTTTGCAAATTGTGAATGTGTAATCTAATCCAATGGTGACTTAATTATTGCATGTAGATATTTATGCAAATATCGTCTCCATTTTTAGGTGAATCGAATGTCTACACTTTGGGAAATATCGGTGCTCATCGAATCGTCTGTACGAAATTGCCTACTGTCGGTCATACAAGAGAAGCGATGACCGCTGCGGGAAATACCACAACGAGATTATTAGGAACCTTCCAAAAAGTCGATTATGTATTTTTAGTGGGTGTGGGGGGCGGAGTGCCCCATTTTACGGATTACAACAAACACGTCCGCTTGGGAGATGTAGTCCTTTCGAGTCCCGCACCTAACAATAAAGACAAGTAAGGAGAATTGTAATATTTTATGACCGTGATACAACCTGTTTCAAAATTGCCTGCGGTTTTAAGAGGTTATTCTTCACGCCAAAGAAAAAAACTGGAAGTCCTGCTTCCCGTCAACGGTTAATGCACAGTGTCACATTTAAATTTTAGTACATTTTTCAACAGCATGAACAACCAAAATCGAGAAAAGTGTGATTAAAAAGAGTATCATATCATACACGGTGTTGAAAAATTTGCGAATTTCGTGGTCGCGGAGAATCCGAACATCTTTTTTAGAAATTTCCCGAAATTCGGAGAAAATATTTCATTGCCAAAATTTTTCTATGAATAAAACGGTTACTGTTAAAATGAATATGGAGTGATTGAGGGCAAACTAGTAATTCTATCAAGAATAATTTTTCTGAAAAATCGAAATAAAAACTGTATAAATCGTAATTCTATTTTCTAGCTTCGTTTATGTCTACTGTGAAAACGCACGATCCAACGAGAAAGGTTACGACTTTGAAATCAAAACCTATCGGCCTAAGAATTTCAATTTGCAAGATATTTCATCGCGCCTAAGAACGTCGGCTCTAAACGACGTGGATATCACTCCACCGTGGTTGAATTATCTCAGGGACGGATTGAACACTTTGGACTCTCAAACCGAGACCGATTTCAAACCACCGAATTCTGAAACTGATAAACTCTATATGAATATCGGCCAACGCGATCTGATCGAAGTCGCACATCCTGCACCTCAAGATCGTGCCGTCAAACGGTAAGTTTGCAACATTACAAATCTCTGTAATTTTTTTGTGTGTTTATTATAATAATCGTATGAGTGGATTAATTAGTACTATCAAAAAGGAGGTCCCGAAGAAATCTTTATTGAAAACTTCTAGAAAAACAGTAATGTCTGCGAAAAAACCAAAGAAAATATCTTTTCTTAGGTGGGTCTTTAGGTTGGTTAGTTTATTAGGTTATTATAGGACCGTATGAATTGGGGGGACACTAATACATAGTGATCCATCACTTATGTCATTATTTTTGCTGACTAAAGACTAAGAGTTATGGTTTTCGAAAATGGCGAATCTGTCTGGTATAATAAGAACTATATCCAACTAGACCAACTGCATATATCTGAAAAATCAGCGAGTTTTTTACAGACGGACTCGTTTGTCATAATGAGGTACCGTTTCATTGACACCATTGAATTCAGGAAGAATTTCTGTATAGAATAGTGAAATCCGATTTTTGAAAGATTGATTACCCTGGCCTAAACATTTGAGAGTTATCTTCACAACTAATCAGAAATGATAACGCTAATTTTTATCCAATAGAAATCGTAGAATCAACTTCTGAGATAATTATAAGACGGAAAATTGCAGGACCTATTATAGTCAGTTTTCAAGGAGCCCCTAAACGTTTCAAAAATCACTGAACGCTTTGCCATTGGACGTGGGTGTTATTTTTCCTCATTAGAGAATAATATGAATTATCCACTTCAAAAGACGGGCAATATATTTCTAGAAGTATTTCTAGATATCATAAAATCAGGGTTCAACTGGAGTAATGCCATATTATACGCGATTAAAGTTAAGAGCAATGGCTGCCTAATGAGTATATTTTTATTGAAAATGCCTAGCAACTAGCATCAATTACTTAGCGACAAGTTAAATGCTAGGCATTCTTACCAAAAAATATACTCATTAGACAGCCATGGCTCTTACCTTTAGTCGCGTATAGTCATTCCACGATATTTTGGCCGCCACGTGATCTAAAAGTTGCTAATAAGCAACATTTAATTAAAAAATATTGCTAACCATTGACCACGAAGTATTATTGACTAATGACAGGTAGGTATTTGCCAGATACTTTGGGGGTCACGTGTCGGCCAGTTTATGTTGGAATGACTATAGTATTGTTATTGCCGCTGTTACTCATTTTATGTCGATTAACAATTAGACGAATTGTGGAAATAAATATAGTTATTTATGTATCAAGGGCGTAAGAAAGCGTTTAGGGCCCGGTCGTGAAATTAAAGCCGGAGGCGCAGCCGAAGGCTTTAACACGACAAGGGCCCTAAACGCTTTCTTACGCCTGAGGTGCATACAACATTTTATGAACGATCTCCTCTAAAACACATCTCGTAATTTTATAAAATTTGACGCTGTCTGGAAATTAAATTGTCAAAGTGACGCAAAGGTATTTGATTTTGATTAAAAATTGAAATAATACAAATAAATTGAATGTAACGATAACAACAACATAAATAAAGGTAGCCATATTGAAAAAATTTCCAAAAGTGGAAATGAGTGGCGGTTTTTGAGAAGATTTTTACGGCGAATGAAGAAGAAATTACCGATTTCCCAGCAGAAATTACGAACGCTGCCGAAGCTACAGAATTATTATCAGTGAAATCCGAAATTTTATGTGAAAAAGAATAAGTGGTCTTCAATAAATGGAGCAAGTTCAAGTAGATGATGTTACTATAAAGGAAGAAGTTCTCCGGATCTTTTTTTTTTGGAAAAATCGATCAAGTACAAGTCATCATCATGATGTAAATAATTGTCCCAATTGTAATTTTGAGGTGTATAATCACGCAAAATAAATCGTTAGTCATTAAAAAGATAAAATAAAGCTATTTTGTTCAAGAATACACGATGCGTACTTCTAGCGCCCTAGGGCGTAAAATACCACTTTAGCGCCCGCGAATCCAGGCGTAAGATGGCGTTTTATGACCGATCGTTCATAAACTTATTTATTTAAAATAAGCAACCCTCAAAAGTCTCAAAAGTCACTCCTTGACTTTTGACTGTTTTTTTCATTTCAGGGTTGCTTAAGTATGTAAATTGACGTTTGTTTGGTGCCCCCCAGTTATGTCATTTTTCAGCGAAGACCTGATTTTATGACTACAAGAGGTATTTGTATTAATCAATCCCTCCTATTCACTAATTAAATTGCTACGTAGTAAGCTTTGGTAGTAAGTATTGTTGTCTATTATTATTATTAGTATTACTGTGGTATTACTAGGTATCAACAATTACTTACATGTGCTTACATTGATGTTAGCAGTAGACAACAATACTTGCTATGTAACAATTTCATAAGTGAGTAGGGGGGATTACCAGCTGAATAAATCGATATTTCAAAATTCGGATTTCATTAGTTGTGAAAATGAATTACCTACGCCTGGCGCCCCAGTCCTTCATTTTTCGAGGAAAATGATCGTTTGCTTTTTGCAGACTGATTCCCAATTTTTAAAACGATAACTTTAGGCAGGAAAATTTATGTCATAAGTGATGGGTCACCCTGTATAATGATTTCACCGTATTATCACAGAATAGTATTATTATTATTGTTGAATCACGCTATTGTCACCTAAAATAGATTGGACTCAATTCGAAGTATTTATTGATAGTTGATTAAAAATGAAATAATTATAGGCAAGAAGGATGTCCCAGGATCCACCTTTCCCCGATAGCTTCCGGAAGGCAAGTTGTCCGTGAAGATCGCCTCAGGCAACAATTTGCCACTCAAGTGGGGGCGCTGGCTTTCGATTGTGAATTCGATGCCGTGATCGATTCGGTCCTGGGCAATTGCAAAGAGAGTTTCGTCATAATCAGAGGCATATCCGACTATAAGGACGGCACGAGACGTAAGGAGTGGCAACCGTATGCCTCATTAGCTGCTGCTAGTGTTATGAAGTCGATTATTTGTGGAATGGAGCCACCGACTAACGTTTAGGAAAAATACCACAATGTATCGGTCACAATTTTCAAAGATCTATGCTACAAACATAAACCTTCACTAGAATTAGGTGTTGATAAATAACGACAAAAATAGAAAATAGGAAGACCAATAATTATTATGTGAGTAGTTATGACACTGAAATAGTCTATAAAAAGTTACCATTATTATGACCATCATCTAGGTAATTGATAAACGAATTCTTTGGAGACTGTCTGAAATTTTTCTCATAAATGGTTCTATTTATTATTTTAGGAGGTAGTCAGAAAATGTTCTAAAATTCTTAAATTATACTTATTTTATTTCAGCAGTTCTCTAGTTCAAAAGCACACAATTTCTAATATGCTAGATAAATGTAGAAACTTTATCAAAAATTGTGATTTAATTAATCTTGGAGAGTCTATTAAATTATATGCATTTATTTATAGAAGACTTTTTATAAACAATTTTATTATCAAAGTAATATATTCCATTTTTATTCTTATATGTATTTAATTATTAATCTTTTTTTACTTGCCATATTAACAGACATACATATTAATATACAGCGTGTTTCAGGAAGAAAGGTCCAGATTTTCAGGATGTACTCCTTGAGTGATTTCCAACAAAATTTCTTAGTAAATAATAAATATATATCCGTAAACGCCAAATAGATACAGAGTGTCACATTTAATACTCCCACTAAATTTACCAGAGACATGTCAACCAAAATCGGTAAATAGTTTTCAACGAAGAAGAGAGCCTATGATGTCAGCTTTCAGAAAAAAATTTGTCGATTTTTGTATCTTTAATAGTTCCAAGGATATCGCGATTTTGCTGCAGATGGTCGGAGGACGAAAAACTGATTTTTCAAAATTTCAACAAAATTCTTCTGGTAAAAAAGATACCTTGAATAAAGACGGTTCTAATGTTTCAACAATGTTTTTGAATAACTACTGTTTTTTCGGAAATATTGTCACTTAAGTAAGAAAATTCTTTCATTTGAAATCACGATATCCATGAAACGGTAGACGTTAGACAAAACTTGTATTGAAACAAGAGAAAGCTCTCGATTTTAGCTATCTTTTTCATTCTAGGTATTTTATTGAAATCTGAAAATTTCAATTTTTCGTGCTTCGACCAGCTGCAGCAAAATCGCGATATCCTTGGAACTATTAAAGATACAAAAATCGACAAATTTTTTTCTGAAAGCTGACATCATAGGCTCTCTTCTTTTTTGAAAACTTTTCACCGATCTTGGTTGACATGTCTCTGGTAAACTTAGTGGGAGTATTAAATGTGACACCCTGTATCTATTTGGCGTTTACGGATATATATTTACTAAGAAATTTTGTTGGAAATAACTCAAGGAGTACATCCTGAAAATCTGGACCATTCTTCCTGAAACACGCTGTATTATTATCACTATTATTATTATAAATTATTTATAGGGCTTTAATGATGTTTTGGTACTAATTGGTTTTGTTACCGTTAATTTGTACTTGTATCTAGGATTCAAATAAAAATTTACACAGACATTTTTTATTTATGTATTATCACACAAATTGGGAAATTTAGTAAAGTTGATTTCATCCTTAGTGGTCATTGTCGTATTTGTAAAATCTAAATTAGTACAATCTCTAAAAATTCCGTGATCTCTGAAAAATAATTACTCCATTTTTGTAAATTTGAGAAAAAAAGCAAATGAACAATGATTTTATGTTACTTACTTGCACATATATTTTATTATGCTCCCATTGGATTTATTTTTATAGTCATGAAATAAATACAAGACGTCTATGTATGGAAGGAACATGAAACACGCTTGTCTTACTCTGAAAGAAGAAAAAAGCTGCGAAATTTTAATCTATGTAATGATAAGAAAGATCAGCTACTTTTCGGCCCATTTTCCATCCTCCTTAGTGTGTACATGAGAGCTACATTTAAAATCGTCACTTATTAAATGATATTGATCGAATTTTCTTAAATCATAGCTGAAAATGTTTCCAGAAAAATTATCCTTGTTATTACAAAAATTACATTGAAAAAATACTTTTGAAATCCGTTGGTGCATAGATTTTTCAGTTTTTCTGTAATTGAATCGATTGCCTGTGATTGTTTTGTGTTTTCATGACCATTTATAACTTCTTGGAAAATTTCTTCCATCTAAAATTTTTTATTTTAGTTACTTAATACTTACGTATCAATTATTGGCCAAAAGCGCATTTTTTACTATTAAAATGCCTAGCAACTATCATTAATCATCAGTTAGCAATTGATGTTAGTTGCTAGGCATTTTCAAAGCAAAATCTACCAGTTTCGCCGGCCCATCATATGTATTGCTTGCTAAAATCGCGAAATAGAGGGACCATCAATTATTTTCAGTCGTAGGTAGTTTAAATAAGAAAAATTAAGCAATTCGAAGTTTCATTTCTATAGTAACGACTGTTATAATATAAAATATAACATTGAAAACCAAAAAAAATAGTCATGTAGATGATTAAATTGTGATTAAATTGTAAAACTGAAATGAGTACCGTCAATAGTACCATATGTCTGAGGTTCAGTATTTTAGTCGCCCCGGTTTTGGTAAATTCGAGGGTATATTTATGTTAGCTTTTCTTGATTTTAAAACCATGACTGAAATACTTTCGAGTGATGCAGTGTGTTTAAAAGTTTAAATTAAACTTTTACCTGTTTAGCGACTGCAATACAAATTCCACACTTAAGGCAAATGGAAGAAAATGGTTTATACGGGACATGATTTTTCAATTTGTTTCTATACGGGTTTATCACTTTTTTAGGATGCGTCATGGTAAAATTACATGAGGAACAACGCATATCGTTTCGGTAAATTTCTTTTTCTTCTGCATGTTCAATACATGAAGTACCCACTAAAGGTAGGATGAAATAAACAGTAAAAAATAAGCAGTACATGATTTTTAAGGATTGATAAAAATGTCACTTGAATTTCGCTGAGTTTATCAAAAATGATAAACCCGACACCCAACTGAGCACCTGCTTGTATTTTGAAAAGTTTGGCGCTTTTCGAATCACGCCATGCAGGCCACTGCGCATGCGCACATGTGTCAGTGTCAGAAAGCTTCAGACGCCATCTTGGTTCGAAGTTGCTTGATTTGTGTTTACGTTGTGAATTTGTGATTTTTGGGCTTGGTATGGAAAATAATTGGATTTATTGTGAAGAAAAAGGGCCATTCCTGCCCATAGCCACTTAAACAAAACAGGACAAGTCAGGTAAATCCATAAAAACTGGAATTGCCTCCCTCTTGGCATTTCGGCGCCAATGCGCTTAGGTTACCTGTTTGCCCCCCTTTCTGCGATTTCATATGATTTCCTCATTTATTACAGAAAGTTCGCTGTGGAACGGTGAACCGAAGCGCAGAGGATGTTCTACGCGCACTTCGTTCTGGCCAAAAAGGGCCCGCTGGCCAGGATCTGGCTGGCGGCCCATTGGGATAAGAAACTGACAAAGGCCCACGTCTTCGAGACAAACATCGAGAAATCGGTGGACGGCATCTTACAGCCCAAAGTGAAAATGGCGCTACGCACTTCGGGCCATCTGCTTCTCGGAGTGGTCCGGATCTACTCGCGGAAGGCGAAGTACTTATTGGCCGACTGCAATGAGGCCTTCGTCAAAATCAAAATGGCCTTCCGGCCCGGCATGGTCGACCTGCCGGAGGAGCACCGGGAGGCGGCCGTCAACGCCATCACCCTTCCCGAGGTTTTCCACGATTTCGACACGACAATGCCCGAATTAAAGTAACACTGTCAAACGCGAGCGATTCTATTCACTAATTTGGGTGTTGAATTTTTGTAGCGATGTCGATATCGAGGCTCAGTTCAGTCTCAACCAGTCGCGTGCCGAAGAGATCACCATGCGCGAAGATTACGGAAACATTTCGTTGGTCGCAAACGATGACGGATTCGGCGACATGGGATTCGACACCGATGCTCCGGATTTGATGAGACATGCGTCTGGATTGGAGCCGTCGATGGAGCAGAGCAATCTCCTGTTCAGTGACGGGCACGTCCTTGACGGGGTCAGCTTGGAGAAAGATCGAGAGCCTATGCCCTCTACGTCTGGGACGCAGCACCACACTCCGATGGAAATGGATTCTTCTGTTAGAGATGACGGTTTTGGCGGGAATTTAGATCAAAACATCATTTGTAAGTTATTTTTATTATTAGTATTATTAGAATAATTTTAGGTTAACATTATACTGTATGTCCACGGATGGGGTTACAAGGAGGAAAAAACTTTAATTTTATGTTTTACGGAAAAAATAATTCCTGTTGAAATCGTCTGCTTTCTCTCAAATCTCAAAACCATTTCGTTTTCGTTTTAACAGTAACAGGGTAACAGTAATTGTTGTAATCAATTTTATTTGAAGATTTTGGGCTAGAATAGAGAGTCTACTGTAGTATTAAGCGTTGTTTTGAAGGATTTTTATGTGGGAATACCTTCTGAGCATACAAACTGAGCCAAAATACCGTACCTCTACTTTAGAGACGAATTTTCCTATCTAAGGCCCGGTTTATCAATGCTTGGTTAACATTTAATCGGGTTACCTTTGTTACAACAATCAAAATCAATAAAATTAGCTGTCAGCTAAAATATAATTGAGCATTGATAAATCGACCCTTAACCCTTTCACCAGTGAATTTTTTCAATCACTCCACCACCTCCTTTCATGCTAAATTCGAAAGGTTTCAGTTTTATCTTATCATAAATATGTCTGATTTGGTCTTCTGGGTGTCTCGCATTTCATAATTTCAAATTAGAAATCGGCTAAATTCAAAACGTACATGTACGTTCATACTGGATAAAGCCCACTTTCAATCAAACGTACATGTACGTTTGTACTGGTTAAAGGGTTAATAACGAAGAAATAACGTGGAAGTTGTAGGTAGGTCGAAAATGTACAGGGTGGACCGAGGGGTCGCTCACTGGTTACAATACTTGTACAAATGTCTGTACAATACCTGACAATACGTGACGATACATGACAATACTTGAAAATATTGCAGAAATTCACGATCCAGGAATAGCTCACGATACATAACGGTACCTTACGATACCTTACAATACCTTACAATACAATACAATACCTTACAATACCATATACAATACTCACAATACTTGTACAAAATTTGGCCAGTGAGCGACCCCTCAGGGTGGACATTTTCACTGCATTTTTTTTTTATCAAGATGACTTCTCAAACTGGAAAGAAGTTTCAAATGAAAAATGAAGTCTATGATCCAAATCCCAACTTTCAAAACAGTTTTTGTCGATTCTTGTACCTTTCAGAGGTGTTGCGATTCTGGTGCAGTCGATCATAGGACAAAAATACGAAATTTCAAGATTACAACAAAATATGTTGAGTAAAATCATCAGACAGTCAATTCCATTTATGGGAACATCCGAGGGGTCGCTCACTGGTTACAATACTTGTACAAATGTCTGTACAATACCTGACAATACGTGACGATACATGACAATACTTGAAAATATTGCAGAAATTCACGATCCAGGAATAGCTCACGATACATAACGATACCTTACGATACCTTACAATACCTTACAATACCTTACAATACAATACAATACCTTACAATACCATATACAATACTCACAATACTTGTACAAAATTTGGCCAGTGAGCGACCCCTCGGGAACATCGGTAACTTGAAGGGAGAAAAAGTTAAGACTGTCATTTGGAAATTCTTGTAGCGAACGTGCCCTCCCTAGAAAATACAGCAAAAGTTCAATCACAGGTCCAATTCACAGTAAATTTCGGGGTGAAAAGTCACTGTTACAAAGCAAAAGTCACTAAAACTTCAAAATCTAGTCCCTGAAGTGGGGGTACGACTTTCTGACTGGGCCTGTAAATGCCTGAAAAATGTAGCGAATTCATTCAATTCGCTCTTTGCATTTCACCTTATCCGATTTTTACAATCTCCCAAGCGAAACTCGGAAACCCGAAATAATCGAATGACAATGAAACATTTCAGCCGGCGGTCTATTCGAGGGCGGCCTCTTCGACGACGCCCCGATGGGCGACGTCCCCCCGGTGGACCACACGATCCCGGAAACGCAGAGCCTACGCCCTCCGCCGGACAGCGACGACGACGACATGGACCACTTCGGCGGGCCGCCGTCCATGGGCGGCCCCAGCTCGGACGACTCGCGGCCGCCGTCCGCCCTCGGCCCGCCCGTCGCGCCGTCGCCCGCGCCGACCGCGCACTCGCAGCACCCCGAGCCGCATGCCGAGCGGGCCGACGAGGCCGACGGCGCGCCGCTCGACCAGACGACGCTCGTCCAGAACGAGGAGGAGAGCTTCGCGCTGGCGCCGGTCGACGCGTCCGCGCTCAAGGGCTTCACCAAGACGAAGCGCAAGCGCAAACTGATCGTCGACGAGGTCAAGAACATCTCGGGCGAGGAGATGAAGAACCAGCTGTCGGACACGAGCGACATCATAACCACGCTGGATCTGGCGCCACCGACCAAGCGGCTGATGCACTGGAAGGAGACCGGCGGGGTCGAGAAGCTGTTCGCTTTGCCGGCGCGACCGATCCCGGCCAGGACACTGTTCAAGGCAAGTTTCGGATTATTTTATATGGGCCGACTCGATCATTGTTCGAAAAATTTGGAAATGTTTGAACAATTGAAAGCATTTCGGTTTCACTTCATTTCTTCTTAAAGGGAGGCTGTGGAATTGCCAACTGACAGTCTTAACTTTTTCTGCCTTCAAATTACCGATGTATCAACAAATGGAATCGACTGCCTGATGATTTTGCTCAACAAAAGTTCTCTTGTTTGATGTCGCTATGGTCCACCGTTTTGGAATTATTCACTCTCGAATGGTGGATTTCACCCTAAATTCGCTCTAATTTTTGGGGAAATTTTTCAAGAAAAACAAATGAACCCTCCAAAAATGAAGTTTAATTACTTTTTCCGTCAGGTGATTTGTTCTTAGCAAAGCAGTCATGGAATTAACTTTTAGTCAGGCTAATGCGTTTTTAATGAAAAATTACCCCAAAAATTGGTGCGATTTTTGGGTGAAATTGACCATTCAAGAATGAATTATACCAAAACGGTAGACCGTAGCGACATCAAACAAGAGAACTTTTTTTGAGTAAAATCATCAAGCAGTCGATTCCATTTATTGGAACATGGTAATTTGAAGAGGGAAAAAGTTGAGATTGTCATTCGCAAACTCTTGTAGCGTACGTAGCGCCCCCTAGGAAATACAGCAAAACTGAGTCCAAATAAGTATTCCCCGTACCAAGAAACCCAAATTTTTGAATTATTATTTCCAAAACCTGACAAATTATTCAAGAAAATGGAAATAAAAATTTTCATTTCAACACCTTGTAACTTTTTTATTATCAACTTTTGGACTAAGGTCATTGTGGTTAAATCGTTCTTTTTTGACCTCAGGAGTATGTGGTAGCGCGTTGTACACGTATTTCAAAGAGACCCCGTATAGCCCTGTTGCCCGCAAAGTAATTTGGCCCGTAACATTAATGTTGGCCTCGGTTGTCCAGATTTTGCGCAGTTCAAATGTGGACCGGTTGGCAACCGTTTCAAATATTTTAGTGCGCAGAATCGTCATTGGATACGTTTGGAATCGGTCAGAGTAGCAAAAACGCATTTCGAAAGCTAATCGGGCTATTATCTGCGCATGTCACAGACCACTGGTCCACGTCGAGAAGTTCTGACCACTTTGCCGGTTTGCGAACCGTCACAAACTAATCTGCAGGTTCCTGCAAGAACACCGGAGTATCAGTCAGAAAACAGTCCATGTCCTTGCTAGAACTACTCAGAATTCGTGCATATGCGCATAGAACATTGAACATTGTGGATTGCTCTAAAACCGTTGCACGAAAAAACGTTATGTATGATACAATTTCCTACTTTATTGACATAAGCTCCATTCATTAGGTTTGATCGGGCGACAGTTATGAACCGGTCCACGAAGTACGACGCATGCCAAGACGATACCATAGCCAGCTACATCTAACGGGCCGAATGACTGAGCTGGCATCATGGCAATACGCCCAAAATCGGTCGCTAGACATGTCAATCAGAAAAATCAGTGCTACACTATCATAATTAGGTGCCAGCAACCGCTTTATCTGAAAAAAATTCATGCCATTCTTAAGATTATTATCAACACGTTATTTCGATATAAAACCGCATCTGAACGTCAACAAATGACAAAAGTCAGATATATGTATTACATTGATTGACATGTCTAGGCCGATTTCAAGCATATTGCCATGATGCCAGCTCACTCTTTCGGCCCGTTAGATGACGGGGCCCTGCATGTGCAGTACGGGCAAGTGTACATACTGGTTTCTAACTAGTTTCTGACTGAAAGTCCAGTGTTGGGGCAGAAAAACCTTCGGAGTACTTTCTGAGCGTTTGCAAACCTTCAATGTGCTCAGAATTCCTCGGTGTGGACTAGTGGTTTGTGGCATGCCCTATTGGCTTCCAAAAAGTCTTTTTGCAACTCTGTTCACTTTCTGACCGATCACAAACTTAGCCAAGGTCGATTCTGCGAACAAAAATATCCGAAAAGGGCCAGTGACTGGTTGCCAACTGGTCCACATTTGTACGAATAAATTGCGAAAATGTTCCAAACCAAACTAATAAATAAATCATGAAAAAAATTAATTTTCCATCAACAGAATTACCAGAGACATCTGACCCTGAAAGCGATCGGAACGGAAGACTTCGCGATGCTCGGAGACGCCGACTCCCTGGCCCTGGACCAGATGCGAGACGGGGACGAGCCCCTACCGGAACTGCCGACCCCGGCGAAGAGGGGCCGCAAACGGAAGAACCAGGAGGACCCGGTAAGTCTGTCGAACCTTTTCGAAATTCGATCGGCTAACGACGATCGTTCCGCCAGAGCCGCACTCCCATGCACGCTCCGGAGACGGAGAATCCGCCCCACTTCGCGCCGCACCCGGACGAGAGCCCGGGCGGGCCGATGGCGGTCCAGTCGCCGCTGGCGCCGATCGGCGGCCACGACGAGCACGTCAGCATGCCGCCGCCGTCGACGCCGAGCGCGATGTATGCGCAGACGCCGGGACCGTCGGCGCTCCTCGGCTACCCGGGCACGCCGGCCGGCCAGGGCATGGGGTACCCGGGGACGCCGGCGCCGCCGACGCCGTTGCACCACGTCGAGGAGATGCCGCACCTGCTCCCCGACCAGGTGCACTCGATACTGCAGGAACAGGAGACGATGGGGTTGGGGCCGCCGATGACGCCGGCATCCGGGGACCTTCTGGGACACGGTACGTTATCACTTGTTGTCGTCGTGCTTAAAAAAAGTTATTTGTACATTGTATAGTCAGATGTGAGGTGAGATTTTGCAAGTGCGCGTGGTCGGTCTCTCAAGCCCCGCCTGATTATCGGTCGCTGAAATCGTGCGAAGTGCTCGTGGTGAATGAATATTAGGTTGCATATGAAAGCCTGCAGTCTTGGCCGATTTCGATGACGCTGCGGACGCTGTTATGTCAACAATACGCAGCGCAGCACTACGCACTGTTGACTCGACGGTTGTCCGTCGTGGTAAAATTCATCATTTTTAGATTAGGGTTTAGTTCTGTCATTCTCGTGAAATTCTTTTCCCTGGTGAAAATATTGAAATTAAATCGAAAACTAATTGATTAAAATGAATACTTTGTTTTTCAGTTATACACTTGTTACATAACCTTTAAATAAAAATGTACCCATATCCGAAATATTGAGTCTCTATGATTGAGTCTAGATTCGATTATAGTCGCCTGCTATGCCTCGAAATATTTTGGCCAACACGTGGCCCCCAAAGTACCTGACCTGTCATTAGTCA
Organism: Salpingus planirostris; assembly: GCA_949788335.1. Taxonomy (NCBI): domain Eukaryota; kingdom Metazoa; phylum Arthropoda; class Insecta; order Coleoptera; family Salpingidae; genus Salpingus; species Salpingus planirostris. Next base: position 3,560,374 of record OX460917.1, on the reverse strand, counting down.
ATTATGGTTATCAATGTTTTTCAATTAAATTTTGCTTAGAAACTTAGGTCACGTGTTGGCCAAAATATCATGGGACAACCATATTTGTCGGTTAATTACAGGTACAGATTACAGGTTATTGCGCGCATAAGGCATAAGGCATACAATTTTTGAGATATTTTTCAAACTCCATTCTAGTTTTTGTCACAGGTTTTTGTACTGTCATTCTTGTCAGTTCATTAAAATTAAACTGTTTTTGTCCCGGCAAGTGCCGAAAATGGCAAATTAGTGAGTGAAATACGCGGATTTCCCTTGAAGGTCCTTACAATTTTGACCTTCAAACGTTCACAGCGAGTTCACAGTCTTTTATTGTAGATGTTACCGTCAAAACCCGAAATCAGTTAAAACTAGTTTTAACTAGTTGAAACTAGAATATTTGAGAAACCTAGTATCAACTAGTCAATTCTAGAAATCTCCATGGGCTTTTGGTAAACCTGACCAGCTGACTTTTTAAATACCCGAATCGTAACTGTTTTCCGTTCGATTTCGCTTTTTTACTGAAAAATTCAGGGAAAACCAGTTCTAACCAATGCATGATTGGTTAATACTAGTTTCAACAGAATCATATAAATATAAACGCGAATTTCAGTTTTATTCTATGCGAATATACATTTGACAAATAATGATTAATTAGAACTATAGTTTTTATTGGAATAAAAGATAACTCTGGTATTCCGACTGCCGCGCGCAGCGAGGTCCAAAAATTGGTAAAAGCGCGTGCGACAAAGACTGACTATCTGGCGCACGATAGTCCCACTTATGTTCATGTATTATAACTATTATAGAAGCTATTCGCTTAAAATGTACTAAGAATCAATAAAACTTGAATTATCTCAAACAGTACGGGAACAGGCAGGAGTCGCGAGTTTTCGGGCCACGTGTGCGCGCTCTTTCAAGCCTTGGCTCTTTCCATACCTCTCTCTCCCACTTTTTGACCAGAAAACGGTCACACGCAAGCCAACGCGTTGAAGCGGTAGTCGGAATACCAGAGTTATCTTATATCGTGGTATGTAGTAAGTGATGAATGATTTTTCATAGGACATTGAACATAGTGATTCTGTGAAAATGTAGATAAGAACTAGTAAATTCACGTTATTATTCATGAGATTCTGATAAAACCAATATTAACCAATCATGCATTGGTTGGAACTGGTTTTCCCTGAATTTTTCAGTAAAAAAGCGAATTCGAACCGAAAACAGTTACAATTCGGGTATTCACAAAGTTCAGCTGGTTACTTCGGGTTTTCACTAGTCAAAACCAGGTTTACCAAATGCTCATGGTGATTTCTAGAATTGACTAGTTAATACTAGGTTTCTCAAACCCTACTGGTGAATTTTAGTTTTAACTACACTTGCGAGCAAAAAAATCGGCCCACCTAAATTTTTAGTGAAATTCAAAGTGGCGTAACTCCTGAACGAAGAGAGTAATTCCAAAAAACTTGGCATCCCTGAATAGCTACATTCTTGGGCTATCACCCGTCAGATGCTGTGTTTTATACAGGTTCCCTGAGTACGTTTTACAGGGTGTCACGTAAAGTTCTGCAAAAATGTTGAACTTTGGATGACCCCACGGTCTAGGAAAATGATGTAATTTTTTCTTCAAATGGTCCTGGGATATTGTTACACTCATATCTTGGAAGGGCACTGGAAATACGGACTCATTTTGGCCAACTACAGGGTGGTCAGAGAAATTCAACTTTTTGTGCCATTGTGATCTGAAAACGACTAACTGATGCATAGGTACTTTTTGATCTTCTTTTAAAGAAAACAATACCTAAAGTGAAAGAAATAAACACAAAATTCAATATTTAATTTGAAAAAAGGCATTTTCAATAATACCCCTTGCTCCCAAAACTTCTCCATTTCTCATTGAAATGCATTTTTTCAAATTAAATATCAAATTTTTTTTTCATTTCTTTCACTATAGGTATGGTTTTCTCAAGAAAAAGATCAAAAAGTACCCATGCATCAGTTGGTCGTTTTCAGATGACGGTGGCACGAAAAGTTGATTTTCTCTGACCACAAAATGACACAAAATGAGTCCGCATTTCACATGCCGTTCCGAGATATGAGTGTAACAATATCCCAAGACCATTTAAAGAAAAAATTACATCATTTTCCTAGTCCGTGGGGCCATCCAAAGTTTAACATTTTTGCAGAACTTTACGTGACACCCTGTAAAACGTACTCAGGGAACCTGTATAAAACACAGCATCTGACGAGTGATAGTCCAAGAATGTAGCTATTCAGGAATGCCAAGTTTTTTGGAATTACTCTTTTCGTTCAGGAGTTACGCCACTTTGAATTTCACTAAAAATTTAGGTGGGCCGATTTTTTTGTTCGCAAGTGTAGTTGAAACTAGTTTCAACTAATTTCGGGTTTTGACGGTAACATACATAGACATAAAATCATAAAAATTAGGGATGCACCGGACATACTGCTAGGATGCTGTATCCGGCCAATCCGGTCTTCTTCGACGAATATTCGGTTTCGGCCAGATTCTAAATGGGGTCCGACCAAAACGGCCGAAAAATTACCGGGTTGGGTTTTTATTAACCCGGTGTGATTTTAATCATTTTTTTCTTTTAAACATTTTATTAAAGTACCTAGGTATTCGTTTTCAAAAACATTAAAATAAAATACGAACAACATGAAAAACTTACTTCCAAAATAAAAAAAGGTACAAGCATCTGCTTATCGTCGATTTACGCTTGCGCAAAGTTCGGTAAATCCGGCCGATCCGGCTGAATTCGGCCAAATAGGTCAAGTCCGGTCAAACTCAATCCGATGGTTCCAACAAAAATCCGGTATCCGGTAATCCGGCAGAAACCAGATCCGGTGCATCCCTAATAAAAATACATATTTCATATTTTCAAATTGAAGGATTTTTGCTAAAGTTTTGTTGGGAAAAATCGGATGTGCGAATACTTTTTTGATCCATCAAAATATTTTCAAAGGCGGGAAATGGATCAAATTAAGTTTTCATTTTCAAATAGCAAAACTGAGATTTTATTGCTGAATATTAATTATTATCTCAGACGATTTAGCACTATTTTCATCACTGTTTCGAGAGCAATACATATTGCAAGGGTTCCAACTTATGCTTTTTTTATATAGGCTGTAACATTGACTTTGAAGGGTAGGGTAACAAAAGGTGTCTTTGTCGGGCGACAACGTTCAGTAAAGCTCGAGACAGATACCAGTAGAAGCTCTTATGCCTATTTTTGATTGCACCAGCCTTCACAGTCGATATGTTTGCCTATACACTGTGATTAGGAAGTCGATTTTCAGGCGAGATGGATAGTTTGCATCATCTTCCCGCCATGGAAAATATGGGCTATGATCAGAACCAGATGGCCAACATGGGATACGATGAGCATATGCCCGCGCAGACGCCCGCCGGAGGAATGTCCGAAAGGGTGCACTCGCCCTGGCAAGGAGATTACGATTTCCCGCCTTCCGCCGGACCCGTAAGAAGAGTTTCTTCAATTCGTATGATTACATTTTCAATTGGCGAATTTTTCAGGTCGAGGAACAACAACAGGACGAAACCGATGAACAGTTTGAAGAGAGAGTTTTAAACAAAAGAGCTTACCAAATGTTCAATGTGGTCAAGGCGAAATTGGAGAACACAAATCAAATTACCCTAACAGAGATGTGCTTTAGGAATACGAAAAAACAGGTCAGTGGAAATTTGCGTTCGGTTTTATCAGAGATGTTAAGCGGTTTGCACCTGGGCAAAGAACCCTTGAATATGTACCTTTGCACCCGGTTTTTAAAGACTCTCAGGTGCAATCATTTTTAAACGGATGCGCACGCGCATTTCATACCAATTACGTCATTTTTGCTGTTTCTCACATATTCTTTGCAAAACAGTGACAAAAAAAGGTGGCAAAACCAAAAGACAAGATTTGGGAAAACTTTTCAACTTCTGCAATGGTCTACTTTGCTCTAGTTTTAAATGTGAGAACTGAGAGACCAGTTTTCTGTTCGCTAGGAAGATATTTTGTTTGTTGCTTTCGTTCTCCTTTTCAAGTTTTTCTCGAATCGTTTGTGTCTACAATGTCCTGAAATCCATTTAAGTTCTTATTTTTGTTACTGTTTTCATTTAGTAATTAAAAATAATTGGTTTTTGACTTGGAAAATGTAAACGTAAATTCTGCACCCATTTGGGTGCAAGGTGCAAAAATGATTGCACCTGGGTTTTTAACATCACTATAGGTTTTATAGACTTATGCCGTTGTTTTTTTTTTGTAGGCCGCCCAGAGATTCTACAGTTTGTTGGTCCTGAAGAAGTTCCAGGTGTTGGAACTGGAGCAGCAAGATGCCTACGATGAAATATTCGTCTTGAGAGGTCTCAAGTTTGATAACCCAGTGTTATAATTATTGACTTCATATCGATTTATTTTTATACCTGACAATTTTTTATGCAACCATTATTGATATCGTGCTCTTCGCCTTTTTACATAACTTTTTTTACGTTTTATTTTCATTGTAAATACTCTCTCTAAATTGAGGGATCAAATTCAACATTTACACCAAAGTACACATTTTCCTTTATTTCTTTCAATCCGAAATTTTTTCATTACTTGTAATACTAATAATGATTAATATCAAAAACAAAGTTATATTGTGATTTGTTGGTTTTATGAGTAATTTACATACATAAAATTACCGAATTTTAGTCGGATTCGCATATAAACGTCTTACTTGTTGGCAGTTCAGAGTCGGTCCGCTTGTAATGAACTCTCATGAAAAGGACGAAACAAAAGTATCGAAAAAAATTAATCTTTATAATTGTTAGATCATGTTAGATGTTGGTTCTTCAATTGTATGTGACAGATCACTGTGACCAGGTTCATGATATTTTCAAATCATCAGGATAATGATATTTTAGGCTGCGTTATGCTGTCATCATAAAAAAAATAAAGAGATTAGATCTAAACTAGACTTCCTTGAGAAGTTGTGGGGGTCCTATTTACTGCTTTTATTTATTGAGTTGCCTATTACATACATGTTCGAGGTAGTAAAGGGTTTTTTGTGTATAGAAGGTGTCCCGTAATAACGTGTACAACGCTCTTCCACATATTCCTGAGGTCAAAATAGGAAGATTCAACCGAAATGACCTCAATCCAAAAGTTTATAATAAAAAAGTTACAGGGTGTTGAAATGAAAATTTTCAGTTTAATTTTTATTTCTTTTAATAATTTGCGAAAGAATAGAAGTATCAATTCAAAAATTGGTATACGAGGGTTTTTTGGTATGGAAAATAATAATTTGGACTCCATTTTACTGCACTTCGTAGAGGGCGCCACGTAAACCACAAGAACTTGCAAATGACAGTCTTAACTTTTTTTGCCTTCAAATTACCTAGGTCCCAATAAATGGACCTTGCAAAGAGTTGATTCAATGACAGTTTTGCTAAAAACAAATCACATGGCAAAAAAAGTAATCAAATTACCTTTTTGCGAGTCTCATTTGTTTTCCATGGAAAATTTCACAAAAAATTAGAACGATTTCGGGATGAAATCGACAATTCAAGAGTGAATAGTTCCAGAACGGTGCGTCGTAGCGAAATCACATAAGTGAACTTTTTATAAAAAAAATCATCAGACAGTCGATTCCATTTACTGGCACCTCGGTAATGCGATGGCAAATTATTATTCTCCGTACCTAAAAACTATAGTATACCAGTTTTTGAATCGATACTTCCATTACTGCACAAATTATCGAAAAAAATTGAAATGAAAAATTTCATTCCAACACCCTGTAACTTTTTTATTATCAACTTTTGGACTGAGGTCATTTCGGTCAAATCGTCCTATTTTGACCTTGGAAATATGCGTAGAGCGTTGTACACGTTATTACGGGACACCTTGTACAATACACAATGTTAGATCTACAAACTATACCTAATAGTCTAGAATCATGGGATGAAATGATACTGGAGGTCATAGTATATCATGTATCTAAGGACTAAAGCACCACTTTCTCGTTATTCAAGGACTATAGAAGCAAGTTTAATCCCTTTTTGAAGGACTAAGGAGGTTGCACTTTTTCCCTGGTGTTACTTTTAATCCCTTTATGCAAAGCCTTCATGAATTAAAGTATGTATCAATAATGATTTTAATTAAATATCTTGAATTTCTTCATTGAAAAAATATCGTCAAAATAAAATAAAAACTTCCTATAAAGTAGATCCACAAATGTGGAATGTTAAATGTGTCACCCTGTATCCACATCTAACATTCCACATTTTTCGGAAGCATGACAACCATAATCGAGAAAAACTGAAAAACTTTAAGATAACGAAGAAAGCCTGTCATCAGCTTCTGGATTTTTTTTTGTCGATTGTTGTATAGTTGCCGTCTGGATTTTGTGAATATTGACTTTTGGGAGGACAACCTCTTTTATGGCTCAGTAATAAGTTGACAATGGGGAATGGAGCTGGCCTACCGCTACCTGCGTATATCTGCGTATACCTGCCGCATATTGTAGCCCTAAGCTAGGTCTATTCACCATTGTTAACTTATTACTAAGCCATAAAAGAGGTTGTCCTCCCAAAAGTCAATATTCACAAAATCCAGACGGCAACTATAATTCTAGAGATATTGTGGTTTTACAGTTCAGATGGTCGGGGTAGAATAAGTTGAAATTTGAATATTGCAACAAAATACCCCACACAAAAAATATAGCTTAGATCAAGATAATTTTATTGTTATACATTTTCACTCTAACTACTCTACTTTCCTTTCGGACATTAACATTTTAGGTAGAGGTTTTTTTCCATTTTAAGTCGTGGTATGTCTTAATAAATAGTAGATGTTGGGCAAAAAACATGAGAAACAATAAAACTGATCTGGGCTATCTCTTTTCTCTAAGGTTTTTGGTTGGAATCGTTCAATGTTTATAACTCCCGACCAGCTGAACTGATATTGCAATATTTCTGAAATTAACAAAGATACAAAAATCAACAAAAACCGCTTTTAAAGTCTATAAAGTAAAGTTTCTGTTTTATTGGAAACTTTTTCCTGATTTTTGTCGACATGCCTCTGAAAAATGGAGAGAAAATTTGAATGTGACCGTATGGATCTATTGAGCCTTTGAGGGCCCCTCTTTATAGGAACTTTTCTTCTTATTTTGACCTATGGAATTACGGTGCACCGTAAAGCGGTAGTGCCATACTTTTGAATCAGCCTGTATAATATACTAATGATTCTCTATGCTGCAGTAACTTTTTCAGTGCAGGGGTGTGAAGCCAAAGTTTAATGTTGTGCTATACTTTATTTGATTCATGTACAGAAAACAAGTAAGGCGGTGTATTGAAATCCTCTGAATTCTTTCTATTGAAACAAATTTTATTCAAAGAAACAAATCTATCCATCAGTTTGTATAAAATTGTAGTTATTTATTTACGAATTTATTATTATATATCGAAGGTAGGTGAGATTTTATTTAGATTTCACATCAAGTTCGTTTGGTTTAGGCATTTCTGTGAAGCTATTTTTAGACTTCAGGATTAGAACAGAACTGTAAGAGATTCTCTAAATAAAGTAATCTTTAATATTGTTACACGCTTTATTCAATTTTTTTAAATATACAGGTGAAACGATGGGTCTATCTTGAGTTCTTTACCTTTTTGAATTGGTGGCGATATAAGGTGACGGTCCCAATCTCCGACAGTGACCCAATGTCCGACAGGTTTCAGTAGTTTTTTATCACCCAATTATTATGATGAATTCCGCGTAGTTTTCAGAAGATAGTGCAACAATTTGTTTGCAATTACTTTGAATTTGCGGTGAATGCGAGCCCAGTGAATCTTGAGACATGGTGACATCGCGGTATGGCTGGGTTACGTTAAAGGATAGACTAAGAAATCCTTTGCACTTATCCTGTAGATCATTAATCTATTATCAAGACTTTTGACAACAAATATGTGTTACAAGAATCATTATGAGTTGTAAATGGACTCATATAAGTTTAATTACAGGCAGATTAGCTTTGTAATGAGCGTAATGAGTAACTAACTCGGAATTTAGAGTTGTTAGGTTTTGTCATGGTTTTTTAACTAAATATATAAAATGAATAGTTGGCAACAAAACTGACCTACTCTGTGGTAAATAGTAGATTACAGACCCAGGCGGGAAGCAGATCATTACTGCCGAGAGGTAGATACAGAACCGAGGCGCACAGCGCCGAGGTTCGGTATACCTCGAGGCAAGAATGGAGCTTCCCGCCGTGGTGTGTATACTATTTTATTCACAATCACAATGAATATTCTGCATTTTCATGTAAAACCTTGTGAATTAGAAGCTTTTCGCGTAGTGATTTTCACTAAGTAGGCATTTTTCCAAAATGACAAATGATTTTATTTATTTGTCAGTGATTTGTCATAAAAATTCAAATTCGTTAGTGAATTCGTTGTGATCGCTTTAATATTCGAAAATGTTCGATGAAAGTTTGAATTGAACACCCCCAGACCTTGAAGAAGTGGCCCCAACAAGTTACGTCCAGGTTGAGGCCTGAGAAGAGTAAATAGAATGCGGTACAAAATGCCCATTCAACGTTTAAAAATTGGCTTCATCGCAAAAAAACTAAAAGGGCCTCTGAAAATGTGCTACATTTAGTGAACTAGCTAAAACGAAGAAAGCTTCAACATTATGGTCTACATATTCATGCTAAAAAGCTGTTTGAATTCGAAATAAAATGTTGATACTTATGATTATCGTTTGTATTTATAGCAGGTATCAACAATTAAAGACGTCAATTAATACAAGTAGCACCTGTTTTACTTCCCGCCCGTGGGCGGGAAATGAGGGCGGGAAATCTCACTTCCCGCCCTATCGGATGACATGTAATTGTCAAATTACTATAGTGATTGTGAATAAAAATCATTTCCGGCTTATTATCGAGTTGAGAGTGATAAACGCACCGGATACTGAGAGGGTAGACCTTCGTTATAGTTTCTGTGAATTTTTGTGAAATTTTCCTATGACGCAAAAGTCAGGACAAAATCATTTTCGGCTAATTATCGAGTTGAGAGTTGAGAGTGATAAACGCACCGGATACTGACAGGGTAGACCTTCGTTAGTTTCTGTGAATTTTTGTGGAATTTTCCTATGACGCAAAAGTCAGTAAAAAATCATTTCCGGCTTATTATCGAATTGAGAGTGATAAACGCACCGGATACTGACAGGGTAGACCTTCGTTAGTTTCTGTGAATTTTTGTGGAGTTTTCCTATGATGCAAAAGTCAGGAAAAAATCATTTCCGGCTAATTATCGAGTTGAGAGTGATAAACGCACCGGATACTGACAGGGTAGACCTTCGTTAGTTTCTGTGAATTTTTGTGGAATTTTCCTATGACGCAAAAGTCAGTAAAAAATCATTTCCGGCTTATTATCGAATTGAGAGTGATAAACGCACCGGATACTCAGAGGGTAGACCTTCGTTATAGTTTCTGTGAATTTTTGTAGAATTTTCCTATGGCGCAAAAGTCAGGAAAAAATCATTTCCGGCTAATTATCGAGTTGAGAGTGATAAACGCACCGAATACTGAGAGGGTAGACCTTCGTTAGTTTCTGTGAATTTTTGTGGAATTTTCTTATGACGCAAAAGTCTGGAAAAAATCATTTCCGGCTTATTATCGAGTTGAGAGTGATAAACGCACCGGATACTGAGAGGGTAGATCTTAGCTCGTCTTGATGAATTTTTGTGGAATTTACTTTTACTCTTACTGGTGGCCGGTGATACAAAAATTGACAAAAAATTCAATCCTGGTGAAAACATTTAATTTCCCGAGATGAAGGGAAAGTTAGGTTAAAAATTTTTGATGGTGCAAAGTAGTGCGAATGAAGGTGATTCGAACGAATATGGAAAAAAAATTAAATGAGCAGGTGGGGGTACTAAATTTGAAGTCGTTTTTCTCGGAAATGATAAGAGGTGCGAAAAAATTAATGCGGTGCGAACGAGCTCCTATCTGGTGCAAAACGTTTTTGAGGTCCGATGGAGGGTGTTCAGCGTTAAGTTGGCACCCCCCAAGGAAAAACATGTTTTATTTCTCGTGCGAAAGAGTGCAAAAAGCAGAACTTTGGTGCATAATAGCATAGAGGAATAAGAGACAGAGAGTTCATGATATGGGGCGAGTTGTGACGGAAATTTTGCCCCAGGAAGTGCTTCCCTCTATTAGTATAAAATAATATTACTAATGTTTCATTGTTATACACCGTGTCCAGAAATTAGCCTGCAATAATTTGCCTGATGATTCCTCTATAAAAACGATGAAAAAAAGTTCTAATGAACGTATGTCGAGAATCGCTTCCTAAGGGAGATATACCCCCTGAAAGGTAGGCCCCCTATGGTGGTTTATGTTAAATATCTCCAAAACTGTTCAAGATTAAGAAATCATATTTGGTACAATTATTAACCTTTTTATGCTCAACAAAATGGACTAGGAAAGAATTCAAAATTTCCACCAGGGGCGGGTCATCTAGGGGGGGCCGTGGTAAGAAATCTTCCTAACTTTTTTGTGTGATGTTTTTTTCGTGTTTGAACCACATATTATGAAATTATGAGGTTTTTTACGAAAAAAAGGTACTCTTGGTAAACATCGATAGGAGGCGCCACATTCGAAATAAATCGATTTTAACATTAAATTTTTTTTCTAATTTTTGTTGAAATGTTACATTTCAAGCAGTATTTTAGTCAAGACATCTTGATTAGCAATCCAACATCACTAACCATATCAAAGACTTGGACATTAATTAGAAAATGCAACATTTAGGATAAAAAACGTCGCCCCAGATCTTACGACATGACACCCCCGTAATAGTTGGAAAGGTTTTCCTCGAATCCAATGCAAAATGTTGCATTATTTGTTGAATTTTCAAATTTTAGTGATGTCAGATTGCTATTCAAGCTGTCTTGACCAAAATACTGCTTGAAATGTAACATTTCAACAGAAATTAGAAAAAAAAATTAATGTTAAAATCGATTTATTTCGAATGTGGCGCCTCCTATCGATGTTTACCAAGAGTACCTTTTTTTCGTAAAAAAACTCATAATTTCATAAGATGTGGTTCAAACACGAAAAAAACATCACACAAAAAAGTTAGGAAGATTTTTTACCACGGCCCCCCCTAGATGACCCGCCCCTGATGGAAATTTTGAATTCTTTCTGTTGTGTCCGTTGGTTCGTTAATTAGATCTAAATATAATTAGTTTATAAGAAGGTACAATTCAATGATGCGACAATATCAAGTGTGAGTTCAGGACTGTCTTTATTTATCAACGTGTACAAGAACCAGGTATAGAGATAAGGCCAGTGACCGCGAAGCGTCGAGATAATAAATATCTGAATACATAGTAATATTAAATATCAATCATCACATACAACATCTCCCCTTTTCAAGACACGTTTCCAATAGTATTATACAAAACGTACCTAACAATAAATTACTTCCCGTGGGATACAATATACAACCGCATAAAATTCCACAACACATAACATCAATTGAGAGCAATAAAATATGTATCAAATAATATTGTATCCGCGACAATTACACATGTGTAAATTACCAAGGGCTTATAAAATTCAAACTGTAAAGAATACCATAACAATTGTAACCCAATAAAGGCAACCATTATAAAAACAACTAATACCAAATTACGCTAAATAACGATTCATTCCTACATATTAAATCTCTTCGGGGCCCTAACCATTCTTCCCGAACGAGTAACAATTTCCGCATCCTTACCAACACATTCATTCTCGTTACCCGACGACTCGCATTCCTCATAATCAGAATCATCTTGTCCATCAGGCTCAGAATCGGCATTTTCTAAAATAACAGAACCCTCAGGAGTAGAATGTACCGAATTTTCAGAACTATCAGTGATAACAATATTTTCATCAGCTCGCCTTAGCCTATTTAACAAAAATTCATCAAAAACATCACAATCATCATCTACAGAATCTGGATCACCTTGAACAGGTCTAACCAAAGTCGGCTTTAAATGAACTCGATTCCTGACAAGAGTCGATCCATCCTCCTTTTCGATTTTATAAGTTCTATCGCGAACTTTTTCTTTAATATGAGCAAATTTCCATGTAGATCCCGGACGATCTTGAAACTTTACATTTTCTCCCGGTTTCAACACTCTCAAGTTCTTCGAGTTTCTATCATACAATATCTTAGATTTAGATTGACTTTTCGTAATCTCTCTATCGACAAAGCTTTTATCTACGATTTTCGGTTCCAGATTACGCTCATTCGTCGGCAAATTATCTCTTAACCGCCTCGACATTAGTATTTCAGCAGGAGTGATATCGTGAAAAACAGGTGTATTTTTAAGGATCAGGAGAGCCATATCCAAATCTTCCCCATTCTCCCGCGACTTCTTTATTGTCTTTTTTACGGTTTGAATCATCCGTTCGGCCATTCCATTCGATTGTTGATGGTGTGGGGCCACAACTACGTGTTTAAAATTCCACTCAATGGCAAATTTTTTAAATACCGAGCCCGTGAATTGAGTGCCCCCATCGGAGACCAACATAAAAGGAACCCCGTGTGTACTGAACACTCGTTTCAATCTATTTACAATGATTTCTGCCGTCATACTCTTATTCAGAAATTCCACTTCGAAATATTTCGAATAATAGTCGACAACAATCAAGTACCTCAATCCGCCAATCTCAAAAATGTCGATGCTTAACTTTGTCCACGGACGTCTCGGAATTTCTTGTGGAATCAATGTTTCTTTTTGATTTGAATTTGCATAAGTTTGACATGATCTGCACTTATTAACCATTAATTCAATTTCCCAATTCATTTTCGGCCAATACATGACCGCATTCGCTCGCTTCTGACACTTTATAATGCCCTGATGCCCGACGTGAATTTTTTCTAGCATATATTTTCGCAATTTTGTTGGAATTATAATTTTGTTTCCCTTATAAACCAACCCGTTGCCTTCCGTGATTTCATCTCTGAAGCGATAATAGATTTTAATTTCGTTTTCCAGACGTTTAATTGATTTCGGCCAGCCCTGTCGCATATACTTCACGATGAGACGCAACACAGGATCTATGCCGGTCGCCTCCACCAATTGTGTACGGCGTTCATCAGTTATATTTAAATTTTGACCGATCAGGCAAACTTGCTCTTCCAAGCCCAGGTTGTCAACATACGGTTTATTAATTGAAGCTCTGGACAAGGTATCTGCAATTATCAGATCCTTTCCAGGTTTGAATGTCAAATCAAAATCGTACTTTTGCATTGATAAGCGCATTCTCTGTAGGCGAGCGGGGCATGAATTTAAGGCTTTCTTGAATATTGGCAACAAGGGTTTATGATCCGTTTCGACTACAAATTTTCGACCATAGATATACTGATGGAATTTTTCTACGCCAAAGCAAATCGCTAAAAGCTCCTTTTCTATTTGCGCATAACGCCTCTGCGTTTCCGTTAATGTTCTCGATGCATATGCACATGGTTTTCCGTGTTGCATCAACACCGCCCCCAATCCGAACTGTGACGCGTCAACCGATACTGTCACTTGCGCCTCCGGATCAAAATATTGAAGGGTTGTCCCTTTCGTTATCTCTTTTTTAATTTTATCGAACGCGTTTTGCTGCTCAGTATTCCATTGAAATATTACATTTAGTTTAATTGAATCTCGAATTGGCTGCGTTAATTCCGAAAGGTTCCGAATAAATCTTCCTACATATGTTACAAGACCCAGAAGTCTTTGCGCATCTTTTTTATCCTTGGGAACCGCCATATCCCTTATTGCTTCGATTTTATCCGAGTCCATTTCAATTCCGCGGTTGCTAAAAACGTGTCCTACATATTTCACTTCCCGCAACCCAAATTTACATTTTTTAAGATTAAACTTGATGTTATTTTCGCGCGCGATCTGAAACGCCTGCCGAAGTCTCTGATCATGCTCTACTTTATTTTTTCCCGATATTAAGATGTCATCAATATACACCTCCACGCCATCTTGGTCGAATATTTCTTTAAATCTTTTTTGAAATACCTCTGGTGCCGATTTGAGGCCATACGGCATTCTGTTGAATTTATATCGGCCAAATGGCGTCCCGAAAGTGCAAAGCTCGCTACTGGGCTCATCCAGGGGGACGTTCCAAAATCCGCTTGTAGCATCCAATATCGAGAAGTAACTGGCTCCGTTCAATTTTGAGACAAGTTCATCAATTGTCGGCAGCTTATAATATTCGCGTTTAATTGAGTTATTCAAATCTTGTGGGTCCAAACATACCCTTAAGGTCCCGTCTTTCTTTCGGACAAGCACCACGGGGTTGACCCACACTGAGCTCCCCTTCACGGGCTCGATAATTTCCTGGTTAACTAATTGCTCTAAAGTTTTTCTAAATTTTGACTCCAAAGCGAAGGGAACTTTTCGAACGGGATGTACTCTTGGTACTGCATCATCTTTTAATTCAATATGGTATGGCTCGCTGAGCCTACCTACACCCGTGAACAAATCCTTAAATTTTTTTATTAAATTATCGTAATTATTTATTTCACGAACATTACTTGCCACCGATTCGACTTTCTTTATTAAATTCAATTCTAAACATGCATTTAACCCTAGAATTGCGCGATGATTCTCGCCGCGAACCACATGGAAACTTATATCATACTTTTTATTTTTATAATTTATTTTCACTTTACATTCTCCAATGATAGGGATGCTGTCTCCTGTATATGAGACTAGATTCATTCTTGTTTCATTAATTTGTATTCTTCGACCTTCCTTCATTTTATTAAATTCCGCCTCATTAATTAGGTTTACACAGGCACCTGTATCGATCTTAAAATTAATCTTACTATTATCAATTATTAAATTAATGGTCCAATCCTGATTTGTATGATTGTTTTTTATTTTCTCTAGTCAATCCATATATAGATCCTCAGGGTTTGGATCTATCGCTTCCACTACATGGACCTTATTAACTTTATATTTACAGCAAGATGCGAAATGATTTAAATTTTCGCACTTGGCGCATTTTTTTTTGTATGCTGGGCATTTATTTATTGGGTGGGTATAACCGCATCGCGTACAATTATTAATTAATTTTGCTATACCCGTGTTGGCTTCTCTCTGCTGACGACGACGACCATCCGAGCTTTTGCTCGTACTGGCTTGATGCGATGCTGCTGGTTTATATGAGGCTTTGGACCTGGTAAATTTCCCTCTGACATCATGGACCTCCATGGACGTCCCAGCGCCGCTGCCACCATTTTTCATAACTTGGTTCTGGCTTTTCGCACTTTCACTGATCATGCAGAGTTTAATCGCCTCATTTAACTTTAAACTTTCATTTTGGAGAAGCTTTTCTCTCAATTTTTCACTTTTCACTCCGATTGTCAACATGCTTTTAATGAGTCCCTCTTCTAGTGTTTGGAATTCACACTGTTTCGCGGAATTTTTTAGAGTGGTGACGAATTGCTCTATTGACTCCTCTTCTTGTCGCAAGGTAAAAAACTTGAACCGCTCGAAATCAACGTTCTTCTTCGGGACAAAGTACTCCTCGAACTTTGCTATCAGTGGGTCTATTTTATCTTTTTCTTCTGCCGTGAAGGTAAACGTACTGAAAATTTTCAGACCTTCGTCGCCGATAAAATATATTAATTTCGCACACTGCACTATTTCCGGTTTCTCACTTGCCTCCGTTGCGACTAAATAATTTTTGAATTTTTGAATCCACTGGATCCAGTTTTGGGCGAGATTGCCCGACATATTCATTGTCTCTAGAGCCCGTGTCTCCATTTTCCGCACTTTATGATTTATTAGTTGAACCGATTATTTATAATTATTGTCCTTCCCGGAGTGAACACACTAATTATGCAACTACCGACTGCGCCATGTTGTGTCCGTTGGTTCGTTAATTAGATCTAAATATAATTAGTTTATAAGAAGGTACAATTCAATGATGCGACAATATCAAGTGTGAGTTCAGGACTGTCTTTATTTATCAACGTGTACAAGAACCAGGTATAGAGATAAGGCCAGTGACCGCGAAGCGTCGAGATAATAAATATCTGAATACATAGTAATATTAAATATCAATCATCACATACAACACTTTCCTAGTCCATTTTGTTGAGCATAAAAAGGTTAATAATTGTACCAAATATGATTTCTTAATCTTGAACAGTTTTGGAGATATTTAACATAAACCATCATAGGGGGCCTACCGTTCAGGGGGTATATCTCCCTTAGGAAGCTATTCTCGACATACGTTCATTAGAACTTTTTTTCATCGTTTTTATAGAGGAATCATCAGGCAAATTATTGCAGGCTAATTTCTGGACACGGTGTATAGCCTAGAGATCTACACCTGTGCGCAGTTGTCATATTGTGCATCGGCACAGCATTTGTGTTTAGGCATGCATATTTGGGTGGTAGTAGAGTAAAAACCAACTTCTATCGTGTCATCCCGTTTACATTTTATTGCTAAAGTGTAAGACCCCCTTCAAATCATTCCACATCCCCTACGAATTCAAATTAGACTTGTCGTCAAAAAATCGTGTGGTACAGAGGTTGGCTGGGGATGTTTTTCCAAAAAAACCTTAAAAATTGTTTTCGCCCTTTCCATGTTTAGCTTTCTTGAACATAAGTCTGCGAAAGTTTTGCATCGATAGTATGTTGAGAACATTTTTTTTAATCAATTTCTAAAGCAACGCGCACAATGCTTTCATATGGAGAGCCTTGATGAATAAATGCTCGTCCTGAAAACCCGTGATTGCGCTTTTCTTTAACAGGTTTTAACTGAAGAACCGTGCGTTTATTCGAAAAAAACATTCAGTAAATGTTGTAGGGCGAAAAAGGCGCAACAGATTTTATCAATAACTTTTTGAAATCCGGTAAGCGATTTTGTCAAAAAATAACAAAACGTTGAACCATGTCGTAGTGTTGTCGGCCGAACGTAGATATGCGAGGAGGGGTCATATTACTGTGGTCGAGCAGCCGAAAAACGACTCTATTATTTCAACGCTGGTTTCGTGCATATAAGGGCGACAGTCGCTCAATTCCGCGCGCTTTGGCTTCGTTTTTGGGTACTCGTACTCGTACTCGTGAACATGCAAAAATAATTTCTTGACAGACATTGAGTATTTGTGTTTCTAATGACGAAATTCACAATTTCATGAATGAATTTTTTGAACTCAGCGTATATGCAGGATGCAGGTATACATATTCCATTTATTTCCGTTTTTATACTCTCACATATTTTTGTAAAATTTCTAGTTGTGATTACGGAGGACTATAGTTGTGATGCACCACACGATAGATTATAGAAGTTTCACTCTTGACTGTTCGATAACACCCAAAAATCGCATTCAATTTTTGGGGTAATTTTTCATGGAAAACACATTAGCCTAGCAAAGAGTTAATTTTATTACTGTTTTGCTAAGAACGAAAAAAGTGATTAAACTTCCTTTTTAGAGCGTTCATTTGTTTTTCTTGAAAAGTCACTCCAAAAATTTAAGCGATTTTTGGGTGAAATCGACCATTCAAGAGTGAATAATTCCAAAACGGTGGACCGTAGCGACATCAAACAGGAGAACTTTTATTGAGTAAAATCATCAGGCAGTCGATTCCATTTATTGGAACATCGGTAATTTGAAGGGAGAAAAAGACTGTCATTTGGAAATTCTTGTAGCGAATGTGGCTGGCGGCTGCCCCTAGGAAATACAGCAAAACTGAGTCTAGATAAAGATTCCCCGTTCCAAAAAACCCTCGTGTGCCAATTTTTAAATTATTATTTCGAAAACTTGACAAGTTATTCAAAAAAATTGAAATAAAAATTTTCATTTCAACACCCTGTAACTTTATTATAATCAACTTTTGGACTAAGTTCATGTTGGTTGAATCGTATGAGTATGTGGTAGCGCGTTGTACACGTATTTCAAAGACACCCCGTATAACCTTGACAGCCGGATGAGTCAACCGAGTGTAGTACCACTGGTTTGATGTGTCAGTCTCAAATCAAGCGCCAAATTCAAATATTTCAAATGAGATCTAACAATACAGAATGACAATACTGTATCCGGCCAATCCGGCCTTCTTCGCCGAATATTCGGTTCCGGCCAGATTCTAATAAATGGGGTCCGGTCGCAGACTTATGTTCAAGAAAGCTAGACGACATGAAAAGGGTGAAAATTTTTTCTAAGGATTTATTGAAAACACCCCTAGCCACCCTCAGCACCACACGATTTTTTGACAAGTCTATAATTTCAATTTATAATAAAGGGATGTGGAATGATTTGAAGGGGGTCTTACAATTTAGCAAGAAAATGTAAACGGGATGACACGATAGAAGTTGGTTTTGACTCTACTAGAGAGAATGCGTCTTATTCTCAATTACAATTTACAATAGATCACGTTTTAAATGGATACAGGGGCGGATGGGCCCATCAGGCATTCGGACATATGCCCGAAGGGCCGGGCCGACTGTGGGCCTGTAAGGTAGAGATCGACGTTATATTTTTAATATGTGGGCCAGTTGCTGATAATCACCTGGAACCCCCCCCACCCCCCATGAAGCAGTGCCCGGGCCTGTAACACGACCCCATCCGACCCTGAATGGATATTTGAACCATGATAACATCAAAATAATTAGTTTTGGGTGTCACTCCGTAGTGAGTGTGAGAAAGAAGCATCGATAAGCTCGACTATACATATGTATACGATAGAGATAAAACTACATCCAGGGCGATGCCCAGTCTATTTTTATGAACACGCCCCCGTAAGTGATCGGAACGATATTTACGAACAAAGCGTCTTCGGTCCGCGCTGTTAATGTTGGTAGTCTCCTCGGTAGTCTCTCTAAACTTACGTTGGCGTTTTGATGATGATTTCAGGATTTACACCAATCATAAAGACTCTTAGTAATTAACGCCCCAACTTCATTCGTAAAAGACGATCTTGAGATCATCAACTTTATTTATAACGGTTAATCCGAATTATAATTATTATGTTCTGAATATAAATTATATGTATCTATCAGCATTTTGTATTTGGCGCTTCCGCTGTGCTTGAGCGCTTGCCAAATTTCCAGGTAATACCCATGTAATACCCAAGCAGCGAGCGCGCTCTCTCGTGTTTGGAATTAGAAACATGAAATTTTTAGTTCCCAATACCCGACCAGAGATGGATTTAAGGGGGCCATCTATTATACGGTATTTTTAACCCGTCACAAACTTTAACACGCCGCGATTTCTCTGTCTCTTATTCCTCTATGATAATAGTGCATATCGAGTGCAATCAGATCCATTAACAGGTAAAGCGAAAATGTCATTGGGGGGTGTCAAGTTAACGCACCTTTGTTACGCCATGTAAGTTGGGTTGCATACTTTTGGTAGGTCACGTGGCGACCGGACTTAAATGAAAACTTTGTATATTAGAAACGAGATCATATGATGGCGTCTGCGATTTTTGTGCATTTTCGGTAAGCTTTTTCGGGCAAACACCTGAACCGATCGCTTTCAAATTTTCAGGGGTCGTAGGCACATATGTCCTTCTTCAAATAAGCTTTTATGGAAATCGTGCGGCCGCTAGTTTTTGTTTAATTCAGATCGATTCAGGGTAACGTTTTGCGTACTTTTGAACTTTCGGGAAGCTTTTTCAGGTGAACGCCTGAACCGATCATATTCAAATTTTCAGGGGTCGTGGACACATATGTGCTCCTTAAAATAAGCTTTTATGAAAACCATCCGTTTGTTATTTTGATTTTTATTGCATGGGAAATAGAAAAAATCAACGAATATTTTCGAAAAATTATTTTGCATTGCGCACGCCAAGGAGATCATAACACCGTTTACCGTTTTTGATTTGGAAGCTTCCTTGTCGCCCAAAATGGGCTCTGGAAGATCTAAATATTCGTCTTTTCCCACCCTTTTCCGAAAAGGGGAAATAACGTTGCGATATTGTTCTCATTAAAAAAAATTTGTCAGTGTCAGATCAGGTGAAAACTTTGACAATATTCTTGAATTTTTTCAGCAAATTTAAAGTTCTGCGTTTCCCAAAAAACGTGATTTGAATACTTAAAAGTTATTCCGTGTCCGTGCAGTGTAGTTCATAAACGAAGAACAAGCACATGAGTTAAATTTTGTACTCCATGAATCCTTTTTTTAATAAATCGCCAGAAATTCCCTAGAAATCCTCAGAAAGCCCCAATAATCCCCCATTAAATGCTAGAAAATGTACATCATAAGCCCCCAAAAGTTTGCCCCGTGACTTTTACGCACTTTTTCTGAAAATTATCCCGACTCTCAAGTCAAAATCGAGCTGGTCGAGCTCAATACCGCATCAGAAATACCGCAAATGTATTGTAATTTTATCAATTTATTAGTGCGGTGCCTTTATTTCGTTTTTTCCATGATTTTTATTGAAGAAGTAGTTC
Source organism: Salpingus planirostris (assembly GCA_949788335.1). NCBI lineage: Eukaryota > Metazoa > Arthropoda > Insecta > Coleoptera > Salpingidae > Salpingus > Salpingus planirostris. The sequence continues at coordinate 3,539,905 of OX460917.1, read as the reverse complement.
GAATTTTAATAAAACTATGCACTAGAAGCAGCAGTCACGGCACAGTTTCCATTATTTCTGATTGTAGTGGTCTTACAAACGCATTTGAACACAATAATTTTGGCATCACTATGAAGCTGATGAAACACACTACACCTCCAGTTACACTTGAACGCGTAATTATTGAGTAATCGTCACCTGAACATAAAAAAGCTGAAAGGGACAGCGGCTTTGAAAAATGTCAAAAACTATCAATATTTCAGAATTTCAAACGTCCTCTTGCGTCATATCTACCCCTCCTGTTGATGGGTGGCGGGGGATATTTCACGATTTACCAGCGTCTCTGGCGATCAAAAATAGCAATGCTACCGCAGACGCCACCCTTAAAAGAAAAACTTGAAAGGGATTTAAAAATTAACATAATGTAGGATATTTTGAAATAATTTCATGAGAGAATACATGGCGGCCACGTTTATCAACCGTAAGTGGATGAAGAATCATTTTTATATCATTTTTATTCGTGGGCCATACTTCGTCGTTGTTTGAAAACACAAAGTATAGTCGCTTCGATAGGCACTCCCAAGTTTGTCCGTTTTTCTCCCCAAAAACCGTATTCCATATTCTTCTCCAGGTTGCAACATTTCTTTCACTTGCCCTAAGTAGTATTTTTTTGTTTTTTTTTTGGGAAATTGCACAAGAACGAAATCTTCAAGATTGATTACGCCCATAGAAGAGGCCATAACATCTGGGTAGCCTAGAAATGAGATTGATGGGCAATGAGTTTTTTTCAGCCCACTCGATAATTATTTAAACACATACCTAATTGTGTTAGAAGGATGCCCATTCGCTCCATTACAGTATTACAGTAGTAAAGTCCTTCGTCGTTTGATTTCGGCACAGGTAGTGTGAACCGATAAGAAGTCATACTACTGTAGGTAAACGCAGTTACAATGGGTTCAAGTTTCAAAATTGATCCTATCTTGCAAAAATCGAACCAATTACACAAAACTCCAATGGCGTTATTGTCAACATCCGCATCAGGTTTTGAATATTCTCGACATTTGAACGTCTTCTCACTTGTATAGGCGAAATCCAGAACGATTCCGACCCGGAAATTCGATTCAGAAGAATTGCAGTTGAGGAAGGCCCATTCGCCTACTGTTATTTCTGGTTCTATTAAGCCTGAATATCTAACAGTTACAGTTTTTTTCCGATTTATTCGAATATTCCTTTTTTGAACTCGTTGGAGACGGTCACTGCTAAGGCGATGTTTATTTTTGTTTAGTAACCAGCAAATGGATGATTTTTTCACAACATAGGACTTTTTAGTCACATCAGTGATGAGAGTGAACGGACTTGTCGGCTTCAGTACCAAACTATCATTAGAGTAGTTCTTCAAGTTTCCCTTCAAAGTTTTTAATATTGATACGTCTGCAGGAATTTCCCGGTCATCTTCATATACCTTGTCATTTACATAATTTTTCTTCAACATATCTTCTACAGGATCTTCGTCATCCACTTCCTCCGTACTTTCTTCTTCAATTTCAGTAACGAATGAATCTTTAGGATTTGAAGGGCGTAATCTGCAATTCACGCTGATATTTGTGATTCCATATTTTGTCATTTCATGGATCGCCATATGTTTCGAATTCTCAATTACACCGTATATTTCTTCATCACTAGGAAGATTCGGAATGGGTATATCTCTATCTATGTTCTCCCTTCCGCATAATCTTGGGAAAATAATTTTATTTGATTGCGTATACAGAATCTCGTCTTGGAGCTGAATACGTCTCAATCGGTGCATTATATCCAACATATTGCAATTAACGATGATGGAATATGTTGATGTCATTGAGCGTACTTTTCTAAAGAAGCTCTCGCAGGGTTGACTGCTGTACAAAACGGGTAGAAAGAGTTCCAGTTTTCCGCAATCTCTCAATTTCCTTATGATATTGATCAATGCATGAGCATTGATTTCAACACATGTACAATATGTATTGGAGGTCAAGAAATTGTCTTTTAAAGTATAAACATCATGATTGATGATCCACCCTCGTCATAATCGTAAACAGAAAGTAGAAAACGACATCATATGTATACGTTCGCAAGGAGCAAGGTCTAAGCTCAAATACGACCTTAATATTGAATTAAGAATTTTCAAAAACCACTGAGTGCCTTCACTTTCAGGAATTTTCAATAAGCCTTGTCGGTGCAAATTTTCTGAACAGACGGAAAATTCATCTTATCTTTTGGATCAAGGTCAGATGCTGTTATCAAGTGCTTATCCTTGGATTGACTTTGAATTAAAATCTTCAAATAACTAACACTTATGATTTTGGTACCCGATATCATAGATCTTGAATGTTTGATGAGGCAGTTCCGGAATTTAGTACCTATGTGTGTAGTGTCTTGAACGGTCTCGACACTATTTCTCATACTACAATTGAACCAAGGCCAGTTGAAGGTGGAATCCGAAGTATAACTAGGAAGTTCCATGTGGATTGACATAGCTTTGAGCAGCCGTGGATCTCCATCAGATGGAAAATCCCAAAACTACGATTCCGATTTTATTGCATTCGTTCTCGATTAACTATCAAGGATAGTTTTTAAAGAAAATTTGTTGTCCGTACCAAATATGCATATACAAAAAGGCGGAATTCCAACCCTAGTAGCACACAAACGTTTGTTAAACATTTTGAATGTAACTTATCCATACGATGAAACGACATGTCATATAGAGTGGATACCCATATACTGGCAACTTTATTTTTCAACGTAAACGAACATTTCTTAAATAAGTATTGTCGTCATAACATTTTAAGAATATTATAGTATAATATCTTAATAGCATTTGAATTGATATATTTCTGAACATACAGTATGTCCCCGGATGGGGTTACAAAGAGGAAAAACTTTTTTATTTTCGATTTCACAGAAAAAATTATTCTTGACAAACTCGCCTGCATGCTCTCAAACCGCTAAAAACTGTTTCGTTTTCATTTTAACAGGAACGGTTATTTTTTCATTTAATTTAATTTGGAAATTTTGGACTTTGAAATATTTTCATCCAAAATTAATAGAAGTACCAGTAACCGAAACCATGGCAGAGGACTTTGCAACAATCACCAGCATAAGCACCCCTCAGCATGTCATAACATTGACAAATGGAGAAAATATTCATTGCAAAAATAATTTGCGCGATGTTAAATCGATATTGATCGATATCAACTACGGTGCAACCCAACGCCCTACTTATTGTCCGAGATTACATGAAAATATAAAATAATATAAAAAAAAATCGAAATCTCAGATTTAAACAATGCTGTCGGTGACTGTTACAAAGCTTCGCACCATGGTTTCGGTTACTGGTACTTTTATTAATTTTGGATGAAAATATTTCAAAGTCGAAAATTTCCAAATTAAATTCAATAAAAAAATAACCGTTACCGTTAAAATGAAAACGAAACAGTTTTTAGCGGTTTGAGAGCATGCAGGCGAGTTTGTCAAGAATATTTTTTTCTGTGAAATCGAAAATAAAAAAGTTTTTCCTCTTTGTAACCCCATCCGGGGACATACTGTATATTTATTCAATATTGATATAAAATATTAATATAAACGGTTAAAAGGTACCATCGTTTAGGTCCACTTTTGCATAATGTCTCACACAACCAGTGCACAACGACCCAATAGTTTTGGGCCTTTGGTAGATGTTTCCAGAGTCATTATGGCCTATTGACCACCCGTTTCGGTGACATATTTAAATTTTTTTAAAAGCACGCCTTTAAAGCAATGAAAGCATACAACGTCAGCGACATATAACTATAGCGCCGTCTACTGTTTGTTTTGTCTCTATATTAATTAAACACATTTTTCAAATATTCTATAAATCATTTACGTTTTCCAATTGATGGCACTTTGTCATGATTTAATAGTGATAATAATAATACTAATAATGATACTTTAAAATGAGCTAATTAAAATGTCAGAAGATGTATATTTGAAAAATATTTCAAATCTAATATATCAATGAAGAACTTACTTGAATGTTGAAAATACGTTTCATGATAATTTTTTTATTCATATGGTTTCAGAAATATCTCTTCAATATTCCCGTTGTAACATATATTTTGCCATTTTAACTCAATATTAAATAAATCTTGGCGGAGTGATGTATACTCGGCATTGTTTTTTATATGTTCTTTAGACATTTATCTCCACAATATGCAACTTTCAACATTTATGTTATACAGGGTGTCTTTGAAATACGTGTACAACGCGCTACCACATACTCCTGAGGTCAAAATAGAACGATTTAACCACAATGACCTCAGTCCAAAAGTTGATAATAAAAAAGTTACAGGGTGTTGAAATGAAAATTTTTATTTCCATTTTCTTGAATAATTTGTCAAGTTTTGGGAATAATAATTCAAAAATTTGTACACGAGGGTTTTTTGATAGGGGGAATACTTATTTGGACTCAGTTTTGCGGTATTTCCTAGGGGGCGCTACGTACGCTACAAGCATTTGCAAATGACAGTCTCAACTTTTTCCCTCTTCAAATTACCGATGTTCCATTAAATGGAATCGTCTGCCTGATGATTTTACTCAATAAAAGTTCTCTTGTTTGATGTCGCTACGATGCACCGTTTTGGAATTATTCACTCTCGAATGGTCGATTTCACCCTAAATTCGCTCTAGTTTTTTTCATGTCTGAATAAAAAACTGAAATTACAATAAAGAGAACAATTTGCAGATAAGGATTACGTAAATTGAACCTATTAAAACAAATGTTGAGAATTTGGGGAGAATATATCGAACGATTTAGGCATGAAAGCTTTGTAACTTTTCTGTATAAGGAAATCCCAACCTTAATCCTAATCTTAATTTGAGGTCGTGTTTCCTGGCGAACGTCGGTCGACTCCCGGCCCCAAACTATTAAAACATTCTTCGGGGTACTCTAGGTCGTGTGGTTGGCGTTCCCCGAAACCCCCACACTCCTCTCGTTCGCCTGAGCTGCAGAAGCGACATAACGCCGCGGCTTCGTGCAACGCCTGACAATTGTAACATTTTATCGGAAATCGCGCCTGATTCTCAGCTCCAGCCGTATACTGAGAAGGAACAGAAACTCCCGGACCCCTCTTTGCCAGCCGAGATTCCCTCTGAATTTCCTCCTGGAGGCTTTCTTGTTCGTCTAAGCTTTTTACCAATTTCGCTAAAGTGTTCCGCTCTATTCTTTTTATGAATTGCCTAAATTCCGGCCTCAAATTATCGTAAATTTGCCGGATCTTTCGGCTCTTGCGGAATCCGCCTTGCCGGCGTATTGTAGTTTCCATGGCCGTGACAAAGGTGCGCCCGAGGGTGCGCCCCTTCTCGCTTGGCTGTTGCTTGCGCCTTGTGATTTTCATTTCCAATTAGTATTGGAAATCCTCAGGGAGGAAGTAGTCCCTGAACTGTTCGGTAAAATCCCTCCAGTCGTGGATGTCCGTCTTGTTATTCCGGTACCAAGATAGAGCGTCTTTTATCAATAGCTCCGTCAGGTCGTAGCTGTCTGCAAGCTCCTCCACCCGTTCTAAAAAAGCTTCGGGCTCCGTGTGTCCATCGAACTTGAGGTTCCTCTTCCGAACCTGGTTGAGTATCTTGGGGTGCTCGCTCACACTACTCTCCGTTCTTGACACCGCTTCTTTAACCGTCGCTTGTTCTAGTGGTCTTTGGCCCAGACAGAGAAACCTGGTCAACCGATTCTTCAACTCATCTACTCGCCCGTCGGTACCTAATCTGAACTTCTCAAGTTCTTGAATTAGATCGGGTTTTCATAGATTTTGAATCCACTTGTAATGTTCGCCATTACCGTACTCTTCATTGCTATCGGCGTCACTTTGCTCTATTCTTCTGGCTATTAGTTGCCATGACGCCTTCTTTCTTCAACTAATATAACAACTAACCTAACTTTATCCTAATTCCCTTTAAAAACGAGGTTCCTGCTCGGGCGCCAAAATTACAGGCAGATTAGCTTTGTAATGAATAACTAACTCGGAATTTAGAGTTGTTAGGTTTTGTCATGGTTTTTGTATACAGGGTGATTTTTGAAAAGGACCCACCCCGGATTTCTCGTATACCACGAGGAGAATAGAAAATCGCCGAGACCCGTCAATTTTTATATCGAGGGGGACATCTTTTGACGTATAACTCACATTTTTATGATTCACCCTCTACCTTCAAGCCACCACCCCATTGAAATCTTAAATGGGATGACCCCCCTTGTGATACCTCATTTTGAAGGAAATTTTATTAGGAACACAACCATCGGATTTTTTTTCAATTTTTTTTCAATTTTCACCACCCAGGGACCCAAAAACTGAAAATTGTTTCCTTCATCCAATGGATATACAATGGAGGTCCCATCCCCCACCAACGGACATACCCATGGATGTCCGCTGGACATCCATAGCGGACATCCATTGGATATCCATTGTATATCCGTATGTATGTCTTATGGATATCCATTGTATATCCATAGCGGAATAAAATATGGATGTTCATTATTACTATTATTATGGGTATTATCATTATTATTAATGTTAATAATTAATATTAACAGTATTAGTATTATTATTATTGTGATTGACTTATTTTGGAAGACGATCGTGAAGTTATTACGTGCATATGATTGGGTAGGTCGTGATGCAAAAAGGAATGAATACTTAACGTTCAGTAATACAGTCCGCGCGACACGCGACACATCGCGTCCCCGAATTACCTCAAACCCTAAAAATTGCAATAAAGTGTAATGATGACAATCATAATATCAATTGCTTTCACTCATTAAAACACCCGACTCAGTGTTGAATCTCAAAAGGACGCCTAGCTATTCAAAGGACCTCATTGTGAAACGACAAACACTCTGTGAAACTTTCAAACTCTCAATTTCACAGTTCTCTATTATTCATAAAAGGAATATGCCACCACCACTACAACGAGTCTCCGAATCGAGTGGTGAATTAAATGAGGTCGTCGAAGTAATTTGGTTTAGTGCGCGGCTTGTGAATTTCCCAGTTCTCCCGAATTAAGGTGCGTTATAATCGTCCAACTCTGGTGGAATCACAGTCGGGTTCGCAGTGCTACGTTTACTTGAGGGTTGCGCGGGACAACTGAGTAATAGTGTAAGTGCCCAACGCCACCTGCCACCGTTTGCCAATTCAGGCAGTGCCCTTGTGCGCGAAACGGGGCCGACCACACTCGTCCGAAACGGCAATCATCCGAGTGGCGTCCCGGAATAGCAATCGCCTCATCGTCCGGAGCGACTGTTAACCGAATTGGCATTTACCCGAGCGGCATTCGTACGGAACGACAATTCTCCGAAACGACGATTTCCCGATAGGCAATGGCCCGGAACGCCAATCACTCTAACACTGGACAGTCAATTCAGATTCCTCTAGGGTTTGAGCTTATCGAACGCCCGGTGTTAGGCTCGTTGCATTACTGGTTGGCCATTATGTAACTGTGTACCAGGGTGACCCAGGAAAAACGCCGCATCTTCGCTGTATCGCTTATTCCTGTTATAGCCCCAAGAAGATATTTACTATTCCACATTCACACGACTACTCACTAATTCGGCTCGAAATTCGAGGTATTTGACTGGATGTTTCATATCGCTGGGCCAATCACGGATCTCAAATTTAACGCTAAACTAGTCAAGTCGATTCTTCATTAGATATGTTCTTGGGTCACAACGGGAATAAGAAATTCATCGTTGCTACCGCGATTTTCCTCGATCACTCTGTATACGCCTCATCTATTTGGAAAAAAAACGGAAAACCGAGAATCTAACTGGACAACATACGTCATTACACAAAAAGAATGATTGGAGGATATAAGTTAGTTTGGAAAGTCTGTGGCAATCCGCGCAATTGAAATCAAAATAAATTGTTACAACAAAATGGTAAAACTCTTTGATCGGGGCAATTAATCACAGTAAATCTTTCGCTGGAAATCTTTAGTGAAGTGAATCAGCGAAAATCTTTTCATCATTGAGTTTCTTTAGTACCTATAAATCGGGATAGCTGACATTCTGTTATTCAGGTGATTGTCGTTTCTGGCGAATGCCTTTCGGGGAATCGTCGTTTTGGAGGACGACCGTTCCGGACGAATGTCGCTCGGGTTAGTGCCGCATCGGCTGACAGTTGTTTCGGGTGATCGGGCGATTGTCATTCCCCCATCGCCTTCTCGGATGATTGTCGCTTTGGGTGAGCATGATCCGCCCCGTTTCGCGCACAAGGGCGCTGCTTGATTCGGCAAACGGTGGCAGGTGGCGTTGGGTACTTCTTACACTCTCACTCAGTTGTCCCGTGCAACCCTCAAGGAAACGTAGCACTGCGAACCCGACTGTGATTCCGCCAGAATTGGACGATTATAACGCAACTCAATTCGGGAGAACTGGGAAATTCTTGTATTTAATTGCAAGCCGCGCACCCAATCACTCCGACGAACTCACTCGATTCGGAGACTTGAAGTGGTGGTGGCATTTCAATGAATGGAGAACTGTGGATTTGAGAGCTTGAAAGTTCCACAGAGTGTATAATATGTTGGTCACAATAAACTCCCTTAAATAGGCGAAGAACCGAAACCGGGCAGCGGGTACCCTACACAAAAGAAGAGGCAGAGGTCCGATGGCTCCTCCGCACACTCTCCGGGTGTCAATCCCAACAAGAGAGTTGCGCGGCAGGCGGGCGGGATGTCTGGCCCTTCGAAACGGCCCTCCGGACCTGTTCTGGATGGGACCTATAGTGGGATGGTTGACGCTCACCTGAGAGTGGCTATCATCGACAAGCAGGACTGGGACTCTAATTCCCTCGACAGGATCAAACCTGCCTGGGTCGAGTTATTGCAGGCCAGGTTGACGGAATGTCTCCCCCCCAAGGGCTGCCACCTTTTCGTGGTGGGGGGGATAAGTATCCGGAGCGATCCCGGGGGGAGTTCATTCTCCCCCCGGGATCGTGAAAGGAGAAACTAAGTGCAGCCAAAGGAATGGAGATGTCGGATCTTAAAACTAGATACTCCAGGGAGGTACCGGAAGATTCCGGGGAATCCTCCCCGTCGCCCATGAGCGACGGCTGCCCCACGGATTCTGGAGGGGGCGAAGGCACGACAGAGAGGCGCAGGAGGCGCAGGCGCAGGGGACCACGTCAGACAACTGACTGGGCTCAGGACGAAGTGGACGGGAGCTCAACTACCCGTCGTGAGGTGGCTCGCGATGAGCCCGTACTCCTACCGAGTACGGACTCCATCGTGGCCATTGAGGGGCTTCGCCACCTGGAGAGACTCTCCGGGTGGTTAAGCACCGTTAAAAGTGTGTCCACAGATAACCAGACGGCGACTGTGAACGTGGCGGACCTGGATGCGGCTTCGGCTGCCGTCGGGTCCCTGATGGACATGTGGCGGGCGACAGTCCCCGTGTCCGCGAGGGACGCTGCTACGCAGGCCAGTGGAGGGCCTGAGGAGCAGCTGGACCTGGGCTTGGCAAGGGACCAAGTGGAAACCTTCGCCGACGCAAAGAGAGTCATGGACCAACCCTGGACTCTAGCTCACCATAGGGTGACGGTGCTCCCCCTCAACCCGTTTGTGGGTTCGGGGGGAGATCCGGTGGTGATGCTGGACCACACGCCAGCGGAGAGGCAGGGCGCTGGTGTCTTGCTCAAGAGCAAGTCGCCAATGCTCGCTGCCCAGATGGACCTCCCCGGCGTTGCATACGTTGCGACGTCTTCAACGGTGGTGAGATCCGGAGGTGAGACGGACGACGGGCATAGCACGAGCTATGTCTTTGTCGCCAAGAGCAGGGAGAGGACCGACCCACTCGAAGGATGGTACGACGTCCTCGTGGAGTTGCGCTCGAGGGTTGAGGTACTCGGGAGGAAATCTCTCGATTTGATGCTCCCCCCGAGCGCGAATGTGTTGTCGTTCAGGAAACTGGTCGACATAGTGCTCTCCAGGACGGGAGCGGGAATCAGGCTGTGCGTCCCTCCTTCAGAGGGAGTGCGGCCAGAGAGGACGATGGCCAGCGTGGTCGCCTCCGCTTCGGGGGCGGTCAAGCGGCCGGTGACGGTGCCGCGAGCACCCGTGGATCCTCCCATGAAGAGGAAGAAGGAAGACCGGGGTACCGTGTTCGTCCACAAGACGGGCACGAAGTACTCTGATCTTCTCAGGGAGGTCAAACAGGTTTTGACCGGGAAGGACCTTGGGGTCGAGGTGGGGTCGATTGCTCCCACGCGTGGGGGGGACCTTGTCCTCTCCGTGCGTGGCCGCGGCGACCTTGCCTCGGTCCGCAGGGCCATTGAGGAAGGCACGGCCGCCACGGTCCGCACTTCCAACAGAGGCGATAGGACGTTGCTGATCAAGGATCTCGACGACCTGGTGACCAAGGAGGAGGTCGAAGCCGCCATCGAGGCGGCCTTCCCCGAGGCCATGGAGGCGGGTGCGATCTCATCGATCCGCCTGAAGAAGACGACCCAGGGTCGTGGCCAGATGGCCATCACTCTGGTTTCGGAGAGGCTGGCGACGGCCATGACGGTTACGGGCCGGATCCGGGTGGGTATTGTCACCTGCCGGGTCCGCTCGTACGTGGAGGTGCAGCGGTGCGCCGTTTGCTGTTCGACGGACCACCGTACGGCGAACTGCAAGGGGCCCAGACGATGCTACCGTTGTGGCAAGGAGGGCCACCAGGCGAAGGGGTGCAAAGCGGAAGTGCGTTGCGCCGCTTGCGGAAGGGAGGGACACCGGGCCGACTCCGCCCGATGCCCCGACTACAAGAGGGCCGTATCCAGAGCGGCCGCGCGGTCAACTCAGCCCCGAAAGGACTGACACGTGGCCCTGGTAAGTCCCCGGGCCCCTCTCTCTCGTACTCCTTCGGGATGACGAGAGACGGGGGCCCCGGGAATGGTATGACTGTGTGCGAGCTTGTGTGCATGGACTAATGGAGGGTCCGGTATGCTTGAGGACGGGACCCACAAGCACGGGGGCGGGGCGTGGGCCTCGGTGCACCTTATCTTTTTTAGGGTACCTGATGGTTCCCCTGCCATAAAGTGAGGGCGCCACCCTTGTCGGTGGGGCGGATTTGGAAACCTCCAGGGGTCCCTGGCATGAAGGTGTCAGGGGAGGGCCAGTGGCGAGCCCGGAGGACCCTAGCCAAGACAACCGCAAGGACAGGACACGGTACGGGATGGATGGACGGAAAACCAGGAATGACGACTGGCGCGAGAAGGACGCTCCTTCGGCGATACGGAGGCGCCTTGGGCCGGGGCGTTAACTCGGCCTGGAACAAAAAATGGCAGACAGAGGAAACAAAAACTTACCCCAGGGGGGTACCGTCGGAGACGGGAAATCCCCCACTCCGGCTTCGGCCGGAGTCAGCCCCGCGGATTCTGGGGGGGGCAACTCAACTGCCGAGGGCCGGCGGGCCTTGAGAGATTGCCCTGCAATCTCGAAGAAAGAGGGGACACACTCTCCTGATGACGTTTTGGAGGATGTTTTTCATCCTGTGCCTAGAAGGAGCTTTGCATCCTTCGATGATGTGGGACAGAGTTTTGCTGGCAGAAGCAGCCTGACGCCGAGGTCTCCACCGATGAAAGTGTCGACGGGTGGTGGTGTGGGCGGAGCGTATGCTTCATCCGGACCATCAATAAGCGATGCTCCCACCATCGACGGCATCTCTGACGAAGACGATGTCGTATGCATGGGGGAACTGAAGGCAGGAGATGCCGAAGTGAAAGACGAAAGGGTCCCCTTCTGTAGGAAGGCCCCTCTCTCGCCGAAGGCTGGCAGACCGCGCTTCAACACGTGGTCAGCGAAGCAGCGATACCCCCCAAGACTCGATCGAGTCCAGGCGGAGAAATTGAAGAGGAAGAGGGACTCCCCTCCTTCCGTGACGAGCTACGGGACGGTCGGTGCATCACTGGCCGCTCCAGTAAGTAAGAGAAGGGCCCCGGATCCAGGGGCCGAAGATGAAAAAGGAAAGGCTGCGATGTCTATCCTCAGGTTGCTTAAGAGCATAAGGGAACTTAGTAGGCAGGTCGATCTAGTACCAAATACTAAGAGGGAGATTAAGCAGGCCCTGCAGGACACACGCAGGGCGGCAAGCAGAGTGGAGGGCTTCGAGGATCTGATCCGAGAGACCTTCCTGGAGAGCCCGCGCAGCCCCAGGGGGGAACCGGCCCAGGCTGTGCCCGAACTGGGCTCGGAGATCCCGCCGACCGCCGACTTGGTGGATGCGGAGACACAAAGTAATGTCAGCGTACATTGTATCGGAACGCAGACGGAGTGGCCTGAGGAGCCCGGGTCCAGGACAATCGAGATACCCCCGATAGTCATAGGTGAGAGGAAGAGCTTTTCTGATTTCAGGGAGCTGGCAAAGAAGGAGTGGAGCGACCGTTCTTTCGAGGTGGTGGACATGCAAAGGGCAAATCCTCTCGCATCTCCAGATTGTACGGCCCCGGTGATAGTCAGGTCCCGGGAACCAAAGGAGGAGGGCACGCTCCTCAAGATGTTCTATCAACGGTATCACGAGTACCGCGATATTACGAGTTCCAATCCGGAAACGGGTAAGGACATGGTAGTACAAATCCGTAGGGAAATTGCACTTGTTACAGGGAGTGAGCACCGCAAGGTGGTCAGTACAGCGTATGTGGTCGCAGGCGACAGCCGAGCCCACATCAGAGGGTCCCTCGAAGTCACATTCGAAGCCCTGACAGAGCTCAGAACCAGAGCAGAGGCGGAGGGCACGGGTAGGATTGCTATTGGCAGCGACCTGGGCATTGACAGTGGATACCTCCGGAAAATGTTAGAGTACATCTTTCGAGGTGGACCAGTGAGTGTACTCCTGTGCACTCCGATGGTACGGGATAAGCGGGTGGAGGTGCGTCAGCAGGAAACTGTGAAACGCCACATCCCTAAAAAGACGGATGCGGTCATCATTAAGGGTGACGGCAAGAGTGGGTACGAGGGCCTGCTTAGGGAGGTGCGCTCGTACATGGCCGAGGCGAACTGCTATGCAAAAGCAGTTCGCAAGACGGGAGCCGAGGATTTGATCCTCGTGCTGGATAGGAAGGAGGATGGCAGCCATAGTAAGACTGCCAATCTGATGAAGGAGAAGCTGGGCGGCAGGGTGACCGTCAGGAGTGGTGACCATGGTGGAGGTGATGTCACTCTCACCATCAGAGACCTGGACTGCCTCACCACCGAGGAAGAGGTCCGGGAGGGCGTCGCGAGTGCTCTCGCGGCGTTCGTAGGAGAAGCAGGCGCACTCGATAAATCGGGTGTGCGCGTGACGTCCCTGAGGCCGGCCTACGGGGGCCGCAGGCTCGCGACCGTCAGGGCGCCGGAGAAGATGGCGAGGATACTCCTCGACCTCAATAGAATTAAAATTGGAGTGATCCAATGTAAGGTGAGTGAACGCATGGCAATGAAGTCGGTGTGTTTCAGATGTTGGGAACCTGGCCATATAGCCAGGGACTGTAAGGGGGTGGATAGAACCACCCTCTGCCATAGATGTGGAGCTTCCGGACACACGGCCGCTAGCTGCAGGGACGGGCTCTCATGCCCCGTTTGTAAGGTCGCTGGCCACAAGGCCAGGACCATGGATTGTGAACGCCATCGCACGGCGATGGCGAGGCAGGAGAACAAGAAACCGCCATGATCAGTTTCTTGCAGGTGAATTTGTGCAGGAGCGGGCCGGCCCACGACGCGGCGGCCAGCGCCTCCAAACAGAAAGGCTGGGACGTGATCCTGATGAGCGAGCCCAATCTCGCAAGGGTGAGGGCAAACGATTCGTGGATCGCGGATGCTGCGATGAACGTGGCCATTGCTGTCGTGTCCAGAAGATGTAGGGTCAGAGCCAGGGGGCAAGGCCCCGGTTTTGCATGGATAGATGTGGGAGACTGCATCGTGTACAGTTGCTACATTTCTCCGAATGTAGCTATGAACGTGGTGACGGACTGGCTCGACGATCTGAGCCGGGACATCAGAAGGCACACCAAACCGGTGATTGTGACGGGTGATTTCAACTCCAAGTCACCTGTATGGGGAGGAGACAGGTTAGACCCTAGGGGTGACCTGCTCTCCGACTGGATAGCTGTCTTGGGCCTGGTCGTTCACAACGACGGGGTCAAGCCAACGCTTATAAGGGGAGTACAATCCTCGTATATTGATCTGACTCTCAGCACTGCTAATGTTTCAGGAAGAATCGGGAGGTGGACGGTCGAGGATGATGAAACCCTCAGCGACCACCAGTATGTTTCCTTTACTCTGAGCGATCAGGATGGGGGAAGAGGTGCCGCGCGACCGACGGCCCCGGGCAACCGGGTGCCGGACTTCGCGGGTTGGAGCACGGGTGGACTGAAGGCGGACCGCCTCAGGCAAGTTTTTGTGGGCTGCATGGAGTCCTCGACCGCAAGGGAGAGTGTGACACATGCAGCGTTGAGTAAGGGGCTGCGACAGGCGTGCGAAAGCACCCTGAAGCGGCGCCGGGACGGTGCCTCTTCCGCTGGCAGACGAAATGTCTACTGGTGGAATGAGGACATCGCTGAGGCCAGAAAGGCGTGTGTCAAAGCGCGCCGATCTGTGCAGAGGGCGAATGGCTCCGGCCAACCACCGGAGGCCATCCGACGACGAGTAGGCGAGTATCAGGAATTGAGGAAACTCTTCCGAGTACTGGTCCAGAGGGCCAAGGAGGCCAAATGGAAGGAGCTCATCGACGAGGTTGATGGGGACCTGTGGGGACAGGGCTACAAGATAGTCACAAAAAAGTTGGGAGGAGCCTCAAACCTCCCTCAACTGGATGCCGACTTCAGGCAACGTATCGCGGACGTGCTCTTCCCGAGGCACGACGTGGTACAGTGGCGCGAGAACCCAGAACCTGGGGAGACGGAGGCCGATCCCTTCACCGTGGAGGAATTGGCAGCCGCCGTTGGGAGGCTTAAATCTGGTAAGGCTCCCGGGCCGGACAAGATTCCGGTAGAGGCCGTCAAGGCGGCCGCTGCGGGAGATGGGGCTGTACACTTCCTCAAAGTGTACTACACACTGATGAGGGAAGGAAACTTTCCGGAGGGATGGAAGCAAGCTAGACTGGTGCTCCTATTGAAGCCCGGCAAGGAAGGGAGTGAACCGTCGCACTATCGGCCTCTCTGCCTTCTCAATGTGATAGCCAAACTCTACGAGCACCTCATCCTGAGGCGGCTCAAGGACGAGTTGGAGCTTAGTGAGGGACTCAGCGCTCTCCAGTATGGGTTTATGGAGGGCAAATCCTCCATAGATGCAGTAGAACGAGTCGTCTCCCTGGGAAGGGAGGCGAATGATCACAGTACAAGAGGTAAGAAGTGGTGTGCGCTAATTACCTTTGATGTTCAGAATGCATTCAATTCTGCCGGATGGGTCCACGTGATGGACGCGTTAAGGAATTTTGGCGTCTCAGGATACCTCAGAAGAGTGATAGGTAGCTACCTGTCGGAAAGAAGCATCGACCTTGGTGAAGGCCAGGTCGTGCAAGTGACAAGTGGAGTTCCCCAGGGATCGGTCCTCGGACCAACTTTGTGGAACGTGATGTATGACTCGGTGCTCCGCCTGGAGGTACCGAGAGGAGCGACGCTGACTGCCTGCGCGGATGACCTGGCGCTAGTAGTGGCGAGAAAAGATGTGGGCGACCTTATGGCCGTCGTGGACGAGGTGACCGGTGACATCAGTCGCTGGATGAGAGGCAAAGGATTGAGACTGGCCCCGGCGAAAACCGAGGCGGTCATGATGGCGGGGCACAGACCTGTGCCGGACGGCATCTCCTTCAGAGTAGAGGGAGTTACCCTGACACCACAGAAGGTGGTGAAGTACCTAGGGGTTGACATCGACCAGAGGCTATCCTTTGCGGCGCATGTCAACAGAGTAACAAAGAAGGCTGAGGTGTTGACGAGAGCACTGTCAAGGCTGATGCCTAATGTAGGAGGGCCCTCGCCCTCGAAGAGGAGAGTGTTCGCGGGAGTCGTGAACTCAGTGATGATGTACGCGTCTACGGTATGGGCCCCGGCCGCGTTCAAGATGTCCAAGTACAAGGGTATGGTGTGGAGGGTACAGCGCAGGGCTGCCCTCCGCATCTGTTCGGCCTATCGGACGGTGTCCCTGGATGCCGTGCTGGTGGTCGCGGAAATCCCGCCGGCAGACCTCCGAGTCGAGGAGATGCGCAGCGTGCGGGATGGGTCGAAGACGAAGGCGGAGGCGAGGGCCGACACCCTCACGAAGTGGCAAGATCGCTGGGATTCCAGCAGGACTGGCAGGTGGACCCACAGGCTTATTCCCAGACTAAGCCAGTGGATCGAGAGAAGGAGTGGGGTAGGTGCAGTAAATTACTACCTAACTCAGATGTTGACAGGTCATGGAGACTTTCGAGCCTTCCTGCACCGGATCAACCGGGCAGAAGACCCCCAGTGTGTCTACTGCGGAGAAGAGGATACGGTGGAGCACACGCTCTTCCGGTGTCACAGGTGGACCGAGGACTTTCGCACAAGAGAGACTCGGGTTGGAGTAGTAGTCACTCCGGACAACATAATCGAAATTATGTTACAGAGTCCGGAGAACTGGAGAGCGGCCCAGTGCTGCGCGGAGTCCATCCTTAAGACTAAGGAGATGGACGAGAGGACAAGGAGAGCGGCGGACGGTGACGGCGGCGGGCACGACCCTCCCGTCAGGGTGCCTCCGCGCCCTCCTTGAGGTAAGAAGGGTTTCGGCACGCGGCGTTAGGGGGGGGTGGCATGGTAGGACATGGAGGTCTCCATCCCTTTCAACCCTGGACAAGTAGTGTCCCGTCGCGTCCGAGACCCTGTGGTGTATACACCCGGGTGTAGCCTGACCAGCCTGAGCTCCTGCAGTTATGCCTCCGGGCGATTCCGGGAGTTTGGGTAGGCGAAGAACGGAGGGGGTGCGTAATTCCTTAAGGACGTCCCCCACGGTAGCTGGCGGGTGTGGGGCCAGCTACATAGAGAAAAAAAAAAAAGGTTGACGGAATGTCTGGATAGGGAACTGTCCAGGGATTCGGCCAGCCCACCTATTTTCCGGTCCTGGAACTACTCACAGGAGGTCCTTAAGATCAACTGTGAAAATGACGGTTCTTTAGCTTGGCTAAAGAAGACCATCGCAGAATTGCCCCCCCAATGGGAAGGTGCAATGCTGGACGTCATCCCCGTGGATCAGCTACCAAAGCTGACCAAGATGACTCTGTGGATTCCGGGCGAACCGGCGGAAACGGAGGTAGTCTTGCGACGCTTGGCGGCCCAAAATCCATGGGCAAAAGTCGGGGAGTGGATGACCTTCCACACCGCGGCCAAGGATGTCCCGAAGGAGACCATTCTTGTCTTTGGTGTGAGGGAGGCCGTCGTCAAATCCTTCGGCAGCAAACAAGGGAGGCTGAACTACTAGTTCCACCAGGCCGCCTCCACTGTTCGCAGTGAGGTCGATGCTTCCTCCCAGGAGGACGAACAGTCGACCGACCGGGCGGCCTCCTCGGCGGCCACAGGACCGTCCGTCATTTGAGGAACCAGACTGTCATTTGACAACCCGGTCCTTCTCAAACTGTTACGGATCACGGATGGCCACCAAAGTAAGTTTCATACAAACAAACCTCCAACACTGCCGGGCGGCGGTCGCAACTTTGTGCCGCCACCTGGACAGCGTTAAAACTACAATAGCCCTTATCCAGGAGCCCTGGTGCGTAAAAGGCCAGGTCTGTGGACTGGGCAAATTAAGTGGTACTGTATATGTAACACAGAATGTTGACAGGCCTAGGACGTGTATACAGGCTGTTTGATAAAAACTCCAGAACGCCACAGTTTCTTTGGTTGTGATCTGAATTCAAAAACCCATTGACAAAAAATGATTTATGTTTCATGCACTACGAATAGAGCTTGTTACCAAATTTTTTCTCTCAACTTCTTTTTTTAACATTGGTAAATTTAAATTTTTAAGAATAAAGTACGATTACTTCTAATTCAATATTGAAGTATGTACACTTGCGAGCAAAAAAATCGGCCCACCTAAATTTTTAGTGAAATTCAAAGTGGCGTAACTCCTGAACGGAAAGAGTAATTCCAAAAAACTTGGCATCACTGAATAGCTACATTCTTGGACTATCACTCGCCAGATGCTGTGTTTTATACAGGTTCCCTGAGTACGTTTTACAGGGTGTCACGTAAAGTTCTGCAAAAATGTTAAACTTTGGATGACCCCACGGTCTAGGAAAATGATGTAATTTTTTCTTTAAATGGTCTTGGGATATTGTTACACTCATATCTCGGAACGGCATGGGAAATGCGGACTCATTTTGGCCAACTACAGGGTGGTCAGAGAAAATCAACTTTTCGTGCCACCGTCATCTGAAAACGACCAACTGATGCATGGGTACTTTTTGATCTTTTTCTTGAGAAAACCATACCTATAGTGAAAGAAATGAATAAAAAATTTGATATTTAATTTGAAAAAATGCATTTCAATGAGAAATGGAGAAGTTTTGAGAGCAAGGGGTATTATTGAAAATGCCTTTTTTCACATTGAATATTGAATTTTTTATTTATTTCTTTCACTTTAGGTATTGTTTTCTTTAAAAGAAGATCAAAAAGTACCTATGCATCAGTTAGTCGTTTTCAGATCACAATGGCACAAAAAGTTGAATTTCTCTGACCACCCTGTAGTTGGCCAAAATGAGTCCGTATTTCCAGTGCCCTTCCAAGATATGAGTGTAACAATATCCCAGGACCATTTGAAGAAGAAATCACATCATTTTCCTAGACCGTGGGGTCATCCAAAGTTTAACATTTTTGCAGAACTTTACGTGACACCCTGTAAAACGTACTCAGGAAACCTGTATAAAACACAGCATCTGGCGGGTGATAGCCCAAGAATGTAGCTATTCAGGGATGCCAAGTTTTTTGGAATTACTCTCTTCGTTCAGAAGTTACGCCACTTTGAATTTCACTAAAAATTTAGGTGGGCCGATTTTTTTGCTCGCAAGTGTATTTTTCTCTTTACTATGGTATGTAGAAAGTGGACATTTTTTCAATGTTTATCCAAAGAAACGCATAAAAAGTTTCGCCCGATTTGAATTAAATTTAAAAAAATGTCAGTTTCAGGAGTGCTTTGGATTCCATAGCAAACGTGAAAATGACGTTTTTTGTTTAATCCGACCAAATCTGGCGAATCATTTTTTACGTTTTTTTGATGATTATTAGGAAAAAATCAACTTTTTTATTGACTGATGGTATAGAAAAAAATCTCTACTTCAACTTTGAATTGGAAATAATCGCGTTTCATTATTAAAAAAGTTAAATTTACCAATGTTGAAAAAAGAAGTCGAGGGAAAAAATTTGGCGGCAAGACCTATTCGTACAGCATGAAAAATAAATCATTTTTTGTTGATGGGTTTTTGAAATCGGATGACAACCAAAGAAACTGTGGCGTTCTGGAGTTTTTATCAAACAGCCTGTATACATACCGAGGCAATTTCAAGCCAACCTAGTACCGCAGTTCTGCACCGGGGACCTAACGGCTGTACGTGTCAGCTGCGATACGGGGGACGGGCAACAAAAAGATGTAATCATCGCATCGATCTACCTGTCGATCAACTCGATAGAACCGTCACCTCCAAGAGAGATGACGGACCACGTCGAGTACTGTGAGGCCGGAAATAAACACCTCATTATTGGATGTGATACGAACGCTCAGCACACAAGTTGGGGGAGCGCCGACAACGACAATCGAGGTAAGACACTACTAGAATATATTGCTAGCACTAGTTTAGAAATTGTTAATAGAGGGAGCGAACCAACCTTCGTCACCTCTAGGTGCCAAACAGTGATAGACATCACCCTGGCATCCGCAAACAAGTGCTGTGAAATAGTGAGCAGCCCCCACCGGGACCCCAGGAAGACAGACAGGGAGTCGTTTCGTGCGCATCTGGAAAGATCCCTGGGAGCCTCACATATACCACAGGACATTACAACGGCTGAGCAGGTGGAGCAGATGTTGCATCTGTGAGATCAAGTCTCATAAAATCATATGAAAGTACTTGCCCGCTGCGCACTGCGGCTGTCGGGGGTCGTGCGACACCATGGTGGTGCACAGAACTTGGCAACCTCAGGACGCGAAGCAGGAAACTCTTCAACAGAGCCAGAACCACCCGAAATGTCACGGACTGGGAAGCTTACAACGAGCACCGGAAAGTGTACAAAGGGTTGATTCGCAAAAGACAACGGGAGGCATGGAGATCGTTCTGTGGTGGCATAGAGTCCACTGCCTCAGCCGCCCGACTGAAGAAGATCATCTCGAAAGACCCAAATCAACAACCCAGCAGTTTGAAGCGAGGGGACGGTACCTACACTACCGACCTAGCGGAGACTGCGGGGGTGCTGATGGACACACATTTCCCAGATTGTACGGTAGCACCTGACCTTGTTTGGCCCGAGTACGTCGCCCCGGACCCTACTGCTGTAGACTGGGCTGTGGCCGCTCGCATTGCAAGTGCTTCAACAGTAGCGTGGGCTATCAAATCGTTCCTTCCTTATAAATCACCCGGGCTGGATGGCGTGTATCTTGCTCTACTCCACTGGGGTTTAGAGATCATACTAGACCAACTGGTGCGAATCTTCCGGGCGTGTATCGTCCTAAGATACATTCCCGGGGAATTGAGGGAAGTTAAAGTAATATTTATACCAAAACCGGGGAAATCGGACTACTCCGCGGCAAAATCCTATAGGCCCATCAGTCTAACGTCTTTTCTTCTAAAGACCTTAGAGAGATTGTGCGACAGAGAGATCAGGGATACGGCGCTAGTGGAACGCCCTCTTCATCCCAGTCAACACGCATACATCCCAGGAAGATCGACCGAGTCTGCGCTACACGCAGTGGTGAGCAGAATCGAGAGGTCGATGGAGGTCAAATCATCTACCCTGGGAGTGTTTATAGACATCGAAGGCGCTTTTGACCGACCAACCTTCGAAAGCATAACCGAGGCACTACAGGAACACGCCGTAACCCTCATGTTGTGTGGGCTGATTCGGCATGCCCTGGAGTGGCGAGCAATACAGATAAGTGTAGGGGATTGGACCGTCAGGGGTGTCGTTAGCAAGGGCTGTCCACAGGGTGGAGTTTCATCCCCGCTAATATGGGACATATTAGTTGACGACCTGCTGCGCCGGCTCAATGAGTCGGGGTTCCGCACTATTGGCTATGCAGATGACCTGGCAATCCTGCTTACAGGTAAACATGAGAGCATACTCTGCAACATTATGCAGAGCGCGCTGAACATAGTTGATGAATGGACAACGGAACGCTCCCTCTCGGTAAACGCCGCGAAAACGGAGCTCGTTCTTTTCACGAAAAAACGAAAGCTAGGTGCAATGAACTTACCTAGACTGAAGGGAACCCAACTTAGTCTAACGAAGAAAGTCAAGTACCTGGGAATCGTACTTGACAGCAAACTCAACTGGAAAAGACACTTGGAGTTAAAAGTGAGCAAGGCATGCGCGGCCGTCTGGCAATGCCGCAGGGCTGTTGGGCGGTCTTGGGGCCTATCCCCTAGGATCGTCCTCTGGCTATATGTGGCGGTCATCAGACCCATGCTTTGCTACGGTGCGCTCGTCTGGTGGCCCAGAACCAGACAGAGGAACGAGGTGGCTCATATAAGTCACATCCAAAGGCTGATATGCCTGGCAGTGACTGGGGCTATGAGGACGACCCCAACTGCGGCCTTGGAGACGATTCTCTGCCTGCCTCCCCTCGACCTGTACGTCGAGGAGGTGGCTCTGGGGGCGGCTTTGAGACTGCGGGCTGAGGGTCTAAGGAATGACAGAAACCACGATGGCGGTTACACTCGCATCCTGAATGAGGCGCTCATGAGAGTACCTATTCTGGGGGCGAGGTCTGATCGCATCCCGGTGAAATACAACTTCACAAGGCGTTATGGCATTGAAATAAACTGTTGCGAAGAAAAAGTATCGGACGTGAACATCTTCACGGACGGTTCCAAAAATAGTCGAGGCACGGGCTCGGGTATCTTCTCCGAAGATTTAGACCATGCTACTCCAGCGTGTTCCAAGCGGAACTGACGGGGGTGACCCAAGGGGCCAAAAGAGCCACTGAACTTGGAATCAGGGGCAAGTCTGTACGCATCATGACAGATAGTAGAGCGGTATTGCTAGCTCTGAGAGGGTCCAGGATCAACTCGGGGCTGGTCTGGGAATGCCACCTATCTCTGGAAAGACTGGCGGCAGGAAATGTCGTAGACCTTGCATGGGTGAAAGGACATATAGGAATACAGGGCAATGAAGAGGCAGATGAGCTGGCGCGCGAAGGCTTCGACCGACACCTGATCGGGCCGGAGCCGGCGCTACCGGTAACTCTTTCTACTCTGAATACCCTGATTAAAGAAGACACCCCGACCAGACACTCTGCGCGCTGGGAATCGGCTGAAGGCTACAGACAGGGGAGGGCCGCCATCAAGGCACCATCCCTCAAAAGAGCCAAATTTTGCCTACGACTAACCAGAGACAATCTCCGAAAACTCGTAGGGATATGGACCGGGCACGGCCGACTGAACAAACATCTCTACACGCTGGGCGTCGTAACCGATATTACTTGTCGAGGGTGCTTAGAAGAGGACGAGACAGAGGAGCATGTGCTATGTCACTGCCCCGCGCTTGCGTCGACCCGAGGATCCATACTAGGGGACTTCTGGCCAAGTATGGCCGACATTAGCAACACTGCACCCGGTGCGGTCCTCGAGTTTATCAACTCTGTTGGTTGGCTTGAGGGCTAGCGGCGGGCGGCAGGGAGTTGCGCCGGAGGGGTGGCACAATTGGCCCAAGTAAGAGGCCTAAGTGCTAGAGTGGCGCAAGCCACTCACCCTCCAAATCCTAATCCAGAATCCAGAATCCAGACGTTGTCGCAAATGTTTTCTCTGTAAATGACGTCATGGGTAGTTCAGCAAGAATTTTTACATTTTCTGAAGTGAAGAGTAATAAGAACACACAGGAGACCGTTCAGAAACACACCGGGGAAGGTTAGAGTGACCCGAAGTCGTTCAGTAATAACATTATCCGGAGAACACCCAATATCAGTTTTTGACACAATCTTACAGTTGACAATTCAGTTTGACAGCGAATGGAGGTGTGCACTAAGAGGTATTTTATGCAGCCATCTTCATCATTTTCATACATTCTTATGGAAGTTTTGAGAGGACATGAATGTCCGTAATATCTCTTTTCAACATGTACTGCCTCGACAATAATGTAGCGCGAAGCTCGCTATTAAATTCGTGTCGTAAGTTCCTTCTCTTGAAAATTGGACTGTAATTGAATACTTTGTATACTTAAATGTACGTGGGCGATATACTATCGACATTCTTCAACTCATATAAGCCAGAGGCGAGTTCCCACCAGGCAATTCGATATTATAACGTCTACTTTGTATCGAACTAAGATAACCCGCGCCACTAAGGGCCGGTTAATCAATGCTCAGTTATCTTTTAGCTAACAGTTAAATTTGTTGATTTTGATTGTTATAACAAAAGTGACCTAGAAATTTACCTTCCAGTTAAACGATAACTGAGCATTGATAAACCCCGCCTTAGTCAATAGTCTTCAACGATTGACAAGTTAGCGTCTGGGCGCGCTTAAGAAATACGCAGACAACTGCCGAAAGTGCACATTGGGCAAACCTCACGATACGCTGTCTCACGCCCGATGATTGAAGATCAAGGCGGGGGAACAAAAATCGGTCGGTACCGAAAAGCCAGTGGTTGCGAAGTCCGGAAGACTGGCCGAAGAGGTTAGTGCATTGAGGGCCTAACCACGGATTGATCAAACACAATTTACGACAGCCTGTGAAAGGGGCTTTTTAATGATAATATTTTCCTACGACAATGTTGAAAATTGACTTTTCAAGGTGTCATTTGATTGTTGAAAGTTGGCATTTGCTGGTCTTGAGCCAAAGTCTCAGTTTTGCCGCTTATGTGCGGAAAGTATAGATTTTCCGCAAGGAATTAAGTGGTAACCATGACTATCTACTATAAATCCAGCACGGCCGTCTAACCATATTTTGAGGACCGAAATATGATTCCTGGGATTTTTATTGTTTTTTGGCTATTTTCAACAGTGGTCGTAGGAAAAGCACTCTGTGCACCTCGATTCGAAAGCGTCTTTGCCTCTCTTGCATGGTTGCTATATCCGTGCGCGAGCGGCAAAGCCTTGCTTTCGGATCTAGGTACACAAGATACTATTGAACAAATTTGTCAATTTTCGTTAATCGTGTGACTGTAAAAGTGCCGATATTAACACCGACTTCACGAGGCCCGATCGACCGATATTCGTTCCTCCCTCTCCGACTTCGAAGTAGTAAGTCTGTAAGAATTGTTTGCGGAATTATATCATTCATGCGCTTATCCACCCCCGTCTTATGTATTGCGCCGTTTTGCCCATTTTCTTCTGATCTATATTTGTTCGTGATGCACGCGGAGATTTGCCGGTTCTCCTGAATTCGTGGAGTATTGTATTCGTGCGCCCGCGTCTAATAGTTACTTACTGGTTAGTCTCCAAATTGTAATGTAATAACCTTATAATTGTTTATTGAATTCACTGTACTCAACGTATGTTTAATAGATGCGTAAATTCGTTATCCCAAACAACTTCTTTGATTGAAAACGTTCCCACACCAACCCTCCGATGTAAGCCTTAATAATTGATCCTATGTTTTGATTCACGGATGTGCATATCTTTAAATGTACTGGTGGCAGCGTAACGTTACCGTAACTATAATTTTCAAAATCTTTCAAAACCCGCTTGATTTCTACCCGTCTCTCAAAGGTCATTAGAACCGATAGACGAGGAGTTCAAACTTCTTGGAAAAGTTTAACCCAAGTTCGAATTGCGCCACATGTTCGTTGGAACGGAAGCAAAAGCTCACAGTACCAGAGGTAAACAGTGATGTGCACTAATTACTCTTTGTGCCTGGAATGCATTTGACTCAGCCGGTTTCGGAGACGGAGCCCCAAGTGGGCAACCTTTGAGTTTGCCATAAGAAGACAAGCATGGCCTAGTGAAGCAATGCTATTGGCGATTCCAGAAAGACGGGTGTAATGTCATTTAGTCATTTAGTCATTCATTCAATTATTTTGGCGTGATCGTCTTTCACCTAGCTAGGACCTACGTTGTGTTCTTTTTTTTTCCATGACGGTTCTTGCACAAGTCTCGAACGTGAAATTGGGAGAACGGCACCTTTCCCGCATTCGTGGAAATCGATTTAAATGATTTATTCTCATTCATTGAAATTGACCAACTGACTCACGAATGGACATTACATGTGGGAAGAGTCAGCCAAATAAACCCACATGTTTATCCATGTAAAAACACAACAAACAAAACAACAAAAACAAAACAACAAAACCAAACAAGTACAAAAACAACAAAACAAGCAAAAACAAGAAAACAACATTACATCATCAAAACAATGGTGAGAATCATCATCACAAAGCGAAAGCAATGGACGAAATCATCATGACAAAACAAGTCATCAAAATCACAAATAAAACAATCAAGATCAAATCGGAGGCAAATAAATAAACCAAATCAATAAAACAAGAGACAAACAAATAAAACAACTCAACAAAACAATCGGAGACAAATGAATAAAACAACGCAATGAAACAAGAGACAAACAAATAAATCAAAACAATAAAACATATGAAATATCCAAAACAAATAGAGTGATGTACAAAAACTAATCGGTAATGTGGAAAGTCAACGCAGTAACGTCGAAAATCAGCCGCAAGTCAAACGCAAGTCAGCCGCAAGTCAAACGCAAGTCAAACGCAAGTCAGCCGCAAGTCAAACGCAAGTCAGCCGTAAGTCAAACGCAAGTCAGCCGCGAGTCAACTTAGACAACTCGAACAAACACACAAAATGGCAGACAGTTCAGGAACAAACAACATCAGACATACAAAAGAACTTATGTAGTAATTAGTAGACAATGGGGCAGGCGCAACTACAAAAGGTATATCCGGGTCTCTCCAGCAGCGGATTGCGTGGCGTTATGATCGGTGCCCACGGGACCTCTGAAAGAGAACCCAACCACAATCGCAGACTGTTTATGGGTCCCGTTATTATAAGTAGACACCCAGCTCATTTGCTTCACCTTCCCGTCTTTAGTTAACAGCATAAGTCGACCATAAACTACTAAGCCGGCATCGCATAAGATAAAACTTACATTTTTCAAACACTGCAGAAACGGCGCATTAGTTCATCATTAGTTCATCATTCGAATTAGACGTTATCGTACGACAAACGGTCACTATTCGAAAGGCAACAATAAACAACGTGACATCACCGGTGTTCTACTATAAAGTTATCAAATTTGAACAACCATGATAGCTCTTCGAGTACAGCGACAGCATCAAACCAATTTCGCTCGAGTCGAATCATAATCCGCGTACATCAACTAAACATGAAATCACAGTTGAACAATTCTCAAGTTGGACAGGAAGAGAGCTGATGGGCACCAAAACCAACCACACACACAACACTCCTCAAATTCCCTCACACACATGAAAAGAGGTTGTTACAAAACAGAAAATGCTACGTACTCTCAAGAATCACCCTGTATTCACTCTCGAAAAACAACACGTAAACAAACCAGACAAAGGAACGAGCTTTCTTCCTCAATTAGTCTCAAACACATCGGAATCAAACGGTATTCTAACCACCCCAAAAGCAGGCACACATTACGAACACATTCAAGTGGAATTAAAGATTAACCAAGATCAAAAACCCACCTAGATTACACAAATTGTCGTAGCTCGAAACCAGCCATCAACCAGTCCGCCATCGTTCTTCTTTCTCTCCCTCACTCAACACTTACTGTCATTTCTTGTCACCATCTTGTTTCATCGGTACCACCTCTTCCTCTCCACAGAGGCCTCCACCGTTCACATTTCTTATTTAATTTCCAAACACACATTCACGAACGCTAGCTCCAGACTTGTCGCGTCAAATTCGAGCGCGCTATTCAAAAAGCCTAATCCAAAACACCCGGTTCATCTCACGGGTAGGAGTAGTCGAAGGGGCAAACGCATTCTCAAGGTCGTGCCTCACGTTCGTGGGTGGGGTGGGGCCCAGGTGACAGAAAATTAACATAGGTCGGAAGAAGTTTTACACAATTCACATGTTGGAAGGAAGTTAGTTCTAATGAGCACTTTGGATACATTTTTTTCTTTCATATTCCTTCGAGATTTGAGTAGAAAATCCGTAGTTATTCTACGTCTTTATATCGGAACAACGCAAGAAGATGTAATAATTATGCTTGCTTAGGTCTGATGAGGGTCAGTACGAAAATTATTATCATGAATTTCCTTATTCTAGAAATCGAATGCAATATCAAACTCACGAGTTTGTGGAGATTGTGTTTTTCCTACAAATATTTGAAGTGTGGCGTTGAAGTTTATCAATATTTTCATTTTCATTTTTTGCCCCATGCATTGAAGATACGACTTTTCGGCGAAAATTTGAAGCAGGGCCGCGCTAAGCGGGTGTTGCAGGCGTTCTTAGAACGCGGGCGGCCAATTTCAGGGGCGGCCGCAGGCCGCCGCCAACGTTACGTCCGTGTGAGAATTCACAAGAAAAAAATCATAATTTCGTAGAATCTTTCGTTAATCAATAATTGATCCAGTTCTCGTGGACTAATCCAATAAGCGGTTCATCACTTGTGTAAGAATTTAGACTTGTCTTCACCCAGTTTGGCTTTTTGCGCGGGCCAGCACTCCTCCAGTGGCGGATACAGGAAGACGTCACGGGAGTCATGAGTCATGACCTCCCCAAACCATTTTCCAAGTTGGCTACCTCAAAAGACAACTAAAATTATCAAATTTTTTCTCATGCGTAGCATTTTCTGAGAATATTTTTCTAAAACTCAACATTTTCTGATAATTTTGAGCAAATTGTTGACTACAAAAGTTGGCTAAACCCAAAGATTATCTCCCCAAGATGGGTTACTTGGCCGAAAAATTAATCCCGATACCGAAGGCGGGAATAGTTCGGGAAGTCGGTTTCAAAGAGCTTTACTTTCGCTCGAATTCCTGCAGTTTTTTTCAATTCCTTACTTGACTAAAATTCAATTAGATGGCGGTATTAAAAAGCCAGGCGGTGGTGATCAAAAAAATAGGCGGCGGTCATCAAAATTGTCACTGTTGTTATGATGATGTGTTTACTTTGATTTATTTTAATTTTATTTCTGAGTTATGAAAATTTGTGAAGTCATGAAACATTATTGTGGCGCGTTCAAGTTGTATTATTCATGGAAGTCGGTTTCATCTTGATGCAGAATCGTCTTTGTTCACAGTGAGTGTGTTTAAAATAAATCTGAACTGGATTTTGGCAATTAACTGTAATTTTTCTGGTGTGTACATCAGATTTCCTGGGTCAAAATAAAGAGTACTGCGAATAATACTGCGATACATGTTGCAAAACCTCCAAGTATTTCCAAATTTTCAAACTGTTTGAATTATGGACACCGACACTGCTAAATTTTCATCAGTGCAAGAACGGCAAACTCGACTGCAAAGGATCTGAATTGGTTGAACAATTCATGGATCCGCTCATCTTTCGGCTCGTATTCCGAATACACATAATTTCTAGTGACAAAATTATTAGTGGCAAAAGTTTTAATATATTTTATTGATTCCATTAGTAGTTAACTTGTTTTTTTCTAGAATAATTATTGTTTAAAATATTTCAATTAACCTTGTAAATTCGATTATTTTCGATAATAACGAGAAAAATTGAATTTTAAGGTGGGCATAAACCGGTGTGCCCGTGCGGTGCACTTATGAAAAAATCAAAAATCATGAATATTAAAATTTACAAAGCTGGCTATGCTAGAATACGTCGATCGTATCCTAGAAACGGATTTATAGTGGCGGCATCTACAGCCGCCAGGGACGTCGGATATTTCCGGATGATCCTTCGTGCCGCAATTATCGGGATTACAAAATCAAACGTGCTCTTGCCAATCTTGAGGGGTTTATCTATGGCTAAACCTGAAAAGTTGGGTGAATTTACCAAAAAATTTCGCCTGCGGTGCTTTTTTATCTACACTTGTTGGAAAATTTCTATTCTGGTAATTTTTACCAGAAACAAAAAATACCAGAAACTCTAAAATAATAATAAGAATTCGGTCACTCTATAAATGGGGCGGCAATTCATGTTTTCGAACACGGGCGGCCGTTGAGCTTAGTTCGGCCCTGATTTGAAGGATTTTCGAAGAAAGTTCGTGTTTTCAATGCTTACGGGCGAGAACATACTCAAGATTGTCAAAGCTATGATTTCTGGCACAGAAACATCGAATCAGAGTCCCCGAAGTACCTCAAATCCTAAAAATCGCAATAAAATATAATGATGACAATAATAATATCCATTGCTTTCACTCATCAAAACACCAGACTCGGTGTTGAATGGCTTTCTTTAGTGGACCGCAATACTTGACGACAGGAAATCTTTGATAATGATCAATAAAATCATTTGTTAATTCCTATCTTAATCTCGACCCGTTGGACTATCGGGTGAACAGGTGAATGTTTGGTGCTGAACAGGAATAATAAGGACCGTTAGTGTTGCTGACAAGGATATGGAGTTCCTCAAGGTGAGTTCCTATGAATTCGGTCCAATAAATCGGGAAAATTATTAGTAAAAGGCGGAGGCCTCTTGAAAGCCGCTGGATATCTTTAGTGAAAGGCGGAGGCTCTTGAGAGTCGCTGGAAATCTTTAGTAAAAGGCGGAGGCTCTTGAGAGTCGCTGGAAATCTTTAGTAAAAGGCGAAGGCTCTTGAAAGTCGATACTAGTGATTCGAGTCGCAGTGCTCGATCTGTGCGGTTGCGAATAATTTACCGATCGGCTGAAAAATCATTTTTGACGATACGGTGTGTTGCCATGTCGAACATGGACCCGCGTGAGTTCGAGCTCGAGTTCCTCCGCGGTCGGGTAGCGGAACTCGAGCGAAAAGTTACCCAGTTGTTGGAGCTCCTGGACGGCCGAGGACAGGATCCTCGCAGTCCCATGGAGACGTCCAACTCCGCGGGGGAGGCCTCCTCGTCCTCCTCCGAGTCCGACGACGAGGAAGAATCGGGGCGATCGGCCGTATCTCGGTCGCAGAGCCCGATCCAGGTGATGGAGGGCGTGGCGAGCAACGGGCCCGCCCCGTCCTCCGGAAAGCGTCGCTTGCCCGTTCCTGAATACCAGGAACGGAAGAGGGCGTCGCTTTCCAAATGCCCCCAGGTGCCGGTGAAGCCTGTGAAGCCGGTTTCCACTTTCGCTGAGGCACTTTCCGCCTTATTTCCTAAGGCCGACTCCGCCCCTCAGGCCGACCCCGTCTCTCAAGCCGACCCCGTGTCGCAAGCCACCCCCGCCTCTCAGGCCACCCCCGCCCCTCAGGCCACCCCCGCTTCGCCCCGCGTTCCCCCGATCGTCATCCACGATTCTAAATTGTGGCCGACGGTGCTGGAGCGCATCCGTGCACTTGGACTTGTCGTCAAGTCCAAGCACACCAGCCAGGACATTCGAGTCCTTCCCGCCACCCCGATGGACTTTCGCGTCCTCACGAAGGAATTGGAACGCCTCAAGGTCCAATTCCATTCGTTCTCTCTCCCCGAAGAGAAAACCCTCCGCGTGGTCATCCGCGGAATCCCTGCGGGCATCGACCCCGAAACCGTCCTCGCTGACCTCGTCGACCGCGACATTCCCGCGATCAAGGTCACGCGAATGAAATCCGTCCATGGGAAAAAGGAGCTCCCACTCGTCTTCGTGGAGCTCCCCCAAACTTACACCGCGATTTTCGACCTCGAGACCGTTCTGGCTCTCCAGGTCAAGGTTGAATCGCCGCATAAGCGCGCAACCACGTCCCAGTGCCATCGCTGCCAGCGGTTTTCGCACGCCCAAAAGGGCTGCCGCGCCGAATTCCGGTGCGTTAAATGCGCAGGGGCCCACGCTTCGTGGACCTGCACAAAATCGCGGGACAGTCCCGCGAAATGTGTGAACTGCGCCGGCCCTCACACCGCCAATTACAAGGGGTGCCCCCGTAACCCGGACATTCTCGCGTCCCAGCGGAAAGTCTCGGGAAAAACCGCCACTAGGAAGCCGGCGCCTTCAGCAAAGGCTGCTCCTGTGGCGCCCTCGAAATCGACCGCGGTCGGCGGCAATTCTCCGACCACCCTCATGCCGCCCGCAAACAATCCGGGTCAGAAAGGGCGAAAAAGCCCCGTCAAGGCCGCTTCGGCCCCGCCCCCGCGGCCCGGCCCCTCTCCCGTCGGGCCAATTCTCGACCGGTCTGCTGCAGCGGCGCTGGCCAAATTGTACATCCCTCGGATGGACGATGAGGACAAGCGCACGCAGATCGTGTCTTTCTTGACCGCCGTAATCACCGGCATGCCCCTCGCAGGAGCCGCTTCGCAGGTGGACGCCCTTCTGCCCGCCCTCAAGTCCAGCCATAACTTTTAAGCATGCCAGTACATCCACGCGTGGTTAGATCTTTGAAGACGTGTTTTTGGAACGCGAACGGCCTGCGGAGGGCCCGCAATGAACTTGCGGATTTCGCAGCCGAACACGATTTAGATGTAATTCTGGTGAACGAGACACACCTAAGGGTTGCACATAAATCGCCCAAAATTCGGGACTACACCCTTCACAGATCTCAACTAGATCGCGCCGGTCAGGGAACGGCCATTTACGTCCGCAACTCTGTCAAACATTCGGTCGCGGCGCAGCCGCCTTTGTTAACGTTGGAGTCCACGTCGGTCATCATACACACCACACTCGGGCCGCTGATTTTGGTGGCAGTTTACTGCTCACCGAGGGCACGGCTCGTCGACACCGATCTCACAGAAATGTTCAATCTGGGAGCTTCGGTCATCTTGGCTGGCGATTTCAACGCCAAACACGGTGACTGGAATTGCCGTCGAGCGAACACGAACGGCCGCATTTTACGTCGATACGCGTCAGAGAATCCGGATGTTCACATCATGGCTCCGGACCACCCTACACATCATCACTACGCCACCGGAACGGCAGAAGTTTTAGATATCGCGATTACGAAAAACGTCCCATTCCAAATTAATGTGCATGCGATAAATTCTCTCTGTTCTGACCACAACCCCGTTTTGATGCATATCGGAACGAACGCGAACGATCCAGACTTGATTACACGCAAATTCACGGATTGGTCTCATTTCACGGAACACTTGGAGGGTCATTACGGCCCCATTCCGATAATTAGCGGCACGGGAGATTTAGACGACGCAATTTCCTTACTGGAGAGGAAACTCACAGAATCGATAAATGCATCCACGCGAATCACGACGAAACAGCACGAACACGAGCGCTTACCGCAACACATTTTAGACGCCATCCGCACTAAAAATCGCGCCAGACACAGATACCATCGCACGCGACACCCGGATGATCGGCGTGAGTTCAACCGTCTCCAAGACGGAGTGCGATACTCGATTCTCGATTTTCGAAATGTCGAGTGGGAGCGCAAGCTCCAGTCCTTGTCCACCGAGGATAATTCCGTTTGGAGGATGTCGAAGGTGCTGCGCAACGACCGAATGCCGATACCGCCGATTCACGGCGAGCGGGGTCTCGTTTTCACCGACGAGGAGAAGGCTGAAGCTTTTGCGGACAGTTTGGAGTTGCAATGCAGACCGAACTGGGCGCGGGCCGATCCTGACCATGTCGAGGAGATCGAGGACTCGGTCGCCGACGAATTGGACACCGTCGACCCGACTGTGATTCGCCCTGTCTCTATCCAAGAGATAAAGGCGATAATCAAGTCTTTGAAAGCACGTAAGGCCCCCGGACCAGACCAAATTCCCGTCGTCGCTCTCAAAAACTTGCCAGACAAGATCGTCACGGCTCTTGCTGGCATTTTCAACGCGATTCTCCGGTACCGTCATTTCCCACCCCGGTGGAAATGCGCCACCGTAATTTTCATTCCCAAGCCAGGCAAGGATCACAAGTTTCCGTCAAATCATCGTCCGATTAGCCTCCTTTCCACCGTAGGGAAGGTGGCAGAACGGTTGATCAACCACCGCCTTTCCGATATCGCATCCGGGCTCAACATCGTCCCGGAGGAGCAGTTCGGCTTTCGCCCAAAACACTCCACCGTCGACCAGTTACTCCGCGTGGGGGAATACGCCTCTGAGGGGCTTAACTGGAGACAGGTCACGGGGGCGATCTTCTTGGACGTGTCGAAGGCTTTCGATACCGTCTGGCATGAGGGGCTTCTCTGTAAGCTCCTCAGATCAGGGGTACCGGTCGCCATGGTGCAGCTGATAAGATCGTTCCTGTCCGCGCGCTCCTTCAGAGCGTAAATTCGCGACGCGTTCTCGACCGAGCGGCTCATCGAGGCCGGGGTCCCGCAAGGATCAGCCCTTTCTCCGCTTTTGTACAATCTTTTCACCGCGGACATTCCCAAACTGGCGAGTATTGAACTCGCCATTTACGCCGACGACACCGCCATTCTTACCCGTTCATTTCAACCTCACCGTGCCACCTCGCGACTTCAGGAGGCCATCGATCTTTTGGAGACGTGGTTACGTCTCTGGAGGATCGACGTAAATCCCGAGAAAAGTCAAGCTCTTTTGATAACCCGCCGTCGGGTCCAACCCGTCGGTCATGTCACCATGTTCGGCCAGGATATCCCCTGGGCGGACGAAGTCAAATACCTCGGTGTCAAAATTGACAAACGTCTAAATTTTTTGAAGCACGTCGATTACACCCTCTCGTAAGCGAAACGCGTTTCCGGGTCTCTCGCTTCGCTGACTTGTGGCAGGAGCAAGCTGTCAATTAAAAACAAGCTTCTCCTGTACAAGACAGTCTTGAGACCCACTCTGACTTACGCCTCGCCTGTTTGGGGTCATGTGTCCAACTCACAACTTCACAGGCTGCAGGTGTTTCAGAACAAGTTCCTCCGATCCGCGTTCAATGCCCCCTGGTTTGTTCGCAACACTCAGTTGCACCGCGAAGCGGAACTTCCGCTAATCAAAGACTTCCTACGCGATTCCGCCGTGAAAACTTTTGGCAAAGCCGAGGTACATCCCAACCGTCTGGTCCGGGACGCCGTCGATTACGATGAACGCGGTCATCACCGCGTGAAGCGTGCAAAAATGGCCCTCTTATGACCGTGATGTACTCAGTCATGCTGTTCGTAACAGTTTCTCTCCCGGCATCTTTTGTATGTTCCAGGTCCCCAGACCATCTTCCAGCAGACGTGGCCGCCTCCATCATCGTCGGTAAGCCCCTTTTTGATTACTTATTATTCGTTCTCCCGAACCTTTCCCGATCCAACGCTAAACCCACGTCCCCCCCGTGTTTATATGTACCCTCCAATGAGATGACACACAGTTCTTCGCAAAGCGGTGCCGTCTGCGTGTCTCTCAGGAATACATTAAATATGGTTTCTGTAACTTTTCTTACACTTACGTACTAAATACGTCTGTGTACTGTTCAGATGAAGGGAATTGACGGTCTCGGACCGGTTACCCACCAAAACCAAACAACGTTTAGCGTTAACAGTCGATAGGAATCTTTAGTAAAAGGTGGAGGCTCTTGAGAGTCGCTGGAAATCTTTAGTAAAAGGCGGAGGCTCGTGAGAGTCGCTGGAAATCTTTAGTAAAAGGCGGAGGCTCTTAAAAGTGGCTGGAAATCTTTAGTAAAAGGCGGAGGCTCTTGAGAGTCGCTGGAAATCTTTGGTGAAAGGCGGAGGCTCTTGAAAATCGCTGGAAATCTTGAGTAGAAGGCGGAGGCGCTTGAGTGTTGCTGGAAATCTTCAGTAAAAGCCGGTGGCTTTTGAGAGTCTTCAGTGAATCGGCGGAAATCGTTTATAGCGATAATTGTCGACAGGAAATCTTTAGTAGAAATCAATAAAATCATTTGTAAATTCCTATCTTAATCTGTACCCCTTTCGGGAAACGGGGATTATGTCTTTATGTTGCAGGTTGATCTTTGGTGCTGTACAAAAATAAAAAGGACAGTCAGCGTCGCTGACGGTGATGTCGGAGGGCCTCAATGTTTCTAGAAATCCTGTTCAATAAATCGGCAGAATCATCAACCAAATTGACCACTTTACAGCGGAAAACACATCTCCGTACCAACTCCTTAAAACATTATCCTCGTTCGGATAGTTCTACAGCGGCACATTTCGACAAAATTGGTGGTCGGAAAACCGAAATCTGCTCCTCTCGTTATCTCATTTATTCATTATTATTGTTGTTCTTTATATTATTATTATTATTATTATTAACGTTAATAGAAATATTATTGCTGCTATTATTATCATTATTATTATTATTATTATTATTTGACTTGACTCATTTTTGAAGACGACCGTGTAGTTATTACGAGAGTTATTACGTATATATAATTGGGTAGGTTGTGATGCAAGAAGGAATAAATTTTGTTTAGTATTAAAGTCGGCGCGACACGCGGCACAACTAGTCCACGAAGTACCTCAAATCCTAAAAATCGCAATAAAATACAATGATGACAATAATAATATCCATTGCTTTCACTCATCAAAACACCAGACTCGGTGTTGAATGGCTTTCTTTAGTGGACCGCGATAATTGACGACAGGAAATCTTTGATAATGATCAATAAAATCATTTGTTAATTCTCATCTTAATCTCGACCCGTTGGACGATCGGGTGAACAGGTGAATGTTTGGTGCTGAACAGGAATAAAAAGGACCGTTAGTGTTGCTGACAAGGATATGGAGTCCCTCAAGGTGAGTTCCGATGAATTCGGTCCAATAAATCGGGAAAATTATTAGTAAAAGGCGGAGGCCTCTTGAAAGCCGCTGGAAATCTTTAGTAAAAGGCGGAGGCTCCTGAGAGTTGCTGGAAATCTTTAGTAGAAGGCGGAGGCTTTCGAGTGTTGTGATTCATTCGAGTCGCGGTGCTCGATCTGTTACGATCGTTTTTTCGCAACAGAAAATCAACCGGTCGACCTAGTATTGTGCCGCCATGTCCACCATGGACCCGCGCGAGCGTGAGCTCGAGTTTCTTCGCGGTCGGGTTTTGGAACTCGAGCGCCAAGTGCTCCAGTTGATGGAGGTCCGAGGCCGAGGATTGGATCCTCCCGTGGCCGAGGAGACCTCCAACTCCGCGGAGGAGGACTCCATGTCCTCCTCCGACTCCGATTCCGAAGAGGAAGAATCGGGCCGATCGGCCGTATCCCGGTCGCAGAGCCCGATGCAGGTAACGGAGGGCGTGGCGAGCAACGGGCCCGCCCCGTCCTCCGGAAAGCGTCGCTTGCCCGCTCCTGAACACCAGGAGCGGAAGAGGGCGTCGCTTTCCAAATCCCCCCAGGTGCCGGTGAAGCCTGTGAAGCCGGTCTCCACTTTCGCCGGGGTTCTCTCCGCCTTAAATCCTAAGGCCGACCCCGTCTCTCAAGTCGACCCCGTGTCGCAAGCCACCCCCGCCTCTCAGGCCACCCCCGCCTCTCAGGCCACCCCCGCCCCTCAGGCCACCCCCGCTTCACCCCGCGTTCCCCCGATCGTCATCCACGATTCTAAATTGTGGCCGACCGTGCTGGAGCGCATTCGTGCACTTGGACTTATTGTCAAGTCCAAGCACACCAGCCAGGACATTCGCGTCCTCCCCGCCACCCCGATGGACTTTCGCGTCCTCACGAGGGAATTGGAACGTCTGAAGGTCCAATTCCACTCGTTCTCTCTCCCCGAAGAGAAAACCCTCCGCGTGGTCATCCGCGGAATCCCTGCGGGCATCGACCCCGAAACCGTCCTCGCTGACCTAGTCGAACGCGACATTCCCGCGATCAAGGTCACGCGAATGAAGTCCGTCCACGGGAAAAAAGAGCTCCCACTCGTCTTCGTGGAGCTCCCCCAAACTTACACCGCGATTTTCGACCTCGAGACCGTTCTGGCTCTCCAGGTCAAGGTTGAATCGCCGCATAAGCGCGCAACCACGTCCCAGTGCCATCGCTGCCAGCGGTTTTCGCACGCCCAAAAGGGCTGCCGCGCCGAATTCCGGTGCGTTAAATGCGCAGGGGCCCACGCTTCGTGGACCTGCACAAAATCGCGGGACAGTCCCGCGAAATGTGTGAACTGCGCCGGCCCTCACACCGCCAATTACAAGGGGTGCCCCCGTAACCCGGACATTCTCGCGTCCCAGCGAAAAGTCTCGGGAAAAACCGCCACTAGAAAGCCGGCGCCTTCAGCAAAGGCTGCTCCTGTGGCGCCCTCGAAATCGACCGCGGTCGGCGGCAATTCTCCGACCACCCTCATGCCGCCCGCAAACAATCCGGGTCAGAAAGGGCGAAAAAGCCCTCTTAAGCCCGCTTCGGCCCCGCTCCCGCGGCCCAGCCCCTCTCCCGTCGGGCCGAATCTCGACCGGTCTGCTGCAGCTGCGCTGGCCACTAGGGGTGGGCGATATTAGTGAATGAGTATCAAAGTTTAATAACCAAACCATATCAATATTTATCGATATATCAAAATTTGATAATTATCAAAGTATCAAAATATCGAAATATCAAAATATCATATTATCAAATTATCAAAATATCAAATTATCAAAACACCGAAATATCAAAAAATTAAAATATCAAAATGTCAAAATATCAGAATATCAAAATATCAAAATATCCAGAAAACGATAAGTATAGTGATGGTACTCCAGTTCAGTTCCCAATACCTATACATAATTTCATTCTGAGAACGTTGGTAAGTGATTAAGTACCACTGACAACTACCGCGAGTACCGACCAACATAAATTGTTAGTTCTCTACGTCTCCTGTCGTAAAAAGATCGCCAATTTAATATTGGGATAATTATCATGAATGACATCATTTTCGAAAAATTTTGATCATTATTTGATATTTTGATAATTATCATGATTTGATATTTCGATAATTATCATGATTTGATATTTTGATAATTATCAAAAAATGATATATCAATATTTTTTTAATCCCATATCATATCATGATATATTGATACTTTAATATTTTTATTGATATATCAATATTTTTGCGCACCCCTACTGGCCACATTGTACATCCCTCAGATGGGCGATGAGGTCAAGCGCACGCAGCTCGTGTCTTTTTTGACCGCCTTAATCACCGGCATGCCCCTCGCAGGAGCCGCTTCGCAGGTGGACGCCCTTCTGCCCGCCCTCAAGTCCAGCCATAACTTCTAAGCATGCCAGTACATCCACGCGTGGTTAGATCTTTGGGGACGTGTTTTTGGAACGCGAACGGCCTGCGGAGGGCCCGCAATGAACTTGCGGATTTCGCAGCCGAACACGATTTAGATGTAATTCTGGTGAACGAGACACACCTAAGAGTTGCACATAAATCGCCCAAAATTCGGGACTACACCCTTCACAGATCTCAACTAGATCGCGCCGGTCAGGGAACGGCCATTTACGTCCGCAACTCTGTCAAACATTCGGTCGCGGCGCAGCCGCCTTTGTTAACGTTGGAGTCCACGTCGGTCATCATACACACCACACTCGGGCCGCTGATTTTGGTGGCAGTTTACTGCTCACCGAGGGCACGGCTCGTCGACACCGATCTCACAGAAATGTTCAATCTGGGAGCTTCGGTCATCTTGGCTGGCGATTTCAACGCCAAACACGGTGACTGGAACTGCCGTCGAGCGAACACGAACGGCCGCATTTTACGTCGATACGCGTCAGAAAATCCGGATGTCCACATCATGGCTCCGGATCACCCTACACATCATCACTACGCCACCGGAACGGCAGAAGTTTTAGATATCGCGATTACGAAAAACGTCCCATTCCAAATTAATGTGCATGCGATAAATTCTCTCTGTTCTGACCACAACCCCGTTTTGATGCATATCGGTACGGACGCGAACGATCCAGACTTGATTACACGCAAATTCACGGATTGGTCTCATTTCACGGAACACTTGGAGGGTCATTACGGCCCCATTCCGATAATCAGCGGCAAGGGAGATTTAGACGACGCAATTTCCTTACTGGAGAGGAAACTCACAGAATCGATAAATGCATCCACGCGAATCACGACGAAACAGCACGAACACGAGCGCTTACCGCAACACATTTTAGACGCCATCCGCACTAAAAATCGCGCCAGACACAGATACCATCGCACGCGACACCCGGATGATCGGCGTGAGTTCAACCGTCTCCAAGACGGAGTGCGATACTCGATTCTCGATTTTCGAAATGTCGAGTGGGAGCGCAAGTTCCAGTCCTTGTCCACCGAGGATAATTCCGTCTGGAGGATGTCGAAGGTGCTGCGCAACGACCGAATGCCGATACCGCCGATTCACGGCGAGCGGGGTCTCGTTTTCACCGACGAGGAGAAGGCTGAAGCTTTTGCGGACAGTTTGGAGTTGCAGTGCAGACCGAACTGGGCGCGGGCCGATCCTGACCATGTCGAGGAGATCGAGGACTCGGTCGCCGACGAATTGGACACCGACGACCCGACTGTGATTCGCCCTGTCTCTATCCAAGAGATAAAGGCGATAATCAAGTCTTTGAAAGCACGTAAGGCCCCCGGACCAGACCAAATTCCCGTCGTCGCTCTCAAAAACTTGCCAGACAAGATCGTCACGGCTCTTGCTGGCATTTTCAACGCGATTCTCCGGTACCGTCATTTCCCACCCCGGTGGAAATGCGCCACCGTAATTTTCATTCCCAAGCCAGGCAAGGATCACAAGTTTCCGTCAAATCATCGTCCGATTAGCCTCCTTTCCACCGTAGGGAAGGTGGCAGAACGGTTGATCAACCACCGCCTTTCCGATATCGCATCCGGGCTCAACATCGTCCCGGAGGAGCAGTTCGGCTTTCGCCCAAAACACTCCACCGTCGACCAGTTACTCCGCGTGGGGGAATACGCCTCTGTGGGGCTTAACTGGAGACAGGTCACGGGGGCGATCTTCTTGGACGTGTCGAAGGCTTTCGATACCGTCTGGCATGAGGGGCTTCTCTGTAAGCTCCTCAGATCAGGGGTACCGGTCGCCATGGTGCAGCTGATAAGATCGTTCCTGTCCGCGCGCTCCTTCAGAGCGAAAATTCGCGACGCGTTCTCGACCGAGCGGCTCATCGAGGCCGGGGTCCCGCAAGGATCAGCCCTTTCTCCGCTTTTGTACAATCTTTTTACCGCGGACATTCCCAAACTGGCGAGTACTGAACTCGCCATCTACGCCGACGACACCGCCATTCTTACCCGTTCATTTCAACCTCACCGTGCCACCTCGCGACTTCAGGAGGCCGTCGATCTTTTGGAGACGTGGTTACGTCTCTGGAGGATCGACGTAAATCCCGAGAAAAGTCAAGCTCTTTTGATAACCCGCCATCGGGTCCAACCCGTCGGTCATGTCACCATGTTCGGCCAGGATATCCCCTGGGCGGACGAAGTCAAATACCTCGGTGTCAAAATTGACAAACGTCTAAATTTTTTGAAGCACGTCGATTACACCCTCTCGAAAGCGAAACGCGTTTCCGGGTCTCTCGCTTCACTGACTTGTGGCAGGAGCAAGCTGTCAATTAAAAACAAGCTTCTCCTGTACAAGACAGTCTTGAGACCCACTCTGACTTACGCCTCGCCTGTTTGGGGTCATGTGTCCAACTCACAACTTCACAGGCTGCAGGTGTTTCAGAACAAGTTCCTCCGATCCGCGTTCAATGCCCCGTGGTTTGTTCGCAACACTCAGTTGCACCGCGAAGCGGAACTCCCGCTCATCAAAGAATTCCTACGCGATTCCGCCGTGAAAACTTTTGGCAAAGCCGAGGTACATCCCAACCGTCTGGTCCGGGACGCCGTCGATTACGATGAACGCGGTCATCACCGCGTGAAGCGTGCAAAAATGGCCCTCTTATGACCGTGATGTACTCAGTCATGCTGTTCGTAACAGTTTCTCTCCCGGCATCTTTTGTATGTTCCAGGTCCCCAGACCATCTCCCAGCAGACGTGGCCGCCTCCATCATCGTCGGTAAGCCCCTTTTTGATTACTTATTATTCGTTCTCCCGAACCTTTCCCGATCCAACGCTAAACCCACGTCCCCCCCGTGTTTATATGTACCCTCCAATGAGATGACTCACAGTTCTTCGCAAAGCGGTGCCGTCTGTGTGTCTCTCAGGAAAACATTAAATATGTTTCTGTAACTTTTCTTACACTTACGTACTAAATACGTCTGTGTACTGTTCAGATGAAGGGAATTGACGGTCTCGGACCGGTTACCCACCAAAACCAAACAACGTTTAGCGTTTAGCGTCGAGTGTTGTTGGAAATCTTTGGTAAATGGCGGAGGCTCTTGAAAGTCGATGGAAATCTTCAGTAAAAGGCAGAGTGTATTTAGAGACGCTGGAATTCTTCAGTAAAAGGCGGAGGCTCTTGACAGTCGATGGAAATCTTTAGTAAAAGGTGGAAGCTCTTGAGAGTCGCTGGAAATCTTTAGTATAAGGCGGAGTCTCTCGAGGATCGCTGTATTTCTTTAGTAAAAGGCGGAGGCTCTTAACAGTCGATAGGAATCTTTAGTAAAAGGTGGAGGCTCTTGAGAGTCGCTGGAAATCTTTAGTAAAAGGCGGAGGCTCTTAAAAGTCGCTGGAAATCTTTAGTTAAAGGCGGAGGCTCTTGAGAGTCGCTGGAAATCTTTAGTAAAAGGCGGAGGCTCTTGAGAGTCGCTGGAAATCTTTAGTAAAAGGCGGAGGCTCTTAAAAGTCGCTGGAAATCTTTAGTAAAAGGCGGAGGCTCTTGAAAGTCGCTGGAAATCTTTGGTAAACGGCGGAGGCTATTGAGAGTCGCTGGAAATCTTTAGTAAAAAGCGGAGGCTCTTGAGAGTCGCAGGAAATCTTTCGTAAAAGGCGGAGGCTCTCGAAAGTCGCTGGAAATCTTTAGTAGAAATCAATAAAATCATTTGTAAATTCCGATCCTAATCTCTACCCGTTCGGGGAACGGGGATTATGTCTTTATGTTTCAGGTGAAGATTTGGTGCTGGACAAAATTATAGAGGACTGTCAGCGTGGCTGACGGGGGTGGTGGAGGGCCTCTAGGTAACTTTCCATTAATTCTATTTTATAAAATAGGAAAAGTATTAGTAAAAGGCCGAGGCTCCTAAGAGTCGCTGGAAATCTTTAATAAAGGGCGGAGGCTTTAGAGAGTCGCTGGAAATATTTAGTAGAAGCTTAGGGAAACTTCAGTGAATCGGCGGAAATCGTATATAGCGATAACTGTCGACAGGAAATCTTTAGTAGAAATCAATAAGAGCATTTGTAAATTCCTATCTTAATCTGTACCTCTTTCAGGAAACGGGGATTATGTCTTTATGTTGCAGGTTGATCTTTGGTGCTGTACAAAAATAAAAAGGACAGTCAGCGTTGCTGACGGTCATGTCGGAGGGCCTCAATGTTCCTAGAAATCCTGTTCAATAAATCGGCAGAATCATCAACCAAATTGACCACTTTACAGCGGAAAACACATCTCCGTACCAACTCCTTAAAACATTATCCTCGTTCGGATAGTTCTACAGCGGCACATTTCGACAAAATTGGTGGTCGGAAAACCGAAATCTGCTCCTCTCGTTATCTCATTTATTCATTATTATTGTTGTTCTTTATATTATTATTATTATTATTATTATTAACGTTAATAAAAATATTATTGCTGCTATTATTATCATTATTATTATTATTATTATTATTTGACTTGACTCATTTTTGAAGACGACCGTGTAGCTATTACGAGAGTTATTACGTATATATAATATATAATTGGGTAGGTTGTGATGCAAGAAGGAATAAATTTTGTTTAGTATTAAAGTCGGCGCGACACGCGGCACAACTAGTCCCCGAAGTACCTCAAATCCTAAAAATCGCAATAAAATATAATGATGACAATAATAATATCCATTGCTTTCACTCATCAAAACACCAGACTCGGTGTTGAATGGCTTTCTTTAGTGGACCGCAATAATTGACGACAGGAAATCTTTGATAATGATCAATAAAATCATTTGTTAATTCCTATCTTAATCTCGACCCGTTGGACTATCGGGTGAACAGGTGAATGTTTGGTGCTGAACAGGAATAATAAGGACCGTTAGTGTTGCTGACAAGGATATGGAGTTCCTCAAGGTGAGTTCCTATGAATTCAGTCCAATAAATCGGGAAAATTATTAGTAAAAGGCGGGGGCCTCTTGAAAGCCGCTGAAAATCTTTAGTGAAAGGCGGAGGCTCCTGAGAGTTGCTGGAAATCTTTAGTAAAAGGCGAAGGTTCTTGAAAGTCGATGGAAATCTTTAGTAAAAGGCGAATGCTCTTGAAAGTCGCTTGAAATTTTTAGTAAAAGGCGGGGGCTCTTGAGTGTCGCTGGAAATTTTTAGTAAAAGCTTAGGGAAATTTTAGTCATTCGGCGGAAATCGTTTGTTCAATAACATTCTCCAGTAAATCGTGATAATTGTCGACAGGAAATCTTTAGTAGAAATCGATAAAATCATTTATAAATTCCTATTTCAATCTGTACCCGTTCGGGGAACGGGGATTATGTTTTTATGTTGTAGGTGAAGAATTTGTGCTGGACAAAATAATAGAGGACCGTCATCGTGGCTGACGGGGGTGGTGGAGGACCTCTGGGTAAGTTACCATTAATTCTATTTGATAGAATAGGAAAAGTTTTAGTAAAAGGCGGAAGCTCTGCATAGCCGCTGGAAATCTTTGGTGAAAGGCGGAAGCTCTTGGAAGTCGATGGAATTCTTTAGTAAAAGGCGGAAGCTGTTGAGAGTCGCTGGAAATCTTTAGTAAAAAGCGGAGTCTCTTGAGAGTTGCTGGATTTCTTTAGTAAAAGGCGAAGTGTATTTAGAGTCGCTGGAAATCTTTAGTAAAAGGCGGAGGCTCTTGAGAGTCGCTGGAAATCTTTAGTAAAAGGCGGCGGCTCTTGAGAGTCTCTGGAAATCTTAAGTAAAAGGCGAAGGCTCTTGAAAGTCGATGGAAATCTTTAGTAAAAGGCGGAGGCTCTTGAGAGTCGCTGAAAATCTTTAGTAAAAGGCGGAGGCTCTTGAGAGTCGCTGGAAATCTTTAGTAACAGGCGAAGGTTCTTGAAAGTCGATGGAAATCTTTAGTAAAAGGCGATTGCTCTTGAAAGTCGCTTGAAATTTTTAGTAAAAGGCGGAGGCTCTTGAGTGTCGCTGGAAATTTTTAGTAAAAGCTTAGGGAAACTTTAGTGATTCGGCGGAAATCGTTTGTTCAATAACATTCTTCAGTAAATCGCGATAATTGTCGACAGGAAATCTTTAGTAGAAATCGATAAAATCATTTATAAATTCCTATTTCAATCTGTACCCGTTCGGGGAACGGGGATTATGTCTTTATGTTGTAGGTGAAGATTTTGTGCTGGACAAAATAATAGAGGACCGTCAGCGTGGCTGACGGGGGTGGTGGAGGGCCTCTGGGTGAGTTACCATTAATTATATTTGATCAAATAGGAAAAGTTTTAGTAAAAGGCGGAAGCTCTGCATAGCCGCTGGAAATCTTTGGTGAAAGGCAGAAGCTCTTGGAAGTCGATGGAATTCTTCAGTAAAAGGCGGAGGCTCTTGAGAGTCACTGGAAATCTTTAGTAAAAAGCGGAGGCTCTTCAGAGTCGCTGGAAATCTTTAGTAAAAGGCGGAGTGTATTTACAGTCGCTGGAAATATTGGTTAAAAGGCGGAGACTTTCGAGAGTCTATGGAAATCTTTAGTAAAAGGCGGAGGCTCTTGA
The DNA here is from genome assembly GCA_949788335.1 of Salpingus planirostris. Classification (NCBI taxonomy): domain Eukaryota; kingdom Metazoa; phylum Arthropoda; class Insecta; order Coleoptera; family Salpingidae; genus Salpingus; species Salpingus planirostris. The sequence continues at coordinate 3,495,104 of OX460917.1, read as the reverse complement.
GTGTCGCTGGAAATCTTTAGTAAAAGCTTAGGGAAACTTTAGTGAATCGGCGGAAATCGTTTGTTTAATAGCATTCTCTAGTAAATCGCGATAATTGTCGACAGGAAATCTTTAGTACAAGTCAATAAAATCATTTGTAAATTCCTATTTTAATCTGTACCCGTTCGGGGAACGGGGATTATGTCTTTATGTTGTAGGTGAAGATTTTGTGCTGGACAAAATAATAGAGGACCGTCAGCATGGCTGACGGGGGTGGTGGAGGGCCTCTAGGTAAGTTTCCAATAATTCTATTTTATAAAATAGGAAAAGTTTTGGTAAAAGGCGGAAGCTCTTTAGAGTTGCTGGAAATCTTTAGTTGAAGGCGGAGGCTCTTGAGAGTCGCTGGAAATCTTTAGTAAAAGGCGGAGGCTCTTGAGAGTCGCTGGAAATCTTTAGTAAAAAGCGGAGGCTCTTCAGAGTCGCTGGATTTCTTTAGTAATAGGCGGAGTGTATTGAGAGTCGCTGGATTTCTTTAGTAAAATACGGAGTGTATTTAGAGTCGCTGGAAATCTTTGTTAAAAGGCGGAGGCTTTCGAGAGTCTATGGAAATCTTTAGTAAACGGCGGAGGCTCTTGAGAGTCGCTGAAAATCTTTAGTAAAAGGCGGAGGCTCTTGAGAGTCGCTGGAAATCTTTAGTAAAAGGCGGAGGCTCTTGAGTGTCGCTGGAAATTTTTAGTAAAAGCTTAGGGAAACTTTAGTGTTTCGGCGGAAATCGTTTGTTCAATAACATTCTTTAGTAAATCGCGATAATTGTCGACAGGAAATCTTTAGTAGGAATCGATAAAAGCATTTATAAATTCCTATTTTAATCTGTACCCGTTCGGGGAACGGGGATTATGTCTTTATGTTGTAGGTGAAGATTTTGTGCTGGACAAAATACTAGAGGACCGTCAGCGTGGCTGACGGGGGTGGTGGAGGGCCTCTGGGTAAGTTACCAATAATTCTTTTTGATAAAATAGGAAAAGTTGTAGTAAAAGGCGAAAGCTCTGCATAGCCGCTGGAAATCTTTGGTGAAATGCGGAAGCTCTTGGAAGTCGATGGAATTCTTTAGTAAAAGGCGGAGGCTCTTGAGAGTCGCTGGAAATCTTTAGTAAAAGGCGGAGGCTCTTGAGAGTCGCTGGATTTCTTTAGTAAAAGGCGGAGGCTCTTTAGAGTCTCTGGAAATCTTTAGTAAAAGGCGGAGGCTCTTGAGAGTCGCTGAAAATCTTTAGTAAAAGGCGGCGGCTCTTGAGAGTCGCTGGAAATCTTTAGTAAGAGGCGGAGGCTCTTGAGTGTCGCAGGAAATCTTTAGTAAAAGGCGGAGGCTCTTGAGACTCGCTGAAAATCTTTAGTAAAAGGCGGAGGCTCTTGAGTGTCGCTGGAAATCTTTAGTAAAAGCTTAGGGAAACTTTAGTGAATCGGCGGAAATCGTTTGTTCAATGGCATTCTTTAGTAAATCGCGATAATTGTCGACAGGAAATCTTTAGTAGAAATCGATAAAATCATTTATAAATTCCTATTTCAATCTGTACCCGTTCGGGGAACGGGGATTATGTTTTTATGTTGTAGGTGAAGATTTTGTGCTGGACAAAATAATAGAGGACCGTCAGCGTGGCTGACGGGGGTGGTGGAGGGCCTCTGGGTAAGTTACCATTAATTCTATTTGATAAAATAGGAAAAGTTTTAGTAAAAGGCGGAAGCTCTGCATAGCCGCTGGAAATCTTTGGTGAAAGGCGGAAGCTCTTGGAAGTCGATGGAATTCTTTAGTAAAAGGCGGAGGCTCTTGAGAGTCGCTGGAAATCTTTAGTAAAAAGCGGAGGCTCTTCAGAGTCGCTGGATTTCTTTAGTAAAAGGCGGAGTGTATGGAGAGTCGCTGTATTTTTTTAGTAAAAGGCGGAGTGTATTTAGAGTCGCTGGAAATCTTTGTTAAAAGGCGGAGGCTTTCGAGAGTCTATGGAAATCTTTAGTAAAAGGCGGAGGCTCTTGAGAGTCGCTGGAAATCTTTGGTGAAATGCGGAAGCTCTTGGAAGTCGATGGAATTCTTTAGTAAAAGGCGGAGGCTCTTGAGAGTCGCTGGAAATCTTTAGTAAAAGGCGGAGGCTCTTGAGAGTCGCTGGATTTCTTTAGTAAAAGGCGGAGGCTCTTTAGAGTCTCTGGAAATCTTTAGTAAAAGGCGGAGGCTCTTGAGAGTCGCTGAAAATCTTTAGTAAAAGGCGGAGGCTCTTGAGTGTCGCAGGAAATCTTTAGTAAAAGGCGGAGGCTCTTGAGAGTCGCTGAAAATCTTTAGTAAAAGGCGGAGGCTCTTGAGAGTCGCTGGAAATCTTTAGTAAAAGGCGGAGGTTCTTGAGAGTCGCTGGATTTCTTTAGTATAAGGCGGAGTGTATTTAGAGTCGCTGGAAATCTTTGTTAAAAAGCGGAGGCTTTCGAGAGTCTATGGAAATCTTTAGTAAAAGGCGGTGGCTCTTGAGTGTCGCTGGAAATCTTTAGTAAAAGCTTAGGGAAACTTTAGTGAATCGGCGGAAATCGTTTGTTTAATAGCATTCTTTAGTAAATCGCGATAATTGTCGACAGGAAATCTTTAGTACAAGTCAATAAAATCATTTGTAAATTCCTATTTTAATCTGTACCCGTTCGGGGAACGGGGATTATGTCTTTATGTTGTAGGTGAAGATTTTGTGCTGGACAAAATAATAGAGGACCGTCAGCGTGGCTGACGGGGGTGGTGGAGGGCCTCTAGGTAAGTTTCCAATAATTCTATTTTATAGAATAGGAAAAGTTTTGGTAAAAGGCGGAAGCTCTTGAGAGTTGCTGGAAATCTTTAGTTGAAGGCGGAGGCTCTTGAAAGTCGCTGGAAATCTTTAGTAAAAGGCGGAGGCTCTTGAGAGTCGCTGGAAATCTTTAGTAAAAAGCGGAGGCTTTTCAGAGTCGCTGGATTTCTTTAGTAAAAGGCGGAGTGTATTGAGAGTCGCTGGATTTCTTTAGTAAAATACGGAGTGTATTTAGAGTCGCTGGAAATCTTTGTTAAAAGGCGGAGGCTTTCGAGAGTCTATGGAAATCTTTAGTAAACGGCGGAGGCTCTTGAGAGTCGCTGAAAATCTTTAGTAAAAGGCGGAGGCTCTTGAGAGTCGCTGGAAATCTTTAGTAAAAGGCGGAGGCTCTTGAGTGTCGCTGGAAATTTTTAGTAAAAGCTTAGGGAAACTTTAGTGTTTCGGCGGAAATCGTTTGTTCAATAACATTCTTTAGTAAATCGCGATAATTGTCGACAGGAAATCTTTAGTAGAAATCGATAAAAGCATTTATAAATTCCTATTTTAATCTGTACCCGTTCGGGGAACGGGGATTATGTCTTTATGTTGTAGGTGAAGATTTTGTGCTGGACAAAATAATAGAGGACCGTCAGCGTGGCTGACGGGGGTGGTGGAGGGCCTCTGGGTAAGTTACCAATAATTCTTTTTGATAAAATAGGAAAAGTTGTAGTAAAAGTCGAAAGCTCCCCTAGTAGCACCAAATATGGTTTAAATATTGATTTAACATTGATCTTAGATTCATATGTTGAAAAACTAATAATACCTAAGATCGATATTCCAAAAATATTCTGTTTAAAATATATAAATATCAACTTAAAGTCAACATTTCATAAATATTGAACTTTTGTTGACACTAAATCTTGAAACAAAATATTGCCTAAATATAACATAAATGTTGAAAGTTGCATATTGTGGAGATAAATGTCTAAAGAACATACATCACTTCGCCAAGATTTATTTAATATTGATTTAAAATGGCAAAATATATGTTACAACTGGAATATTGAAGAGATATTTCTGAAACCATATGAATAAAAAAATTATCCGGAAACGTATATTCAACATTCAAGTAAGTTCGTCATTGATATATTGAATTTGAAATATTTTTAAAATATACATCTTCTGACATTTTAATTAGCTCATTTTAAAGTATCATTATTAGTATTATTATTATCACTATTAAATCATGACAAAGTGCCATCAATTGGAAAACGTAAATGATTTATGGAATATTTGAAAAATGTGTTTAATTAATATAGAGACAAAACAAACAGTAGATGGCGCTATAGTTATATGTCGCTGACGTTGTATGCTTTCATTGCTTTAAAGGCGTGCTTTTAAAAAAATTAAAATATGTCACCGAAACGGGTGGTCAATAGGCCATAATGATTCTGGAAACATCTACCAAAGGTCCAAAACTATTGGGTCGTTGTGCACTGGTTGTGTGAGACATTATGCAAAAGTGGACCTATAAACGATGGTACCTTTTAACCGTTTATATTAATATTTTATATCAATATTGAATAAATATATGTTCAGAAATATATCAATTCAAATGCTATTAAGATATTATACTATAATATTCTTAAAATGTTATGACGACAATATTTAAGAAATGTTCGTTTACGTTGAAAAATAAAGTTGCCAGTATATGGTATCACTCTATATGATATGTCGTTTCATCGTATGGATAAGTTACATTCAAAATGTTTAACAAACGTTTGTGTGCTACTAGGGTCTGCATAGCCGCTGGAAATCTTTGGTGAAATGCGGAAGCTCTTGGAAGTCAATGGAATTCTTTAGTAAAAGGCGAAGGCTCTTTAGAGTCTCTGGAAATCTTTAGTAAAATGCGGAGGCTCTTGAGAGTCGCTGAAAATCTTTAGTAAAAGGCGGCGGCTCTTGATGAGAGTCGCTGGAAATCTTTAGTAAAAGGCGGAGGCTCTTGAGTGTCGCAGGAAATCTTTATTAAAAGGCGGAGGCTCTTGAGAGTCGCTGAAAATCTTTAGTAAAAGGCGGAGGCTCTTGAGAGTCGCTGGAAATCTTTAGTAAAAGGCGGAGGCTCTTGAGAGTCGCTGGATTTCTTTAGTAAAAGGCGGAGTGTATTTAGAGTCGCTGGAAATCTTTGTTAAAAGGCGGAGGCTTTCGAGAGTCTATGGAAATCTTTAGTAAATGGCGGAGGCTCTCGAGTGTCGCTGGAAAATTTTAGTAAAAGCTTAGGGAAACTTTAGTGAATCGGCGGAAATCGTTTGTTCAATGGCATTCTTTAGTAAATCGCGATAATTGTCGACAGGAAATCTTTAGTAGAAATCGATAAAATGATTTATAAATTCCTATTTCAATCTGTACCCGTTCGGGGAACGGGGATTATGTTTTTATGTTGTAGGTGAAGAATTTGTGCTGGACAAAATAATAGAGGACCGTCAGCGTGGCTGACGGGGGTGGTGGAGGGCCTCTGGGTAAGTTACCATTAATTTTATTTGATAAAATAGAAAAAGTTTTAGTAAAAGGCGGAAGCTCTGCATAGCCGCTGGAAATCTTTGGTGAAAGGCGGAAGCTCTTGGAAGTCGATGGAATTCTTTAGTAAAAGGCGGAAGCTGTTGAGAGTCGCCGGAAATCTTTAGTAAAAAGCGGAGGCTCTTCAGAGTCGCTGGATTTCTTTAGTAAAAGGCGGAGTGTATTGAGAGTCGCTGGAAATCTTTAGTAAAAGGCGGAGTCTCTTGAGAGTTGCTGGATTTCTTTAGTAAAAAGCGAAGTGTATTTAGAGTCGCTGGAAATCTTTAGTAAAAGGCGGCGGCTCTTGAGAGTCGCTGGAAATCTTAAGTAAAAGGCGAAGGCTCTTGAAAGTCGATGGAAATCTTTAGTAAAAGGCGGAGGCTCTTGAGAGTCGCTGAAAATCTTTAGTAAAAGGCGGAGGCTCTTGAGAGTCGCTGGATTTCTTTAGTAAAAGGCGGAGTGTATTTAGAGTCGCTGGAAATCTTTGTTAAAAGGCGGAGGCTTTCGAGAGTCTATGGAAATCTTTAGTAAACGGCGGAGGCTTTTGAGTGTCGCAGGAAATCTTTAGTAAAAGCTTAAGGAAACTTTTGGGAATCGGCGGAAATCGTTTGTTCAATAGCATTCTTCAGTAAATCGCGATAATTGTCGGCAGGAAATCTTCAGTACAAGTCAATAAAATCATTTGTAAATTCCTATCTTAATCTGTACCTGTTCGGGGAACGGGGATTATGTCTTTATGTTGTAGGTGAAGATTTTGTGCTGGACAAAATAATAGTGGACCGTCAGCGTGGCTGACGGGGGTGGTGGAGGGCCTCTAGGTAAGTTTCCAATAATTCTATTTGATAGAATAGGAAAAGTTTTGGTAAAAGGCGGAAGCTCTTGAGAGTTGATGGAAATCTTTAGTAAAAGGCGGAGGCTCTTGAGAGTCGCTGGAAAACTCTAGTAGAAGGCGAAGGCTCTTGAAAGTCGATGGAAATCTTTAGTAAAAGGCGGAGGCTCTTGAGAGTCGCTGAAAATCTGTAGTAAAAGGCGAAGGTTCTTGAAAGTCGATGGAAATCTATAGTAAAAGGCGAATGCTCTTGAAAGTCGCTTGAAATTTTTAGTAAAAGGCGGAGGCTCTGGAGTGTCGCTGGAAATTTTTAGTAAAAGATTAGGAAAACTTTAGTGATTCGGCGGAAATCGTTTGTTCAATAACATTCTTCAGTAAACCGCGATAATTGTCGACAGGAAATCTTTAGTAGAAATCGATAAAAGCATTTATAAATTCCTATTTTAATCTGTACCCGTTCGGGGAACGGGGATTATGTCTTTATGTTGTAGGTGAAGATTTTGTGCTGGACAAAATAATAGAGGACCGTCAGCGTGGCTGACGGGGGTGGTGGAGGGCCCTTGGGTAAGTTACCATTAATTCTTTTTGATGAAATAGGAAAAGTTGTAGTAAAAGGCGGAAGCTCTTGGAAGTCGCTGGAAATCTTTAGTAAAAAGCGGAGGCTCTCCAGAGTCGCAGGATTTCTTTAGTAAAAGGCGGAGTGTATTGAGAGTCGCTGGAAATCTTTAGTAAAAAGCGAAGGCTCTTGAAAGTCGATGGAAATCTTTAGTAAAAGGTGGAGGCTCTTGAGAGTCGCTGGAAATCTTTAGTAAAAGGCGGAGGCTGTTGAGAGTCGCTGGAAATCTTTAGTAGAAGGCGGCGGCTCTTGAGAGTCGCTGGAAATCTTTAGTAAAAGGCGAAGGCTCTTGAGGGTCGCTGGAAATCTTTAGTAAAAGGCGGAGGCTCTTGAGAGTTGCTGGATTTATTTAGTAAAAGGCGGTGTGTATTTAGAGTCGCTGGAAATCTTTGTTGAAAGGCGGAGGCTCTTGAGACTCTATGGAAATTCTTAGTAAAAGGCGGAGGCTCTTTAGAGCCTCTGGAAATCTTTACTAAAAGGCGGAGGCTCTTGAGAGTCGCTGAAAATCTTTAGTAAAAGGCGGAGGCTCTTGAGAGTCGCTGGAAATCTTTAGTAAAAGGCGGAGGCTCTTGAGAGTCGCTGGATTTCTTTAGTAAAAGGCGGAGGCTCTATAGAGTCTCTGGAAATCTTCAGTAAGAGGCGGAGGCTCTTGAGAGTCGCTGGAAATCTTTAGTAAAAGCTTAGGGAAACTTTAGTGAATCGGCGGAAATCGTTTGTTTAATAGCATTCTTTAGTAAATCGCGATAATTGTCGACAGGAAATCTTTAGTACAAGTCAATAAAATCATTTGTGAATTCCTATTTTAATCTGTACCCGTTCGGGGAACGGGGATTATGTCTTTATGTTGTAGGTGAAGATTTTGTGCTGGACAAAATAATAGAGGACCGTCAGCGTGGCTGACGGGGGTGGTGGAGGGCCTCTAGGTAAGTTTCCAATAATTCTATTTTATAAAATAGGAAAAGTTTTGGTGAAAGGCGGAAGCTCTTGAGAGTTGCTGGAAATCTTTAGTTGAAGGCGGAGGCTCTTGAGAGTCGCTGGAAATCTTTAGTAAAAGGCGGAGGCTCTTGAGAGTCGCTGGAAATCTTTAGTAAAAAGCGGAGGCTCTTCAGAGTCGCTGGATTTCTTTAGTAAAAGGCGGAGTGTATTGAGAGTCGCTGGATTTCTTTAGTAAAATACGGAGTGTATTTAGAGTCGCTGGAAATCTTTGTTAAAAGGCGGAGGCTTTCGAGAGTCGCTGAAAATCTTTAGTAAAAGGCGGAGGCTCTTGAGAGTCGCTGGAAATCTTTAGTAAAAGGCGGAGGCTCTTGAGTGTCGCTGGAAATTTTTAGTAAAAGCTTAGGGAAACTTCAGTGTTTCGGCGGAAATCGTTTGTTCAATAACATTCTTTAGTAAATCGCGATAATTGTCGACAGGAAATCTTTAGTAGAAATCGATAAAAGCATTTATAAATTCCTATTTTAATCTGTACCCGTTCGGGGAACGGGGATTATGTCTTTATGTTGTAGGTGAAGATTTTGTGCTGGACAAAATACTAGAGGACCGTCAGCGTGGCTGACGGGGGTGGTGGAGGGCCTCTGGGTAAGTTACCAATAATTCTTTTTGATAAAATAGGAAAAGTTGTAGTAAAAGGCGAAAGCTCTGCATAGCCGCTGGAAATCTTTGGTGAAATGCGGAAGCTCTTGGAAGTCGATGGAATTCTTTAGTAAAAGGCGGAGGCTCTTGAGAGTCGCTGGAAATCTTTAGTAAAAGGTGGAGGCTCTTGAGAGTCGCTGGATTTCTTTAGTAAAAGGCGGAGGCTCTTTAGAGTCTCTGGAAATCTTTAGTAAAAGGCGGAGGCTCTTGAGAGTCGCTGAAAATCTTTAGTAAAAGGCGGCGGCTCTTGAGAGTCGCTGGAATTCTTTAGTAAAAGGCGGAGGCTCTTGAGAGTCGCTGGAAATCTTTAGTAAAAGGCGGAGGCTCTTCAGAGTCGCTGGATTTCTTTAGTAAAAGGCGAAGTGTATTGAGAGTCGCTGGATTTCTTTAGTAGAATACGGAGTGTATTTAGAGTCGCTGGAAATCTTTGTTAAAAGGCGGAGGCTTTCGAGAGTCTATGGAAATCTTTAGTAAACGGCGGAGGCTCTTGAGAGTCGCTGGAAATCTTTAGTAAAAGGCGGAGGCTCTTGAGTGTCGCTGGAAATTTTTAGTAAAAGCTTAGGGAAACTTTAGTGTTTCGGCGGAAATCGTTTGTTCAATAACATTCTTTAGTAAATCGCGATAATTGTCGACAGGAAATCTTTAGTAGAAATCGATAAAAGCATTTATAAATTCCTATTTTAATCTGTACCCGTTCGGGGAACGGGGATTATGTCTTTATGTTGTAGGTGAAGATTTTGTGCTGGACAAAATACTAGAGGACCGTCAGCGTGGCTGACGGGGGTGGTGGAGGGCCTCTGGGTAAGTTACCAATAATTCTTTTTGATAAAATAGGAAAAGTTGTAGTAAAAGGCGAAAGCTCTGCATAACCGCTGGAAATCTTTGGTGAAATGCGGAAGCTCTTGGAAGTCGATGGAATTCTTTAGTAAAAGGCGGAGGCTCCTTAGAGTCTCTGGAAATCTTTAGTAAAAGGCGGAGGCTCTTGAGAGTCGCTGAAAATCTTTAGTAAAAGGCGGAGGCTCTTGTGAGTCGCTGGATTTCTTTAGTAAAAGGCGGAGGCTCCTTAGAGTCTCTGGAAATCTTTAGTAAAAGGCGGAGGCTCTTGAGAGTCGCTGAAAATCTTTAGTAAAAGGCGGCGGCTCTTGAGAGTCGCTGGAAATCTTTAGTAAAAGGCGGAGGCTCTTGAGTGTCGCAGGAAATCTTTAGTAAAAGGCGGAGGCTCTTGAGAGTCGCTGAAAATCTTTAGTAAAAGGCGGAGGCTCTTGAGAGTCGCTGGAAATCTTTAGTAAAAGGCGGAGGCTCTTGAGAGTCGCTGGATTTCTTTAGTAAAAGGCGGAGTGTATTTAGAGTCGCTGGAAATCTTTGTTAAAAGGCGGAGGCTTTCGAGAGTCTATTGAAATCTTTAGTAAAAGGCGGTGGCTCTTGAGTGTCGCTGGAAATCTTTAGTAAAAGCTTAGGGAAACTTTAGTGAATCGGCGGAAATCGTTTGTTCAATGGCATTCTTTAGTAAATCGCGATAATTGTCGACAGGAAATCTTTAGTAGAAATCGATAAAATCATTTATAAATTCCTATTTCAATCTGTACCCGTTCGGGGAACGGGGATTATGTTTTTATGTTGTAGGTGAAGATTTTGTGCTGGACAAAATAATAGAGGACCGTCAGCGTGGCTGACGGGGGTGGTGGAGGGCCTCTGGGTAAGTTACCATTATTTCTATTTGATAAAATAGGAAAAGTTTTGGTAAAAGGCGGAAGCTCTTGAGAGTTGCTGAAAATCTTTAGTTGAAGGCGGAGGCTCTTGAGAGTCGCTGGAAATCTTTAGTAAAAGGCGGAGGCTCTTGAGAGTCGCTGGAAATCTTTAGTAAAAAGCGGAGGCTCTTCAGAGTCGCTGGATTTCTTTAGTGAAAGGCGGAGTGTATTGAGAGTCGCTGGATTTCTTTAGTAAAATACGGAGTGTATTTAGAGTCGCTGGAAATCTTTGTTAAAAGGCGGAGGCTTTCGAGAGTCTATGGAAATCTTTAGTAAACGGCGGAGGCTCTTGAGAGTCGCTGAAAATCTTTAGTAAAAGGCGGAGGCTCTTGAGAGTCGCTGGAAATCTTCAGTAAAAGGCGGAGGCTCTTGAGTGTCGCTGGAAATTTTTAGTAAAAGCTTAGGGAAACTTTAGTGTTTCGGCGGAAATCGTTTGTTCAATAACATTCTTTAGTAAATCGCGATAATTGTCGACAGGAAATCTTTAGTAGAAATCGATAAAAGCATTTATAAATTCCTATTTTAATCTGTACCCGTTCGGGGGACGGGGATTACGTCTTTATGTTGTAGGTGAAGATTTTGTGCTGGACAAAATACTAGAGGACCGTCAGCGTGGCTGACGGGGGTGGTGGAGGGCCTCTGGGTAAGTTACCAATAATTCTTTTTGATAAAATAGGAAAAGTTGTAGTAAAAGGCGAAAGCTCTGCATAGCCGCTGGAAATCTTTGGTGAAATGCGGAAGCTCTTGGAAGTCGATGGAATTCTTTAGTAAAAGGCGGAGGCTCTCGAGAGTCGCTGGAAATCTCTAGTAAAAGGCGGAGGCTCTTGAGAGTCGCTGGATTTCTTTAGTAAAAGGCGAAGTGTATTGAGAGTCGCTGGAAATCTTCAGTAAAAGGCGGAGTCTCTTGAGAGTTGCTGGATTTCTTTAGTAAAAGGCCAAGTGTATTTAGAGTCGCTGGAAATCTTTAGTAAAAGGCGGAGGCTCTTGAAAGTCGCTGGAAATCTTTAGTAAAAGGCGGCGGCTCTCGAGAGTCGCTGGAAATCTTTAGTAAAAGGCGAAAGCTCTTGAAAGTCGATGGAAATCTTTAGTAAAAGGCGGAGGCTCTTGAATTGAAAGTCGCTGAAAATCTTTAGTAAAAGGCGGAGGCTCTTGAGAGTCGCTGGAATTCTTTAGTAAAAGGCGGAGGCTCTCGAGAGTCGCTGGAAATCTCTAGTAAAAGGCGGAGGCTCTTGAGAGTCGCTGGATTTCTTTAGTAAAAGGCGAAGTGTATTGAGAGTCGCTGGAAATCTTCAGTAAAAGGCGGAGTCTCTTGAGAGTTGCTGGATTTCTTTAGTAAAAGGCCAAGTGTATTTAGAGTCGCTGGAAATCTTTAGTAAAAGGCGGAGGCTCTTGAAAGTCGCTGGAAATCTTTAGTAAAAGGCGGCGGCTCTCGAGAGTCGCTGGAAATCTTTAGTAAAAGGCGAAAGCTCTTGAAAGTCGATGGAAATCTTTAGTAAAAGGCGGAGGCTCTTGAATTGAAAGTCGCTGAAAATCTTTAGGAAAAGGCGGAGGCTCTTGAGAGTCGCTGGAAATCTTTAGTAAAAGGCGGAGGCTCTTGAGAGTCGCTGGATTCCTTTAGTAAAAGGCGGAGTGTATTTAGAGTCGTTGGAAATCTTTGTTAAAAGGCGGAGGCTTTCGAGAGTCTATGGAAATCTTTCGTAAAAGGCGGAGGCTCTCGAAAGTCGCTGGAAGTCTTTAGTAAAAGGCGGAGGCTCTTGAAAGTCGCTGGAAATCTTTAGTAGAAATCAATAAAATCATTTGTAAATTCCGATCCTAATCTCTACCCGTTCGGGGAACGGGGATTATGTCTTTATGTTTCAGGTGAAGATTTGGTGCTGGACAAAATTATAGAGGACCGTCAGCGTGGCTGACGGGGGTGGTGGAGGGCCTCTGGGTAAGTTACCATTAATTCTATTTGATAAAATAGGAAAAGTTTTAGTAAAAGGCGGAAGCTCTGCATAGCCGCTGGAAATCTTTGGTGAAAGGCGGAAGCTCTTGGAAGTCGAGGGAATTCTTTAGTAAAAGGCGGAGGCTCTCGAGAGTCGCTGGAAATCTTTAGTAAAAAGCGGAGGCTCTTCAGAGTCGCTGGATTTCTTTAGTAAAAGGCGAAGTGTATTGAGAGTCGCTGGAAATCTTTAGTTAAAGGCGGAGGCTCTTGAGAGTCGCTGGATTTCTTTAGTAAAAGGCCAAGTGTATTAAGAGTCGCTGGAAATCTTTAGTAAAAGGCGAAGGCTCTTGAGAGTCGCTGGAAATCTTTAGTAAAAGGCGGCGGCTCTCGAGAGTCGCTGGAAATCTTTAGTAAAAGGCGAAAGCTCTTGAAAGTCGATGGAAATCTTTAGTAAAAGGCGGAGGCTCTTGAATTGAAAGTCGCTGAAAATCTTTAGTAAAAGGCGGAGGCTCTTGAGAGTCGCTGGAAATCTTTAGTAAAAGGCGGAGGCTCTTGAGAGTCGCTGGATTTCATTAGTAAAAGGCGGAGTGTATTTAGAGTCGTTGGAAATCTTTGTTAAAAGGCGGAGGCTTTCGAGAGTCTATGGAAATCTTTCGTAAAAGGCGGAGGCTCTCGAAAGTCGCTGGAAATCTTTGTTAAAAGGCGGAGGCTTTCGAGAGTCTATTGAAATCTTTAGTAAAAGGCGGTGGCTCTTGAGTGTCGCTGGAAATCTTTAGTAAAAGCTTAGGGAAACTTTAGTGAATCGGCGGAAATCGTTTGTTCAATGGCATTCTTTAGTAAATCGCGATAATTGTCGACAGGAAATCTTTAGTAGAAATCGATAAAATCATTTATAAATTCCTATTTCAATCTGTACCCGTTCGGGGAACGGGGATTATGTTTTTATGTTGTAGGTGAAGATTTTGTGCTGGACAAAATAATAGAGGACCGTCAGCGTGGCTGACGGGGGTGGTGGAGGGCCTCTGGGTAAGTTACCATTATTTCTATTTGATAAAATAGGAAAAGTTTTGGTAAAAGGCGGAAGCTCTTGAGAGTTGCTGAAAATCTTTAGTTGAAGGCGGAGGCTCTTGAGAGTCGCTGGAAATCTTTAGTAAAAGGCGGAGGCTCTTGAGAGTCGCTGGAAATCTTTAGTAAAAAGCGGAGGCTCTTCAGAGTCGCTGGATTTCTTTAGTGAAAGGCGGAGTGTATTGAGAGTCGCTGGATTTCTTTAGTAAAATACGGAGTGTATTTAGAGTCGCTGGAAATCTTTGTTAAAAGGCGGAGGCTTTCGAGAGTCTATGGAAATCTTTAGTAAACGGCGGAGGCTCTTGAGAGTCGCTGAAAATCTTTAGTAAAAGGCGGAGGCTCTTGAGAGTCGCTGGAAATCTTCAGTAAAAGGCGGAGGCTCTTGAGTGTCGCTGGAAATTTTTAGTAAAAGCTTAGGGAAACTTTAGTGTTTCGGCGGAAATCGTTTGTTCAATAACATTCTTTAGTAAATCGCGATAATTGTCGACAGGAAATCTTTAGTAGAAATCGATAAAAGCATTTATAAATTCCCATTTTAATCTGTACCCGTTCGGGGAACGGGGATTACGTCTTTATGTTGTAGGTGAAGATTTTGTGCTGGACAAAATACTAGAGGACCGTCAGCGTGGCTGACGGGGGTGGTGGAGGGCCTCTGGGTAAGTTACCAATAATTCTTTTTGATAAAATAGGAAAAGTTGTAGTAAAAGGCGAAAGCTCTGCATAGCCGCTGGAAATCTTTGGTGAAATGCGGAAGCTCTTGGAAGTCGATGGAATTCTTTAGTAAAAGGCGGAGGCTCTCGAGAGTCGCTGGAAATCTCTAGTAAAAGGCGGAGGCTCTTGAGAGTCGCTGGATTTCTTTAGTAAAAGGCGAAGTGTATTGAGAGTCGCTGGAAATCTTCAGTAAAAGGCGGAGTCTCTTGAGAGTTGCTGGATTTCTTTAGTAAAAGGCCAAGTGTATTTAGAGTCGCTGGAAATCTTTAGTAAAAGGCGGAGGCTCTTGAAAGTCGCTGGAAATCTTTAGTAAAAGGCGGCGGCTCTCGAGAGTCGCTGGAAATCTTTAGTAAAAGGCGAAAGCTCTTGAAAGTCGATGGAAATCTTTAGTAAAAGGCGGAGGCTCTTGAATTGAAAGTCGCTGAAAATCTTTAGTAAAAGGCGGAGGCTCTTGAGAGTCGCTGGAAATCTTTAGTAAAAGGCGGAGGCTCTTGAGAGTCGCTGGATTTCTTTAGTAAAAGGCGGAGTGTATTTAGAGTCGTTGGAAATCTTTGTTAAAAGGCGGAGGCTTTCGAGAGTCTATGGAAATCTTTCGTAAAAGGCGGAGGCTCTCGAAAGTCGCTGGAAGTCTTTAGTAAAAGGCGGAGGCTCTTGAAAGTCGCTGGAAATCTTTAGTAGAAATCAATAAAATCATTTGTAAATTCCGATCCTAATCTCTACCCGTTCGGGGAACGGGGATTATGTCTTTATGTTTCAGGTGAAGATTTGGTGCTGGACAAAATTATAGAGGACCGTCAGCGTGGCTGACGGGGGTGGTGGAGGGCCTCTTGGTAAGTTTCCATTAATTCTATTTGATAAAATAGGAAAAGTTCTAGTAAAAGGCGGAAGCTCTGCATAGCCGCTGGAAATCTTTGGTGAAAGGCGGAAGCTCTTGGAAGTCGATGGAATTCTTTAGTAAAAGGCGGAGGCTCTTGAGAGTCACTGGAAATCTTTAGTAAAAAGCGGAGGCTCTTCAGAGTCGCTGGATTTCTTTAGTAAAAGGCGGAGTGTATTGAGAGTCGCTGGATTTCTTTAGTAAAAGGCGGAGGCTCTTGAGAGTCGCTGGAAATCTTTAGTAAAAGGCGGAGGCTCTTGAGAGTCGCTGGATTTCTTTAGTAAAAGGCGGAGTGTATTTAGAGTCGCTGGAAATCTTTGTTAAAAGGCGGAGGCTTTCGAGAGTCTATGGAAATCTTTAGTAAAAGGCGGTGGCTCTTGAGTGTCGCTGGAAATCTTTAGTAAAAGCTTAGGGAAACTTTAGTGTTTCGGCGGAAATCGTTTGTTCAATAACATTCTTTAGTAAATCGCGATAATTGTCGACAGGAAATCTTTAGTAGAAATCGATAAAAGCATTTATAAATTCCTATTTTAATCTGTACCCGTTCGGGGAACGGGGATTATGTCTATATGTTGTAGGTGAAGATTTTGTGCTGGACAAAATACTAGAGGACCGTCAGCGTGGCTGACGGGGGTGGTGGAGGGCCTCTGGGTAAGTTACCAATAATTCTTTTTGATAAAATAGGAAAAGTTGTAGTAAAAGGCGAAAGCTCTGCATAGCCGCTGGAAATCTTTGGTGAAATGCGGAAGCTCTTGGAAGCCGATGGAATTCTTTAGTAAAAGGCGGAGGCTCTTGAGAGTCGCTGGAAATCTTTAGTAAAAGGCGGAGGCTCTCGAGAGTCGCTGGATTTCTTTAGTAAAAGGCGGAGGCTCTTTAGAGTCTCTGGAAATCTTCAGTAAAAGGCGGAGGCTCTTGAGTGTCGCTGGAAATTTTTAGTAAAAGCTTAGGGAAACTTTAGTGTTTCGGCGGAAATCGTTTGTTCAATAACATTCTTTAGTAAATCGCGATAATTGTCGACAGGAAATCTTTAGTAGAAATCGATAAAAGCATTTATAAATTCCTATTTTAATCTGTACCCGTTCGGGGAACGGGGATTATGTCTTTATGTTGTAGGTGAAGATTTTGTGCTGGACAAAATACTAGAGGACCGTCAGCGTGGCTGACGGGGGTGGTGGAGGGCCTCTGGGTAAGTTACCAATAATTCTTTTTGATAAAATAGGAAAAGTTGTAGTAAAAGGCGAAAGCTCTGCATAGCCGCTGGAAATCTTTGGTGAAATGCGGAAGCTCTTGGAAGTCGATGGAATTCTTTAGTAAAAGGCGGAGGCTCTTGAGAGTCGCTGGAAATCTTTAGTAAAAGACGGAGGCTCTTGAGAGTCGCTGGATTTCTTTAGTAAAAGGCGGAGGCTCTTTAGAGTCTCTGGAAATCTTTAGTAAAAGGCGGAGGCTCTTGAGAGTCGCTGAAAATCTTTAGTAAAAGGCGGCGGCTCTTGAGAGTCGCTGGAAATCTTTAGTAAAAGGCGGAGGCTCTTGAGTGTCGCAGGAAATCTTTAGTAAAAGGCGGAGGCTCTTGAGAGTCGCTGAAAATCTTTAGTAAAAGGCGGAGGCTCTTGAGAGTCGCTGGAAATCTTTAGTAAAAGGTGGAGGCTCTTGAGAGTCGCTGGATTTCTTTAGTAAAAGGCGGAGTGTATTTAGAGTCGCTGGAAATCTTTGTTAAAAGGCGGAGGCTTTCGAGAGTCTATGGAAATCTTTAGTAAAAGGCGGTGGCTCTTGAGTGTCGCTGGAAATCTTTAGTAAAAGCTTAGGGAAACTTTAGTGAATCGGCGGAAATCGTTTGTTCAATGGCATTCTTTAGTAAATCGCGATAATTGTCGACAGGAAATCTTTAGTAGAAATCGATAAAATCATTTATTAATTCCTATTTCAATCTGTACCCGTTCGGGGAACGGGGATTATGTTTTTATGTTGTAGGTGAAGATTTTGTGCTGGACAAAATAATAGAGGACCGTCAGCGTGGCTGACGGGGGTGGTGGAGGGCCTCTGGGTAAGTTACCATTAATTCTATTTGATAAAATAGGAAAAGTTGTAGTAAAAGGCGGAAGCTCTGCATAGCCCATGGAAATCTTTGGTGAAAGGCGGAAGCTCTTGGAAGTCGATGGAATTCTTTAGTAAAAGGCGGAGGCTCTTGAGAGTCGCTGGAAATCTTTAGTAAAAAGCGGAGGCTCTTCAGAGTCGCTGGATTTCTTCAGTAAAAGGCGAAGTGTATTGAGAGTCGCTGGAAATCTTTAGTAAAAGGCGGAGTCTCTTGACAGTTGCTGGATTTCTTTAGTAAAAGGCCAAGTGTATTTAGAGTCGCTGGAAATCTTTAGTAAAAGGCGGAGGCTCTTGAGAGTCGCTGGAAATCTTTAGTAAAAGGCGGCGGCTCTCGAGAGTCGCTGGAAATCTTTAGTAAAAGGCGAAAGCTCTTGAAAGTCGATGGAAATCTTTAGTAAAAGGCGGAGGCTCTTGAATTGAAAGTCGCTGAAAATCTTTAGTAAAAGGCGGAGGCTCTTGATAGTCGCTGGAAATCTTTAGTAAAAGGCGGAGGCTCTTGAGAGTCGCTGGATTTCTTTAGTAAAAGGCGGAGTGTATTTAGAGTCGCTGGAAATCTTTGGTAAAAGGCGGAGGCTCTTGAGAGTCGCTGGAAATCTTTAGTAAAAGGCGGCGGCTCTCGAGAGTCGCTGGAAATCTTTAGTAAAAGGCGAAAGCTCTTGAAAGTCGATGGAAATCTTTAGTAAAAGGCGGAGGCTCTTGAATTGAAAGTCGCTGAGAATCTTTAGTAAAAGGCGGAGGCTCTTGAGAGTCGCTGGAAATCTTTAGTAAAAGGCGGAGGCTCTTGAGAGTCGCTGGATTCCTTTAGTAAAAGGCGGAGTGTATTTAGAGTCGTTGGAAATCTTTGTTAAAAGGCGGAGGCTTTCGAGAGTCTATGGAAATCTTTCGTAAAAGGCGGAGGCTCTCGAAAGTCGCTGGAAGTCTTTAGTAAAAGGCGGAGGCTCTTGAAAGTCGCTGGAAATCTTTAGTAGAAATCAATAAAATCATTTGTAAATTCCGATCCTAATCTCTACCCGTTCGGGGAACGGGGATTATGTCTTTATGTTTCAGGTGAAGATTTGGTGCTGGACAAAATTATAGAGGACCGTCAGCGTGGCTGACGGGGGTGGTGGAGGGCCTCTGGGTAAGTTACCATTAATTCTATTT
Source organism: Salpingus planirostris (assembly GCA_949788335.1). NCBI lineage: Eukaryota > Metazoa > Arthropoda > Insecta > Coleoptera > Salpingidae > Salpingus > Salpingus planirostris. The sequence continues at coordinate 3,477,150 of OX460917.1, read as the reverse complement.
GATAAAATAGGAAAAGTTTTAGTAAAAGGCGGAAGCTCTGCATAGCCGCTGGAAATCTTTGGTGAAAGGCGGAAGCTCTTGGAAGTCGAGGGAATTCTTTAGTAAAAGGCGGAGGCTCTCGAGAGTCGCTGGAAATCTTTAGTAAAAAGCGGAGGCTCTTCAGAGTCGCTGGATTTCTTTAGTAAAAGGCGAAGTGTATTGAGAGTCGCTGGAAATCTTTAGTTAAAGGCGGAGGCTCTTGAGAGTCGCTGGATTTCTTTAGTAAAAGGCCAAGTGTATTAAGAGTCGCTGGAAATCTTTAGTAAAAGGCGAAGGCTCTTGAGAGTCGCTGGAAATCTTTAGTAAAAGGCGGCGGCTCTCGAGAGTCGCTGGAAATCTTTAGTAAAAGGCGAAAGCTCTTGAAAGTCGATGGAAATCTTTAGTAAAAGGCGGAGGCTCTTGAATTGAAAGTCGCTGAAAATCTTTAGTAAAAGGCGGAGGCTCTTGAGAGTCGCTGGAAATCTTTAGTAAAAGGCGGAGGCTCTTGAGAGTCGCTGGATTTCATTAGTAAAAGGCGGAGTGTATTTAGAGTCGTTGGAAATCTTTGTTAAAAGGCGGAGGCTTTCGAGAGTCTATGGAAATCTTTCGTAAAAGGCGGAGGCTCTCGAAAGTCGCTGGAAATCTTTGTTAAAAGGCGGAGGCTTTCGAGAGTCTATTGAAATCTTTAGTAAAAGGCGGTGGCTCTTGAGTGTCGCTGGAAATCTTTAGTAAAAGCTTAGGGAAACTTTAGTGAATCGGCGGAAATCGTTTGTTCAATGGCATTCTTTAGTAAATCGCGATAATTGTCGACAGGAAATCTTTAGTAGAAATCGATAAAATCATTTATAAATTCCTATTTCAATCTGTACCCGTTCGGGGAACGGGGATTATGTTTTTATGTTGTAGGTGAAGATTTTGTGCTGGACAAAATAATAGAGGACCGTCAGCGTGGCTGACGGGGGTGGTGGAGGGCCTCTGGGTAAGTTACCATTATTTCTATTTGATAAAATAGGAAAAGTTTTGGTAAAAGGCGGAAGCTCTTGAGAGTTGCTGAAAATCTTTAGTTGAAGGCGGAGGCTCTTGAGAGTCGCTGGAAATCTTTAGTAAAAGGCGGAGGCTCTTGAGAGTCGCTGGAAATCTTTAGTAAAAAGCGGAGGCTCTTCAGAGTCGCTGGATTTCTTTAGTGAAAGGCGGAGTGTATTGAGAGTCGCTGGATTTCTTTAGTAAAATACGGAGTGTATTTAGAGTCGCTGGAAATCTTTGTTAAAAGGCGGAGGCTTTCGAGAGTCTATGGAAATCTTTAGTAAACGGCGGAGGCTCTTGAGAGTCGCTGAAAATCTTTAGTAAAAGGCGGAGGCTCTTGAGAGTCGCTGGAAATCTTCAGTAAAAGGCGGAGGCTCTTGAGTGTCGCTGGAAATTTTTAGTAAAAGCTTAGGGAAACTTTAGTGTTTCGGCGGAAATCGTTTGTTCAATAACATTCTTTAGTAAATCGCGATAATTGTCGACAGGAAATCTTTAGTAGAAATCGATAAAAGCATTTATAAATTCCCATTTTAATCTGTACCCGTTCGGGGAACGGGGATTACGTCTTTATGTTGTAGGTGAAGATTTTGTGCTGGACAAAATACTAGAGGACCGTCAGCGTGGCTGACGGGGGTGGTGGAGGGCCTCTGGGTAAGTTACCAATAATTCTTTTTGATAAAATAGGAACAGTTGTAGTAAAAGGCGAAAGCTCTGCATAGCCGCTGGAAATCTTTGGTGAAATGCGGAAGCTCTTGGAAGTCGATTGAATTCTTTAGTAAAAGGCGGAGGCTCTCGAGAGTCGCTGGAAATCTCTAGTAAAAGGCGGAGGCTCTTGAGAGTCGCTGGATTTCTTTAGTAAAAGGCGAAGTGTATTGAGAGTCGCTGGAAATCTTCAGTAAAAGGCGGAGTCTCTTGAGAGTTGCTGGATTTCTTTAGTAAAAGGCCAAGTGTATTTAGAGTCGCTGGAAATCTTTAGTAAAAGGCGGAGGCTCTTGAAAGTCGCTGGAAATCTTTAGTAAAAGGCGGCGGCTCTCGAGAGTCGCTGGAAATCTTTAGTAAAAGGCGAAAGCTCTTGAAAGTCGATGGAAATCTTTAGTAAAAGGCGGAGGCTCTTGAATTGAAAGTCGCTGAAAATCTTTAGTAAAAGGCGGAGGCTCTTGAGAGTCGCTGGAAATCTTTAGTAAAAGGCGGAGGCTCTTGAGAGTCGCTGGATTTCTTTAGTAAAAGGCGGAGTGTATTTAGAGTCGTTGGAAATCTTTGTTAAAAGGCGGAGGCTTTCGAGAGTCTATGGAAATCTTTCGTAAAAGGCGGAGGCTCTCGAAAGTCGCTGGAAGTCTTTAGTAAAAGGCGGAGGCTCTTGAAAGTCGCTGGAAATCTTTAGTAGAAATCAATAAAATCATTTGTAAATTCCGATCCTAATCTCTACCCGTTCGGGGAACGCGGATTATGTCTTTATGTTTCAGGTGAAGATTTGGTGCTGGACAAAATTATAGAGGACCGTCAGCGTGGCTGACGGGGGTGGTGGAGGGCCTCTTGGTAAGTTTCCATTAATTCTATTTGATAAAATAGGAAAAGTTCTAGTAAAAGGCGGAAGCTCTGCATAGCCGCTGGAAATCTTTGGTGAAAGGCGGAAGCTCTTGGAAGTCGATGGAATTCTTTAGTAAAAGGCGGAGGCTCTTGAGAGTCACTGGAAATCTTTAGTAAAAAGCGGAGGCTCTTCAGAGTCGCTGGATTTCTTTAGTAAAAGGCGGAGTGTATTGAGAGTCGCTGGATTTCTTTAGTAAAAGGCGGAGGCTCTTGAGAGTCGCTGGAAATCTTTAGTAAAAGGCGGAGGCTCTTGAGAGTCGCTGGATTTCTTTAGTAAAAGGCGGAGTGTATTTAGAGTCGCTGGAAATCTTTGTTAAAAGGCGGAGGCTTTCGAGAGTCTATGGAAATCTTTAGTAAAAGGCGGTGGCTCTTGAGTGTCGCTGGAAATCTTTAGTAAAAGCTTAGGGAAACTTTAGTGTTTCGGCGGAAATCGTTTGTTCAATAACATTCTTTAGTAAATCGCGATAATTGTCGACAGGAAATCTTTAGTAGAAATCGATAAAAGCATTTATAAATTCCTATTTTAATCTGTACCCGTTCGGGGAACGGGGATTATGTCTATATGTTGTAGGTGAAGATTTTGTGCTGGACAAAATACTAGAGGACCGTCAGCGTGGCTGACGGGGGTGGTGGAGGGCCTCTGGGTAAGTTACCAATAATTCTTTTTGATAAAATAGGAAAAGTTGTAGTAAAAGGCGAAAGCTCTGCATAGCCGCTGGAAATCTTTGGTGAAATGCGGAAGCTCTTGGAAGCCGATGGAATTCTTTAGTAAAAGGCGGAGGCTCTTGAGAGTCGCTGGAAATCTTTAGTAAAAGGCGGAGGCTCTCGAGAGTCGCTGGAAATCTTTAGTAAAAGGCGGAGGCTCTTGAGAGTCGCTGGATTTCTTTAGTAAAAGGCGGAGTGTATTTAGAGTCGCTGGAAATCTTTGTTAAAAGGCGGAGGCTTTCGAGAGTCTATGGAAATCTTTAGTAAAAGGCGGTGGCTCTTGAGTGTCACTGGAAATCTTTAGTAAAAGCTTAGGGAAACTTTAGTGAATCGGCGGAAATCGTTTGTTCAATGGCATTCTTTAGTAAATCGCGATAATTGTCGACAGGAAATCTTTAGTAGAAATCGATAAAATCATTTATAAATTCCTATTTCAATCTGTACCCGTTCGGGGAACGGGGATTATGTTTTTATGTTGTAGGTGAAGATTTTGTGCTGGACAAAATAATAGAGGACCGTCAGCGTGGCTGACGGGGGTGGTGGAGGGCCTCTGGGTAAGTTACCAATAATTCTATTTGATAAAATAGGAAAAGTTTTGGTAAAAGGCGGAAGCTCTTGAGAGTCGCTGGAAATCTTTAGTAAAAGGCGGAGGCTCTTGAGAGTCGCTGGATTTCTTTAGTAAAAGGCGGAGTGTATTGAGAGTCGCTGGATTTCTTTAGTAAAATACGGAGTGTATTTAGAGTCGCTGGAAATCTTTGTTAAAAGGCGGAGGCTTTCGAGAGTCTATGGAAATCTTTAGTAAACGGCGGAGGCTCTTGAGAGTCGCTGAAAATCTTTAGTAAAAGGCGGAGGCTCTTGAGAGTCGCTGGAAATCTTTAGTAAAAGGCGGAGGCTCTTGAGTGTCGCTGGAAATTTTTAGTAAAAGCTTAGGGAAACTTTAGTGTTTCGGCGGAAATCGTTTGTTCAATAACATTCTTTAGTAAATCGCGATAATTGTCGACAGGAAATCTTTAGTAGAAATCGATAAAAGCACTTATAAATTCCTATTTTAATCTGTACCCGTTCGGGGAACGGGGATTACGTCTTTATGTTGTAGGTGAAGATTTTGTGCTGGACAAAATATTAGAGGACCGTCAGCGTGGCTTACGGGGGTGGTGGAGGGCCTCTGGGTAAGTTACCAATAATTCTTTTTGATAAAATAGGAAAAGTTGTAGTAAAAGGCGAAAGCTCTGCATAGCCGCTGGAAATCTTTGGTGAAATGCGGAAGCTCTTGGAAGCCGATGGAATTCTTTAGTAAAAGGCGGAGGCTCTTGAGAGTCGCTGGAAATCTTTAGTAAAAGGCGGAGGCTCTCGAGAGTCGCTGGATTTCTTTAGTAAAAGGCGGAGGCTCTTTAGAGTCTCTGGAAATCTTCAGTAAAAGGCGGAGGCTCTTGAGTGTCGCTGGAAATTTTTAGTAAAAGCTTAGGGAAACTTTAGTGTTTCGGCGGAAATCGTTTGTTCAATAACATTCTTTAGTAAATCGCGATAATTGTCGACAGGAAATCTTTAGTAGAAATCGATAAAAGCATTTATAAATTCCTATTTTAATCTGTACCCGTTCGGGGAACGGGGATTATGTCTTTATGTTGTAGGTGAAGATTTTGTGCTGGACAAAATACTAGAGGACCGTCAGCGTGGCTGACGGGGGTGGTGGAGGGCCTCTGGGTAAGTTACCAATAATTCTTTTTGATAAAATAGGAAAAGTTGTAGTAAAAGGCGAAAGCTCTGCATAGCCGCTGGAAATCTTTGGTGAAATGCGGAAGCTCTTGGAAGTCGATGGAATTCTTTAGTAAAAGGCGGAGGCTCTTGAGAGTCGCTGGAAATCTTTAGTAAAAGACGGAGGCTCTTGAGAGTCGCTGGATTTCTTTAGTAAAAGGCGGAGGCTCTTTAGAGTCTCTGGAAATCTTTAGTAAAAGGCGGAGGCTCTTGAGAGTCGCTGAAAATCTTTAGTAAAAGGCGGCGGCTCTTGAGAGTCGCTGGAAATCTTTAGTAAAAGGCGGAGGCTCTTGAGTGTCGCAGGAAATCTTTAGTAAAAGGCGGAGGCTCTTGAGAGTCGCTGAAAATCTTTAGTAAAAGGCGGAGGCTCTTGAGAGTCGCTGGAAATCTTTAGTAAAAGGTGGAGGCTCTTGAGAGTCGCTGGATTTCTTTAGTAAAAGGCGGAGTGTATTTAGAGTCGCTGGAAATCTTTGTTAAAAGGCGGAGGCTTTCGAGAGTCTATGGAAATCTTTAGTAAAAGGCGGTGGCTCTTGAGTGTCGCTGGAAATCTTTAGTAAAAGCTTAGGGAAACTTTAGTGAATCGGCGGAAATCGTTTGTTCAATGGCATTCTTTAGTAAATCGCGATAATTGTCGACAGGAAATCTTTAGTAGAAATCGATAAAATCATTTATTAATTCCTATTTCAATCTGTACCCGTTCGGGGAACGGGGATTATGTTTTTATGTTGTAGGTGAAGATTTTGTGCTGGACAAAATAATAGAGGACCGTCAGCGTGGCTGACGGGGGTGGTGGAGGGCCTCTGGGTAAGTTACCATTAATTCTATTTGATAAAATAGGAAAAGTTGTAGTAAAAGGCGGAAGCTCTGCATAGCCCATGGAAATCTTTGGTGAAAGGCGGAAGCTCTTGGAAGTCGATGGAATTCTTTAGTAAAAGGCGGAGGCTCTTGAGAGTCGCTGGAAATCTTTAGTAAAAAGCGGAGGCTCTTCAGAGTCGCTGGATTTCTTCAGTAAAAGGCGAAGTGTATTGAGAGTCGCTGGAAATCTTTAGTAAAAGGCGGAGTCTCTTGACAGTTGCTGGATTTCTTTAGTAAAAGGCCAAGTGTATTTAGAGTCGCTGGAAATCTTTAGTAAAAGGCGGAGGCTCTTGAGAGTCGCTGGATTTCTTTAGTAAAAGGCCAAGTGTATTTAGAGTCGCTGGAAATCTTTAGTAAAAGGCGAAAGCTCTTGAAAGTCGATGGAAATCTTTAGTAAAAGGCGGAGGCTCTCGAGAGTCGCTGGAAATCTCTAGTAAAAGGCGGAGGCTCTTGAGAGTCGCTGGATTTCTTTAGTAAAAGGCGAAGTGTATTGAGAGTCGCTGGAAATCTTTAGTAAAAGGCGGAGGCTCTTGAGAGTCGCGGGAAATCTTTAGTAAAAGGCGGCGGCTCTCGAGAGTCGCTGGAAATCTTTAGTAAAAGGCGAAAGCTCTTGAGAGTCGCTGGAAATCTTTAGTAAAAGGCGGAGGCTCTTGAGTGTCGCTGGAAATTTTTAGTAAAAGCTTAGGGAAACTTTAGTGTTTCGGCGGAAATCGTTTGTTCAATAACATTCTTTAGTAAATCGCGATAATTGTCGACAGGAAATCTTTAGTAGAAATCGATAAAAGCATTTATAAATTCCTATTTTAATCTGTACCCGTTCGGGGAACGGGGATTATGTCTTTATGTTGTAGGTGAAGATTTTGTGCTGGACAAAATACTAGAGGACCGTCAGCGTGGCTGACGGGGGTGGTGGAGGGCCTCTGGGTAAGTTACCAATAATTCTTTTTGATAAAATAGGAAAAGTTGTAGTGAAAGGCGAAAGCTCTGCATAGCCGCTGGAAATCTTTGGTGAAATGCGGAAGCTCTTGGAAGTCGATGGAATTCTTTAGTAAAAGGCGGAGGCTCTTGAGAGTCGCTGGAAATCTTTAGTAAAAGGCGGAGGCTCTTGAGAGTCGCTGGATTTCTTTAGTAAAAGGCGGAGGCTCTTGAGAGTCGCTGGAAATCTTTAGTAAAAAGCGGAGGCTCTTCAGAGTCGCTGGATTTCTTTAGTAAAAGGCGGAGTGTATTGAGAGTCGCTGGATTTCTTTAGTAAAATACGGAGTGTATTTAGAGTCGCTGGAAATCTTTGTTAAAAGGCGGAGGCTTTCGAGAGTCTATGGAAATCTTTAGTAAACGGCGGAGGCTCTTGAGAGTCGCTGAAAATCTTTAGTAAAAGGCGGAGGCTCTTGAGAGTCGCTGGAAATCTTTAGTAGAAGGCGGAGGCTCTTGAGTGTCGCTGGAAATTTTTAGTAAAAGCTTAGGGAAACTTTAGTGTTTCGGCGGAAATCGTTTGTTCAATAACATTCTTTAGTAAATCGCGATAATTGTCGACAGGAAATCTTTAGTAGAAATCGATGAAAGCATTTATAAATTCCTATTTTAATCTGTACCCGTTCGGGGAACGGGGATTACGTCTTTATGTTGTAGGTGAAGATTTTGTGCTGGACAAAATACTAGAGGACCGTCAGCGTGGCTGACGGGGGTGGTGGAGGGCCTCTGGGTAAGTTACCAATAATTCTTTTTGATAAAATAGGAAAAGTTGTAGTAAAAGGCGAAAGCTCTGCATAGCCGCTGGAAATCTTTGGTGAAATGCGGAAGCTCTTGGAAGTCGATGGAATTCTTTAGTAAAAGGCGGAGGCTCTCGAGAGTCGCTGGAAATCTCTAGTAAAAGGCGGAGGCTCTTGAGAGTCGCTGGATTTCTTTAGTAAAAGGCGAAGTGTATTGAGAGTCGCTGGAAATCTTTAGTAAAAGGCGGAGTCTCTTGAGAGTTGCTGGATTTCTTTAGTAAAAGGCCAAGTGTATTTAGAGTCGCTGGAAATCTTTAGTAAAAGGCGGAGGCTCTTGAGAGTCGCTGGAAATCTTTAGTAAAAGGCGGCGGCTCTCGAGAGTCGCTGGAAATCTTTAGTAAAAGGCGAAAGCTCTTGAAAGTCGATGGAAATCTTTAGTAAAAGGCGGAGGCTCTTGAATTGAAAGTCGCTGAAAATCTTTAGTAAAAGGCGGAGGCTCTTGAGAGTCGCTGGAAATCTTTAGTAAAAGGCGGAGGCTCTTGAGAGTCGCTGGATTTCTTTAGTAAAAGGCGGAGTGTATTTAGAGTCGTTGGAAATCTTTGTTAAAAGGCGGAGGCTTTCGAGAGTCTATGGAAATCTTTCGTAAAAGGCGGAGGCTCTCGAAAGTCGCTGGAAGTCTTTAGTAAAAAGCGGAGGCTCTTGAAAGTCGCTGGAAATCTTTAGTAGAAATCAATAAAATCATTTGTAAATTCCGATCCTAATCTCTACCCGTTCGGGGAACGGGGATTATGTCTTTATGTTTCAGGTGAAGATTTGGTGCTGGACAAAATTATAGAGGACCGTCAGCGTGGCTGACGGGGGTGGTGGAGGGCCTCTTGGTAAGTTTCCATTAATTCTATTTGATAAAATAGGAAAAGTTTTAGTAAAAGGCGGAAGCTCTGCATAGCCGCTGGAAATCTTTGGTGAAAGGCGGAAGCTCTTGGAAGTCGATGGAATTCTTTAGTAAAAGGCGGAGGCTCTTGAGAGTCACTGGAAATCTTTAGTAAAAAGCGGAGGCTCTTCAGAGTCGCTGGATTTCTTTAGTAAAAGGCGGAGTGTATTGAGAGTCGCTGGAAATCTTTAGTTAAAGGCGGAGGCTCTTGAGAGTCGCTGGAAATCTTTAGTAAAAGGCGGAGGCTCTTGAGAGTCGCTGGAAATCTTTAGTAACAGGCGAAGGTTTTTGAAAGTCGCTGGAAATCTTTAGTAAAAAGCGGAGGCTCTCCAGAGTCGCAGGATTTCTTTAGTAAAAGGCGGAGTGTATTGAGAGTCGCTGGAAATCTTTAGTAAAAAGCGAAGGCTCTTGAAAGTCGATGGAAATCTTTAGTAAAAGGTGGAGGCTCTTGAGAGTCGCTGGAAATCTTTAGTAGAAGGCGGCGGCTCTTGAGAGTCGCTGGAAATCTTTAGTAAAAGGCGAAGGCTCTTGAGGGTCGCTGGAAATCTTTAGTAAAAGGCGGAGGCTCTTGAGAGTTGCTGGATTTATTTAGTAAAAGGCGGTGTGTATTTAGAGTCGCTGGAAATCTTTGTTGAAAGGCGGAGGCTCTTGAGACTCTATGGAAATCTTTAGTAAAAGGCGGAGGCTCTTTAGAGCCTCTGGAAATCTTTACTAAAAGGCGGAGGCTCTTGAGAGTCGCTGAAAATCTTTAGTAAAAGGCGGAGGCTCTTGAGAGTCGCTGGAAATCTTTAGTAAAAGGCGGAGGCTCTTGAGTGTCGCTGGAAATTTTTAGTAAAAGCTTAGGGAAACTTTAGTGTTTCGGCGGAAATCGTTTGTTCAATAACATTCTTTAGTAAATCGCGATAATTGTCGACAGGAAATCTTTAGTAGAAATCGATAAAAGCATTTATAATTTCCTATTTTAATCTGTACCCGTTCGGGGAACGGGGATTACGTCTTTATGTTGTAGGTGAAGATTTTGTGCTGGACAAAATACTAGAGGACCGTCAGCGTGGCTGACGGGGGTGGTGGAGGGCCTCTGGGTAAGTCACCAATAATTCTTTTTGATAAAATAGGAAAAGTTGTAGTAAAAGGCGAAAGCTCTGCATAGCCGCTGGAAATCTTTGGTGAAATGCGGAAGCTCTTGGAAGTCGATGGAATTCTTTAGTAAAAGGCGGAGGCTCTCGAGAGTCGCTGGAAATCTCTAGTAAAAGGCGGAGGCTCTTGAGAGTCGCTGGATTTCTTTAGTAAAAGGCGAAGTGTATTGGGAGTCGCTGGAAATCTTTAGTAAAAGGCGGAGTCTCTTGAGAGTTGCTGGATTTCTTTAGTAAAAGGCCAAGTGTATTTAGAGTCGCTGGAAATCTTTAGTAAAAGGCGGAGGCTCTTGAGAGTCGCTGGAAATCTTTAGTAAAAGGCGGCGGCTCTCGAGAGTCGCTGGAAATCTTTAGTAAAAGGCGAAAGCTCTTGAAAGTCGATGGAAATCTTTAGTAAAAGGCGGAGGCTCTTGAATTGAAAGTCGCTGAAAATCTTTAGTAAAAGGCGGAGGCTCTTGAGAGTCGCTGGAAATCTTTAGTAAAAGGCGGAGGCTCTTGAGAGTCGCTGGATTTCTTTAGTAAAAGGCGGAGTGTATTTAGAGTCGTTGGAAATCTTTGTTAAAAGGCGGAGGCTTTCGAGAGTCTATGGAAATCTTTCGTAAAAGGCGGAGGCTCTCGAAAGTCGCTGGAAGTCTTTAGTAAAAGGCGGAGGCTCTTGAAAGTCGCTGGAAATATTTAGTAGAAATCAATAAAATCATTTGTAAATTCCGATCCTAATCTCTACCCGTTCGGGGAACGGGGATTATGTCTTTATGTTTCAGGTGAAGAATTGGTGCTGGACAAAATAATAGAGGACCGTCAGCGTGGCTGACGGGGGTGGTGGAGGGCCTCTGGGTAAGTTACCATTAATTCTATTTGATAAAATAGGAAAAGTTTTAGTAAAAGGCGGAAGCTCTGCATAGCCGCTGGAAATCTTTGGTGAAAGGCGGAAGCTCTTGGAAGTCGATGGAATTCTTTAGTAAAAGGCGGAGGCTCTTGAGAGTCGCTGGAAATCTTTAGTAAAAAGCGGAGGCTCTTCAGAGTCGCTGGATTTCTTTAGTAAAAGGCGAAGTGTATTGAGAGTCGCTGGAAATCTTTCGTTAAAGGCGGAGGCTCTTGAGAGTCGCTGGATTTCTTTAGTAAAAGGCCAAGTGTATTTAGAGTCGCTGGAAATCTTTAGTAAAAGGCGGAGGCTCTTGAGAGTCGCTGGAAATCTTTAGTAAAAGGCGGCGGCTCTCGAGAGTCGCTGGAAATCTTTAGTAAAAGGCGAAAGCTCTTGAAAGTCGATGGAAATCTTTAGTAAAAGGTGGAGGCTCTTGAATTGAAAGTCGCTGAAAATCTTTAGTAAAAGGCGGAGGCTCTTGAGAGTCGCTGGAAATCTTTAGTAAAAGGCGGAGGCTCTTGAGAGTCGCTGGATTTCTTTAGTAAAAGGCGGAGTGTATTTAGAGTCGTTGGAAATCTTTGTTAAAAGGCGGAGGCTTTCGAGAGTCTATGGAAATCTTTCGTAAAAGGCGGAGGCTCTCGAAAGTCGCTGGAAGTCTTTAGTAAAAGGCGGAGGCTCTTGAAAGTCGCTGGAAATCTTTAGTAGAAATCAATAAAATCATTTGTAAATTCCGATCCTAATCTCTACCCGTTCGGGGAACGGGGATTATGTCTTTATGTTTCAGGTGAAGATTTGGTGCTGGACAAAATTATAGAGGACCGTCAGCGTGGCTGACGGGGGTGGTGGAGGGCCTCTTGGTAAGTTTCCATTTATTCTATTTGATAAAATAGGAAAAGTTCTAGTAAAAGGCGGAAGCTCTGCATAGCCGCTGGAAATCTTTGGTGAAAGGCGGAAGCTCTTGGAAGTCGATGGAATTCTTTAGTAAAAGGCGGAGGCTCTTGAGAGTCACTGGAAATCTTTAGTAAAAAGCGGAGGCTCTTCAGAGTCGCTGGATTTCTTTAGTAAAAGGCGGAGTGTATTGAGAGTCGCTGGATTTCTTTAGTAAAATACGGAGTGTATTTAGAGTCGCTGGAAATCTTTGTTAAAAGGCGGAGGCTTTCGAGAGTCTATGGAAATCTTTAGTAAACGGCGGAGGCTCTTGAGAGTCGCTGAAAATCTTTAGTAAAAGGCGGAGGCTCTTGAGAGTCGCTGGAAATCTTTAGTAAAAGGCGGAGGCTCTTGAGTGTCGCTGGAAATTTTTAGTAAAAGCTTAGGGAAACTTTAGTGTTTCGGCGGAAATCGTTTGTTCAATAACATTCTTTAGTAAATCGCGATAATTGTCGACAGGAAATCTTTAGTAGAAATCGATAAAAGCATTTATAAATTCCTATTTTAATCTGTACCCGTTCGGGGAACGGGGATTATGTCTTTATGTTGTAGGTGAAGATTTTGTGCTGGACAAAATACTAGAGGACCGTCAGCGTGGCTGACGGGGGTGGTGGAGGGCCTCTGGGTAAGTTACCAATAATTCTTTTTGATAAAATAGGAAAAGTTGTAGTAAAAGGCGAAAGCTCTGCATAGCCGCTGGAAATCTTTGGTGAAATGCGGAAGCTCTTGGAAGTCGATGGAATTCTTTAGTAAAAGGCGGAGGCTCTTGAGAGTCGCTGGAAATCTTTAGTAAAAGGCGGAGGCTCTTGAGAGTCGCTGGATTTCTTTACTAAAAGGCGGAGGCTCTTTAGAGTCTCTGGAAATCTTTAGTAAAAGGCGGAGGCTCTTGAGAGTCGCTGAAAATCTTTAGTAAAAGGCGGCGGCTCTTGAGAGTCGCTGGAAATCTTTAGTAAAAGGCGGAGGCTCTTGAGTGTCGCAGGAAATCTTTAGTAAAAGGCGGAGGCTCTTGAGAGTCGCTGAAAATCTTTAGTAAAAGGCGGAGGCACTTGAGAGTCGCTGGAAATCTTTAGTAAAAGGCGGAGGCTCTTGATAGTCGCTGGATTTCTTTAGTAAAAGGCGGAGTGTATTTAGAGTCGCTGGAAATCTTTGTTAAAAGGCGGAGGCTTTCGAGAGTCTATGGAAATCTTTAGTAAAAGGCGGTGGCTCTTGAGTGTCGCTGGAAATCTTTAGTAAAAGCTTAGGGAAACTTTAGTGAATCGGCGGAAATCGTTTGTTCAATGGCATTCTTTAGTAAATCGCGATAATTGTCGACAGGAAATCTTTAGTAGAAATCGATAAAATCATTTATAAATTCCTATTTCAATCTGTACCCGTTCGGGGAACGGGGATTTTGTTTTTATGTTGTAGGTGAAGATTTTGTGCTGGACAAAATACTAGAGGACCGTCAGCGTGGCTGACGGGGGTGGTGGAGGGCCTCTGGGTAAGTTAACATTAATTCTATTTGATAAAATAGGAAAAGTTTTGGTAAAAGGCGGAAGCTCTTGAGAGTTGCTGGAAATCTTTAGTTGAAGGCGGAGGCTCTTGAGAGTCGCTGGAAATCTTTAGTAAAAGGCGGAGGCTCTTGAGAGTCGCTGGAAATCTTTAGTAAAAAGCGGAGGCTCTTCAGAGTCGCTGGATTTCTTTAGTAAAAGGCGGAGTGTATTGAGAGTCGCTGGATTTCTTTAGTAAAATACGGAGTGTATTTAGAGTCGCTGGAAATCTTTGTTAAAAGGCGGAGGCTTTCGAGAGTCTATGGAAATCTTTAGTAAACGGCGGAGGCTCTTGAGAGTCGCTGAAAATCTTTAGTAAAAGGCGGAGGCTCTTGAGAGTCGCTGGAAATCTTTAGTAAAAGGCGGAGGCTCTTGAGTGTCGCTGGAAATTTTTAGTAAAAGCTTAGGGAAACTTTAGTGTTTCGGCGGAAATCGTTTGTTCAATAACATTCTTTAGTAAATCGCGATAATTGTCGACAGGAAATCTTTAGTAGAAATCGATAAAAGCATTTATAAATTCCTATTTTAATCTGTACCCGTTCGGGGAACGGGGATTACGTCTTTATGTTGTAGGTGAAGATTTTGTGCTGGACAAAATACTAGAGGACCGTCAGCGTGGCTGACGGGGGTGGTGGAGGGCCTCTGGGTAAGTTACCATTAATTCTATTTGATAAAATAGGAAAAGTTTTGGTAAAAGGCGGAAGCTCTTGAGAGTTGCTGGAAATCTTTAGTTGAAGGCGGAGGCTCTTGAGAGTCGCTGGAAATCTTTAGTAAAAGGCGGAGGCTCTTGAGAGTCGCTGGAAATCTTTAGTAAAAAGCGGAGGCTCTTCAGAGTCGCTGGATTTCTTTAGTAAAAGGCGGAGTGTATTGAGAGTCGCTGGATTTCTTTAGTAAAATACGGAGTGTATTTAGAGTCGCTGGAAATCTTTGTTAAAAGGCGGAGGCTTTCGAGAGTCTATGGAAATCTTTAGTAAACGGCGGAGGCTCTTGAGAGTCGCTGAAAATCTTTAGTAAAAGACGGAGGCTCTTGAGAGTCGCTGGAAATCTTTAGTAAAAGGCGGCGGCTCTCGAGAGTCGCTGGAAATCTTTAGTAAAAGGCGAAAGCTCTTGAAAGTCGATGGAAATCTTTAGTAAAAGGCGGAGGCTCTTGAATTGAAAGTCGCTGAAAATCTTTAGTAAAAGGCGGAGGCTCTTGAGAGTCGCTGGAAATCTTTAGTAAAAGGCGGAGGCTCTTGAGAGTCGCTGGATTTCTTTAGTAAAAGGCGGAGTGTATTTAGAGTCGTTGGAAATCTTTGTTAAAAGGCGGAGGCTTTCGAGAGTCTATGGAAATCTTTCGTAAAAGGCGGAGGCTCTCGAAAGTCGCTGGAAGTCTTTAGTAAAAAGCGGAGGCTCTTGAAAGTCGCTGGAAATCTTTAGTAGAAATCAATAAAATCATTTGTAAATTCCGATCCTAATCTCTACCCGTTCGGGGAACGGGGATTATGTCTTTATGTTTCAGGTGAAGATTTGGTGCTGGACAAAATTATAGAGGACCGTCAGCGTGGCTGACGGGGGTGGTGGAGGGCCTCTTGGTAAGTTTCCATTAATTCTATTTGATAAAATAGGAAAAGTTTTAGTAAAAGGCGGAAGCTCTGCATAGCCGCTGGAAATCTTTGGTGAAAGGCGGAAGCTCTTGGAAGTCGATGGAATTCTTTAGTAAAAGGCGGAGGCTCTTGAGAGTCACTGGAAATCTTTAGTAAAAAGCGGAGGCTCTTCAGAGTCGCTGGATTTCTTTAGTAAAAGGCGGAGTGTATTGAGAGTCGCTGGAAATCTTTAGTTAAAGGCGGAGGCTCTTGAGAGTCGCTGGAAATCTTTAGTAAAAGGCGGAGGCTCTTGAGAGTCGCTGGAAATCTTTAGTAACAGGCGAAGGTTTTTGAAAGTCGCTGGAAATCTTTAGTAAAAAGCGGAGGCTCTCCAGAGTCGCAGGATTTCTTTAGTAAAAGGCGGAGTGTATTGAGAGTCGCTGGAAATCTTTAGTAAAAAGCGAAGGCTCTTGAAAGTCGATGGAAATCTTTAGTAAAAGGTGGAGGCTCTTGAGAGTCGCTGGAAATCTTTAGTAGAAGGCGGCGGCTCTTGAGAGTCGCTGGAAATCTTTAGTAAAAGGCGAAGGCTCTTGAGGGTCGCTGGAAATCTTTAGTAAAAGGCGGAGGCTCTTGAGAGTTGCTGGATTTATTTAGTAAAAGGCGGTGTGTATTTAGAGTCGCTGGAAATCTTTGTTGAAAGGCGGAGGCTCTTGAGACTCTATGGAAATCTTTAGTAAAAGGCGGAGGCTCTTTAGAGCCTCTGGAAATCTTTACTAAAAGGCGGAGGCTCTTGAGAGTCGCTGAAAATCTTTAGTAAAAGGCGGAGGCTCTTGAGAGTCGCTGGAAATCTTTAGTAAAAGGCGGAGGCTCTTGAGTGTCGCTGGAAATTTTTAGTAAAAGCTTAGGGAAACTTTAGTGTTTCGGCGGAAATCGTTTGTTCAATAACATTCTTTAGTAAATCGCGATAATTGTCGACAGGAAATCTTTAGTAGAAATCGATAAAAGCATTTATAATTTCCTATTTTAATCTGTACCCGTTCGGGGAACGGGGATTACGTCTTTATGTTGTAGGTGAAGATTTTGTGCTGGACAAAATACTAGAGGACCGTCAGCGTGGCTGACGGGGGTGGTGGAGGGCCTCTGGGTAAGTTACCAATAATTCTTTTTGATAAAATAGGAAAAGTTGTAGTAAAAGGCGAAAGCTCTGCATAGCCGCTGGAAATCTTTGGTGAAATGCGGAAGCTCTTGGAAGTCGATGGAATTCTTTAGTAAAAGGCGGAGGCTCTCGAGAGTCGCTGGAAATCTCTAGTAAAAGGCGGAGGCTCTTGAGAGTCGCTGGATTTCTTTAGTAAAAGGCGAAGTGTATTGGGAGTCGCTGGAAATCTTTAGTAAAAGGCGGAGTCTCTTGAGAGTTGCTGGATTTCTTTAGTAAAAGGCCAAGTGTATTTAGAGTCGCTGGAAATCTTTAGTAAAAGGCGGAGGCTCTTGAGAGTCGCTGGAAATCTTTAGTAAAAGGCGGCGGCTCTCGAGAGTCGCTGGAAATCTTTAGTAAAAGGCGAAAGCTCTTGAAAGTCGATGGAAATCTTTAGTAAAAGGCGGAGGCTCTTGAATTGAAAGTCGCTGAAAATCTTTAGTAAAAGGCGGAGGCTCTTGAGAGTCGCTGGAAATCTTTAGTAAAAGGCGGAGGCTCTTGAGAGTCGCTGGATTTCTTTAGTAAAAGGCGGAGTGTATTTAGAGTCGTTGGAAATCTTTGTTAAAAGGCGGAGGCTTTCGAGAGTCTATGGAAATCTTTCGTAAAAGGCGGAGGCTCTCGAAAGTCGCTGGAAGTCTTTAGTAAAAGGCGGAGGCTCTTGAAAGTCGCTGGAAATATTTAGTAGAAATCAATAAAATCATTTGTAAATTCCGATCCTAATCTCTACCCGTTCGGGGAACGGGGATTATGTCTTTATGTTTCAGGTGAAGAATTGGTGCTGGACAAAATAATAGAGGACCGTCAGCGTGGCTGACGGGGGTGGTGGAGGGCCTCTGGGTAAGTTACCATTAATTCTATTTGATAAAATAGGAAAAGTTTTAGTAAAAGGCGGAAGCTCTGCATAGCCGCTGGAAATCTTTGGTGAAAGGCGGAAGCTCTTGGAAGTCGATGGAATTCTTTAGTAAAAGGCGGAGGCTCTTGAGAGTCGCTGGAAATCTTTAGTAAAAAGCGGAGGCTCTTCAGAGTCGCTGGATTTCTTTAGTAAAAGGCGAAGTGTATTGAGAGTCGCTGGAAATCTTTCGTTAAAGGCGGAGGCTCTTGAGAGTCGCTGGATTTCTTTAGTAAAAGGCCAAGTGTATTTAGAGTCGCTGGAAATCTTTAGTAAAAGGCGGAGGCTCTTGAGAGTCGCTGGAAATCTTTAGTAAAAGGCGGCGGCTCTCGAGAGTCGCTGGAAATCTTTAGTAAAAGGCGAAAGCTCTTGAAAGTCGATGGAAATCTTTAGTAAAAGGTGGAGGCTCTTGAATTGAAAGTCGCTGAAAATCTTTAGTAAAAGGCGGAGGCTCTTGAGAGTCGCTGGAAATCTTTAGTAAAAGGCGGAGGCTCTTGAGAGTCGCTGGATTTCTTTAGTAAAAGGCGGAGTGTATTTAGAGTCGTTGGAAATCTTTGTTAAAAGGCGGAGGCTTTCGAGAGTCTATGGAAATCTTTCGTAAAAGGCGGAGGCTCTCGAAAGTCGCTGGAAGTCTTTAGGAAAAGGCGGAGGCTCTTGAAAGTCGCTGGAAATCTTTAGTAGAAATCAATAAAATCATTTGTAAATTCCGATCCTAATCTCTACCCGTTCGGGGAACGGGGATTATGTCTTTATGTTTCAGGTGAAGATTTGGTGCTGGACAAAATTATAGAGGACCGTCAGCGTGGCTGACGGGGGTGGTGGAGGGCCTCTTGGTAAGTTTCCATTTATTCTATTTGATAAAATAGGAAAAGTTCTAGTAAAAGGCGGAAGCTCTGCATAGCCGCTGGAAATCTTTGGTGAAAGGCGGAAGCTCTTGGAAGTCGATGGAATTCTTTAGTAAAAGGCGGAGGCTCTTGAGAGTCACTGGAAATCTTTAGTAAAAAGCGGAGGCTCTTCAGAGTCGCTGGATTTCTTTAGTAAAAGGCGGAGTGTATTGAGAGTCGCTGGATTTCTTTAGTAAAATACGGAGTGTATTTAGAGTCGCTGGAAATCTTTGTTAAAAGGCGGAGGCTTTCGAGAGTCTATGGAAATCTTTAGTAAACGGCGGAGGCTCTTGAGAGTCGCTGAAAATCTTTAGTAAAAGGCGGAGGCTCTTGAGAGTCGCTGGAAATCTTTAGTAAAAGGCGGAGGCTCTTGAGTGTCGCTGGAAATTTTTAGTAAAAGCTTAGGGAAACTTTAGTGTTTCGGCGGAAATCGTTTGTTCAATAACATTCTTTAGTAAATCGCGATAATTGTCGACAGGAAATCTTTAGTAGAAATCGATAAAAGCATTTATAAATTCCTATTTTAATCTGTACCCGTTCGGGGAACGGGGATTATGTCTTTATGTTGTAGGTGAAGATTTTGTGCTGGACAAAATACTAGAGGACCGTCAGCGTGGCTGACGGGGGTGGTGGAGGGCCTCTGGGTAAGTTACCAATAATTCTTTTTGATAAAATAGGAAAAGTTGTAGTAAAAGGCGAAAGCTCTGCATAGCCGCTGGAAATCTTTGGTGAAATGCGGAAGCTCTTGGAAGTCGATGGAATTCTTTAGTAAAAGGCGGAGGCTCTTGAGAGTCGCTGGAAATCTTTAGTAAAAGGCGGAGGCTCTTGAGAGTCGCTGGATTTCTTTACTAAAAGGCGGAGGCTCTTTAGAGTCTCTGGAAATCTTTAGTAAAAGGCGGAGGCTCTTGAGAGTCGCTGAAAATCTTTAGTAAAAGGCGGCGGCTCTTGAGAGTCGCTGGAAATCTTTAGTAAAAGGCGGAGGCTCTTGAGTGTCGCAGGAAATCTTTAGTAAAAGGCGGAGGCTCTTGAGAGTCGCTGAAAATCTTTAGTAAAAGGCGGAGGCACTTGAGAGTCGCTGGAAATCTTTAGTAAAAGGCGGAGGCTCTTGATAGTCGCTGGATTTCTTTAGTAAAAGGCGGAGTGTATTTAGAGTCGCTGGAAATCTTTGTTAAAAGGCGGAGGCTTTCGAGAGTCTATGGAAATCTTTAGTAAAAGGCGGTGGCTCTTGAGTGTCGCTGGAAATCTTTAGTAAAAGCTTAGGGAAACTTTAGTGAATCGGCGGAAATCGTTTGTTCAATGGCATTCTTTAGTAAATCGCGATAATTGTCGACAGGAAATCTTTAGTAGAAATCGATAAAATCATTTATAAATTCCTATTTCAATCTGTACCCGTTCGGGGAACGGGGATTTTGTTTTTATGTTGTAGGTGAAGATTTTGTGCTGGACAAAATACTAGAGGACCGTCAGCGTGGCTGACGGGGGTGGTGGAGGGCCTCTGGGTAAGTTAACATTAATTCTATTTGATAAAATAGGAAAAGTTTTGGTAAAAGGCGGAAGCTCTTGAGAGTTGCTGGAAATCTTTAGTTGAAGGCGGAGGCTCTTGAGAGTCGCTGGAAATCTTTAGTAAAAGGCGGAGGCTCTTGAGAGTCGCTGGAAATCTTTAGTAAAAAGCGGAGGCTCTTCAGAGTCGCTGGATTTCTTTAGTAAAAGGCGGAGTGTATTGAGAGTCGCTGGATTTCTTTAGTAAAATACGGAGTGTATTTAGAGTCGCTGGAAATCTTTGTTAAAAGGCGGAGGCTTTCGAGAGTCTATGGAAATCTTTAGTAAACGGCGGAGGCTCTTGAGAGTCGCTGAAAATCTTTAGTAAAAGGCGGAGGCTCTTGAGAGTCGCTGGAAATCTTTAGTAAAAGGCGGAGGCTCTTGAGTGTCGCTGGAAATTTTTAGTAAAAGCTTAGGGAAACTTTAGTGTTTCGGCGGAAATCGTTTGTTCAATAACATTCTTTAGTAAATCGCGATAATTGTCGACAGGAAATCTTTAGTAGAAATCGATAAAAGCATTTATAAATTCCTATTTTAATCTGTACCCGTTCGGGGAACGGGGATTACGTCTTTATGTTGTAGGTGAAGATTTTGTGCTGGACAAAATACTAGAGGACCGTCAGCGTGGCTGACGGGGGTGGTGGAGGGCCTCTGGGTAAGTTACCATTAATTCTATTTGATAAAATAGGAAAAGTTTTGGTAAAAGGCGGAAGCTCTTGAGAGTTGCTGGAAATCTTTAGTTGAAGGCGGAGGCTCTTGAGAGTCGCTGGAAATCTTTAGTAAAAGGCGGAGGCTCTTGAGAGTCGCTGGAAATCTTTAGTAAAAAGCGGAGGCTCTTCAGAGTCGCTGGATTTCTTTAGTAAAAGGCGGAGTGTATTGAGAGTCGCTGGATTTCTTTAGTAAAATACGGAGTGTATTTAGAGTCGCTGGAAATCTTTGTTAAAAGGCGGAGGCTTTCGAGAGTCTATGGAAATCTTTAGTAAACGGCGGAGGCTCTTGAGAGTCGCTGAAAATCTTTAGTAAAAGACGGAGGCTCTTGAGAGTCGCTGGAAATCTTTAGTAAAAGGCGGCGGCTCTCGAGAGTCGCTGGAAATCTTTAGTAAAAGGCGAAAGCTCTTGAAAGTCGATGGAAATCTTTAGTAAAAGGCGGAGGCTCTTGAATTGAAAGTCGCTGAAAATCTTTAGTAAAAGGCGGAGGCTCTTGAGAGTCGCTGGAAATCTTTAGTAAAAGGCGGAGGCTCTTGAGAGTCGCTGGATTTCTTTAGTAAAAGGCGGAGTGTATTTAGAGTCGTTGGAAATCTTTGTTAAAAGGCGGAGGCTTTCGAGAGTCTATGGAAATCTTTCGTAAAAGGCGGAGGCTCTCGAAAGTCGCTGGAAGTCTTTAGTAAAAAGCGGAGGCTCTTGAAAGTCGCTGGAAATCTTTAGTAGAAATCAATAAAATCATTTGTAAATTCCGATCCTAATCTCTACCCGTTCGGGGAACGGGGATTATGTCTTTATGTTTCAGGTGAAGATTTGGTGCTGGACAAAATTATAGAGGACCGTCAGCGTGGCTGACGGGGGTGGTGGAGGGCCTCTTGGTAAGTTTCCATTAATTCTATTTGATAAAATAGGAAAAGTTTTAGTAAAAGGCGGAAGCTCTGCATAGCCGCTGGAAATCTTTGGTGAAAGGCGGAAGCTCTTGGAAGTCGATGGAATTCTTTAGTAAAAGGCGGAGGCTCTTGAGAGTCACTGGAAATCTTTAGTAAAAAGCGGAGGCTCTTCAGAGTCGCTGGATTTCTTTAGTAAAAGGCGGAGTGTATTGAGAGTCGCTGGAAATCTTTAGTTAAAGGCGGAGGCTCTTGAGAGTCGCTGGAAATCTTTAGTAAAAGGCGGAGGCTCTTGAGAGTCGCTGGAAATCTTTAGTAACAGGCGAAGGTTTTTGAAAGTCGCTGGAAATCTTTAGTAAAAAGCGGAGGCTCTCCAGAGTCGCAGGATTTCTTTAGTAAAAGGCGGAGTGTATTGAGAGTCGCTGGAAATCTTTAGTAAAAAGCGAAGGCTCTTGAAAGTCGATGGAAATCTTTAGTAAAAGGTGGAGGCTCTTGAGAGTCGCTGGAAATCTTTAGTAGAAGGCGGCGGCTCTTGAGAGTCGCTGGAAATCTTTAGTAAAAGGCGAAGGCTCTTGAGGGTCGCTGGAAATCTTTAGTAAAAGGCGGAGGCTCTTGAGAGTTGCTGGATTTATTTAGTAAAAGGCGGTGTGTATTTAGAGTCGCTGGAAATCTTTGTTGAAAGGCGGAGGCTCTTGAGACTCTATGGAAATCTTTAGTAAAAGGCGGAGGCTCTTTAGAGCCTCTGGAAATCTTTACTAAAAGGCGGAGGCTCTTGAGAGTCGCTGAAAATCTTTAGTAAAAGGCGGAGGCTCTTGAGAGTCGCTGGAAATCTTTAGTAAAAGGCGGAGGCTCTTGAGTGTCGCTGGAAATTTTTAGTAAAAGCTTAGGGAAACTTTAGTGTTTCGGCGGAAATCGTTTGTTCAATAACATTCTTTAGTAAATCGCGATAATTGTCGACAGGAAATCTTTAGTAGAAATCGATAAAAGCATTTATAATTTCCTATTTTAATCTGTACCCGTTCGGGGAACGGGGATTACGTCTTTATGTTGTAGGTGAAGATTTTGTGCTGGACAAAATACTAGAGGACCGTCAGCGTGGCTGACGGGGGTGGTGGAGGGCCTCTGGGTAAGTTACCAATAATTCTTTTTGATAAAATAGGAAAAGTTGTAGTAAAAGGCGAAAGCTCTGCATAGCCGCTGGAAATCTTTGGTGAAATGCGGAAGCTCTTGGAAGTCGATGGAATTCTTTAGTAAAAGGCGGAGGCTCTCGAGAGTCGCTGGAAATCTCTAGTAAAAGGCGGAGGCTCTTGAGAGTCGCTGGATTTCTTTAGTAAAAGGCGAAGTGTATTGGGAGTCGCTGGAAATCTTTAGTAAAAGGCGGAGTCTCTTGAGAGTTGCTGGATTTCTTTAGTAAAAGGCCAAGTGTATTTAGAGTCGCTGGAAATCTTTAGTAAAAGGCGGAGGCTCTTGAGAGTCGCTGGAAATCTTTAGTAAAAGGCGGCGGCTCTCGAGAGTCGCTGGAAATCTTTAGTAAAAGGCGAAAGCTCTTGAAAGTCGATGGAAATCTTTAGTAAAAGGCGGAGGCTCTTGAATTGAAAGTCGCTGAAAATCTTTAGTAAAAGGCGGAGGCTCTTGAGAGTCGCTGGAAATCTTTAGTAAAAGGCGGAGGCTCTTGAGAGTCGCTGGATTTCTTTAGTAAAAGGCGGAGTGTATTTAGAGTCGTTGGAAATCTTTGTTAAAAGGCGGAGGCTTTCGAGAGTCTATGGAAATCTTTCGTAAAAGGCGGAGGCTCTCGAAAGTCGCTGGAAGTCTTTAGTAAAAGGCGGAGGCTCTTGAAAGTCGCTGGAAATATTTAGTAGAAATCAATAAAATCATTTGTAAATTCCGATCCTAATCTCTACCCGTTCGGGGAACGGGGATTATGTCTTTATGTTTCAGGTGAAGAATTGGTGCTGGACAAAATAATAGAGGACCGTCAGCGTGGCTGACGGGGGTGGTGGAGGGCCTCTGGGTAAGTTACCATTAATTCTATTTGATAAAATAGGAAAAGTTTTAGTAAAAGGCGGAAGCTCTGCATAGCCGCTGGAAATCTTTGGTGAAAGGCGGAAGCTCTTGGAAGTCGATGGAATTCTTTAGTAAAAGGCGGAGGCTCTTGAGAGTCGCTGGAAATCTTTAGTAAAAAGCGGAGGCTCTTCAGAGTCGCTGGATTTCTTTAGTAAAAGGCGAAGTGTATTGAGAGTCGCTGGAAATCTTTCGTTAAAGGCGGAGGCTCTTGAGAGTCGCTGGATTTCTTTAGTAAAAGGCCAAGTGTATTTAGAGTCGCTGGAAATCTTTAGTAAAAGGCGGAGGCTCTTGAGAGTCGCTGGAAATCTTTAGTAAAAGGCGGCGGCTCTCGAGAGTCGCTGGAAATCTTTAGTAAAAGGCGAAAGCTCTTGAAAGTCGATGGAAATCTTTAGTAAAAGGCGGAGGCTCTTGAATTGAAAGTCGCTGAAAATCTTTAGTAAAAGGCGGAGGCTCTTGAGAGTCGCTGGAAATCTTTAGTAAAAGGCGGAGGCTCTTGAGAGTCGCTGGATTTCTTTAGTAAAAGGCGGAGTGTATTTAGAGTCGTTGGAAATCTTTGTTAAAAGGCGGAGGCTTTCGAGAGTCTATGGAAATCTTTCGTAAAAGGCGGAGGCTCTCGAAAGTCGCTGGAAGTCTTTAGTAAAAGGCGGAGGCTCTTGAAAGTCGCTGGAAATCTTTAGTAGAAATCAATAAAATCATTTGTAAATTCCGATCCTAATCTCTACCCGTTCGGGGAACGGGGATTATGTCTTTATGTTTCAGGTGAAGATTTGGTGCTGGACAAAATTATAGAGGACCGTCAGCGTGGCTGACGGGGGTGGTGGAGGGCCTCTTGGTAAGTTTCCATTTATTCTATTTGATAAAATAGGAAAAGTTCTAGTAAAAGGCGGAAGCTCTGCATAGCCGCTGGAAATCTTTGGTGAAAGGCGGAAGCTCTTGGAAGTCGATGGAATTCTTTAGTAAAAGGCGGAGGCTCTTGAGAGTCACTGGAAATCTTTAGTAAAAAGCGGAGGCTCTTCAGAGTCGCTGGATTTCTTTAGTAAAAGGCGGAGTGTATTGAGAGTCGATGGATTTCTTTAGTAAAATACGGAGTGTATTTAGAGTCGCTGGAAATCTTTGTTAAAAGGCGGAGGCTTTCGAGAGTCTATGGAAATCTTTAGTAAACGGCGGAGGCTCTTGAGAGTCGCTGAAAATCTTTAGTAAAAGGCGGAGGCTCTTGAGAGTCGCTGAAAATCTTTAGTAAAAGGCGGAGGCACTTGAGAGTCGCTGGAAATCTTTAGTAAAAGGCGGAGGCTCTTGATAGTCGCTGGATTTCTTTAGTAAAAGGCGGAGTGTATTTAGAGTCGCTGGAAATCTTTGTTAAAAGGCGGAGGCTTTCGAGAGTCTATGGAAATCTTTAGTAAAAGGCGGTGGCTCTTGAGTGTCGCTGGAAATCTTTAGTAAAAGCTTAGGGAAACTTTAGTGAATCGGCGGAAATCGTTTGTTCAATGGCATTCTTTAGTAAATCGCGATAATTGTCGACAGGAAATCTTTAGTAGAAATCGATAAAATCATTTATAAATTCCTATTTCAATCTGTACCCGTTCGGGGAACGGGGATTTTGTTTTTATGTTGTAGGTGAAGATTTTGTGCTGGACAAAATACTAGAGGACCGTCAGCGTGGCTGACGGGGGTGGTGGAGGGCCTCTGGGTAAGTTAACATTAATTCTATTTGATAAAATAGGAAAAGTTTTGGTAAAAGGCGGAAGCTCTTGAGAGTTGCTGGAAATCTTTAGTTGAAGGCGGAGGCTCTTGAGAGTCGCTGGAAATCTTTAGTAAAAGGCGGAGGCTCTTGAGAGTCGCTGGAAATCTTTAGTAAAAAGCGGAGGCTCTTCAGAGTCGCTGGATTTCTTTAGTAAAAGGCGGAGTGTATTGAGAGTCGCTGGATTTCTTTAGTAAAATACGGAGTGTATTTAGAGTCGCTGGAAATCTTTGTTAAAAGGCGGAGGCTTTCGAGAGTCTATGGAAATCTTTAGTAAACGGCGGAGGCTCTTGAGAGTCGCTGAAAATCTTTAGTAAAAGGCGGAGGCTCTTGAGAGTCGCTGGAAATCTTTAGTAAAAGGCGGAGGCTCTTGAGTGTCGCTGGAAATTTTTAGTAAAAGCTTAGGGAAACTTTAGTGTTTCGGCGGAAATCGTTTGTTCAATAACATTCTTTAGTAAATCGCGATAATTGTCGACAGGAAATCTTTAGTAGAAATCGATAAAAGCATTTATAAATTCCTATTTTAATCTGTACCCGTTCGGGGAACGGGGATTACGTCTTTATGTTGTAGGTGAAGATTTTGTGCTGGACAAAATACTAGAGGACCGTCAGCGTGGCTGACGGGGGTGGTGGAGGGCCTCTGGGTAAGTTACCATTAATTCTATTTGATAAAATAGGAAAAGTTTTGGTAAAAGGCGGAAGCTCTTGAGAGTTGCTGGAAATCTTTAGTTGAAGGCGGAGGCTCTTGAGAGTCGCTGGAAATCTTTAGTAAAAGGCGGAGGCTCTTGAGAGTCGCTGGAAATCTTTAGTAAAAAGCGGAGGCTCTTCAGAGTCGCTGGATTTCTTTAGTAAAAGGCGGAGTGTATTGAGAGTCGCTGGATTTCTTTAGTAAAATACGGAGTGTATTTAGAGTCGCTGGAAATCTTTGTTAAAAGGCGGAGGCTTTCGAGAGTCTATGGAAATCTTTAGTAAACGGCGGAGGCTCTTGAGAGTCGCTGAAAATCTTTAGTAAAAGACGGAGGCTCTTGAGAGTCGCTGGAAATCTTTAGTAAAAGGCGGAGGCTCTTGAGTGTCGCTGGAAATTTTTAGTAAAAGCTTAGGGAAACTTTAGTGTTTCGGCGGAAATCGTTTGTTCAATAACATTCTTTAGTAAATCGCGATAATTGTCGACAGGAAATCTTTAGTAGAAATCGATAAAAGCATTTATAAATTCCTATTTTAATCTGTACCCGTTCGGGGAACGGGGATTACGTCTTTATGTTGTAGGTGAAGATTTTGTGCTGGACAAAATTATAGAGGACCGTCAGCGTGGCTGACGGGGGTGGTGGAGGGCCTCTGGGTAAGTTACCAATAATTCTTTTTGATAAAATAGGAAAAGTTGTAGTAAAAGGCGAAAGCTCTGCATAGCCGCTGGAAATCTTTGGTGAAATGCGGAAGCTCTTGGAAGTCGATGGAATTCTTTAGTAAAAGGCGGAGGCTCTCGAGAGTCGCTGGAAATCTCTAGTAAAAGGCGGAGGCTCTTGAGAGTCGCTGGATTTCTTTAGTAAAAGGCGAAGTGTATTGAGAGTCGCTGGAAATCTTTAGTAAGAGGCGGAGTCTCTTGAGAGTTGCTGGATTTCTTTAGTAAAAGGCCAAGTGTATTTAGAGTCGCTGGAAATCTTTAGTAAAAGGCGGAGGCTCTTGAGAGTCGCTGGAAATCTTTAGTAAAAGGCGGCGGCTCTCGAGAGTCGCTGGAGATCTTTAGTAAAAGGCGAAAGCTCTTGAAAGTCGATGGAAATCTTTAGTAAAAGGCGGAGGCTCTTGAATTGAAAGTCGCTGAAAATCTTTAGTAAAAGGCGGAGGCTCTTGAGAGTCGCTGGAAATCTTTAGTAAAAGGCGGAGGCTCTTGAGAGTCGCTGGATTTCTTTAGTAAAAGGCGGAGTGTATTTAGAGTCGTTGGAAATCTTTGTTAAAAGGCGGAGGCTTTCGAGAGTCTATGGAAATCTTTCGTAAAAGGCGGAGGCTCTCGAAAGTCGCTGGAAGTCTTTAGTAAAAGGCGGAGGCTCTTGAAAGTCGCTGGAAATATTTAGTAGAAATCAATAAAATCATTTGTAAATTCCGATCCTAATCTCTACCCGTTCGGGGAACGGGGATTATGTCTTTATGTTTCAGGTGAAGAATTGGTGCTGGACAAAATTATAGAGGACCGTCAGCGTGGCTGACGGGGGTGGTGGAGGGCCTCTGGGTAAGTTACCATTAATTCTATTTGATAAAATAGGAAAAGTTTTAGTAAAAGGCGGAAGCTCTGCATAGCCGCTGGAAATCTTTGGTGAAAGGCGGAAGCTCTTGGAAGTCGATGGAATTCTTTAGTAAAAGGCGGAGGCTCTTGAGAGTCGCTGGAAATCTTTAGTAAAAAGCGGAGGCTCTTCAGAGTCGCTGGATTTCTTTAGTAAAAGGCGAAGTGTATTGAGAGTCGCTGGAAATCTTTCGTTAAAGGCGGAGGCTCTTGAGAGTCGCTGGATTTCTTTAGTAAAAGGCCAAGTGTATTTAGAGTCGCTGGAAATCTTTAGTAAAAGGCGGAGGCTCTTGAGAGTCGCTGGAAATCTTTAGTAAAAGGCGGCGGCTCTCGAGAGTCGCTGGAAATCTTTAGTAAAAGGCGAAAGCTCTTGAAAGTCGATGGAAATCTTTAGTAAAAGGCGGAGGCTCTTGAATTGAAAGTCGCTGAAAATCTTTAGTAAAAGGCGGAGGCTCTTGAGAGTCGCTGGAAATCTTTAGTAAAAGGCGGAGGCTCTTGAGAGTCGCTGGATTTCTTTAGTAAAAGGCGGAGTGTATTTAGAGTCGTTGGAAATCTTTGTTAAAAGGCGGAGGCTTTCGAGAGTCTATGGAAATCTTTTGTAAAAGGCGGAGGCTCTCGAAAGTCGCTGGAAGTCTTTAGTAAAAGGCGGAGGCTCTTGAAAGTCGCTGGAAATCTTTAGTAGAAATCAATAAAATCATTTGTAAATTCCGATCCTAATCTCTACCCGTTCGGGGAACGGGGATTATGTCTTTATGTTTCAGGTGAAGATTTGGTGCTGGACAAAATTATAGAGGACCGTCAGCGTGGCTGACGGGGGTGGTGGAGGGCCTCTTGGTAAGTTTCCATTAATTCTATTTGATAAAATAGGAAAAGTTCTAGTAAAAGGCGGAAGCTCTGCATAGCCGCTGGAAATCTTTGGTGAAAGGCGGAAGCTCTTGGAAGTCGATGGAATTCTTTAGTAAAAGGCGGAGGGTCTTGAGAGTCACTGGAAATCTTTAGTAAAAAGCGGAGGCTCTTCAGAGTCGCTGGATTTCTTTAGTAAAAGGCGGAGTGTATTGAGAGTCGCTGGATTTCTTTAGTAAAATACGGAGTGTATTTAGAGTCGCTGGAAATCTTTGTTAAAAGGCGGAGGCTTTCGAGAGTCTATGGAAATCTTTAGTAAACGGCGGAGGCTCTTGAGAGTCGCTGAAAATCTTTAGTAAAAGGCGGAGGCTCTTGAGAGTCGCTGGAAATCTTTAGTAAAAGGCGGAGGCTCTTGAGTGTCGCTGGAAATTTTTAGTAAAAGCTTAGGGAAACTTTAGTGTTTCGGCGGAAATCGTTTGTTCAATAACATTCTTTAGTAAATCGCGATAATTGTCGACAGGAAATCTTTAGTAGAAATCGATAAAAGCATTTATTAATTCCTATTTTAATCTGTACCCGTTCGGGGAACGGGGATTATGTCTTTATGTTGTAGGTGAAGATTTTGTGCTGGACAAAATACTAGAGGACCGTCAGCGTGGCTGACGGGGGTGGTGGAGGGCCTCTGGGTAAGTTACCAATAATTCTTTTTGATAAAATAGGAAAAGTTGTAGTAAAAGGCGAAAGCTCTGCATAGCCGCTGGAAATCTTTGGTGAAATGCGGAAGCTCTTGGAAGTCGATGGAATTCTTTAGTAAAAGGCGGAGGCTCTTGAGAGTCGCTGGAAATCTTTAGTAAAAGGCGGAGGCTCTTGAGAGTCGCTGGATTTCTTTAGTAAAGAGCGGAGGCTCTTTAGAGTCTCTGGAAATCTTTAGTAAAAGGCGGAGGCTCTTGAGAGTCGCTGAAAATCTTTAGGAAAAGGCGGCGGCTCTTGATAGTCGCTGGAAATCTTTAGTAAAAGGCGGAGGCTCTTGAGTGTCGCAGGAAATCTTTAGTAAAAGGCGGAGGCTCTTGAGAGTCGCTGAAAATCTTTAGTAAAAGGCGGAGGCTCTTGAGAGTCGCTGGAAATCTTTAGTAAAAGGCGGAGGCTCTTGAGAGTCGCTGGATTTCTTTAGTAAAAGGCGGAGTGTATTTAGAGTCGCTGGAAATCTTTGTTAAAAGGCGGAGGCTTTCGAGAGTCTATGGAAATCTTTAGTAAAAGGCGGTGGCTCTTGAGTGTCGCTGGAAATCTTTAGTAAAAGCTTAGGGAAACTTTAGTGAATCGGCGGAAATCGTTTGTTCAATGGCATTCTTTAGTAAATCGCGATAATTGTCGACAGGAAATCTTTAGTAGAAATCGATAAAATCATTTATAAATTCCTATTTCAATCTGTACCCGTTCGGGGAACGGGGATTATGTTTTTATGTTGTAGGTGAAGATTTTGTGCTGGACAAAATAATAGAGGACCGTCAGCGTGGCTGACGGGGGTGGTGGAGGGCCTCTGGGTAAGTTATCATTAATTCTATTTGATAAAATAGGAAAAGTTTTAGTAAAAGGCGGAAGCTCTGCATAGCCCATGGAAATCTTTGGTGAAAGGCGGAAGCTCTTGGAAGTCGATGGAATTCTTTAGTAAAAGGCGGAGGCTCATGAGAGTCGCTGGAAATCTTTAGTAGAAAGCGGAGGCTCTTTAGAGTCGCTGGATTTCTTTAGTAAAAGGCGAAGTGTATTGAGAGTCGCTGGAAATCTTTAGTAAAAGGCGGAGTCTCTTGAGAGTTGCTGGATTTCTTTAGTAAAGGGCCAAGTGTATTTAGAGTCGCTGGAAATCTTTAGTAAAAGGCGGAGGCTCTTGAGAGTCGCTGGAAATCTTTAGTAAAAGGCGGCGGCTCTCGAGAGTCGCTGGAAATCTTTAGTAAAAGGCGAAAGCTCTTGAAAGTCGATGGAAATCTTTGGTAAAAGGCAGAGGCTCTTGAATTGAAAGTCGCTGAAAATCTTTAGTAAAAGGCGGCGGCTCTTGAGAGTCGCTGGAAATCTTTAGTAAAAGCTTAGGGAAACTTTAGTGAATCGGCGGAAATCGTTTGTTTAATAGCATTCTTTAGTAAATCGCGATAATTGTCGACAGGAAATCTTTAGTACAAGTCAATAAAATCATTTGTAAATTCCTATTTTAATCTGTACCCGTTCGGGGAACGGGGATTATGTCTTTATGTTGTAGGTGAAGATTTTGTGCTGGACAAAATAATAGAGGACCGTCAGCGTGGCTGACGGGGGTGGTGGAGGGCCTCTAGGTAAGTTTCCAATAATTCTATTTTATAAAATAGGAAAAGTTTTGGTAAAAGGCGGAAGCTCTTGAGAGTTGCTGGAAATCTTTAGTTGAAGGCGGAGGCTCTTGAGAGTCGCTGGAAATCTTTAGTAAAAGGCGGAGGCTCTTGAGAGTCGCTGGAAATCTTTAGTAAAAAGCGGAGGCTCTTCAGAGTCGCTGGATTTCTTTAGTAAAAGGCGGAGTGTATTGAGAGTCGCTGGATTTCTTTAGTAAAATACGGAGTGTATTTAGAGTCGCTGGAAATCTTTGTTAAAAGGCGGAGGCTTTCGAGAGTCTATGGAAATCTTTAGTAAACGGCGGAGGCTCTTGAGAGTCGCTGAAAATCTTTAGTAAAAGGCGGAGGCTCTTGAGAGTCGCTGGAAATTTTTAGTAAAAGGCGGAGGCTCTTGAGTGCCGCTGGAAATCTTTAGTAAAAGGCGGAGGCTCTTGAGAGTCGCTGGAAATCTTTAGTAAAAAGCGGAGGCTCTTCAGAGTCGCTGGATTTCTTTAGTAAAAGGCGGAGTGTATTGAGAGTCGCTGGAAATCTTTAGTTAAAGGCGGAGGCTCTTGAGAGTCGCTGGAAATCTTTAGTAAAAGGCGGAGGCTCTTGAGAGTCGCTGGAAATCTTTAGTAACAGGCGAAGGTTTTTGAAAGTCGCTGGAAATCTTTAGTAAAAAGCGGAGGCTCTCCAGAGTCGCAGGATTTCTTTAGTAAAAGGCGGAGTGTATTGAGAGTCGCTGGAAATCTTTAGTAAAAAGCGAAGGCTCTTGAAAGTCGATGGAAATCTTTAGTAAAAGGTGGAGGCTCTTGAGAGTCGCTGGAAATCTTTAGTAGAAGGCGGCGGCTCTTGAGAGTCGCTGGAAATCTTTAGTAAAAGGCGAAGGCTCTTGAGGGTCGCTGGAAATCTTTAGTAAAAGGCGGAGGCTCTTGAGAGTTGCTGGATTTATTTAGTAAAAGGCGGTGTGTATTTAGAGTCGCTGGAAATCTTTGTTGAAAGGCGGAGGCTCTTGAGACTCTATGGAAATCTTTAGTAAAAGGCGGAGGCTCTTTAGAGCCTCTGGAAATCTTTACTAAAAGGCGGAGGCTCTTGAGAGTCGCTGAAAATCTTTAGTAAAAGGCGGAGGCTCTTGAGAGTCGCTGGAAATCTTTAGTAAAAGGCGGAGGCTCTTGAGTGTCGCTGGAAATTTTTAGTAAAAGCTTAGGGAAACTTTAGTGTTTCGGCGGAAATCGTTTGTTCAATAACATTCTTTAGTAAATCGCGATAATTGTCGACAGGAAATCTTTAGTAGAAATCGATAAAAGCATTTATAAATTCCTATTTTAATCTGTACCCGTTCGGGGAACGGGGATTACGTCTTTATGTTGTAGGTGAAGATTTTGTGCTGGACAAAATACTAGAGGACCGTCAGCGTGGCTGACGGGGGTGGTGGAGGGCCTCTGGGTAAGTTACCAATAATTCTTTTTGATAAAATAGGAAAAGTTGTAGTAAAAGGCGAAAGCTCTGCATAGCCGCTGGAAATCTTTGGTGAAATGCGGAAGCTCTTGGAAGTCGATGGAATTCTTTAGTAAAAGGCGGAGGCTCTCGAGAGTCGCTGGAAATCTCTAGTAAAAGGCGGAGGCTCTTGAGAGTCGCTGGATTTCTTTAGTAAAAGGCGAAGTGTATTGAGAGTCGCTGGAAATCTTTAGTAGAAGGCGGAGTCTCTTGAGAGTTGCTGGATTTCTTTAGTAAAAGGCCAAGTGTATTTAGAGTCGCTGGAAATCTTTAGTAAAAGGCGGAGGCTCTTGAGAGACGCTGGAAATCTTTAGTAAAAGGCGGCGGCTCTCGAGAGTCGCTGGAAATCTTTAGTAAAAGGCGAAAGCTCTTGAAAGTCGATGGAAATCTTTAGTAAAAGGCGGAGGCTCTTGAATTGAAAGTCGCTGAAAATCTTTAGTAAAAGGCGGAGGCTCTTGAGAGTCGCTGGAAATCTTTAGTAAAAGGCGGAGGCTCTTGAGAGTCGCTGGAAATCTTTAGTAAAAGGCGGAGGCTCTTGAGAGTCGCTGGAAATCTTTAGTAAAAGGCGGAAGCTCTTGAGAGTTGCTGGAAATCTTTAGTAAAAGGCGGAGGCTCTTGAGAGTCGCTGGAAATCTTTAGTAAAAGGCGGCGGCTCTCGAGAGTCGCTGGAAATCTTTAGTAAAAGGCGAAAGCTCTTGAAAGTCGATGGAAATCTTTAGTAAAAGGCGGAGGCTCTTGAATTGAGAGTCGCTGAAAATCTTTAGTAAAAGGCGGAGGCTCTTGAGAGTCGCTGGAAATCTTTAGTGAAAGGCGGAGGCTCTTGAGAGTCGCTGGATTTCTTTAGTAAAAGGCGGAGGCTCTTGAAAGTCGCTGGAAATCTTTAGTAGAAATCAATAAAATCATTTGTAAATTCCGATCCTAATCTCTACCCGTTCGGGGAACGGGGATTATGTCTTTATGTTTCAGGTGAAGATTTGGTGCTGGACAAAATTATAGAGGACCGTCAGCGTGGCTGACGGGGGTGGTGGAGGGCCTCTTGGTAAGTTTCCATTAATTCTATTTGATAAAATAGGAAAAGTTTTAGTAAAAGGCGGAAGCTCTGCATAGCCGCTGGAAATCTTTGGTGAAAGGCGGAAGCTCTTGGAAGTCGATGGAATTCTTTAGTAAAAGGCGGAGGCTCTTGAGAGTCACTGGAAATCTTAAGTAAAAAGCGGAGGCTCTTCAGAGTCGCTGGATTTCTTTAGTAAAAGGCGGAGTGTATTGAGAGTCGCTGGATTTCTTTAGTAAAATACGGAGTGTATTTAGAGTCGCTGGAAATCTTTGTTAAAAGGCGGAGGCTTTCGAGAGTCTATGGAAATCTTTAGTAAACGGCGGAGGCTCTTGAGAGTCGCTGAAAATCCTTAGTAAAAGGCGGAGGCTCTTGAGAGTCGCTGGAAATCTTTAGTAAAAGCTTAGGGAAACTCTAGTGTTTCGGCGGAAATCGTTTGTTCAATAACATTCTTTAGTAAATCGCGATAATTGTCGACAGGAAATCTTTAGTAGAAATCGATAAAAGCATTTATAAATTCCTATTTTAATCTGTACCCGTTCGGGGAACGGGGATTATGTCTTTATGTTGTAGGTGAAGATTTTGTGCTGGACAAAATACTAGAGGACCGTCAGCGTGGCTGACGGGGGTGGTGGAGGGCCTCTAGGTAAGTTACCAATAATTCTTTTTGATAAAATAGGAAAAGTTGTAGTAAAAGGCGAAAGCTCTGCATAGCCGCTGGAAATCTTTGGTGGAATGCGGAAGCTCTTGGAAGTCGATGGAATTCTTTAGTAAAAGGCGGAGGCTCTTGAGAGTCGCTGGAAATCTTTAGTAAAAGGCGGAGGCTCTTGAGAGTCGCTGGATTTCTTTAGTAAAAGGCGGAGGCTCTTTAGAGTCTCTGGAAATCTTTAGTAAAAGGCGGAGGCTCTTGAGAGTCGCTGAAAATCTTTAGTAAAAGGCGGCGGCTCTTGAGAGTCGCTGGAAATCTTTAGTAAAAGGCGGAGGCTCTTGAGTGTCGCAGGAAATCTTTAGTAAAAGGCGGAGGCTCTTGAGAGTCGCTGAAAATCTTTAGTAAAAGGCGGAGGCTCTTGAGAGTCGCTGGAAATCTTTAGTAAAAGGCGGAGGCTCTTGAGAGTCGCTGGATTTCTTTAGTAAAAGGCGGAGTGTATTTAGAGTCGCTGGAAATCTTTGTTAAAAGGCGGAGGCTTTCGAGAGTCTATGGAAATCTTTAGTAAAAGGCGGTGGCTCTTGAGTGTCGCTGGAAATCTTTAGTAAAAGCTTAGGGAAACTTTAGTGAATCGGCGGAAATCGCTTGTTCAATGGCATTCTTTAGTAAATCGCGATAATTGTCGACAGGAAATCTTTAGTAGAAATCGATAAAATCATTTATAAATTCCTATTTCAATCTGTACCCGTTCGGGGAACGGGGATTATGTTTTTATGTTGTAGGTGAAGATTTTGTGCTGGACAAAATAATAGAGGACCGTCAGCGTGGCTGACGGGGGTGGTGGAGGGCCTCTGGGTAAGTTACCATTAATTCTATTTGATAAAATAGGAAAAGTTTTAGTAAAAGGCGGAAGCTCTGCATAGCCCATGGAAATCTTTGGTGAAAGGCGGAAGCTTTTGGAAGTCGATGGAATTCTTTAGTAAAAGGCGGAGGCTCTTGAGAGTCGCTGGAAATCTTTAGTAAAAAGCGGAGGCTCTTGAGAGTCGCTGGATTTCTTTAGTAAAAGGCGAAGTGTATTGAGAGTCGCTGGAAATCTTTAGTAAAAGGCGGAGTCTCTTGAGAGTTGCTGGATTTCTTTAGTAAAAGGCCAAGTGTATTTAGAGTCGCTGGAAATCTTTAGTAAAAGGCGGAGGCTCTTGAGAGTCGCTGGAAATCTTTAGTAAAAGGCGGCGGCTCTCGAGAGTCGCTGGAAATCTTTAGTAAAAGGCGAAAGCTCTTGAAAGTCGATGGAAATCTTTAGTAAAAGGCGGAGGCTCTTGAATTGAAAGTCGCTGAAAATCTTTAGTAAAAGGCGGAGGCTTTCGAGAGTCTATGGAAATCTTTAGTAAAAGGCGGAGGCTCTTGAGTGTCGCTGGAAATCTTTAGTAAAAGCTTAGGGAAACTTTAGTGAATCGGCGGAAATCGTTTGTTTAATAGCATTCTTTAGTAAATCGCGATAATTGTCGACAGGAAATCTTTAGTACAAGTCAATAAAATCATTTGTAAATTCCTATTTTAATCTGTACCCGTTCGGGGAACGGGGATTATGTCTTTATGTTGTAGGTGAAGTTTTTGTGCTGGACAAAATAATAGAGGACCGTCAGCGTGGCTGACGGGGGTGGTGGAGGGCCTCTAGGTAAGTTTCCAATAATTCTATTTTATAAAATAGGAAAAGTTTTGGTAAAAGGCGGAAGCTCTTGAGAGTTGCTGGAAATCTTTAGTTGAAGGCGGAGGCTCTTGAGAGTCGCTGGAAATCTTTAGTAAAAGGCGGAGGCTCTTGAGAGTCGCTGGAAATCTTTAGTAAAAAGCAGAGGCTCTTCAGAGTCGCTGGATTTCTTTAGTAAAAGGCGGAGTGTATTGAGAGTCGCTGGATTTCTTTAGTAAAATACGGAGTGTATTTAGAGTCGCTGGAAATCTTTGTTAAAAGGCGGAGGCTTTCGAGAGTCTATGGAAATCTTTAGTAAACGGCGGAGGCTCTTGAGAGTCGCTGAAAATCTTTAGTAAAAGGCGGAGGCTCTTGAGAGTCGCTGGAAATCTTTAGTAAAAGGCGGAGGCTCTTGAGTGTCGCTGGAAATTTTTAGTAAAAGCTTAGGGAAACTTTAGTGTTTCGGCGGAAATCGTTTGTTCAATAACATTCTTTAGTAAATCGCGATAATTGTCGACAGGAAATCTTTAGTAGAAATCGATAAAAGCATTTATAAATTCCTATTTTAATCTGTACCCGTTCGGGGAACGGGGATTACGTCTTTATGTTGTAGGTGAAGATTTTGTGCTGGACAAAATACTAGAGGACCGTCAGCGTGGCTGACGGGGGTGGTGGAGGGCCTCTGGGTAAGTTACCAATAATTCTTTTTGATAAAATAGGAAAAGTTGTAGTAAAAGGCGAAAGCTCTGCATAGCCGCTGGAAATCTTTGCTGAAATGCGGAAGCTCTTGGAAGTCGATGGAATTCTTTAGTAAAAGGCGGAGGCTCTCGAGAGTCGCTGGAAATCTCTAGTAAAAGGCGGAGGCTCTTGAGAGTCGCTGGATTTCTTTAGTAAAAGGCGAAGTGTATTGAGAGTCGCTGGAAATCTTTAGTAAAAGGCGGAGTCTCTTGAGAGTTGCTGGATTTCTTTAGTAAAATGCCAAGTGTATTTAGAGTCGCTGGAAATCTTTAGTAAAAGGCGGAGGCTCTTGAGAGTCGCTGGAAATCTTTAGTAAAAGGCGAAAGCTCTTGAAAGTCGATGGAAATCTTTAGTAAAAGGCGGAGGCTCTTGAATTGAAAGCCGCTGAAAATCTTTAGTAAAAGGCGGAGGCTCTTGAGAGTCGCTGGAAATCTTTAGTAAAAGGCGGAGGCTCTTGAGAGTCGCTGGATTTCTTTAGTAAAAGGCGGAGTGTATTTAGAGTCGTTGGAAATCTTTGTTAAAAGGCGGAGGCTTTCGAGAGTCTATGGAAATCTTTCGTAAAAGGCGGAGGCTCTCGAAAGTCGCTGGAAGTCTTTAGTAAAAAGCGGAGGCTCTTGAAAGTCGCTGGAAATCTTTAGTAGAAATCAATAAAATCATTTGTAAATTCCGATCCTA
Organism: Salpingus planirostris; assembly: GCA_949788335.1. Lineage (NCBI taxonomy): Eukaryota > Metazoa > Arthropoda > Insecta > Coleoptera > Salpingidae > Salpingus > Salpingus planirostris. The sequence continues at coordinate 3,440,926 of OX460917.1, read as the reverse complement.
ATCTCTACCCGTTCGGGGAACGGGGACTATGTCTTTATGTTTCAGGTGAAGATTTGGTGCTGGACAAAATTATAGAGGACCGTCAGCGTGGCTGACGGGGGTGGTGGAGGGCCTCTTGGTAAGTTTCCATTAATTCTATTTGATAAAATAGGAAAAGTTTTAGTAAAAGGCGGAAGCTCTGCATAGCCGCTGGAAATCTTTGGTGAAAGGCGGAAGCTCTTGGAAGTCGATGGAATTCTTTAGTAAAAGGCGGAGGCTCTTGAGCGTCACTGGAAATCTTTAGTAAAAAGCGGAGGCTCTTCAGAGTCGCTGGATTTCTTTAGTAAAAGGCGGAGTGTATTGAGAGTCGCTGGAAATCTTTAGTTAAAGGCGGAGGCTCTTGAGAGTCGCTGGAAATCTTTAGTAAAAGGCGGAGGCTCTTGAGAGTCGCTGGAAATCTTTAGTAACAGGCGAAGGTTCTTGAAAGTCGCTGGAAATCTTTAGTAAAAAGCGGAGGCTCTCCAGAGTCGCAGGATTTCTTTAGTAAAAGGCGGAGTGTATTGAGAGTCGCTGAAAATCTTTAGTAAAAAGCGAAGGCTCTTGAAAGTCGATGGAAATCTTTAGTAAAAGGTGGAGGCTCTTGAGAGTCGCTGGAAATCTTTAGTAGAAGGCGGCGGCTCTTGAGAGTCGCTGGAAATCTTTAGTAAAAGGCGAAGGCTCTTGAGGGTCGCTGGAAATCTTTAGTAAAAGGCGGAGGCTCTTGAGAGTTGCTGGATTTATTTAGTAAAAGGCGGTGTGTATTTAGAGTCGCTGGAAATCTTTGTTGAAAGGCGGAGGCTCTTGAGACTCTATGGAAATCTTTAGTAAAAGGCGGAGGCTCTTTAGAGCCTCTGGAAATCTTTACTAAAAGGCGGAGGCTCTTGAGAGTCGCTGGATTTCTTTAGTAAAAGGCGGAGTGTATTTAGAGTCGCTGGAAATATTGGTTAAAAGGCGGAGACTTTCGAGAGTCTATGGAAATCTTTAGTAAAAGGCGGAGGCTCTTGAGTGTCGCTGGAAATCTTTAGTAAAAGCTTAGGGAAACTTTAGTGAATCGGCGGAAATCGTTTGTTTAATAACATTCTTTAGTAAATCGCGATAATTGTCGACAGGAAATCTTTAGTACAAGTCAATAAAATCATTTGTAAATTCCTATTTTAATCTGTACCCGTTCGGGGAACGGGGATTATGTCTTTGTGTTGTAGGTGAAGATTTTGTGCTGGACAAAATAATAGAGGACCGTCAGCGTGGCTGACGGGGGTGGTGGAGGGCCTCTAGGTAAGTTTCCAATAATTCTATTTTATAAAATAGGAAAAGTTTTGGTAAAAGGCGGAAGCTCTTGAGAGTTGCTGGAAATCTTTAGTTGAAGGCGGAGGCTCTTGAGAGTCGCTGGAAATCTTTAGTAAAAGGCGGAGGCTTTTGAGAGTCGCTGGAAATCTTTAGTAAAAAGCGGAGGCTCTTCAGAGTCGCTGGATTTCTTTAGTAAAAGGCGGAGTGTATTGAGAGTCGCTGGATTTCTTTAGTAAAATACGGAGTGTATTTAGAGTCGCTGGAAATCTTTGTTAAAAGGCGGAGGCTTTCGAGAGTCTATGGAAATCTTTAGTAAACGGCGGAGGCTCTTGAGAGTCGCTGAAAATCCTTAGTAAAAGGCGGAGGCTCTTGAGAGTCGCTGGAAATCTTTAGTAAAAGGCGGAGGCTCTTGAGAGTCGCTGGAAATCTTTAGTAAAAGGCAGCGGCTCTCGAGAGTCGCTGGAAATCTTTAGTAAAAGGCGAAAGCTCTTGAAAGTCGATGGAAATCTTTAGTAAAAGGCGGAGGCTCTTGAATTGAAAGTCGCTGAAAATCTTTAGTAAAAGGCGGAGGCTCTTGAGAGTCGCTGGAAATCTTTAGTAAAAGGCGGAGGCTCTTGAGAGTCGCTGGATTTCTTTAGTAAAAGGCGGAGTGTATTTAGAGTCGTTGGAAATCTTTGTTAAAAGGCGGAGGCTTTCGAGAGTCTATGGAAATCTTTCGTAAAAGGCGGAGGCTCTCGAAAGTCGCTGGAAGTCTTAAGTAAAAGGCGGAGGCTCTTGAAAGTCGCTGGAAATCTTTAGTAGAAATCAATAAAATCATTTGTAAATTCCGATCCTAATCTCTACCCGTTCGGGGAACGGGGATTATGTCTTTATGTTTCAGGTGAAGATTTGGTGCTGGACAAAATTATAGAGGACCGTCAGCGTGGCTGACGGGGGTGGTGGAGGGCCTCTGGGTAAGTTACCAATAATTCTTTTTGATAAAATAGGAAAAGTTGTAGTGAAAGGCGAAAGCTCTGCATAGCCGCTGGAAATCTTTGGTGAAATGCGGAAGCTCTTGGAAGTCGATGGAATTCTTTAGTAAAAGGCGGAGGCTCTTGAGAGTCGCTGGAAATCTTTAGTAAAAGGCGGAGGCTCTTGAGAGTCGCTGGATTTCTTTAGTAAAAGGCGGAGGCTCTTTAGAGTCTCTGGAAATCTTTAGTAAAAGGCGGAGGCTCTTGAGAGTCGCTGAAAATCTTTAGTAAAAGGCGGCGGCTCTTGAGAGTCGCTGGAAATCTTTAGTAAAAGGCGGAGGCTCTTGAGTGTCGCAGGAAATCTTTAGTAAAAGGCGGAGGCTCTTGAGAGTCGCTGAAAATCTTTAGTAAAAGGCGGAGGCTCTTGAGAGTCGCTGGAAATCTTTAGTAAAAGGCGGAGGCTCTTGAGAGTCGCTGGATTTCTTTAGTAAAAGGCGGAGTGTATTTAGAGTCGCTGGAAATCTTTGTTAAAAGGCGGAGGCTTTCGAGAGTCTATGGAAATCTTTAGTAAAAGGCGGTGGCTCTTGAGAGTTGCTGGAAATCTTTAGTAAAAGCTTAGGGAAACTTTAGTGAATCGGCGGAAATCGTTTGTTCAATGGCATTCTTTAGTAAATCGCGATAATTGTCGACAGGAAATCTTTAGTAGAAATCGATAAAATCATTTATAAATTCCTATTTCAATCTGTACCCGTTCGGGGAACGGGGATTTTGTTTTTATGTTGTAGGTGAAGATTTTGTGCTGGACAAAATACTAGAGGACCGTCAGCGTGGCTGACGGGGGTGGTGGAGGGCCTCTGGGTAAGTTAACATTAATTCTATTTGATAAAATAGGAAAAGTTTTGGTAAAAGGCGGAAGCTCTTGAGAGTTGCTGGAAATCTTTAGTAAAAGGCGGAGGCTCTTGATAGTCGCTGGATTTCTTTAGTAAAAGGCGGAGTGTATTTAGAGTCGCTGGAAATCTTTGTTAAAAGGCGGAGGCTTTCGAGAGTCTATGGAAATCTTTAGTAAAAGGCGGTGGCTCTTGAGTGTCGCTGGAAATCTTTAGTAAAAGCTTAGGGAAACTTTAGTGAATCGGCGGAAATCGTTTGTTCAATGGCATTCTTTAGTAAATCGCGATAATTGTCGACAGGAAATCTTTAGTAGAAATCGATAAAATCATTTATAAATTCCTATTTCAATCTGTACCCGTTCGGGGAACGGGGATTTTGTTTTTATGTTGTAGGTGAAGATTTTGTGCTGGACAAAATACTAGAGGACCGTCAGCGTGGCTGACGGGGGTGGTGGAGGGCCTCTGGGTAAGTTAACATTAATTCTATTTGATAAAATAGGAAAAGTTTTGGTAAAAGGCGGAAGCTCTTGAGAGTTGCTGGAAATCTTTAGTTGAAGGCGGAGGCTCTTGAGAGTCGCTGGAAATCTTTAGTAAAAGGCGGAGGCTCTTGAGAGTCGCTGGAAATCTTTAGTAAAAAGCGGAGGCTCTTCAGAGTCGCTGGATTTCTTTAGTAAAAGGCGGAGTGTATTGAGAGTCGCTGGATTTCTTTAGTAAAATACGGAGTGTATTTAGAGTCGCTGGAAATCTTTGTTAAAAGGCGGAGGCTTTCGAGAGTCTATGGAAATCTTTAGTAAACGGCGGAGGCTCTTGAGAGTCGCTGAAAATCTTTAGTAAAAGGCGGAGGCTCTTGAGAGTCGCTGGAAATCTTTAGTAAAAGGCGGAGGCTCTTGAGTGTCGCTGGAAATTTTTAGTAAAAGCTTAGGGAAACTTTAGTGTTTCGGCGGAAATCGTTTGTTCAATAACATTCTTTAGTAAATCGCGATAATTGTCGACAGGAAATCTTTAGTAGAAATCGATAAAAGCATTTATAAATTCCTATTTTAATCTGTACCCGTTCGGGGAACGGGGATTACGTCTTTATGTTGTAGGTGAAGATTTTGTGCTGGACAAAATACTAGAGGACCGTCAGCGTGGCTGACGGGGGTGGTGGAGGGCCTCTGGGTAAGTTACCATTAATTCTATTTGATAAAATAGGAAAAGTTTTGGTAAAAGGCGGAAGCTCTTGAGAGTTGCTGGAAATCTTTAGTTGAAGGCGGAGGCTCTTGAGAGTCGCTGGAAATCTTTAGTAAAAGGCGGAGGCTCTTGAGAGTCGCTGGAAATCTTTAGTAAAAAGCGGAGGCTCTTCAGAGTCGCTGGATTTCTTTAGTAAAAGGCGGAGTGTATTGAGAGTCGCTGGATTTCTTTAGTAAAATACGGAGTGTATTTAGAGTCGCTGGAAATCTTTGTTAAAAGGCGGAGGCTTTCGAGAGTCTATGGAAATCTTTAGTAAACGGCGGAGGCTCTTGAGAGTCGCTGAAAATCTTTAGTAAAAGACGGAGGCTCTTGAGAGTCGCTGGAAATCTTTAGTAAAAGGCGGCGGCTCTCGAGAGTCGCTGGAAATCTTTAGTAAAAGGCGAAAGCTCTTGAAAGTCGATGGAAATCTTTAGTAAAAGGCGGAGGCTCTTGAATTGAAAGTCGCTGAAAATCTTTAGTAAAAGGCGGAGGCTCTTGAGAGTCGCTGGAAATCTTTAGTAAAAGGCGGAGGCTCTTGAGAGTCGCTGGATTTCTTTAGTAAAAGGCGGAGTGTATTTAGAGTCGTTGGAAATCTTTGTTAAAAGGCGGAGGCTTTCGAGAGTCTATGGAAATCTTTCGTAAAAGGCGGAGGCTCTCGAAAGTCGCTGGAAGTCTTTAGTAAAAAGCGGAGGCTCTTGAAAGTCGCTGGAAATCTTTAGTAGAAATCAATAAAATCATTTGTAAATTCCGATCCTAATCTCTACCCGTTCGGGGAACGGGGATTATGTCTTTATGTTTCAGGTGAAGATTTGGTGCTGGACAAAATTATAGAGGACCGTCAGCGTGGCTGACGGGGGTGGTGGAGGGCCTCTTGGTAAGTTTCCATTAATTCTATTTGATAAAATAGGAAAAGTTTTAGTAAAAGGCGGAAGCTCTGCATAGCCGCTGGAAATCTTTGGTGAAAGGCGGAAGCTCTTGGAAGTCGATGGAATTCTTTAGTAAAAGGCGGAGGCTCTTGAGAGTCACTGGAAATCTTTAGTAAAAAGCGGAGGCTCTTCAGAGTCGCTGGATTTCTTTAGTAAAAGGCGGAGTGTATTGAGAGTCGCTGGAAATCTTTAGTTAAAGGCGGAGGCTCTTGAGAGTCGCTGGAAATCTTTAGTAAAAGGCGGAGGCTCTTGAGAGTCGCTGGAAATCTTTAGTAACAGGCGAAGGTTTTTGAAAGTCGCTGGAAATCTTTAGTAAAAAGCGGAGGCTCTCCAGAGTCGCAGGATTTCTTTAGTAAAAGGCGGAGTGTATTGAGAGTCGCTGGAAATCTTTAGTAAAAAGCGAAGGCTCTTGAAAGTCGATGGAAATCTTTAGTAAAAGGTGGAGGCTCTTGAGAGTCGCTGGAAATCTTTAGTAGAAGGCGGCGGCTCTTGAGAGTCGCTGGAAATCTTTAGTAAAAGGCGAAGGCTCTTGAGGGTCGCTGGAAATCTTTAGTAAAAGGCGGAGGCTCTTGAGAGTTGCTGGATTTATTTAGTAAAAGGCGGTGTGTATTTAGAGTCGCTGGAAATCTTTGTTGAAAGGCGGAGGCTCTTGAGACTCTATGGAAATCTTTAGTAAAAGGCGGAGGCTCTTTAGAGCCTCTGGAAATCTTTACTAAAAGGCGGAGGCTCTTGAGAGTCGCTGAAAATCTTTAGTAAAAGGCGGAGGCTCTTGAGAGTCGCTGGAAATCTTTAGTAAAAGGCGGAGGCTCTTGAGTGTCGCTGGAAATTTTTAGTAAAAGCTTAGGGAAACTTTAGTGTTTCGGCGGAAATCGTTTGTTCAATAACATTCTTTAGTAAATCGCGATAATTGTCGACAGGAAATCTTTAGTAGAAATCGATAAAAGCATTTATAATTTCCTATTTTAATCTGTACCCGTTCGGGGAACGGGGATTACGTCTTTATGTTGTAGGTGAAGATTTTGTGCTGGACAAAATACTAGAGGACCGTCAGCGTGGCTGACGGGGGTGGTGGAGGGCCTCTGGGTAAGTTACCAATAATTCTTTTTGATAAAATAGGAAAAGTTGTAGTAAAAGGCGAAAGCTCTGCATAGCCGCTGGAAATCTTTGGTGAAATGCGGAAGCTCTTGGAAGTCGATGGAATTCTTTAGTAAAAGGCGGAGGCTCTCGAGAGTCGCTGGAAATCTCTAGTAAAAGGCGGAGGCTCTTGAGAGTCGCTGGATTTCTTTAGTAAAAGGCGAAGTGTATTGGGAGTCGCTGGAAATCTTTAGTAAAAGGCGGAGTCTCTTGAGAGTTGCTGGATTTCTTTAGTAAAAGGCCAAGTGTATTTAGAGTCGCTGGAAATCTTTAGTAAAAGGCGGAGGCTCTTGAGAGTCGCTGGAAATCTTTAGTAAAAGGCGGCGGCTCTCGAGAGTCGCTGGAAATCTTTAGTAAAAGGCGAAAGCTCTTGAAAGTCGATGGAAATCTTTAGTAAAAGGCGGAGGCTCTTGAATTGAAAGTCGCTGAAAATCTTTAGTAAAAGGCGGAGGCTCTTGAGAGTCGCTGGAAATCTTTAGTAAAAGGCGGAGGCTCTTGAGAGTCGCTGGATTTCTTTAGTAAAAGGCGGAGTGTATTTAGAGTCGTTGGAAATCTTTGTTAAAAGGCGGAGGCTTTCGAGAGTCTATGGAAATCTTTCGTAAAAGGCGGAGGCTCTCGAAAGTCGCTGGAAGTCTTTAGTAAAAGGCGGAGGCTCTTGAAAGTCGCTGGAAATATTTAGTAGAAATCAATAAAATCATTTGTAAATTCCGATCCTAATCTCTACCCGTTCGGGGAACGGGGATTATGTCTTTATGTTTCAGGTGAAGAATTGGTGCTGGACAAAATAATAGAGGACCGTCAGCGTGGCTGACGGGGGTGGTGGAGGGCCTCTGGGTAAGTTACCATTAATTCTATTTGATAAAATAGGAAAAGTTTTAGTAAAAGGCGGAAGCTCTGCATAGCCGCTGGAAATCTTTGGTGAAAGGCGGAAGCTCTTGGAAGTCGATGGAATTCTTTAGTAAAAGGCGGAGGCTCTTGAGAGTCGCTGGAAATCTTTAGTAAAAAGCGGAGGCTCTTCAGAGTCGCTGGATTTCTTTAGTAAAAGGCGAAGTGTATTGAGAGTCGCTGGAAATCTTTCGTTAAAGGCGGAGGCTCTTGAGAGTCGCTGGATTTCTTTAGTAAAAGGCCAAGTGTATTTAGAGTCGCTGGAAATCTTTAGTAAAAGGCGGAGGCTCTTGAGAGTCGCTGGAAATCTTTAGTAAAAGGCGGCGGCTCTCGAGAGTCGCTGGAAATCTTTAGTAAAAGGCGAAAGCTCTTGAAAGTCGATGGAAATCTTTAGTAAAAGGCGGAGGCTCTTGAATTGAAAGTCGCTGAAAATCTTTAGTAAAAGGCGGAGGCTCTTGAGAGTCGCTGGAAATCTTTAGTAAAAGGCGGAGGCTCTTGAGAGTCGCTGGATTTCTTTAGTAAAAGGCGGAGTGTATTTAGAGTCGTTGGAGATCTTTGTTAAAAGGCGGAGGCTTTCGAGAGTCTATGGAAATCTTTCGTAAAAGGCGGAGGCTCTCGAAAGTCGCTGGAAGTCTTTAGTAAAAGGCGGAGGCTCTTGAAAGTCGCTGGAAATCTTTAGTAGAAATCAATAAAATCATTTGTAAATTCCGATCCTAATCTCTACCCGTTCGGGGAACGGGGATTATGTCTTTATGTTTCAGGTGAAGATTTGGTGCTGGACAAAATTATAGAGGACCGTCAGCGTGGCTGACGGGGGTGGTGGAGGGCCTCTTGGTAAGTTTCCATTTATTCTATTTGATAAAATAGGAAAAGTTCTAGTAAAAGGCGGAAGCTCTGCATAGCCGCTGGAAATCTTTTGTGAAAGGCGGAAGCTCTTGGAAGTCGATGGAATTCTTTAGTAAAAGGCGGAGGCTCTTGAGAGTCACTGGAAATCTTTAGTAAAAAGCGGAGGCTCTTCAGAGTCGCTGGATTTCTTTAGTAAAAGGCGGAGTGTATTGAGAGTCGATGGATTTCTTTAGTAAAATACGGAGTGTATTTAGAGTCGCTGGAAATCTTTGTTAAAAGGCGGAGGCTTTCGAGAGTCTATGGAAATCTTTAGTAAACGGCGGAGGCTCTTGAGAGTCGCTGAAAATCTTTAGTAAAAGGCGGAGGCTCTTGAGAGTCGCTGGAAATCTTTAGTAAAAGGCGGAGGCTCTTGAGTGTCGCTGGAAATTTTTAGTAAAAGCTTAGGGAAACTTTAGTGTTTCGGCGGAAATCGTTTGTTCAATAACATTCTTTAGTAAATCGCGATAATTGTCGACAGGAAATCTTTAGTAGAAATCGATAAAAGCATTTATAAATTCCTATTTTAATCTGTACCCGTTCGGGGAACGGGGATTATGTCTTTATGTTGTAGGTGAAGATTTTGTGCTGGACAAAATACTAGAGGACCGTCAGCGTGGCTGACGGGGGTGGTGGAGGGCCTCTGGGTAAGTTACCAATAATTCTTTTTGATAAAATAGGAAAAGTTGTAGTAAAAGGCGAAAGCTCTGCATAGCCGCTGGAAATCTTTGGTGAAATGCGGAAGCTCTTGGAAGTCGATGGAATTCTTTAGTAAAAGGCGGAGGCTCTTGAGAGTCGCTGGAAATCTTTAGTAAAAGGCGGAGGCTCTTGAGAGTCGCTGGATTTCTTTACTAAAAGGCGGAGGCTCTTTAGAGTCTCTGGAAATCTTTAGTAAAAGGCGGAGGCTCTTGAGAGTCGCTGAAAATCTTTAGTAAAAGGCGGCGGCTCTTGAGAGTCGCTGGAAATCTTTAGTAAAAGGCGGAGGCTCTTGAGTGTCGCAGGAAATCTTTAGTAAAAGGCGGAGGCTCTTGAGAGTCGCTGAAAATCTTTAGTAAAAGGCGGAGGCACTTGAGAGTCGCTGGAATTCTTTAGTAAAAGGCGGAGGCTCTTGATAGTCGCTGGATTTCTTTAGTAAAAGGCGGAGTGTATTTAGAGTCGCTGGAAATCTTTGTTAAAAGGCGGAGGCTTTCGAGAGTCTATGGAAATCTTTAGTAAAAGGCGGTGGCTCTTGAGTGTCGCTGGAAATCTTTAGTAAAAGCTTAGGGAAACTTTAGTGAATCGGCGGAAATCGTTTGTTCAATGGCATTCTTTAGTAAATCGCGATAATTGTCGACAGGAAATCTTTAGTAGAAATCGATAAAATCATTTATAAATTCCTATTTCAATCTGTACCCGTTCGGGGAACGGGGATTTTGTTTTTATGTTGTAGGTGAAGATTTTGTGCTGGACAAAATACTAGAGGACCGTCAGCGTGGCTGACGGGGGTGGTGGAGGGCCTCTGGGTAAGTTAACATTAATTCTATTTGATAAAATAGGAAAAGTTTTGGTAAAAGGCGGAAGCTCTTGAGAGTTGCTGGAAATCTTTAGTTGAAGGCGGAGGCTCTTGAGAGTCGCTGGAAATCTTTAGTAAAAGGCGGAGGCTCTTGAGAGTCGCTGGAAATCTTTAGTAAAAAGCGGAGGCTCTTCAGAGTCGCTGGATTTCTTTAGTAAAAGGCGGAGTGTATTGAGAGTCGCTGGATTTCTTTAGTAAAATACGGAGTGTATTTAGAGTCGCTGGAAATCTTTGTTAAAAGGCGGAGGCTTTCGAGAGTCTATGGAAATCTTTAGTAAACGGCGGAGGCTCTTGAGAGTCGCTGAAAATCTTTAGTAAAAGGCGGAGGCTCTTGAGAGTCGCTGGAAATCTTTAGTAAAAGGCGGAGGCTCTTGAGTGTCGCTGGAAATTTTTAGTAAAAGCTTAGGGAAACTTTAGTGTTTCGGCGGAAATCGTTTGTTCAATAACATTCTTTAGTAAATCGCGATAATTGTCGACAGGAAATCTTTAGTAGAAATCGATAAAAGCATTTATAAATTCCTATTTTAATCTGTACCCGTTCGGGGAACGGGGATTACGTCTTTATGTTGTAGGTGAAGATTTTGTGCTGGACAAAATACTAGAGGACCGTCAGCGTGGCTGACGGGGGTGGTGGAGGGCCTCTGGGTAAGTTACCATTAATTCTATTTGATAAAATAGGAAAAGTTTTGGTAAAAGGCGGAAGCTCTTGAGAGTTGCTGGAAATCTTTAGTTGAAGGCGGAGGCTCTTGAGAGTCGCTGGAAATCTTTAGTAAAAGGCGGAGGCTCTTGAGAGTCGCTGGAAATCTTTAGTAAAAAGCGGAGGCTCTTCAGAGTCGCTGGATTTCTTTAGTAAAAGGCGGAGTGTATTGAGAGTCGCTGGATTTCTTTAGTAAAATACGGAGTGTATTTAGAGTCGCTGGAAATCTTTGTTAAAAGGCGGAGGCTTTCGAGAGTCTATGGAAATCTTTAGTAAACGGCGGAGGCTCTTGAGAGTCGCTGAAAATCTTTAGTAAAAGACGGAGGCTCTTGAGAGTCGCTGGAAATCTTTAGTAAAAGGCGGAGGCTCTTGAGTGTCGCTGGAAATTTTTAGTAAAAGCTTAGGGAAACTTTAGTGTTTCGGCGGAAATCGTTTGTTCAATAACATTCTTTAGTAAATCGCGATAATTGTCGACAGGAAATCTTTAGTAGAAATCGATAAAAGCATTTATAAATTCCTATTTTAATCTGTACCCGTTCGGGGAACGGGGATTACGTCTTTATGTTGTAGGTGAAGATTTTGTGCTGGACAAAATTATAGAGGACCGTCAGCGTGGCTGACGGGGGTGGTGGAGGGCCTCTGGGTAAGTTACCAATAATTCTTTTTGATAAAATAGGAAAAGTTGTAGTAAAAGGCGAAAGCTCTGCATAGCCGCTGGAAATCTTTGGTGAAATGCGGAAGCTCTTGGAAGTCGATGGAATTCTTTAGTAAAAGGCGGAGGCTCTCGAGAGTCGCTGGAAATCTCTAGTAAAAGGCGGAGGCTCTTGAGAGTCGCTGGATTTCTTTAGTAAAAGGCGAAGTGTATTGAGAGTCGCTGGAAATCTTTAGTAAGAGGCGGAGTCTCTTGAGAGTTGCTGGATTTCTTTAGTAAAAGGCCAAGTGTATTTAGAGTCGCTGGAAATCTTTAGTAAAAGGCGGAGGCTCTTGAGAGTCGCTGGAAATCTTTAGTAAAAGGCGGCGGCTCTCGAGAGTCGCTGGAAATCTTTAGTAAAAGGCGAAAGCTCTTGAAAGTCGATGGAAATCTTTAGTAAAAGGCGGAGGCTCTTGAATTGAAAGTCGCTGAAAATCTTTAGTAAAAGGCGGAGGCTCTTGAGAGTCGCTGGAAATCTTTAGTAAAAGGCGGAGGCTCTTGAGAGTCGCTGGATTTCTTTAGTAAAAGGCGGAGTGTATTTAGAGTCGTTGGAAATCTTTGTTAAAAGGCGGAGGCTTTCGAGAGTCTATGGAAATCTTTCGTAAAAGGCGGAGGCTCTCGAAAGTCGCTGGAAGTCTTTAGTAAAAGGCGGAGGCTCTTGAAAGTCGCTGGAAATATTTAGTAGAAATCAATAAAATCATTTGTAAATTCCGATCCTAATCTCTACCCGTTCGGGGAACGGGGATTATGTCTTTATGTTTCAGGTGAAGAATTGGTGCTGGACAAAATTATAGAGGACCGTCAGCGTGGCTGACGGGGGTGGTGGAGGGCCTCTGGGTAAGTTACCATTAATTCTATTTGATAAAATAGGAAAAGTTTTAGTAAAAGGCGGAAGCTCTGCATAGCCGCTGGAAATCTTTGGTGAAAGGCGGAAGCTCTTGGAAGTCGATGGAATTCTTTAGTAAAAGGCGGAGGCTCTTGAGAGTCGCTGGAAATCTTTAGTAAAAAGCGGAGGCTCTTCAGAGTCGCTGGATTTCTTTAGTAAAAGGCGAAGTGTATTGAGAGTCGCTGGAAATCTTTCGTTAAAGGCGGAGGCTCTTGAGAGTCGCTGGATTTCTTTAGTAAAAGGCCAAGTGTATTTAGAGTCGCTGGAAATCTTTAGTAAAAGGCGGAGGCTCTTGAGAGTCGCTGGAAATCTTTAGTAAAAGGCGGCGGCTCTCGAGAGTCGCTGGAAATCTTTAGTAAAAGGCGAAAGCTCTTGAAAGTCGATGGAAATCTTTAGTAAAAGGCGGAGGCTCTTGAATTGAAAGTCGCTGAAAATCTTTAGTAAAAGGCGGAGGCTCTTGAGAGTCGCTGGAAATCTTTAGTAAAAGGCGGAGGCTCTTGAGAGTCGCTGGATTTCTTTAGTAAAAGGCGGAGTGTATTTAGAGTCGTTGGAAATCTTTGTTAAAAGGCGGAGGCTTTCGAGAGTCTATGGAAATCTTTTGTAAAAGGCGGAGGCTCTCGAAAGTCGCTGGAAGTCTTTAGTAAAAGGCGGAGGCTCTTGAAAGTCGCTGGAAATCTTTAGTAGAAATCAATAAAATCATTTGTAAATTCCGATCCTAATCTCTACCCGTTCGGGGAACGGGGATTATGTCTTTATGTTTCAGGTGAAGATTTGGTGCTGGACAAAATTATAGAGGACCGTCAGCGTGGCTGACGGGGGTGGTGGAGGGCCTCTTGGTAAGTTTCCATTAATTCTATTTGATAAAATAGGAAAAGTTCTAGTAAAAGGCGGAAGCTCTGCATAGCCGCTGGAAATCTTTGGTGAAAGGCGGAAGCTCTTGGAAGTCGATGGAATTCTTTAGTAAAAGGCGGAGGGTCTTGAGAGTCACTGGAAATCTTTAGTAAAAAGCGGAGGCTCTTCAGAGTCGCTGGATTTCTTTAGTAAAAGGCGGAGTGTATTGAGAGTCGCTGGATTTCTTTAGTAAAATACGGAGTGTATTTAGAGTCGCTGGAAATCTTTGTTAAAAGGCGGAGGCTTTCGAGAGTCTATGGAAATCTTTAGTAAACGGCGGAGGCTCTTGAGAGTCGCTGAAAATCTTTAGTAAAAGGCGGAGGCTCTTGAGAGTCGCTGGAAATCTTTAGTAAAAGGCGGAGGCTCTTGAGTGTCGCTGGAAATTTTTAGTAAAAGCTTAGGGAAACTTTAGTGTTTCGGCGGAAATCGTTTGTTCAATAACATTCTTTAGTAAATCGCGATAATTGTCGACAGGAAATCTTTAGTAGAAATCGATAAAAGCATTTATTAATTCCTATTTTAATCTGTACCCGTTCGGGGAACGGGGATTATGTCTTTATGTTGTAGGTGAAGATTTTGTGCTGGACAAAATACTAGAGGACCGTCAGCGTGGCTGACGGGGGTGGTGGAGGGCCTCTGGGTAAGTTACCAATAATTCTTTTTGATAAAATAGGAAAAGTTGTAGTAAAAGGCGAAAGCTCTGCATAGCCGCTGGAAATCTTTGGTGAAATGCGGAAGCTCTTGGAAGTCGATGGAATTCTTTAGTAAAAGGCGGAGGCTCTTGAGAGTCGCTGGAAATCTTTAGTAAAAGGCGGAGGCTCTTGAGAGTCGCTGGATTTCTTTAGTAAAGAGCGGAGGCTCTTTAGAGTCTCTGGAAATCTTTAGTAAAAGGCGGAGGCTCTTGAGAGTCGCTGAAAATCTTTAGGAAAAGGCGGCGGCTCTTGATAGTCGCTGGAAATCTTTAGTAAAAGGCGGAGGCTCTTGAGTGTCGCAGGAAATCTTTAGTAAAAGGCGGAGGCTCTTGAGAGTCGCTGAAAATCTTTAGTAAAAGGCGGAGGCTCTTGAGAGTCGCTGGAAATCTTTAGTAAAAGGCGGAGGCTCTTGAGAGTCGCTGGATTTCTTTAGTAAAAGGCGGAGTGTATTTAGAGTCGCTGGAAATCTTTGTTAAAAGGCGGAGGCTTTCGAGAGTCTATGGAAATCTTTAGTAAAAGGCGGTGGCTCTTGAGTGTCGCTGGAAATCTTTAGTAAAAGCTTAGGGAAACTTTAGTGAATCGGCGGAAATCGTTTGTTCAATGGCATTCTTTAGTAAATCGCGATAATTGTCGACAGGAAATCTTTAGTAGAAATCGATAAAATCATTTATAAATTCCTATTTCAATCTGTACCCGTTCGGGGAACGGGGATTATGTTTTTATGTTGTAGGTGAAGATTTTGTGCTGGACAAAATAATAGAGGACCGTCAGCGTGGCTGACGGGGGTGGTGGAGGGCCTCTGGGTAAGTTATCATTAATTCTATTTGATAAAATAGGAAAAGTTTTAGTAAAAGGCGGAAGCTCTGCATAGCCCATGGAAATCTTTGGTGAAAGGCGGAAGCTCTTGGAAGTCGATGGAATTCTTTACTAAAAGGCGGAGGCTCATGAGAGTCGCTGGAAATCTTTAGTAGAAAGCGGAGGCTCTTTAGAGTCGCTGGATTTCTTTAGTAAAAGGCGAAGTGTATTGAGAGTCGCTGGAAATCTTTAGTAAAAGGCGGAGTCTCTTGAGAGTTGCTGGATTTCTTTAGTAAAGGGCCAAGTGTATTTAGAGTCGCTGGAAATCTTTAGTAAAAGGCGGAGGCTCTTGAGAGTCGCTGGAAATCTTTAGTAAAAGGCGGCGGCTCTCGAGAGTCGCTGGAAATCTTTAGTAAAAGGCGAAAGCTCTTGAAAGTCGATGGAAATCTTTGGTAAAAGGCAGAGGCTCTTGAATTGAAAGTCGCTGAAAATCTTTAGTAAAAGGCGGCGGCTCTTGAGAGTCGCTGGAAATCTTTAGTAAAAGCTTAGGGAAACTTTAGTGAATCGGCGGAAATCGTTTGTTTAATAGCATTCTTTAGTAAATCGCGATAATTGTCGACAGGAAATCTTTAGTACAAGTCAATAAAATCATTTGTAAATTCCTATTTTAATCTGTACCCGTTCGGGGAACGGGGATTATGTCTTTATGTTGTAGGTGAAGATTTTGTGCTGGACAAAATAATAGAGGACCGTCAGCGTGGCTGACGGGGGTGGTGGAGGGCCTCTAGGTAAGTTTCCAATAATTCTATTTTATAAAATAGGAAAAGTTTTGGTAAAAGGCGGAAGCTCTTGAGAGTTGCTGGAAATCTTTAGTTGAAGGCGGAGGCTCTTGAGAGTCGCTGGAAATCTTTAGTAAAAGGCGGAGGCTCTTGAGAGTCGCTGGAAATCTTTAGTAAAAAGCGGAGGCTCTTCAGAGTCGCTGGATTTCTTTAGTAAAAGGCGGAGTGTATTGAGAGTCGCTGGATTTCTTTAGTAAAATACGGAGTGTATTTAGAGTCGCTGGAAATCTTTGTTAAAAGGCGGAGGCTTTCGAGAGTCTATGGAAATCTTTAGTAAACGGCGGAGGCTCTTGAGAGTCGCTGAAAATCTTTAGTAAAAGGCGGAGGCTCTTGAGAGTCGCTGGAAATTTTTAGTAAAAGGCGGAGGCTCTTGAGTGCCGCTGGAAATCTTTAGTAAAAGGCGGAGGCTCTTGAGAGTCGCTGGAAATCATTAGTAAAAAGCGGAGGCTCTTCAGAGTCGCTGGATTTCTTTAGTAAAAGGCGGAGTGTATTGAGAGTCGCTGGAAATCTTTAGTTAAAGGCGGAGGCTCTTGAGAGTCGCTGGAAATCTTTAGTAAAAGGCGGAGGCTCTTGAGAGTCGCTGGAAATCTTTAGTAACAGGCGAAGGTTTTTGAAAGTCGCTGGAAATCTTTAGTAAAAAGCGGAGGCTCTCCAGAGTCGCAGGATTTCTTTAGTAAAAGGCGGAGTGTATTGAGAGTCGCTGGAAATCTTTAGTAAAAAGCGAAGGCTCTTGAAAGTCGATGGAAATCTTTAGTAAAAGGTGGAGGCTCTTGAGAGTCGCTGGAAATCTTTAGTAGAAGGCGGCGGCTCTTGAGAGTCGCTGGAAATCTTTAGTAAAAGGCGAAGGCTCTTGAGGGTCGCTGGAAATCTTTAGTAAAAGGCGGAGGCTCTTGAGAGTTGCTGGATTTATTTAGTAAAAGGCGGTGTGTATTTAGAGTCGCTGGAAATCTTTGTTGAAAGGCGGAGGCTCTTGAGACTCTATGGAAATCTTTAGTAAAAGGCGGAGGCTCTTTAGAGCCTCTGGAAATCTTTACTAAAAGGCGGAGGCTCTTGAGAGTCGCTGAAAATCTTTAGTAAAAGGCGGAGGCTCTTGAGAGTCGCTGGAAATCTTTAGTAAAAGGCGGAGGCTCTTGAGTGTCGCTGGAAATTTTTAGTAAAAGCTTAGGGAAACTTTAGTGTTTCGGCGGAAATCGTTTGTTCAATAACATTCTTTAGTAAATCGCGATAATTGTCGACAGGAAATCTTTAGTAGAAATCGATAAAAGCATTTATAAATTCCTATTTTAATCTGTACCCGTTCGGGGAACGGGGATTACGTCTTTATGTTGTAGGTGAAGATTTTGTGCTGGACAAAATACTAGAGGACCGTCAGCGTGGCTGACGGGGGTGGTGGAGGGCCTCTGGGTAAGTTACCAATAATTCTTTTTGATAAAATAGGAAAAGTTGTAGTAAAAGGCGAAAGCTCTGCATAGCCGCTGGAAATCTTTGGTGAAATGCGGAAGCTCTTGGAAGTCGATGGAATTCTTTAGTAAAAGGCGGAGGCTCTCGAGAGTCGCTGGAAATCTCTAGTAAAAGGCGGAGGCTCTTGAGAGTCGCTGGATTTCTTTAGTAAAAGGCGAAGTGTATTGAGAGTCGCTGGAAATCTTTAGTAGAAGGCGGAGTCTCTTGAGAGTTGCTGGATTTCTTTAGTAAAAGGCCAAGTGTATTTAGAGTCGCTGGAAATCTTTAGTAAAAGGCGGAGGCTCTTGAGAGACGCTGGAAATCTTTAGTAAAAGGCGGCGGCTCTCGAGAGTCGCTGGAAATCTTTAGTAAAAGGCGAAAGCTCTTGAAAGTCGATGGAAATCTTTAGTAAAAGGCGGAGGCTCTTGAATTGAAAGTCGCTGAAAATCTTTAGTAAAAGGCGGAGGCTCTTGAGAGTCGCTGGAAATCTTTAGTAAAAGGCGGAGGCTCTTGAGAGTCGCTGGAAATCTTTAGTAAAAGGCGGAGGCTCTTGAGAGTCGCTGGAAATCTTTAGTAAAAGGCGGAAGCTCTTGAGAGTTGCTGGAAATCTTTAGTAAAAGGCGGAGGCTCTTGAGAGTCGCTGGAAATCTTTAGTAAAAGGCGGCGGCTCTCGAGAGTCGCTGGAAATCTTTAGTAAAAGGCGAAAGCTCTTGAAAGTCGATGGAAATCTTTAGTAAAAGGCGGAGGCTCTTGAATTGAGAGTCGCTGAAAATCTTTAGTAAAAGGCGGAGGCTCTTGAGAGTCGCTGGAAATCTTTAGTGAAAGGCGGAGGCTCTTGAGAGTCGCTGGATTTCTTTAGTAAAAGGCGGAGGCTCTTGAAAGTCGCTGGAAATCTTTAGTAGAAATCAATAAAATCATTTGTAAATTCCGATCCTAATCTCTACCCGTTCGGGGAACGGGGATTATGTCTTTATGTTTCAGGTGAAGATTTGGTGCTGGACAAAATTATAGAGGACCGTCAGCGTGGCTGACGGGGGTGGTGGAGGGCCTCTTGGTAAGTTTCCATTAATTCTATTTGATAAAATAGGAAAAGTTTTAGTAAAAGGCGGAAGCTCTGCATAGCCGCTGGAAATCTTTGGTGAAAGGCGGAAGCTCTTGGAAGTCGATGGAATTCTTTAGTAAAAGGCGGAGGCTCTTGAGAGTCACTGGAAATCTTAAGTAAAAAGCGGAGGCTCTTCAGAGTCGCTGGATTTCTTTAGTAAAAGGCGGAGTGTATTGAGAGTCGCTGGATTTCTTTAGTAAAATACGGAGTGTATTTAGAGTCGCTGGAAATCTTTGTTAAAAGGCGGAGGCTTTCGAGAGTCTATGGAAATCTTTAGTAAACGGCGGAGGCTCTTGAGAGTCGCTGAAAATCCTTAGTAAAAGGCGGAGGCTCTTGAGAGTCGCTGGAAATCTTTAGTAAAAGCTTAGGGAAACTCTAGTGTTTCGGCGGAAATCGTTTGTTCAATAACATTCTTTAGTAAATCGCGATAATTGTCGACAGGAAATCTTTAGTAGAAATCGATAAAAGCATTTATAAATTCCTATTTTAATCTGTACCCGTTCGGGGAACGGGGATTATGTCTTTATGTTGTAGGTGAAGATTTTGTGCTGGACAAAATACTAGAGGACCGTCAGCGTGGCTGACGGGGGTGGTGGAGGGCCTCTAGGTAAGTTACCAATAATTCTTTTTGATAAAATAGGAAAAGTTGTAGTAAAAGGCGAAAGCTCTGCATAGCCGCTGGAAATCTTTGGTGAAATGCGGAAGCTCTTGGAAGTCGATGGAATTCTTTAGTAAAAGGCGGAGGCTCTTGAGAGTCGCTGGAAATCTTTAGTAAAAGGCGGAGGCTCTTGAGAGTCGCTGGATTTCTTTAGTAAAAGGCGGAGGCTCTTTAGAGTCTCTGGAAATCTTTAGTAAAAGGCGGAGGCTCTTGAGAGTCGCTGAAAATCTTTAGTAAAAGGCGGCGGCTCTTGAGAGTCGCTGGAAATCTTTAGTAAAAGGCGGAGGCTCTTGAGTGTCGCAGGAAATCTTTAGTAAAAGGCGGAGGCTCTTGAGAGTCGCTGAAAATCTTTAGTAAAAGGCGGAGGCTCTTGAGAGTCGCTGGAAATCTTTAGTAAAAGGCGGAGGCTCTTGAGAGTCGCTGGATTTCTTTAGTAAAAGGCGGAGTGTATTTAGAGTCGCTGGAAATCTTTGTTAAAAGGCGGAGGCTTTCGAGAGTCTATGGAAATCTTTAGTAAAAGGCGGTGGCTCTTGAGTGTCGCTGGAAATCTTTAGTAAAAGCTTGGGGAAACTTTAGTGAATCGGCGGAAATCGCTTGTTCAATGGCATTCTTTAGTAAATCGCGATAATTGTCGACAGGAAATCTTTAGTAGAAATCGATAAAATCATTTATAAATTCCTATTTCAATCTGTACCCGTTCGGGGAACGGGGATTATGTTTTTATGTTGTAGGTGAAGATTTTGTGCTGGACAAAATAATAGAGGACCGTCAGCGTGGCTGACGGGGGTGGTGGAGGGCCTCTGGGTAAGTTACCATTAATTCTATTTGATAAAATAGGAAAAGTTTTAGTAAAAGGCGGAAGCTCTGCATAGCCCATGGAAATCTTTGGTGAAAGGCGGAAGCTTTTGGAAGTCGATGGAATTCTTTAGTAAAAGGCGGAGGCTCTTGAGAGTCGCTGGAAATCTTTAGTAAAAAGCGGAGGCTCTTGAGAGTCGCTGGATTTCTTTAGTAAAAGGCGAAGTGTATTGAGAGTCGCTGGAAATCTTTAGTAAAAGGCGGAGTCTCTTGAGAGTTGCTGGATTTCTTTAGTAAAAGGCCAAGTGTATTTAGAGTCGCTGGAAATCTTTAGTAAAAGGCGGAGGCTCTTGAGAGTCGCTGGAAATCTTTAGTAAAAGGCGGCGGCTCTCGAGAGTCGCTGGAAATCTTTAGTAAAAGGCGAAAGCTCTTGAAAGTCGATGGAAATCTTTAGTAAAAGGCGGAGGCTCTTGAATTGAAAGTCGCTGAAAATCTTTAGTAAAAGGCGGAGGCTTTCGAGAGTCTATGGAAATCTTTAGTAAAAGGCGGAGGCTCTTGAGTGTCGCTGGAAATCTTTAGTAAAAGCTTAGGGAAACTTTAGTGAATCGGCGGAAATCGTTTGTTTAATAGCATTCTTTAGTAAATCGCGATAATTGTCGACAGGAAATCTTTAGTACAAGTCAATAAAATCATTTGTAAATTCCTATTTTAATCTGTACCCGTTCGGGGAACGGGGATTATGTCTTTATGTTGTAGGTGAAGTTTTTGTGCTGGACAAAATAATAGAGGACCGTCAGCGTGGCTGACGGGGGTGGTGGAGGGCCTCTAGGTAAGTTTCCAATAATTCTATTTTATAAAATAGGAAAAGTTTTGGTAAAAGGCGGAAGCTCTTGAGAGTTGCTGGAAATCTTTAGTTGAAGGCGGAGGCTCTTGAGAGTCGCTGGAAATCTTTAGTAAAAGGCGGAGGCTCTTGAGAGTCGCTGGAAATCTTTAGTAAAAAGCAGAGGCTCTTCAGAGTCGCTGGATTTCTTTAGTAAAAGGCGGAGTGTATTGAGAGTCGCTGGATTTCTTTAGTAAAATACGGAGTGTATTTAGAGTCGCTGGAAATCTTTGTTAAAAGGCGGAGGCTTTCGAGAGTCTATGGAAATCTTTAGTAAACGGCGGAGGCTCTTGAGAGTCGCTGAAAATCTTTAGTAAAAGGCGGAGGCTCTTGAGAGTCGCTGGAAATCTTTAGTAAAAGGCGGAGGCTCTTGAGTGTCGCTGGAAATTTTTAGTAAAAGCTTAGGGAAACTTTAGTGTTTCGGCGGAAATCGTTTGTTCAATAACATTCTTTAGTAAATCGCGATAATTGTCGACAGGAAATCTTTAGTAGAAATCGATAAAAGCATTTATAAATTCCTATTTTAATCTGTACCCGTTCGGGGAACGGGGATTACGTCTTTATGTTGTAGGTGAAGATTTTGTGCTGGACAAAATACTAGAGGACCGTCAGCGTGGCTGACGGGGGTGGTGGAGGGCCTCTGGGTAAGTTACCAATAATTCTTTTTGATAAAATAGGAAAAGTTGTAGTAAAAGGCGAAAGCTCTGCATAGCCGCTGGAAATCTTTGCTGAAATGCGGAAGCTCTTGGAAGTCGATGGAATTCTTTAGTAAAAGGCGGAGGCTCTCGAGAGTCGCTGGAAATCTCTAGTAAAAGGCGGAGGCTCTTGAGAGTCGCTGGATTTCTTTAGTAAAAGGCGAAGTGTATTGAGAGTCGCTGGAAATCTTTAGTAAAAGGCGGAGTCTCTTGAGAGTTGCTGGATTTCTTTAGTAAAATGCCAAGTGTATTTAGAGTCGCTGGAAATCTTTAGTAAAAGGCGGAGGCTCTTGAGAGTCGCTGGAAATCTTTAGTAAAAGGCGAAAGCTCTTGAAAGTCGATGGAAATCTTTAGTAAAAGGCGGAGGCTCTTGAATTGAAAGCCGCTGAAAATCTTTAGTAAAAGGCGGAGGCTCTTGAGAGTCGCTGGAAATCTTTAGTAAAAGGCGGAGGCTCTTGAGAGTCGCTGGATTTCTTTAGTAAAAGGCGGAGTGTATTTAGAGTCGTTGGAAATCTTTGTTAAAAGGCGGAGGCTTTCGAGAGTCTATGGAAATCTTTCGTAAAAGGCGGAGGCTCTCGAAAGTCGCTGGAAGTCTTTAGTAAAAAGCGGAGGCTCTTGAAAGTCGCTGGAAATCTTTAGTAGAAATCAATAAAATCATTTGTAAATTCCGATCCTAATCTCTACCCGTTCGGGGAACGGGGATTATGTCTTTATGTTTCAGGTGAAGATTTGGTGCTGGACAAAATTATAGAGGACCGTCAGCGTGGCTGACGGGGGTGGTGGAGGGCCTCTTGGTAAGTTTCCATTAATTCTATTTGATAAAATAGGAAAAGTTTTAGTAAAAGGCGGAAGCTCTGCATAGCCGCTGGAAATCTTTGGTGAAAGGCGGAAGCTCTTGGAAGTCGATGGAATTCTTTAGTAAAAGGCGGAGGCTCTTGAGCGTCACTGGAAATCTTTAGTAAAAAGCGGAGGCTCTTCAGAGTCGCTGGATTTCTTTAGTAAAAGGCGGAGTGTATTGAGAGTCGCTGGAAATCTTTAGTTAAAGGCGGAGGCTCTTGAGAGTCGCTGGAAATCTTTAGTAAAAGGCGGAGGCTCTTGAGAGTCGCTGGAAATCTTTAGTAACAGGCGAAGGTTCTTGAAAGTCGCTGGAAATCTTTAGTAAAAAGCGGAGGCTCTCCAGAGTCGCAGGATTTCTTTAGTAAAAGGCGGAGTGTATTGAGAGTCGCTGAAAATCTTTAGTAAAAAGCGAAGGCTCTTGAAAGTCGATGGAAATCTTTAGTAAAAGGTGGAGGCTCTTGAGAGTCGCTGGAAATCTTTAGTAGAAGGCGGCGGCTCTTGAGAGTCGCTGGAAATCTTTAGTAAAAGGCGAAGGCTCTTGAGGGTCGCTGGAAATCTTTAGTAAAAGGCGGAGGCTCTTGAGAGTTGCTGGATTTATTTAGTAAAAGGCGGTGTGTATTTAGAGTCGCTGGAAATCTTTGTTGAAAGGCGGAGGCTCTTGAGACTCTATGGAAATCTTTAGTAAAAGGCGGAGGCTCTTTAGAGCCTCTGGAAATCTTTACTAAAAGGCGGAGGCTCTTGAGAGTCGCTGAAAATCTTTAGTAAAAGGCGGAGGCTCTTGAGAGTCGCTGGAAATCTTTAGTAAAAGGCGGAGGCTCTTGAGAGTCGCTGGATTTCTTTAGTAAAAGGCGGAGGCTCTATAGAGTCTCTGGAAATATTCAGTAAAAGGCGGAGGCTCTTGAGAGTCGCTGAAAATCTTTAGTAAAAGGCGGCGGCTCTTGAGAGTCGCTGGAAATCTTTAGTAAAAGGCGGAGGCTCTTGAGTGTCGCTGGAAATCTTCAGTAAAAGGCGAAGGTTCTTGAAAGTCGATGGAAATCTTTAGTAAAAGGCGAATGCTCTTGAAAGTCGCTTGAAATTTTTAGTAAAAGGCGGAGGCTCTTGAGTGTCGCTGGAAATTTTTAGTAAAAGCTTAGGGAAACTTTAGTGATTCGGCGGAAATCGTTTGTTCAATAACATTCTTCAGTAAATCGCGATAATTGTCGACAGGAAATCTTTAGTATAAATCGATAAAATCATTTATAAATTCCTATTTTAATCTGTACTCGTTCGGGGAACGGGGATTATGTCTTTATGTTCTAGGTGAAGATTTTGTGCTGGACAAAATAATAGAGGACCGTCAGCGTGGCTGACGGGGGTGGTGGAGGGCCTCTGGGTAAGTTACCATTAATTCTATTTGATAAAATAGGAAAAGTTTTAGTAAAAGGCGGAAGCTCTGCATAGCCGCTGGAAATCTTTGGTGAAAGGCGGAAGCTCTTGGAAGTCGATGGAATTCTTTAGTAGAAGGCGGAGGCTCTTGAGAGTCGCTGGAAATCTTTAGTAAAAAGCGGAGGCTCTTCAGAGTCGCTGGATTTCTTTAGTAAAAGGCGGAGTGTATGGAGAGTCGCTGTATTTTTTTAGTAAAAGGCGGAGTGTATTTAGAGTCGCTGGAAATCTTTGTTAAAAGGCGGAGGCTTTCGAGAGTCTATGGAAATCTTTAGTAAAAGGCGGGGGCTCTTGAGAGTCGCTGAAAATCTTTAGTAAAAGGCGGAGGCTCTTGAGAGTCGCTGGAAATCTTTAGTAAAAGGCGGAGGCTCTTGAGAGTCGCTGGATTTCTTTAGTAAAAGGCGGAGTGTATTTAGAGTCGCTGGAAATATTGGTTAAAAGGCGGAGACTTTCGAGAGTCTATGGAAATCTTTAGTAAAAGGCGGAGGCTCTTGAGTGTCGCTGGAAATCTTTAGTAAAAGCTTAGGGAAACTTTAGTGAATCGGCGGAAATCGTTTGTTTAATAACATTCTTTAGTAAATCGCGATAATTGTCGACAGGAAATCTTTAGTACAAGTCAATAAAATCATTTGTAAATTCCTATTTTAATCTGTACCCGTTCGGGGAACGGGGATTATGTCTTTGTGTTGTAGGTGAAGATTTTGTGCTGGACAAAATAATAGAGGACCGTCAGCGTGGCTGACGGGGGTGGTGGAGGGCCTCTAGGTAAGTTTCCAATAATTCTATTTTATAAAATAGGAAAAGTTTTGGTAAAAGGCGGAAGCTCTTGAGAGTTGCTGGAAATCTTTAGTTGAAGGCGGAGGCTCTTGAGAGTCGCTGGAAATCTTTAGTAAAAGGCGGAGGCTTTTGAGAGTCGCTGGAAATCTTTAGTAAAAAGCGGAGGCTCTTCAGAGTCGCTGGATTTCTTTAGTAAAAGGCGGAGTGTATTGAGAGTCGCTGGATTTCTTTAGTAAAATACGGAGTGTATTTAGAGTCGCTGGAAATCTTTGTTAAAAGGCGGAGGCTTTCGAGAGTCTATGGAAATCTTTAGTAAACGGCGGAGGCTCTTGAGAGTCGCTGAAAATCCTTAGTAAAAGGCGGAGGCTCTTGAGAGTCGCTGGAAATCTTTAGTAAAAGGCGGAGGCTCTTGAGAGTCGCTGGAAATCTTTAGTAAAAGGCGGCGGCTCTCGAGAGTCGCTGGAAATCTTTAGTAAAAGGCGAAAGCTCTTGAAAGTCGATGGAAATCTTTAGTAAAAGGCGGAGGCTCTTGAATTGAAAGTCGCTGAAAATCTTTAGTAAAAGGCGGAGGCTCTTGAGAGTCGCTGGAAATCTTTAGTAAAAGGCGGAGGCTCTTGAGAGTCGCTGGATTTCTTTAGTAAAAGGCGGAGTGTATTTAGAGTCGTTGGAAATCTTTGTTAAAAGGCGGAGGCTTTCGAGAGTCTATGGAAATCTTTCGTAAAAGGCGGAGGCTCTCGAAAGTCGCTGGAAGTCTTAAGTAAAAGGCGGAGGCTCTTGAAAGTCGCTGGAAATCTTTAGTAGAAATCAATAAAATCATTTGTAAATTCCGATCCTAATCTCTACCCGTTCGGGGAACGGGGATTATGTCTTTATGTTTCAGGTGAAGATTTGGTGCTGGACAAAATTATAGAGGACCGTCAGCGTGGCTGACGGGGGTGGTGGAGGGCCTCTGGGTAAGTTACCAATAATTCTTTTTGATAAAATAGGAAAAGTTGTAGTGAAAGGCGAAAGCTCTGCATAGCCGCTGGAAATCTTTGGTGAAATGCGGAAGCTCTTGGAAGTCGATGGAATTCTTTAGTAAAAGGCGGAGGCTCTTGAGAGTCGCTGGAAATCTTTAGTAAAAGGCGGAGGCTCTTGAGAGTCGCTGGATTTCTTTAGTAAAAGGCGGAGGCTCTTTAGAGTCTCTGGAAATCTTTAGTAAAAGGCGGAGGCTCTTGAGTGTCGCTGGAAATTTTTAGTAAAAGCTTAGGGAAACTTTAGTGTTTCGGCGGAAATCGTTTGTTCAATAACATTCTTTAGTAAATCGCGATAATTGTCGACAGGAAATCTTTAGTAGAAATCGATAAAAGCATTTATAAATTCCTATTTTAATCTGTACCCGTTCGGGGAACGGGGATTACGTCTTTATGTTGTAGGTGAAGATTTTGTGCTGGACAAAATACTAGAGGACCGTCAGCGTGGCTGACGGGGGTGGTGGAGGGCCTCTGGGTAAGTTACCAATAATTCTTTTTGATAAAATAGGAAAAGTTGTAGTAAAAGGCGAAAGCTCTGCATAGCCGCTGGAAATCTTTGCTGAAATGCGGAAGCTCTTGGAAGTCGATGGAATTCTTTAGTAAAAGGCGGAGGCTCTCGAGAGTCGCTGGAAATCTCTAGTAAAAGGCGGAGGCTCTTGAGAGTCGCTGGATTTCTTTAGTAAAAGGCGAAGTGTATTGAGAGTCGCTGGAAATCTTTAGTAAAAGGCGGAGTCTCTTGAGAGTTGCTGGATTTCTTTAGTAAAATGCCAAGTGTATTTAGAGTCGCTGGAAATCTTTAGTAAAAGGCGGAGGCTCTTGAGAGTCGCTGGAAATCTTTAGTAAAAGGCGAAAGCTCTTGAAAGTCGATGGAAATCTTTAGTAAAAGGCGGAGGCTCTTGAATTGAAAGCCGCTGAAAATCTTTAGTAAAAGGCGGAGGCTCTTGAGAGTCGCTGGAAATCTTTAGTAAAAGGCGGAGGCTCTTGAGAGTCGCTGGATTTCTTTAGTAAAAGGCGGAGTGTATTTAGAGTCGTTGGAAATCTTTGTTAAAAGGCGGAGGCTTTCGAGAGTCTATGGAAATCTTTCGTAAAAGGCGGAGGCTCTCGAAAGTCGCTGGAAGTCTTTAGTAAAAAGCGGAGGCTCTTGAAAGTCGCTGGAAATCTTTAGTAGAAATCAATAAAATCATTTGTAAATTCCGATCCTAATCTCTACCCGTTCGGGGAACGGGGATTATGTCTTTATGTTTCAGGTGAAGATTTGGTGCTGGACAAAATTATAGAGGACCGTCAGCGTGGCTGACGGGGGTGGTGGAGGGCCTCTTGGTAAGTTTCCATTAATTCTATTTGATAAAATAGGAAAAGTTTTAGTAAAAGGCGGAAGCTCTGCATAGCCGCTGGAAATCTTTGGTGAAAGGCGGAAGCTCTTGGAAGTCGATGGAATTCTTTAGTAAAAGGCGGAGGCTCTTGAGCGTCACTGGAAATCTTTAGTAAAAAGCGGAGGCTCTTCAGAGTCGCTGGATTTCTTTAGTAAAAGGCGGAGTGTATTGAGAGTCGCTGGAAATCTTTAGTTAAAGGCGGAGGCTCTTGAGAGTCGCTGGAAATCTTTAGTAAAAGGCGGAGGCTCTTGAGAGTCGCTGGAAATCTTTAGTAACAGGCGAAGGTTCTTGAAAGTCGCTGGAAATCTTTAGTAAAAAGCGGAGGCTCTCCAGAGTCGCAGGATTTCTTTAGTAAAAGGCGGAGTGTATTGAGAGTCGCTGAAAATCTTTAGTAAAAAGCGAAGGCTCTTGAAAGTCGATGGAAATCTTTAGTAAAAGGTGGAGGCTCTTGAGAGTCGCTGGAAATCTTTAGTAGAAGGCGGCGGCTCTTGAGAGTCGCTGGAAATCTTTAGTAAAAGGCGAAGGCTCTTGAGGGTCGCTGGAAATCTTTAGTAAAAGGCGGAGGCTCTTGAGAGTTGCTGGATTTATTTAGTAAAAGGCGGTGTGTATTTAGAGTCGCTGGAAATCTTTGTTGAAAGGCGGAGGCTCTTGAGACTCTATGGAAATCTTTAGTAAAAGGCGGAGGCTCTTTAGAGCCTCTGGAAATCTTTACTAAAAGGCGGAGGCTCTTGAGAGTCGCTGAAAATCTTTAGTAAAAGGCGGAGGCTCTTGAGAGTCGCTGGAAATCTTTAGTAAAAGGCGGAGGCTCTTGAGAGTCGCTGGATTTCTTTAGTAAAAGGCGGAGGCTCTATAGAGTCTCTGGAAATATTCAGTAAAAGGCGGAGGCTCTTGAGAGTCGCTGAAAATCTTTAGTAAAAGGCGGCGGCTCTTGAGAGTCGCTGGAAATCTTTAGTAAAAGGCGGAGGCTCTTGAGTGTCGCTGGAAATCTTCAGTAAAAGGCGAAGGTTCTTGAAAGTCGATGGAAATCTTTAGTAAAAGGCGAATGCTCTTGAAAGTCGCTTGAAATTTTTAGTAAAAGGCGGAGGCTCTTGAGTGTCGCTGGAAATTTTTAGTAAAAGCTTAGGGAAACTTTAGTGATTCGGCGGAAATCGTTTGTTCAATAACATTCTTCAGTAAATCGCGATAATTGTCGACAGGAAATCTTTAGTATAAATCGATAAAATCATTTATAAATTCCTATTTTAATCTGTACTCGTTCGGGGAACGGGGATTATGTCTTTATGTTCTAGGTGAAGATTTTGTGCTGGACAAAATAATAGAGGACCGTCAGCGTGGCTGACGGGGGTGGTGGAGGGCCTCTGGGTAAGTTACCATTAATTCTATTTGATAAAATAGGAAAAGTTTTAGTAAAAGGCGGAAGCTCTGCATAGCCGCTGGAAATCTTTGGTGAAAGGCGGAAGCTCTTGGAAGTCGATGGAATTCTTTAGTAGAAGGCGGAGGCTCTTGAGAGTCGCTGGAAATCTTTAGTAAAAAGCGGAGGCTCTTCAGAGTCGCTGGATTTCTTTAGTAAAAGGCGGAGTGTATGGAGAGTCGCTGTATTTTTTTAGTAAAAGGCGGAGTGTATTTAGAGTCGCTGGAAATCTTTGTTAAAAGGCGGAGGCTTTCGAGAGTCTATGGAAATCTTTAGTAAAAGGCGGGGGCTCTTGAGAGTCGCTGAAAATCTTTAGTAAAAGGCGGAGGCTCTTGAGAGTCGCTGGAAATCTTTAGTAAAAGGCGGAGGCTCTTGAGAGTCGCTGGATTTCTTTAGTAAAAGGCGGAGTGTATTTAGAGTCGCTGGAAATATTGGTTAAAAGGCGGAGACTTTCGAGAGTCTATGGAAATCTTTAGTAAAAGGCGGAGGCTCTTGAGTGTCGCTGGAAATCTTTAGTAAAAGCTTAGGGAAACTTTAGTGAATCGGCGGAAATCGTTTGTTTAATAACATTCTTTAGTAAATCGCGATAATTGTCGACAGGAAATCTTTAGTACAAGTCAATAAAATCATTTGTAAATTCCTATTTTAATCTGTACCCGTTCGGGGAACGGGGATTATGTCTTTGTGTTGTAGGTGAAGATTTTGTGCTGGACAAAATAATAGAGGACCGTCAGCGTGGCTGACGGGGGTGGTGGAGGGCCTCTAGGTAAGTTTCCAATAATTCTATTTTATAAAATAGGAAAAGTTTTGGTAAAAGGCGGAAGCTCTTGAGAGTTGCTGGAAATCTTTAGTTGAAGGCGGAGGCTCTTGAGAGTCGCTGGAAATCTTTAGTAAAAGGCGGAGGCTTTTGAGAGTCGCTGGAAATCTTTAGTAAAAAGCGGAGGCTCTTCAGAGTCGCTGGATTTCTTTAGTAAAAGGCGGAGTGTATTGAGAGTCGCTGGATTTCTTTAGTAAAATACGGAGTGTATTTAGAGTCGCTGGAAATCTTTGTTAAAAGGCGGAGGCTTTCGAGAGTCTATGGAAATCTTTAGTAAACGGCGGAGGCTCTTGAGAGTCGCTGAAAATCCTTAGTAAAAGGCGGAGGCTCTTGAGAGTCGCTGGAAATCTTTAGTAAAAGGCGGAGGCTCTTGAGAGTCGCTGGAAATCTTTAGTAAAAGGCGGCGGCTCTCGAGAGTCGCTGGAAATCTTTAGTAAAAGGCGAAAGCTCTTGAAAGTCGATGGAAATCTTTAGTAAAAGGCGGAGGCTCTTGAATTGAAAGTCGCTGAAAATCTTTAGTAAAAGGCGGAGGCTCTTGAGAGTCGCTGGAAATCTTTAGTAAAAGGCGGAGGCTCTTGAGAGTCGCTGGATTTCTTTAGTAAAAGGCGGAGTGTATTTAGAGTCGTTGGAAATCTTTGTTAAAAGGCGGAGGCTTTCGAGAGTCTATGGAAATCTTTCGTAAAAGGCGGAGGCTCTCGAAAGTCGCTGGAAGTCTTAAGTAAAAGGCGGAGGCTCTTGAAAGTCGCTGGAAATCTTTAGTAGAAATCAATAAAATCATTTGTAAATTCCGATCCTAATCTCTACCCGTTCGGGGAACGGGGATTATGTCTTTATGTTTCAGGTGAAGATTTGGTGCTGGACAAAATTATAGAGGACCGTCAGCGTGGCTGACGGGGGTGGTGGAGGGCCTCTGGGTAAGTTACCAATAATTCTTTTTGATAAAATAGGAAAAGTTGTAGTGAAAGGCGAAAGCTCTGCATAGCCGCTGGAAATCTTTGGTGAAATGCGGAAGCTCTTGGAAGTCGATGGAATTCTTTAGTAAAAGGCGGAGGCTCTTGAGAGTCGCTGGAAATCTTTAGTAAAAGGCGGAGGCTCTTGAGAGTCGCTGGATTTCTTTAGTAAAAGGCGGAGGCTCTTTAGAGTCTCTGGAAATCTTTAGTAAAAGGCGGAGGCTCTTGAGAGTCGCTGAAAATCTTTAGTAAAAGGCGGCGGCTCTTGAGAGTCGCTGGAAATCTTTAGTAAAAGGCGGAGGCTCTTGAGTGTCGCAGGAAATCTTTAGTAAAAGGCGGAGGCTCTTGAGAGTCGCTGAAAATCTTTAGTAAAAGGCGGAGGCTCTTGAGAGTCGCTGGAAATCTTTAGTAAAAGGCGGAGGCTCTTGAGAGTCGCTGGATTTCTTTAGTAAAAGGCGGAGTGTATTTAGAGTCGCTGGAAATCTTTGTTAAAAGGCGGAGGCTTTCGAGAGTCTATGGAAATCTTTAGTAAAAGGCGGTGGCTCTTGAGTGTCACTGGAAATCTTTAGTAAAAGCTTAGGGAAACTTTAGTGAATCGGCGGAAATCGTTTGTTCAATGGCATTCTTTAGTAAATCGCGATAATTGTCGACAGGAAATCTTTAGTAGAAATCGATAAAATCATTTATAAATTCCTATTTCAATCTGTACCCGTTCGGGGAACGGGGATTATGTTTTTATGTTGTAGGTGAAGATTTTGTGCTGGACAAAATAATAGAGGACCGTCAGCGTGGCTGACGGGGGTGGTGGAGGGCCTCTGGGTAAGTTACCAATAATTCTATTTGATAAAATAGGAAAAGTTTTGGTAAAAGGCGGAAGCTCTTGAGAGTCGCTGGAAATCTTTAGTAAAAGGCGGAGGCTCTTGAGAGTCGCTGGATTTCTTTAGTAAAAGGCGGAGTGTATTGAGAGTCGCTGGATTTCTTTAGTAAAATACGGAGTGTATTTAGAGTCGCTGGAAATCTTTGTTAAAAGGCGGAGGCTTTCGAGAGTCTATGGAAATCTTTAGTAAACGGCGGAGGCTCTTGAGAGTCGCTGAAAATCTTTAGTAAAAGGCGGAGGCTCTTGAGAGTCGCTGGAAATCTTTAGTAAAAGGCGGAGGCTCTTGAGTGTCGCTGGAAATTTTTAGTAAAAGCTTAGGGAAACTTTAGTGTTTCGGCGGAAATCGTTTGTTCAATAACATTCTTTAGTAAATCGCGATAATTGTCGACAGGAAATCTTTAGTAGAAATCGATAAAAGCATTTATAAATTCCTACCCGTTCGGGGAACGGGGATTACGTCTTTATGTTGTAGGTGAAGATTTTGTGCTGGACAAAATATTAGAGGACCGTCAGCGTGGCTTACGGGGGTGGTGGAGGGCCTCTGGGTAAGTTACCAATAATTCTTTTTGATAAAATAGGAAAAGTTGTAGTAAAAGGCGAAAGCTCTGCATAGCCGCTGGAAATCTTTGGTGAAATGCGGAAGCTCTTGGAAGTCGATGGAATTCTTTAGTAAAAGGCGGAGGCTCTCGAGAGTCGCTGGAAATCTCTAGTAAAAGGCGGAGGCTCTTGAGAGTCGCTGGATTTCTTTAGTAAAAGGCGAAGTGTATTGAGAGTCGCTGGAAATCTTTAGTAAAAGGCGGAGGCTCTTGAGAGTCGCGGGAAATCTTTAGTAAAAGGCGGCGGCTCTCGAGAGTCGCTGGAAATCTTTAGTAAAAGGCGAAAGCTCTTGAGAGTCGCTGGAAATCTTTAGTAAAAGGCGGAGGCTCTTGAGTGTCGCTGGAAATTTTTAGTAAAAGCTTAGGGAAACTTTAGTGTTTCGGCGGAAATCGTTTGTTCAATAACATTCTTTAGTAAATCGCGATAATTGTCGACAGGAAATCTTTAGTAGAAATCGATAAAAGCATTTATAAATTCCTATTTTAATCTGTACCCGTTCGGGGAACGGGGATTATGTCTTTATGTTGTAGGTGAAGATTTTGTGCTGGACAAAATACTAGAGGACCGTCAGCGTGGCTGACGGGGGTGGTGGAGGGCCTCTGGGTAAGTTACCAATAATTCTTTTTGATAAAATAGGAAAAGTTGTAGTGAAAGGCGAAAGCTCTGCATAGCCGCTGGAAATCTTTGGTGAAATGCGGAAGCTCTTGGAAGTCGATGGAATTCTTTAGTAAAAGGCGGAGGCTCTTGAGAGTCGCTGGAAATCTTTAGTAAAAGGCGGAGGCTCTTGAGAGTCGCTGGATTTCTTTAGTAAAAGGCGGAGGCTCTTTAGAGTCTCTGGAAATCTTTAGTAAAAGGCGGAGGCTCTTGAGAGTCGCTGAAAATCTTTAGTAAAAGGCGGCGGCTCTTGAGAGTCGCTGGAAATCTTTAGTAAAAGGCGGAGGCTCTTGAGTGTCGCAGGAAATCTTTAGTAAAAGGCGGAGGCTCTTGAGAGTCGCTGAAAATCTTTAGTAAAAGGCGGAGGCTCTTGAGAGTCGCTGGAAATCTTTAGTAAAAGGCGGAGGCTCTTGAGAGTCGCTGGATTTCTTTAGTAAAAGGCGGAGTGTATTTAGAGTCGCTGGAAATCTTTGTTAAAAGGCGGAGGCTTTCGAGAGTCTATGGAAATCTTTAGTAAAAGGCGGTGGCTCTTGAGTGTCGCTGGAAATCTTTAGTAAAAGCTTAGGGAAACTTTAGTGAATCGGCGGAAATCGTTTGTTCAATGGCATTCTTTAGTAAATCGCGATAATTGTCGACAGGAAATCTTTAGTAGAAATCGATAAAATCATTTATAAATTCCTATTTCAATCTGTACCCGTTCGGGGAACGGGGATTATGTTTTTATGTTGTAGGTGAAGATTTTGTGCTGGACAAAATAATAGAGGACCGTCAGCGTGGCTGACGGGGGTGGTGGAGGGCCTCTGGGTAAGTTACCAATAATTCTATTTGATAAAATAGGAAAAGTTTTGGTAAAAGGCGGAAGCTCTGCATAGCCCATGGAAATCTTTGGTGAAAGGCGGAAGCTCTTGGAAGTCGATGGAATTCTTTAGTAAAAGGCGGAGGCTCTTGAGAGTCGCTGGAAATCTTTAGTAAAAAGCGGAGGCTCTTCAGAGTCGCTGGATTTCTTAAGTAAAAGGCGAAGTGTATTGAGAGTCGCTACAAATCTTTAGTAAAAGGCGGAGTCTCTTGAGAGTTGCTGCATTTCTTTAGTAAAAGGCCAAGTGTATTTAGAGTCGCTGGAAATCTTTAGTAAAAGGCGGAGGCTCTTGAGAGTCGCTGAAAATCTTTAGTAAAAGGCGGCGGCTCTCGAGAGTCGCTGGAAATCTTTAGTAAAAGGAGAAAGCTCTTGAAAGTCGATGGAAATCTTTAGTAAAAGGCGGAGGCTCTTGAATTGAAAGTCGCTGAAAATCTTTAGTAAAAGCTTAGGGAAACTTTAGTGAATCGGCGGAAATCGTTTGTTTAATAGCATTCTTCAGTAAATCGCGATAATTGTCGATAGGAAATCTTTAGTACAAGTCAATAAAATCATTTGTAAATTCCTATTTTAATCTGTACCCGTTCGGGGAACAGGGATTATGTCTTTATGTTGTAGGTGAAGATTTTGTGCTGGACAAAATAATAGAGGACCGTCAGCGTGGCTGACGGGGGTGGTGGAGGGCCTCTAGGTAAGTTTCCAATAATTCTATTTTATAAAATAGGAAAAGTTTTGGTAAAAGGCGGAAGCTCTTGAGAGTTGCTGGAAATCTTTAGTTGAAGGCGGAGGCTCTTGAGAGTCGCTGGAAATCTTTAGTAAAAGGCGGAGGCTCTTGAGAGTCGCTGGAAATCTTTAGTAAAAAGCGGAGGCTCTTCAGAGTCGCTGGATTTCTTTAGTAAAAGGCGGAGTGTATTGAGAGTCGCTGGATTTCTTTAGTAAAATACGGAGTGTATTTAGAGTCGCTGGAAATCTTTGTTAAAAGGCGGAGGCTTTCGAGAGTCTATGGAAATCTTTAGTAAACGGCGGAGGCTCTTGAGAGTCGCTGAAAATCTTTAGTAAAAGGCGGAGGCTCTTGAGAGTCGCTGGAAATCTTTAGTAGAAGGCGGAGGCTCTTGAGTGTCGCTGGAAATTTTTAGTAAAAGCTTAGGGAAACTTTAGTGTTTCGGCGGAAATCGTTTGTTCAATAACATTCTTTAGTAAATCGCGATAATTGTCGACAGGAAATCTTTAGTAGAAATCGATGAAAGCATTTATAAATTCCTATTTTAATCTGTACCCGTTCGGGGAACGGGGATTACGTCTTTATGTTGTAGGTGAAGATTTTGTGCTGGACAAAATACTAGAGGACCGTCAGCGTGGCTGACGGGGGTGGTGGAGGGCCTCTGGGTAAGTTACCAATAATTCTTTTTGATAAAATAGGAAAAGTTGTAGTAAAAGGCGAAAGCTCTGCATAGCCGCTGGAAATCTTTGGTGAAATGCGGAAGCTCTTGGAAGTCGATGGAATTCTTTAGTAAAAGGCGGAGGCTCTCGAGAGTCGCTGGAAATCTCTAGTAAAAGGCGGAGGCTCTTGAGAGTCGCTGGATTTCTTTAGTAAAAGGCGAAGTGTATTGAGAGTCGCTGGAAATCTTTAGTAAAAGGCGGAGTCTCTTGAGAGTTGCTGGATTTCTTTAGTAAAAGGCCAAGTGTATTTAGAGTCGCTGGAAATCTTTAGTAAAAGACGGAGGCTCTTGAGAGTCGCTGGAAATCTTTAGTAAAAGGCGGCGGCTCTCGAGAGTCGCTGGAAATCTTTAGTAAAAGGCGAAAGCTCTTGAAAGTCGATGGAAATCTTTAGTAAAAGGCGGAGGCTCTTGAATTGAAAGTCGCTGAAAATCTTTAGTAAAAGGCGGAGGCTCTTGAGAGTCGCTGGAAATCTTTAGTAAAAGGCGGAGGCTCTTGAGAGTCGCTGGATTTCTTTAGTAAAAGGCGGAGTGTATTTAGAGTCGTTGGAAATCTTTGTTAAAAGGCGGAGGCTTTCGAGAGTCTATGGAAATCTTTCGTAAAAGGCGGAGGCTCTCGAAAGTCGCTGGAAGTCTTTAGTAAAAAGCGGAGGCTCTTGAAAGTCGCTGGAAATCTTTAGTAGAAATCAATAAAATCATTTGTAAATTCCGATCCTAATCTCTACCCGTTCGGGGAACGGGGATTATGTCTTTATGTTTCAGGTGAAGATTTGGTGCTGGACAAAATTATAGAGGACCGTCAGCGTGGCTGACGGGGGTGGTGGAGGGCCTCTTGGTAAGTTTCCATTAATTCTATTTGATAAAATAGGAAAAGTTTTAGTAAAAGGCGGAAGCTCTGCATAGCCGCTGGAAATCTTTGGTGAAAGGCGGAAGCTCTTGGAAGTCGATGGAATTCTTTAGTAAAAGGCGGAGGCTCTTGAGAGTCACTGGAAATCTTTAGTAAAAAGCGGAGGCTCTTCAGAGTCGCTGGATTTCTTTAGTAAAAGGCGGAGTGTATTGAGAGTCGCTGGAAATCTTTAGTTAAAGGCGGAGGCTCTTGAGAGTCGCTGGAAATCTTTAGTAAAAGGCGGAGGCTCTTGAGAGTCGCTGGAAATCTTTAGTAACAGGCGAAGGTTTTTGAAAGTCGCTGGAAATCTTTAGTAAAAAGCGGAGGCTCTCCAGAGTCGCAGGATTTCTTTAGTAAAAGGCGGAGTGTATTGAGAGTCGCTGGAAATCTTTAGTAAAAAGCGAAGGCTCTTGAAAGTCGATGGAAATCTTTAGTAAAAGGTGGAGGCTCTTGAGAGTCGCTGGAAATCTTTAGTAGAAGGCGGCGGCTCTTGAGAGTCGCTGGAAATCTTTAGTAAAAGGCGAAGGCTCTTGAGGGTCGCTGGAAATCTTTAGTAAAAGGCGGAGGCTCTTGAGAGTTGCTGGATTTATTTAGTAAAAGGCGGTGTGTATTTAGAGTCGCTGGAAATCTTTGTTGAAAGGCGGAGGCTCTTTAGAGCCTCTGGAAATCTTTACTAAAAGGCGGAGGCTCTTGAGAGTCGCTGAAAATCTTTAGTAAAAGGCGGAGGCTCTTGAGAGTCGCTGGAAATCTTTAGTAAAAGGCGGAGGCTCTTGAGTGTCGCTGGAAATTTTTAGTAAAAGCTTAGGGAAACTTTAGTGTTTCGGCGGAAATCGTTTGTTCAATAACATTCTTTAGTAAATCGCGATAATTGTCGACAGGAAATCTTTAGTAGAAATCGATAAAAGCATTTATAATTTCCTATTTTAATCTGTACCCGTTCGGGGAACGGGGATTACGTCTTTATGTTGTAGGTGAAGATTTTGTGCTGGACAAAATACTAGAGGACCGTCAGCGTGGCTGACGGGGGTGGTGGAGGGCCTCTGGGTAAGTTACCAATAATTCTTTTTGATAAAATAGGAAAAGTTGTAGTAAAAGGCGAAAGCTCTGCATAGCCGCTGGAAATCTTTGGTGAAATGCGGAAGCTCTTGGAAGTCGATGGAATTCTTTAGTAAAAGGCGGAGGCTCTCGAGAGTCGCTGGAAATCTCTAGTAAAAGGCGGAGGCTCTTGAGAGTCGCTGGATTTCTTTAGTAAAAGGCGAAGTGTATTGGGAGTCGCTGGAAATCTTTAGTAAAAGGCGGAGTCTCTTGAGAGTTGCTGGATTTCTTTAGTAAAAGGCCAAGTGTATTTAGAGTCGCTGGAAATCTTTAGTAAAAGGCGGAGGCTCTTGAGAGTCGCTGGAAATCTTTAGTAAAAGGCGGCGGCTCTCGAGAGTCGCTGGAAATCTTTAGTAAAAGGCGAAAGCTCTTGAAAGTCGATGGAAATCTTTAGTAAAAGGCGGAGGCTCTTGAATTGAAAGTCGCTGAAAATCTTTAGTAAAAGGCGGAGGCTCTTGAGAGTCGCTGGAAATCTTTAGTAAAAGGCGGAGGCTCTTGAGAGTCGCTGGATTTCTTTAGTAAAAGGCGGAGTGTATTTAGAGTCGTTGGAAATCTTTGTTAAAAGGCGGAGGCTTTCGAGAGTCTATGGAAATCTTTCGTAAAAGGCGGAGGCTCTCGAAAGTCGCTGGAAGTCTTTAGTAAAAGGCGGAGGCTCTTGAAAGTCGCTGGAAATATTTAGTAGAAATCAATAAAATCATTTGTAAATTCCGATCCTAATCTCTACCCGTTCGGGGAACGGGGATTATGTCTTTATGTTTCAGGTGAAGAATTGGTGCTGGACAAAATAATAGAGGACCGTCAGCGTGGCTGACGGGGGTGGTGGAGGGCCTCTGGGTAAGTTACCATTAATTCTATTTGATAAAATAGGAAAAGTTTTAGTAAAAGGCGGAAGCTCTGCATAGCCGCTGGAAATCTTTGGTGAAAGGCGGAAGCTCTTGGAAGTCGATGGAATTCTTTAGTAAAAGGCGGAGGCTCTTGAGAGTCGCTGGAAATCTTTAGTAAAAAGCGGAGGCTCTTCAGAGTCGCTGGATTTCTTTAGTAAAAGGCGAAGTGTATTGAGAGTCGCTGGAAATCTTTCGTTAAAGGCGGAGGCTCTTGAGAGTCGCTGGATTTCTTTAGTAAAAGGCCAAGTGTATTTAGAGTCGCTGGAAATCTTTAGTAAAAGGCGGAGGCTCTTGAGAGTCGCTGGAAATCTTTAGTAAAAGGCGGCGGCTCTCGAGAGTCGCTGGAAATCTTTAGTAAAAGGCGAAAGCTCTTGAAAGTCGATGGAAATCTTTAGTAAAAGGCGGAGGCTCTTGAATTGAAAGTCGCTGAAAATCTTTAGTAAAAGGCGGAGGCTCTTGAGAGTCGCTGGAAATCTTTAGTAAAAGGCGGAGGCTCTTGAGAGTCGCTGGATTTCTTTAGTAAAAGGCGGAGTGTATTTAGAGTCGTTGGAAATCTTTGTTAAAAGGCGGAGGCTTTCGAGAGTCTATGGAAATCTTTCGTAAAAGGCGGAGGCTCTCGAAAGTCGCTGGAAGTCTTTAGTAAAAGGCGGAGGCTCTTGAAAGTCGCTGGAAATCTTTAGTAGAAATCAATAAAATCATTTGTAAATTCCGATCCTAATCTCTACCCGTTCGGGGAACGGGGATTATGTCTTTATGTTTCAGGTGAAGATTTGGTGCTGGACAAAATTATAGAGGACCGTCAGCGTGGCTGACGGGGGTGGTGGAGGGCCTCTTGGTAAGTTTCCATTTATTCTATTTGATAAAATAGGAAAAGTTCTAGTAAAAGGCGGAAGCTCTGCATAGCCGCTGGAAATCTTTGGTGAAAGGCGGAAGCTCTTGGAAGTCGATGGAATTCTTTAGTAAAAGGCGGAGGCTCTTGAGAGTCACTGGAAATCTTTAGTAAAAAGCGGAGGCTCTTCAGAGTCGCTGGATTTCTTTAGTAAAAGGCGGAGTGTATTGAGAGTCGCTGGATTTCTTTAGTAAAATACGGAGTGTATTTAGAGTCGCTGGAAATCTTTGTTAAAAGGCGGAGGCTTTCGAGAGTCTATGGAAATCTTTAGTAAACGGCGGAGGCTCTTGAGAGTCGCTGAAAATCTTTAGTAAAAGGCGGAGGCTCTTGAGAGTCGCTGGAAATCTTTAGTAAAAGGCGGAGGCTCTTGAGTGTCGCTGGAAATTTTTAGTAAAAGCTTAGGGAAACTTTAGTGTTTCGGCGGAAATCGTTTGTTCAATAACATTCTTTAGTAAATCGCGATAATTGTCGACAGGAAATCTTTAGTAGAAATCGATAAAAGCATTTATAAATTCCTATTTTAATCTGTACCCGTTCGGGGAACGGGGATTATGTCTTTATGTTGTAGGTGAAGATTTTGTGCTGGACAAAATACTAGAGGACCGTCAGCGTGGCTGACGGGGGTGGTGGAGGGCCTCTGGGTAAGTTACCAATAATTCTTTTTGATAAAATAGGAAAAGTTGTAGTAAAAGGCGAAAGCTCTGCATAGCCGCTGGAAATCTTTGGTGAAATGCGGAAGCTCTTGGAAGTCGATGGAATTCTTTAGTAAAAGGCGGAGGCTCTTGAGAGTCGCTGGAAATCTTTAGTAAAAGGCGGAGGCTCTTGAGAGTCGCTGGATTTCTTTACTAAAAGGCGGAGGCTCTTTAGAGTCTCTGGAAATCTTTAGTAAAAGGCGGAGGCTCTTGAGAGTCGCTGAAAATCTTTAGTAAAAGGCGGCGGCTCTTGAGAGTCGCTGGAAATCTTTAGTAAAAGGCGGAGGCTCTTGAGTGTCGCAGGAAATCTTTAGTAAAAGGCGGAGGCTCTTGA
This sequence comes from Salpingus planirostris, assembly GCA_949788335.1. Classification (NCBI taxonomy): domain Eukaryota; kingdom Metazoa; phylum Arthropoda; class Insecta; order Coleoptera; family Salpingidae; genus Salpingus; species Salpingus planirostris. The sequence goes on along the minus strand of OX460917.1, from coordinate 3,402,335 downwards.
GAGTCGCTGAAAATCTTTAGTAAAAGGCGGAGGCACTTGAGAGTCGCTGGAAATCTTTAGTAAAAGGCGGAGGCTCTTGATAGTCGCTGGATTTCTTTAGTAAAAGGCGGAGTGTATTTAGAGTCGCTGGAAATCTTTGTTAAAAGGCGGAGGCTTTCGAGAGTCTATGGAAATCTTTAGTAAAAGGCGGTGGCTCTTGAGTGTCGCTGGAAATCTTTAGTAAAAGCTTAGGGAAACTTTAGTGAATCGGCGGAAATCGTTTGTTCAATGGCATTCTTTAGTAAATCGCGATAATTGTCGACAGGAAATCTTTAGTAGAAATCGATAAAATCATTTATAAATTCCTATTTCAATCTGTACCCGTTCGGGGAACGGGGATTTTGTTTTTATGTTGTAGGTGAAGATTTTGTGCTGGACAAAATACTAGAGGACCGTCAGCGTGGCTGACGGGGGTGGTGGAGGGCCTCTGGGTAAGTTAACATTAATTCTATTTGATAAAATAGGAAAAGTTTTGGTAAAAGGCGGAAGCTCTTGAGAGTTGCTGGAAATCTTTAGTTGAAGGCGGAGGCTCTTGAGAGTCGCTGGAAATCTTTAGTAAAAGGCGGAGGCTCTTGAGAGTCGCTGGAAATCTTTAGTAAAAAGCGGAGGCTCTTCAGAGTCGCTGGATTTCTTTAGTAAAAGGCGGAGTGTATTGAGAGTCGCTGGATTTCTTTAGTAAAATACGGAGTGTATTTAGAGTCGCTGGAAATCTTTGTTGAAAGGCGGAGGCTTTCGAGAGTCTATGGAAATCTTTAGTAAACGGCGGAGGCTCTTGAGAGTCGCTGAAAATCTTTAGTAAAAGGCGGAGGCTCTTGAGAGTCGCTGGAAATCTTTAGTAAAAGGCGGAGGCTCTTGAGTGTCGCTGGAAATTTTTAGTAAAAGCTTAGGGAAACTTTAGTGTTTCGGCGGAAATCGTTTGTTCAATAACATTCTTTAGTAAATCGCGATAATTGTCGACAGGAAATCTTTAGTAGAAATCGATAAAAGCATTTATAAATTCCTATTTTAATCTGTACCCGTTCGGGGAACGGGGATTACGTCTTTATGTTGTAGGTGAAGATTTTGTGCTGGACAAAATACTAGAGGACCGTCAGCGTGGCTGACGGGGGTGGTGGAGGGCCTCTGGGTAAGTTACCATTAATTCTATTTGATAAAATAGGAAAAGTTTTGGTAAAAGGCGGAAGCTCTTGAGAGTTGCTGGAAATCTTTAGTTGAAGGCGGAGGCTCTTGAGAGTCGCTGGAAATCTTTAGTAAAAGGCGGAGGCTCTTGAGAGTCGCTGGAAATCTTTAGTAAAAAGCGGAGGCTCTTCAGAGTCGCTGGATTTCTTTAGTAAAAGGCGGAGTGTATTGAGAGTCGCTGGATTTCTTTAGTAAAATACGGAGTGTATTTAGAGTCGCTGGAAATCTTTGTTAAAAGGCGGAGGCTTTCGAGAGTCTATGGAAATCTTTAGTAAACGGCGGAGGCTCTTGAGAGTCGCTGAAAATCTTTAGTAAAAGACGGAGGCTCTTGAGAGTCGCTGGAAATCTTTAGTAAAAGGCGGCGGCTCTCGAGAGTCGCTGGAAATCTTTAGTAAAAGGCGAAAGCTCTTGAAAGTCGATGGAAATCTTTAGTAAAAGGCGGAGGCTCTTGAATTGAAAGTCGCTGAAAATCTTTAGTAAAAGGCGGAGGCTCTTGAGAGTCGCTGGAAATCTTTAGTAAAAGGCGGAGGCTCTTGAGAGTCGCTGGATTTCTTTAGTAAAAGGCGGAGTGTATTTAGAGTCGTTGGAAATCTTTGTTAAAAGGCGGAGGCTTTCGAGAGTCTATGGAAATCTTTCGTAAAAGGCGGAGGCTCTCGAAAGTCGCTGGAAGTCTTTAGTAAAAAGCGGAGGCTCTTGAAAGTCGCTGGAAATCTTTAGTAGAAATCAATAAAATCATTTGTAAATTCCGATCCTAATCTCTACCCGTTCGGGGAACGGGGATTATGTCTTTATGTTTCAGGTGAAGATTTGGTGCTGGACAAAATTATAGAGGACCGTCAGCGTGGCTGACGGGGGTGGTGGAGGGCCTCTTGGTAAGTTTCCATTAATTCTATTTGATAAAATAGGAAAAGTTTTAGTAAAAGGCGGAAGCTCTGCATAGCCGCTGGAAATCTTTGGTGAAAGGCGGAAGCTCTTGGAAGTCGATGGAATTCTTTAGTAAAAGGCGGAGGCTCTTGAGAGTCACTGGAAATCTTTAGTAAAAAGCGGAGGCTCTTCAGAGTCGCTGGATTTCTTTAGTAAAAGGCGGAGTGTATTGAGAGTCGCTGGAAATCTTTAGTTAAAGGCGGAGGCTCTTGAGAGTCGCTGGAAATCTTTAGTAAAAGGCGGAGGCTCTTGAGAGTCGCTGGAAATCTTTAGTAACAGGCGAAGGTTTTTGAAAGTCGCTGGAAATCTTTAGTAAAAAGCGGAGGCTCTCCAGAGTCGCAGGATTTCTTTAGTAAAAGGCGGAGTGTATTGAGAGTCGCTGGAAATCTTTAGTAAAAAGCGAAGGCTCTTGAAAGTCGATGGAAATCTTTAGTAAAAGGTGGAGGCTCTTGAGAGTCGCTGGAAATCTTTAGTAGAAGGCGGCGGCTCTTGAGAGTCGCTGGAAATCTTTAGTAAAAGGCGAAGGCTCTTGAGGGTCGCTGGAAATCTTTAGTAAAAGGCGGAGGCTCTTGAGAGTTGCTGGATTTATTTAGTAAAAGGCGGTGTGTATTTAGAGTCGCTGGAAATCTTTGTTGAAAGGCGGAGGCTCTTAAGACTCTATGGAAATCTTTAGTAAAAGGCGGAGGCTCTTTAGAGCCTCTGGAAATCTTTACTAAAAGGCGGAGGCTCTTGAGAGTCGCTGAAAATCTTTAGTAAAAGGCGGAGGCTCTTGAGAGTCGCTGGAAATCTTTAGTAAAAGGCGGAGGCTCTTGAGTGTCGCTGGAAATTTTTAGTAAAAGCTTAGGGAAACTTTAGTGTTTCGGCGGAAATCGTTTGTTCAATAACATTCTTTAGTAAATCGCGATAATTGTCGACAGGAAATCTTTAGTAGAAATCGATAAAAGCATTTATAATTTCCTATTTTAATCTGTACCCGTTCGGGGAACGGGGATTACGTCTTTATGTTGTAGGTGAAGATTTTGTGCTGGACAAAATACTAGAGGACCGTCAGCGTGGCTGACGGGGGTGGTGGAGGGCCTCTGGGTAAGTTACCAATAATTCTTTTTGATAAAATAGGAAAAGTTGTAGTAAAAGGCGAAAGCTCTGCATAGCCGCTGGAAATCTTTGGTGAAATGCGGAAGCTCTTGGAAGTCGATGGAATTCTTTAGTAAAAGGCGGAGGCTCTCGAGAGTCGCTGGAAATCTCTAGTAAAAGGCGGAGGCTCTTGAGAGTCGCTGGATTTCTTTAGTAAAAGGCGAAGTGTATTGGGAGTCGCTGGAAATCTTTAGTAAAAGGCGGAGTCTCTTGAGAGTTGCTGGATTTCTTTAGTAAAAGGCCAAGTGTATTTAGAGTCGCTGGAAATCTTTAGTAAAAGGCGGAGGCTCTTGAGAGTCGCTGGAAATCTTTAGTAAAAGGCGGCGGCTCTCGAGAGTCGCTGGAAATCTTTAGTAAAAGGCGAAAGCTCTTGAAAGTCGATGGAAATCTTTAGTAAAAGGCGGAGGCTCTTGAATTGAAAGTCGCTGAAAATCTTTAGTAAAAGGCGGAGGCTCTTGAGAGTCGCTGGAAATCTTTAGTAAAAGGCGGAGGCTCTTGAGAGTCGCTGGATTTCTTTAGTAAAAGGCGGAGTGTATTTAGAGTCGTTGGAAATCTTTGTTAAAAGGCGGAGGCTTTCGAGAGTCTATGGAAATCTTTCGTAAAAGGCGGAGGCTCTCGAAAGTCGCTGGAAGTCTTTAGTAAAAGGCGGAGGCTCTTGAAAGTCGCTGGAAATATTTAGTAGAAATCAATAAAATCATTTGTAAATTCCGATCCTAATCTCTACCCGTTCGGGGAACGGGGATTATGTCTTTATGTTTCAGGTGAAGAATTGGTGCTGGACAAAATAATAGAGGACCGTCAGCGTGGCTGACGGGGGTGGTGGAGGGCCTCTGGGTAAGTTACCATTAATTCTATTTGATAAAATAGGAAAAGTTTTAGTAAAAGGCGGAAGCTCTGCATAGCCGCTGGAAATCTTTGGTGAAAGGCGGAAGCTCTTGGAAGTCGATGGAATTCTTTAGTAAAAGGCGGAGGCTCTTGAGAGTCGCTGGAAATCTTTAGTAAAAAGCGGAGGCTCTTCAGAGTCGCTGGATTTCTTTAGTAAAAGGCGAAGTGTATTGAGAGTCGCTGGAAATCTTTCGTTAAAGGCGGAGGCTCTTGAGAGTCGCTGGATTTCTTTAGTAAAAGGCCAAGTGTATTTAGAGTCGCTGGAAATCTTTAGTAAAAGGCGGAGGCTCTTGAGAGTCGCTGGAAATCTTTAGTAAAAGGCGGCGGCTCTCGAGAGTCGCTGGAAATCTTTAGTAAAAGGCGAAAGCTCTTGAAAGTCGATGGAAATCTTTAGTAAAAGGCGGAGGCTCTTGAATTGAAAGTCGCTGAAAATCTTTAGTAAAAGGCGGAGGCTCTTGAGAGTCGCTGGAAATCTTTAGTAAAAGGCGGAGGCTCTTGAGAGTCGCTGGATTTCTTTAGTAAAAGGCGGAGTGTATTTAGAGTCGTTGGAAATCTTTGTTAAAAGGCGGAGGCTTTCGAGAGTCTATGGAAATCTTTCGTAAAAGGCGGAGGCTCTCGAAAGTCGCTGGGAGTCTTTAGTAAAAGGCGGAGGCTCTTGAAAGTCGCTGGAAATCTTTAGTAGAAATCAATAAAATCATTTGTAAATTCCGATCCTAATCTCTACCCGTTCGGGGAACGGGGATTATGTCTTTATGTTTCAGGTGAAGATTTGGTGCTGGACAAAATTATAGAGGACCGTCAGCGTGGCTGACGGGGGTGGTGGAGGGCCTCTTGGTAAGTTTCCATTTATTCTATTTGATAAAATAGGAAAAGTTCTAGTAAAAGGCGGAAGCTCTGCATAGCCGCTGGAAATCTTTGGTGAAAGGCGGAAGCTCTTGGAAGTCGATGGAATTCTTTAGTAAAAGGCGGAGGCTCTTGAGAGTCACTGGAAATCTTTAGTAAAAAGCGGAGGCTCTTCAGAGTCGCTGGATTTCTTTAGTAAAAGGCGGAGTGTATTGAGAGTCGATGGATTTCTTTAGTAAAATACGGAGTGTATTTAGAGTCGCTGGAAATCTTTGTTAAAAGGCGGAGGCTTTCGAGAGTCTATGGAAATCTTTAGTAAACGGCGGAGGCTCTTGAGAGTCGCTGAAAATCTTTAGTAAAAGGCGGAGGCTCTTGAGAGTCGCTGGAAATCTTTAGTAAAAGGCGGAGGCTCTTGAGTGTCGCTGGAAATTTTTAGTAAAAGCTTAGGGAAACTTTAGTGTTTCGGCGGAAATCGTTTGTTCAATAACATTCTTTAGTAAATCGCGATAATTGTCGACAGGAAATCTTTAGTAGAAATCGATAAAAGCATTTATAAATTCCTATTTTAATCTGTACCCGTTCGGGGAACGGGGATTATGTCTTTATGTTGTAGGTGAAGATTTTGTGCTGGACAAAATACTAGAGGACCGTCAGCGTGGCTGACGGGGGTGGTGGAGGGCCTCTGGGTAAGTTACCAATAATTCTTTTTGATAAAATAGGAAAAGTTGTAGTAAAAGGCGAAAGCTCTGCATAGCCGCTGGAAATCTTTGGTGAAATGCGGAAGCTCTTGGAAGTCGATGGAATTCTTTAGTAAAAGGCGGAGGCTCTTGAGAGTCGCTGGAAATCTTTAGTAAAAGGCGGAGGCTCTTGAGAGTCGCTGGATTTCTTTACTAAAAGGCGGAGGCTCTTTAGAGTCTCTGGAAATCTTTAGTAAAAGGCGGAGGCTCTTGAGAGTCGCTGAAAATCTTTAGTAAAAGGCGGCGGCTCTTGAGAGTCGCTGGAAATCTTTAGTAAAAGGCGGAGGCTCTTGAGTGTCGCAGGAAATCTTTAGTAAAAGGCGGAGGCTCTTGAGAGTCGCTGAAAATCTTTAGTAAAAGGCGGAGGCACTTGAGAGTCGCTGGAAATCTTTAGTAAAAGGCGGAGGCTCTTGATAGTCGCTGGATTTCTTTAGTAAAAGGCGGAGTGTATTTAGAGTCGCTGGAAATCTTTGTTAAAAGGCGGAGGCTTTCGAGAGTCTATGGAAATCTTTAGTAAAAGGCGGTGGCTCTTGAGTGTCGCTGGAAATCTTTAGTAAAAGCTTAGGGAAACTTTAGTGAATCGGCGGAAATCGTTTGTTCAATGGCATTCTTTAGTAAATCGCGATAATTGTCGACAGGAAATCTTTAGTAGAAATCGATAAAATCATTTATAAATTCCTATTTCAATCTGTACCCGTTCGGGGAACGGGGATTTTGTTTTTATGTTGTAGGTGAAGATTTTGTGCTGGACAAAATACTAGAGGACCGTCAGCGTGGCTGACGGGGGTGGTGGAGGGCCTCTGGGTAAGTTAACATTAATTCTATTTGATAAAATAGGAAAAGTTTTGGTAAAAGGCGGAAGCTCTTGAGAGTTGCTGGAAATCTTTAGTTGAAGGCGGAGGCTCTTGAGAGTCGCTGGAAATCTTTAGTAAAAGGCGGAGGCTCTTGAGAGTCGCTGGAAATCTTTAGTAAAAAGCGGAGGCTCTTCAGAGTCGCTGGATTTCTTTAGTAAAAGGCGGAGTGTATTGAGAGTCGCTGGATTTCTTTAGTAAAATACGGAGTGTATTTAGAGTCGCTGGAAATCTTTGTTAAAAGGCGGAGGCTTTCGAGAGTCTATGGAAATCTTTAGTAAACGGCGGAGGCTCTTGAGAGTCGCTGAAAATCTTTAGTAAAAGGCGGAGGCTCTTGAGAGTCGCTGGAAATCTTTAGTAAAAGGCGGAGGCTCTTGAGTGTCGCTGGAAATTTTTAGTAAAAGCTTAGGGAAACTTTAGTGTTTCGGCGGAAATCGTTTGTTCAATAACATTCTTTAGTAAATCGCGATAATTGTCGACAGGAAATCTTTAGTAGAAATCGATAAAAGCATTTATAAATTCCTATTTTAATCTGTACCCGTTCGGGGAACGGGGATTACGTCTTTATGTTGTAGGTGAAGATTTTGTGCTGGACAAAATACTAGAGGACCGTCAGCGTGGCTGACGGGGGTGGTGGAGGGCCTCTGGGTAAGTTACCATTAATTCTATTTGATAAAATAGGAAAAGTTTTGGTAAAAGGCGGAAGCTCTTGAGAGTTGCTGGAAATCTTTAGTTGAAGGCGGAGGCTCTTGAGAGTCGCTGGAAATCTTTAGTAAAAGGCGGAGGCTCTTGAGAGTCGCTGGAAATCTTTAGTAAAAAGCGGAGGCTCTTCAGAGTCGCTGGATTTCTTTAGTAAAAGGCGGAGTGTATTGAGAGTCGCTGGATTTCTTTAGTAAAATACGGAGTGTATTTAGAGTCGCTGGAAATCTTTGTTAAAAGGCGGAGGCTTTCGAGAGTCTATGGAAATCTTTAGTAAACGGCGGAGGCTCTTGAGAGTCGCTGAAAATCTTTAGTAAAAGACGGAGGCTCTTGAGAGTCGCTGGAAATCTTTAGTAAAAGGCGGAGGCTCTTGAGTGTCGCTGGAAATTTTTAGTAAAAGCTTAGGGAAACTTTAGTGTTTCGGCGGAAATCGTTTGTTCAATAACATTCTTTAGTAAATCGCGATAATTGTCGACAGGAAATCTTTAGTAGAAATCGATAAAAGCATTTATAAATTCCTATTTTAATCTGTACCCGTTCGGGGAACGGGGATTACGTCTTTATGTTGTAGGTGAAGATTTTGTGCTGGACAAAATTATAGAGGACCGTCAGCGTGGCTGACGGGGGTGGTGGAGGGCCTCTGGGTAAGTTACCAATAATTCTTTTTGATAAAATAGGAAAAGTTGTAGTAAAAGGCGAAAGCTCTGCATAGCCGCTGGAAATCTTTGGTGAAATGCGGAAGCTCTTGGAAGTCGATGGAATTCTTTAGTAAAAGGCGGAGGCTCTCGAGAGTCGCTGGAAATCTCTAGTAAAAGGCGGAGGCTCTTGAGAGTCGCTGGATTTCTTTAGTAAAAGGCGAAGTGTATTGAGAGTCGCTGGAAATCTTTAGTAAGAGGCGGAGTCTCTTGAGAGTTGCTGGATTTCTTTAGTAAAAGGCCAAGTGTATTTAGAGTCGCTGGAAATCTTTAGTAAAAGGCGGAGGCTCTTGAGAGTCGCTGGAAATCTTTAGTAAAAGGCGGCGGCTCTCGAGAGTCGCTGGAAATCTTTAGTAAAAGGCGAAAGCTCTTGAAAGTCGATGGAAATCTTTAGTAAAAGGCGGAGGCTCTTGAATTGAAAGTCGCTGAAAATCTTTAGTAAAAGGCGGAGGCTCTTGAGAGTCGCTGGAAATCTTTAGTAAAAGGCGGAGGCTCTTGAGAGTCGCTGGATTTCTTTAGTAAAAGGCGGAGTGTATTTAGAGTCGTTGGAAATCTTTGTTAAAAGGCGGAGGCTTTCGAGAGTCTATGGAAATCTTTCGTAAAAGGCGGAGGCTCTCGAAAGTCGCTGGAAGTCTTTAGTAAAAGGCGGAGGCTCTTGAAAGTCGCTGGAAATATTTAGTAGAAATCAATAAAATCATTTGTAAATTCCGATCCTAATCTCTACCCGTTCGGGGAACGGGGATTATGTCTTTATGTTTCAGGTGAAGAATTGGTGCTGGACAAAATTATAGAGGACCGTCAGCGTGGCTGACGGGGGTGGTGGAGGGCCTCTGGGTAAGTTACCATTAATTCTATTTGATAAAATAGGAAAAGTTTTAGTAAAAGGCGGAAGCTCTGCATAGCCGCTGGAAATCTTTGGTGAAAGGCGGAAGCTCTTGGAAGTCGATGGAATTCTTTAGTAAAAGGCGGAGGCTCTTGAGAGTCGCTGGAAATCTTTAGTAAAAAGCGGAGGCTCTTCAGAGTCGCTGGATTTCTTTAGTAAAAGGCGAAGTGTATTGAGAGTCGCTGGAAATCTTTCGTTAAAGGCGGAGGCTCTTGAGAGTCGCTGGATTTCTTTAGTAAAAGGCCAAGTGTATTTAGAGTCGCTGGAAATCTTTAGTAAAAGGCGGAGGCTCTTGAGAGTCGCTGGAAATCTTTAGTAAAAGGCGGCGGCTCTCGAGAGTCGCTGGAAATCTTTAGTAAAAGGCGAAAGCTCTTGAAAGTCGATGGAAATCTTTAGTAAAAGGCGGAGGCTCTTGAATTGAAAGTCGCTGAAAATCTTTAGTAAAAGGCGGAGGCTCTTGAGAGTCGCTGGAAATCTTTAGTAAAAGGCGGAGGCTCTTGAGAGTCGCTGGATTTCTTTAGTAAAAGGCGGAGTGTATTTAGAGTCGTTGGAAATCTTTGTTAAAAGGCGGAGGCTTTCGAGAGTCTATGGAAATCTTTTGTAAAAGGCGGAGGCTCTCGAAAGTCGCTGGAAGTCTTTAGTAAAAGGCGGAGGCTCTTGAAAGTCGCTGGAAATCTTTAGTAGAAATCAATAAAATCATTTGTAAATTCCGATCCTAATCTCTACCCGTTCGGGGAACGGGGATTATGTCTTTATGTTTCAGGTGAAGATTTGGTGCTGGACAAAATTATAGAGGACCGTCAGCGTGGCTGACGGGGGTGGTGGAGGGCCTCTTGGTAAGTTTCCATTAATTCTATTTGATAAAATAGGAAAAGTTCTAGTAAAAGGCGGAAGCTCTGCATAGCCGCTGGAAATCTTTGGTGAAAGGCGGAAGCTCTTGGAAGTCGATGGAATTCTTTAGTAAAAGGCGGAGGCTCTTGAGAGTCACTGGAAATCTTTAGTAAAAAGCGGAGGCTCTTCAGAGTCGCTGGATTTCTTTAGTAAAAGGCGGAGTGTATTGAGAGTCGCTGGATTTCTTTAGTAAAATACGGAGTGTATTTAGAGTCGCTGGAAATCTTTGTTAAAAGGCGGAGGCTTTCGAGAGTCTATGGAAATCTTTAGTAAACGGCGGAGGCTCTTGAGAGTCGCTGAAAATCTTTAGTAAAAGGCGGAGGCTCTTGAGAGTCGCTGGAAATCTTTAGTAAAAGGCGGAGGCTCTTGAGTGTCGCTGGAAATTTTTAGTAAAAGCTTAGGGAAACTTTAGTGTTTCGGCGGAAATCGTTTGTTCAATAACATTCTTTAGTAAATCGCGATAATTGTCGACAGGAAATCTTTAGTAGAAATCGATAAAAGCATTTATTAATTCCTATTTTAATCTGTACCCGTTCGGGGAACGGGGATTATGTCTTTATGTTGTAGGTGAAGATTTTGTGCTGGACAAAATACTAGAGGACCGTCAGCGTGGCTGACGGGGGTGGTGGAGGGCCTCTGGGTAAGTTACCAATAATTCTTTTTGATAAAATAGGAAAAGTTGTAGTAAAAGGCGAAAGCTCTGCATAGCCGCTGGAAATCTTTGGTGAAATGCGGAAGCTCTTGGAAGTCGATGGAATTCTTTAGTAAAAGGCGGAGGCTCTTGAGAGTCGCTGGAAATCTTTAGTAAAAGGCGGAGGCTCTTGAGAGTCGCTGGATTTCTTTAGTAAAGAGCGGAGGCTCTTTAGAGTCTCTGGAAATCTTTAGTAAAAGGCGGAGGCTCTTGAGAGTCGCTGAAAATCTTTAGGAAAAGGCGGCGGCTCTTGATAGTCGCTGGAAATCTTTAGTAAAAGGCGGAGGCTCTTGAGTGTCGCAGGAAATCTTTAGTAAAAGGCGGAGGCTCTTGAGAGTCGCTGAAAATCTTTAGTAAAAGGCGGAGGCTCTTGAGAGTCGCTGGAAATCTTTAGTAAAAGGCGGAGGCTCTTGAGAGTCGCTGGATTTCTTTAGTAAAAGGCGGAGTGTATTTAGAGTCGCTGGAAATCTTTGTTAAAAGGCGGAGGCTTTCGAGAGTCTATGGAAATCTTTAGTAAAAGGCGGTGGCTCTTGAGTGTCGCTGGAAATCTTTAGTAAAAGCTTAGGGAAACTTTAGTGAATCGGCGGAAATCGTTTGTTCAATGGCATTCTTTAGTAAATCGCGATAATTGTCGACAGGAAATCTTTAGTAGAAATCGATAAAATCATTTATAAATTCCTATTTCAATCTGTACCCGTTCGGGGAACGGGGATTATGTTTTTATGTTGTAGGTGAAGATTTTGTGCTGGACAAAATAATAGAGGACCGTCAGCGTGGCTGACGGGGGTGGTGGAGGGCCTCTGGGTAAGTTATCATTAATTCTATTTGATAAAATAGGAAAAGTTTTAGTAAAAGGCGGAAGCTCTGCATAGCCCATGGAAATCTTTGGTGAAAGGCGGAAGCTCTTGGAAGTCGATGGAATTCTTTAGTAAAAGGCGGAGGCTCATGAGAGTCGCTGGAAATCTTTAGTAGAAAGCGGAGGCTCTTTAGAGTCGCTGGATTTCTTTAGTAAAAGGCGAAGTGTATTGAGAGTCGCTGGAAATCTTTAGTAAAAGGCGGAGTCTCTTGAGAGTTGCTGGATTTCTTTAGTAAAGGGCCAAGTGTATTTAGAGTCGCTGGAAATCTTTAGTAAAAGGCGGAGGCTCTTGAGAGTCGCTGGAAATCTTTAGTAAAAGGCGGCGGCTCTCGAGAGGGGCTGGAAATCTTTAGTAAAAGGCGAAAGCTCTTGAAAGTCGATGGAAATCTTTGGTAAAAGGCAGAGGCTCTTGAATTGAAAGTCTCTGAAAATCTTTTGTAAAAGGCGGCGGCTCTTGAGAGTCGCTGGAAATCTTTAGTAAAAGCTTAGGGAAACTTTAGTGAATCGGCGGAAATCGTTTGTTTAATAGCATTCTTTAGTAAATCGCGATAATTGTCGACAGGAAATCTTTAGTACAAGTCAATAAAATCATTTGTAAATTCCTATTTTAATCTGTACCCGTTCGGGGAACGGGGATTATGTCTTTATGTTGTAGGTGAAGATTTTGTGCTGGACAAAATAATAGAGGACCGTCAGCGTGGCTGACGGGGGTGGTGGAGGGCCTCTAGGTAAGTTTCCAATAATTCTATTTTATAAAATAGGAAAAGTTTTGGTAAAAGGCGGAAGCTCTTGAGAGTTGCTGGAAATCTTTAGTTGAAGGCGGAGGCTCTTGAGAGTCGCTGGAAATCTTTAGTAAAAGGCGGAGGCTCTTGAGAGTCGCTGGAAATCTTTAGTAAAAAGCGGAGGCTCTTCAGAGTCGCTGGATTTCTTTAGTAAAAGGCGGAGTGTATTGAGAGTCGCTGGATTTCTTTAGTAAAATACGGAGTGTATTTAGAGTCGCTGGAAATCTTTGTTAAAAGGCGGAGGCTTTCGAGAGTCTATGGAAATCTTTAGTAAACGGCGGAGGCTCTTGAGAGTCGCTGAAAATCTTTAGTAAAAGGCGGAGGCTCTTGAGAGTCGCTGGAAATTTTTAGTAAAAGGCGGAGGCTCTTGAGTGCCGCTGGAAATCTTTAGTAAAAGGCGGAGGCTCTTGAGAGTCGCTGGAAATCTTTAGTAAAAAGCGGAGGCTCTTCAGAGTCGCTGGATTTCTTTAGTAAAAGGCGGAGTGTATTGAGAGTCGCTGGAAATCTTTAGTTAAAGGCGGAGGCTCTTGAGAGTCGCTGGAAATCTTTAGTAAAAGGCGGAGGCTCTTGAGAGTCGCTGGAAATCTTTAGTAACAGGCGAAGGTTTTTGAAAGTCGCTGGAAATCTTTAGTAAAAAGCGGAGGCTCTTCAGAGTCGCAGGATTTCTTTAGTAAAAGGCGGAGTGTATTGAGAGTCGCTGGAAATCTTTAGTAAAAAGCGAAGGCTCTTGAAAGTCGATGGAAATCTTTAGTAAAAGGTGGAGGCTCTTGAGAGTCGCTGGAAATCTTTAGTAGAAGGCGGCGGCTCTTGAGAGTCGCTGGAAATCTTTAGTAAAAGGCGAAGGCTCTTGAGGGTCGCTGGAAATCTTTAGTAAAAGGCGGAGGCTCTTGAGAGTTGCTGGATTTATTTAGTAAAAGGCGGTGTGTATTTAGAGTCGCTGGAAATCTTTGTTGAAAGGCGGAGGCTCTTGAGACTCTATGGAAATCTTTAGTAAAAGGCGGAGGCTCTTTAGAGCCTCTGGAAATCTTTACTAAAAGGCGGAGGCTCTTGAGAGTCGCTGAAAATCTTTAGTAAAAGGCGGAGGCTCTTGAGAGTCGCTGGAAATCTTTAGTAAAAGGCGGAGGCTCTTGAGTGTCGCTGGAAATTTTTAGTAAAAGCTTAGGGAAACTTTAGTGTTTCGGCGGAAATCGTTTGTTCAATAACATTCTTTAGTAAATCGCGATAATTGTCGACAGGAAACCTTTAGTAGAAATCGATAAAAGCATTTATAAATTCCTATTTTAATCTGTACCCGTTCGGGGAACGGGGATTACGTCTTTATGTTGTAGGTGAAGATTTTGTGCTGGACAAAATACTAGAGGACCGTCAGCGTGGCTGACGGGGGTGGTGGAGGGCCTCTGGGTAAGTTACCAATAATTCTTTTTGATAAAATAGGAAAAGTTGTAGTAAAAGGCGAAAGCTCTGCATAGCCGCTGGAAATCTTTGGTGAAATGCGGAAGCTCTTGGAAGTCGATGGAATTCTTTAGTAAAAGGCGGAGGCTCTCGAGAGTCGCTGGAAATCTCTAGTAAAAGGCGGAGGCTCTTGAGAGTCGCTGGATTTCTTTAGTAAAAGGCGAAGTGTATTGAGAGTCGCTGGAAATCTTTAGTAGAAGGCGGAGTCTCTTGAGAGTTGCTGGATTTCTTTAGTAAAAGGCCAAGTGTATTTAGAGTCGCTGGAAATCTTTAGTAAAAGACGGAGGCTCTTGAGAGACGCTGGAAATCTTTAGTAAAAGGCGGCGGCTCTCGAGAGTCGCTGGAAATCTTTAGTAAAAGGCGAAAGCTCTTGAAAGTCGATGTAAATCTTTAGTAAAAGGCGGAGGCTCTTGAATTGAAAGTCGCTGAAAATCTTTAGTAAAAGGCGGAGGCTCTTGAGAGTCGCTGGAAATCTTTAGTAAAAGGCGGAGGCTCTTGAGAGTCGCTGGAAATCTTTAGTAAAAGGCGGAGGCTCTTGAGAGTCGCTGGAAATCTTTAGTAAAAGGCGGAAGCTCTTGAGAGTTGCTGGAAATCTTTAGTAAAAGGCGGAGGCTCTTGAGAGTCGCTGGAAATCTTTAGTAAAAGGCGGCGGCTCTCGAGAGTCGCTGGAAATCTTTAGTAAAAGGCGAAAGCTCTTGAAAGTCGATGGAAATCTTTAGTAAAAGGCGGAGGCTCTTGAATTGAGAGTCGCTGAAAATCTTTAGTAAAAGGCGGAGGCTCTTGAGAGTCGCTGGAAATCTTTAGTAAAAGGCGGAGGCTCTTGAGAGTCGCTGGATTTCTTTAGTAAAAGGCGGAGGCTCTTGAAAGTCGCTGGAAATCTTTAGTAGAAATCAATAAAATCATTTGTAAATTCCGATCCTAATCTCTACCCGTTCGGGGAACGGGGATTATGTCTTTATGTTTCAGGTGAAGATTTGGTGCTGGACAAAATTATAGAGGACCGTCAGCGTGGCTGACGGGGGTGGTGGAGGGCCTCTTGGTAAGTTTCCATTAATTCTATTTGATAAAATAGGAAAAGTTTTAGTAAAAGGCGGAAGCTCTGCATAGCCGCTGGAAATCTTTGGTGAAAGGCGGAAGCTCTTGGAAGTCGATGGAATTCTTTAGTAAAAGGCGGAGGCTCTTGAGAGTCACTGGAAATCTTAAGTAAAAAGCGGAGGCTCTTCAGAGTCGCTGGATTTCTTTAGTAAAAGGCGGAGTGTATTGAGAGTCGCTGGATTTCTTTAGTAAAATACGGAGTGTATTTAGAGTCGCTGGAAATCTTTGTTAAAAGGCGGAGGCTTTCGAGAGTCTATGGAAATCTTTAGTAAACGGCGGAGGCTCTTGAGAGTCGCTGAAAATCCTTAGTAAAAGGCGGAGGCTCTTGAGAGTCGCTGGAAATCTTTAGTAAAAGCTTAGGGAAACTCTAGTGTTTCGGCGGAAATCGTTTGTTCAATAACATTCTTTAGTAAATCGCGATAATTGTCGACAGGAAATCTTTAGTAGAAATCGATAAAAGCATTTATAAATTCCTATTTTAATCTGTACCCGTTCGGGGAACGGGGATTATGTCTTTATGTTGTAGGTGAAGATTTTGTGCTGGACAAAATACTAGAGGACCGTCAGCGTGGCTGACGGGGGTGGTGGAGGGCCTCTAGGTAAGTTACCAATAATTCTTTTTGATAAAATAGGAAAAGTTGTAGTAAAAGGCGAAAGCTCTGCATAGCCGCTGGAAATCTTTGGTGAAATGCGGAAGCTCTTGGAAGTCGATGGAATTCTTTGGTAAAAGGCGGAGGCTCTTGAGAGTCGCTGGAAATCTTTAGTAAAAGGCGGAGGCTCTTGAGAGTCGCTGGATTTCTTTAGTAAAAGGCGGAGGCTCTTTAGAGTCTCTGGAAATCTTTAGTAAAAGGCGGAGGCTCTTGAGAGTCGCTGAAAATCTTTAGTAAAAGGCGGCGGCTCTTGAGAGTCGCTGGAAATCTTTAGTAAAAGGCGGAGGCTCTTGAGTGTCGCAGGAAATCTTTAGTAAAAGGCGGAGGCTCTTGAGAGTCGCTGAAAATCTTTAGTAAAAGGCGGAGGCTCTTGAGAGTCGCTGGAAATCTTTAGTAAAAGGCGGAGGCTCTTGAGAGTCGCTGGATTTCTTTAGTAAAAGGCGGAGTGTATTTAGAGTCGCTGGAAATCTTTGTTAAAAGGCGGAGGCTTTCGAGAGTCTATGGAAATCTTTAGTAAAAGGCGGTGGCTCTTGAGTGTCGCTGGAAATCTTTAGTAAAAGCTTAGGGAAACTTTAGTGAATCGGCGGAAATCGCTTGTTCAATGGCATTCTTTAGTAAATCGCGATAATTGTCGACAGGAAATCTTTAGTAGAAATCGATAAAATCATTTATAAATTCCTATTTCAATCTGTACCCGTTCGGGGAACGGGGATTATGTTTTTATGTTGTAGGTGAAGATTTTGTGCTGGACAAAATAATAGAGGACCGTCAGCGTGGCTGACGGGGGTGGTGGAGGGCCTCTGGGTAAGTTACCATTAATTCTATTTGATAAAATAGGAAAAGTTTTAGTAAAAGGCGGAAGCTCTGCATAGCCCATGGAAATCTTTGGTGAAAGGCGGAAGCTTTTGGAAGTCGATGGAATTCTTTAGTAAAAGGCGGAGGCTCTTGAGAGTCGCTGGAAATCTTTAGTAAAAAGCGGAGGCTCTTCAGAGTCGCTGGATTTCTTTAGTAAAAGGCGAAGTGTATTGAGAGTCGCTGGAAATCTTTAGTAAAAGGCGGAGTCTCTTGAGAGTTGCTGGAAATCTTTAGTAAAAGGCGGAGGCTCTTGAGAGTCGCTGGAAATCTTTAGTAAAAGGCGGAGGCTCTTGAGAGTCGCTGGAAATCTTTAGTAAAAGGCGGAAGCTCTTGAGAGTTGCTGGAAATCTTTAGTAAAAGGCGGAGGCTCTTGAGAGTCGCTGGAAATCTTTAGTAAAAGGCGGCGGCTCTCGAGAGTCGCTGGAAATCTTTAGTAAAAGGCGAAAGCTCTTGAAAGTCGATGGAAATCTTTAGTAAAAGGCGGAGGCTCTTGAATTGAGAGTCGCTGAAAATCTTTAGTAAAAGGCGGAGGCTCTTGAGAGTCGCTGGAAATCTTTAGTAAAAGGCGGAGGCTCTTGAGAGTCGCTGGATTTCTTTAGTAAAAGGCGGAGGCTCTTGAAAGTCGCTGGAAATCTTTAGTAGAAATCAATAAAATCATTTGTAAATTCCGATCCTAATCTCTACCCGTTCGGGGAACGGGGATTATGTCTTTATGTTTCAGGTGAAGATTTGGTGCTGGACAAAATTATAGAGGACCGTCAGCGTGGCTGACGGGGGTGGTGGAGGGCCTCTTGGTAAGTTTCCATTAATTCTATTTGATAAAATAGGAAAAGTTTTAGTAAAAGGCGGAAGCTCTGCATAGCCGCTGGAAATCTTTGGTGAAAGGCGGAAGCTCTTGGAAGTCGATGGAATTCTTTAGTAAAAAGCGGAGGCTCTTGAGAGTCACTGGAAATCTTTAGTAAAAAGCGGAGGCTCTTCAGAGTCGCTGGATTTCTTTAGTAAAAGGCGGAGTGTATTGAGAGTCGCTGGATTTCTTTAGTAAAATACGGAGTGTATTTAGAGTCGCTGGAAATCTTTGTTAAAAGGCGGAGGCTTTCGAGAGTCGATGGAAATCTTTAGTAAACGGCGGAGGCTCTTGAGAGTCGCTGAAAATCCTTAGTAAAAGGCGGAGGCTCTTGAGAGTCGCTGGAAATCTTTAGTAAAAGGCGGAGGCTCTTGAGTGTCGCTGGAAATTTTTAGTAAAAGCTTAGGGAAACTTCAGTGTTTCGGCGGAAATCGTTTGTTCAATAACATTCTTTCGTAAATCGCGATAATTGTCGACAGGAAATCTTTAGTAGAAATCGATAAAAGCATTTATAAATTCCTATTTTAATCTGTACCCGTTCGGGGAACGGGGATTATGTCTTTATGTTGTAGGTGAAGATTTTGTGCTGGACAAAATACTAGAGGACCGTCAGCGTGGCTGACGGGGGTGGTGGAGGGCCTCTGGGTAAGTTACCAATAATTCTTTTTGATAAAATAGGAAAAGTTGTAGTAAAAGGCGAAAGCTCTGCATAGCCGCTGGAAATCTTTGGTGAAATGCGGAAGCTCTTGGAAGTCGATGGAATTCTTTAGTAAAAGGCGGAGGCTCTTGAGAGTCGCTGGAAATCTTCAGTAAAAGGCGGAGGCTCTTGAGAGTCGCTGGATTTCTTTAGTAAAAGGCGGAGGCTCTTTAGAGTCTCTGGAAATCTTTAGTAAAAGGCGGAGGCTCTTGAGAGTCGCTGAAAATCTTTAGTAAAAGGCGGCGGCTCTTGAGAGTCGCTGGAAATCTTTAGTAAAAGGCGGAGGCTCTTGAGTGTCGCAGGAAATCTTTAGTAAAAGGCGGAGGCTCTTGAGAGTCGCTGAAAATCTTTAGTAAAAGGCGGAGGCTCTTGAGAGTCGCTGGAAATCTTTAGTAAAAGGCGGAGGCTCTTGAGAGTCGCTGGATTTCTTTAGTAAAAGGCGGAGTGTATTTAGAGTCGCTGGAAATCTTTAGTAAAAGCTTAGGGAAACTTTAGTGAATCGGCGGAAATCGTTTGTTCAATGGCATTCTTTAGTAAATCGCGATAATTGTCGACAGGAAATCTTTAGTAGAAATCGATAAAATCATTTATAAATTCCTATTTCAATCTGTACCCGTTCGGGGAACGGGGATTATGTTTTTATGTTGTAGGTGAAGATTTTGTGCTGGACAAAATAATAGAGGACCGTCAGCGTGGCTGACGGGGGTGGTGGAGGGCCTCTGGGTAAGTTACCATTAATTCTATTTGATAAAATAGGAAAAGTTTTAGTAAAAGGCGGAAGCTCTGCATAGCCCATGGAAATCTTTGGTGAAAGGCGGAAGCTCTTGGAAGTCGCTGGAAATCTTTAGTAAAAAGCGGAGGCTCTTCAGAGTCGCTGGATTTCTTTAGTAAAAGGCGAAGTGTATTGAGAGTCGCTGGAAATCTTTAGTAAAAGGCGGAGTCTCTTGAGAGTTGCTGGATTTCTTTAGTAAAAGGCCAAGTGTATTTAGAGTCGCTGGAAATCTTTAGTAAAAGGCGGAGGCTCTTGAGAGTCGCTGGAAATCTTTAGTAAAAGGCGGCGGCTCTCGAGAGTCGCTGGAAATCTTTAGTAAAAGACGAAAGCTCTTGAAAGTCGATGGAAATCTTTAGTAAAAGGCGGAGGCTTTCGAGAGTCTATGGAAATCTTTAGTAAAAGGCGGAGGCTCTTGAGTGTCGCTGGAAATCTTTAGTAAAAGCTTAGGGAAACTTTAGTGAATCGGCGGAAATCGTTTGTTTAATAGCATTCTTTAGTAAATCGCGATAATTGTCGACAGGAAATCTTTAGTACAAGTCAATAAAATCATTTGTAAATTCCTATTTTAATCTGTACCCGTTCGGGGAACGGGGATTATGTCTTTATGTTGTAGGTGAAGTTTTTGTGCTGGACAAAATAATAGAGGACCGTCAGCGTGGCTGACGGGGGTGGTGGAGGGCCTCTAGGTAAGTTTCCAATAATTCTATTTTATAAAATAGGAAAAGTTTTGGTAAAAGGCGGAAGCTCTTGAGAGTTGCTGGAAATCTTTAGTTGAAGGCGGAGGCTCTTGAGAGTCGCTGGAAATCTTTAGTAAAAGGCGGAGGCTCTTGAGAGTCGCTGGAAATCTTTAGTAAAAAGCAGAGGCTCTTCAGAGTCGCTGGATTTCTTTAGTAAAAGGCGGAGTGTATTGAGAGTCGCTGGATTTCTTTAGTAAAATACGGAGTGTATTTAGAGTCGCTGGAAATCTTTGTTAAAAGGCGGAGGCTTTCGAGAGTCTATGGAAATCTTTAGTAAACGGCGGAGGCTCTTGAGAGTCGCTGAAAATCTTTAGTAAAAGGCGGAGGCTCTTGAGAGTCGCTGGAAATCTTTAGTAAAAGGCGGAGGCTCTTGAGTGTCGCTGGAAATTTTTAGTAAAAGCTTAGGGAAACTTTAGTGTTTCGGCGGAAATCGTTTGTTCAATAACATTCTTTAGTAAATCGCGATAATTGTCGACAGGAAATCTTTAGTAGAAATCGATAAAAGCATTTATAAATTCCTATTTTAATCTGTACCCGTTCGGGGAACGGGGATTACGTCTTTATGTTGTAGGTGAAGATTTTGTGCTGGACAAAATACTAGAGGACCGTCAGCGTGGCTGACGGGGGTGGTGGAGGGCCTCTGGGTAAGTTACCAATAATTCTTTTTGATAAAATAGGAAAAGTTGTAGTAAAAGGCGAAAGCTCTGCATAGCCGCTGGAAATCTTTGCTGAAATGCGGAAGCTCTTGGAAGTCGATGGAATTCTTTAGTAAAAGGCGGAGGCTCTCGAGAGTCGCTGGAAATCTCTAGTAAAAGGCGGAGGCTCTTGAGAGTCGCTGGATTTCTTTAGTAAAAGGCGAAGTGTATTGAGAGTCGCTGGAAATCTTTAGTAAAAGGCGGAGTCTCTTGAGAGTTGCTGGATTTCTTTAGTAAAATGCCAAGTGTATTTAGAGTCGCTGGAAATCTTTAGTAAAAGGCGGAGGCTCTTGAGAGTCGCTGGAAATCTTTAGTAAAAGGCGAAAGCTCTTGAAAGTCGATGGAAATCTTTAGTAAAAGGCGGAGGCTCTTGAATTGAAAGCCGCTGAAAATCTTTAGTAAAAGGCGGAGGCTCTTGAGAGTCGCTGGAAATCTTTAGTAAAAGGCGGAGGCTCTTGAGAGTCGCTGGATTTCTTTAGTAAAAGGCGGAGTGTATTTAGAGTCGTTGGAAATCTTTGTTAAAAGGCGGAGGCTTTCGAGAGTCTATGGAAATCTTTCGTAAAAGGCGGAGGCTCTCGAAAGTCGCTGGAAGTCTTTAGTAAAAAGCGGAGGCTCTTGAAAGTCGCTGGAAATCTTTAGTAGAAATCAATAAAATCATTTGTAAATTCCGATCCTAATCTCTACCCGTTCGGGGAACGGGGATTATGTCTTTATGTTTCAGGTGAAGATTTGGTGCTGGACAAAATTATAGAGGACCGTCAGCGTGGTTGACGGGGGTGGTGGAGGGCCTCTTGGTAAGTTTCCATTAATTCTATTTGATAAAATAGGAAAAGTTTTAGTAAAAGGCGGAAGCTCTGCATAGCCGCTGGAAATCTTTGGTGAAAGGCGGAAGCTCTTGGAAGTCGATGGAATTCTTTAGTAAAAGGCGGAGGCTCTTGAGCGTCACTGGAAATCTTTAGTAAAAAGCGGAGGCTCTTCAGAGTCGCTGGATTTCTTTAGTAAAAGGCGGAGTGTATTGAGAGTCGCTGGAAATCTTTAGTTAAAGGCGGAGGCTCTTGAGAGTCGCTGGAAATCTTTAGTAAAAGGCGGAGGCTCTTGAGAGTCGCTGGAAATCTTTAGTAACAGGCGAAGGTTCTTGAAAGTCGCTGGAAATCTTTAGTAAAAAGCGGAGGCTCTCCAGAGTCGCAGGATTTCTTTAGTAAAAGGCGGAGTGTATTGAGAGTCGCTGAAAATCTTTAGTAAAAAGCGAAGGCTCTTGAAAGTCGATGGAAATCTTTAGTAAAAGGTGGAGGCTCTTGAGAGTCGCTGGAAATCTTTAGTAGAAGGCGGCGGCTCTTGAGAGTCGCTGGAAATCTTTAGTAAAAGGCGAAGGCTCTTGAGGGTCGCTGGAAATCTTTAGTAAAAGGCGGAGGCTCTTGAGAGTTGCTGGATTTATTTAGTAAAAGGCGGTGTGTATTTAGAGTCGCTGGAAATCTTTGTTGAAAGGCGGAGGCTCTTGAGACTCTATGGAAATCTTTAGTAAAAGGCGGAGGCTCTTTAGAGCCTCTGGAAATCTTTACTAAAAGGCGGAGGCTCTTGAGAGTCGCTGAAAATCTTTAGTAAAAGGCGGAGGCTCTTGAGAGTCGCTGGAAATCTTTAGTAAAAGGCGGGGGCTCTTGAGAGTCGCTGAAAATCTTTAGTAAAAGGCGGAGGCTCTTGAGAGTCGCTGGAAATCTTTAGTAAAAGGCGGAGGCTCTTGAGAGTCGCTGGATTTCTTTAGTAAAAGGCGGAGTGTATTTAGAGTCGCTGGAAATATTGGTTAAAAGGCGGAGACTTTCGAGAGTCTATGGAAATCTTTAGTAAAAGGCGGAGGCTCTTGAGAGTCGCTGAAAATCTTTAGTAAAAGGCGGAGGCTCTTGAGAGTCGCTGGAAATCTTTAGTAAAAGGCGGAGGCTCTTGAGAGTCGCTGGATTTCTTTAGTAAAAGGCGGAGTGTATTTAGAGTCGCTGGAAATATTGGTTAAAAGGCGGAGACTTTCGAGAGTCTATGGAAATCTTTAGTAAAAGGCGGAGGCTCTTGAGTGTCGCTGGAAATCTTTAGTAAAAGCTTAGGGAAACTTTAGTGAATCGGCGGAAATCGTTTGTTTAATAACATTCTTTAGTAAATCGCGATAATTGTCGACAGGAAATCTTTAGTACAAGTCAATAAAATCATTTGTAAATTCCTATTTTAATCTGTACCCGTTCGGGGAACGGGGATTATGTCTTTGTGTTGTAGGTGAAGATTTTGTGCCGGACAAAATAATAGAGGACCGTCAGCGTGGCTGACGGGGGTGGTGGAGGGCCTCTAGGTAAGTTTCCAATAATTCTATTTTATAAAATAGGAAAAGTTTTGGTAAAAGGCGGAAGCTCTTGAGAGTTGCTGGAAATCTTTAGTTGAAGGCGGAGGCTCTTGAGAGTCGCTGGAAATCTTTAGTAAAAGGCGGAGGCTTTTGAGAGTCGCTGGAAATCTTTAGTAAAAAGCGGAGGCTCTTCAGAGTCGCTGGATTTCTTTAGTAAAAGGCGGAGTGTATTGACAGTCGCTGGATTTCTTTAGTAAAATACGGAGTGTATTTAGAGTCGCTGGAAATCTTTGTTAAAAGGCGGAGGCTTTCGAGAGTCTATGGAAATCTTTAGTAAAAGGCGGGGGCTCTTGAGAGTCGCTGAAAATCTTTAGTAAAAGGCGGAGGCTCTTGAGAGTCGCTGGAAATCTTTAGTAAAAGGCGGAGGCTCTTGAGAGTCGCTGGATTTCTTTAGTAAAAGGCGGAGTGTATTTAGAGTCGCTGGAAATATTGGTTAAAAGGCGGAGACTTTCGAGAGTCTATGGAAATCTTTAGTAAAAGGCGGAGGCTCTTGAGTGTCGCTGGAAATCTTTAGTAAAAGGCGGAGGCTTTTGAGAGTCGCTGGAAATCTTTAGTAAAAAGCGGAGGCTCTTCAGAGTCGCTGGATTTCTTTAGTAAAAGGCGGAGTGTATGGAGAGTCGCTGTATTTTTTTAGTAAAAGGCGGAGTGTATTTAGAGTCGCTGGAAATCTTTGTTAAAAGGCGGAGGCTTTCGAGAGTCTATGGAAATCTTTAGTAAAAGGCGGGGGCTCTTGAGAGTCGCTGAAAATCTTTAGTAAAAGGCGGAGGCTCTTGAGAGTCGCTGGAAATCTTTAGTAAAAGGCGGAGGCTCTTGAGAGTCGCTGGATTTCTTTAGTAAAAGGCGGAGTGTATTTAGAGTCGCTGGAAATATTGGTTAAAAGGCGGAGACTTTCGAGAGTCTATGGAAATCTTTAGTAAAAGGCGGAGGCTCTTGAGTGTCGCTGGAAATCTTTAGTAAAAGCTTAGGGAAACTTTAGTGAATCGGCGGAAATCGTTTGTTTAATAACATTCTTTAGTAAATCGCGATAATTGTCGACAGGAAATCTTTAGTACAAGTCAATAAAATCATTTGTAAATTCCTATTTTAATCTGTACCCGTTCGGGGAACGGGGATTATGTCTTTGTGTTGTAGGTGAAGATTTTGTGCCGGACAAAATAATAGAGGACCGTCAGCGTGGCTGACGGGGGTGGTGGAGGGCCTCTAGGTAAGTTTCCAATAATTCTATTTTATAAAATAGGAAAAGTTTTGGTAAAAGGCGGAAGCTCTTGAGAGTTGCTGGAAATCTTTAGTTGAAGGCGGAGGCTCTTGAGAGTCGCTGGAAATCTTTAGTAAAAGGCGGAGGCTTTTGAGAGTCGCTGGAAATCTTTAGTAAAAAGCGGAGGCTCTTCAGAGTCGCTGGATTTCTTTAGTAAAAGGCGGAGTGTATTGAGAGTCGCTGGATTTCTTTAGTAAAATACGGAGTGTATTTAGAGTCGCTGGAAATCTTTGTTAAAAGGCGGAGGCTTTCGAGAGTCTATGGAAATCTTTAGTAAACGGCGGAGGCTCTTGAGAGTCGCTGAAAATCCTTAGTAAAAGGCGGAGGCTCTTGAGAGTCGCTGGAAATCTTTAGTAAAAGGCGGAGGCTCTTGAGTGTCGCTGGAAATTTTTAGTAAAAGCTTAGGGAAACTCTAGTGTTTCGGCGGAAATCGTTTGTTCAATAACATTCTTTAGTAAATCGCGATAATTGTCGACAGGAAATCTTTAGTAGAAATCGATAAAAGCATTTATAAATTCCTATTTTAATCTGTACCCGTTCGGGGAACGGGGATTATGTCTTTATGTTGTAGGTGAAGATTTTGTGCTGGACAAAATACTAGAGGACCGTCAGCGTGGCTGACGGGGGTGGTGGAGGGCCTCTGGGTAAGTTACCAATAATTCTTTTTGATAAAATAGGATAAGTTGTAGTAAAAGGCGAAAGCTCTGCATAGCCGCTGGAAATCTTTGGTGAAATGCGGAAGCTCTTGGAAGTCGATGGAATTCTTTAGTAAAAGGCGGAGGCTCTTGAGAGTCGCTGGAAATCTTTAGTAAAAGGCGGAGGCTCTTGAGAGTCGCTGGATTTCTTTAGTAAAAGGCGGAGGCTCTTTAGAGTCTCTGGAAATCTTTAGTAAAAGGCGGAGGCTCTTGAGAGTCGCTGAAAATCTTTAGTAAAAGGCGGCGGCTCTTGAGAGTCGCTGGAAATCTTTAGTAAAAGGCGGAGGCTCTTGAGTGTCGCAGGAAATCTTTAGTAAAAGGCGGAGGCTCTTGAGAGTCGCTGAAAATCTTTAGTAAAAGGCGGAGGCTCTTGAGAGTCGCTGGAAATCTTTAGTAAAAGGCGGAGGCTCTTGAGAGTCGCTGGATTTCTTTAGTAAAAGGCGGAGTGTATTGAGAGTCGCTGGAAATCTTTAGTAAAAGGCGGAGGCTCTTGAGAGTCGCTGAAAATCTTTAGTAAAAGGCGGCGGCTCTTGAGAGTCGCTGGAAATCTTTAGTAAAAGGCGGAGGCTCTTGAGTGTCGCAGGAAATCTTTAGTAAAAGGCGGAGGCTCTTGAGAGTCGCTGAAAATCTTTAGTAAAAGGCGGAGGCTCTTGAGCGTCACTGGAAATCTTTAGTAAAAAGCGGAGGCTCTTCAGAGTCGCTGGATTTCTTTAGTAAAAGGCGGAGTGTATTGAGAGTCGCTGGAAATCTTTAGTTAAAGGCGGAGGCTCTTGAGAGTCGCTGGAATTCTTTAGTAAAAGGCGGAGGCTCTTGAGAGTCGCTGGAAATCTTTAGTAAAAGGCGGAGGCTCTTGAGAGTCGCTGGATTTCTTTAGTAAAAGGCGGAGGCTCTTTAGAGTCTCTGGAAATCTTTAGTAAAAGGCGGAGGCTCTTGAGAGTCGCTGGAAATCTTTGTTAAAAGGCGGAGGCTTTCGAGAGTCTATGGAAATCTTTAGTAAAAGGCGGTGGCTCTTGAGTGTCGCTGGAAATCTTTAGTAAAAGCTTAGGGAAACTTTAGTGAATCGGCGGAAATCGTTTGTTCAATGGCATTCTTTAGTAAATCGCGATAATTGTCGACAAAAAATCTTTAGTAGAAATCGATAAAATCATTTATAAATTCCTATTTCAATCTGTACCCGTTCGGGGAACGGGGATTAAGTTTTTATGTTGTAGGTGAAGATTTTGTGCTGGACAAAATAATAGAGGACCGTCAGCGTGGCTGACGGGGGTGGTGGAGGGCCTCTGGGTAAGTTACTATCAATTCTATTTGATAAAATAGGAAAAGTTTTAATAAAAGGCGGAAGCTCTGCATAGCCCATGGAAATCTTTGGTGAAAGGCGGAAGCTCTTGGAAGTCGATGGAATTCTTTAGTAAAAGGCGGAGGCTCTTGAGAGTCGCTGGAAATCTTTAGTAAAAAGCGGAGGCTCTTCAGAGTCGCTGGATTTCTTTAGTAAAAGGCGAAGTGTATTGAGAGTCGGTGGAAATCTTTAGTAAAAGGCGGAGTCTCTTGAGAGTTGCTGGATTTCTTTAGTAAAAGGCCAAGTGTATTTAGAGTCGCTGGAAATCTTTAGTAAAAGGCGGAGGCTCTTGAGAGTCGCTGGAAATCTTTAGTAAAAGGCGGCGGCTCTCGAGAGTCGCTGGAAATCTTTAGTAAAAGGCGAAAGCTCTTGAAAGTCGATGGAAATCTTCAGTAAAAGGCGGAGGCTCTTGAATTGAAAGTCGCTGAAAATCTTTAGTAATAGGCGGAGGCTTTCGAGAGTCTATGGAAATCTTTAGTAAAAGGCGGAGGCTCTTGAGTGTCGCTGGAAATCTTTAGTAAAAGCTTAGGGAAACTTTAGTGAATCGGCGGAAATCGTTTGTTTAATAGCATTCTTTAGTAAATCGCGATAATTGTCGACAGGAAATCTTTAGTACAAGTCAATAAAATCATTTGTAAATTCCTATTTTAATCTGTACCCGTTCGGGGAACGGGGATTATGTCTTTATGTTGTAGGTGAAGATTTTGTGCTGGACAAA
Organism: Salpingus planirostris; assembly: GCA_949788335.1. NCBI lineage: Eukaryota > Metazoa > Arthropoda > Insecta > Coleoptera > Salpingidae > Salpingus > Salpingus planirostris. The sequence goes on along the minus strand of OX460917.1, from coordinate 3,376,065 downwards.
ATAATAGAGGACCGTCAGCGTGGCTGACGGGGGTGGTGGAGGGCCTCTAGGTAAGTTTCCAATAATTCTATTTTATAAAATAGGAAAAGTTTTGGTAAAAGGCGGAAGCTCTTGAGAGTTGCTGGAAATCTTTAGTTGAAGGCGGAGGCTCTTGAGAGTCGCTAGAAATCTTTAGTTAAAGGCGGAGGCTCTTGAGAGTCGCTGGAAATCTTTAGTAAAAAGCGGAGGCTCTTCAGAGTCGCTGGATTTCTTTAGTAAAAGGCGGAGTGTATTGAGAGTCGCTGGATTTCTTTAGTAAAATACGGAGTGTATTTAGAGTCGCTGGAAATCTTTGTTAAAAGGCGGAGGCTTTCGAGAGTCTATGGAAATCTTTAGTAAACGGCGGAGGCTCTTGAGAGTCGCTGAAAATCTTTAGTAAAAGGCGGAGGCTCTTGAGTGTCGCTGGAAATTTTTAGTAAAAGCTTAGGGAAACTTTAGTGATTCGGCGGAAATCGTTTGTTCAATAACATTCTTCAGTAAATCGCGATAATTGTCGACAGGAAATCTTTAGTATAAATCGATAAAATCATTTATAAATTCCTATTTTAATCTGTACTCGTTCGGGGAACGGGGATTATGTCTTTATGTTCTAGGTGAAGATTTTGTGCTGGACAAAATAATAGAGGACCGTCAGCGTGGCTGACGGGGGTGGTGGAGGGCCTCTAGGTAAGTTTCCAATAATTCTATTTTATAAAATAGGAAAAGTTTTGGTAAAAGGCGGAAGCTCTTGAGAGTTGCTGGAAATCTTTAGTTGAAGGCGGAGGCTCTTGAGAGTCGCTGGAAATCTTTAGTAAAAGGCGGAGGCTCTTGAGAGTCGCTGGAAATCTTTAGTAAAAAGCGGAGGCTCTTCAAAGTCGCTGGATTTCTTTAGTAAAAGGCGGAGTGTATTGAGAGTCGCTGGATTTCTTTAGTAAAATACGGAGTGTATTTAGAGTCGCTGGAAATCTTTGTTAAAAGGCGGAGGCTTTCGAGAGTCTATGGAAATCTTTAGTAAACGGCGGAGGCTCTTGAGAGTCGCTGAAAATCTTTAGTAAAAGGCGGAGGCTCTTGAGAGTCGCTGGAAATCTTTAGTAAAAGGCGGAGGCTCTTGCGTGTCGCTGGAAATTTTTAGTAAAAGCTTAGGGAAACTTTAGTGTTTCGGCGGAAATCGTTTGTTCAATAACATTCTTTAGTAAATCGCGATAATTGTCGACAGGAAATCTTTAGTAGAAATCGATAAAAGCATTTATAAATTCCTATTTTAATCTGTACCCGTTCGGGGAACGGGGATTATGTCTTTATGTTGTAGGTGAAGATTTTGTGCTGGACAAAATAATAGAGGACCGTCAGCGTGGCTGACGGGGGTGGTGGAAGGCCTCTGGGTAAGTTACCAATAATTCTTTTTGATAAAATAGGAAAAGTTGTAGTAAAAGGCGAAAGCTCTGCATAGCCGCTGGAAATCTTTGGTGAAATGCGGAAGCTCTTGGAAGTCGATGGAATTCTTTAGTAAAAGGCGGAGGCTCTTGAAAGTCGCTGGAAATCTTTAGTAGAAATCAATAAAATCATTTGTAAATTCCGATCCTAATCTCTACCCGTTCGGGGAACGGGGATTATGTCTTTATGTTTCAGGTGAAGATTTGGTGCTGGACAAAATTATAGAGGACCGTCAGCGTGGCTGACGGGGGTGGTGGAGGGCCTCTTGGTAAGTTTCCATTAATTCTATTTGATAAAATAGGAAAAGTTTTAGTAAAAGGCGGAAGCTCTGCATAGCCGCTGGAAATCTTTGGTGAAAGGCGGAAGCTCTTGGAAGTCGATGGCATTCTTTAGTAAAAGGCGGAGGCTCTTGAGAGTCACTGGAAATCTTTAGTAAAAAGCGGAGGCTCTTCAGAGTCGCTGGATTTCTTTAGTAAAAGGCGGAGTGTATTGAGAGTCGCTGGATTTCTTTAGTAAAAGGCGGAGGCTCTTGAGTGTCGCTGGAAATTTTTAGTAAAAGCTTAGGAAAACTTTAGTGTTTCGGCGGAAATCGTTTGTTCAATAACATTCTTTAGTAAATCGCGATAATTGTCGACAGGAAATCTTTAGTAGAAATCGATAAAAGCATTTATAAATTCCTATTTTAATCTGTACCCGTTCGGGGAACGGGGATTATGTCTTTATGTTGTAGGTGAAGATTTTGTGCTGGACAAAATACTAGAGGACCGTCAGCGTGGCTGACGGGGGTGGTGGAGGGCCTCTGGGTAAGTTACCAATAATTCTTTTTGATAAAATAGGAAAAGTTGTAGTAAAAGGCGAAAGCTCTGCATAGCCGCTGGAAATCTTTGGTGAAATGCGGAAGCTCTTGGAAGTCGATGGAATTCTTTAGTAAAAGGCGGAGGCTCTTGAGAGTCGCTGGAAATCTTTAGTAAAAGGCGGAGGCTCTTGAGAGTCGCTGGATTTCTTTAGTAAAAGGCGGAGGCTCTTTAGAGTCTCTGGAAATCTTTAGTAAAAGGCGGAGGCTCTTGAGAGTCGCTGAAAATCTTTAGTAAAAGGCGGTGGCTCTTGAGAGTCGCTGGAAATCTTTAGTAAAAGGCGGAGGCTCTTGAGTGTCGCAGGAAATCTTTAGTAAAAGGCGGAGGCTCTTGAGAGTCGCTGAAAATCTTTAGTAAAAGGCGGAGGCTCTTGAGAGTCGCTGGATTTCTTTAGTAAAAGGCGGAGTGTATTTAGAGTCGCTGGAAATCTTTGTCAAAAGGCGGAGGCTTTCGAGAGTCTATGGAAATCTTTAGTAAAAGGCGGTGGCTCTTGAGTGTCGCTGGAAATCTTTAGTAAAAGCTTAGGGAAACTTTAGTGAATCGGCGGAAATCGTTTGCTCAATGGCATTCTTTAGTAAATCGCGATAATTGTCGACAGGAAATCTTTAGTAGAAATCGATAAAATCATTTATAAATTCCTATTTCAATCTGTACCCGTTCGGGGAACGGGGATTATGTTTTTATGTTGTAGGTGAAGATTTTGTGCTGGACAAAATAATAGAGGACTGTCAGCGTGGCTGACGGGGGTGGTGGAGGGCCTCTGGGTAAGTTACCATTAATTCTATTTGATAAAATAGGAAAAGTTTTAGTAAAGGGCGGAAGCTCTGCATAGCCCATGGAAATCTTTGGTGAAAGGCGGAAGCTCTTGGAAGTCGATGGAATTCTTTAGTAAAAGGCGGAGGCTCTTGAGAGTCGCTGGAAATCTTTAGTGAAAAGCGGAGGCTCTTCAGAGTCGCTGGATTTCTTTAGTAAAAGGCGAAGTGTATTGAGAGTCGCTGGAAATCTTTAGTAAAAGGCGGAGTCTCTTGAGAGTTGCTGGATTTCTTTAGTAAAAGGCCAAGTGTATTTAGAGTCGCTGGAAATCTTTAGTAAAAGGCGGAGGCTCTTGAGAGTCGCTGGAAATCTTTAGTAAAAGGCGGCGGCTCTCGAGAGTCGCTGGAAATCTTTAGTAAAAGGCGAAAGCTCTTGAAAGTCGATGGAAATCTTTAGTAAAAGGCGGAGGCTCTTGAATTGAAAGTCGCTGAAAATCTTTAGTAAAAGGCGGAGGCTCTTGAGAGTCGCTGGAAATCTTTAGTAAAAGGCGGAGGCTCTTGAGAGTCGTTGGATTTCTTTAGTAAAAGGCGGAGTGTATTTAGAGTCGTTGGAAATCTTTGTTAAAAGGCGGAGGCTTTCGAGAGTCTATGGAAATCTTTCGTAAAAGGCGGAGGCTCTCGAAAGTCGCTGGAAGTCTTTAGTAAAAAGCGGAGGCTCTTGAAAGGCGCTGGAAATCTTTAGTAGAAATCAATAAAATCATTTGTAATTTCCGATCCTAATCTCTACCCGTTCGGGGAACGGGGATTATGTCTTTATGTTTCAGGTGAAGATTTGGTGCTGGACAAAATTATAGAGGACCGTCAGCGTGGCTGACGGGGGTGGTGGAGGGCCTCTTGGTAAGTTTCCATTAATTCTATTTGATAAAATAGGAAAAGTTTTAGTAAAAGGCGGAAGCTCTGCATAGCCGCTGGAAATCTTTGGTGAAAGGCGGAAGCTCTTGGAAGTCGATGGAATTCTTTAGTAAAAGGCGGAGGCTCTTGAGAGTCACTGGAAATCTTTAGTAAAAAGCGGAGGCTCTTCAGAGTCGCTGGATTTCTTTAGTAAAAGGCGGAGTGTATTGAGAGTCGCTGGAAATCTTTAGTTAAAGGCGGAGGCTCTTGAGAGTCGCTGGAAATCTTTAGTAAAAGGCGGAGGCTCTTGAGAGTCGCTGGAAATCTTTAGTAACAGGCGAAGGTTCTTGAAAGTCGCTGGAAATCTTTAGTAAAAAGCGGAGGCTCTCCAGAGTCGCAGGATTTCTTTAGTAAAAGGCGGAGTGTATTGAGAGTCGCTGGAAATCTTTAGTAAAAAGCGAAGGCTCTTGAAAGTCGATGAAAATCTTTAGTAAAAGGTGGAGGCTCTTTAGAGTCTCTGGAAATCTTTAGTAAAAGGCGGAGGCTCTTGAGAGTCGCTGAAAATCTTTAGTAAAAAGCGGCGGCTCTTGAGAGTCGCTGGAAATCTTTAGTAAAAGGCGGAGGCTCTTGAGTGTCGCAGGAAATCTTTAGTAAAAGGCGGAGGCTCTTGAGAGTCGCTGAAAATCTTTAGTAAAAGGCGGAGGCTCTTGAGAGTCGCTGGATTTCTTTAGTAAAAGGCGGAGTGTATTTAGATTCGCTGGAAATCTTTGTCAAAAGGCGGAGGCTTTCGAGAGTCTATGGAAATCTTTAGTAAAAGGCGGTGGCTCTTGAGTGTCGCTGGAAATCTTTAGTAAAAGCTTAGGGAAACTTTAGTGAATCGGCGGAAATCGTTTGTTCAATGGCATTCTTTAGTAAATCGCGATAATTGTCGACAGGAAATCTTTAGTAGAAATCGATAAAATCATTTATAAATTCCTATTTCAATCTGTACCCGTTCGGGGAACGGGGATTATGTTTTTATGTTGTAGGTGAAGATTTTGTGCTGGACAAAATAATAGAGGACCGTCAGCGTGGCTGACGGGGGTGGTGGAGGGCCTCTGGGTAAGTTACCATTAATTCTATTTGATAAAATAGGAAAAGTTTTAGTAAAAGGCGGAAGCTCTGCATAGCCCATGGAAATCTTTGGTGAAAGGCGGAAGCTCTTGGAAGTCGATGGAATTCTTTAGTAAAAGGCGGAGGCTCTTGAGAGTCGCTGGAAATCTTTAGTAAAAAGCGGAGGCTCTTCAGAGTCGCTGGATTTCTTTAGTAAAAGGCGAAGTGTATTGAGAGTCGCTGGAAATCTTTAGTAAAAGGCGGAGTCTCTTGAGAGTTGCTGGATTTCTTTAGTAAAAGGCCAAGTGTATTTAGAGTCGCTGGAAATCTTTAGTAAAAGGCGGAGGCTCTTGAGAGTCGCTGGAAATCTTTAGTAAAAGGCGGCGGCTCTCGAGAGTCGCTGGAAATCTTTAGTAAAAGGCGAAAGCTCTTGAAAGTCGATGGAAATCTTTAGTAAAAGGCGGAGGCTCTTGAATTGAAAGTCGCTGAAAATCTTTAGTAAAAGGCGGAGGCTTTCGAGAGTCTATGGAAATCTTTAGTAAAAGGCGGAGGCACTCGAGAGTCGCTGGAAATCTCTAGTAAAAGACGGAGGCTCTTGAGTGTCGCTGGATTTCTTTAGTAAAAGGCGAAGTGTATTGAGAGTCGCTGGAAATCTTTAGTAAAAGGCGGAGTCTCTTGAGAGTTGCTGGATTTCTTTAGTAAAAGGCCAAGTGTATTTAGAGTCGCTGGAAATCTTTAGTAAAAGGCGGAGGCTCTTGAGAGTCGCTGGAAATCTTTAGTAAAAGGCGGCGGCTCTCGAGAGTCGCTGGAAATCTTTAGTAAAAGGCGAAAGCTCTTGAAAGTCGATGGAAATCTTTAGTAAAAGGCGGAGGCTCTTGAGAGTCGCTGGATTTCTTTAGTAAAAGGCGGAGTGTATTTAGAGTCGTTGGAAATCTTTGTTAAAAGGCGGAGGCTTTCGAGAGTCTATGGAAATCTTTCGTAAAAGGCGGAGGCTCTCGAAAGTCGCTGGAAGTCTTTAGTAAAAAGCGGAGGCTCTTGAAAGGCGCTGGAAATCTTTAGTAGAAATCAATAAAATCATTTGTAAATTCCGATCCTAATCTCTACCCGTTCGGGGAACGGGGATTATGTCTTTATGTTTCAGGTGAAGATTTGGTGCTGGACAAAATTATAGAGGACCGTCAGCGTGGCTGACGGGGGTGGTGGAGGGCCTCTTGGTAAGTTTCCATTAATTCTATTTGATAAAATAGGAAAAGTTTTAGTAAAAGGCGGAAGCTCTGCATAGCCGCTGGAAATCTTTGGTGAAAGGCGGAAGCTCTTGAAAGTCGATGGAATTCTTTAGTAAAAGGCGGAGGCTCTTGAGAGTCACTGGAAATCTTTAGTAAAAAGCGGAGGCTCTTCAGAGTCGCTGGATTTCTTTAGTAAAAGGCGGAGTGTATTGAGAGTCGCTGGAAATCTTTAGTTAAAGGCGGAGGCTCTTGAGAGTCGCTGGAAATCTTTAGTAAAAGGCGGAGGCTCTTGAGAGTCGCTGGAAATCTTTAGTAACAGGCGAAGGTTCTTGAAAGTCGCTGGAAATCTTTAGTAAAAAGCGGAGGCTCTCCAGAGTCGCAGGATTTCTTTAGTAAAAGGCGGAGTGTATTGAGAGTCGCTGGAAATCTTTAGTAAAAAGCGAAGGCTCTTGAAAGTCGATGGAAATCTTTAGTAAAAGGTGGAGGCTCTTGAGAGTCGCTGGAAATCTTTAGTAGAAGGCGGCGGCTCTTGAGAGTCGCTGGAAATCTTTAGTAAAAAGCGAAGGCTCTTGAAAGTCGATGGAAATCTTTAGTAAAAGGCGGCGGCTCTTGAGAGTCGCTGAAAATCTTTAGTAAAAGGCGGAGGCTCTTGTGTGTCGCTGGAAATCTTTAGTAAAAGCTTAGGGAAACTTTAGTGAATCGGCGGAAATCGTTCGTTCAATGGCATTCTTTAGTAAATCGCGATAATTGTCGACAGGAAATCTTTAGTAGAAATCGATAAAATCATTTATAAATTCCTATTTCAATCTGTACCCGTTCGGGGAACGGGGATTATGTTTTTATGTTGTAGGTGAAGATTTTGTGCTGGACAAAATACTAGAGGACCGTCAGCGTGGCTGACGGGGGTGGTGGAGGGCCTCTGGATAAGTTACCATTAATTCTATTTGATAAAATAGGAAAAGTTTTGGTAAAAGGCGGAAGCTCTTGAGAGTTGCTGGAAATCTTTAGTTGAATTCGGAGGCTCTTGAGAGTCGCTGGAAATCTTTAGTAAAAGGCGGAGGCTCTTGAGAGTCGCTGGAAATCTTTAGTAAAAAGCGGAGGCTCTTCAGAGTCGCTGGATTTCTTTAGTAAAAGGCGAAAGCTCTTGAAAGTCGATGGAAATCTTTAGTAAAAGGCGGAGGCTCTTGAATTGAAAGTCGCTGAAAATCTTTAGTAAAAGGCGGAGGCTTTCGAGAGTCTATGGAAATCTTTAGTAAAAGGCGGAGGCACTCGAGAGTCGCTGGAAATCTCTAGTAAAAGACGGAGGCTCTTGAGTGTCGCTGGATTTCTTTAGTAAAAGGCGAAGTGTATTGAGAGTCGCTGGAAATCTTTAGTAAAAGGCGGAGTCTCTTGAGAGTTGCTGGATTTCTTTAGTAAAAGGCCAAGTGTATTTAGAGTCGCTGGAAATCTTTAGTAAAAGGCGGAGGCTCTTGAGAGTCGCTGGAAATCTTTAGTAAAAGGCGGCGGCTCTCGAGAGTCGCTGGAAATCTTTAGTAAAAGGCGAAAGCTCTTGAAAGTCGATGGAAATCTTTAGTAAAAGGCGGAGGCTCTTGAGAGTCGCTGGATTTCTTTAGTAAAAGGCGGAGTGTATTTAGAGTCGTTGGAAATCTTTGTTAAAAGGCGGAGGCTTTCGAGAGTCTATGGAAATCTTTCGTAAAAGGCGGAGGCTCTCGAAAGTCGCTGGAAGTCTTTAGTAAAAAGCGGAGGCTCTTGAAAGGCGCTGGAAATCTTTAGTAGAAATCAATAAAATCATTTGTAAATTCCGATCCTAATCTCTACCCGTTCGGGGAACGGGGATTATGTCTTTATGTTTCAGGTGAAGATTTGGTGCTGGACAAAATTATAGAGGACCGTCAGCGTGGCTGACGGGGGTGGTGGAGGGCCTCTTGGTAAGTTTCCATTAATTCTATTTGATAAAATAGGAAAAGTTTTAGTAAAAGGCGGAAGCTCTGCATAGCCGCTGGAAATCTTTGGTGAAAGGCGGAAGCTCTTGAAAGTCGATGGAATTCTTTAGTAAAAGGCGGAGGCTCTTGAGAGTCACTGGAAATCTTTAGTAAAAAGCGGAGGCTCTTCAGAGTCGCTGGATTTCTTTAGTAAAAGGCGGAGTGTATTGAGAGTCGCTGGAAATCTTTAGTTAAAGGCGGAGGCTCTTGAGAGTCGCTGGAAATCTTTAGTAAAAGGCGGAGGCTCTTGAGAGTCGCTGGAAATCTTTAGTAACAGGCGAAGGTTCTTGAAAGTCGCTGGAAATCTTTAGTAAAAAGCGGAGGCTCTCCAGAGTCGCAGGATTTCTTTAGTAAAAGGCGGAGTGTATTGAGAGTCGCTGGAAATCTTTAGTAAAAAGCGAAGGCTCTTGAAAGTCGATGGAAATCTTTAGTAAAAGGTGGAGGCTCTTGAGAGTCGCTGGAAATCTTTAGTAGAAGGCGGCGGCTCTTGAGAGTCGCTGGAAATCTTTAGTAAAAAGCGAAGGCTCTTGAAAGTCGATGGAAATCTTTAGTAAAAGGCGGCGGCTCTTGAGAGTCGCTGAAAATCTTTAGTAAAAGGCGGAGGCTCTTGTGTGTCGCTGGAAATCTTTAGTAAAAGCTTAGGGAAACTTTAGTGAATCGGCGGAAATCGTTCGTTCAATGGCATTCTTTAGTAAATCGCGATAATTGTCGACAGGAAATCTTTAGTAGAAATCGATAAAATCATTTATAAATTCCTATTTCAATCTGTACCCGTTCGGGGAACGGGGATTATGTTTTTATGTTGTAGGTGAAGATTTTGTGCTGGACAAAATACTAGAGGACCGTCAGCGTGGCTGACGGGGGTGGTGGAGGGCCTCTGGGTAAGTTACCATTAATTCTATTTGATAAAATAGGAAAAGTTTTGGTAAAAGGCGGAAGCTCTTGAGAGTTGCTGGAAATCTTTAGTTGAATTCGGAGGCTCTTGAGAGTCGCTGGAAATCTTTAGTAAAAGGCGGAGGCTCTTGAGAGTCGCTGGAAATCTTTAGTAAAAAGCGGAGGCTCTTCAGAGTCGCTGGATTTCTTTAGTAAAAGGCGGAGTGTATTGAGAGTCGCTGGATTTCTTTAGTAAAATACGGAGTGTATTTAGAGTCGCTGGAAATCTTTGTTAAAAGGCGGAGGCTTTCGAGAGTCTATGGAAATCTTTAGTAAACGGCGGAGGCTCTTGAGAGTCGCTGAAAATCTTTAGTAAAAGGCGGAGGCTCTTGAGAGTCGCTGGAAATCTTTAGTAAAAGGCGGAGGCTCTTGAGTGTCGCTGGAAATTTTTAGTAAAAGCTTAGGGAAACTTTAGTGTTTCGGCGGAAATCGTTTGTTCAATAACATTCTTTAGTAAATCGCGATAATTGTCGACAGGAAATCTTTAGTAGAAATCGATAAAAGCATTTATAAATTCCTATTTTAATCTGTACCCGTTCGGGGAACGGGGATTACGTCTTTATGTTGTAGGTGAAGATTTTGTGCTGGACAAAATACTAGAGGACCGTCAGCGTGGCTGATGGGGGTGGTGGAGGGCCTCTGGGTAAGTTACCAATAATTCTTTTTGATAAAATAGGAAAAGTTGTAGTAAAAGGCGAAAGCTCTGCATAGCCGCTGGAAATCTTTGGTGAAATGCGGAAGCTCTTGGAAGTCGATGGAATTCTTTAGTAAAAGTCGGAGGCTCTCGAGAGTCGCTGGAAATCTCTAGTAAAAGGCGGAGGCTCTTGAGAGTCGCTGGATTTCTTTAGTAAAAGGCGAAGTGTATTGAGAGTCGCTGGAAATCTTTAGTAAAAGGCGGAGTCTCTTGAGAGTTGCTGGATTTCTTTAGTAAAAGGCCAAGTGTATTTAGAGTCGCTGGAAATCTTTAGTAAAAGGCGGAGGCTCTTGAGAGTCGCTGGAAATCTTTAGTAAAAGGCGGCGGCTCTCGAGAGTCGCTGGAAATCTTTAGTAAAAGGCGAAAGCTCTTGAAAGTCGATGGAAATCTTTCGTAAAAGGCGGAGGCTCTTGAATTGAAAGTCGCTGAAAATCTTTAGTAAAAGGCGGAGGCTCTTGAGAGTCGCTGGAAATCTTTAGTAAAAGGCGGAGGCTCTTGAGAGTCGCTGGATTTCTTTAGTAAAAGGCGGAGTGTATTTAGAGTCGTTGGAAATCTTTGATAAAAGGCGGAGGCTTTCGAGAGTCTATGGAAATCTTTCGTAAAAGGCGGAGGCTCTCGAAAGTCGCTGGAAGTCTTTAGTAAAAGGCGGAGGCTCTTGAAAGTCGCTGGAAATCTTTAGTAGAAATCAATAAAATCATTTGTAAATTCCGATCCTAATCTCTACCCGTTCGGGGAACGGGGATTATGTCTTTATGTTTCAGGTGAAGATTTGGTGCTGGACAAAATTATAGGGGACCGTCAGCGTGGCTGACGGGGGTGGTGGAGGGCCTCTGGGTAAGTTACCATTAATTCTATTTGATAAAATAGGAAAAGTTTTAGTAAAAGGCGGAAGCTCTGCATAGCCGCTGGAAATCTTTGGTGAAAGGCGGAAGCTCTTGGAAGTCGATGGAATTCTTTAGTAAAAAGCGGAGGCTCTTGAGAGTCGCTGGAAATCTTTAATAAAAAGCGGAGGCTCTTCAGAGTCGCTGGATTTCTTTAGTAAAAGGCGAAGTGTATTGAGAGTCGCTGGAAATCTTTAGTTAAAGGCGGAGGCTCTTGAGAGTCGCTGGATTTCTTTAGTAAAAGGCCAAGTGTATTTAGAGTCGCTGGAAATCTTTAGTAAAAGGCGGAGGCTCTTGAGAGTCGCTGGAAATCTTTAGTAAAAGGCGGCGGCTCTCGAGAGTCGCTGGAAATCTTTAGTAAAAGGCGAAAGCTCTTGAAAGTCGATGGAAATCTTTAGTAAAAGGCGGAGGCTCTTGAATTGAAAGTCGCTGAAAATCTTTAGTAAAAGGCGGAGGCTCTTGAGAGTCGCTGGAAATCTTTAGTAAAAGGCGGAGGCTCTTGAGAGTCGCTGGATTTCTTTAGTAAAAGGCGGAGTGTATTTAGAGTCGTTGGAAATCTTTGTTAAAAGGCGGAGGCTTTCGAGAGTCTATGGAAATCTTTCGTAAAAGGCGGAGGCTCTCGAAAGTCGCTGGAAGTCTTTAGTAAAAGGCGGAGGCTCTTGAAAGTCGCTGGAAATCTTTAGTAGAAATCAATAAAATCATTTGTAAATTCCGATCCTAATCTCTACCCGTTCGGGGAACGGGGATTATGTCTTTATGTTTTAGGTGAAGATTTGGTGCTGGACAAAATTATAGAGGACCGTCAGCGTGGCTGACGGGGGTGGTGGAGGGCCTCTTGGTAAGTTTCCATTAATTCTATTTGATAAAATAGGAAAAGTTTTAGTAAAAGGCGGAAGCTCTGCATAGCCGCTGGAAATCTTTGGTGAAAGGCGGAAGCTCTTGGAAGTCGATGGAATTCTTTAGTAAAAGGTGGAGGCTCTTGAGAGTCGCTGGAAATCTTTAGTAAAAAGCGGAGGCTCTTCAGAGTCGCTGGATTTCTTTAGTAAAAGGCGGAGTGTATTGAGAGTCGCTGGATTTCTTTAGTAAAATACGGAGTGTATTTAGAGTCGCTGGAAATCTTTGTTAAAAGGCGGAGGCTTTCGAGAGTCTATGGTAATCTTTAGTAAACGGCGGAGGCTCTTGAGAGTCGCTGAAAATCTTTAGTAAAAGGCGGAGGCTCTTGAGAGTCGCTGGAAATCTTTAGTAAAAGGCGGAGGCTCTTGAGTGTCGCTGGAAATTTTTAGTAAAAGCTTAGGGAAACTTTAGTGTTTCGGCGGAAATCGTTTGTTCAATAACATTCTTTAGTAAATCGCGATAATTGTCGACAGGACATCTTTAGTAGAAATCGATAAAAGCATTTATAAATTCCTATTTTAATCTGTACCCGTTCGGGGAACGGGGATTACGTCTTTATGTTGTAGGTGAAGATTTTGTGCTGGACAAAATACTAGAGGACCGTCAGCGTGGCTGACGGGGGTGGTGGAGGGCCTCTGGGTAAGTTACCAATAATTCTTTTTGATAAAATAGGAAAAGTTGTAGTAAAAGGCGAAAGCTCTGCATAGCCGCTGGAAATCTTTGGTGAAAGGCGGAAGCTCTTGGAAGTCGATGGAATTCTTTAGTAAAAGGCGGAGGCTCTCGAGAGTCGCTGGAAATCTCTAGTAAAAGGCGGAGGCTCTTGAGAGTCGCTGGATTTCTTTAGTAAAAGGCGAAGTGTATTGAGAGTCGCTGGAAATCTTTAGTAAAAGGAGGAGTCTCTTGAGAGTTGCTGGATTTCTTTAGTAAAAGGCCAAGTGTATTTAGAGTCGCTGGAAATCTTTAGTAAAAAGCGGAGGCTCTTGAGAGTCGCTGGAAATCTTTAGTAAAAGGCGACGGCTCTCGAGAGTCGCTGGAAATCTTTAGTAAAAGGCGAAAGCTCTTGAAAGTCGATGGAAATCTTTAGTAAAAGGCGGAGGCTCTTGAATTGAAAGTCGCTGAAAATCTTTAGTAAAAGGCGGAGGCTCTTGAGAGTCGCTGGAAATCTTTAGTAAAAGGCGGAGGCTCTTGAGAGTCGCTGGATTTCTTTAGTAAAAGGCGGAGTGTATTTAGAGTCGTTGGAAATCTTTGTTAAAAGGCGGAGGCTTTCGAGAGTCTATGGAAATCTTTCGTAAAAGGCGGAGGCTCTCGAAAGTCGCTGGAAGTCTTTAGTAAAAAGCGGAGGCTCTTGAAAGTCGCTGGAAATCTTTAGTAGAAATCAATAAAATCATTTGTAAATTCCGATCCTAATCTCTACCCGTTCGGGGAACGGGGATTATGTCTTTATGTTTCAGGTGAAGATTTGGTGCTGGACAAAATTATAGAGGACCGTCAGCGTGGCTGACGGGGGTGGTGAAGGGCCTCTTGGTAAGTTTCCATTAATTCTATTTGATAAAATAGGAAAAGTTTTAGTAAAAGGCGGAAGCTCTGCATAGCCGCTGGAAATCTTTGGTGAAAGGCGGAAGCTCTTGGAAGTCGATGGAATTCTTTAGTAAAAGGCGGAGGCTCTTGAGAGTCACTGGAAATCTTTAGTAAAAAGCGGAGGCTCTTCAGAGTCGCTGGATTTCTTTAGTAAAAGGCGGAGTGTATTGAGAGTCGCTGGAAATCTTTAGTTAAAGGCGGAGGCTCTTGAGAGTCGCTGGAAATCTTTAGTAAAAGGCGGAGGCTCTTGAGAGTCGCTGGAAATCTTTAGTAACAGGCGAAGGTTCTTGAAAGTCGCTGGAAATCTTTAGTAAAAAGCGGAGGCTCTCCAGAGTCGCAGGATTTCTTTAGTAAAAGGCGGAGTGTATTGAGAGTCGCTGGAAATCTTTAGTAAAAAGCGAAGGATCTTGAAAGTCGATGGAAATCTTTAGTAAAAGGTGGAGGCTCTTGAGAGTCGCTGGAAATCTTTAGTAGAAGGCGGCGGCTCTTGAGAGTCGCTGGAAATCTTTAGTAAAAGGCGAAGGCTCTTGAGGGTCGCTGGAAATCTTTAGTAAAAGGCGGAGGCTCTTGAGAGTTGCTGGATTTATTTAGTAAAAGGCGGTGTGTATTTAGAGTCGCTGGAAATCTTTGTTGAAAGGCGGAGGCTCTTGAGACTCTATGGAAATCTTTAGTAAAAGGCGGAGGCTCTTTGGAGCCTCTGGAAATCTTTACTAAAAGGCGGAGGCTCTTGAGAGTCGCTGAAAATCTTTAGTAAAAGGCGGAGGCTCTTGAGAGTCGCTGGAAATCTTTAGTAAAAGGCGGAGGCTCTTGAGAGTCGCTGGATTTCTTTAGTAAAAGGCGGAGGCTCTATAGAGTCTCTGGAAATCTTCAGTAAAAGGCGGAGGCTCTTGAGAGTCGCTGAAAATCTTTAGTAAAAGGCGGCGGCTCTTGAGAGTCGCTGGAAATCTTTAGTAAAAGGCGGAGGCTCTTGAGTGTCGCTGGAAATCTTTAGTAAAAGGCGGAGGCTCTTGAGAGTCGCTGGAAATCTTTAGTAAAAAGCGGAGGCTCTTCAGAGTCGCTGGATTTCTTTAGTAAAAGGCGGAGTGTATTGAGAGTCGCTGGATTTCTTTAGTAAAATACGGAGTGTATTTAGAGTCGCTGGAAATCTTTGTTAAAAGGCGGAGGCTTTCGAGAGTCTATGGAAATCTTTAGTAAACGGCGGAGGCTCTTGAGAGTCGCTGAAAATCTTTAGTAAAAGGCGGAGGCTCTTGAGAGTCGCTGGAAATCTTTAGTAAAAGGCGGAGGCTCTTGAGTGTCGCTGGAAATTTTTAGTAAAAGCTTAGGAAAACTTTAGTGTTTCGGCGGAAATCGTTTGTTCAATAACATTCTTTAGTAAATCGCGATAATTGTCGACAGGAAATCTTTAGTAGAAATCGATAAAAGCATTTATAAATTCCTATTTTAATCTGTACCCGTTCGGGGAACGGGGATTATGTCTTTATGTTGTAGGTGAAGATTTTGTGCTGGACAAAATACTAGAGGACCGTCAGCGTGGCTGACGGGGGTGGTGGAGGGCCTCTTGGTAAGTTTCCATTAATTCTATTTGATAAAATAGGAAAAGTTTTAGTAAAAGGCGAAAGCTCTGCATAGCCGCTGGAAATCTTTGGTGAAAGGCGGAAGCTCTTGAAAGTCGATGGAATTCTTTAGTAAAAGGCGGAGGCTCTTGAGAGTCACTGGAAATCTTTAGTAAAAAGCGGAGGCTCTTCAGAGTCGCTGGATTTCTTTAGTAAAAGGCGGAGTGTATTGAGAGTCGCTGGAAATCTTTAGTTAAAGGCGGAGGCTCTTGAGAGTCGCTGGAAATCTTTAGTAAAAGGCGGAGGCTCTTGAGAGTCGCTGGAAATCTTTAGTAACAGGCGAAGGTTCTTGAAAGTCGCTGGAAATCTTTAGTAAAAAGCGGAGGCTCTCCAGAGTCGCAGGATTTCTTTAGTAAAAGGCGGAGTGTATTGAGAGTCGCTGGAAATCTTTAGTAAAAAGCGAAGGCTCTTGAAAGTCGATGGAAATCTTTAGTAAAAGGTGGAGGCTCTTGAGAGTCGCTGGAAATCTTTAGTAGAAGGCGGCGGCTCTTGAGAGTCGCTGGAAATCTTTAGTAAAAAGCGAAGGCTCTTGAAAGTCGATGGAAATCTTTAGTAAAAGGCGGCGGCTCTTGAGAGTCGCTGAAAATCTTTAGTAAAAGGCGGAGGCTCTTGTGTGTCGCTGGAAATCTTTAGTAAAAGCTTAGGGAAACTTAAGTGAATCGGCGGAAATCGTTCGTTCAATGGCATTCTTTAGTAAATCGCGATAATTGTCGACAGGAAATCTTTAGTAGAAATCGATAAAATCATTTATAAATTCCTATTTCAATCTGTACCCGTTCGGGGAACGGGGATTATGTTTTTATGTTGTAGGTGAAGATTTTGTGCTGGACAAAATACTAGAGGACCGTCAGCGTGGCTGACGGGGGTGGTGGAGGGCCTCTGGGTAAGTTACCATTAATTCTATTTGATAAAATAGGAAAAGTTTTGGTAAAAGGCGGAAGCTCTTGAGAGTTGCTGGAAATCTTTAGTTGAATTCGGAGGCTCTTGAGAGTCGCTGGAAATCTTTAGTAAAAGGCGGAGGCTCTTGAGAGTCGCTGGAAATCTTTAGTAAAAAGCGGAGGCTCTTCAGAGTCGCTGGATTTCTTTAGTAAAAGGCGGAGTGTATTGAGAGTCGCTGGATTTCTTTAGTAAAATACGGAGTGTATTTAGAGTCGCTGGAAATCTTTGTTAAAAGGCGGAGGCTTTCGAGAGTCTATGGAAATCTTTAGTAAACGGCGGAGGCTCTTGAGAGTCGCTGAAAATCTTTAGTAAAAGGCGGAGGCTCTTGAGAGTCGCTGGAAATCTTTAGTAAAAGGCGGAGGCTCTTGAGTGTCGCTGGAAATTTTTAGTAAAAGCTTAGGGAAACTTTAGTGTTTCGGCGGAAATCGTTTGTTCAATAACATTCTTTAGTAAATCGCGATAATTGTCGACAGGAAATCTTTAGTAGAAATCGATAAAAGCATTTATAAATTCCTATTTTAATCTGTACCCGTTCGGGGAACGGGGATTACGTCTTTATGTTGTAGGTGAAGATTTTGTGCTGGACAAAATACTAGAGGACCGTCAGCGTGGCTGATGGGGGTGGTGGAGGGCCTCTGGGTAAGTTACCAATAATTCTTTTTGATAAAATAGGAAAAGTTGTAGTAAAAGGCCAAAGCTCTGCATAGCCGCTGGAAATCTTTGGTGAAATGCGGAAGCTCTTGGAAGTCGATGGAATTCTTTAGTAAAAGGCGGAGGCTCTTGAGAGTCGCTGGAAATCTTTAGTAAAAGGCGGAGGCTCTTGAGAGTCGCTGGATTTCTTTAGTAAAAGGCGGAGGCTCTTTAGAGTCTCTGGAAATCTTTAGTAAAAGGCGGAGGCTCTTGAGAGTCGCTGAAAATCTTTAGTAAAAGGCGGCGGCTCTTGAGAGTCGCTGGAAATCTTTAGTAAAAGGCGGAGGCTCTTGAGTGTCGCAGGAAATCTTTAGTAAAAGGCGGAGGCTCTTGAGAGTCGCTGAAAATCTTTAGTAAAAGGCGGAGGCTCTTGAGAGTCGCTGGAAATCTTTAGTAAAAGGCGGAGGCTCTTGAGAGTCGCTGGATTTCTTTAGTAAAAGGCGGAGTGTATTGAGAGTCGCTGGAAATCTTTAGTAAAAGGCGGAGGCTCTTGAGAGTCGCTGAAAATCTTTAGTAAAAGGCGGCGGCTCTTGAGAGTCGCTGGAAATCTTTAGTAAAAGGCGGAGGCTCTTGAGTGTCGCAGGAAATCTTTAGTAAAAGGCGGAGGCTCTTGAGAGTCGCTGAAAATCTTTAGTAAAAGGCGGAGGCTCTTGAGCGTCACTGGAAATCTTTAGTAAAAAGCGGAGGCTCTTCAGAGTCGCTGGATTTCTTTAGTAAAAGGCGGAGTGTATTGAGAGTCGCTGGAAATCTTTAGTTAAAGGCGGAGGCTCTTGAGAGTCGCTGGAATTCTTTAGTAAAAGGCGGAGGCTCTTGAGAGTCGCTGGAAATCTTTAGTAAAAGGCGGAGGCTCTTGAGAGTCGCTGGATTTCTTTAGTAAAAGGCGGAGGCTCTTTAGAGTCTCTGGAAATCTTTAGTAAAAGGCGGAGGCTCTTGAGAGTCGCTGGAAATCTTTGTTAAAAGGCGGAGGCTTTCGAGAGTCTATGGAAATCTTTAGTAAAAGGCGGTGGCTCTTGAGTGTCGCTGGAAATCTTTAGTAAAAGCTTAGGGAAACTTTAGTGAATCGGCGGAAATCGTTTGTTCAATGGCATTCTTTAGTAAATCGCGATAATTGTCGACAAAAAATCTTTAGTAGAAATCGATAAAATCATTTATAAATTCCTATTTCAATCTGTACCCGTTCGGGGAACGGGGATTAAGTTTTTATGTTGTAGGTGAAGATTTTGTGCTGGACAAAATAATAGAGGACCGTCAGCGTGGCTGACGGGGGTGGTGGAGGGCCTCTGGGTAAGTTACTATTAATTCTATTTGATAAAATAGGAAAAGTTTTAATAAAAGGCGGAAGCTCTGCATAGCCCATGGAAATCTTTGGTGAAAGGCGGAAGCTCTTGGAAGTCGATGGAATTCTTTAGTAAAAGGCGGAGGCTCTTGAGAGTCGCTGGAAATCTTTAGTAAAAAGCGGAGGCTCTTCAGAGTCGCTGGATTTCTTTAGTAAAAGGCGAAGTGTATTGAGAGTCGGTGGAAATCTTTAGTAAAAGGCGGAGTCTCTTGAGAGTTGCTGGATTTCTTTAGTAAAAGGCCAAGTGTATTTAGAGTCGCTGGAAATCTTTAGTAAAAGGCGGAGGCTCTTGAGAGTCGCTGGAAATCTTTAGTAAAAGGCGGCGGCTCTCGAGAGTCGCTGGAAATCTTTAGTAAAAGGCGAAAGCTCTTGAAAGTCGATGGAAATCTTCAGTAAAAGGCGGAGGCTCTTGAATTGAAAGTCGCTGAAAATCTTTAGTAATAGGCGGAGGCTTTCGAGAGTCTATGGAAATCTTTAGTAAAAGGCGGAGGCTCTTGAGTGTCGCTGGAAATCTTTAGTAAAAGCTTAGGGAAACTTTAGTGAATCGGCGGAAATCGTTTGTTTAATAGCATTCTTTAGTAAATCGCGATAATTGTCGACAGGAAATCTTTAGTACAAGTCAATAAAATCATTTGTAAATTCCTATTTTAATCTGTACCCGTTCGGGGAACGGGGATTATGTCTTTATGTTGTAGGTGAAGATTTTGTGCTGGACAAAATAATAGAGGACCGTCAGCGTGGCTGACGGGGGTGGTGGAGGGCCTCTAGGTAAGTTTCCAATAATTCTATTTTATAAAATAGGAAAAGTTTTGGTAAAAGGCGGAAGCTCTTGAGAGTTGCTGGAAATCTTTAGTTGAAGGCGGAGGCTCTTGAGAGTCGCTAGAAATCTTTAGTTAAAGGCGGAGGCTCTTGAGAGTCGCTGGAAATCTTTAGTAAAAAGCGGAGGCTCTTCAGAGTCGCTGGATTTCTTTAGTAAAAGGCGGAGTGTATTGAGAGTCGCTGGATTTCTTTAGTAAAATACGGAGTGTATTTAGAGTCGCTGGAAATCTTTGTTAAAAGGCGGAGGCTTTCGAGAGTCTATGGAAATCTTTAGTAAACGGCGGAGGCTCTTGAGAGTCGCTGAAAATCTTTAGTAAAAGGCGGAGGCTCTTGAGTGTCGCTGGAAATTTTTAGTAAAAGCTTAGGGAAACTTTAGTGTTTCGGCGGAAATCGTTTGTTCAATAACATTCTTTAGTAAATCGCGATAATTGTCGACAGGAAATCTTTAGTAGAAATCGATAAAAGCATTTATAAATTCCTATTTTAATCTGTACCCGTTCGGGGAACGGGGATTACGTCTTTATGTTGTAGGTGAAGATTTTGTGCTGGACAAAATACTAGAGGACCGTCAGCGTGGCTGACGGGGGTGGTGGAGGGCCTCTGGGTAAGTTACCAATAATTCTTTTTGATAAAATAGGAAAAGTTGTAGTAAAAGGCGAAAGCTCTGCATAGCCGCTGGAAAACTTTGGTGAAATGCGGAAGCTCTTGGAAGTCGATGGAATTCTTTAGTAAAAGGCGGAGGCTCTCGAGAGTCGCTGGAAATCTCTAGTAAAAGGCGGAGGCTCTTGAGAGTCGCTGGATTTCTTTAGTAAAAGGCGAAGTGTATTGAGAGTCGCTGGAAATCTTTAGTAAAAGGCGGAGTCTCTTGAGAGTTGCTGGATTTCTTTAGTAAAAGGCCAAGTGTATTTAGAGTCGCTGGAAATCTTTAGTAAAAGGCGGAGGCTCTTGAGAGTCGCTGGAAATCTTTAGTAAAAGGCGGCGGCTCTCGAGAGTCGCTGGAAATCTTTAGTAAAAGGCGAAAGCTCTTGAAAGTCGATGGAAATCTTTCGTAAAAGGCGGAGGCTCTTGAATTGAAAGTCGCTGAAAATCTTTAGTAAAAGGCGGAGGCTCTTGAGAGTCGCTGGAAATCTTTAGTAAAAGGCGGAGGCTCTTGAGAGTCGCTGGATTTCTTTAGTAAAAGGCGGAGTGTATTTAGAGTCGTTGGAAATCTTTGATAAAAGGCGGAGGCTTTCGAGAGTCTATGGAAATCTTTCGTAAAAGGCGGAGGCTCTCGAAAGTCGCTGGAAGTCTTTAGTAAAAGGCGGAGGCTCTTGAAAGTCGCTGGAAATCTTTAGTAGAAATCAATAAAATCATTTGTAAATTCCGATCCTAATCTCTACCCGTTCGGGGAACGGGGATTATGTCTTTATGTTTCAGGTGAAGATTTGGTGCTGGACAAAATTATAGGGGACCGTCAGCGTGGCTGACGGGGGTGGTGGAGGGCCTCTGGGTAAGTTACCATTAATTCTATTTGATAAAATAGGAAAAGTTTTAGTAAAAGGCGGAAGCTCTGCATAGCCGCTGGAAATCTTTGGTGAAAGGCGGAAGCTCTTGGAAGTCGATGGAATTCTTTAGTAAAAAGCGGAGGCTCTTGAGAGTCGCTGGAAATCTTTAATAAAAAGCGGAGGCTCTTCAGAGTCGCTGGATTTCTTTAGTAAAAGGCGAAGTGTATTGAGAGTCGCTGGAAATCTTTAGTTAAAGGCGGAGGCTCTTGAGAGTCGCTGGATTTCTTTAGTAAAAGGCCAAGTGTATTTAGAGTCGCTGGAAATCTTTAGTAAAAGGCGGAGGCTCTTGAGAGTCGCTGGAAATCTTTAGTAAAAGGCGGCGGCTCTCGAGAGTCGCTGGAAATCTTTAGTAAAAGGCGAAAGCTCTTGAAAGTCGATGGAAATCTTTAGTAAAAGGCGGAGGCTCTTGAATTGAAAGTCGCTGAAAATCTTTAGTAAAAGGCGGAGGCTCTTGAGAGTCGCTGGAAATCTTTAGTAAAAGGCGGAGGCTCTTGAGAGTCGCTGGATTTCTTTAGTAAAAGGCGGAGTGTATTTAGAGTCGTTGGAAATCTTTGTTAAAAGGCGGAGGCTTTCGAGAGTCTATGGAAATCTTTCGTAAAAGGCGGAGGCTCTCGAAAGTCGCTGGAAGTCTTTAGTAAAAGGCGGAGGCTCTTGAAAGTCGCTGGAAATCTTTAGTAGAAATCAATAAAATCATTTGTAAATTCCGATCCTAATCTCTACCCGTTCGGGGAACGGGAATTATGTCTTTATGTTTTAGGTGAAGATTTGGTGCTGGACAAAATTATAGAGGACCGTCAGCGTGGCTGACGGGGGTGGTGGAGGGCCTCTTGGTAAGTTTCCATTAATTCTATTTGATAAAATAGGAAAAGTTTTAGTAAAAGGCGGAAGCTCTGCATAGCCGCTGGAAATCTTTGGTGAAAGGCGGAAGCTCTTGGAAGTCGATGGAATTCTTTAGTAAAAGGTGGAGGCTCTTGAGAGTCGCTGGAAATCTTTAGTAAAAAGCGGAGGCTCTTCAGAGTCGCTGGATTTCTTTAGTAAAAGGCGGAGTGTATTGAGAGTCGCTGGATTTCTTTAGTAAAATACGGAGTGTATTTAGAGTCGCTGGAAATCTTTGTTAAAAGGCGGAGGCTTTCGAGAGTCTATGGAAATCTTTAGTAAACGGCGGAGGCTCTTGAGAGTCGCTGAAAATCTTTAGTAAAAGGCGGAGGCTCTTGAGAGTCGCTGGAAATCTTTAGTAAAAGGCGGAGGCTCTTGAGTGTCGCTGGAAATTTTTAGTAAAAGCTTAGGGAAACTTTAGTGTTTCGGCGGAAATCGTTTGTTCAATAACATTCTTTAGTAAATCGCGATAATTGTCGACAGGACATCTTTAGTAGAAATCGATAAAAGCATTTATAAATTCCTATTTTAATCTGTACCCGTTCGGGGAACGGGGATTACGTCTTTATGTTGTAGGTGAAGATTTTGTGCTGGACAAAATACTAGAGGACCGTCAGCGTGGCTGACGGGGGTGGTGGAGGGCCTCTGGGTAAGTTACCAATAATTCTTTTTGATAAAATAGGAAAAGTTGTAGTAAAAGGCGAAAGCTCTGCATAGCCGCTGGAAATCTTTGGTGAAAGGCGGAAGCTCTTGGAAGTCGATGGAATTCTTTAGTAAAAGGCGGAGGCTCTCGAGAGTCGCTGGAAATCTCTAGTAAAAGGCGGAGGCTCTTGAGAGTCGCTGGATTTCTTTAGTAAAAGGCGAAGTGTATTGAGAGTCGCTGGAAATCTTTAGTAAAAGGAGGAGTCTCTTGAGAGTTGCTGGATTTCTTTAGTAAAAGGCCAAGTGTATTTAGAGTCGCTGGAAATCTTTAGTAAAAAGCGGAGGCTCTTGAGAGTCGCTGGAAATCTTTAGTAAAAGGCGACGGCTCTCGAGAGTCGCTGGAAATCTTTAGTAAAAGGCGAAAGCTCTTGAAAGTCGATGGAAATCTTTAGTAAAAGGCGGAGGCTCTTGAATTGAAAGTCGCTGAAAATCTTTAGTAAAAGGCGGAGGCTCTTGAGAGTCGCTGGAAATCTTTAGTAAAAGGCGGAGGCTCTTGAGAGTCGCTGGATTTCTTTAGTAAAAGGCGGAGTGTATTTAGAGTCGTTGGAAATCTTTGTTAAAAGGCGGAGGCTTTCGAGAGTCTATGGAAATCTTTCGTAAAAGGCGGAGGCTCTCGAAAGTCGCTGGAAGTCTTTAGTAAAAAGCGGAGGCTCTTGAAAGTCGCTGGAAATCTTTAGTAGAAATCAATAAAATCATTTGTAAATTCCGATCCTAATCTCTACCCGTTCGGGGAACGGGGATTATGTCTTTATGTTTCAGGTGAAGATTTGGTGCTGGACAAAATTATAGAGGACCGTCAGCGTGGCTGACGGGGGTGGTGAAGGGCCTCTTGGTAAGTTTCCATTAATTCTATTTGATAAAATAGGAAAAGTTTTAGTAAAAGGCGGAAGCTCTGCATAGCCGCTGGAAATCTTTGGTGAAAGGCGGAAGCTCTTGGAAGTCGATGGAATTCTTTAGTAAAAGGCGGAGGCTCTTGAGAGTCACTGGAAATCTTTAGTAAAAAGCGGAGGCTCTTCAGAGTCGCTGGATTTCTTTAGTAAAAGGCGGAGTGTATTGAGAGTCGCTGGAAATCTTTAGTTAAAGGCGGAGGCTCTTGAGAGTCGCTGGAAATCTTTAGTAAAAGGCGGAGGCTCTTGAGAGTCGCTGGAAATCTTTAGTAACAGGCGAAGGTTCTTGAAAGTCGCTGGAAATCTTTAGTAAAAAGCGGAGGCTCTCCAGAGTCGCAGGATTTCTTTAGTAAAAGGCGGAGTGTATTGAGAGTCGCTGGAAATCTTTAGTAAAAAGCGAAGGATCTTGAAAGTCGATGGAAATCTTTAGTAAAAGGTGGAGGCTCTTGAGAGTCGCTGGAAATCTTTAGTAGAAGGCGGCGGCTCTTGAGAGTCGCTGGAAATCTTTAGTAAAAGGCGAAGGCTCTTGAGGGTCGCTGGAAATCTTTAGTAAAAGGCGGAGGCTCTTGAGAGTTGCTGGATTTATTTAGTAAAAGGCGGTGTGTATTTAGAGTCGCTGGAAATCTTTGTTGAAAGGCGGAGGCTCTTGAGACTCTATGGAAATCTTTAGTAAAAGGCGGAGGCTCTTTGGAGCCTCTGGAAATCTTTACTAAAAGGCGGAGGCTCTTGAGAGTCGCTGAAAATCTTTAGTAAAAGGCGGAGGCTCTTGAGAGTCGCTGGAAATCTTTAGTAAAAGGCGGAGGCTCTTGAGAGTCGCTGGATTTCTTTAGTAAAAGGCGGAGGCTCTATAGAGTCTCTGGAAATCTTCAGTAAAAGGCGGAGGCTCTTGAGAGTCGCTGAAAATCTTTAGTAAAAGGCGGCGGCTCTTGAGAGTCGCTGGAAATCTTTAGTAAAAGGCGGAGGCTCTTGAGTGTCGCTGGAAATCTTTAGTAAAAGGCGGAGGCTCTTGAGAGTCGCTGGAAATCTTTAGTAAAAAGCGGAGGCTCTTCAGAGTCGCTGGATTTCTTTAGTAAAAGGCGGAGTGTATTGAGAGTCGCTGGATTTCTTTAGTAAAATACGGAGTGTATTTAGAGTCGCTGGAAATCTTTGTTAAAAGGCGGAGGCTTTCGAGAGTCTATGGAAATCTTTAGTAAACGGCGGAGGCTCTTGAGAGTCGCTGAAAATCTTTAGTAAAAGGCGGAGGCTCTTGAGAGTCGCTGGAAATCTTTAGTAAAAGGCGGAGGCTCTTGAGTGTCGCTGGAAATTTTTAGTAAAAGCTTAGGGAAACTTTAGTGTTTCGGCGGAAATCGTTTGTTCAATAACATTCTTTAGTAAATCGCGATAATTGTCGACAGGAAATCTTTAGTAGAAATCGATAAAAGCATTTATAAATTCCTATTTTAATCTGTACCCGTTCGGGGAACGGGGATTATGTCTTTATGTTGTAGGTGAAGATTTTGTGCTGGACAAAATACTATAGGACCGTCAGCGTGGCTGACGGGGGTGGTGGAGGGCCTCTGGGTAAGTTACCAATAATTCTTTTTGATAAAATAGGAAAAGTTGTAGTAAAAGGCGAAAGCTCTGCATAGCCGCTGGAAATCTTTGGTGAAATGCGGAAGCTCTTGGAAGTCGATGGAATTCTTTAGTAAAAGGCGGAGGCTCTCGAGAGTCGCTGGAAATCTCTAGTAAAAGGCGGAGGCTCTTGAGAGTCGCTGGATTTCTTTAGTAAAAGGCGAAGTGTATTGAGAGTCGCTGGAAATCTTTAGTAAAAGGCGGAGTCTCTTGAGAGTTGCTGGATTTCTTTAGTAAAAGGCCAAGTGTATTTAGAGTCGCTGGAAATCTTTAGTAAAAGGCGGAGGCTCTTGAGAGTCGCTGGAAATCTTTAGTAAAAGGCGGCGGCTCTCGAGAGTCGCTGGAAATCTTTAGTAAAAGGCGAAAGCTCTTGAAAGTCGATGGAAATCTTTAGTAAAAGGCGGAGGCTCTTGAATTGAAAGTCGCTGGAAATCTTTAGTAAAAGGCGGAGGCTCTTGAGAGTCGCTGGAAATCTTTAGTAAAAGGCGGAGGCTCTTGAGAGTCGCTGGAAATCTTTAGTAAAAGGCGGAGGCTCTTGAGAGTCGCTGGAAATCTTTAGTAAAAGGCGGAAGCTCTTGAGAGTTGCTGGAAATCTTTAGTAAAAGGGGGAGGTTCTTAAGAGTTGCTGGAAATCTTTAGTAAAAGGCGGAGGCTCTTGAGAGTCGCTGGAAATCTTTAGTAAAAGGCGGCGGCTCTCGAGAGTCGCTGGAAATCTTTAGTAAAAGGCGAAAGCTCTTGAAAGTCGATGGAAATCTTTAGTAAAAGGCGGAGGCTCTTGAATTGAGAGTCGCTGAAAATCTTTAGTAAAAGGCGGAGGCTCTTGAGAGTCGCTGGAAATCTTTAGTAAAAGGCGGAGGCTCTTGAGAGTCGCTGGATTTCTTTAGTAAAAGGCGGAGTGTATTAAGAGTCGTTGGAAATCTTTGTTAAAACGCGGAGGCTTTCGAGAGTCTATGGAAATCTTTCGTAAAAGGCGGAGGCTCTCGAAAGTCGCTGGAAGTCTTTAGTAAAAGGCGGAGGCTCTTGAAAGTCGCTGGAAATCTTTAGTAGAAATCAATAAAATCATTTGTAAATTCCGATCCTAATCTCTACCCGTTCGGGGAACGGGGATTATGTCTTTATGTTTCAGGTGAAGATTTGGTGCTGGACAAAATTATAGAGGACCGTCAGCGTGGCTGACGGGGGTGGTGGAGGGCCTCTTGGTAAGTTTCCATTAATTCTATTTGATAAAATAGGAAAAGTTTTAGTAAAAGGCGGAAGCTCTGCATAGCCGCTGGAAATCTTTGGTGAAAGGCGGAAGCTCTTGGAAGTCGATGGAATTCTTTAGTAAAAGGCGGAGGCTCTTGAGAGTCGCTGGAAATCTTTAGTAAAAGGCGGAGGCTCTTGAGAGTCGCTGGATTTCTTTAGTAAAAGGCGGAGGCTCTTTAGAGTCTCTGGAAATCTTTAGTAAAAGGCGGAGGCTCTTGAGAGTCGCTGAAAATCTTTAGTAAAAGGCGGCGGCTCTTGAGAGTCGCTGGAAATCTTTAGTAAAAGGCGGAGGCTCTTGAGTGTCGCAGGAAATCTTTAGTAAAAGGCGGAGGCTCTTGAGAGTCGCTGAAAATCTTTAGTAAAAGGCGGAGGCTCTTGAGAGTCGCTGGAAATCTTTAGTAAAAGGCGGAGGCTCTTGAGAGTCGCTGGATTTCTTTAGTAAAAGGCGGAGTGTATTTAGAGTCGCTGGAAATCTTTAGTAAAAGGAGGAGTCTCTTGAGAGTTGCTGGATTTCTTTAGTAAAAGGCCAAGTGTATTTAGAGTCGCTGGAAATCTTTAGTAAAAGGCGGAGGCTCTTGAGAGTCGCTGGAAATCTTTAGTAAAAGGCGGCGGCTCTCGAGAGTCGCTGGAAATTTTTAGTAAAAGGCGAAAGCTCTTGAAAGTCGATGGAAATCTTTAGTAAAAGGCGGAGGCTCTTGAATTGATAGTCGCTGAAAATCTTTAGTAAAAGGCGGAGGCTCTTGAGAGTCGCTGGAAATCTTTAGTAAAAGGCGGAGGCTCTTGAGAGTCGCTGGATTTCTTTAGTAAAAGGCGGAGTGTATTTAGAGTCGTTGGAAATCTTTGTTAAAAGGCGGAGGCTTTCGAGAGTCTATGGAAATCTTTCGTAAAAGGCGGAGGCTCACGAAAGTCGCTGGAAGTCTTTAGTAAAAAGCGGAGGCTCTTGAAAGTCGCTGGAAATCTTTAGTAGAAATCAATAAAATCATTTGTAAATTCCGATCCTAATCTCTACCCGTTCGGGGAACGGGGATTATGTCTTTATGTTTCAGGTGAAGATTTGGTGCTGGACAAAATTATAGAGGACCGTCAGCGTGGCTGACGGGGGTGGTGAAGGGCCTCTGGGTAAGTTTCCATTAATTCTATTTGATAAAATAGGAAAAGTTTTAGTAAAAGGCGGAAGCTCTGCATAGCCGCTGGAAATCTTTGGTGAAAGGCGGAAGCTCTTGGAAGTCGATGGAATTCTTTAGTAAAAGGCGGAGGCTCTTGAGAGTCACTGGAAATCTTTAGTAAAAAGCGGAGGCTCTTCAGAGTCGCTGGATTTCTTCAGTAGAAGGCGGAGTGTATTGAGAGTCGCTGGAAATCTTTAGTTAAAGGCGGAGGCTCTTGAGAGTCGCTGGAAATCTTTAGTAAAAGGCGGAGGCTCTTGAGAGTCGCTGGAAATCTTTAGTAACAGGCGAAGGTTCTTGAAAGTCGCTGGAAATCTTTAGTAAAAAGCGGAGGCTCTCCAGAGTCGCAGGATTTCTTTAGTAAAAGGCGGAGTGTATTGAGAGTCGCTGGAAATCTTTAGTAAAAAGCGAAGGCTCTTGAAAGTCGATGGAAATCTTTAGTAAAAGGTGGAGGCTCTTGAGAGTCGCTGGAAATCTTTAGTAGAAGGCGGCGGCTCTTGAGAGTCGCTGGAAATCTTTAGTAAAAGGCGAAGGCTCTTGAGGGTCGCTGGAAATCTTTAGTAAAAGGCGGAGGCTCTTGAGAGTTGCTGGATTTATTTAGTAAAAGGCGGTGTGTATTTAGAGTCGCTGGAAATCTTTGTTGAAAGGCGGAGGCTCTTGAGACTCTATGGAAATCTTTAGTAAAAGGCGGAGGCTCTTTAGAGCCTCTGGAAATCTTTACTAAAAGGCGGAGGCTCTTGAGAGTCGCTGAAAATCTTTAGTAAAAGGCGGAGGCTCTTGAGAGTCGCTGGAAATCTTTAGTAAAAGGCGGAGGCTCTTGAGAGTCGCTGGATTTCTTTAGTAAAAGGCGGAGGCTCTATAGAGTCTCTGGAAATCTTCAGTAGAAGGCGGAGGCTCTTGAGAGTCGCTGAAAATCTTTAGTAAAAGGCGGCGGCTCTTGAGAGTCGCTGGAAATCTTTAGTAAAAGGCGGAGGCTCTTGAGTGTCGCTGGAAATCTTTAGTAAAAGGCGGAGGCTCTTGAGAGTCGCTGGAAATCTTTAGTAAAAAGCGGAGGCTCTTCAGAGTCGCTGGATTTCTTTAGTAAAAGGCGGAGTGTATTGAGAGTCGCTGGATTTCTTTAGTAAAATACGGAGTGTATTTAGAGTCGCTGGAAATCTTTGTTAAAAGGCGGAGGCTTTCGAGAGTCTATGGAAATCTTTAGTAAACGGCGGAGGCTCTTGAGAGTCGCTGGAAATCTTTAGTAAAAGGCGGAGGCTCTTGAGTGTCGCTGGAAATTTTTAGTAAAAGCTTAGGGAAACTTTAGTGTTTCGGCGGAAATCGTTTGTTCAATAACATTCGTTAGTAAATCGCGATAATTGTCGACAGGAAATCTTTAGTAGAAATCGATAAAAGCATTTATAAATTCCTATTTTAATCTGTACCCGTTCGGGGAACGGGGATTATGTCTTTATGTTGTAGGTGAAGATTTTGTGCTGGACAAAATACTAGAGGACCGTCAGCGTGGCTGACGGGGGTGGTGGAGGGCCTCTGGGTAAGTTACCAATAATTCTTTTTGATAAAATAGGAAAAGTTGTAGTAAAAGGCGAAAGCTCTGCATAGCCGCTGGAAATCTTTGGTGAAATGCGGAAGCTCTTGGAAGTCGATGGAATTCTTTAGTAAAAGGCGGAGGCTCTTGAGAGTCGCTGGAAATCTTTAGTAAAAGGCGGAGGCTCTTGAGAGTCGCTGGATTTCTTTAGTAAAAGGCGGAGGCTCTTTAGAGTCTCTGGAAATCTTTAGTAAAAAGCGGAGGCTCTTGAGAGTCGCTGAAAATCTTTAGTAAAAGGCGGAGGCTCTTGAGAGTCGCTGGAAATCTTTAGTAATAGGCGGAGGCTCTTGAGAGTCGCTGGATTTCTTTAGTAAAAGGCGGAGTGTATTTAGAGTCGCTGGAAATCTTTGTTAAAAGGCGGAGGCTTTCGAGAGTCTATGGAAATCTTTAGTAAAAGGCGGAGGCTCTTGAGTGTCGCAGGAAATCTTTAGTAAAAGGCGGAGGCTCTTGAGAGTCGCTGAAAATCTTTAGTAAAAGGCGGAGGCTCTTGAGAGTCGCTGGAAATCTTTAGTAATAGGCGGAGGCTCTTGAGAGTCGCTGGATTTCTTTAGTAAAAGGCGGAGTGTATTAAGAGTCGCTGGAAATCTTTGTTAAAAGGCGGAGGCTTTCGAGAGTCTATGGAAATCTTTAGTAAAAGGCGGTGGCTCTTGAGTGTCGCTGGAAATTTTTAGTAAAAGCTTAGGAAAACTTTAGTGTTTCGGCGGAAATCGTTTGTTCAATAACATTCTTTAGTAAATCGCGATAATTGTCGACAGGAAATCTTTAGTAGAAATCGATAAAAGCATTTATAAATTCCTATTTTAATCTGTACCCGTTCGGGGAACGGGGATTATGTCTTTATGTTGTAGGTGAAGATTTTGTGCTGGACAAAATACTAGAGGACCGTCAGCGTGGCTGACGGGGGTGGTGGAGGGCCTCTGGGTAAGTTACCAATAATTCTTTTTGATAAAATAGGAAAAGTTGTAGTAAAAGGCGAAAGCTCTGCATAGCCGCTGGAAATCTTTGGTGAAATGCGGAAGCTCTTGGAAGTCGATGGAATTCTTTAGTAAAAGGCGGAGGCTCTCGAGAGTCTCTGGAAATCTCTAGTAAAAGGCGGAGGCTCTTGAGAGTCGCTGGATTTCTTTAGTAAAAGGCGAAGTGTATTGAGAGTCGCTGGAAATCTTTAGTAAAAGGCGGAGTCTCTTGAGAGTTGCTGGATTTCTTTAGTAAAAGGCCAAGTGTATTTAGAGTCGCTGGAAATCTTTAGTAAAAGGCGGAGGCTCTTGAGAGTCGCTGGAAATATTTAGTAAAAGGCGGCGGCTCTCGAGAGTCGCTGGAAATCTTTAGTAAAAGGCGAAAGCTCTTGAAAGTCGATGGAAATCTTTAGTAAAAGGCGGAGGCTCTTGAATTGAAAGTCGCTGAAAATCTTTAGTAAAAGGCGGAGGCTCTTGAGAGTCGCTGGAAATCTTTAGTAAAAGGCGGAGGCTCTTGAGAGTCGCTGGAAATCTTTAGTAAAAGGCGGAGGCTCTTGAGAGTCGCTGGAAATCTTTAGTAAAAGGCGGAAGCTCTTGAGAGTTGCTGGAAATCTTTAGTAAAAGGGGGAGGTTCTTAAGAGTTGCTGGAAATCTTTAGTAAAAGGCGGAGGCTCTTGAGAGTCGCTGGAAATCTTTAGTAAAAGGCGGCGGCTCTCGAGAGTCGCTGGAAATCTTTAGTAAAAGGCGAAAGCTCTTGAAAGTCGATGGAAATCTTTAGTAAAAGGCGGAGGCTCTTGAATTGAGAGTCGCTGAAAATCTTTAGTAAAAGGCGGAGGCTCTTGAGAGTCGCTGGATTTCTTTAGTAAAAGGCGGAGTGTATTAAGAGTCGTTGGAAATCTTTGTTAAAAGGCGGAGGCTTTCGAGAGTCTATGGAAATCTTTCGTAAAAGGCGGAGGCTCTCGAAAGTCGCTGGAAGTCTTTAGTAAAAGGCGGAGGCTCTTGAAAGTCGCTGGAAATCTTTAGTAGAAATCAATAAAATCATTTGTAAATTCCGATCCTAATCTCTACCCGTTCGGGGAACGGGGATTATGTCTTTATGTTTCAGGTGAAGATTTGGTGCTGGACAAAATTATAGAGGACCGTCAGCGTGGCTGACGGGGGTGGTGGAGGGCCTCTTAGTAAGTTTCCATTAATTCTATTTGATAAAATAGGAAAAGTTTTAGTAAAAGGCGGAAGCTCTGCATAGCCGCTGGAAATCTTTGGTGAAAGGCGGAAGCTCTTGGAAGTCGATGGAATTCTTTAGTAAAAGGCGGAGGCTCTTGAGAGTCACTGGAAATCTTTAGTAAAAAGCGGAGGCTCTTCAGAGTCGCTGGATTTCTTTAGTAAAAGGCGGAGTGTATTGAGAGTCGCTGGATTTCTTTAGTAAAATACGGAGTGTATTTAGAGTCGCTGGAAATCTTTGTTAAAAGGCGGAGGCTTTCGAGAGTCTATGGAAATCTTTAGTAAACGGCGGAGGCTATTGAGAGTCGCTGAAAATCTTTAGTAAAAGGCGGAGGCTCTTGAGAGTCGCTGGAAATCTTTAATAAAAGGCGGAGGCTCTTGAGTGTCGCTGGAAATTTTTAGTAAAAGCTTAGGGAAACTTTAGTGTTTCGGCGCAAATCGTTTGTTCAATAACATTCTTTAGTAAATCGCGATAATTGTCGACAGGAAATCTTTAGTAGAAATCGATAAAAGCATTTATAAATTCCTATTTTAATCTGTACTTGTTCGGGGAACGGGGATTATGTCTTTATGTTGTAGGTGAAGATTTTGTGCTGGACAAAATACTAGAGGACCGTCAGCGTGGCTGACGGGGGTGGTGGAGGGCCTCTGGGTAAGTTACCAATAATTCTTTTTGATAAAATAGGAAAAGTTGTAGTAAAAGGCGAAAGCTCTGCATAGCCGCTGGAAATCTTTGGTGAAATGCGGAAGCTCTTGGAAGTCGATGGAATTCTTTAGTAAAAGGCGGAGGCTCTTGAGAGTCGCTGGAAATCTTTAGTAAAAGGCGGAGGCTCTTGAGAGTCGCTGGATTTCTTTAGTAAAAGGCGGAGGCTCTTTAGAGTCTCTGGAAATCTTTAGTAAAAGGCGGAGGCTCTTGAGAGTCGCTGAAAATCTTTAGTAAAAGGCGGCGGCTCTTGAGAGTCGCTGGAAATCTTTAGTAAAAGGCGGAGGCTCTTGAGTGTCGCAGGAAATCTTTAGTAAAAGGCGGAGGCTCTTGAGAGTCGCTGAAAATCTTTAGTAAAAGGCGGAGGCTCTTGAGAGTCGCTGGAAATCTTTAGTAAAAGGCGGAGGCTCTTGAGAGTCGCTGGATTTCTTTAGTAAAAGGCGGAGTGTATTTAGAGTCGCTGGAAATCTTTGTTAAAAGGCGGAGGCTTTCGAGAGTCTATGGAAATCTTTAGTAAAAGGCGGTGGCTCTTGAGTGTCGCTGGAAATCTTTAGTAAAAGCTTAGGGAAACTTTAGTGAATCGGCGGAAATCGTTTGTTCAATGGCATTCTTTAGTAAATCGCGATAATTGTCGACAGGAAATCTTTAGTAGAAATCGATAAAATCATTTATAAATTCCTATTTCAATCTGTACCCGTTCGGGGAACGGGGATTATGTTTTTATGTTGTAGGTGAAGATTTTGTGCTGGACAAAATAATAGAGGACCGTCAGCGTGGCTGACGGGGGTGGTGGAGGGCCTCTGGGTAAGTTACCATTAATTCTATTTGATAAAATAGGAAAAGTTTTAGTAAAAGGCGGAAGCTCTGCATAGCCCATGGAAATCTTTGGTGAAAGGCGGAAGCTCTTGGAAGTCGATGGAATTCTTTAGTAAAAGGCGGAGGCTCTTGAGAGTCGCTGGAAATCTTTAGTAAAAAGCGGAGGCTCTTCAGAGTCGCTGGATTTCTTTAGTAAAAGGCGAAGTGTATTGAGAGTCGCTGGAAATCTTTAGTGAAAGGCGGAGTCTCTTGAGAGTTGCTGGATTTCTTTAGTAAAAGGCCAAGTGTATTTAGAGTCGCTGGAAATCTTTAGTAAAAGGCGGAGGCTCTTGAGAGTCGCTGGAAATCTTTAGTAAAAGGCGGCGGCTCTCGAGAGTTGCTGGAAATCTTTAGTAAAAGGCGAAAGCTCTTGAAAGTCGATGGAAATCTTTAGTAAAAGGCGGAGGCTCTTGAATTGAAAGTCGCTGAAAATCTTTAGTAAAAGGCGGAGGCTTTCGAGAGTCTATGGAAATCTTTAGTAAAAGGCGGAGGCTCTTGAGTGTCGCTGGAAATCTTTAGTAAAAGCTTAGGGAAACTTTAGTGAATCGGCGGAAATCGTTTGTTTAATAGCAATCTTTAGTAAATCGCGATAATTGTCGACAGGAAATCTTTAGTACAAGTCAATAAAATCATTTGTAAATTCCTATTTTAATCTGTACCCGTTCGGGGAACGGGGATTATGTCTTTATGTTGTAGGTGAAGATTTTGTGCTGGACAAAATAATAGAGGACCGTCAGCGTGGCTGACGGGGGTGGTGGAGGGCCTCTAGGTAAGTTTCCAATAATTCTATTTTATAAAATAGGAAAAGTTTTGGTAAAAGGCGGAAGCTCTT
Source organism: Salpingus planirostris (assembly GCA_949788335.1). Lineage (NCBI taxonomy): Eukaryota > Metazoa > Arthropoda > Insecta > Coleoptera > Salpingidae > Salpingus > Salpingus planirostris. Next base: position 3,343,262 of record OX460917.1, on the reverse strand, counting down.
GAGAGTTGCTGGAAATCTTTAGTTGAAGGCGGAGGCTCTTGAGAGTCGCTGGAAATCTTTAGTAAAAGGCGGAGGCTCTTGAGAGTCGCTGGAAATCTTTAGTAAAAAGCGGAGGCTCTTCAGAGTCGCTGGATTTCTTTAGTAAAAGGCGGAGTGTATTGAGAGTCGCTGGATTTCTTTAGTAAAATACGGAGTGTATTTAGAGTCGCTGGAAATCTTTGTTAAAAGGCGGAGGCTTTCGAGAGTCTATGGAAATCTTTAGTAAACGGCGGAGGCTCTTGAGAGTCGCTGAAAATCTTTAGTAAAAGGCGGAGGCTCTTGAGAGTCGCTGGAAATCTTTAGTAAAAGGCGGAGGCTCTTGAGTGTCGCTGGAAATTTTTAGTAAAATCTTAGGGAAACTTTAGTGTTTCGGCGGAAATCGTTTGTTCAATAACATTCTTTAGTAAATCGCGATAATTGTCGACAGGAAATCTTTAGTAGAAATCGATAAAAGCATTTATAAATTCCTATTTTAATCTGTACCCGTTCGGGGAACGGGGATACGTCTTTATGTTGTAGGTGAAGATTTTGTGCTGGACAAAATACTAGAGGACCGTCAGCGTGGCTGACGGGGGTGGTGGAGGGCCTCTGGGTAAGTTACCAATAATTCTTTTTGATAAAATAGGAAAAGTTGTAGTAAAAGGCGAAAGCTCTGCATAGCCGCTGGAAATCTTTGGTGAAATGCGGAAGCTCTTGGAAGTCGATGGAATTCTTTAGTAAAAGGCGGAGGCTCTCGAGAGTCGCTGGAAATCTCTAGTAAAAGGCGGAGGCTCTTGAGAGTCGCTGGATTTCTTTAGTAAAAGGCGAAGTGTATTGAGAGTCGCTGGAAATCTTTAGTAAAAGGAGGAGTCTCTTGAGAGTTGCTGGATTTCTTTAGTAAAAGGCCAAGTGTATTTAGAGTCGCTGGAAATCTTTAGTAAAAGGCGGAGGCTCTTGAGAGTCGCTGGAAATCTTTAGTAAAAGGCGGCGGCTCTCGAGAGTCGCTGGAAATCTTTAGTAAAAGGCGAAAGCTCTTGAAAGTCGATGGAAATCTTTAGTAAAAGGCGGAGGCTCTTGAATTGAAAGTCGCTGAAAATCTTTAGTAAAAGGCGGAGGCTCTTGAGAGTCGCTGGAAATCTCTAGTAAAAGGCGGAGGCTCTTGAGAGTCGCTGGATTTTTTTAGTAAAAGGCGGAGTGTATTTAGAGTGGTTGGAAATCTTTGTTAAAAGGCGGAGGCTTTCGAGAGTCTATGGAAATCTTTCGTAAAAGGCGGAGGCTCTCGAAAGTCGCTGGAAGTCTTTAGTAAAAGGCGGAGGCTCTTGAAAGTCGCTGGAAATCTTTAGTAGAAATCAATAAAATCATTTGTAAATTCCGATCCTAATCTCTACCCGTTCGGGGAACGGGGATTATGTCTTTATGTTTCAGGTGAAGATTTGGTGCTGGACAAAATTATAGAGGACCGTCAGCGTGGCTGACGGGGGTGGTGGAGGGCCTCTTGGTAAGTTTCCATTAATTCTATTTGATAAAATAGGAAAAGTTTTAGTAAAAGGCGGAAGCTCTGCATAGCCGCTGGAAATCTTTGGTGAAAGGCGGAAGCTCTTGGAAGTCGATGGAATTCTTTAGTAAAAGGCGGAGGCTCTTGAGAGTCACTGGAAATCTTTAGTAAAAAGCGGAGGCTCTTCAGAGTCGCTGGATTTCTTTAGTAAAAGGCGGAGTGTATTGAGAGTCGCTGGAAATCTTTAGTTAAAGGCGGAGGCTCTTGAGAGTCGCTGGAAATCTTTAGTAAAAGGCGGAGGCTCTTGAGAGTCGCTGGAAATCTTTAGTAACAGGCGAAGGTTCTTGAAAGTCGCTGGAAATCTTTAGTAAAAAGCGGAGGCTCTCCAGAGTCGCAGGATTTCTTTAGTAAAAGGCGGAGTGTATTGAGAGTCGCTCTCCAGGTCAAGGTTGAATCGCCGCATAAGCGCGCAACCACGTCGCAGTGTCATCGCTGCCAGCGGTTCTCGCACGCCCAAAAGGGCTGCCGCGCCGAATTCCGGTGCGTTAAATGCGCAGGGGCCCACGCTTCGTGGACCTGCACAAAGTCACGGGACAGTCCCGCGAAATGTGTAAACTGCGCCGGCCCTCACACCGCCAATTACAAGGGGTGCCCCCGTAACCCGGACATTCTCGCGTCCCAGCGAAAAGTCTCGGGAAAAACCGCCACTAGGAAGCCGGCGCCTTCAGCAAAGGCTGCTCCTGTGGCGCCCCCGAAATCGACCGCGGTCGGCGGCAATTCTCCGACCACCCTCATGCCGCCCGCAAACAATCCGGGTCAGAAAGGACGAAAAAGCCCTCTTAAGCCCGCTTCGGCCCCGCTCCCGCGGCCCGGCCCCTCTCCCGTCGGGCCGAATCTCGACAGGTCTGCTGCAGCTGCGCTGGCCACATTGTACATCCCCCTGATGGGCGATGAGGTCAAGCGCACGCAGCTCGTGTCTTTTTTGACCGCCTTAATCACCGGCATGCCCCTCGCAGGAGCCGCTTCGCAGGTGGACGCCCTTCTGCCCGCCCTCAAGTCCAGCCATAACTTCTAAGCATGCCAGTACATCCACGCGTGGTTAGATCTTTGAAGACGTGTTTTTGGAACGCGAACGGCCTGCGGAGGGCCCGCAATGAACTTGCGGATTTCGCAGCCGAACACGATTTAGATGTAATTCTGGTGAACGAGACACACCTAAGAGTTGCACATAAATCGCCCAAAATTCGGGACTACACCCTTCACAGATCTCAACTAGATCGCGCCGGTCAGGGAACGGCCATTTACGTCCGCAACTCTGTCAAACATTCGGTCGCGGCGCAGCCGCCTTTGTTAACGTTGGAGTCCACGTCGGTCATCATACACACCACACTCGGGCCGCTGATTTTGGTGGCAGTTTACTGCTCACCGAGGGCACGGCTCGTCGACACCGATCTCACAGAAATGTTCAATCTGGGAGCTTCGGTCATCTTGGCTGGCGATTTCAACGCCAAACACGGTGACTGGAATTGCCGTCGAGCGAACACGAACGGCCGCATTTTACGTCGATACGCGTCAGAGAATCCGGATGTTCACATCATGGCTCCGGACCACCCTACACATCATCACTACGCCACCGGAACGGCAGAAGTTTTAGATATCGCGATTACGAAAAACGTCCCATTCCAAATTAATGTGCATGCGATAAATTCTCTCTGTTCTGACCACAACCCCGTTTTGATGCATATCGGAACGAACGCGAACGATCCAGACTTGATTACACGCAAATTCACGGATTGGTCTCATTTCACGGAACACTTGAAGGGTCATTACGGCCCCATTCCGATAATTAGCGGCACGGGAGATTTAGACGACGCAATTTCCTTACTGGAGAGGAAACTCACAGAATCGATAAATGCATCCACGCGAATCACGACGAAACAGCACGAACACGAGCGCTTACCGCAACACATTTTAGACGCCATCCGCACTAAAAATCGCGCCAGACACAGATACCATCGCACGCGACACCCGGATGATCGGCGTGAGTTCAACCGTCTCCAAGACGGAGTGCGATACTCGATTCTCGATTTTCGAAATGTCGAGTGGGAGCGCAAGCTCCAGTCCTTGTCCACCGAGGATAATTCCGTTTGGAGGATGTCGAAGGTGCTGCGCAACGACCGAATGCCGATACCGCCGATTCACGGCGAGCGGGGTCTCGTTTTCACCGACGAGGAGAAGGCTGAAGCTTTTGCGGACAGTTTGGAGTTGCAATGCAGACCGAACTGGGCGCGGGCCGATCCTGACCATGTCGAGGAGATCGAGGACTCGGTCGCCGACGAATTGGACACCGACGACCCGACTGTGATTCGCCCTGTCTCTATCCAAGAGATAAAGGCGATAATCAAGTCTTTGAAAGCACGTAAGGCCCCCGGACCAGACCAAATTCCCGTCGTCGCTCTCAAAAACTTGCCAGACAAGATCGTCACGGCTCTTGCTGGCATTTTCAACGCGATTCTCCGGTACCGTCATTTCCCACCCCGGTGGAAATGCGCCACCGTAATTTTCATTCCCAAGCCAGGCAAGGATCACAAGTTTCCGTCAAATCATCGTCCGATAGCCTCCTTTCCACCGTAGGGAAGGTGGCAGAACGGTTGATCAACCACCGCCTTTCCGATATCGCATCCGGGCTCAACATCGTCCCGGAGGAGCAGTTCGGCTTTCGCCCAAAACACTCCACCGTCGACCAGTTACTCCGCGTGGGGGAATACGCCTCTGAGGGGCTTAACTGGAGACAGGTCACGGGGGCGATCTTCTTGGACGTGTCGAAGGCTTTCGATACCGTCTGGCATGAGGGGCTTCTCTGTAAGCTCCTCAGATCAGGGGTACCGGTCGCCATGGTGCAGCTGATAAGATCGTTCCTGTCCGCGCGCTCCTTCAGAGCGAAAATTCGCGACGCGTTCTCGACCGAGCGGCTCATCGAGGCCGGGGTCCCGCAAGGATCAGCCCTTTCTCCGCTTTTGTACAATCTTTTCACCGCGGACATTCCCAAACTGGCGAGTACTGAACTCGCCATTTACGCCGACGACACCGCCATTCTTACCCGTTCATTTCAACCTCACCGTGCCACCTCGCGACTTCAGGAGGCCATCGATCTTTTGGAGACGTGGTTACGTCTCTGGAGGATCGACGTAAATCCCGAGAAAAGTCAAGCTCTTTTGATAACCCGCCGTCGGGTCCAACCCGTCGGTCATGTCACCATGTTCGGCCAGGATATCCCCTGGGCGGACGAAGTCAAATACCTCGGTGTCAAAATTGACAAACGTCTAAATTTTTTGAAGCACGTCGATTACACCCTCTCGAAAGCGAAACGCGTTTCCGGGTCTCTCGCTTCGCTGACTTGTGGCAGGAGCAAGCTGTCAATTAAAAACAAGCTTCTCCTGTACAAGACAGTCTTGAGACCCACTCTGACTTACGCCTCGCCTGTTTGGGGTCATGTGTCCAACTCACAACTTCACAGGCTGCAGGTGTTTCAGAACAAGTTCCTCCGATCCGCGTTCAATGCCCCCTGGTTTGTTCGCAACACTCAGTTGCACCGCGAAGCGGAACTTCCGCTAATCAAAGACTTCCTACGCGATTCCGCCGTGAAAACTTTTGGCAAAGCCGAGGTACATCCCAACCGTCTGGTCCGGGACGCCGTCGATTACGATGAACGCGGTCATCATCGCGTGAAGCGTGCAAAAATGGCCCTCTTATGACCGTGATGTACTCAGTCATGCTGTTCGTAACAGTTTCTCTCCCGGCATCTTTTGTATGTTCCAGGTCCCCAGACCATCTTCCAGCAGACGTGGCCGCCTCCATCATCGTCGGTAAGCCCCTTTTTGATTACTTATTATTCGTTCTCCCGAACCTTTCCCGATCCAACGCTAAACCCACGTCCCCCCCGTGTTTATATGTACCCTCCAATGAGATGACACACAGCTCTTCGCAAAGCGGTGCCGTCTGCGTGTCTCTCAGGAATACATTCAATATGGTTTCTGTAACTTTTCTTACACTTACGTACTAAATACGTCTGTGTACTGTTCAGATGAAGGGAATTGACGGTCTCGGACCGGTTACCCACCAAAACCAAACAACGTTTAGCGTTAACAGTCGATAGGAATCTTTAGTAAAAGGTGGAGGCTCTTGAGAGTCGCTGGAAATCTTTAGTAAAAGGCGGAGGCTCGTGAGAGTCGCTGGAAATCTTTAGTAAAAGGCGGAGGCTCTTAAAAGTGGCTGGAAATCTTTAGTAAAAGGCGGAGGCTCTTGAGAGTCGCTGGAAATCTTTGGTGAAAGGCGGAGGCTCTTGAAAATCGCTGGAAATCTTGAGTAGAAGGCGGAGGCGCTTGAGTGTTGCTGGAAATCTTCAGTAAAAGCCGGTGGCTTTTGAGAGTCTTCAGTGAATCGGCGGAAATCGTTTATAGCGATAATTGTCGACAGGAAATCTTTAGTACAAGTCAATAAAATCATTTGTAAATTCCTATCTTGATCTCTACCCGTTCGGGGAACGGGGATTATGTCTTTATGTTGTAGGTGAAGATTTTGTGCTGGACAAAATAATAGAGGACCGTCAGCGTGGCTGACGGGGGTGGTGGAGGGCCTCTAGGTAAGTTGCCAATAATTCTATTTGATAAAATAGGAAAAGTTTTAGTAAAAGGCGGAAGCTCTTGAGAGTTGCTGAAAATCTTTTGTAAAAGGCGGAAGCTCTTGAGAGTCGCTGGAAATCTTTAGTAAAAGGCGGAGGATCTTGAGAAACGCTGGAAATCTTTAGTAAAAGGCGGAGGCTCTTGAGAGTCGCTGGAAATCTTTAGTAAAAGGCGAAGGCTCTTGAAAGTCGATGGAAATCTTTAGTAAAAGGCGGAGGCTCTTGGAAGTCGCTTGAAATTTTTAGTAAAAGGCGGAGGCTCTTGAGTGCCGCTGGAAATCTTTGGTGTAAGGTGGAGGATCTTGAAAGTCGCTGGAAATCTTTAGTAAAAGGCGGATGCTCTTGAGAGTCGCTGGAAATCTTTAGTAAAAGGCGGATGCTCTTGAGAGTCGCTGGAAATCTTTAGTAAAAGCTTACGGAAACTTTAGTGAATCGGCGGAAATCGTTTGTTCAATAGCATTCTTTAGTAAATCGCGATAATTGTCGACAGGAAATCTTTAGTACAAGTCAATAAAATCATTTGTAAATTCCTATTTTAATCTGTACCCGTTCGGGGATCGGGTCTTTATGTCTTTATGTTGTAGGTGAAGATTTTGTGCTGGACAAAATAATAGAGGGCCGTCAGCGTGGCTGACGGGGGTGGTGGAGGGCCTCTGGGTAAGTTACCATTAATTCTATTTGATAGAATAGGAAAAGTTTTAGTAAAATGCGGAAGCTCTGCATAGCCGCTGGAAATCTTTGGTGAAAGGCGGAAGTTCTTGGAAGTCGATGGAATTCTTTAGTAAAAGGCGGAGGCTCTTGAGAGTCGCTGGAAATCTTTAGTAAAAAGCGGAGTCTCTTCAGAGTCGCTGGATTTCTTTAGTAAAAGGCGGAGTGTATTGAGAGTCGCTGGAAATCTTTAGTAAAAGGCGGAGTCTCTTGAGAGTTGCTGGATTTCTTTAGTGAAAGGCGAAGTGTAATTAGAGTCGCTGGAAATCTTTAGTAAAAGGCGGCGGCTCTTGAGAGTCGCTGGAAATCTTTAGTAAAAGGCGAAGGCTCTTGAAAGTCGATGGAAATCTTTAGTAAAAGGCGGAGGCTCTTGAGAGTCGCTGAAAATCTTTAGTAAAAGGCGGAGGCTCTTGAGAGTCGATGGAAATCTTTAGTAAAAGGCGAATGCTCTTGAAAGTCGCTTGAAATTTTTAGTAAAAGGCGGAGGCTCTTGAGTGTCGCTGGAAATTTTTAGTAAAAGCTTAGGGAAACTTTAGTGATTCGGCGGAAATCGTTTGTTCAATAACATTCTTCAGTAAATCGCGATAATTGTCGACAGGAAATCTTTAGTAGAAATCGATAAAAGCATTTATAAATTCCTATTTTAATCTGTACCCGTTCGGGGAACGGGGATTATGTCTTTATGTTGGAGGTGAAGATTTTGTGCTGGACAAAATACTAGAGGACCGTCAGCGTGGCTGACGGGGGTGGTGGAGGGCCTCTGGGTAAGTTACCAATAATTCTTTTTGATAAAATAGGTAAAGTTGTAGTAAAAGGCGAAAGCTCTGCATAGCCGCTGGAAATCTTTGGTGAAATGCGGAAGCTCTTGGAAGTCGATGGAATTCTTTAGTAAAAGGCGGAGGCTCTTGAGAGTCGCTGGAAATCTTTAGTAAAAGGCGGCGGTACTTGAGAGTAGCTGGAAATCTTTAATAAAAGGCGGAGGCTCTTGAAAGTCGCTGGAAATCTTTAGTAGAAATCAATAAAATCATTTGTAAATTCCGATCCTAATCTCTACCCGTTCGGGGAACGGGGATTATGTCTTTATGTTTCAGGTGAAGATTTGGTGCTGGACAAAATTATAGAGGACCGTCAGCGTGGCTGACGGGGGTGGTGGAGGGCCTCTAGGTAAGTTTCCATTAATTCTATTTGATAAAATTGGAAAAGTATTAGTAAAAGGCCGAGGCTCCTAAGAGTCGTTGGAAATCTTTAGTAGAGGGCGGAGGCTTTCGAGAGTCGCTGGAAATCTTTAATAAAGGGCGGAGGCTTTTGAGAGTCGCTGGAAATATTTAGTAGAAGCTTAGGGAAACTTCAGTGAATCGGCGGAAATCGTATATAGCGATAATTGTCGACAGGAAATCTTTAGTAGAAATCAATAAAATCATTTGTAAATTCCTATCTTAATCTGTACCCCTTTCGGGAAACGGGGATTATGTCTTTATGTTGCAGGTTGATCTTTGGTGCTGTACAAAAATAAAAAGGACAGTCAGCGTTGCTGACGGTCATGTCGGAGGGCCTCAATGTTCCTAGAAATCCTGTTCAATAAATCGGCAGAATCATCAACCAAATTGACCACTTTACAGCGGAAAACACATCTCCGTACCAACTCCTTAAAACATTATCCTCGTTCGGATAGTTCTACAGCGGCACATTTCGACAAAATTGGTGGTCGGAAAACCGAAATCTGCTCCTCTCGTTATCTCATTTATTCATCATTATTGTTGTTCTTTATATTATTATTATTATTATTATTATTATTAACGTTAATAAAAATATTATTGCTGCTATTATTATCATTATTATTATTATTATTATTTGACTTGACTCATTTTTGAAGACGACCGTGTAGCTATTACGAGAGTTATTACGTATATATAATTGGGTAGGTTGTGATGCAAGAAGGAATAAATTTTGTTTAGTATTAAAGTCGGCGCGACACGCGGCACAACTAGTCCCCGAAGTACCTCAAATCCTAAAAATCGCAATAAAATATAATGATGACAATAATAATATCCATTGCTTTCACTCATCAAAACACCAGACTCGGTGTTGAATGGCTTTCTTTAGTGGACCGCGATAATTGACGACAGGAAATCTTTGATAATGATCAATAAAATCATTTGTTAATTCCTATCTTAATCTCGACCCGTTGGACTATCGGGTGAACAGGTGAATGTTTGGTGCTGAACAGGAATAATAAGGACCGTTAGTGTTGCTGACAAGGATATGGAGTTCCTCAAGGTGAGTTCCTATGAATTCAGTCCAATAAATCGGGAAAATTATTAGTAAAAGGCGGGGGCCTCTTGAAAGCCGCTGAAAATCTTTAGTGAAAGGCGGAGGCTCCTGAGAGTTGCTGGAAATCTTTAGTAGAAGGCGGAGGCTCTTGAGAGTCGCTGGAAATCTTTAGTAAAAGGCGAAGGTTCTTGAAAGTCGATGGAAATCTTTAGTAAAAGGCGAATGCTCTTGAAAGTCGCTTGAAATTTTTAGTAAAAGGCGGGGGCTCTTGAGTGTCGCTGGAAATTTTTAGTAAAAGCTTAGGGAAATTTTAGTCATTCGGCGGAAATCGTTTGTTCAATAACATTCTCCAGTAAATCGCGATAATTGTCGACAGGAAATCTTTAGTAGAAATCGATAAAATCATTTATAAATTCCTATTTCAATCTGTACCCGTTCGGGGAACGGGGATTATGTTTTTATGTTGTAGGTGAAGAATTTGTGCTGGACAAAATAATAGAGGACCGTCATCGTGGCTGACGGGGGTGGTGGAGGACCTCTGGGTAAGTTACCATTAATTCTATTTGATAGAATAGGAAAAGTTTTAGTAAAAGGCGGAAGCTCTGCATAGCCGCTGGAAATCTTTGGTGAAAGGCGGAAGCTTTTGGAAGTCGATGGAATTCTTTAGTAAAAGGCGGAAGCTGTTGAGAGTCGCTGGAAATCTTTAGTAAAAAGCGGAGTCTCTTGAGAGTTGCTGGATTTCTTTAGTAAAAGGCGAAGTGTATTTAGAGTCGCTGGAAATCTTTAGTAAAAGGCGGAGGCTCTTGAGAGTCGCTGGAAATCTTTAGTAAAAGGCGGCGGCTCTTGAGAGTCGCTGGAAATCTTAAGTAAAAGGCGAAGGCTCTTGAAAGTCGATGGAAATCTTTAGTAAAAGGCGGAGGCTCTTGAGAGTCGCTGAAAATCTTTAGTAAAAGGCGGAGGCTCTTGAGAGTCGCTGGAAATCTTTAGTAACAGGCGAAGGTTCTTGAAAGTCGATGGAAATCTTTAGTAAAAGGCGATTGCTCTTGAAAGTCGCTTGAAATTTTTAGTAAAAGGCGGAGGCTCTTGAGTGTCGCTGGAAATTTTTAGTAAAAGCTTAGGGAAACTTTAGTGATTCGGCGGAAATCGTTTGTTCAATAACATTCTTCAGTAAATCGCGATAATTGTCGACAGGAAATCTTTAGTAGAAATCGATAAAATCATTTATAAATTCCTATTTCAATCTGTACCCGTTCGGGGAACGGGGATTATGTCTTTATGTTGTAGGTGAAGATTTTGTGCTGGACAAGATAATAGAGGACCGTCAGCGTGGCTGACGGGGGTGGTGGAGGGCCTCTGGGTGAGTTACCATTAATTATATTTGATCAAATAGGAAAAGTTTTAGTAAAAGGCGGAAGCTCTGCATAGCCGCTGGAAATCTTTGGTGAAAGGCAGAAGCTCTTGGAAGTCGATGGAATTCTTCAGTAAAAGGCGGAGGCTCTTGAGAGTCACTGGAAATCTTTAGTAAAAAGCGGAGGCTCTTCAGAGTCGCTGATGGAAATCTTTAGTAAAAGGCGGAGGCTCTTGAGAGTCGCTGGATTTCTTTAGTAAAAGGCGGAGTGTATTTACAGTCGCTGGAAATATTGGTTAAAAGGCGGAGACTTTCGAGAGTCTATGGAAATCTTTAGTAAAAGGCGGAGGCTCTTGAGTGTCGCTGGAAATCTTTAGTAAAAGCTTAGGGAAACTTTAGTGAATCGGCGGAAATCGTTTGTTTAATAGCATTCTTTAGTAAATCGCGATAATTGTCGACAGGAAATCTTTAGTACAAGTCAATAAAATCATTTGTAAATTCCTATTTTAATCTGTACCCGTTCGGGGAACGGGGATTATGTCTTTATGTTGTAGGTGAAGATTTTGTGCTGGACAAAATAATAGAGGACCGTCAGCGTGGCTGACGGGGGTGGTGGAGGGCCTCTAGGTAAGTTTCCAATAATTCTATTTTATAAAATAGGAAAAGTTTTGGTAAAAGGCGGAAGCTCTTGAGAGTTGCTGGAAATCTTTAGTTGAAGGCGGAGGCTCTTGAGAGTCGCTGGAAATCTTTAGTAAAAAGCGGAGGCTCTTCAGAGTCGCTGGATTTCTTTAGTAATAGGCGGAGTGTATTGAGAGTCGCTGGATTTCTTTAGTAAAATACGGAGTGTATTTAGAGTCGCTGGAAATCTTTGTTAAAAGGCGGAGGCTTTCGAGAGTCTATGCAAATCTTTAGTAAACGGCGGAGGCTCTTGAGAGTCGCTGAAAATCTTTAGTAAAAGGCGGAGGCTCTTGAGAGTCGCTGGAAATCTTTAGTAAAAGGCGGAGGCTCTTGAGTGTCGCTGGAAATTTTTAGTAAAAGCTTAGGGAAACTTTAGTGTTTCGGCGGAAATCGTTTGTTCAATAACATTCTTTAGTAAATCGCGATAATTGTCGACAGGAAATCTTTAGTAGGAATCGATAAAAGCATTTATAAATTCCTATTTTAATCTGTACCCGTTCGGGGAACGGGGATTATGTCTTTATGTTGTAGGTGAAGATTTTGTGCTGGACAAAATACTAGAGGACCGTCAGCGTGGCTGACGGGGGTGGTGGAGGGCCTCTGGGTAAGTTACCAATAATTCTTTTTGATAAAATAGGAAAAGTTGTAGTAAAAGGCGAAAGCTCTGCATAGCCGCTGGAAATCTTTGGTGAAATGCGGAAGCTCTTGGAAGTCGATGGAATTCTTTAGTAAAAGGCGGAGGCTCTTGAGAGTCGCTGGAAATCTTTAGTAAAAGGCGGAGGCTCTTGAGAGTCGCTGGATTTCTTTAGTAAAAGGCGGAGGCTCTTTAGAGTCTCTGGAAATCTTTAGTAAAAGGCGGAGGCTCTTGAGAGTCGCTGAAAATCTTTAGTAAAAGGCGGCGGCTCTTGAGAGTCGCTGGAAATCTTTAGTAAGAGGCGGAGGCTCTTGAGTGTCGCAGGAAATCTTTAGTAAAAGGCGGAGGCTCTTGAGAGTCGCTGAAAATCTTTAGTAAAAGGCGGAGGCTCTTGAGTGTCGCTGGAAATCTTTAGTAAAAGCTTAGGGAAACTTTAGTGAATCGGCGGAAATCGTTTGTTCAATGGCATTCTTTAGTAAATCGCGATAATTGTCGACAGGAAATCTTTAGTAGAAATCGATAAAATCATTTATAAATTCCTATTTCAATCTGTACCCGTTCGGGGAACGGGGATTATGTTTTTATGTTGTAGGTGAAGATTTTGTGCTGGACAAAATAATAGAGGACCGTCAGCGTGGCTGACGGGGGTGGTGGAGGGCCTCTGGGTAAGTTACCATTAATTCTATTTGATAAAATAGGAAAAGTTTTAGTAAAAGGCGGAAGCTCTGCATAGCCGCTGGAAATCTTTGGTGAAAGGCGGAAGCTCTTGGAAGTCGATGGAATTCTTTAGTAAAAGGCGGAGGCTCTTGAGAGTCGCTGGAAATCTTTGGTGAAATGCGGAAGCTCTTGGAAGTCGATGGAATTCTTTAGTAAAAGGCGGAGGCTCTTGAGAGTCGCTGGAAATCTTTAGTAAAAGGCGGAGGCTCTTGAGAGTCGCTGGATTTCTTTAGTAAAAGGCGGAGGCTCTTTAGAGTCTCTGGAAATCTTTAGTAAAAGGCGGAGGCTCTTGAGAGTCGCTGAAAATCTTTAGTAAAAGGCGGAGGCTCTTGAGTGTCGCAGGAAATCTTTAGTAAAAGGCGGAGGCTCTTGAGAGTCGCTGAAAATCTTTAGTAAAAGGCGGAGGCTCTTGAGAGTCGCTGGAAATCTTTAGTAAAAGGCGGAGGTTCTTGAGAGTCGCTGGATTTCTTTAGTAAAAGGCGGAGTGTATTTAGAGTCGCTGGAAATCTTTGTTAAAAAGCGGAGGCTTTCGAGAGTCTATGGAAATCTTTAGTAAAAGGCGGTGGCTCTTGAGTGTCGCTGGAAATCTTTAGTAAAAGCTTAGGGAAACTTTAGTGAATCGGCGGAAATCGTTTGTTTAATAGCATTCTTTAGTAAATCGCGATAATTGTCGACAGGAAATCTTTAGTACAAGTCAATAAAATCATTTGTAAATTCCTATTTTAATCTGTACCCGTTCGGGGAACGGGGATTATGTCTTTATGTTGTAGGTGAAGATTTTGTGCTGGCAAAATAATAGAGGACCGTCAGCGTGGCTGACGGGGGTGGTGGAGGGCCTCTAGGTAAGTTTCCAATAATTCTATTTTATAGAATAGGAAAAGTTTTGGTAAAAGGCGGAAGCTCTTGAGAGTTGCTGGAAATCTTTAGTTGAAGGCGGAGGCTCTTGAGAGTCGCTGGAAATCTTTAGTAAAAGGCGGAGGCTCTTGAGAGTCGCTGGAAATCTTTAGTAAAAAGCGGAGGCTTTTCAGAGTCGCTGGATTTCTTTAGTAAAAGGCGGAGTGTATTGAGAGTCGCTGGATTCCTTTAGTAAAATACGGAGTGTATTTAGAGTCGCTGGAAATCTTTGTTAAAAGGCGGAGGCTTTCGAGAGTCTATGTAAATCTTTAGTAAACGGCGGAGGCTCTTGAGAGTCGCTGAAAATCTTTAGTAAAAGGCGGAGGCTCTTGAGAGTCGCTGGAAATCTTTAGTAAAAGGCGGAGGCTCTTGAGTGTCGCTGGAAATTTTTAGTAAAAGCTTAGGGAAACTTTAGTGTTTCGGCGAAAATCGTTTGTTCAATAACATTCTTTAGTAAATCGCGATGATTGTCGACAGGAAATCTTTAGTAGAAATCGATAAAAGCATTTATAAATTCCTATTTTAATCTGTACCCGTTCGGGGAACGGGGATTATGTCTTTATGTTGTAGGTGAAGATTTTGTGCTGGACAAAATAATAGAGGACCGTCAGCGTGGCTGACGGGGGTGGTGGAGGGCCTCTGGGTAAGTTACCAATAATTCTTTTTGATAAAATAGGAAAAGTTGTAGTAAAAGTCGAAAGCTCCCCTAGTAGCACCAAATATGGTTTAAATATTGATTTAACATTGATCTTAGATTCATATGTTGAAAAACTAATAATACATAAGATCGATATTCCAAAAATATTCTGTTTAAAATATATAAATATCAACTTAAAGTCAACATTTCATAAATATTGAACTTTTGTTGACACTAAATCTTGAAACAAAATATTGCCTAAATATAACATAAATGTTGAAAGTTGCATATTGTGGAGATAAATGTCTAAAGAACATACATCACTTCGCCAAGATTTATTTAATATTGATTTAAAATGGCAAAATATATGTTACAACTGGAATATTGAAGAGATATTTCTGAAACCATATGAATAAAAAAATTATCCGGAAACGTATATTCAACATTCAAGTAAGTTCGTCATTGATATATTGAATTTGAAATATTTTTAAAATATACATCTTCTGACATTTTAATTAGCTCATTTTAAAGTATCATTATTAGTATTATTATTATCACTATTAAATCATGACAAAGTGCCATCAATTGGAAAACGTAAATGATTTATGGAATATTTGAAAAATGTGTTTAATTAATATAGAGACAAAACAAACAGTAGATGGCGCTATAGTTATATGTCGCTGACGTTGTATGCTTTCATTGCTTTAAAGGCGTGCTTTTAAAAAAATTAAAATATGTCACCGAAACGGGTGGTCAATAGGCCATAATGACTCTGGAAACATCTACCAAAGGCCCAAAACTATTGGGTCGTTGTGCACTGGTTGTGTGAGACATTATGCAAAAGTGGACCTATAAACGATGGTACCTTTTAACCGTTTATATTAATATTTTATATCAATATTGAATAAATATATGTTCAGAAATATATCAATTCAAATGCTATTAAGATATTATACTATAATATTCTTAAAATGTTATGACGACAATATTTAAGAAATGTTCGTTTACGTTGAAAAATAAAGTTGCCAGTATATGGTATCACTCTATATGATATGTCGTTTCATCGTATGGATAAGTTACATTCAAAATGTTTAACAAACGTTTGTGTGCTACTAGGGTCTGCATAGCCGCTGGAAATCTTTGGTGAAATGCGGAAGCTCTTGGAAGTCAATGGAATTCTTTAGTAAAAGGCGAAGGCTCTTTAGAGTCTCTGGAAATCTTTAGTAAAATGCGGAGGCTCTTGAGAGTCGCTGAAAATCTTTAGTAAAAGGCGGCGGCTCTTGATGAGAGTCGCTGGAAATCTTTAGTAAAAGGCGGAGGCTCTTGAGTGTCGCAGGAAATCTTTATTAAAAGGCGGAGGCTCTTGAGAGTCGCTGAAAATCTTTAGTAAAAGGCGGAGGCTCTTGAGAGTCGCTGGAAATCTTTAGTAAAAGGCGGAGGCTCTTGAGAGTCGCTGGATTTCTTTAGTAAAAGGCGGAGTGTATTTAGAGTCGCTGGAAATCTTTGTTAAAAGGCGGAGGCTTTCGAAAGTCTATGGAAATCTTTAGTAAATGGCGGAGGCTCTCGAGTGTCGCTGGAAAATTTTTAGTAAAAGCTTAGGGAAACTTTAGTGAATCGGCGGAAATCGTTTGTTCAATAGCATTCTTTAGTAAATCGCGATAATTGTCGACAGGAAATCTTTAGTAGAAATCGATAAAATGATTTATAAATTCCTATTTCAATCTGTACCCGTTCGGGGAACGGGGATTATGTTTTTATGTTGTAGGTGAAGAATTTGTGCTGGACAAAATAATAGAGGACCGTCAGCGTGGCTGACGGGGGTGGTGGAGGGCCTCTGGGTAAGTTACCATTAATTTTATTTGATAAAATAGGAAAAGTTTTAGTAAAAGGCGGAAGCTCTGCATAGCCGCTGGAAATCTTTGGTGAAAGGCGGAAGCTCTTGGAAGTCGATGGAATTCTTTAGTAAAAGGCGGAAGCTGTTGAGAGTCGCCGGAAATCTTTAGTAAAAAGCGGAGGCTCTTCAGAGTCGCTGGATTCCTTTAGTAAAAGGCGGAGTGTATTGAGAGTCGCTGGAAATCTTTAGTAAAAGGCGGAGTCTCTTGAGAGTTGCTGGATTTCTTTAGTAAAAAGCGAAGTGTATTTAGAGTCGCTGGAAATCTTTAGTAAAAGGCGGCGGCTCTTGAGAGTCGCTGGAAATCTTAAGTAAAAGGCGAAGGCTCTTGAAAGTCGATGGAAATCTTTAGTAAAAGGCGGAGGCTCTTGAGAGTCGCTGAAAATCTTTAGTAAAAGGCGGAGGCTCTTGAGAGTCGCTGGATTTCTTTAGTAAAAGGCGGAGTGTATTTAGAGTCGCTGGAAATCTTTGTTAAAAGGCGGAGGCTTTCGAGAGTCTATGGAAATCTTTAGTAAACGGCGGAGGCTTTTGAGTGTCGCAGGAAATCTTTAGTAAAAGCTTAAGGAAACTTTTGGGAATCGGCGGAAATCGTTTGTTCAATAGCATTCTTCAGTAAATCGCGATAATTGTCGGCAGGAAATCTTCAGTACAAGTCAATAAAATCATTTGTAAATTCCTATCTTAATCTGTACCTGATCGGGGAACGGGGATTATGTCTTTATGTTGTAGGTGAAGATTTTGTGCTGGACAAAATAATAGAGGACCGTCAGCGTGGCTGACGGGGGTGGTGGAGGGCCTCTAGGTAAGTTTCCAATAATTCTATTTGATAGAATAGGAAAAGTTTTGGTAAAAGGCGGAAGCTCTTGAGAGTTGATGGAAATCTTTAGTAAAAGGCGGAGGCTCTTGAGAGTCGCTGGAAAACTCTAGTAGAAGGCGAAGGCTCTTGAAAGTCGATGGAAGTCTTTAGTAAAAGGCGGAGGCTCTTGAGAGTCGCTGAAAATCTGTAGTAAAAGGCGAAGGTTCTTGAAAGTCGATGGAAATCTATAGTAAAAGGCGAATGCTCTTGAAAGTCGCTTGAAATTTTTAGTAAAAGGCGGAGGCTCTGGAGTGTCGCTGGAAATTTTTAGTAAAAGATTAGGAAAACTTTAGTGATTCGGCGGAAATCGTTTGTTCAATAACATTCTTCAGTAAACCGCGATAATTGTCGACAGGAAATCTTTAGTAGAAATCGATAAAAGCATTTATAAATTCCTATTTTAATCTGTACCCGTTCGGGGAACGGGGATCATGTCTTTATGTTGTAGGTGAAGATTTTGTGCTGGACAAAATAATAGAGGACCGTCAGCGTGGCTGACGGGGGTGGTGGAGGGCCCTTGGGTAAGTTACCATTAATTCTTTTTGATGAAATAGGAAAAGTTGTAGTAAAAGGCGGAAGCTCTTGGAAGTCGCTGGAAATCTTTAGTAAAAAGCGGAGGCTCTCCAGAGTCGCAGGATTTCTTTAGTAAAAGGCGGAGTGTATTGAGAGTCGCTGGAAATCTTTAGTAAAAAGCGAAGGCTCTTGAAAGTCGATGGAAATCTTTAGTAAAAGGTGGAGGCTCTTGAGAGTCGCTGGAAATCTTTAGTAAAAGGCGGAGGCTGTTGAGAGTCGCTGGAAATCTTTAGTAGAAGGCGGCGGCTCTTGAGAGTCGCTGGAAATCTTTAGTAAAAGGCGAAGGCTCTTGAGGGTCGCTGGAAATCTTTAGTAAAAGGCGGAGGCTCTTGAGAGTTGCTGGATTTATTTAGTAAAAGGCGGTGTGTATTTAGAGTCGCTGGAAATCTTTGTTGAAAGGCGGAGGCTCTTGAGACTCTATGGAAATTTTTAGTAAAAGGCGGAGGCTCTTTAGAGCTTCTGGAAATCTTTACTAAAAGGCGGAGGCTCTTGAGAGTCGCTGAAAATCTTTAGTAAGAGGCGGAGGCTCTTGAGAGTCGCTGGAAATCTTTAGTAAAAGGCGGAGGCTCTTGAGAGTCGCTGGATTTCTTTAGTAAAAGGCGGAGGCTCTATAGAGTCTCTGGAAATCTTCAGTAAGAGGCGGAGGCTCTTGAGAGTCGCTGGAAATCTTTAGTAAAAGCTTAGGGAAACTTTAGTGAATCGGCGGAAATCGTTTGTTTAATAGCATTCTTTAGTAAATCGCGATAATTGTCGACAGGAAATCTTTAGTACAAGTCAATAAAATCATTTGTAAATTCCTATTTTAATCTGTACCCGTTCGGGGAACGGGGATTATGTCTTTATGTTGTAGGTGAAGATTTTGTGCTGGACAAAATAATAGAGGACCGTCAGCGTGGCTGACGGGGGTGGTGGAGGGCCTCTAGGTAAGTTTCCAATAATTCTATTTTATAAAATAGGAAAAGTTTTGGTAAAAGGCGGAAGCTCTTGAGAGTTAATGGAAATCTTTAGTTGAAGGCGGAGGCTCTTGAGAGTCGCTGGAAATCTTTAGTAAAAGGCGGAGGCTCTTGAGAGTCGCTGGAAATCTTTAGTAAAAAGCGGAGGCTCTTCAGAGTCGCTGGATTTCTTTAGTAAAAGGCGGAGTGTATTGAGAGTCGCTGGATTTCTTTAGTAAAATACGGAGTGTAATTAGAGTCGCTGGAAATCTTTGTTAAAAGGCGGAGGCTTTCGAGAGTCTATGGAAATCTTTAGTAAACGGCGGAGGCTCTTGAGAGTCGCTGAAAATCTTTAGTAAAAGGCGGAGGCTCTTGAGAGTCGCTGGAAATCTTTAGTAAAAGGCGGAGGCTCTTGAGTGTCGCTGGAAATTTTTAGTAAAAGCTTAGGGAAACTTCAGTGTTTCGGCGGAAATCGTTTGTTCAATAACATTCTTTAGTAAATCGCGATAATTGTCGACAGGAAATCTTTAGTAGAAATCGATAAAAGCATTTATAAATTCCTATTTTAATCTGTACCCGTTCGGGGAACGGGGATTATGTCTTTATGTTGTAGGTGAAGATTTTGTGCTGGACAAAATACTAGAGGACCGTCAGCGTGGCTGACGGGGGTGGTGGAGGGCCTCTGGGTAAGTTACCAATAATTCTTTTTGATAAAATAGGAAAAGTTGTAGTAAAAGGCGAAAGCTCTGCATAGCCGCTGGAAATCTTTGGTGAAATGCGGAAGCTCTTGGAAGTCGATGGAATTCTTTAGTAAAAGGCGGAGGCTCTTGAGAGTCGCTGGAAATCTTTAGTAAAAGGTGGAGGCTCTTGAGAGTCGCTGGATTTCTTTAGTAAAAGGCGGAGGCTCTTTAGAGTCTCTGGAAATCTTTAGTAAAAGGCGGAGGCTCTTGAGTGTCGCAGGAAATCTTTAGTAAAAGGCGGAGGCTCTTGAGAGTCGCTGAAAATCTTTAGTAAAAGGCGGAGGCTCTTGAGAGTCGCTGGAAATCTTTAGTAAAAGGCGGAGGCTCTTGAGAGTCGCTGGATTTCTTTAGTAAAAGGCGGAGTGTATTTAGAGTCGCTGGAAATCTTTGTTAAAAGGCGGAGGCTTTCGAGAGTCTATGGAAATCTTTAGTAAAAGGCGGTGGCTCTTGAGTGTCGCTGGAAATCTTTAGTAAAAGCTTAGGGAAACTTTAGTGAATCGGCGGAAATCGTTTGTTCAATGGCATTCTTTAGTAAATCGCGATAATTGTCGACAGGAAATCTTTAGTAGAATCGATAAAATCATTTATAATTTCCTATTTCAATCTGTACCCGTTCGGGGAACGGGGATTATGTTTTTATGTTGTAGGTGAAGATTTTGTGCTGGACAAAATAATAGAGGACCGTCAGCGTGGCTGACGGGGGTGGTGGAGGGCCTCTGGGTAAGTTACCATTAATTCTATTTGATAAAATAGGAAAAGTTTTAGTAAAAGGCGGAAGCTCTGCATAGCCCATGGAAATCTTTGGTGAAAGGCGGAAGCTCTTGGAAGTCGATGGAATTCTTTAGTAAAAGGCGGAGGCTCTTGAGAGTCGCTGGAAATCTTTAGTAAAAAGCGGAGGCTCTTCAGAGTCGCTGGATTTCTTAAGTAAAAGGCGAAGTGTATTGAGAGTCGCTGGAAATCTTTAGTAAAAGGCGGCGGCTCTTGAGAGTCGCTGGAAATCTTTAGTAAAAGGCGGAGGCTCTTGAGTGTCGCTGGAAATCTTCAGTAAAAGGCGAAGGTTCTTGAAAGTCGATGGAAATCTTTAGTAAAAGGCGAATGCTCTTGAAAGTCGCTTGAAATTTTTAGTAAAAGGCGGAGGCTCTTGAGTGTCGCAAGAAATTTTTAGTAAAAGCTTAGGGAAACTTTAGTGATTCGGCGGAAATCGTTTGTTCAATAACATTCTTCAGTAAATCGCGATAATTGTCGACAGGAAATCTTTAGTATAAATCGATAAAATCATTTATAAATACCTATTTTAATCTGTACTCGTTCGGGGAACGGGGATTATGTCTTTATGTTGTAGGTGAAGATTTTGTGCTGGACAAAATAATAGAGGACCGTCAGCGTGGCTGACGGGGGTGGTGGAGGGCCTCTGGGTAAGTTACCATTAATTCTATTTGATAAAATAGGAAAAGTTTTAGTAAAAGGCGGAAGCTCTGCATAGCCGCTGGAAATCTTTGGTGAAAGGCGGAAGCTCTTGGAAGTCGATGGAATTCTTTAGTAAAAAGCGGAGGCTCTTGAGAGTCGCTGGAAATCTTTAGTAAAAAGCGGAGGCTCTTCAGAGTCGCTGGTTTTTTTTAGTAAAAGGCGGAGTGTATGGAGAGTCGCTGTATTTTTTTAGTAAAAGGCGGAGTGTACTTAGAGTCGCTGGAAATCTTTGTTAAAAGGCGGAGGCTTTCGAGAGTCTATGGAAATCTTTAGTTAAAGGCGGAGGCTCTTGAGAGTCGCTGAAAATCTTTAGTAAAAGGCGGAGGCTCTTGAGAGTCGCTGGAAATCTTTAGTAAAAGGCGGAGGCTCTTGAGAGTCGCTGGATTTCTTTAGTAAAAGGCGGAGTGTATTTAGAGTCGCTGGAAATATTGGTTAAAAGGCGGAGACTTTCGAGAGTCTATGGAAATCTTTAGTAAAAGGCGGAGGCTCTTGAGTGTCGCTGGTAATCTTTAGTAAAAGCTTAGGGAAACTTTAGTGAATCGGCGGAAATCGTTTGTTTAATAGCATTCTTTAGTAAATCGCGATAATTGTCGACAGGAAATCTTTAGTACAAGTCAATAAAATCATTTGTAAATTCCTATTTTAATCTGTACCCGTTCGGGGAACGGGGATTATGTCTTTATGTTGTAGGTGAAGATTTTGTGCTGGACAAAATAATAGAGGACCGTCAGCGTGGCTGACGGGGGTGGTGGAGGGCCTCTAGGTAAGTTTCCAATAATTCTATTTTATAAAATAGGAAAAGTTTTGGTAAAAGGCGGAAGCTCTTGAGAGTTGCTGGAAATCTTTAGTTGAAGGCGGAGGCTCTTGAGAGTCGCTGGAAATCTTTAGTAAAAGGCGGAGGCTCTTGAGAGTCGCTGGAAATCTTTAGTAAAAAGCGGAGGCTCTTCAGAGTCGCTGGATTTCTTTAGTAAAAGGCGGAGTGTATTGAGAGTCGCTGGATTTCTTTAGTAAAATACGGAGTATATTTAGAGTCGCTGGAAATCTTTGTTAAAAGGCGGAGGCTTTCGAGAGTCTATGGAAATCTTTAGTAAACGGCGGAGGCTCTTGAGAGTCGCTGAAAATCTTTAGTAAAAGGCGGAGGCTCTTGAGAGTCGCTGGAAATCTTTAGTAAAAGGCGGAGGCTCTTGAGAGTCGCTGGATTTCTTTAGTAAAAGGCGGAGTGTATTTAGAGTCGCTGGAAATCTTTGTTAAAAGGCGGAGGCTTTCGAGAGTCTATGGAAATCTTTAGTAAAAGGCGGTGGCTCTTGAGTGTCGCTGGAAATCTTTAGTAAAAGCTTAGGGAAACTTTAGTGAATCGGCGGAAATCGTTTGTTCAATGGCATTCTTTAGTAAATCGCGATAATTGTCGACAGGAAATCTTTAGTAGAAATCGATAAAATCATTTATAAATTCCTATTTCAATCTGTACCCGTTCGGGGAACGGGGATTATGTTTTTATGTTGTAGGTGAAGATTTTGTGCTGGACAAATTAATAGAGGACCGTCAGCGTGGCTGACGGGGGTGGTGGAGGGCCTCTGGGTAAGTTACCAATAATTCTATTTGATAAAATAGGAAAAGTTTTGGTAAAAGGCGGAAGCTCTTGAGAGTCGCTGGAAATCTTTAGTAAAAGGCGGAGGCTCTTGAGAGTCGCTGGATTTCTTTAGTAAAAGGCGGAGTGTATTGAGAGTCGCTGGATTTCTTTAGTAAAATACGGAGTGTATTTAGAGTCGCTGGAAATCTTTGTTAAAAGGCGGAGGCTTTCGAGAGTCTATGGAAATCTTTAGTAAACGGCGGAGGCTCTTGAGAGTCGCTGAAAATCTTTAGTAAAAGGCGGAGGCTCTTGAGAGTCGCTGGAAATCTTTAGTAAAAGGCGGAGGCTCTTGAGTGTCGCTGGAAATTTTTAGTAAAAGCTTAGGGAAACTTTAGTGTTTCGGCGGAAATCGTTTGTTCAATAACATTCTTTAGTAAATCGCGATAATTGTCGACAGGAAATCTTTAGTAGAAATCGATAAAAGCATTTATAAATTCCTATTTTAATCTGTACCCGTTCGGGGAACGGGGATTACGTCTTTATGTTGTAGGTGAAGATTTTGTGCTGGACAAAATACTAGAGGACCGTCAGCGTGGCTTACGGGGGTGGTGGAGGGCCTCTGGGTAAGTTACCAATAATTCTTTTTGATAAAATAGGAAAAGTTGTAGTAAAAGGCGAAAGCTCTGCATAGCCGCTGGAAATCTTTGGTGAAATGCGGAAGCTCTTGGAAGTCGATGGAATTCTTTAGTAAAAGGCGGAGGCTCTCGAGAGTCGCTGGAAATCTCTAGTAAAAGGCGGAGGCTCTTGAGAGTCGCTGGATTTCTTTAGTAAAAGGCGAAGTGTATTGAGAGTCGCTGGAAATCTTTAGTAAAAGGCGGAGGCTCTTGAGAGTCGCGGGAAATCTTTAGTAAAAGGCGGCGGCTCTCGAGAGTCGCTGGAAATCTTTAGTAAAAGGCGAAAGCTCTTGAAAGTCGATGGAAATCTTTAGTAAAAGGCGGAGGCTCTTGAATTGAAAGTCGCTGAAAATCTTTAGTAAAAGGCGGAGGCTCTTGAGAGTCGCTGGAAATCTTTAGTAAAAGGCGGAGGCTCTTGAGAGTCGCTGGATTTCTTTAGTAAAAGGCGGAGTGTATTTAGAGTCGTTGGAAATCTTTGTTAAAAGGCGGAGGCTTTCGAGAGTCTATGGAAATCTTTCGTAAAAGGCGGAGGCTCTCGAAAGTCGCTGGAAGTCTTTAGTAAAAAGCGGAGGCTCTTGAAAGTCGCTGGAAATCTTTAGTAGAAATCAATAAAATCATTTGTAAATTCCGATCCTAATCTCTACCCGTTCGGGGAACGGGGATTATGTCTTTATGTTTCAGGTGAAGATTTGGTGCTGGACAAAATTATAGAGGACCGTCAGCGTGGCTGACGGGGGTGGTGGAGGGCCTCTGGGTAAGTTACCATTAATTCTATTTGATAAAATAGGAAAAGTTTTAGTAAAAGGCGGAAGCTCTGCATAGCCGCTGGAAATCTTTGGTGAAAGGCGGAAGCTCTTGGAAGTCGATGGAATTCTTTAGTAAAAGGCGGAGGCTCTCGAGAGTCGCTGGAAATCTCTAGTAAAAGGCGGAGGCTCTTGAGAGTCGCTGGATTTCTTTAGTAAAAGGCGAAGTGTATTGAGAGTCGCTGGAAATCTTTAGTAAAAGGCGGAGGCTCTTGAGAGTCGCGGGAAATCTTTAGTAAAAGGCGGCGGCTCTCGAGAGTCGCTGGAAATCTTTAGTAAAAGGCGAAAGCTCTTGAAAGTCGATGGAAATCTTTAGTAAAAGGCGGAGGCTCTTGAATTGAAAGTCGCTGAAAATCTTTAGTAAAAGGCGGAGGCTCTTGAGAGTCGCTGGAAATCTTTAGTAAAAGGCGGAGGCTCTTGAGAGTCGCTGGATTTCTTTAGTAAAAGGCGGAGTGTATTTAGAGTCGTTGGAAATCTTTGTTAAAAGGCGGAGGCTTTCGAGAGTCTATGGAAATCTTTCGTAAAAGGCGGAGGCTCTCGAAAGTCGCTGGAAGTCTTTAGTAAAAGGCGGAGGCTCTTGAAAGTCGCTGGAAATCTTTAGTAGAAATCAATAAAATCATTTGTAAATTCCGATCCTAACCTCTACCCGTTCGGGGAACGGGGATTATGTCTTTATGTTTCAGGTGAAGATTTGGTGCTGGACAAAATTATAGAGGACCGTCAGCGTGGCTGACGGGGGTGGTGGAGGGCCTCTTGGTAAGTTTCCATTAATTCTATTTGATAAAATAGGAAAAGTTTTAGTATAAGGCGGAAGCTCTGCATAGCCGCTGGAAACCTTTGGTGAAAGGCGGAAGCTCTTGGAAGTCGATGGAATTCTTTAGTAAAAGGCGGAGGCTCTTGAGAGTCACTGGAAATCTTTAGTAAAAAGCGGAGGCTCGTCAGAGTCGCTGGATTTCTTTAGTAAAAGGCGGAGTGTATTGAGAGTCGCTGGATTTCTTTAGTAAAATACGGAGTGTATTTAGAGTCGCTGGAAATCTTTGTTAAAAGGCGGAGGCTTTCGAGAGTCGATGGAAATCTTTAGTAAACGGCGGAGGCTCTTGAGAGTCGCTGAAAATCTTTAGTAAAAGGCGGAGGCTCTTGAGAGTCGCTGGAAATCTTTAGTAAAAGGCGGAGGCTCTTGAGTGTCGCTGGAAATTTTTAGTAAAAGCTTAGGGAAACTTTAGTGTTTCGGCGGAAATCGTTTGTTCAATAACATTCTTTTGTAAATCGCGATAATTGTCGACAGGAAATCTTTAGTAGAAATCGATAAAAGCATTTATAAATTCCTATTTTAATCTGTACCCGTTCGGGGAACGGGGATTATGTCTTTATGTTGTAGGTGAAGATTTTGTGCTGGACAAAATACTAGAGGACCGTCAGCGTGGCTGACGGGGGTGGTGGAGGGCCTCTGGGTAAGTTACCAATAATTCTTTTTGATAAAATAGGAAAAGTTGTAGTAAAAGGCGAAAGCTCTGCATAGCCGCTGGAAATCTTTGGTGAAATGCGGAAGCTCTTGGAAGTCGATGGAATTCTTTAGTAAAAGGCGGAGGCTCTTGAGAGTCGCTGGAAATCTTTAGTAAAAGGCGGAGGCTCTTGAGAGTCGCTGGATTTCTTTAGTAAAAGGCGGAGGCTCTTTAGAGTCTCTGGAAATCTTTAGTAAAAGGCGGAGGCTCTTGAGAGTCGCTGAAAATCTTTAGTAAAAGGCGGCGGCTCTTGAGAGTCGCTGGAAATCTTTAGTAAAAGGCAGAGGCTCTTGAGTGCCGCAGGAAATCTTTAGTAAAAGGCGGAAGCTCTTGAGAGTCGCTGAAAATCTTAAGTAAAAGGCGGAGGCTCTTGAGAGTCGCTGGAAATCTTTAGTAAAAGGCGGAGGCTCTTGAGAGTCGCTGGATTTCTTTAGTAAAAGGCGGAGTGTATTTAGAGTCGCTGGAAATCTTTGTTAAAAGGCGGAGGCTTTCGAGAGTCTATGGAAATCTTTAGTAAAAGGCGGTGGCTCTTGAGTGTCGCTGGAAATCTTTAGTAAAAGCTTAGGGAAACTTTAGTGAATCGGCGGAAATCGTTTGTTCAATGGAATTCTTTAGTAAATCGCGATAATTGTCGACAGGAAATCTTTAGTAGAAATCGATAAAATCATTTATAAATTCCTATTTCAACCTGTACCCGTTCGGGGAACGGGGATTATGTTTTTATGTTGTAGGTGAAGATTTTGTGCTGGACAAAATAATAGAGGACCGTCAGCGTGGCTGACGGGGGTGGTGGAGGGTCTCTGGGTAAGTTACCATTAATTCTATTTGATAAAATAGGAAAAGTTTTAGTAAAAGGCGGAAGCTCTGCATAGCCCATGGAAATCTTTGGTGAAAGGCGGAAGCTCTTGGAAGTCGATGGAATTCTTTAGTAAAAGGCGGAGGCTCTTGAGAGTCGCTGGAAATCTTTAGTAAAAAGCGGAGGCTCTTCAGAGTCGCTGGATTTCTTTAGTAAAAGGCGAAGTGTATTGAGAGTCGCTACAAATCTTTAGTAAAAGGCGGAGTCTCTTGAGAGTTGCTGGATTTCTTTAGTAAAAGGCCAAGTGTATTTAGAGTCGCTGGAAATCTTTAGTAAAAGGCGGAGGCTCTTGAGAGTCGCTGAAAATCTTTAGTAAAAGGCGGCGGCTCTCGAGAGTCGCTGGAAATCTTTAGTAAAAGGAGAAAGCTCTTGAAAGTCGATGGAAATCTTTAGTAAAAGGCGGAGGCTCTTGAATTGAAAGTCGCTGAAAATCTTTAGTAAAAGCTTAGGGAAACTTTAGTGAATCGGCGGAAATCGTTTGTTTAATAGCATTCTTCAGTAAATCGCGATAATTGTCGATAGGAAATCTTTAGTACAAGTCAATAAAATCATTTGTAAATTCCTATTTTAATCTGTACACGTTCGGGGAACAGGGATTATGTCTTTATGTTGTAGGTGAAGATTTTGTGCTGGACAAAATAATAGAGGACCGTCAGCGTGGCTGACGGGGGTGGTGGAGGGCCTCTAGGTAAGTTTCCAATAATTCTATTTTATAAAATAGGAAAAGTTTTGGTAAAAGGCGGAAGATCTTGAGAGTTGCTGGAAATCTTTAGTTGAAGGCGGAGGCTCTTGAGAGTCGCTGGAAATCTTTAGTAAAAGGCGGAGGCTCTTGAGAGTCGCTGGAAATCTTTAGTAAAAAGCGGAGGCTCTTCAGAGTCGCTGGATTTCTTTAGTAAAAGGCGGAGTGTATTGAGAGTCGCTGGATTTCTTTAGTAAAATACGGAGTGTATTTAGAGTCGCTGGAAATCTTTGTTAAAAGGCGGAGGCTTTCGAGAGTCTATGGAAATCTTTAGTAAACGGCGGAGGCTCTTGAGAGTCGCTGAAAATCTTTAGTAAAAGGCGGAGGCTCTTGAGAGTCGCTGGAAATCTTTAGTAAAAGGCGGAGGCTCTTGAGTGTCGCTGGAAATTTTTAGTAAAAGCTTAGGGAAACTTCAGTGTTTCGGCGGAAATCGTTTGTTCAATAACATTCTTTAGTAAATCGCGATAATTGTCGACAGGAAATCTTTAGTAGAAATCGATAAAAGCATTTATAAATTCCTATTTTAATCTGTACCCGTTCGGGGAACGGGGATTATGTCTTTATGTTGTAGGTGAAGATTTTGTGCTGGACAAAATACTAGAGGACCGTCAGCGTGGCTGACGGGGGTGGTGGAGGGCCTCTGGGTAAGTTACCAATAATTCTTTTTGATAAAATAGGAAAAGTTGTAGTAAAAGGCGAAAGCTCTGCATAGCCGCTGGAAATCTTTGGTGAAATGCGGAAGCTCTTGGAAGTCGATGGAATTCTTTAGTAAAAGGCGGAGGCTCTTGAGAGTCGCTGGAAATCTTTAGTAAAAGGTGGAGGCTCTTGAGAGTCGCTGGATTTCTTTAGTAAAAGGCGGAGGCTCTTTAGAGTCTCTGGAAATCTTTAGTAAAAGGCGGAGGCTCTTGAGAGTCGCCGAAAATTTTTAGTAAAAGGCGGCGGCTCTTGAGAGTCGCTGGAAATCTTTAGTAAAAGGCGGAGGCTCTTGAGTGTCGCAGGAAATCTTTAGTAAAAGGCGGAGGCTCTTGAGAGTCGCTGAAAATCTTTAGTAAGAGGCGGAGGCTCTTGAGAGTCGCTGGAAATCTTTAGTAAAAGGCGGAGGCTCTTGAGAGTCGCTGGATTTCTTTAGTAAAAGGCGGAGTGTATTTAGAGTCGCTGGAAATCTTTGTTAAAAGGCGGAGGCTTTCGAGAGTCTATGGAAATCTTTAGTAAAAGGCGGTGGCTCTTGAGTGTCGCTGGAAATCTTTAGTAAAAGCTTAGGGAAACTTTAGTGAATCGGCGGAAATCGTTTGTTCAATGGCATTCTTTAGTAAATCGCGATAATTGTCGACAGGAAATCTTTAGTAGAATCGATAAAATCATTTATAATTTCCTATTTCAATCTGTACCCGTTCGGGGAACGGGGATTATGTTTTTATGTTGTAGGTGAAGATTTTGTGCTGGACAAAATAATAGAGGACCGTCAGCGTGGCTGACGGGGGTGGTGGAGGGCCTCTGGGTAAGTTACCATTAATTCTATTTGATAAAATAGGAAAAGTTTTAGTAAAAGGCGGAAGCTCTGCATAGCCCATGGAAATCTTTGGTGAAAGGCGGAAGCTCTTGGAAGTCGATGGAATTCTTTAGTAAAAGGCGGAGGCTCTTGAGAGTCGCTGGAAATCTTTAGTAAAAAGCGGAGGCTCTTCAGAGTCGCTGGATTTCTTAAGTAAAAGGCGAAGTGTATTGAGAGTCGCTGGAAATCTTTAGTAAAAGGCGGCGGCTCTTGAGAGTCGCTGGAAATCTTTAGTAAAAGGCGGAGGCTCTTGAGTGTCGCTGGAAATCTTCAGTAAAAGGCGAAGGTTCTTGAAAGTCGATGGAAATCTTTAGTAAAAGGCGAATGCTCTTGAAAGTCGCTTGAAATTTTTAGTAAAAGGCGGAGGCTCTTGAGTGTCGCAAGAAATTTTTAGTAAAAGCTTAGGGAAACTTTAGTGATTCGGCGGAAATCGTTTGTTCAATAACATTCTTCAGTAAATCGCGATAATTGTCGACAGGAAATCTTTAGTATAAATCGATAAAATCATTTATAAATTCCTATTTTAATCTGTACTCGTTCGGGGAACGGGGATTATGTCTTTATGTTGTAGGTGAAGATTTTGTGCTGGACAAAATAATAGAGGACCGTCAGCGTGGCTGACGGGGGTGGTGGAGGGCCTCTGGGTAAGTTACCATTAATTCTATTTGATAAAATAGGAAAAGTTTTAGTAAAAGGCGGAAGCTCTGCATAGCCGCTGGAAATCTTTGGTGAAAGGCGGAAGCTCTTGGAAGTCGATGGAATTCTTTAGTAAAAAGCGGAGGCTCTTGAGAGTCGCTGGAAATCTTTAGTAAAAAGCGGAGGCTCTTCAGAGTCGCTGGTTTTTTTTAGTAAAAGGCGGAGTGTATGGAGAGTCGCTGTATTTTTTTAGTAAAAGGCGGAGTGTATTTAGAGTCGCTGGAAATCTTTGTTAAAAGGCGGAGGCTTTCGAGAGTCTATGGAAATCTTTAGTTAAAGGCGGAGGCTCTTGAGAGTCGCTGAAAATCTTTAGTAAAAGGCGGAGGCTCTTGAGAGTCGCTGGAAATCTTTAGTAAAAGGCGGAGGCTCTTGAGAGTCGCTGGATTTCTTTAGTAAAAGGCGGAGTGTATTTAGAGTCGCTGGAAATATTGGTTAAAAGGCGGAGACTTTCGAGAGTCTATGGAAATCTTTAGTAAAAGGCGGAGGCTCTTGAGTGTCGCTGGTAATCTTTAGTAAAAGCTTAGGGAAACTTTAGTGAATCGGCGGAAATCGTTTGTTTAATAGCATTCTTTAGTAAATCGCGATAATTGTCGACAGGAAATCTTTAGTACAAGTCAATAAAATCATTTGTAAATTCCTATTTTAATCTGTACCCGTTCGGGGAACGGGGATTATGTCTTTATGTTGTAGGTGAAGATTTTGTGCTGGACAAAATAATAGAGGACCGTCAGCGTGGCTGACGGGGGTGGTGGAGGGCCTCTAGGTAAGTTTCCAATAATTCTATTTTATAAAATAGGAAAAGTTTTGGTAAAAGGCGGAAGCTCTTGAGAGTTGCTGGAAATCTTTAGTTGAAGGCGGAGGCTCTTGAGAGTCGCTGGAAATCTTTAGTAAAAGGCGGAGGCTCTTGAGAGTCGCTGGAAATCTTTAGTAAAAAGCGGAGGCTCTTCAGAGTCGCTGGATTTCTTTAGTAAAAGGCGGAGTGTATTGAGAGTCGCTGGATTTCTTTAGTAAAATACGGAGTATATTTAGAGTCGCTGGAAATCTTTGTTAAAAGGCGGAGGCTTTCGAGAGTCTATGGAAATCTTTAGTAAACGGCGGAGGCTCTTGAGAGTCGCTGAAAATCTTTAGTAAAAGGCGGAGGCTCTTGAGAGTCGCTGGAAATCTTTAGTAAAAGGCGGAGGCTCTTGAGAGTCGCTGGATTTCTTTAGTAAAAGGCGGAGTGTATTTAGAGTCGCTGGAAATCTTTGTTAAAAGGCGGAGGCTTTCGAGAGTCTATGGAAATCTTTAGTAAAAGGCGGTGGCTCTTGAGTGTCGCTGGAAATCTTTAGTAAAAGCTTAGGGAAACTTTAGTGAATCGGCGGAAATCGTTTGTTCAATGGCATTCTTTAGTAAATCGCGATAATTGTCGACAGGAAATCTTTAGTAGAAATCGATAAAATCATTTATAAATTCCTATTTCAATCTGTACCCGTTCGGGGAACGGGGATTATGTTTTTATGTTGTAGGTGAAGATTTTGTGCTGGACAAAATAATAGAGGACCGTCAGCGTGGCTGACGGGGGTGGTGGAGGGCCTCTGGGTAAGTTACCAATAATTCTATTTGATAAAATAGGAAAAGTTTTGGTAAAAGGCGGAAGCTCTTGAGAGTCGCTGGAAATCTTTAGTAAAAGGCGGAGGCTCTTGAGAGTCGCTGGATTTCTTTAGTAAAAGGCGGAGTGTATTGAGAGTCGCTGGATTTCTTTAGTAAAATACGGAGTGTATTTAGAGTCGCTGGAAATCTTTGTTAAAAGGCGGAGGCTTTCGAGAGTCTATGGAAATCTTTAGTAAACGGCGGAGGCTCTTGAGAGTCGCTGAAAATCTTTAGTAAAAGGCGGAGGCTCTTGAGAGTCGCTGGAAATCTTTAGTAAAAGGCGGAGGCTCTTGAGTGTCGCTGGAAATTTTTAGTAAAAGCTTAGGGAAACTTTAGTGTTTCGGCGGAAATCGTTTGTTCAATAACATTCTTTAGTAAATCGCGATAATTATCGACAGGAAATCTTTAGTAGAACTCGATAAAAGCATTTATAAATTCCTATTTTAATCTGTACCCGTTCGGGGAACGGGGATTACGTCTTTATGTTGTAGGTGAAGATTTTGTGCTGGACAAAATACTAGAGGACGGTCAGCGTGGCTTACGGGGGTGGTGGAGGGCCTCTGGGTAAGTTACCAATAATTCTTTTTGATAAAATAGGAAAAGTTGTAGTAAAAGGCGAAAGCTCTGCATAGCCGCTGGAAATCTTTGGTGAAATGCGGAAGCTCTTGGAAGTCGATGGAATTCTTTAGTAAAAGGCGGAGGCTCTCGAGAGTCGCTGGAAATCTCTAGTAAAAGGCGGAGGCTCTTGAGAGTCGCTGGATTTCTTTAGTAAAAGGCGAAGTGTATTGAGAGTCGCTGGAAATCTTTAGTAAAAGGCGGAGGCTCTTGAGAGTCGCGGGAAATCTTTAGTAAAAGGCGGCGGCTCTCGAGAGTCGCTGGAAATCTTTAGTAAAAGGCGAAAGCTCTTGAAAGTCGATGGAAATCTTTAGTAAAAGGCGGAGGCTCTTGAATTGAAAGTCGCTGAAAATCTTTAGTAAAAGGCGGAGGCTCTTGAGAGTCGCTGGAAATCTTTAGTAAAAGGCGGAGGCTCTTGAGAGTCGCTGGAAATCTTTAGTAAAAAGCGGAGGCTCTTCAGAGTCGCTGGATTTCTTTAGTAAAAGGCGAAGTGTATTGAGAGTCGCTGGAAATCTTTAGTTAAAGGCGGAGGCTCTTGAGAGTCGCTGGATTTCTTTAGTAAAAGGCCAAGTGTATTTAGAGTCGCTGGAAATCTTTAGTAAAAGGCGGAGGCTCTTGAGAGTCGCTGGAAATCATTAGTAAAAGGCGGCGGCTCTCGAGAGTCGCTGGAAATCTTTAGTAAAAGGCGAAAGCTCTTGAAAGTCGATGGAAATCTTTAGTAAAAGGCGGAGGCTCTCTTGAATAGAAAGTCGCTGAAAATCTTTAGTAAAAGGCGGAGGCTCTTGAGAGTCGCTGGAAATCTTTAGTAAAAGGCGGAGGCTCTTGAGAGTCGCTGGATTTCTTTAGTAAA
Source organism: Salpingus planirostris (assembly GCA_949788335.1). NCBI lineage: Eukaryota > Metazoa > Arthropoda > Insecta > Coleoptera > Salpingidae > Salpingus > Salpingus planirostris. The sequence continues at coordinate 3,311,239 of OX460917.1, read as the reverse complement.
AGGCGGAGTGTATTTAGAGTCGTTGGAAATCTTTGTTAAAAGGCGGAGGCTTTCGAGAGTCTATGGAAATCTTTCGTAAAAGGCGGAGGCTCTCGAAAGTCGCTGGAAGTCTTTAGTAAAAGGCGGAGGCTCTTGAAAGTCGCTGGAAATCTTTAGTAGAAATCAATAAAATCATTTGTAAATTCCGATCCTAACCTCTACCCGTTCGGGGAACGGGGATTATGTCTTTATGTTTCAGGTGAAGATTTGGTGCTGGACAAAATTATAGAGGACCGTCAGCGTGGCTGACGGGGGTGGTGGAGGGCCTCTTGGTAAGTTTCCATTAATTCTATTTGATAAAATAGGAAAAGTTTTAGTATAAGGCGGAAGCTCTGCATAGCCGCTGGAAACCTTTGGTGAAAGGCGGAAGCTCTTGGAAGTCGATGGAATTCTTTAGTAAAAGGCGGAGGCTCTTGAGAGTCACTGGAAATCTTTAGTAAAAAGCGGAGGCTCGTCAGAGTCGCTGGATTTCTTTAGTAAAAGGCGGAGTGTATTGAGAGTCGCTGGATTTCTTTAGTAAAATACGGAGTGTATTTAGAGTCGCTGGAAATCTTTGTTAAAAGGCGGAGGCTTTCGAGAGTCGATGGAAATCTTTAGTAAACGGCGGAGGCTCTTGAGAGTCGCTGAAAATCTTTAGTAAAAGGCGGAGGCTCTTGAGAGTCGCTGGAAATCTTTAGTAAAAGGCGGAGGCTCTTGAGTGTCGCTGGAAATTTTTAGTAAAAGCTTAGGGAAACTTTAGTGTTTCGGCGGAAATCGTTTGTTCAATAACATTCTTTTGTAAATCGCGATAATTGTCGACAGGAAATCTTTAGTAGAAATCGATAAAAGCATTTATAAATTCCTATTTTAATCTGTACCCGTTCGGGGAACGGGGATTATGTCTTTATGTTGTAGGTGAAGATTTTGTGCTGGACAAAATACTAGAGGACCGTCAGCGTGGCTGACGGGGGTGGTGGAGGGCCTCTGGGTAAGTTACCAATAATTCTTTTTGATAAAATAGGAAAAGTTGTAGTAAAAGGCGAAAGCTCTGCATAGCCGCTGGAAATCTTTGGTGAAATGCGGAAGCTCTTGGAAGTCGATGGAATTCTTTAGTAAAAGGCGGAGGCTCTTGAGAGTCGCTGGAAATCTTTAGTAAAAGGCGGAGGCTCTTGAGAGTCGCTGGATTTCTTTAGTAAAAGGCGGAGGCTCTTTAGAGTCTCTGGAAATCTTTAGTAAAAGGCGGAGGCTCTTGAGAGTCGCTGAAAATCTTTAGTAAAAGGCGGCGGCTCTTGAGAGTCGCTGGAAATCTTTAGTAAAAGGCAGAGGCTCTTGAGTGCCGCAGGAAATCTTTAGTAAAAGGCGGAAGCTCTTGAGAGTCGCTGAAAATCTTAAGTAAAAGGCGGAGGCTCTTGAGAGTCGCTGGAAATCTTTAGTAAAAGGCGGAGGCTCTTGAGAGTCGCTGGATTTCTTTAGTAAAATGCGGAGTGTATTTAGAGTCGCTGGAAATCTTTGTTAAAAGGCGGAGGCTTTCGAGAGTCTATGGAAATCTTTAGTAAAAGGCGGTGGCTCTTGAGTGTCGCTGGAAATCTTTAGTAAAAGCTTAGGGAAACTTTAGTGAATCGGCGGAAATCGTTTGTTCAATGGAATTCTTTAGTAAATCGCGATAATTGTCGATAGGAAATCTTTGATAGAAATCGATAAAATCATTTATAAATTCCTATTTCAACCTGTACCCGTTCGGGGAACGGGGATTATGTTTTTATGTTGTAGGTGAAGATTTTGTGCTGGACAAAATAATAGAGGACCGTCAGCGTAGCTGACGGGGGTGGTGGAGGGTCTCTGGGTAAGTTACCATTAATTCTATTTGATAAAATAGGAAAAGTTTTAGTAAAAGGCGGAAGCTCTGCATAGCCCATGGAAATCTTTGGTGAAAGGCGGAAGCTCTTGGAAGTCGATGGAATTCTTTAGTAAAAGGCGGAGGCTCTTGAGAGTCGCTGGAAATCTTTAGTAAAAAGCGGAGGCTCTTCAGAGTCGCTGGATTTCTTTAGTAAAAGGCGAAGTGTATTGAGAGTCGCTACAAATCTTTAGTAAAAGGCGGAGTCTCTTGAGAGTTGCTGGATTTCTTTAGTAAAAGGCCAAGTGTATTTAGAGTCGCTGGAAATCTTTAGTAAAAGGCGGAGGCTCTTGAGAGTCGCTGAAAATCTTTAGTAAAAGGCGGCGGCTCTCGAGAGTCGCTGGAAATCTTTAGTAAAAGGAGAAAGCTCTTGAAAGTCGATGGAAATCTTTAGTAAAAGGCGGAGGCTCTTGAATTGAAAGTCGCTGAAAATCTTTAGTAAAAGCTTAGGGAAACTTTAGTGAATCGGCGGAAATCGTTTGTTTAATAGCATTCTTCAGTAAATCGCGATAATTGTCGATAGGAAATCTTTAGTACAAGTCAATAAAATCATTTGTAAATTCCTATTTTAATCTGTACACGTTCGGGGAACAGGGATTATGTCTTTATGTTGTAGGTGAAGATTTTGTGCTGGACAAAATAATAGAGGACCGTCAGCGTGGCTGACGGGGGTGGTGGAGGGCCTCTAGGTAAGTTTCCAATAATTCTATTTTATAAAATAGGAAAAGTTTTGGTAAAAGGCGGAAGATCTTGAGAGTTGCTGGAAATCTTTAGTTGAAGGCGGAGGCTCTTGAGAGTCGCTGGAAATCTTTAGTAAAAGGCGGAGGCTCTTGAGAGTCGCTGGAAATCTTTAGTAAAAAGCGGAGGCTCTTCAGAGTCGCTGGATTTCTTTAGTAAAAGGCGGAGTGTATTGAGAGTCGCTGGATTTCTTTAGTAAAATACGGAGTGTATTTAGAGTCGCTGGAAATCTTTGTTAAAAGGCGGAGGCTTTCGAGAGTCTATGGAAATCTTTAGTAAACGGCGGAGGCTCTTGAGAGTCGCTGAAAATCTTTAGTAAAAGGCGGAGGCTCTTGAGAGTCGCTGGAAATCTTTAGTAAAAGGCGGAGGCTCTTGAGTGTCGCTGGAAATTTTTAGTAAAAGCTTAGGGAAACTTCAGTGTTTCGGCGGAAATCGTTTGTTCAATAACATTCTTTAGTAAATCGCGATAATTGTCGACAGGAAATCTTTAGTAGAAATCGATAAAAGCATTTATAAATTCCTATTTTAATCTGTACCCGTTCGGGGAACGGGGATTATGTCTTTATGTTGTAGGTGAAGATTTTGTGCTGGACAAAATACTAGAGGACCGTCAGCGTGGCTGACGGGGGTGGTGGAGGGCCTCTGGGTAAGTTACCAATAATTCTTTTTGATAAAATAGGAAAAGTTGTAGTAAAAGGCGAAAGCTCTGCATAGCCGCTGGAAATCTTTGGTGAAATGCGGAAGCTCTTGGAAGTCGATGGAATTCTTTAGTAAAAGGCGGAGGCTCTTGAGAGTCGCTGGAAATCTTTAGTAAAAGGTGGAGGCTCTTGAGAGTCGCTGGATTTCTTTAGTAAAAGGCGGAGGCTCTTTAGAGTCTCTGGAAATCTTTAGTAAAAGGCGGAGGCTCTTGAGAGTCGCCGAAAATTTTTAGTAAAAGGCGGCGGCTCTTGAGAGTCGCTGGAAATCTTTAGTAAAAGGCGGAGGCTCTTGAGTGTCGCAGGAAATCTTTAGTAAAAGGCGGAGGCTCTTGAGAGTCGCTGAAAATCTTTAGTAAGAGGCGGAGGCTCTTGAGAGTCGCTGGAAATCTTTAGTAAAAGGCGGAGGCTCTTGAGAGTCGCTGGATTTCTTTAGTAAAAGGCGGAGTGTATTTAGAGTCGCTGGAAATCTTTGTTAAAAGGCGGAGGCTTTCGAGAGTCTATGGAAATCTTTAGTAAAAGGCGGTGGCTCTTGAGTGTCGCTGGAAATCTTTAGTAAAAGCTTAGGGAAACTTTAGTGAATCGGCGGAAATCGTTTGTTCAATGGCATTCTTTAGTAAATCGCGATAATTGTCGACAGGAAATCTTTAGTAGAATCGATAAAATCATTTATAATTTCCTATTTCAATCTGTACCCGTTCGGGGAACGGGGATTATGTTTTTATGTTGTAGGTGAAGATTTTGTGCTGGACAAAATAATAGAGGACCGTCAGCGTGGCTGACGGGGGTGGTGGAGGGCCTCTGGGTAAGTTACCATTAATTCTATTTGATAAAATAGGAAAAGTTTTAGTAAAAGGCGGAAGCTCTGCATAGCCCATGGAAATCTTTGGTGAAAGGCGGAAGCTCTTGGAAGTCGATGGAATTCTTTAGTAAAAGGCGGAGGCTCTTGAGAGTCGCTGGAAATCTTTAGTAAAAAGCGGAGGCTCTTCAGAGTCGCTGGATTTCTTAAGTAAAAGGCGAAGTGTATTGAGAGTCGCTGGAAATCTTTAGTAAAAGGCGGCGGCTCTTGAGAGTCGCTGGAAATCTTTAGTAAAATGCGGAGGCTCTTGAGTGTCGCTGGAAATCTTCAGTAAAAGGCGAAGGTTCTTGAAAGTCGATGGAAATCTTTAGTAAAAGGCGAATGCTCTTGAAAGTCGCTTGAAATTTTTAGTAAAAGGCGGAGGCTCTTGAGTGTCGCAAGAAATTTTTAGTAAAAGCTTAGGGAAACTTTAGTGATTCGGCGGAAATCGTTTGTTCAATAACATTCTTCAGTAAATCGCGATAATTGTCGACAGGAAATCTTTAGTATAAATCGATAAAATCATTTATAAATTCCTATTTTAATCTGTACTCGTTCGGGGAACGGGGATTATGTCTTTATGTTGTAGGTGAAGATTTTGTGCTGGACAAAATAATAGAGGACCGTCAGCGTGGCTGACGGGGGTGGTGGAGGGCCTCTGGGTAAGTTACCATTAATTCTATTTGATAAAATAGGAAAAGTTTTAGTAAAAGGCGGAAGCTCTGCATAGCCGCTGGAAATCTTTGGTGAAAGGCGGAAGCTCTTGGAAGTCGATGGAATTCTTTAGTAAAAAGCGGAGGCTCTTGAGAGTCGCTGGAAATCTTTAGTAAAAAGCGGAGGCTCTTCAGAGTCGCTGTTTTTTTTTAGTAAAAGGCGGAGTGTATGGAGAGTCGCTGTATTTTTTTAGTAAAAGGCGGAGTGTATTTAGAGTCGCTGGAAATCTTTGTTAAAAGGCGGAGGCTTTCGAGAGTCTATGGAAATCTTTAGTTAAAGGCGGAGGCTCTTGAGAGTCGCTGAAAATCTTTAGTAAAAGGCGGAGGCTCTTGAGAGTCGCTGGAAATCTTTAGTAAAAGGCGGAGGCTCTTGAGAGTCGCTGGATTTCTTTAGTAAAAGGCGGAGTGTATTTAGAGTCGCTGGAAATATTGGTTAAAAGGCGGAGACTTTCGAGAGTCTATGGAAATCTTTAGTAAAAGGCGGAGGCTCTTGAGTGTCGCTGGTAATCTTTAGTAAAAGCTTAGGGAAACTTTAGTGAATCGGCGGAAATCGTTTGTTTAATAGCATTCTTTAGTAAATCGCGATAATTGTCGACAGGAAATCTTTAGTACAAGTCAATAAAATCATTTGTAAATTCCTATTTTAATCTGTACCCGTTCGGGGAACGGGGATTATGTCTTTATGTTGTAGGTGAAGATTTTGTGCTGGACAAAATAATAGAGGACCGTCAGCGTGGCTGACGGGGGTGGTGGAGGGCCTCTAGGTAAGTTTCCAATAATTCTATTTTATAAAATAGGAAAAGTTTTGGTAAAAGGCGGAAGCTCTTGAGAGTTGCTGGAAATCTTTAGTTGAAGGCGGAGGCTCTTGAGAGTCGCTGGAAATCTTTAGTAAAAGGCGGAGGCTCTTGAGAGTCGCTGGAAATCTTTAGTAAAAAGCGGAGGCTCTTCAGAGTCGCTGGATTTCTTTAGTAAAAGGCGGAGTGTATTGAGAGTCGCTGGATTTCTTTAGTAAAATACGGAGTATATTTAGAGTCGCTGGAAATCTTTGTTAAAAGGCGGAGGCTTTCGAGAGTCTATGGAAATCTTTAGTAAACGGCGGAGGCTCTTGAGAGTCGCTGAAAATCTTTAGTAAAAGGCGGAGGCTCTTGAGAGTCGCTGGATTTCTTTAGTAAAAGGCGGAGTGTATTTAGAGTCGCTGGAAATCTTTGTTAAAAGGCGGAGGCTTTCGAGAGTCTATGGAAATCTTTAGTAAAAGGCGGTGGCTCTTGAGTGTCGCTGGAAATCTTTAGTAAAAGCTTAGGGAAACTTTAGTGAATCGGCGGAAATCGTTTGTTCAATGGCATTCTTTAGTAAATCGCGATAATTGTCGACAGGAAATCTTTAGTAGAAATCGATAAAATCATTTATAAATTCCTATTTCAATCTGTACCCGTTCGGGGAACGGGGATTATGTTTTTATGTTGTAGGTGAAGATTTTGTGCTGGACAAAATAATAGAGGACCGTCAGCGTGGCTGACGGGGGTGGTGGAGGGCCTCTGGGTAAGTTACCAATAATTCTATTTGATAAAATAGGAAAAGTTTTGGTAAAAGGCGGAAGCTCTTGAGAGTCGCTGGAAATCTTTAGTAAAAGGCGGAGGCTCTTGAGAGTCGCTGGATTTCTTTAGTAAAAGGCGGAGTGTATTGAGAGTCGCTGGATTTCTTTAGTAAAATACGGAGTGTATTTAGAGTCGCTGGAAATCTTTGTTAAAAGGCGGAGGCTTTCGAGAGTCTATGGAAATCTTTAGTAAACGGCGGAGGCTCTTGAGAGTCGCTGAAAATCTTTAGTAAAAGGCGGAGGCTCTTGAGAGTCGCTGGAAATCTTTAGTAAAAGGCGGAGGCTCTTGAGTGTCGCTGGAAATTTTTAGTAAAAGCTTAGGGAAACTTTAGTGTTTCGGCGGAAATCGTTTGTTCAATAACATTCTTTAGTAAATCGCGATAATTGTCGACAGGAAATCTTTAGTAGAAATCGATAAAAGCATTTATAAATTCCTATTTTAATCTGTACCCGTTCGGGGAACGGGGATTACGTCTTTATGTTGTAGGTGAAGATTTTGTGCTGGACAAAATACTAGAGGACGGTCAGCGTGGCTTACGGGGGTGGTGGAGGGCCTCTGGGTAAGTTACCAATAATTCTTTTTGATAAAATAGGAAAAGTTGTAGTAAAAGGCGAAAGCTCTGCATAGCCGCTGGAAATCTTTGGTGAAATGCGGAAGCTCTTGGAAGTCGATGGAATTCTTTAGTAAAAGGCGGAGGCTCTCGAGAGTCGCTGGAAATCTCTAGTAAAAGGCGGAGGCTCTTGAGAGTCGCTGGATTTCTTTAGTAAAAGGCGAAGTGTATTGAGAGTCGCTGGAAATCTTTAGTAAAAGGCGGAGGCTCTTGAGAGTCGCGGGAAATCTTTAGTAAAAGGCGGCGGCTCTCGAGAGTCGCTGGAAATCTTTAGTAAAAGGCGAAAGCTCTTGAAAGTCGATGGAAATCTTTAGTAAAAGGCGGAGGCTCTTGAATTGAAAGTCGCTGAAAATCTTTAGTAAAAGGCGGAGGCTCTTGAGAGTCGCTGGAAATCTTTAGTAAAAGGCGGAGGCTCTTGAGAGTCGCTGGATTTCTTTAGTAAAAGGCGGAGTGTATTTAGAGTCGTTGGAAATCTTTGTTAAAAGGCGGAGGCTTTCGAGAGTCTATGGAAATCTTTCGTAAAAGGCGGAGGCTCTCGAAAGTCGCTGGAAGTCTTTAGTAAAAAGCGGAGGCTCTTGAAAGTCGCTGGAAATCTTTAGTAGAAATCAATGAAATCATTTGTAAATTCCGATCCTAATCTCTACCCGTTCGGGGAACGGGGATTATGTCTATGTTTCAGGTGAAGATTTGGTGCTGGACAAAATTATAGAGGACCGTCAGCGTGGCTGACGGGGGTGGTGGAGGGCCTCTGGGTAAGTTACCATTAATTCTATTTGATAAAATAGGAAAAGTTTTAGTAAAAGGCGGAAGCTCTGCATAGCCGCTGGAAATCTTTGGTGAAAGGCGGAAGCTCTTGGAAGTCGATGGAATTCTTTAGTAAAAGGCGGAGGCTCTTGAGAGTCGCTGGAAATCTTTAGTAAAAGGCGGAGGCTCTTGAGAGTCGCTGGAAATCTTTAGTAAAAAGCGGAGGCTCTTCAGAGTCGCTGGATTTCTTTAGTAAAAGGCGAAGTGTATTGAGAGTCGCTGGAAATCTTTAGTTAAAGGCGGAGGCTCTTGAGAGTCGCTGGATTTCTTTAGTAAAAGGCCAAGTGTATTTAGAGTCGCTGGAAATCTTTAGTAAAAGGCGGAGGCTCTTGAGAGTCGCTGGAAATCATTAGTTAAAGGCGGCGGCTCTCGAGAGTCGCTGGAAATCTTTAGTAAAAGGCGAAAGCTCTTGAAAGTCGATGGAAATCTTTAGTAAAAGGCGGAGGCTCTTGAATAGAAAGTCGCTGAAAATCTTTAGTAAAAGGCGGAGGCTCTTGAGAGTCGCTGGAAATCTTTAGTAAAAGGCGGAGGCTCTTGAGAGTCGCTGGATTTCTTTAGTAAAAGGCGGAGTGTATTTAGAGTCGTTGGAAATCTTTGTTAAAAGGCGGAGGCTTTCGAGAGTCTATGGAAATCTTTCGTAAAAGGCGGAGGCTCTCGAAAGTCGCTGGAAGTCTTTAGTAAAAGGCGGAGGCTCTTGAAAGTCGCTGGAAATCTTTAGTAGAAATCAATAAAATCATTTGTAAATTCCGATCCTAACCTCTACCCGTTCGGGGAACGGGGATTATGTCTTTATGTTTCAGGTGAAGATTTGGTGCTGGACAAAATTATAGAGGACCGTCAGCGTGGCTGACGGGGGTGGTGGAGGGCCTCTTGGTAAGTTTCCATTAATTCTATTTGATAAAATAGGAAAAGTTTTAGTATAAGGCGGAAGCTCTGCATAGCCGCTGGAAACCTTTGGTGAAAGGCGGAAGCTCTTGGAAGTCGATGGAATTCTTTAGTAAAAGGCGGAGGCTCTTGAGAGTCACTGGAAATCTTTAGTAAAAAGCGGAGGCTCGTCAGAGTCGCTGGATTTCTTTAGTAAAAGGCGGAGTGTATTGAGAGTCGCTGGATTTCTTTAGTAAAATACGGAGTGTATTTAGAGTCGCTGGAAATCTTTGTTAAAAGGCGGAGGCTTTCGAGAGTCGATGGAAATCTTTAGTAAACGGCGGAGGCTCTTGAGAGTCGCTGAAAATCTTTAGTAAAAGGCGGAGGCTCTTGAGAGTCGCTGGAAATCTTTAGTAAAAGGCGGAGGCTCTTGAGTGTCGCTGGAAATTTTTAGTAAAAGCTTAGGGAAACTTTAGTGTTTCGGCGGAAATCGTTTGTTCAATAACATTCTTTTGTAAATCGCGATAATTGTCGACAGGAAATCTTTAGTAGAAATCGATAAAAGCATTTATAAATTCCTATTTTAATCTGTACCCGTTCGGGGAACGGGGATTATGTCTTTATGTTGTAGGTGAAGATTTTGTGCTGGACAAAATACTAGAGGACCGTCAGCGTGGCTGACGGGGGTGGTGGAGGGCCTCGGGGTAAGTTACCAATAATTCTTTTTGATAAAATAGGAAAAGTTGTAGTAAAAGGCGAAAGCTCTGCATAGCCGCTGGAAATCTTTGGTGAAATGCGGAAGCTCTTGGAAGTCGATGGAATTCTTTAGTAAAAGGCGGAGGCTCTTGAGAGTCGCTGGAAATCTTTAGTAAAAGGCGGAGGCTCTTGAGAGTCGCTGGATTTCTTTAGTAAAAGGCGGAGGCTCTTTAGAGTCTCTGGAAATCTTTAGTAAAAGGCGGAGGCTCTTGAGAGTCGCTGAAAATCTTTAGTAAAAGGCGGCGGCTCTTGAGAGTCGCTGGAAATCTTTAGTAAAAGGCAGAGGCTCTTGAGTGCCGCAGGAAATCTTTAGTAAAAGGCGGAAGCTCTTGAGAGTCGCTGAAAATCTTAAGTAAAAGGCGGAGGCTCTTGAGAGTCGCTGGAAATCTTTAGTAAAAGGCGGAGGCTCTTGAGAGTCGCTGGATTTCTTTAGTAAAAGGCGGAGTGTATTTAGAGTCGCTGGAAATCTTTGTTAAAAGGCGGAGGCTTTCGAGAGTCTATGGAAATCTTTAGTAAAAGGCGGTGGCTCTTGAGTGTCGCTGGAAATCTTTAGTAAAAGCTTAGGGAAACTTTAGTGAATCGGCGGAAATCGTTTGTTCAATGGAATTCTTTAGTAAATCGCGATAATTGTCGACAGGAAATCTTTAGTAGAAATCGATAAAATCATTTATAAATTCCTATTTCAACCTGTACCCGTTCGGGGAACGGGGATTATGTTTTTATGTTGTAGGTGAAGATTTTGTGCTGGACAAAATAATAGAGGACCGTCAGCGTGGCTGACGGGGGTGGTGGAGGGTCTCTGGGTAAGTTACCATTAATTCTATTTGATAAAATAGGAAAAGTTTTAGTAAAAGGCGGAAGCTCTGCATAGCCCATGGAAATCTTTGGTGAAAGGCGGAAGCTCTTGGAAGTCGATGGAATTCTTTAGTAAAAGGCGGAGGCTCTTGAGAGTCGCTGGAAATCTTTAGTAAAAAGCGGAGGCTCTTCAGAGTCGCTGGATTTCTTTAGTAAAAGGCGAAGTGTATTGAGAGTCGCTACAAATCTTTAGTAAAAGGCGGAGTCTCTTGAGAGTTGCTGGATTTCTTTAGTAAAAGGCCAAGTGTATTTAGAGTCGCTGGAAATCTTTAGTAAAAGGCGGAGGCTCTTGAGAGTCGCTGAAAATCTTTAGTAAAAGGCGGCGGCTCTCGAGAGTCGCTGGAAATCTTTAGTAAAAGGAGAAAGCTCTTGAAAGTCGATGGAAATCTTTAGTAAAAGGCGGAGGCTCTTGAATTGAAAGTCGCTGAAAATCTTTAGTAAAAGCTTAGGGAAACTTTAGTGAATCGGCGGAAATCGTTTGTTTAATAGCATTCTTCAGTAAATCGCGATAATTGTCGATAGGAAATCTTTAGTACAAGTCAATAAAATCATTTGTAAATTCCTATTTTAATCTGTACACGTTCGGGGAACAGGGATTATGTCTTTATGTTGTAGGTGAAGATTTTGTGCTGGACAAAATAATAGAGGACCGTCAGCGTGGCTGACGGGGGTGGTGGAGGGCCTCTAGGTAAGTTTCCAATAATTCTATTTTATAAAATAGGAAAAGTTTTGGTAAAAGGCGGAAGATCTTGAGAGTTGCTGGAAATCTTTAGTTGAAGGCGGAGGCTCTTGAGAGTCGCTGGAAATCTTTAGTAAAAGGCGGAGGCTCTTGAGAGTCGCTGGAAATCTTTAGTAAAAAGCGGAGGCTCTTCAGAGTCGCTGGATTTCTTTAGTAAAAGGCGGAGTGTATTGAGAGTCGCTGGATTTCTTTAGTAAAATACGGAGTGTATTTAGAGTCGCTGGAAATCTTTGTTAAAAGGCGGAGGCTTTCGAGAGTCTATGGAAATCTTTAGTAAACGGCGGAGGCTCTTGAGAGTCGCTGAAAATCTTTAGTAAAAGGCGGAGGCTCTTGAGAGTCGCTGGAAATCTTTAGTTAAAGGCGGAGGCTCTTGAGTGTCGCTGGAAATTTTTAGTAAAAGCTTAGGGAAACTTTAGTGTTTCGGCGGAAATCGTTTGTTCAATAACATTCTTTAGTAAATCGCGATAATTGTCGACAGGAAATCTTTAGTAGAAATCGATGAAAGCATTTATAAATTCCTATTTTAATCTGTACCCGTTCGGGGAACGGGGATTACGTCTTTATGTTGTAGGTGAAGATTTTGTGCTGGACAAAATACTAGAGGACCGTCAGCGTGGCTGACGGGGGTGGTGGAGGGCCTCTGGGTAAGTTACCAATAATTCTTTTTGATAAAATAGGAAAAGTTGTAGTAAAAGGCGAAAGCTCTGCATAGCCGCTGGAAATCTTTGGTGAAATGCGGAAGCTCTTGGAAGTCGATGGAATTCTTTAGTAAAAGGCGGAGGCTCTCGAGAGTCGCTGGAAATCTCTAGTAAAAGGCGGAGGCTCTTGAGAGTCGCTGGATTTCTTTAGTAAAAGGCGAAGTGTATTGAGAGTCGCTGGAAATCTTTAGTAAAAGGCGGAGTCTCTTGAGAGTTGCTGGATTTCTTTAGTAAAATGCCAAGTGTATTTAGAGTCGCTGGAAATCTTTAGTAAAAGGCGGAGGCTCTTGAGAGTCGCTGGAAATCTTTAGTAAAAGGCGGCGGCTCTCGAGAGTCGCTGGAAATCTTTAGTAAAAGGCGAAAGCTCTTGAAAGTCGATGGAAATCTTTAGTAAAAGGCGGAGGCTCTTGAATTGAAAGTCGCTGAAAATCTTTAGTAAAAGGCGGAGGCTCTTGAGAGTCGCTGGAAATCTTTAGTAAAAGGCGGAGGCTCTTGAGAGTCGCTGGATTTCTTTAGTAAAAGGCGGAGTGTATTTAGAGTCGTTGGAAATCTTTGTTAAAAGGCGGAGTCTTTCGAGAGTCTATGGAAATCTTTCGTAAAAGGCGGAGGCTCTCGAAAGTCGCTGGAAGTCTTTAGTAAAAAGCGGAGGCTCTTGAAAGTCGCTGGAAATCTTTAGTAGAAATCAATAAAATCATTTGTAAATTCCGATCCTAATCTCTACCCGTTCGGGGAACGGGGATTATGTCTTTATGTTTCAGGTGAAGATTTGGTGCTGGACAAAATTATAGAGGACCGTCAGCGTGGCTGACGGGGGTGGTGGAGGGCCTCTTGGTAAGTTTCCATTAATTCTATTTGATAAAATAGGAAAAGTTTTAGTGAAAGGCGGAAGCTCTGCATAGCCGCTGGAAATCTTTGGTGAAAGGCGGAAGCTCTTGGAAGTCTATGGAATTCTTTAGTAAAAGGCGGAGGCTCTTGAGAGTCACTGGAAATCTTTAGTAAAAAGCGGAGGCTCTTCAGAGTCGCTGGATTTCTTTAGTAAAAGGCGGAGTGTATTGAGAGTCGCTGGAAATCTTTAGTTAAAGGCGGAGGCTCTTGAGAGTCGCTGGAAATCTTTAGTAAAAGGCAGAGGCTCTTGAGAGTCGCTGAAAATCTTTAGTAACAGGCGAAGGTTTTTGAAAGTCGCTGGAAATCTTTAGTAAAAAGCGGAGGCTCTCCAGAGTCGCAGGATTTCTTTAGTAAAAGGCGGAGTGTATTGAGAGTCGCTGGAAATCTTTAGTAAAAAGCGAAGGCTCTTGAAAGTCGATGGAAATCTTCAGTAAAAGGTGGAGGCTCTTGAGAGTCGCTGGAAATCTTTAGTAGAAGGCGGCGGCTCTTGAGAGTCGCTGGAAATCTTTAGTAAAAGGCGAAGGCTCTTGAGGGTCGCTGGAAATCTTTAGTAAAAGGCGGAGGCTCTTGAGAGTTGCTGGATTTATTTAGTAAAAGGCGGTGTGTATTTAGAGTCGCTGGAAATCTTTGTTGAAAGGCGGAGGCTCTTGAGACTCTATGGAAATCTTTAGTAAAAGGCGGAGGCTCTTTAGAGCCTCTGGAAATCTTTACTAAAAGGCGGAGGCTCTTGAGAGTCGCTGAAAATCTTTAGTAAAAGGCGGAGGCTCTTGAGAGTCGCTGGAAATCTTTAGTAAAAGGCGGAGGCTCTTGAGTGTCGCTGGAAATTTTTAGTAAAAGCTTAGGGAAACTTTAGTGTTTCGGCGGAAATCGTTTGTTCAATAACATTCTTTAGTAAATCGCGATAATTGTCGACAGGAAATCTTTAGTAGAAATCGATAAAAGCATTTATAATTTCCTATTTTAATCTGTACCCGTTCGGGGAACGGGGATCACGTCTTTATGTTGTAGGTGAAGATTTTGTGCTGGACAAAATACTAGAGGACCGTCAGCGTGGCTGACGGGGGTGGTGGAGGGCCTCTGGGTAAGTTACCAATAATTCTTTTTGATAAAATATGAAAAGTTGTAGTAAAAGGCGAAAGCTCTGCATAGCCGCTGGAAATCTTTGGTGAAATGCGGAAGCTCTTGGAAGTCGATGGAATTCTTTAGTAAAAGGCGGAGGCTCTCGAGAGTCGCTGGAAATCTCTAGTAAAAGGCGGAGGCTCTTGAGAGTCGCTGGATTTCTTTAGTAAAAGGCGAAGTGTATTGAGAGTCGCTGGAAATCTTTAGTAAAAGGCGGAGTCTCTTGAGAGTTGCTGGATTTCTTTAGTAAAAGGCCAAGTGTATTTACAGTCGCTGGAAATCTTTAGTAAAAGGCGGAGGCTCTTGAGAGTCGCTGGAAATCTTTAGTAAAAGGCGGCGGCTCTCGAGAGTCGCTGGAAATCTTTAGTAAAAGGCGAAAGCTCTTGAAAGTCGATGGAAATCTTTAGTAAAAGGCGGAGGCTCTTGAATTGAAAGTCGCTGAAAATCTTTAGTAAAAGGCGGAGGCTCTTGAGAGTCGCTGGAAATCTTTAGTAAAAGGCGGAGGCTCTTGAGAGTCGCTGGATTTCTTTAGTAAAAGGCGGAGTGTATTTAGAGTCGTTGGAAATCTTTGTTAAAAGGCGGAGGCTTTCGAGAGTCTATGGAAATCTTTCGTAAAAGGCGGAGGCTCTCGAAAGTCGCTGGAAGTCTTTAGTAAAAGGCGGAGGCTCTTGAAAGTCGCTGGAAATATTTAGTAGAAATCAATAAAATCATTTGTAAATTCCGATCCTAATCTCTACCCGTTCGGGGAACGGGGATTATGTCTTTATGTTTCAGGTGAAGAATTGGTGCTGGACAAAATTATACAGGACCGTCAGCGTGGCTGACGGGGGTGGTGGAGGGCCTCTGGGTAAGTTACCATTAATTCTATTTGATAAAATAGGAAAAGTTTTAGTAAAAGGCGGAAGCTCTGCATAGCCGCTGGAAATCTTTGGTGAAAGGCGGAAGCTCTTGGAAGTCGATGGAATTCTTTAGTAAAAGGCGGAGGCTCTTGAGAGTCGCTGGAAATCTTTAGTAAAAAGCGGAGGCTCTTCAGAGTCGCTGGATTTCTTTAGAAAAAGGCGAAGTGTATTGAGAGTCGCTGGAAATCTTTAGTTAAAGGCGGAGGCTCTTGAGAGTCGCTGGATTTCTTTAGTAAAAGGCCAAGTGTATTTAGAGTCGCTGGAAATCTTTAGTAAAAGGCGGAGGCTCTTGAGAGTCGCTGGAAATCTTTAGTAAAAGGCGGCGGCTCTCGAGAGTCGCTGGAAATCTTTAGTAAAAGGCGAAAGCTCTTGAAAGTCGATGGAAATCTTTAGTAAAAGGCGGAGGCTCTTGAATTGAAAGTCGCTGAAAATCTTTAGTAAAAGGCGGAGGCTCTTGAGAGTCGCTGGAAATCTTTAGTAAAAGGCGGAGGCTCTTGAGAGTCGCTGGATTTCTTTAGTAAAAGGCGGAGTGTATTTAGAGTCGTTGGAAATCTTTGTTAAAAGGCGGAGGCTTTCGAGAGTCTATGGAAATCTTTCGTAAAAGGCGGAGGCTCTCGAAAGTCGCTGGAAGTCTTTAGTAAAAGGCGGAGGCTCTTGAAAGTCGCTGGAAATCTTTAGTAGAAATCAATAAAATCATTTGTAAATTCCGATCCTAATCTCTACCCGTTCGGGGAACGGGGATTATGTCTTTATGTTTCAGGTGAAGATTTGGTGCTGGACAAAATTATAGAGGACCGTCAGCGTGGCTGACGGGGGTGGTGGAGGGCCTCTTGGTAAGTTTCCATTAATTCTATTTGATAAAATAGGAAAAGTTTTAGTATAAGGCGGAAGCTCTGCATAGCCGCTGGAAACCTTTGGTGAAAGGCGGAAGCTCTTGGAAGTCGATGGAATTCTTTAGTAAAAGGCGGAGGCTCTTGAGAGTCACTGGAAATCTTTAGTAAAAAGCGGAGGCTCGTCAGAGTCGCTGGATTTCTTTAGTAAAAGGCGGAGTGTATTGAGAGTCGCTGGATTTCTTTAGTAAAATACGGAGTGTATTTAGAGTCGCTGGAAATCTTTGAGTAGAGGAAGGAGGTAGGTTCTGGGCCCACAAGATGGCCGCCAACCTCAAAAGTTGCTACGTTTCAGAGATCTGCATGTATATTTAATAGTATAAATTCCAGGCGTTCGAGTTGATAGTAAAAATTCGATGCGCTCTAAATTATAAATTTGAAATAAGTTACCGCCGTTGCGGTTCAAAATGTAGTGGTGGGGGTTCAAATATCCGGAATTTTGAATTTTCGGATTACAAAATGTGCAATTTTTGAAATCGAAAAATGCGGAATTTCTGGTATATGAAATTTTGGATTTCAAATATTTGGGATAAGTAGTGTCCGGAGGTAGTTCTGAACCATCACCGTTTTGTGTGGAAATCCCAGCTGACAGTAGCCAAGATGGTGGAATAATTGAGTGTAAAAAGTGCGGGATATTTGAAAAACCTCAAAATGTGAGTTTAATTGGTTGCCTATCTAGCGTTCAGTAATTAAAAATAAATGCGGGGATCCCCGATCTCAAAGTTCAGCAATACAAACTCTAGCGGGCAGTAGCCAGGATGGCGGAATAATTGTGTTTAAAAAGTGTGGGATATTTTTAAAAATCTTTTACTACTTTTACTACTACTACTACTAAAGTGACTCTAAATTCGATTATGAAAACGGCGGTTAGTCCATTAACAATTAATAAGAAATGATAGAAACAGATCACATAGATTTAAATCATTTATTAATACGGCGACGATGACAAATATAATCACAGATGATAATAACAATCATAATAATAAAAATAATAATGATAATACATAATTTTATACATATCACATCAACAAAAATAAGTTTATGATAAATATAGATATAATTAATACATAATAATAATAATCTCATGCGGATGACATTTAGATTTATAATTTGGAATATTTTTATGCCCTAAAGCTAATGTACTGAATGTACCCGGTATCAAAAATCGTTTATCATCGTTACTATCTCTATGACCTAGAGCTAAGCTGCTGAAGGTACCCGGTGCCTTTTGTCATCATTGTGAGACAAAGCGACTTTATATATTAATTTAGTGTAAATTGCCCACCACGGATATTGTGATAGGCATATTATGAATGTTATCGGCTGAATAATTAGATATATCGAAGCGGTGTATAAATGTTCGCGCATATACTGTCTAATCTAACTTTTAACATAGCATTCCAACAAGGTCCCGGTGTGACAACAATAATAATAATTTCTGTTATGAGGATAATGATGAGAACTCCATAAGCAAAATAATTATTCGTCAAATATGTAGAAATCAGCATCATTATCATCATCGCTCCTACCGCTACATGGTAATTTATTGGTAACATAATCATATATTCTAAAACAATTTCTTAAACTGCACACACAAAGCTTATTGGGATTATTTGAATGGTTCAAACATAGAGGAACATCCGTGACTAGTTTCATCTCACAGAGACATGAGGAACAATTTTCCAAATTAGATATTTTAGGAACGATTGCACCAAATCGAAGACGAATAGTATCAAAAACTGAGTTCAAATAATCGGCTTTACAAACACCTTTCACATAAACTCTGCGTATTCCACGATCAACTATTTGATCTTTAATAATCTTTGTCAACTCGGCACAATCCACATAGCCACCATCGTACCGCAGATTGTGATGATTTCTTTCCAAATATTTAACTTGTCGTTTAATGTGCAAGTCTAATTTTTCATACGGTTTAGTTGATTTAATGAGATAATGTGCAAATTGATCACCATCTTTAATCGATAATTCTTTCGGGATGAACTCGGGTATCCGGAAACCTTGTATATCAACACAAACGAATCTCATGATGGTACCGTGCGTACGGCGGTCCAGTTTTCACTTATCAATTATCGTAAAACAAGGATATAAAATTTTAATTCATTCGCATTACGCATACACGCAGTACCACCACCACACCTTCAATTTCCAAATTTAAATACTTATTTTCGAGTATAAAAGATATCTATGACAACAACAAACAACGATAAATATAATACTACATTTTACAGGTTAATACTTGTAAAAACAGACAGCTGATTCGTAGCCCAGACATTGGGGGTGAGTTTCATTTATGTATGTACTCATCATACCTCAATGGAATTGTATATGTCTATTCTCCCAAACTAATAGTGTATGTATTTACTAAATAGCACAATATAATGTTCAATGCACTCAATAATACAGAGCCGCCCAATAAATGATACAAAATGAGTACATAATAATGCCGATTAAGAATATTAAAAGAATCACATAAAGAATATTCATAATAAGAGGAAGTGCCTTTAATTTTTACCATCAAATATTATATTGGCATTATAATAAAGGCGTAATTGTTTGAATAACTCAAACGTCTACTTCTACATGCCGCCTATAAATGGTTGTGGTCCGGCACTTGACAGATGAATTGAATACCACGAAATAAAAAAAAAATCGTAACCTTTCATTTTACAATACCAGAGAAACAACCTATTTATCCCCATGTAACATTAATGGACACACATTAATGTAATAAGCTGATTTCACCTATCTCAAACACTTGCGTAGTACTACAATAAGTTTTCAGTTCTTTTTCAAAATTGATAATGAAAATAATAATAATAATGACAATAATTACACAACTGAGATAACAATAATGATTATAATAATAATTGTGAGGCATACGGTATTACAGATTTCAATTTATCATCCTTTTCATCGCCTCGTCATCTCAATGAATTATTAAATTTTTACCTACTCAAACTAATGATTCTAAATTTTACAGGTTAAAACTTGTAAAACGAAAATAATAATTATAATAATTCCACAACATAAAATAACAATAATAATATGTGTGAGGCATACGGTATTGCGGATTTCAATTTATCATTCTTTTCATCCCTTTGCCATCTCAACGGAGACGAATTATTAAATTTTACCTACTCAAACTAATAATACTAAATTTTACAGTTTAACACTTGTAAAACGAAAATAATAATTATAATAATTCCACAACATAAAATAACAATAATAATATGTGTGAGGCATACGGTATTGCGGATTTCAATTTATCATTCTTTTCATCCCTTTGCCATCTCAACAGAGACGAATTATTAAATTTTACCTACTCAAACTAATAATACTAAATTTTACAGTTTAACACTTGTGAAAACAAAAAGCTGATTCATTCCCCAAACATTGGGGTGAGAGTTACAGTGGCCTTCAGAGGAGTCTTTAACATCGCAAAACTACTGGCCCCATCAGTGATTATAAAACCCTCAAGAATAAGGCTTTATTCGTCATCGATTGCTAAAAACAGGAAGAAATACTTGCGTAGTATCACTATAACCTAATAATGATAATGACAATAATTCCACAATTTGAAATAGTAATAATAATAAGTTTTAGACATACGGTATGCGGATTTCAATTTATCATTCTTTTCATCGCCCCATCATCTCATCAATGAAGACGAATTATAAAATTCCACCTACTCAAACAAATAATACTTAATTTTACAGGTTAATACTTGTAAAAACAGACATCACAATACTGAGTAATGTAAAACTATATAGTCGCGAACATGCAACAATGAAAGTAATGATAACGCTTTAAAGTTCACTTTTCGGTAGAAATATAACAATTTGATTCTCACTGATCACCTCTATCATTCCTCAGAAACGTACCACTTATAAAAGAAAGTAGACACATCCTTAACGACCTAATAATTTCATTATATATCATTAAATAAACTACTATCTTTATACCTGAGTCTCCCTCCTGAAGTTCTTTTGACACAGTTTAAAGAACGTCTGTTATATTATAGAACGAATGATGTAAATCCCCTGCAGAGATCCAGTTTATCGTTCGATGGTCAAATCCATATATTTCGTACATCATTTCTGGCAACTTGATCAGATATCGATATGTATAACATACACAGATGAACACAGTGCTTCGACGTGATACTCTACTTCATCGAAAACGGTGGATTTTCATCTTTGGACCGATCACACTATAAGAGAAGGTGGAATCATTCATATCAGTTTTCACGATAATTTTAAATATTATGAGACATTCATTGTATAAACTGGAAATATCTAATTTCAGGAGTAACGTCCCCGGCATTAATCTTTCAATAAGGTGTGATTGTAAAAACAGACCGAAGGGAATCATGTATAATTCACATACTTACTTCTCGAATTAGATATTCCAAATTGATTTCAGAGCATAAAAGTTTCATAAATATTTTCCTCAGTCATTCGTAAAGAGCGTCGGAATCTCGTCATATAAGGGTAGCCTGCAAATATTTGACAGTTAATTCCTACCGTAAATAAAAGATGGATGTGTACTATTACGATTCCTAATCGTGATAGCTACCATCCAAATACCCAACTTTATCAAATAATAGGCCAACACTTACTTCTTTTAATTAATGAAACACAGTATATCCTCTCCGATACGTCGGTCTATATCCACAATAATTAAAAAGGCACACTACACAGACAATAACACAATAAGACAGATAAAATAATACAAACTCGATCGTCTGAAATGCGTACTTAGTACTGGTTGCAGTAATGATACGTGAATACACCTCATATGCACATTTAAAACCTCTCCTTTCCCTGTCTGGTGCATAAGCCATTCAACTACAGCGAGTAGGTATCTTTTGCGATAAGCTAACGTCTACGTCAGCATAGCGAGGTATTATGAGTAAAATGCACGGTTTGTTTTTTACGGGTGTCGTACTCAATTTATTCTACTACATAGAGATGATCTGAAATAATAATTCACGACTCTATCGAAAAACGCATTTTTCATTAATTATAATAATAAAATAAAATAATAAGATTATCTTTTATTATTTTTTATACGATAATAGTTTAGAATAAAGGATAACTCATCAGGCCCGTTTCGCAGTTTTTGGAAATTTTATTTAAAAAAGGTAAAACCGGCAATATCCGTCAATTATCAGCAACTTTAAATTCCTGTAACTTTGAGATGCGTTAATCAATTTTGATGCAATTCTCATTGTAGGTACACCGAAACAACTGCTCTCTATACGAATATCGCATCGATGATTAATTAAATTAGTTAGAAAACTACGACGATATTTTATTGATTTTTTGGGAGGGCTGATTTTGCCATTTGAACAAAATTCTGAAAAACGACGGAAGACATCTAATAATTAATGCTCTAAACTATTATTGTACAAAAAATAATTTGGAATTTACATGAAATGCGAAATTTCCTGAACATTTACTAGTGTTCCGCTAATTGTTTTAAGCAGTGTATATGTATAGGGTTAGGGTAGGCCCGGTTAACCGTCCACTACCAGTTGTCGGCCACGTATTTGATATACTACCAAAAAGAGTCTTATGTTGGATGTTACCGCCGAATAAACATTGTTCCCATTTTTGGACACGTATTTTTTATATTATCGACCAATCTGGTGTAGATGATGTAGAAAGTTAAACAAAAGATTTCAATGACCGAAAATGGGAAGACATCATTATATTAATTCAGTTTCATTTAAACATAAATTCGACTTATACGGAGGCATAAAAAAATCCTTCATAAAGGGAGGCTATGACTTTCATTTTCTCTCTACTCTTTCAGTAGTTTTCAGATGAGACAGAACGATTATCATAGCCTCCCTTTACGAAGGATTTTTTTGATGTCTCTGTACTAATAATATTAATTAGTAATAATAGACTTGACTTATCAGGACGTAACACAGTAAATCACCACCAGTTGAATCGGTTATGTTGGAAATCTTAATACAACTTTATGAAAAAATGAAATAATATAAACATGCGAAAGTTGAAACATTATCAGAAACTCACTTGACCATCGAAATCAATCTGATTATTAAAAATAAGGTGAAAATAAATGCGGGAACGACAATTAGGTTCCACGCTTTGAAATTAATATAATCAAGTGTCACCTATATCGATTTTTTTACAACGCCTCAAGCTAAAATTAGTTGATTTTTACCATGATATGCACAAAAATCAGTCGAATGACATTCCTACAAGATCGTAATTCAAACAATACATCCTCATGACAAACTCGATCAAATACCATGTGCACGAGTGGATTTTCAGCCGAGTTAGCCATCACCATCCATCGTCAGCGTCTTAAGCACACATCAACCAAGTATATTCGAGGGGTGATTGCAATTGAGAGATCCGGATTACGGAATGCGGTGACCATTATCGTCACGTCCTCCTTACCCTCATCAGTATTTTCCTCTTCATTCACATTATCCTCTTCTTCATCCCCATCATCTCCACCCCTATCATTCGTACCATCCACACCAACCACATCATCCGCACCATCCAGTGGATCAAGTGGTTGCGGTTGAACCTCTTGTGGTTGCGGTTGACGCTCTTGTGGTTCAAACGCTTGCCGATATCCACAAATTCGAGACTTTATCACAAATCACAACGGTGATGGCATTTAGATTTCATTCACTTCGCAAGTCGCATTTCGCAGCATAGCAAGGCTCTGAAAATCCACTCGTGCACACGGTATTTGATCCAGTTTGTCATGAGGATGTATTGTTTAAATTACGATCTTGTAGGAATGTCATTCGACTGATTTTTGTGCATATCATGGTAAAAATCAACTAATTTTAGCTTGAGGCGTTGTAAAAAAAATCGATACAGGTGACACTTGATTATATTAATTTCAAAGCGTGGAACCTAATTGGCGTTCCCGCATTTATTTTCACCTTATTTTTAATAATCAGATTGATTTCGATAGTCAAGTGAGTTTCTGATAATGTTTTAACTTTCGCATGTTTATATTATTTCATTTTTTTATAAAGTTGTATTAAGATTTTCAACATAACCGATTCAACTGGTGATGATTTACTGTGTTACGTCCTGATAAGTCAAGTCTATTATTACTAATTAATATTATTAGTATAAGTCGAATTTATGTTTAAATGAAACTGAATTAAAATAATTATGTTTTCCCATTTTCGGCCATTGGAATCTTTTGTTTAACTTTCTACATCATCTACACCAGATTAGTCGATAATATAAAAAATTAGTGTCCAACAATGGGAACAATGTTTATTCGACGGAAACATCCAAGATAAGACTATTTTTGGTAGTATATCAAATACGTGGCCGACAACTGGTAGTGGACGGTTAACCGGCCCTACCCTAACCCTATACATATACACTGCTCAAAACAATTAGCGGAACAGTAGTAAATTTTCAGGAAATTTCACATTTCATGTTAATTCCAAATTATTTTTTGTATAATAATAGTTTAGAGCATTAATCATTAGACGTCTTCCGTCGTTTTTGAGAATTTTGTTCAAAAGGCAAAATCAGCCCTCCCAAAAAATCGATAAAATATCGTCATGGTTTTTTTACTAATTCAATTAATCATCGATGCGATATTCGTATAGAGAGCAGTTGTTTAGGTGTACCTACAATGAGAATTGCATCAAAATTGATTAACGCATCTCAAAGTTACAGGATTTTAAAGTTGCGGATAATTGACGGATATTACCGGTTTTACGTTTTTTAAATAAAATTTCCAAAAACTGCGAAACGGGCCTAATGAGTTATTCTCTATTCTAAACTATTATTGTATAAGAAATAACTGAAAATTAACATGAAATGTGCAAATTACTTGTGTTCCGCTAATTATTTTGAGCAGATAATATTATTATTTTATTTTATTTTATTTTATTTTATTATTATAATTATTGAAAAATTCGTTTTTCGATAGAGTCCTGAATTAATATTTCCGATCATCTCTATTTAGTAGAATAAAATAAGTACGACACCCGTAAAAAACAAACCGTGCATTTTACTCATAATACCTCGCTATGCTGACCAAGCCGTTAGCTTATCGCAAAAGATACCTACTCGCTGTAGTTGAATGGCTTATGCACCAGACAGGGAAAGGAGAGGTGCATATGAGGTGTATTTACGTATCATTACCGCAACCAGTACTAAGTACGCATTTCAGACGATCGAGTTAGTATTATTTCATCTGTCTTATTGTATGTGTAGTGTGCCTTTTTAATTATTGTGGATATAAACCGACGTATCGGAGAGGATACTGTGTTTCATTAATTAAAAGAAGTGAGTGTTAGCCTATTATTTGATAAAGTTGGGTATTTGGAAGGTAGCTATCACGATTAGGAATCGTAATAGTACACATCCATCTATTATTTACGGTAGGAAATAACTGTCAAATATTTGCAGGATACCCTTATATGACGAGATTCCGACGCTCTTTACGGATGACTGAGAAAAATATTTATGAAACTTTTATGCTCTGAAATCAATTTGGAATACCTAATTCGAGAAGTAAGTATGTGAATTATACATGAGCCCCTTCGGCCTGTTTTTACAATCACACCTTATTGAAAGATTAATGCCGGGGACGTTACTCCTGAAATTAGATATTTCCAGTTCATACAATGAATGTCTCATAATATATAAAATTATCGTGAAAACTGATATGAATGATTCCACCTTCTCTTATAGTGTGATCAGTCCAAAGATGAAAATTCACCGTTTTCGATGAAGTAGAGTATCACGTCGAACCACTGTGTTCATCTATGTATGTTATACATATCGATATCTGATCAAGTTGCCAGAAATGATGTACGAAATATATGGATTTGACCATCGAACGATAAACTGGATCTCTGCAGGGGATTTACACCATTCGTCCTATAATATAACAGACGTTCTGTAAACTGTGTCAAAAGAACTTCAGGAGGGAGAGTCAGGTATAAAGATGGTAGTTTATTTAATAATATATAATGAAATTATTAGGTCGTTAAGGATGTTTCTACTTTCTTTTATAGGTGGTACAATTCTGAGGAATGATAGAGGTGATCAGTGAGAATTAAATTGTTATATTTCTACCGAAAAGTGAACTTTAAAGCGTTATCATTACTTTCATTGTTGCATGTTCGCGACTATATAGTTTTACATTACTCAGTATTGTGATGTCTGTTTTTACGAGTATTAACCTGTAAAATTTAGTATTATTTGTTTGAGTAGGTGAAATTTTATATGTAATTCGTCTTCATTGATGAGATGACGAGGCGATGAAAAGAATGATAAATTGAAATCCGCATACCGTATGTCTAAAACTTATTATTATTATTATTATTATTTCAAATTGTGGAATTATTGTCATTATCATTATTAGGTTATAGTGATACTACGCAAGTATTTCTTCCTGTTTTGAGCAATCGATGACGAATAAAGCCTTATTCTTGAGGGTTTTATAGTCACTGATGGGCTCAGTAGTTCTGCGATGTTAAAGAGTCCTCTGAAGGCCACTGTAACTCTCACCCCAATGTTCGGGGAATGAATCAGCTTTTTGTTTTCACAAGTGATAAACTGTAAAATTTAGTATTATTAATTTGAGTAGGTAAAATTTATTAATTCGTCTCCGTTGAGATGACAAAGGGATAAAAAGAATGATAAATTGAAATCCGCAATACCGTATGCCTCACACTTATTATTATTGTTATTTTATGTTGTGGAATTATTGTCATTATAATTATTATTTCTATTATCAATTTTGAAAAAGATCTGAAAACTTATTGTAATACTACGCAAGTGTTCGAGATACTTAGATGAAATTAGCTCATTACATTAATGTGTGTCCATTCATGTTACATTGAGATAAATAGGTTGCTCCTTTGGTATTGTAAAATGGAGAATCACGTATTTTTTTTCAATTTGTGGTATTAAATTCATCTGTCAAGTGGCGGACCACGACATTTTTAGGCGGCATGTAGTAGTAGACGTTCGAGATATTCAAAGAATTGCGCCTTCATTATAATGCCAATGTAATATTTTATGAATATTCTTCATGTGAATCTTTTAATATTCTTAATCGGCATTCTTAGGTACTCATTTTGAATCATTGCTCTGTATTATTGGGTGCATTGAACTATATATTGTGCTACTTAGTAAATACACTATTAGTTTGGAAGAATAGACATATACAATTCCATTGAGGTATGATGAGCACATGCATGAAACTATTAATGTTGGATGAATAGGTTGTTTCTTTGGTATTGTCAAATGGAGGATTACGATTTTTTTTTAATTTGTGGTATCAAATTCATCTGTCAAGTGACGCACCACGACATTTTTAGGTCGTATGTAGAAGTAGACGTTTGAGTTATTCAAAGAATTGCGCCTTCATTATAATGTCAATGAAATATTGGATGGTGAAAATTAAAGGCGGTTCTTTTTATTATGAATATTCTTCATGTGATTCTTTTAATATTCTTAATCGGCATTATTATGTACTCATTTTGTATCATGTATTAATTGGGTGCATTGAACTTTATATTGTGCTATTTAGTAAATACACTATTAGTTTGGGAGAATAGGCATATACAATTCCATTGAGGTATGATGATGAGTACATGCTGAAACTCACTCCGAAATCCGGGGAACGAATCAGTTGTCTGTTTCTACAAGTCTTAACCTGTATATTTATCGTTATTGTTATTGTCATAACTAAGTCATAAGTATCTTTTAGACTCGAAAATAAGTAT
The DNA here is from genome assembly GCA_949788335.1 of Salpingus planirostris. Taxonomy (NCBI): domain Eukaryota; kingdom Metazoa; phylum Arthropoda; class Insecta; order Coleoptera; family Salpingidae; genus Salpingus; species Salpingus planirostris. The sequence continues at coordinate 3,284,846 of OX460917.1, read as the reverse complement.
TTAAATTTGGAGATTGAAGGTGTGGTGATGGTACTGCGCCGTAATGCGAATGAATTCAGATTTTATATCCGTGTTTTTTGATAATTGATTAGTGAAAACTGGACCGCCGTACGCACGGTACCATCATGAGATTCGTTTGTGTTGATATACAAGGTTTCCGGATACCCGAGTTCATTCCGAAAGAATTATCGATTAAAGATGGCGATCAATTTGCACACTATTATATTAAATCATCTAAGTCATATGATGAATTAGACTTGCACATTAAACGACAAGTTCAATATTTGGAAAGAAACCATCACAATCTGCGGTACGATGGTGGTTATGTGGATTGTGCCGAGTTGACAAATATTATTAAAGGTCAAATAGTTGATCGTGGAATACGCAGAGTTTATGTGAAAGGTGTGTGTAAAGCCGATTATTTGAACTCAATTTTTGATACTATTCGTGTTCGATATGGTGTAATCGTTCCTAAAATATCTAATTTGGAAAATTGTTCCTCATGTCTCTGTGAGATGAAACTAGTCACGGATGTTCCTCTATGTTTAAACCATACAAATAATCCCAATAAACTTTGTGTGTGCAGTTTAAGAAATTGTTTTAGAATATATGATTATGTCACCAATAAATTACCATGTAGCGGTAGGAGTAATGACGATGAGGATAATGATGATTTCTACATATTTGATGAATAATTTTTTTTGCTTGGGGAGTTCTCATCATTATCCTCATAACCGAAATTATTATTATTATTGTTATTAAACCGGGATCTAGTTGGGATGCTAAAAATTGAAACTGACCGTATATGCGCGAACATTCACACCGCTTCGATAATTTATCCATGCAGGACTATGTTGATGTGGTCACTAATAAGACGCCTATTATCTATCGTGCTATGAATGTATTTAGGTCTCATAATCATTCAATTTATACTAAATTAATTTATAAAGTCGCTTTGTCTCACAATGATGACAAAAGGCAACGGGTACCTTCAGCACCTTGGCTCTAGGTCATAATAGAGATAGGTTATATTATTATGAATAATTTTATGTGTCTCCAGACGTCACTATGTTCATATGTTTAATTATATTTTATGCCGCTGTATATTAAATTACATTATTGATATTATTATTATTTTATTTTAATTACCATTACAATTATTGAGTGTTATGTTATTATAATATTATTATTGAGGGAATTATCATCGTTATTGGCACCGTGCATACTGTGGCGCTCGGTCACATTTTTGCGCTTTTGGCGGACTTTTGGCTTGATTTTCAATAATTGTCAATGAAATCTCCCGGTGGGCTGATTTTTGAAACGTCCAAAATTTCCACCAAAAGTGCAAATAAAGAAGCGCTGTGGTACATTATGCATGGTGCCAATACGCATTGTGTATAGAAATAACAGATTCTTATTAAATTTTACAGTTATTGAATTTATTTAATATAACGCATTTTATAACCCCCAAATTCCTACTTATGATCTCCAAAATCCACATTTTTCGAATTTAAATATGCACCATTATGGAAATCCATAAATGGGGCATTTTTGGTTTGAGAACACAGAAATCGGGGATACCCGCATTTTTTATTGCATCTCACTTTGTGAGGTTTTTTCAAATATCCCGCACTTTTTAAACTCAATTATTCCGCCATCTTGGCTACTGTTAGTCTGGGGTTTCACCCAATACGCCGGAATGTGAGCAAATTGTAATGCTGAACCTAGAAATCGGGGATTCCCGCATTTTGTTTTTTAATTGCGGAAAGCTAGGTAGGCAACCAATTAAACTCACATTTTGAGGTTTTTCAAATATCCCGCACTTTTTAAACTCAATTCTTCCGCCATCTTGACAGCTGTCACCTGGGATTTCCACACAAAACGCCGGAATTTAGGCAACTTGTAATTCTTAACCTTCACAAAACCTCAAAACGCCGACACTACTGCGCAGTCGTGGTGAGGTTTTAGAACATACCTCCTGACACTACTGATACCTATATCGAATCGTGGTGTACGCGAGTTTCGCCGGGTCGCCCGAATTTGTAGAATGTTGTAGTCGAAAGTTCGCGTTTATAAATTACCTACTGGTTAGATATTACTAAATTGTAACGTGCTATTCTTATAATTATTCACTGAATTTACTGTACTCAACGTATGTTCAATAGATGCGTAGATTCGTTATCCCAAAACAACATCTCTGATTGAAAACGTACCCACACCAACCCTCCGAAGGAAGCCTTTATAAATTCTCTAATATCTTAATACCCGGATGTGCATATCCTTAAATGTACTGGTGGCAGCGTAACGTTACCGTTACTATAATTTTTTTTTCTAAATATCTTCAACCAACCCGCTCGATTTCTACCCGTCTCTCAAAGGTTGTAGAACCGATAGACGAGGAGTTCGATCTTCTAGGAAAATTTAACACCGAGTTCGAATTTCGCCACATTTGGTGGCAGCGGTGGGATGATTCTTTCAATTGTAAGCCTTTAAGGTGGGATGCTTTTCAATTATAGAAATTATTTTGAAGTGCGCCCCAAATAATAATATTTTTACAATGAAAAGAGAGAAAAAGGAAGAAACCATCATTATGATTGAGCATGTGCGAGTAAATATATTTTTTTTAATATTCCAAAATGAGAATTTCAGAATTCTTCCATTTTTAAACTAAGCGCGATTTGGTAAAAAGTATTTTGTGTAGTATTCGTTTTCCAAAGCTCTAAAATGGGTTTGGAAAGAGACGATTTTGTGCCTCACACGACGACGTTGAGTACACAACCACCTATTTTTACCGCGACAACCGTAGGTAATTTATCACCGTTTTCGCTTGATTTTAACGCTCTGAGAGCAGGCGCATCCTTTACCGCGACCACGGTAACAGCCACAATGACTACGACGACGGCGTCGGGCACCGTGCCTAAGTTAGCAATCGATACCGAATTTAGAATGCCCGCTAATCAAACTATTTCTAATCCGCGAACCCGCGTCCAAATACCGCAGGGTATGAGTTTAGGTATGGTGGCGAATACCGTCGAACCATATTCAGGGAAAGAAAGCGTAAAATATTACTTTGAACGCTTGGAACAGCGCTCCCGTCTCGACGGTTGGGACGAGAATACCACCCTAGAAATCGCAAAATTTAGATTGAGCGGATCCGCGTACCGGTTTGCGCAAGCCGAAAATTTATTGGAAGAAGACGATTATTCTACCTTCAAAAATAAGCTCATTAGCCAGTTTGCACCCGTGGAACTACCCGGCGAAGCCCTCGCACAAATGGGTAGGTGCGTACAAAGACACGATGAGTCTGTGGTCGAGTTCGCGACGCGTGTCAAATTACTAGGTACTAGAATTTTGCAAACAGACCTAGAAACAGCATATTCATCGGAGATCCCCGGCCTGCGAAAGAAATCTAGACAGTTGGTACTGAACCAATTTCGTACTGGACTAAAGCGAGATATACTCCGACAGATTGGTCCCTCGTTCGTTCGCGATTTAGCTGATATGACCATCGACGATGCTATTAAGATGGCACAATGCGTAGAGATCAACGATCAAATGTTGAAAAGTCGCGGAGGCGCCGTGATGCAAGCGGAAGTGAAACACCGTTTCAAATGTTTTAATTGCGGGTCGCCAGATCACGGAATTCGGGATTGCAGGTCTCCCAGAAAATCCGGCTCAGCCGAAGCACCAAACCGAAATAATTATCGATACGAAAATGACACGCCTCGATTTAACTCCAATAACGAATTTCGCGGGCGAGATAATTCTCGTCAAAATTTCAGTGAAAACCGAACACCTGGACGTGAGGATAACAACTACCAAAGGTACGAAAGGTACGATAATAATAGGCGAGATAACAATGCTTGGCGGTATGACAGTCCGCGTCAAAATTATAATAGTCGCGATTGGAACTATGATAACAGAAATCAAAATTATAATAATCAGGACCAACATCAACGCAGAAATTCACCCTCCCGACAACCTATGAGAGCTATTGAGCCGACTAGGAACCAACCGAGTAATAATCGTTCGCAGCCTCAAGCGTCTTTAAACGCTCGAGCTCCGCAGTTGACACCCGGGACCAGTGGAGCTCGCCCCTCTACGAGCCAGTAAAAATAAATCGTATGACCCCTCCGAACAAAAATTTTAGAGTAAACGTTCCGTATTTAACGCAAGACTTAGATTCGACACCCTGTATAATTCAACTAGTACTTAATGGTTGTAAATTGAATATGTTGCTAGACACAGGTTCAGCAGCATCGATAGTTAAAGTAGAGTCAGTTAAAAACAGAGTAAAAATGAATTTTGAAGAAAACATTGTTTTAACAGGAATATCAGGAGAAGTAGAAGCAATTGGATCTTCTGACTTAAAAGTTAAATTGAATAATCATAAATCAATGATTCATACTTTTGTTATTTGTGATGACGATATAGGCCTTGTAGAAGACGGAATTTTGGGTAGAGACTTTTTCAAGCGCAGTAAAGCCTTAATAGATTATGATAGGCAAATATTAATTATTAATGGAGTAGTGTTGCCCATAGTCACTAAAGAGGAAATTTTAATGAATGATACGGAGGAGAATACAGATCAATTAACTGAGGATTTTGTAGAAATAGATACACCGAGTGAAAACGATGAAAATAATGAAATGACTAATGCAATAATAGACGAAGTAGAGTCCAGTGAAGAACTGAGAGAGACGAATACATCTCGAATTGAAGAATTAAAAGATGAGTACGAAGAAATAAATAATTTAGTTGAGGATGAAATAATAAGTGGCAACGCAAAAGAATTAACAGATAATACTAGAGATCTTGAGGAACTAGTTGTGGCCGTAAAGGCAGATAATAGAGTTTTTAACGAGTTTTACGACAGTAATAGAAATGAGGATGAGTTGATTAAGCAGGTTAAAATTCCTGGAGATCGCGTAAAGCGAGAAAGTAAAGTTGATAATGATGCCGAGAAGAGAGCATTAATAAAGCAGGTTAAAATTCCTGAAGAACGCGTAAAGCGAGATAGTAATATTGTTATTGTTGATAAAGATGTTGAAGACGAGATATTAGAGCAGGTTAAAATTCCTGAAGGCTCCATAAGGCCGATAGTAAAAGATGTTGATGAAAATGATGATAGTTTGTTTGAGCAGGTTAAAATTCCTGGAGATCGCGTAAAGCGAGAGATTAAAGTTGATAATGATGCTGAGAAGAAAGCAATGATAGAGCAGGTTAAAATTCCTGAAGGCCGCGTAAAGCGAGAAAGTGATGAAAACAATAGTATTAGCAGTGTTGAATTAACTGATGACGAAGTAGAAAAATCGCAAAATAAAATGTTCAACGCCGAAGAAAAGGAAGTATTCGTATTTGTACTCGAAGATGTAACTGTTCCCGCGAGATGCGAAATAGACGTGAAATGTGTAATAAAAGATACTAAGTTTATCGAGAATTTGGAGAATCCTGAAATATTAATAGAACCAGTCGAATGTGGCATAAACGGAGTAATGAGTGCCAGTGTTGTTGTCAATAAGACTAAATTGATCACCTGTCGTATAATGAATATAAATTCGTGGGAAATTCTATTGAGGAAAAATGTAAAAATAGGTTGCGCCTACGACTCTATCGAGCTACCTAGACAGGAAAAAGAAAAGTACCCGGTCAACCATGTCGAGTTAATTGAAAATAATCCTGAGTGGATTACTAAAAATTTTGATCTATCACACCTAGATGATACAACTGTACACGATTTAAGTAAAATTTTGACAAAATACAAACGTCTATTCGAGATTGATGATAATCAGATGACAAAAGCGCACGATGTGAAACATCAAATCGTGGTTCAAGATGTTCCCCCGATAGCTAAACGACCTTATCGCGTACCTTTTCACCAAAGAGAAGTTTTAAATGACGAAATTAATAGAATGTTAGATAAAGGTATCATAAGACCGTCGAAATCTCCATGGTCCGCTCCTGTAGTAATTGTTACTCGAATTTTATCAAGTGGAGAAAAGAAACTTCGAATTTGTATCGATTATCGAGCATTAAACGCCGTTACTAAAAGAGATTTTTACCCCTTACCAAATTTACAAGAAACCCTGGATAGTTTTGGCAAATCTAATTTGTTTAGCGTTTTTGATATTACATGGGCTTTCCATCAGATTGAAGTAGCAGAATTAGACCGTGAGAAAACAGCTTTTTCAACCCCCGATGGTCATTTCGAATTTAATAGAATGCCATTTGGACTGTCTAATAGCCCCTCCACTTTTCAAAGATTTATGAATGTTACGCTAGCAGGCCTCACCGGAAATGATTGTTTAGTTTATTTGGACGACATAATTGTCTATAACGCCACTGGAATACTAGACCATTTAGAAAAATTATCAGCTGTCTTCGACAGGCTCCTCGAAGCGAACGTGAAATTGAACCCTAGTAAATGTAAAATTATGGTGCAAGAGGTAAAATACCTTGGACATATTATTGGCTTAAACGGAATTCGTCCGGACCCAGATAAAATATCTTCGATTAAAAATTTTCCTATTCCAGAAAACCCCACGCAAGTACGCGCTTTTCTAGGATTAGCGGGTTGGTACCGTCGATTCATACCAAATTTTACTAATATAGCATTGCCTTTGATTAACTTGACCAGGAAGAAAGTCGAATTTAGTATCACCCAGGAAGTTATCGCTTCATTCCAAACTCTGAAAAATGCATTAACTTCAGATTCAGTTTTAATCCAGCCTAATTTTGATGAACCCTTCGTATTAGCTACAGATGCTAGTGGAACAGGTTTAGGTGCAATTCTTAGCCAAGAACGAGACGGATTCGAAAAACCAATTGCGTATGCAAGCAGAAAATTACTTACTAACGAGAAAAATTACACCGTCACGGAGCTAGAATGTTTGGCAGTCATTTACGGAGTTAAGCAATTTAAATACTACCTTTGCGGACGAAAATTTACTATTGTAACTGATCATAGTGCACTACAATGGCTATTAAATATAAAAGACCCGACATCGCGATTAGCCCGTTGGTCGACCGAATTGTCAGGGTACGACTTCAAAGTAATACACAGACCCGGAAGGAAACACGGTCACGTTGACGCGCTAAGTCGAATGCATGACCGCGAATCTGACGAATGTTCCAAATTTTTATCTTGTTCAAATTTAAATGAAATTATTAATGAAAATATCAAAATAACACATGGAGATATTTTTAGTGCTCCTGGGCACCTTTCAATCGCTCATTGTGTAGCTAGAGATCTCGCTTTAGGTGCGGGAATCGCTAAAGAAATCAAAGTAAGATTTGGCGGAATTAAAGAATTGAGAGCCCAAAATAGAGCAATTGGAGAAATAGCCATTCTACAGTTACCAACACGGAAAATTTACAATTTAATAACTAAAGAGCGATCATTTCAAAAACCCTCGTATCACGCAGTTTGGCAGGCGTTGATAGAACTAAAATCAGTCTGCGCTAAAGCGAGAGACCTACATTTGATTATGCCTAAAATAGCATGTGGATTAGACCAATTGGATTGGGATATTATTTTACCCATGATAAAGTACATTTTTAAAGATTCTCCTATTCAAATCGACGTATACCTGTATGAAAATCCGGAAATAATTAAGGTTAACGTGGTTCAAGTAAACAACCCTCCTTTTGTACCCTTGTGGGATCGAGAACTACTAAGAATCGAACAACAGAAAGATGAATTTTGTAAGGCAATAATTGACCAGCTAGAAGGTGGAAATTCAGACGCCCAGAACGATTCTGGATACTTTTTAGATACCAGCGGACTGTTATACCGACAAAGTAAGAAATTAATAACTGAACAATTAGTAATACCCAGATCATTTGTTACAAAAGCAATACGAGATTTTCACGACCTACCTATGTCCGGTCATCCCGGTCAGGGAAAGACACTAAGTTTTATCCAAACCCGATTGTATTGGCCCAGTATGAGACCCGACATTATTAAATATTGTTCGACATGTGTATCGTGTAATCAACGAAAGACATCCCCACATACGAAACCTGCACCGTTGCAGCCCTTCCCTGAAATTCTGGAACCCTTTGAACGAACCGCTATGGATATAGTAGGCCCTTTTGTCACTTCTATGAATGGGAATAAGTATCTGTTAACTTTTATTGACCATTTTTCCAAATATCCCGAAGCTATTGCAATTCCCGATCAATCGGCCGAAACTATTGCCAAAATTTTCGTGACTAAGATAATTGCTAGACATGGTGTGCCAAAGCAATTGATAACGGATCGCGGGACTAATTTTGTTTCCAAATTATTTAAAGAAGTCTGTTCGCTATTGAGAATCGATAAATTTCAAACTACAGCTTACCACCCTCAGTCGAACGGGGTAATTGAAAGGAGTCACCGCGTAATAAAAGATATCATGTCGCATTACGTGTCTACCACTCAACGAGACTGGGACGAATGGATCCCCTATGTTCTGATGGCGTGTAGAACTCGAATACATTCTGCCACGGGATTTAGCCCCTTTTTCTTAATTCACGGGCGAGATATTGTTTTACCTCAAGACGATATTTTAAAGGCTAGAAGAATTAAATACGATTTATCAGAAAACTACGCTACAGAAATGATGACCCGACTAAATGACGCGTTTACCTTAGTGACTCAACGACTAAAAGATATAGTAGAGTAAAAACCAACTTCTATCGTGTCATCCCGTTTACAATTTCTTGCTAAAATGTAAGACCCCTTTCATATCATTCCACATCCCTTATAAATTGAAATTAGACTTGTCGTCAAAAAATCGTATGGTGCAGAGGGTGGCTAGGGGTGTTTTTCCAAAATATCCTCAAATTTTTTTTTTGTCCTTTTGATATCTACGTTACTTGGACATAAGTCTGTGGAAGTTTTGCATCGATAGTATCTTGAGAACATTTTTTTCAATAATTTTGAAAACAACGCTCACAATGCTTTCATATGGAGCGCCTTATTGAATAAACGCTCGTCCTGAAAACATGTAATTGCGCTTTTTTTTAATACGTCGTAACTAGAGAACCGCTCGGTTAATCGAAAAAAACAATTCAGTAAATGTTGTAGCGCAAAAAAAGGGGAACATATTTTATTGATAACTTTTTGAAATCCGATAAGCGATTTAGTCAAAAAATAACAAAATGTAAAGCCGTGTCATAGTGTGATCGACCGAACGTAGACATGCGAGGAGGGGTCATATTACTGTGGTCGGGCAGCCGAAAAACGACTCTATTATTTCAACGCTGGTTTCGTGCATATAAGGGCGACAGTCGCTCAATTCCGCGCGCTTTGGCTTCGTTTTGGGATACTCGTAGGTATATTCGACATGCAAAAATTATTTCTTGACAAATATTGAGTATTTGTGTTTCTTTATTATTAGTAGTTGATTCGTTACTGACAAGAAGACTAACAACAAAATTTAAATTTTCAGGAATAATTTATTTGAACTTATTAATTAATTTTTGAACTCCAGCGTATGTAGGTATTCCATTTATTTCCGTTTTTATGCTTTCACATATTTTTGTAAAAATTTGTATTTCTGATGCACCACAGGATAGCTAGAAGTTTCGTTCTACCGTTTTAGTTTTCAGAAGAAAAATTTACATCATGTCTCTGGAGTTTCATTGCATGTTTTTTCTCGAATATTTTGAAGATCATTCTAGATTCGTTTGATCTCACAGATTTAACTATTTCGATATTGTTATGAAAATGATTCTATTGAAAATCGAGTTGGAAATATAAAAAGAGAAGCGTTTGGTAAATGTTAGGTACACTGACGTTTAATATTTCATGCCAACTGCCAACAGCCTACTGTTTATTTTATTTCGACTGATTTAGTTACAAAACCATGGCAAAACCTAGCAAAACCAAATTTTGATTTAGTTCCGCACTACAAAGCTGAATGGATATTAACAAAATGTTCTTCTGGATACAAGCTATTAAATATTTTATTGTTAAGTAACGTAGTGTTGACACAATCAAATATTCAACATTTTGTTAAATCAAACGATCTTTTCTCTTAGTGTGGATATACAGGGTTGTTCAATTGAGATGTCCGCTCGAATTTTCTGCGAAACTACCAACACGAAAAAAATCACCGATCAAAAATTCTTAATCGACCATGTTTTGCTACAATTAATTCGCTGTAATAAAAAAACTAAAAGACGTAGAAAGTCCAGTTAGAGCTTATTTTAAAAGCTATTTTTTTCTCGTGCTGGTAGTTAGGCAGAAAATTCGAGCGGACGTCTTAATTGAACAACCCTGTATAGCATACGGAGACCTCGATGGAGACATAAATGAAAACTGTGGCGCTCCGACACACTTTTGCACTTTTGGCAAACTTTTGGCTCGGTTTTCCATTATTGCCAATGAAATGTCCAGGTGGGCTAGTTTATGAAACGTTCTAAATTTCCACCAAAAGTGCAAATCAAGTGGCGCTATTATATATTATGCACGGTGCCAATACGGCCCGTGCAAAATGCCCAACTAGCGCCACTTTTTATTAATTTTTGTTAGAAATTTGTGTCACAGCACCCGCAAATGACAATTTCAACTATCAAAATACCAAAAAATGTGTCGAAAACTCTGCAAAATTGTTAAAAACGGACGCATGGAGGCGCTGAATGAAATCATTTGCACCGTCCCTATACGAATTTTCTAAAGGTGAAGGGTTAATTTATCAAGAACTGCTCAACTCATGTGAAATGGCATATCGAAGTCGGTACGTATCGGTTTATTTATCGATTCGTATCGAATTTATATCGATATTTGCTATCGATATTGTGATGTGTTGGTTTCGATATACCTAACGGATACTCCAAAATATCGTATCGATGAAAAATCTTATGGATACGTATCGGTACGTTGACCCAGCCCTAGTGTAGACTATAACTATGGCTATAACTGACAGAATATTGAAAAGCATTTTGATAACAATATTGAAATATGTAGTTAAATCTGTGAGATCAAACGAATCTAGAATGATCTTCAAAATATTCGAGAAAAAACATGCAATTGAAACTAAAACGGTATAACGAAACATCTCGCTATCCTGTGGTGCATCAGAAATACAAATTTTTACAAAAATATGTGAAAGCATAAAAACGGAAATAAATGGAATACCTACATACGCTGGAGTTCAAAAATTAATTAATAAGTACAAAAAAATTTATTCCTGAAAATTAAAATTTTGTCGTTAGTCTTCTTGTCAGCAACGAATCAACTACTAATAATAAAGAAACACAAATACTCAATATTTGTCAAGAAATAATTTTTGCATGTCGAATACACCTACGAGTATCCCAAAACGAAGCCAAAGCGCGCGGAATTGAGCGACTGTCGCCCTTATATGCACGAAACCAGCGTTGAAATAATAGAGTCGTTTTTCGGCTGCCCGACCACAGTAATATGACCCCTCCTCGCATGTCTACGTTCGGTCGATCACACTATGACACGGCTTTACATTTTGTTATTTTTTGACTAAATCGCTTATCGGATTTCAAAAAGTTATCAATAAAATATGTTCCCCTTTTTTTGCGCTACAACATTTACTGAATTGTTTTTTTCGATTAACCGAGCGGTTCTCTAGTTACGACGTATTAAAAAAAAGCGCAATTACATGTTTTCAGGACGAGCGTTTATTCAATAAGGCGCTCCATATGAAAGCATTGTGAGCGTTGTTTTCAAAATTATTGAAAAAAATGTTCTCAAGATACTATCGATGCAAAACTTCCACAGACTTATGTCCAAGTAACGTAGATATCAAAAGGACAAAAAAAAAATTTGAGGATATTTTGGAAAAACACCCCTAGCCACCCTCTGCACCATACGATTTTTTGACGACAAGTCTAATTTCAATTTATAAGGGATGTGGAATGATATGAAAGGGGTCTTACATTTTAGCAAGAAATTGTAAACGAAAATCGTTTCTAGACGACTTTTGGATACCCGCAAACTCTACTAATACGTCCGCGAACCGTAACGAGCATCGTAATAAGAAATCTAAAGACGCCAATTTTGAGCTAGGCGACCTTGTTTATTTATTAGATCTAAGTTGTGCGATTGGAGTTAGTAAGAAATTAACTAAACCCTGGAACGGCCCATACCGCATATTAGAAATGAAAGGACCCGTCACCGCGAGAATTAGAAAAGTCGGAAGTAGAACTGAACATGTTGTGCACGTGAATAGATTAAAACCATACACGTCGCCCCCACAAGATGATGAACTCGGAGTACAACCGACCGCTAGTAAGCGTACGCTCGCCGGTATTGTATCGAAAGACGACACCGAGGTCGACGAGCCCGACCTTGCCCCAGTTGATAAAGCGACTCGCGACCTTATAAACATCTTCGGCGCCTATTCTCCTTTTCAGAATTTGCAGGTGCAGCCGAACGACCAGGAAGCAGAGATCGACGTCCTTCCTCAGATAATAGACAATAGTGATGTCTTAGAGGAACCCCAAGCCCAATTAGAACCCGATTTAATTATCGACCCCCATCAACCAACCCCACCTAATCGATTAATAGGAAGGGAAATGCCTCCACCAGTAGAATTTAACCCACGCAGATCTACTAGGATTAGGCATCCGCCTAATAAGTACAGCCCTTAAGCTGCCCTCCCCTTGACGACTGAATTATTTTTCTTACAGCTATTTTTTTTCAGTAAACAACAATTAAATAATTTTTAATTTTCAATTTAATTCTTTTTTTGAATTTTGGATTTTTGATTTTCGAATTCAATTTTAATTTTACAATTGTAATCAACTACCATCCCTCTTGTTTGGGGAGAAAGAATTCGACAAGGCTGGTACCGAGCGATGGTAAGAGTCCATCAACGTGGTGCGCCCTAGGTTAAGACAATTTCGTTTTAATTCTTTTGATTCTCTTGTCTATGGAAAAATTATATTTTTTTTTTGGGATATATCATTATTTTTATCTTCAACTAATCAAGATATATTGACGGTTGCGCATCTTTATTATGTTCTAATCTATATAATTGATTTTATTTTATTATTCGATTTGTTCGTATGCAATGCATTGTTTTATTATAGATTTTCTACGGATGATCAACATGACTGCATCTACAGCTACGATTTGGCTACTGCTGCTGGCTGGCATTCGTGTCTCGCTCGCGCTAATCGCCTACGACTGTAGTGGTCCGACTCTTAATACAACAGTGATCTCCCTTAAAAATGTTAAAAATTGTGAACGCGAAAAACTTAACTATATCTCTGAACAATCACGCGTGCAAGTTCTACAAAGGGACGAAGTGAAATTTTTCCCAGTGCAAACCTGCTTAGTTGAAACGACTCGCGTAATCTTCCATTGTGGAATGCATAGTCATTCATCTTTCGTTAATAACGGACTCTCAACCCGAATGGTCGCGCTTGGTGCCGACGAATGTAGACACGTACATCGGTACAAATCTCTAAGACTTTTTAATTCAAATTTCGGAAGTGTCCAAATAAACGCGACAACCACTGGTTCCTTCGTTACGCACGGCACTCTATTAGTCGACGGTACCTGCCGCGGAGTGTCCTACAACGAAGATGGTTACCATTGGGACGATGTTACCGTCTCTATTACGGCGAAAATTACAATTCGGGAATATTCTGCGACGTTGAAATTGGACACGAATGAAGTAACCCTTATGGGAGGAGTCACCTGCTCGTTCCTCAAGAGCTATTGCTTAGATTCTACCCTTGGAGAAACCGTTTGGGAATTGGATACTCAACCGACCCCCGGTACAGATGTTACTATTCTTTACGAAGGACTAGCAACCGAAGTAATTAACACGAGATCGAAAGAGCGATTCATCATAGTAGAAGAAGAAGACAAGTTGTTCGCCCTCACTTTAATCAAAACAATTCACTTCCACGGCAAGGAAGTTGGACAAACTGAGCACCCCCGCATTCTAGTTCTTGAATTGAAGAAAGAAAGCCCTTTTGCTACAATTCCGAATCTGCATCCAGCTAATGTCAACCTACTGACCTACGTCAACAGTAAATTCCTCTACATGGAGCAAGCATTCAAACGCTCTATCGAAGAAGTCTACGTGGACACTCTCTTTAGAAGATGCGAACTGAAGCGAGAAATTTTGAAAAACCGTTTAGCTATGGCACAAACTTCACCCTTAAGTATCGGCTGGTTATTGAAAGACCAAGTTGGTTACGTTGGACGAGTTCTGGGAGAAGTAGTTTATCTTTTGAAATGCACTCCACGCCCCGTGACGATTAGAAGAGCGGACCGATGCTACAACGAATTGCCTATTACAATAGACAACGAGCCCAAGTATATGTCACCAATAACACACCTCGTGATGAACCAAGCAGAAGAAGTCGATTGCAATTCTCTGACGCCCCCACTATTTTAAATCGATAATGAATGGATAGGCCTCACCCCAAACCTAACAAATGGAAAATCTCCTATTGAATTGGAAGCCTGTCACGAAGAAATGATTCAGTTTCAGTCAATTAAGCCCCTAGGAAGAGGAGGCATCTATACTCGTGAAGAAGTAGAGAAAAGTAGAAGAAGTATGATCTTCGGAATGGAGAGAAAAGCTGTTGAAAACATCCTAGCGAGAAGGCTCGCAGGAATGTCCGCCGATAGTCAAGGCTACGATGCCCTGAAAATGTTTCGACCTGAAGAATTGAAGCAAATAGCGAGAAATACCCTACAATATTTATGGGGTGGGTTTACTGACTTTGGAATGTTCATGAGTGGAGTCTTTGGAATATATTTGATCCTTCGTTTAATCAAGTACGTCCTCAATATTGGCCTAAATGGATGGCAGATATACAAGACTATGGGCTGCGGCCTAACGATCCTAGCGAGCCTATGGAACGGTCTTACGTCCTGTATTCTACATCGTTACCACATTAACAAAGCGAAAATACTGATCTCCGCCGATAACGACGAAGAAGTTGAAGCTACCCCTGCCCTTGCCGAGCCTGGACTAGTGATTCAGCATCAACCTGCTGCTGCTACTACTACAACCGTTTATCCACAACTGCCTCAGCAACATTGGACCCTCGCGAGTTCTGTAACTTCCGCGAATACCGCGTCGTGCTAAAACTTCGCGTAGTGAGCTCCGAGAGACACGAATTAGCCATGCCCCAGCAAACACCCAGCTCCGCCAGTCGCTGAGCCTCCTGCCCTTCCGAGCAGCAGAGCGAGATCCACGTTAGAACTTTCTAGTGTCAAGTGATTGAGTGCGTTTCTACGCGAACATTATTCGTAATTTTTAAAATCTTGTTCGACGTTTCCTTGTTGGATCGGTTGTTTTTTTTTATTTTTTATTTTGTCTTGCATTGTCAGCTAGATTTAAGGCAAAGCTGCGTGTACTGTAGTTAGTACACACACCTTTAAAGAAGAGGGGGGTATTGTGACAATGCGCCCTTTTTCGCGAATTATTTTAAATATTTTATGATTATAATTGAATACTTTGTATAATTGTACGTGGGCGATATACTATCGACATTCTTTTACTTAACAAAGCCAGAGGCGAGTTCCCACAAGGCAATTCGATATTATAGCGTCTACTTTGTATCGAACTAAGATAACCCGCGCGACTTTGCCAATAGTCTTCAACGATTGACAAGTCAGCGTCTGGGCGCGCTTAAGGAATACGCATGCAGCTGCCGAAAGTGCACGGTGGGCAGATCTCACGGTACGCTTTCTCACGCTCGATGATCGAAGATCAAGGCGGGGGAGGAAAATTCAAACCGCGGACGGTACCGAAAAGTTAGTGGTGATTTGACCGGCGCGAAGTCCGGAAGACTGGCCGAAGGGGTTAGTGCCTATGAGGGCCTAACAACGGTTTGTTAAATTACACTCATTGAATTCATTCTCTTAATTTACGACAGCCTGTGAAAGGGGCTTTTTAAAAATAATATTAAACTAATTTGTCAATTTTCGTTAATCGTGTAACTGTAAAAGTGCCGATACCAACACCGATTTTACGGAGCCCGATCGACCAATTCGTTCCTCCCTCTTCGACTTCGAAGTAGTAAGTCTATAAAAATTGTTGCGGAATTACATTTGTGAATGCGCTAATCCTCCCATGTTTTATAATTGCGCTGTTTTAATAATTCTTATCGATACCTATATCGAATCGTGGTGTACGCGAGTTTCGCCGGGTCGCCCGAATTTGTAGAATGTTGTAGTCGAAAGTTCGCGTTTATAAATTACCTACTGGTTAGATATTACTAAATTGTAACGTGCTATTCTTATAATTATTCACTGAATTTACTGTACTCAACGTATGTTCAATAGATGCGTAGATTCGTTATCCCAAAACAACATCTCTGATTGAAAACGTACCCACACCAACCCTCCGAAGGAAGCCTTTATAAATTCTCTAATATCTTAATACCCGGATGTGCATATCCTTAAATGTACTGGTGGCAGCGTAACGTTACCGTTACTATAATTTTTTTTTCTAAATATCTTCAACCAACCCGCTCGATTTCTACCCGTCTCTCAAAGGTTGTAGAACCGATAGACGAGGAGTTCGAACTTCTAGGAAAATTTAACACCGAGTTCGAATTTCGCCACAGTTTCTAATGTATCCCTCATCTGGCGATAACCTATTTACAGCTGGAGGCCGTCCCGATAAAACTATATCCGCTGGCATCCTCAGAGAAGCACCATAAACCAGCTGCACCGGCGTCACATCCAGGTCAGTTTTGACGGTGTTCCTGATACCCAAGAGAACCACCGGCAACGATTCCACCCAGTCTCCACCATGGCATCTCAACGACCCTTTTAACTGGCGGTGAAATCGCTCGATGAGGCCGTTGCTTTGAGGATGGTACGAGGAAGTACGAATCCTTCTCATACCCAAAATGTTACAGAGCTCCCTGAAGAGGCCCGATTCAAATTGCCTCCCCTGGTCCGTGGTCACCATTTCTGGAACCCCAAATCGAGAAATCCAGGACGAGAAAAAATGTTTCGCCACCGTCTCGCTGGAAATATCCTCGATGGGAATCGCCTCTGGCCACCTCGTAAACCTGTCTATCACCGACAAAATATACTTTTTCCCCTGGCATAGTGGCAAAGGCCCCACTAAGTCCAGGTGAACATGTGAAAATCTTCCATCCGGATCAGGAAACGCCCCAAAAGGTGACCGAGTGTGCCTGACCACCTTACTTCTTTGGCAGGGTACGCAGTTCCTTGTCATCCGACCAACTTGCTCCCGCATACCAGGCCAAAAATATCGCTCGCAAACTTGCTTCGCCGTACTTCTCCTTCCTGGACATGTATTCTTTGGGCGTGATAAACCCGGGGATAATATCCCGGCGGACTCTGCGCATGTGCGTCGGGATAAGTACGCTTATCCCCGGCTTTTAGGTGGAGAGAACGGCCGTGATAAGTTATCATCTGAACCGTCAAGTTGCTTGGGTTGCAGACTCAGTGTTGCCAATATGAGAACGCTAAAGTTACTAGATTTTACTAGTAAAGTTTCTAAAATTTTCTTATTTTGTTCGCGTGTGAACTTGCAATTGTCAGCTGTCAAAAACTTCGATGTTTACATTATGTCGCTTTCGAGGTTATCGACTTATTTATAGTGCATAAGGTGGCGATTACAACGAATATTCTCGCAAGAATCACTTTTATATGTGTGTATTGTAATGACGAATCCACCAACGTAAGTTCTCATAACCATAATGTGTTAATATTTTTACCGAACTTGATTATTTTAGGTTCACTTTAAGATCGAACACGAGGTTTTACTTTACTTATGGATTTATTGGCGCTCACGTACCAAGTATTCTTGGATTTATTCGGAGACAACCCGCGTTATCATCCAAAAATTAAGTACCTATCATCAAGGAAGGAGCCTCGACAATACAAGACCCGTATTGTACAGAAATACCTACAAGAGTGACAATTGATGTGTGGCATTGTTATAAATGAAAGAGGATACAATATTACACCCATAATTACACCCTTTATTTTCAAAGGTTTGAATGTTGGTAACGTAATGTGACGAGGTAATTCTGTACTTTATGTTTCAGCTTCCGAAGAAAGAATTCATACTCGATTTGTCACCAGCCAAATCTCTAGAAACATTTGTAATAGTCCAAAGGGCGAACCGCATAACGCCCGATTATCCATTTTCATTCTAATTCTATTGAAGAGTTGAACGATTATTGAGAAATTAAATTGGTGACGTTGAGTTACATGCAGTTCCTGAACGATTACGGAGGTGGGGTGATTTTTGAAACGCCCAAAATTCAATTGTTTACTTTATACGCGGCTTTGCACGTGATGTACATATGAAGCCATATGAAGTTAAACTTTAACCCTGTCACTTATGTCACATAAGTTGTCATTTATGTGTTTTGAAAATAAAAACTATAATTTTTTAATGCAAATTAACATGAGTAACCGTTCATTCATTCATAATTTCTTACAATTTACGGAAAAAATTTGCGGAACAAATACATAATACGACGAGTAATACGACGCATCGACAATAAATCATTCTATGTAATGAACAATTTTGCTGTCGCTTTATTTATTCGCACGTCCTTTCAAAAAATCCTGTGAGTATAAGATTCTTGATTGGTCGGAAACACAAAAATTTCAATCAATAAAATCGTTCATGCCAAAATTACGGCACCGATATAATTAATCATATTCAACAATGCAACAAAATAAAGCGAGCCGAGAAATGCCGGACAGTGCAGAGTTCCACTCAGACGATATTTGCTCAGACATCAATATAGGACTGTAACGTAGATCACCTTTATTACAAGAGCGATATTGTTGGTTGCCTAAAACTCCCGTGTTAGGAATACCAATTTTAGACGATCCGTTGCAAAGATCCGCCCACCCGTGATATGATAAACTTACCACCGCCTAGGAATTGATCTCCTGGATGGGACAAACCATGGACAAGATTGAATATCTCCTCCCTGAAGGCTTCGGGAACAAACAGCCTCTGACCAGTCGCCGACGACTCGTACCAGAGGTTGACACCATCTTCTGAAGAGGGTAACTCCACAAAAGTATATCTCCCTTCATCTCTTAACCTCTTTAACTCGTTATCAACACTCTGGGCTTCACTGAAAGAGAGCGGCTCAATTGTGGTCCGGGCAATTGCATCAACCCGGGAGAGAGTGTCCGCAGGTACGTTCTCCGCCCCCTTCACATGACGAATATCCCCCGTAAACTGAAAAATTAGATCCAGCTGCCGACTCTGTCTCTGGCTGCATTTACTGGGCTTCTGCTTGAAGGCATAAATCAGTGGCTTATGGTCGGTGAAAACAACGAATTCCCTCGCCTCCAAAAAATGTTTAAACTGCAGAATTCCTTTGTAGATCGCCAAGAGCTCTCGATCATACGTGCTGTACCGCCTCTCAGCCTCTGATAGTTTGATAGAGAAGAAGGAGATCGGCCGATAATCGCCATCGATAATCTGCTGAAGGACACCACCAACAGCCACATCCGATGCGTCCACCGACAAACTCAGCTCTGCATTCGGGTCCGGGTAGACTAGGCACCCAGCGGTCACTAACACCCTTTTCGACTCTTCAAACGCCAAAACTGCCTCCGCCGTCCAGTCTAAATCCTTCCCTTCAGCCTCCTTCAATATGCGATGAAGAGGAGAATGGATCTCCGCAATTCGAGGTAACCACCGCCGATAATAATTTACCATCCCCAAGTACCTCTGAAGGCCTTTTACAGATTTCGGAAGAGGATAGTTGGTGATGGCTTCCACCTTCTCAGGAAATGGCCTAATCCCCTCGGCAGAAACAGATACGCCAAGGAATTTCACAGTGTCCTGAGCGAAAACACACTTCTTCGCGTTGATTGCCAACCCGTTTTCGTCCAACTTCCGAAAAACCACCTCCAGATGCTCCAAATGTTCTTCCTCAGAAGTCGAAGCAATAAGGATGTCATCAAGGTAAACATATGCAAATGAGACACCAAAAAATATCCTGTCCAAAAATCTCTGGAAGGTCTGACCCGAATTCCTAAGACCGAAAGGCATGCGTTGGAATTCAAAGAGCCCAAAAGGTGTTATAATCGCCGTTTTCTGCTGATCCTCCTTCCGGACCGGAATCTGGTGATACGCCCACGTTAAATCCAACGTCGTAAAAATGCTTTTTCCTTTTAGATTTTGACTAAAATCTTGGATATGCGGAATGGGGTAACGATCTGGCTTGGTGGCATTATTGAGCATCCTATAATCCCCACAAGGCCTCCATCCATTCTCGCCCTTTGTCGCCATGTGAAGCGGGCTAGCCCAACAGGAAGAAGATGGTACAATTACTTTCGCCGCCAACAATCTATCAAACTCCGCCTTTGCTACAGCCAACTTTTCGGGAGCAAGTCGACGAGCACGTGAGAAGATCGGTGGTCCAACGGTCTCGATACAGTGCTCCACGTCGTGCTTTACCTCTGAAGACAACGGCTTGGGACGCAAAAGGTTCGGAAACTTAGCAAGAATTACATGGCATCTGGACGAAATTGAGACAGCCCGAACGATAGCACCAGGAGTTGAGTCCAGCCTAAGACTACAGGCAGCTCTAAGACTCCTCAAATTATCCAACAACCGCGAATTTCTGAGATCAACCCCCAAATCAAATTCATGAAGAAAATCTGCCCCAAGAATTGCGTCTTTGACACACGCAACGATGAAATTCCATTTGAATTTCTTTTTCAGGCCAATGTCGATGGTGAGCTCCTTACCGCCGAAAGCACGAATTGGGGAACCATCAATTGTGTGTAAATTAAATGAACACTTATTAAATTTAGACACTAGAGAGACCGGAATGATGCTGATGTCTGCCCCAGTATCAATCAAAAAATGCGTCTTTGAAATTCTATCCACAACAAAAAGGCGGCGAGAAATTGGGGAACTGATGTCGGCCGCCATGACGGTTCCCCCGGTTAGTTTCCCCTCTTCTTACCACCGGACTTTTCTGTTTTGTCAAAGTTGCAGGGATCGATGCATTTCGTCGCCTCATCACCAAATTTGAAGTGATACCAGCAAAGCCAGTCATCATCCTTCGGAGACCTGCCCCTGCTGGAAGTCCTCTCACGAGTAGCCCTCCCCTGCCTCGACAGCTGCGTCTCCAAAGCGCTCAGCCTTCTGTTAATGGCCTTCATCTTCCCGAGAAGCGAATCTGCCCCTGAGATCCTGCCCACAGCACTAACAGATGGAGAATCCGGTATATTCAAGGCAGGTGCATCTTGGTGTGTACTCGTAACAGCGCAAACTGACACCGTTTCCATTATTTTGTCAGCAACTTCAGCCAGCTGAGCCAGCGTCAACGTGGTCAGCGATACCAGGACCGTCTGTGCCGAGTTTGGCAACTGCTGGAGAAATAGTTCCCTGAGGGCCGTGTCATTCATGTAGCCGGTGTCCTTAACCAGGGTCCGCATATGCCGCAAAAGCTGGGATGGCTTCCTCGATCCCAGTTCCGTCCCAGAAAGTAGCTTTTTAAGGCGTTGCGAATCAGAGCGGGACGTACGAGAGATGATCATCTTCTTCAGCGTATCGTAAGGCGCGTTTGAATCAGGAGACAGAATTATGTCGCTCACTTCCTCAGCTACCGACGCCGGCAGAACCATAAGGACGTGGGAAAACTTTGTGTCCTGGCGGGTTATCCGCGGTGTCGTCAAATCAAAACGAGCCTCAGCCATGGCGAACCAAAGTGCCGGATTGCTTGTCCAGAACTGCGGGATTTTGAATGCCGCAGCCGAAACCATCTGTTGCGGTTGTGCTGGTTCGCCCCTTTCTTGGCCATTTTCCCCTTGAAGCAGAACTTCATTCCCCTGTTCCGCCATCAGGTATAATAGCTTCCTAATCACGTTCAATGAGTCGGGGTCACCAAAATGTGGCTCTATACACAGTTATTATAGAAAATAGGACAAGTATGTCAGAGAAATATAATGTATATTTCAGTCTAAACAACTTAATAATAGTTAACAATAAACTCTGGTTTTACCAGCAAAACATCTCGTAACTAACTTCTAGATTTAGCTGAAACGGAAGGTGAAACACCCTACAAGAGCTTTCTCTTGTTTCAATACAAGTTTTGTCTAACGTCTACTGTTTCATAGATATCGTGATTTCAAATGACAGAATTTTCTTACTAAAGTGACAATATTTCCGAAAAAACGGTAGTTATTCAAAAACATTGTTGAAACATTAGAACCGTCTTTATTTAAGGTATCTTTTTTACCCGAAGAATTTTGTTGAAATTTTGAAATATCAGTTTTTTGTCCTCCGACCAGCTGCAGCAAAATCGCGATATTCTTGGAACTTTTAAAGATACAAGAATCGACAATTTTTTTTCTGAAAGCTGACATCATAGGCTATCTTTTTCATTTGAAACATTTGACCGATTTTGGTGTTCCCGTATCTGAAAAACTTGATGGAAATTTAAAATTTGACACCCTGTATCTATTTGGCGTTTACGAATATACAAGGTGATTCAGAAAAACGTAGCCCTGCTTCAGGTGCAGGTTCTCCACTCAAAATGAAGACTTTTTGCCCAAAAAGTGTCAAGTCGAAAGTGTCTGTACGCGAAGTTACAGAGCCTCAAAGTTGAGTAGTTCAAACGATTTTTTGGTCAATGTTCAGAAACTATCGAATATTTTTTAACGCGATTTTTCACGAAGCTAGCGCTATTGAGGTGTCACATTGTGAAATAATTTATTTTCCCGGGGGCGAAGTGCCAGTGCCTTTTTACGGGGGCCCGTGTGACATTTTCCATTAGAAGTTTTTCACCCGCTGAAAATTTGGTATTTCAATTGATGATTTGTATTTGAGAATAAATTCTCTCGAAAAAAGGGCCACTTGGTTGAAGTCGCTAAGATGAACCGTTCACTAGTTATAGGCGATTTTATCGATGACTTCGGCGACCAAAAATTGTAAATTTTTCAAAATTTCACAGTAGGCGATGAAGTTCATTAGGTGCACAGAGTAGGTCAGTTTTGTATACCCAGAGGGGAAGGTAAGGGCGAAATTTTATCCGTGGTGGGGGAAGGGATTAGTTCAGCAGACGTTAATAGAGAGCGCTAAGGTGCCGGAAATAAGAGACCGTTGCTCAGCAATGATTTTTGAAAACGAGCGACGAATCTGCTCGTTTTCAGCGCAATCTTTTCTTATTTTTTTTAGGACCATTTTTAAAAAGAAGCACAAAAACACTTAAAAATTCAAAATTATCAGCTTTTTTGTGCGTTTTCTTATTAAAAATGAATGCTAATCAAGTATATCTAGCTAAGACTACAATTTCAAGTAATTTATTCACATGATAAAACAAAAACATATGGGACATAAAGGAAATTTATAATTTCTGGTGTCTTCGTCCAGTATCTGGCAGTGTCTTATTCAGATAGAAGTTGCAGGGGTGTTCTGCAACACACTCAGAGCGTACTGAGCGTCTTGTTAATCCTCACTCACAAGGATAAAGACCATATTCAATTATAGAACTGCTCTGAGCATCAACCCTAAGTCGGGTCCTAAGTGTATTGGGAACGCGGGTAGTACTTCAATGATGAGTGATTTGAGTAGTTGTCCTCGCCTTCCTTCATTGATGTTTTGGCGCATGTCCTGGTCAGTATGAGTTTCGTTCAATCAACCAAAAATGTGAATAACTATTTGTGACTTTGAACTGCAGCGTCGGTCTATCCCATCATCAGCCCCTAAAATTCAAAAACAATGTTTATTAGAAAACTGAAAACGGTTCAGCCGTTTTACTCTAGTTTATTCTAAAAAATAAGACTATACAAGCAATAGAAAAAAAATCATACAAATAATTCGATTATTCGCTTATTATGAATTATAAATAAAGCAGCTCATCTCGTGTATATTGAAGTATTAACCTATTAGGGCCCGCTGTACCCGTTTGAGAATTGAGTACAGCAAAAAGATCCACCAAATTGGTGTTTCTAGCGACATTCATGTAAATGCAGTAATTAATTGAAAGTTTTCGAAAATAATGTCGTGGGCGTTAAGGTAATTATTACTGCATTCACATAAATATCGCTAGAAACACCAAATTTGTGGATGTTTCTGCTGTAAACGGGTATACAGTGGGCGCTAATGGGTTAAGATACGTTGATGGTTTTGAGGGATCGTCTTGGGAATCATTCGGAGAGTTGAAACGTAGCGTCGACAATACCGCCGTAGTTTGACCGTAGTTTACTGTATTTTTGAATCGTAGGTACGCGTTGTGATTTTTCTCATCTTCCTCACGTTGGCGCTCCACCAGCGATTTAGAAATGGGTGCTCATTTTTGAAGAACTTATGGATTTGTTGAAGATTAATTTGACCACTTTTCCATTATTCGACCAAACTGCTTGAATATGTTTTTTCGTAACTACCTCATCTTGCTTTTCTATGAGATTCATAGCCTGCAGTTACAATCTACGTATAGAGAAAAAAACATTTATTAAGGTTTCAAAATTACATACTCTTTATTGTAGAGTACCTAATTAGTCTAATTAGTAAGAATCCGAGATTTACTGAAAAATTATATCTCCATTCTCCACTACATCAAAGCACAGACTAGACCACTACAGACGGTATACTCCCTAGACAAACGTTGGCCATGATCGGTTTAGTTCTGCCGAAATTTTCAGAGGGCGCATTAGTAAGTACGCAGCCGCCTTGACGGCGCCCTTTATAGTTTTCGTTTCCTTTTTTTTGTGTATTATAAGTTGCCTATAATATGAACACAGTTTTTCTCGCTCATTGCACTTTATTATTTTTTTGTAAATTATGAGTACTCACGTACCAGTATAAAATAATACATAATAACCAGGGATAAATGTTTCGGTATTTGAGAGAACTGGCGTATTTTGATCCGAAGCGGTTACGGCAAAGTCGAAAAGTGGGGTGAGAAGAGCAGCTTTTTCAACTTATTTTCAATATTCCGCAATCTTCATAGTCCATACATTTTTATTTATTAAAAGTAGAATCCGATCTTCTCTTGAAAAGGTTATTTTTGGGAAATTCTCAATCTTGATGACCTGAAAAATTACAAACTTTGTTGAAAATCATTGGACTTATTGGCTTGTAGAAATAAAGACTCACAATATTCCTATATCTGCCAGCACTTTCCTTCAATATCAACAAATTAAGAACTGAATTTTCTATACTTCTTTGATATTTGCAGAAGAATGACGATGTTTATCTACTAAAATCAGGAATTCTCGAAAGTGGTACAGGATATGGCGCTTGCCCCTCGGCCCTCGGTATGACCTGTGAAATTCCAATCAATCTCTATTCCGTCGAACCATCGATTTTTACCCCTGAAAAAAAGTATTTGATCAAATTTTCAAATAAAATAACATCGAGATCACACTTGGTAATTTAATACTTACTGCGTCTCATTGTAGGGTTGATTTAATGGCGATCGAGATGATATCTGGGCCGTTTTTCTCACAAGTTATACCAAAACCGCCAGAACGCGAATAGTTTGACAAATTTTTTTATGTGTCAGAAAAATTAAAACCAGCAAAACAAAATGTAACAAAATCGCCGCTGTTGTAATTTTAATTGTACTTACCGCCATCTGACAATTACGTCAGAACTAAAAAATCTACCCCTCTCTACTCCACCTCACCCCCTGACCAGGACAAAAAAATCGGGGATCCTTCAAATCTGTAGTGAGGTTTATCTATGATCAAAGTAATCAGTAAATCAAATCGGATATTTTACTAAATTTTTTTTTGTCAACTTACCTTGCCTGATTTCGTGGAAAATACGAGAATAGTGAAATATTCCATCCTTTGTCGGAATCCACACATGACACACACGCTACAGGGCATTCTCCAGGTTATCTTGTACAAAATGTTGCGGTGAGCGCCGTGAGAAAGTATGAAACTCGTTATTAAAATAGTCGTTTGTGATTGACATCTAAAAGAGTTTGAACGATAAAAGTCAAAAGTGAAAAACCTCTATTGCCAGGATACGTTTAATTTTGAAGACGAAAGCGACCTCTGATAGTGTCTGCTGAACTAAAATATCATAGCCTACACCGTGCGGATTAGTTTTGCAGGGAAGCTGCCACCTTATGATTAGGTGATATGTCCCGTCAAAGTGACGGTTTTCTTTTTTTTAAAGAAAATTCCGCATATCAAGTTGAGTGAAAAATCCTTTAAAAAGTGATAATTCTTCTAGAAAAAGTTCAGAATGAGTACTTTACAGCTGTTCCCATCCATACGATTCCAGAAAATTGTTGCCGATGTTTTGTTTCCACAAATAAACGTGAAGATTTTGATCATCATGAAAATGCGAATGAATTATGCAGATTAAGAATATCAGGTCTGGCAAATCCACCTTCGGCAGTGAATAAAACAATTGGAATAATTGGATGTCTTTCAAATTTTTCAAGATATCAGAGGCAAAATTTTACCGGAAAAATCGGACGGAGATGAAGCTTGGAAATTCTAACCACTTCAGCACAAAATCCTCAAAGTCTATCTCATACATGACGTGCACAACGGTGCACATTACCCATTTCTTCATTGCTGTAAACATGCATTTTGTAAAGAAGTTTTCGAAAGCGATGTCTCAATGAAACGATTATTTTTATTTGTATCTCTTACTGTTACATGTTTGTTATGCTTCACAATTAGATTAATAAACACCATAAACACTGTTGTCACTTCAAGAGTCTCATCTTGTACTTTTTCTGGGAGAATAATTCTTTTTTTGAGGACTTTTCACCTAATTTGCTTTCACTGAATATTCTGACAAAGAAAACCGTCACTTTGACGGCACATATCAACGACTGAACTTCATCGCCAACTATGAAATTTCAAAAAATTTCCATCAGTTTTTGGTCGCCGAAGTCATCGATAAAATCGCCTATAACTCGTGAACGGTTGATCTCAGCGACTTCAAACTAGAGTCCCTTTTTTCGAGAGAATTGATTCAGAAATCTAAATCAGCAAATGAAATACCAAATTTTCAGCGGGCGAAAAACTTCTAATGGAAAATCTAACACGGGCCCCCGTAAAAGGGGACTGGCACTTCGCCCCCGGGAAAATGAATCATGTCACAATGTGACACCTCAATAGCGCTGACTTCCTGGAAAATCGCGTAAAAAAATATTCTATAGTTTCTGAACAGTGACCAAAAAATCGTTCGAACTACTCAACTTTGAGGCTCTGTAACTTTGCGTACAGACACTTTCGACCTAACACTTTTTGGGCAAAAAGTCTTTATTTTGAGTGGAGAACCTGCACCTGAAGCAGGGCTACGTTTTTTTGAATCACGTTGTATATTTACTGAGAAATTTTGTTGGAAATCAGTCAAGGAGTACATCCTGAAAACCTGGACCTTTCTTCCTGAAACACGCTGTATAAACATTACCTAAGTGAATGAACGTACCTCGAATTTTTAAAGATGGAGAATATTAAAAGATATTTAATTTAATTTTTTTTTCACTACTTCTTGTTCACAATTCGTTTTGATTTTTTTCTTTGCATATTGCACCCATATTTCAACTGTTCCATCGTGCATATTTTCTAGCCTCTAGTCATAATGAATATTATAAACCTGATAAAGTTATTCAGAGTGACCCCCTCAGAAAGTCATTTTCTTGTTAATTGTAATTAATTTATAATTCATTAAAAACGTTCACTATGCTGTACTGTAGTTAACGTCAGTAAAATACACCTTATTACACCAGCATTATCGTCGTCGAGTCTTGATCATCAATCACTTTGTTCGTGAAAACAAAATTGTATTGATAAATATTATCATATCACGTTGATGAGAATGAAAGTTACTTTTTGTGTCTATTTAGCTTACGTAAGTCTTGAATGTTTCCGTTGGTGAATTCGTCTGAATGTTTGAGCAGTTTTTTCTTCAGAAGAGCCGATATTTCAAAATATCTAACATCAATTATCGTTGAGCCAATCATGATCTGGAAGAGCTCCATCTAGCTGGAAATGAATTTCAAAACGAACTGCAAGTAGCAAATTATCTTAAAAATTGACGATTTCTTCAGTTAACACCATTCAAGTGATGCATGGAAAACTGTCTTATCAATTCAGTCTCCGAAACGGCCACCCTCACATTAACTGCGAATCATCTTTGGAAACGATTCTCGGATTTTCTTGCCCTCATTGGAGCTTATTTATATTCATTTGAACAATGAAATCTGTCACGATCTGTGGATGTAAAATTGATAACGCTGCACTCGACTGGTGATCTATTACGTGAAGTTGACCGTCTTCAACTATATCGGGGTAATAACTGTACAGATGGTGGGTGAGGTGAGATGTACAAAGTGGGAAGGCGATCTTCAATCAGGAGCACTGCACTTATTCATCGACACGTTATATTAGTTCAGTAATGACAACATGTGATTAGAATGTATGAAAGAATGATAAGACGTCGAAGACGTCTTGACTGGTCAACGTGCGGTACGGGAGAGAGCAAATCCTCGTCGTCCTCCTCAGGTGGGGGTCAGCGCCCGGGTTCATACATTACTAACGATGGTTTAAAGGGGTAGTTTATTCACATAACAACAATAACGGTGGAAGTGTCTTCAAGGAAGCGACACATTGAACCTCTTCAGACCGAGGTCCTGACAAGACTTCTCCAAATCACTCTCTCGCCTAGATCGGTGCGATCGCCCTTACTACATTCCGAAATGCTTGCTTAACATTTCTCTTATCAACAAGACACTCATCAATGTCACCACGATGTACCAACTTTAACAAGCTCTGAACAGTTTTTTAATTAGTCAACTAACTGTGATTTTTAGAGAAAGCGAAGGATTGAGTTATTTTCTATTATAAGTATAACTGTTCTTTTTGTGAGCAATTGCTCTAAGAGACTACTGGGGATTGCAGCCTCTCGTTCCATTATTATGGCTTGATTCCAGTAGTCAATGATAGCCGAGTCGTAGATTCAACTATGGTTTTATGGAACCAAAGTACTCACTTGAATACAGCTAATTCCTACAAGCTACATATCCAAGGTTTATTAAGGTCATGCATATGATTGCTGACTAATGTATACATACCTACGTTGAAACTGGTTGGTTTTTTATTACTTAAAATAGAGAAATTAATCAATCGAAGATTGAACAAAGTCCAAGCGATCGACCTAGACCTAGTGATATTACATCAAACGACCCCGATTCATAATACTTACCTCTATGTCGTGAATGTTTTCAGGAACGTAGGATTTGAATGTATGACTATTTTCTACTGCGTTCGGGATTATTCATCAACACTCCGAAAACAACGTTCCAATCGTTCTTCAGAAATCTATCAGGGCTAGGAACTTACTTTTCGGGAAATCGTTTACGGAATCATCAGGTAAATTATTTCAGGCTAATTTCTGGACACCATAATTTACAGAAAAATAAATACTTTAATGTTGAATGTGTCGAATTAAAAATAATGACATTTCACTATTTAGAAATTTAACTAAAATTGGAAAACAAGTCAAGGAAAAATAGTCGTCAAAGGTCATTTTGTAGTACATAAAAACAATAATTTTTCGATCATGGGTTTTCAAAATCGAAGCACAACCATAAGATCTGTCGCATTCTGAGTTTTATGCAGTCTGCAGTCTGTACACTGCAATATTAATATTGTTGAAATCACTCTTTTCATAGGAGAGTTGATATACAGGAGATTATAATACTTATTCGGTCTCATTCTATTGCAATATTTATACCCTTGAAAATAAAATCGGAGATGATATTCAAAAGTGTGCTTCGGCTGAATTCGCTGCTACACTGCGGTCATCAGCAAACTTCCAGCCTAGCGACACTTTTCATACTAATAACGTAATCTAGTGATGATGCCAATGCTCTATTAATGATAGCTGCCACCTTTAACGACTTTGAATTTAATAACATCTCATTATGTTATTACTATTAATCAAATTGTAAAGTCTTGAATGTTCCTTCGAGACCGAAAATTTCGTCAGGGTTTTTCGGTTTACCAGATCTCAGTTCTTCTTTCACTTGTTGACTCATCAAGAAATCAAAAAAGTCCGAATCTTCTATTATTTTTCCATTGTGGCTTTCTGCAATACAATAATGATAGAAAAGTCCCAAAAAACATTTAACAAGAGTACCATGCAATTTTACTACAGATGGAGCGTCACCCTCGTATTCCTTTGGTAGAATTGTCTTAGGTATATGAGGAAATAACGTGTCCATCGATTTCGAATGAACGTGGATCTAAATAAAGTGGAACGATAGTTATAGTAGCAAAGAATCCGTGGAACATTTGATACGTACCAAATTGAACAGTTCCCCTTTCATGAACCTTTTCAATAGAGCCATAATTTTATCCATAAAATACACAACGTTGACGAAGTGCACTCCTACGATTTTAACCGGAACTGCTTCCTGGAGATAATGTATCCCCTTTCTCAAGGTGTTTATATTGGTTTTTGCGAAATGACTAAAAGTGGATCCATCCATGTCCACGATTACGCAAAATCCGTTATTGATTCCGTGACGGAATAACGTCCACATGGCACACATGTCCAAAAGTTGAACGTGCTGGTTATAGTGGAAGTTGTTGGGATTAGTGTCCATCAATTTACCGATGATGACTCTATAACCTTCAGGAGTTGTTTGAGGAAGCAGTGCTAATAATCTGGAATTGATAATTTTACAGTGGCATGAGCTCATAGTACGTACTTTCAATGCCTTACATTGAATCCATTGTGATTTTGAATATTGGTTCATCTAAAGGCGTATGAAATATTTCCGGACATATTGTTCTTATTGTGAAGAAATTATCAATCGCTGACTTTGCAGCTTCAATACTATAACATCGACTGTGTAAAAATATAATGGCTTGTAATTCTAAAATAATTTGTGTTTTCATATACATTCTTTTAATGATAGAGTTTACATTACCTGTTATGTTCGGTAAATGAGGTTGATGATTAGTCCAATCGAGTAATAATTGGACGTCTTCTTTTCTAAGTTTCTTATCACTTTCGTATTGCTTAATTGGATCAGCTTGTTTAGACGCCATTTTACTGTAGTTGACTGATTAAGTTTCTTCTGTTGATGCGAATAGAAGAAACACGAAATTGAAGCCCGACACTTATCCTATTAACGTTACCTGCCTTGACAAACAATATCGGTAGACTGTGGAATAAAGTCGTGGAATAGCTAGCTATCTATTTGTAGAAAAATGTATATGATTTAGCATACTGATATATAAATTGCTTTTTAATTGCCTCCTAAATTTTGTGCTGGTCTGTAGAATCACCTTGACATTAAAAAACATATATTTCCAGTGTATACACCGTGACTCGTAAATAAACGTACCAAGATCAAAATATGGAGATACTTCTAAATACGACAGTTCCTTCACTAAACCGATATAGAACGTCAAAGTTTATCTTTTAGAAAGTGTAATGTTTCAAATATTACCTAAAAAGATTTGTATCAAATTTGGACGAACTCCTCACAAGTGAAATTTCGATTCAGGGAAACATTTCTACTTGGACAAATTACATGAACTTATGAACATCATATAAATCCCAACTTATGTGTCAGCCGTCATTTGGAACTTTTGAAAACGCGAAAACTTCTGGAAAACTTGTATGAAAACTTTATATAATTTTTCACATATGCAATCGTTGACGTGAGAGCATTTTAAAATAATAAACGTATCATTTCCATAGCGACCAGTAAAAAAAAAAATTTGAATGGCCAAAATGTCACATTTTAACATCCACTAAATCCGTTTAATTCGAGGTGAAAGTGCACCAGATCGGAAGCGGATAGTGTGTAACATGCTCTTGGACATGCTCTGATGTTTTTCAGTTGAGACCGCATCAATTAAATTCGGACAAATCAAATGGAAGATTCTGTAAAAGAGGAAAGAAAGAATGAGAAAAAACGTTAATATTAAGGTGGAAAATGCATGAAAACGGAAGAGGATTGTATCATGTAGATGAACACGCCCCGATATGAAAACCGCATGATATTCCGTGTATTTAAATTAAACAGTTTGAAGTTTGGGAATGTATATTTCTTCTGGCATTCAACAGGAGGTCATTATGGAAATGCATTTGACCACAGTGTGTTCCGAAATTGCTTGGACAAAGTTTCATGAATGAATGAATTCTGCACTTTTCTATAAGATGACAGTAACCTTTCAATGGCGTCCAGAACAACTTGAAAAAATACGATAACACGAAAAGCGAACATGGATTATCGTTTCGGAATTCGGAAGCCGAAGAAAGTAAGTATTTTTCAAATAATTCAATCCGAGAACATGCTGTAGATTGTGAACTCGGCGTAATTAAGCAGTTTGCATATTTCTCCAACTGTCGTTCCAAATTACCAATTAATGAGAGTTGCGATATTTAGTTGCGTAATATATGGGTAAGGTTACAACCGAAGGTTCAGGTTCACCACTACATGAATTATAATTAATCATAAATTGACTGCATCTATGTATAATTAACGAATTTTTTTTATTAGTTCTCATCCCAAATAATAATAGTTGTGCTTCTATGCGTGACGCACTATCGAGATTCATTTGCATTATCCAATCTTATAAATGTGAATTCACGTACTTACATACAGCCTGATTCAAATTGTACCCCGTTTTAGATTTACCAGAGGTAGAAGCAGAGAGACTATATAAAAAACCAGTGTTTTTGGAAAATATTTCAAGGTGTATTTCATTATTTGACACAATAATTATTATACTCGGTGAGTCAAAAAATCGTGTCACTATTCCAGGGACGAATTCTTCCATCTAGAGAAGAAATAACGTAAAAGTTGTTGAACATTTTCATTGCATTTTTCACCAAGAGGACGCCTCAAATCGGAAATAAGTTTCAACTGAAAAATGAAGTCTATGATCTCAGCTTTCAAAAAAGCTTCTTGAGGAAAGGAAAATGGACATTGCAATATGAAAGGAGAATGTTTCTCATCATATCGAATTTTAGGCTTTTTCCAATATCGTTTATTCGGTCTCTTGTGACAATGAACCTGCAATATTGCAAATTGTACAGGGCGAATCTTCCTTCGGTTGACTTAATTTGATTGAGGGACAAAAAAATGCTCAAGAACCCTGTCCAGCATTATAATCTCTCGAATAATCCATTTTTATAAATTTTAAATTTTGGTTTCACGCCAACAAAATAAGGGCTACGTCACGTAAATTGACTTGATACCAACCTTAATTTTATTAATCTTTCAACATTTTCCGTCAGAAATCGTTGTTAGAGTGCAGATAAATTATCAGAAAAAGAGAGGAAAAAACCTCCCGGTCACCCAATAACCTATTTATTTTCTACTAAGCCACTACTGTTCTGGAAATATCAAATATCAGGAGACCTCATTTTATTTTTTTGAATTTCAAGGATAAGCTGGAGAAAAAAAATCGATTATTGATTTTGAACGTACTCCAAAACTTACTTAGAACAGGATCAATCACTAGCAAAGTCAGTTATTGGAAAGTATTTAACTGTATACATAGGGAGCGTGCACGCATAACCTCAAAGCCTAAAACAATTGAAGTCTGGGGGTTAAATAACAGTTGCTAACTTAAACCGGCAACATTGAAAAGTCAAAAATATTTGTAAGTTTTTCAGCGGGAATTTAAATTCAACAGTTTTTCGGATATTTTTATGAATTACATGCAAGTTTCAACTGCTTTCCGTTTTCTTATATATTTTTTAAGGTAAGCGTATAAAATTGTTGCTAAAACGATATAAAATAACAGTTATAATATCACACATTATACAAATTTCCTGAAGTTCAGTTGTATCCCCGATTTTTACACCTTTTGCTTGTTTTCTGCATTTATCTTCAAAATGCCCGACTAGTGCCTTGTTTTTGGATAGTTTTTAGAGGAAATAAGCTAAAAAATTGGAGAGAAAAATCTCCCGTATAAAACCACCAAAAATGAGGTTAAGTAACTGCCAAATAAAAATGCCACACATCTATTCAGCGTTGCCAATTACATAGCAACTATCTTGGAAACGCTTGTTTAACCCCCAGACTTCAATTGTTTTAGACTTTTAGGTTATGCGTGCACGCTCCCTATAGAGTACACTATTTTACCAGAAATAATTTTTTCTGTAAGATCAAAAATAAAAAAGCTTTGTCTCTTTGTAACCCCATGCGGGGACGTACACTAAGCTTCAATGAAATCGGGACACCTCGAGTAGCTGCGCCGATATGTAGGCAACCAAACATACACGAAATTTTAGTGCTGCGTAAACGGACTTGGTCATAGCTGCCTGGATATGTCCGGACAGCTCAAAAATATGTCAACTATTTACCTCTTCACTTGAGTTTTGTGCCATTAAATATTCGATTGAGAAGTATTTTCACGAATAATTAATACATAATGGAGTTTGTTATGTTAGTGTTTTTGAGAGTGCTACAATATATCATGGATCCAATCACAAACCTACATTCATGCTGAGTGAGTGTCTTCAAGACATGGGGATTTTCCACACCAGTCTTGGCGTCTCTTCCGGTCTAACATTTCAGCACAAGCGTTTTCTTAGGTGAGAAAAGATAGGTACGCAAGTAAACTCAATTCGTTCACTTATATTAATGTATGTTTTCATTAGAAAATATGGAAAGAAACCGATCATCTGAAGATTACAGGATAACCTTTACAACTTGTAGAATACAAAAATTAATACGAAAGAAAGAAACTGCCTGTGAAAATGCTGTTGGTCACTGAATTAATGATGTAATTTCAACTTGTTACCCTCAATTTGGAAAAATTAGAAGCTTATTGATTCAATTTAGATATTGAAAATATCGTGTCACAACGTCAACACTTATTGCATTTACTACCGAGGCTGTTTTTTACTGCAAATGTGTCTAAGACTAATGCTTTTCCGAATAACACCGGATCGCTATTATTACCCACAGCCAAAATGAAAATGGGTCTAATGCAGCATCATTTAGCATTTAGGTGATCAGTTGTTCTCAAAATCTGATTTGTGATTTGTCGGTTTCAGAATTAATTGATTCTGCATAAACTCATTTTTAGTAAATAAATGATCACAAAAAAATACTGAATATGTATTTTTAATAACTTGAAATAAAGAAGAACACTGAAAATGTTTAAAGAAAGCAGCTAAACCTAACGAAAAGAAAAAACCCATTATTCATGGGAAAAAGAAAACCGAGTTTTCAAGACACTCCCAAAAATTTAATTATGATTATTATTAAAAAAAAATGTCATCAATTTATGTGAAATTTTTTCCTCAAAAGAGGTTAGGGGCATCGTAGGGGACACACCTATAAGCCGTAGCTCTTCTAGATCGATATTGAACTAGTGAGCCTCCGGATTTCTTTTAATTTTTTTTTTCTATATTAATTTTTTAAATATTTAAGTCATATTCCGTTGACGCTGCAAAAGTAAATGTTATGAATTTCATTCTTTCACAAATTCATTCAGTGAGAGGACATTTCCCAATAAAAGCTGAAAATGCTTAATATCGCGTCCAGTAGCCGTTAGCATCAATAACCGCTTGCAGTCTCGATGGCATTGAGTCTATCAGGGTCTGCATGTATTCATTAGTAAGGGATTCCCATGCTTCTGATATGGCTTGACTCAATTCTTGTCGATTACGTGGCCTAAAAATTCCGCCATCGCCCCTCTTGTGAATTACTTGGGTCATTTTTGCCCATACGTTTTCAATTGGATTCAAGTCAGGACTTTTTGCAGGCCATGGCAACACAGTAATATCTTCTTCACGAAAATATTCCTTGATGATGCGGGCTGTGTGTATGGAAGAGTTATCCTGAAAGTAAAACAATACATTGATAATCTTCTCAGTTCATAAATAAAGTAGTGTAACAGTTGTCATACTTGTTGGAAAACGTAATGATCCCCATCACCATATAGGACACCTCCTGATGGTCTCATCACATTTTCTAGAATTTCCCTATATGTATTGTAGTGCAGTTAGGTGGCCATCAATTTCCCAGCATATTCCAGGACCTCTATAGAAGATCCAAGCCCACACATGCACGGAAAATCGCCCACTTCTCTTGTGGGGACTGACGAATTCTCGTGAAAAACGTGAATTTGGAATAAAAACTATTTCCTTGGAAATGAATTAACAACTTTCATAATTTCGTGTTTATTTCTGATCTTGGTAAGTAAATCAATCTCTACTTAAATCAAATACTAAAAAAGTATTTTTATTATAGAGAAATGTATCCCAACACGAACTCCAGTGTCCTCCCCGGTACCCAGCCTCAAGCAGGTATCAACCGAACTTGGTACCGAGGAGGATACCGTGGAGCAAACCGTGGGGGCCATAATAATAGAGGGTAGGTATACTTATGATTATATAATCATAAGTAAAGATATCTTTATATGATTTTCATGAATTGTTTTTACTAGGAGTTCCGTTTGAGGTCTTGAAGTGGGCAGACGTGTCCGTGCCGCGCTCGCCTCTTTGACACGCGGTTTGAGTTAATCCTTTCCCATCCCAGTCATCGCGAATTGTCGACGGTTCTCATCTTTTCTCCTATCTTTTCCAGACCTTCCCTAGACTTTCTTCGTCTGTATTTCCTGTTCTTCTTTCCTTACTGACGAGTAATTTTATCGCCATCCTTCACGCCGGTAACCAGGCCGGATGTACCCGGACGGTACGGGGTGTGCATCGCAAATCAGTATAAAAAGTTATTTATGTATTGTGTTTTTGATTACGCGTAATAGTACGTGGAGTATTCTTCCTCCACACCGTTGCGGCGGTGGAGGTCCTGGTGGCCTCCCTCCGCGAATCTGCCCATAATTAGCACATGAGTGACTAGAAGGCATTTAAACAAACAAGAAGAAGAGAAGAAGAATTGTTTTTACTACATACCGAATTTATTCAGACATAACATATTCAAGAGCCGGGGTGGCAACACCATATACATAAACTATTGCTGCCATCAGGGCTGGGGACGCCGCCGCCAGCGTTATAGAAAAAGGCCGCAACAACAACAGCGGCCGCAAGAGCAGCGGCCCCAACAGCGGCAGCAGCAGTTACAACAGCGGCCCCAGCAGCAGCCGCAACAACATTTATGACATACCCTGTATAAATACTACCTGAATTGAATCAATAAGCTTCTAATTTTTCCAAATTGAGGGTAACAAGTTGAAATTACATCATTAATTCAGTGACCAACAGCATTTTCACGGGCAGTTTCTTTCTTTCGTATTAATTTTTGTATTCTACAAGTTGTAAAGGTTATCCTGTAATCTTCACTTCAGGTCATCGGTTTCTTTCCATATTTTCTAATGAAAACATACATTAATATAAGTAAACGAATTGAGTTTACTTGCGTACCTATCTTTTCTCACCTAAGAAAACGCTTGTGCTGAAATGTTAGACCGGAAGAGACGCCAAGACTGGTGTGGAAAATCCCCATGTCTTGAAGACACTCACTCAGTGTCGAGAAGGCGACGAAATAATTGATTATTATTATGATTTTGACTTTTGACGAATAAAGTTCTCACTGAATTCTCTATACATATTGTATTCAAATTAAGACCTTACCGGATTATAAAAGTGGCGAATGCAGATAAATTTTCGAAAAATTGTGAAGAAATGTGTGTGAAAGAAATTCCAGATGTTTTCGAATCTGCAAAAAGGGTCTAGTCGATCTTCAATTAAAGCCAGATGCTGTACCAGTTTTTCGATCGAAGAGACCAGTGGCGTATGCTTCAATACAGAAAATTGACGAGGAACTTCAACGATTACAAAATTTGAAAATAATTTCACCAATCGAATACTCAAGATGGGCAGCACCTATCGTCGTAGTTCAAAAACCAAATGGTACAATTCGAATTTGTGCAGATTATTCGACTGGATTAAATGATGCCCTTGAATCACACCAATATCCTCTTCCATTACCGGAGGATATATTCGCGAAAATTGCGAACAGTAAAATCTTCACTCTCATCGATTTATCGGATGCTTTTCTACAAGTTCCAGTAGGCGAATCTTCGAGAAGATTGTTGACCATCAACACTCATCGTGGATTGTTTGAATACAACAGACTGCCATTCGGAGTTGAAGTAGCACCAGGCGCTTTTCAACAAATAATGGATGCAATGACTTCAGGTCTCAATAGAATAGCAGCTTACATGGATGACATCTTGATATCAGGTAGGAGCGAATCAGAGCACCAGGAAAACCTGCGTAAACTTCTTCAACGGATGCGAGATTACGGTTTTCATCTAAGGCGCGAAAAATGCAGATTTGCAATGCCTCAAGTAAAATAATTAGGTCACATTCTAAATAGTCAGGGAATCAAGCCAGATACTGCAAAAGTAGAAACAATCATCAACATGCCAGCCCCTCACGATGTCTCTACTTTAAGATCGTATCTTGGCGCGATTAATTACTACGGGAAATTTGTAAAACAAATGCATGCACTTCGTAAACCTTTAGATGAATTGCTCAAAAAGAATTCGAGATGGCAGTGGACAAAAGAATGTTAGGATTCTTTCGATAAGTTCAAGGATATCCTTCAGTCTGATCTACTTCTTACGCACTATGATCCTACGAAAGAGATAATAGTGGCCGCTGACGCATCTAATTCTGGAATTGAAGCTTGTATTCTCCACAAATTTGAAGATGGCTCTATCAAAGCAATCTGTCATGCTTCTCGGACGTTATCAAAAGCTGAAGAAAAGTACAGTCAAATTGAAAAAGAAGGTCTAGCTTTAGTTTTTGCAGTAACTAAATTTCATCGCATGATTTTTGGCCGAAAATTTACTCTTCAAACGGATCACAAGCCTTTAGTATCAATTTTCGGTTCAAAAAAAGGTATCCCAACATATACGGCGAATAGACTTCAACGATGGGCACTCATTTTAAGACTTTATGACTTCAATATCAAATATATCGCAACAGGTGAATTTGGCCATGCAGATATTTTGTCAAGACTATTGAATAAACATGTTTCTCAAACGGAAGACCATGTCATCGCTACAATTAACGTGGAACAGGAAGTAGTTTATGACCTTAACACTTCAATAGATGGATTACCAGTCACTTACAATATGATTCTTAAGAAACGAAGAAAGACAAGTTATTGCAAGAAGTAATTCAATTTTTTCGAAATGGATGGACTAAAGGTTCAAAAACTATTTCCGATGAACTAAAACCGTTCTATAATCGCAGAGATTCGTTGTGTGAGGTGAAAGACTGCATCATGGTCGAGAACAGAATTGTCGTTCCATCAAAATTTCATGCAGAAGTTTTACATCAACTTCATCGAGGGCATCCAGGTCAAGAAAGAATGAAATCGATCGCCAGAAGTTACATGTATTGGCCAGGAATTGATAAAGACATAACAAATTATGTTAAGGCGTGTAACAGTTGTGCTGAAGCTGCTCCAGCTCCAACAAGAGCACCTCCGGTTCTTTGGCCGATACCGGAAAGTCCATGGCAACGATTGCATATCGATTACGCTGGCCCTCTGAATGGTTTTTATTTTCTGATTATTGTCGACGCGCTGACTAAATGGGTGGAAATTTTCCAAACAAAAACCATTACAAGTTATCAGACTATAAATTTTCTCATTGAAACTTTTGCCAGATTTGGAATCCCCGGAAAAATTGTTTCTGACAATGGAACTCAGTTCACTAGTGAACAATTTCGAAGGTTTTGTGCTGAAAACAGCATCGAACATATTCGAACGGCTCCATACCATCCTCAATCGAATGGTCAAGCGGAAAGATTTGTCGGAGTTTTCAAAAATTCATTGAAAAAATCAAAGGGGGAAGGGAAGAACATAGAAGAACAACTTCAAGTATTCCTACAATGTTACAGAACTACTCCAAACCGGAATAGTGGTATTTCTCCTGCGGAGGCAATGTTTGGTAGGAAAATAAGGACCCGCCTCAGTCTCATGCTTCCTCAAGGGAATGAACAATTTTCCACCAAACGCATAAAAACTAAAACAAGAGTTTCTGAAGAAAATGACTTTGTTTGGGCTCAGAAACATTTTGCGAACAGTTGGATTTGGATCAAAGGCAAAATTGTAGGGAAAATTGGTGACGTGATGTATGCTGTTAGCATAGATGAAGACTCGCGCGTGGCCAGATTCCACATAAATCAACTACAAGCCAGAATTACTCCAAATCTAAATGTTAAGAAATCGAAAATTCCATTTGAAGTTCTTATTGAAGATTTTGATATTCAACCGAAGCAGGTTTCTTCAAGTTTTCAAGAAGAAGTTACTAATCGGCCATTGTTGAACGAAATCCAGAGTGAACTTCAAGATCAAGAATCGCAATTTCATGATAATGTTGAGTCGCTAGTGCGAACATCAGCTTCACCAAAGTCGAGACCTCAACGCATCAAGAGGACTCCAAAATATTTAGCTGATTATCAGCTCCAATTTAGAAGGGGAGGTGTCGAGAAGGCGACGAAATAATTGATTATTGTTATGATTTTGACTTTTGACGAATAAAGTTCTCACTGAATTCTCTATACATATTGTATTCAAATTAAGACCTTACCGGATTATAAAACTCAGCATGAATGTAGGTTTGTGATTGGATCCATGATATATTGTAGCACTCTCAAAAACACTAACAAACTCCATTATGCATTAATTATTCATGAAAATATTCTCAATCGAATATTTAATGGCACAAAACTCAAGTGAAGAGGTAGATAGTTTGACATATTTTTGAGCTGTCCGGACATATCCAGGCAGCTTTGACCAAGTCCGTTTACGCAGCACTAAAATTTCGTGTATGTTTGGTTGCCTACATTTCGGCGCAGCTACTCGGGGTGTCCCGATTTCATTGAGGCTTAGTGTACGTCCCCGCATGGGGTTACAAAGAGGCAAAGCTTTTTTATTTTTGATCTTACAGAAAAAATGATTTCTGGTAAAATCGTTTGCATCATGCTCTCAAACCTCTAATAGTACATTATACACCCAGGTAGAGAAGTTTATCATTATTGCCTCGCGGCAAGATGAGCCGCGAGGCAATAATGGTAATTCTCTACCGTGGTGTATACAGGCTGTCTTATGAAAAACGCCCCAAGCCATAACTTCTTTATTTGACGTCCGATTCAAAAAAATTAGAGAAAAAAAATTAATTGCTTTATGAGTACTACAAACTGACTTTGATGTGGATTTTTTCCAAAGGGTATTCATTGTCAATTCACGGTCAACTTGAAGTTTTCAATTAGAAATGCGATTTTGCTTCAAACCAAATGCATAGGGTATTTTTTTCTGAGTTCAATGATGTACAATATTTTGAATTTTGAAGAACATTTACTGGTGAAATAATGAAATGTTTATCGGCATCAAATTGGCTCTTCCAAACCAAATTGTACAGTCGGCGGTGGGCAACAATCAACTTTCAGCGTGTTGCGTTTATTGTCGCTGTCACATCCAGTTCTGTGATTGTTATACACGGCACTCTCATTTTCTTTTGTGATTTGAATAAACTTCTTTCAATCATTTTTGATGGTGAAAAGGAATCAAAATAAAAAAAAGACATTACTCTGCCTAGAAAAAATAAACCTGCTCATTTGTGTCTAGAGAAGTATCCATTACCTAGCGAAAATTTCAAGTTGACCATTGATTGACATCGAGGTCCATGGCATAAAAATTTCAAACTACGGTCAGTTTGTAGTACTCATCGAGCAATTTATTTTTTCTTCTTAATTTTTTCGAATCGGACGTCAAATAAAGAAGTTATGGCTTGGGGCGTTTTTTATAAGACAGCCTGTATACTATTTTTTCCACTACTAGCAAAGAAAAACCAGTAATTTAGCGATTTTTAGTTTTGATAATAGAGAAAAATTACCGCAAACCATGGTCATATTATTTACTACTAGTAAATAATAATCCATTATTTACCCGATTCAACAGAGGTTGTGAAAATCAACTTCACTACCTGAAAGTCAGTCAAAAATGACGTCTTCTCAAGCTAGTAGTGGAAAAAAACTATTTTGCTTTCATTTTAACTGTAACTTTACAGTTGTTTTTTAATTTAATTCGAAAATTTTGGACATTTTGGACACAAATATTTCTTCGAAAGTTTGGAATATCAAACTTAAATTTTCAGAGAAAGAAAATTTTCTCAATTGTTAAAAATGGTAAACCACTCAATCCCCCCTTTTCACTAATAAACCATACTAAAACTGGGCACTTCTGACTCACTCGCGCAACGACTCTTTTAATCTCAA
The DNA here is from genome assembly GCA_949788335.1 of Salpingus planirostris. NCBI lineage: Eukaryota > Metazoa > Arthropoda > Insecta > Coleoptera > Salpingidae > Salpingus > Salpingus planirostris. The sequence goes on along the minus strand of OX460917.1, from coordinate 3,242,676 downwards.
ATGTAGGGCCCGGCATTTGCGAAAACTACCAGAAATCGAGATCGGTCATGAATTAAAAATTGTAAATGGGTAAAAAGGTACACAACTATAATAACAAGGACAGTTTGTTCAGAATAGGTACAATGTGAGTACATTTATTTTTAATTTTATATAAAATTTATGTTTTCATCACCTGAAATCGATCTTTTCTCGCAAAATAAAATAGCTTACATTGTAGCTCGTAAGAAAATAGGCACGCGTATGTAAAAATATCACGATAATACACAGTAGGTAGTCTTATTGGAAACGGATTCTGGTCGAAAAGTATGCAACCCGTCACAATTTGAGCGTCCTCTTAAATTGCTAAGTATTGTTGTCGTGCCCCAGAATTATTATCGACTTAATTGAAGTATCTGAACAGTAACTTATCAAATTTGGTACGGTTTGGTAATCAGGCATTCCTGAAATATTTATGTACTATTCATGTATCTATGATGATACCTTTGTGAAATGAAATTGTTATGTTTGTAATAAAACGTCTATTACTGCTTAATTAGTTTATTACACGTACTTTAACATGTGTGCCGTATCACGGCTGCAGGACAAGAGGAGGTTGTTTCGTTTGCGTGTCCTATTAATGGGCTTATCTATGTCAACGCCATCTTACACTAACAATCATAGTTGTTGCTATCGTAAATATAGGTAGTGTAATACATTGTATTATTCTAATACATAACAGAAATGAAAGAACTAAGAGTGATCTGATAAGTAAGAAAACAGACAGTAATTTTAATAAAGCAGCAAATTAGGAGATGAATTGTAAACAGAGAAATCAATTTTTAGTTCTATCATTTCCTTTTCCTTATCTGGCAAAAAGTACCGACGGAAACACCTACCTATAGTAAGAAATAAGCTCTTAACAATTATTGTAGACCAGCAGCTAGCTGAGAAGTACATCCTTCAAGCATTTCCACACTTACGAACAGGAGTAGAAGACAATGCTTTCCATAAGACATCGCCTTTTTAAATGGAGATGCTGATACAGGTGTACCCTTAAGACGTGTGTGGTTTTCCAAGGGTAGACCCTCTCTCGAGGATGATGAAGCCACTTCATTGTTTCTACAGTTACGGCAGAAATATGCTGATAAGTTTCAGGATAGGAGAACAGTGAAGTCGTTGTTGTGGAATGAGGTAGCTACAGAAATGAAGCTCGCAGGTTTTGATATTTCTGCCAACTCAAAGGAAGGCCCCGGTGGTAAATGCAAACAGCAATTCTTAAATATGGAAACCAAATATTTAAAGCACGTCAAGCACATGTCTTCAACAGGGGTAGGAAAAAAGATCCTCCCCCATTCTTTGATGAACTTTATTCTATAATCGGTATGTACCAATGCATGAAGCAAAGGAAAACATCATTCATGCATTGATACTGATTTGCAGGGGGAAAGGATAAAAGTAACCCAAATTTCTTGCAAGATTCTGAAATGTTCAGTGGTGGTGAACAAGGCTGTTCTTGCAGCACTTCCAGCAGACCAGACCACGAGTACAATGTGAGCGACCAGGAAAATGATTAAGCAGCTTCCAATCAAGGGCTATCAAGAGATGCCATCAAGTCGCGATTTACTAGAGAAAAGAAGATTGCACGCCCGAAAAATAGCACTGAACAAATTTAAGAAGTAATGAAGCGACAGTATGAACTTGATCAGGAAGATTGACGAAAAGCGCATGCATTAATGGAAGTTCAAAACGCTCAGCGAGCGGAAATGTTGAATTTGCTCCGTGATTTCCTTGGAAATCAGAAGGAGAAATAAATTCTGACACTGTATTATTTAATTACAAATGCAGAAGGTAGAGCTCCTACCTATTCATATTTCTGTTACTTATCGTTCCTAATATTTCTATTTATCTATATTTTTGTTACCTAGACCTAGTATTATGAGATTCTTTACTTATTGTTAGGGGCCTTAGCTACCCCAATATCTATCAATAAAATAAAAGGTTTCCTTTAATATGGTTTTATAAAATTAAATATTATTGAACAAGTCTCTAGAAATGCGATCCCTCTTATTCCGAGCCCTTTGATTTTCCTCCACGTTATTGCCAAAATTACGGACTTGATGCATTTTCTCATCTTTTAAGTAAGGTTCATCCCAGACATCGTCTATTAGGTAACAAAAAGTGTGCAAAATACAGACTTTGCTACAGAATATACAGGCTGTATCTTAATTGCTGTCGAGAATTTCAGGGGGTGATTCTTTGTCGAAAAATATGAAAAAAAGTTCATATGGGCATAGGTCTTAAAATGCTTCCCTGCGGAACCAGCGGTCCTCAAAGTTGGCCCTAAAAAAACTTTTTTTTCGAATATCTCTAAAACCAATCTTAGTAGAGAAACTGAATTTGGCAGAGAGTTACACAATATTATCTTGCATCATCTCATGCATTCGACGAATTTGAGAGAATCCATTGGCGTACAATTTGGGGTGGTCGTAAGTTTGAATTTCTCACAACTTTTTATTGGGTGACATTTTTGAAAGTTTTACTGCAGTATAATAATAATAATAATAATAATTGTTTTTTATTGGTGAACCCAAAAGGAATACAAATCAGCTCAAATGCTGTTTTTCATTGATCCCTAACAAACTTAAAGTACCCTATTTTTACAAAAGAAAAATTAAAATTAAAAAAGTTTGAAGAAATAATTATAAAACAGATTAGTTTGACATCAGAAACAATCAAATAAATCATAAACTTTGTTTACTTAGTAACATAGATCTAACTTGTGACTTGAATGCAGACACCGACTTGAGACCAACATATTTAAATAAATCAACATTTTCATTATAAATCTTCGAAGCTAGTATTTTGAATGCGGAATCGCCTAATTTCAACCTTACGATATCAACCTCCATGTAGTTTCTCCTCAGCACAGTCGTATGAGTTCTCAAAATCAATAGTTCCCGCAAATAACTTGGTCGGCCTGTCTTGAGCATTTTAAAAAAACGAACGTCAGGAAGTTGAAAGTGAATCGAAACTCCTGCTTCAACAGTCCACGGGCATTATATGCGGGAGTAATATGATTACGCCGCGGAAAATTAAACGAAAAACGAAAACAAGCATTTTGCACCAACTGTATCCTGCTCTTTAGACACTCGCTGGTCAAAAACATGCAAAAAAGGTGCTCATGAGTCATAGCGCTAGGATCGACCGTTTCCGAGAAAAATCGATTTTTCCGTTTGCGTACGTGTATGAGCATTCAGCAACTCTCATCATAGTCGACTAGGATTCACGTGTAAAATTCAATCAAGAATTCAAGAATCATTATTTCATGATGAATTATGGTCAGTTCGGACATAAGTATTTACAATCATTACCTAATCTTCCATGAAGTTTTCGTTTTACATAAATTGATCATTTTTGATCCAGCGTTTTTTGTGCAGAACAAGTTATTGTTCTTTGGAACTGATTGTTTTTGATTTTGTGAATCCTGAAATAATGAGTCTTGAATTTCTGATTGAATTTAACACGTGAATTCTAGTCGACTATGATGAGAGTTGCTGAATGCTCATACACGTGCGCAAACGGAAAAATCGATTTTTCTCGGAACTGGTTAATCCTAGCGCTATGACTCATGAGCACCTTTTTTGCATGTTTATGTCCAACGAGTCTCATGCTGCAGTAAAACTTTCAAAAATGTCACCCAATAAAAAGTTGTGAGAAATTCAAACTTACGACCACCCCAAATTGTACGCTAGTAGATTCTTCCAAATTCGTCAAACGCATGAGATGATGTAAGATAATATTGTGTAACTCTCTGCAAAGTTCAGTTTTTCTACTAGGATTGGTTTTGGAGATATTCGAAAAAAAAGTTTTTTTAGGGCCAACTTTGAGGACCGCTGGTTCCGCAGGGAAGCATTTTAGGACCTATGCCCATATGAACTTTTTTTCATATTTTTCGACGAAGAATCACCCCCTGAAATTCTCGACAGCAATTAAGATACAGCCTGTATATTTCAAAGACACCCCGTATACTTCCTTTTTATGCCTAAAAGTAAGTACAGGAAAACATTCACTATTTTCATGACTGTACTAGCCGTAACCAGAAAGCTGTGCCCAATGCACTGTAATGTATCTTGTGCCATGAGCCATAAACAAATCAGCAATGATTTCTCAGGTTGAATAGGGAAATTCCCATCACGATACTTTTTTTGGATTAGCTCATGACGATCATTTTGCATTAATTCTAATAGTAGCCGATCAAAAGTGTCTTTCTTCATGCGAAAAAACCGAGAAAATATCACTTCATTATATTTATCCAGCCAGTCTTCTTCGTTTCTTTCTACCCACAATCTAGGTCCATAAAACTGATTGCGTGCTTTTAATGCCAAGACGGCCTGGAAGACACGTCTTTTTCCATCTAGGACAATAATATCCTTGCGAACTGCATCGAAGAAAAACTCATGTACGACATAATACGGCAAAAAGAACTGCATGGTACACATACAACTTGTGAGTCTCACAGTCTCGCACTTCAGGTTGCTTTTATAGGAACGATTTGAACCAACTAAGCGATCAACATGAAAGAATTAGACATCAAAATTATAACTGTAACAATTTGAAATCGATTTTCATGCTTAGATTTAGTGAAATCAAGGACCTGTGCGATAACGAAATACCAAGTTGCATAATGAAATCACCAGATTCATTATGTACCTACAGATTGAAAATGAGTGACTTTTCAGGCTCCTTGATTGTTAGTAGAAGTGACACTCAACATGTGAGCGTCGGAAATAGTACATTACGGATCGTGTCGGAAAGTGCAATATTTTGCGCGTGTGGGATTATTGTCGCGTAAGGGGCCTCGCGCTACAACCCACGAGTCGCGAAAGAAACTTTTCCGACAAGTTGCGTATACGATTTTTCCGACGTCCACTTTAACACCAAGATTACTTGTAAAAACCACGTAAAAACTCATAAATACAAGAGAAAGAAAATTGGAAACTGTCATAATCTGCCATAATTAATTAATTTAGAAGTTTGGTATTGTCAAACTGAATTTTCATAAAAATAAAAATCGCTAAATTGCTAAAAATGTGAAATCACATAATTATTCGACGATTCGAACCAACTAAATGATTAACATGAAAGAATCAACGATAAAAATGATAACTGTAACAATTTCGAATCGGTTTCATGCTTAGACATAGTGAAATTAAGGAATTGTGTGATAATTAAATCACCAAATTTATCATGGAACATTGAAAATGAGTGACTTTTCAGGCACCTCGATTGTTATGAAAACTGACACTTTACAATGTGGACGTCGCAAGAAGTAATTTATTGTAGTTCTGTTATTAATTAATGGATAACAACATCACAATGATAGGTATAAGAATGAAATCAGACATATCAATGATTTCCAAGCAGAAGATGCCATAGTAACTTCTTTTTGATAGGGAATATTTTATTACTGATTAAAGACCCATGGTCAAATTCGATGTATGTGGGTACTCTATTCAAGTATACAAATCGATATCGCTTCTAGGTTTCATGAAAATCTTGTAACCATTATTCGGCTTGACAAGCCCATCGAATCTTAGCTCCACCTCTGCGACTGATCGATAGGCGGTGGAAATCTCAAAGTTCATCATAATTTCAGCCATAACCACTTTCATCAGCATCATCGCATATCTGTACCCTATGCAGTTCCTCGGTCCCCCCGAAAAACCGTTCCAAGTGTAAGGGTGCCTTTTTGACATTTCTTCGGGCAGATAGCGGTCAGGGTCGAATTTCAGGGGATCGGGCCAATATCTCGCATCGCGCTGCACGTTGTAGAAGCTCAAACAGGCGTTAGCCCCTTTTGGAATTATGACGTCATCTAGGGTCAGATCTGAATCGAATTTACGCGAAATGAAGGCTGCGACAGGAAAAAGCCTCAACGACTCTTTGATCACTCGTTCCGTGTATTTCAAATGTTGCAAATCTTCGACTTTGAAAGTTCTATTGTTTCCTCGTTTCATGATCTCACTTACTTCTGAATAAACTTTTGCCTAGAAATGGGAATTTCCAGATTCATTTGAACGAGTTTTGGAAAAAAGCCTACCTGAATTTCCGGGTGCATTCCTAATAAGACCAGAGTGAAGCAAATGGTAGTCGTCGTAGTATCTATGGACTTTCGAAAATGTTATAATCGAGATCATTTATCTAGAATCAAAAAGTACTCACAGCGATAAAGAAAGTGTTGATCTCCTGCTTGATGTTTTTATCTGAATACTGTGGTTCTTTCGATTTTCTTGCGAATAAAACGCGTATCAATGATTTGAACTTGGTGATGGGTTCACCTTCGAAAAGTTCGGCATGATCATCAACGTTATTCAAATCGAAAATCTGTAAAAATTAATAAAAATTATAGACTTAAGGAAAGCATGAATCTATTTGACGGAACCTCTGAAGACATTGCGTTGATTTCGTCAACAATTTTCGTCTTTTCCTTATAATGGCTGGTTCGTTTGAAAATGATGCCTAATTGGAACCATGGTCTACTTCCTTCTATTTTACCAATTTCGAGTAACCTAAAGACCATTAAGAACCAAGAATACCATGAATGTTTGAATTTCAAAAAGTACTTACTTGTCAAACAATTTGTTTATTGGTAACTCTCGCTCTTGGGCGTTGATTTCACAATCGAATAACGTTTCTAAGAAGAGTTTTTGTTAGAAATGTTCCTTGTGGCTGGAAATACTCACCCGAGACCACGTCGGCGATATAATTACTGACGTAATTGGAAATATCAACAAATTCAGCGGAATTGGTATTTGATTTCAATATTTTGCACATCGTCAAAGCTTGTTCGTTGAAACACAATACGAACGTGTTCAAAGATTTCTGGTTGAAACTTGGCGCCAGAAATTTTCTCGCAATTTTCCATTTGGCGGTTTCGCCCATAAAAAGGCCATCTGTTCCTATGAGAGCGGACATCGGGTCGTAAAGGAACGATCTCGATATGGCTCCCGGATGATTCAGGACTTTCTCCAGGTACTCCGGTTTGGAAACGAAATAGAACAAGTCCGGGCCGAACCAACACTTGCACAGGTCGGGGTAATCGGCGAAAATGCCAGCCAAAGCTTTGAACATTTCTATAATCAGAAGGAAAAGTGAATACTAGGAGGTGAATCTTTCTCTAGTGAAAAGTACCTCCAGATGTTCCGAGCAGTAGGTGAACCATTCCTATCACAGGATAATTTCTAGGGCCCGGTACTTTCGAAGATAACATATACAAACGGCGCCGTTTCCATAGGAATCGTACCAACCACAAGGCGAAAAACACCCCAACCACTACCGGAATAGTTCGCAGGATCAACATGTCTGATTGACTACAATGTGTCGAAATTGAACCTCAAATATATACATTTTTTCGATAAAAAAAACTGTACACATCTGCCGAACAATTAATTTATAATAATAAATGAATGTATCCGAAATTAAAGGACAGTTTTCGTATGCTTGCTAGCAAGGACAATTGGGTTTGAATATAATGGTAGTGTAGATCAACTGATCACCATAATTTTTAAATAATTCTTGTGGTTGATTATATAATCTTCAAATTATAAAAAAATCTATCTGCATAGTATAGACAACGTGTTCCAGAATTATATCTCCAGTATCTTCGAGGGGTTTACTTTCCAAAATAATTTTGAATAACAGATATCTCCGGAAACGATTTTTAGGACTGGCGTCTGCCTATGGTAAGTGTACAAACTTTAGGAGTCACTCCAGGCCAGACGGCCCAAGCGATCGCATTAAGATTTCCAGATATCCTCCATAAGAGAAGACTGACTGAAGCTATGACGTAACGCCATGCACTCTAAATCAAAATCGTAAAACGGTGCCGTGATCAGCTCGACGTATTATTTTTTGAGATCAGTGTTTTTTTAGTCGTTTTTTCTTCACGGTTTTTAGCGGCCAGATGAGCTAAAAATATTGATCTTGAATGCAATTGGTTGGGCCGTTCTGCCAGGATTGGCTCCTAAAAATCACCATTGGCAGATTCCAATCTTAATACAGGATGTCAATTTAATAGATTTTCTTGCATTTCTCAGAGACATCCAACAAAACAAAGAAGACGCTCTGATGTATATCCAGGAAATTCCTAGAACAAAAAAAAACAGCAGTTAGAGATAGCGCTAGTGAGTCAAAAGATACCTGAATGGTCGTTACAGATTTAGCTGAAGAATATAAAACCATAGTACGTAATAGAGTGAATCGACCAATGAATGAACAGTTAAGAGAACTTCCACTTTCAAATGATCAATAAGTTTTGGTTTAGCATTGAAGTCAAGTCTAGTGTGCATTTTTCGAAATACCTATGACTTGGAATGAACCATTTCATCATAATTATACAGATTTGTATAAAAATTTACATAAAATTGCGATCAAAGCCAAAAAGTCGCGAAAGCCTAGTGAATGAACGATGGATGCCAGTGATTGAAAATACTTCGACCAGTTAATGAACAATGATTTTTATTAATTTTTGAAGATTATTATGTACTATTGTCATCATCAACAGATTCACAGTATCCCGGAGAGTGTCCCTTACGTCCTCTGTGCTATTTGCGCCGGATTTTTTTTTATTTCTGAGGCGATATACCATATTTGGTCTTCAGGTGATGGCCAATTCCTCCTGTTTTTAGATACTTAATGGAGTACGCTGATTTAGTATTTTTGCTCCCTTATATTTTTTATCAAGCCGGGGTAGGCTACCCCTTCATAGTTGACATCAACAAAGTTGATTTTGGAATGTTATAGCGTCTTGAGGCCTCGGTCGAATTCGTTTTCCGTGAATTTATTACTTCTAATTGCTTCTAAGGCCAATTTTATACTTTGCTCCGAATAACTGAATCGCAAGTACTTCTCCCCAGACTCCATTCTATGAAAAATTAAAATTCACTTTCTAGTGAATGAACGATATATTTTCCAATAGTTGAACAACATTATGTGCCGTTCATTTACTGGTTCTTGACAAATATTCTCACTTTTTGCCTCATTGATAGACCTTGTGCAAATGCATTTTAAAGCATTTTAAATTTTGTTGAAATTCGAGTTAAATACGAAAATCCCAGTTAATGAACGCTCTTTCACACATTGGATTTGTCAAAAATTTAAGGTCCAGTGAATGAACAGATGAAAAACTGAGATCTAAGTGGATTGTGCAGTACCATGCTGAATTTTGATTGAAAATTACAATATCTGAATGCAATAAATACCGTTATCTTCTATAATTCTTACACGACTGAGCGTGCAGGTGCCTCAAAATGTTCCATAAAAACAAGACTCATATCCCCGTAGCTTATCAAAATGACTGCCGAAACACAAATTGCCGGAACACTACACATTCGGCTACTATCCTAGCAGTTCTAAGATTTCTGAATAATCTTTTAACCAAAAGGTGTAACCGTTCTAAAACGAGAGAACGAATAGTATTTGGCGGGAAATCTAGCAAGACTGTTCATTCACTGGGTGCCGTTCAATTACTAGTCGATTCACCCTACGTTCGTACTTTCAGAAAAACTATACGAAGGTAAAACTACTGAAAGTTGAGACACTCCCACTATAAAAACTGCAAACAATTCAGAAACACGGTGTATATGTTTTGTGGCAAAAAATATTTTAATAAGTAATTTCCTATGTACTTACATCAGAAAATGGTTTTCATTAATTTCCAGTAAAACTACACACATGTTAATCGTGCTGTTCTTTCCATTAAACAAGGAAGACATGCTAAAATGTATACACAATGTCGTTTCATTGCGGAAAAGTGTAGACTCAAATGACGACGTACCATTTGATACTCAGAAAAAAAAGTATAAAAATATGGAATTCTTTAATTGGAGAATTATGCCTAATATCTACTCGTCTAGACACGCTAGGACTTTAATGGTCTTTAATGCCTAAATTTTCAATTTATATCTTGTGTCACCTAGGGAGATATGTAATGATCATTCGAAACGACATTTAAAATTGATGGTGATTAAATTTCCGATGTCGTATTAGAAAAACGCCATCGCGGGGAATCGGTAAACATCGTAATGTTTTTGAACTTATTTGACGTCCTTTTTCTAAAAACGGATCAAAATGTGATCGAAATCGAAGAATGGTCTCAAATAAAGATTCACCATTCACCTTCCTGGAATTACTACACTAGATTGCTACTAGACATCTGGGACAACAAAATTTGTGATTGCGGAAAACTCAAAATGAAATATGTTACCGTACGATCTAACTTTATTGCTAAAATTTCAAATTTTTGGTGTGCCACCTTGAAATCCAAGTGATCATTTACTGAAATGGTCATTCATGTATAAATGATCATTAAACTCTCAGTGTGTCTAGGGTATTAGTATAGATCGAATTATTCATCTCCAAAACGAAAAACAGTCCGCACCAATCACTACAAAAATAATTCATACACAAATCGAGATCTTTCGTGGATCATTTCCTGGGTTTCATGAAAATCTTTCAACCAGTAATAGGCTGCGTAAACGTGTCCGTTTTGAGCTCCACCTCTTCACATGATTACTAACTGGTAGAAATTTCAGAATTCATCACAATCGCAGCCATGACCACTTTCATCATCATTATCGCACATCTGTATCCGATGCAGTTCCTGGGTTTCCATTAGAATGAGTTCCAAGCGTAAGAGTCTTTTTGACATTTCTTCCGGCAAGGAACGATCAGGGTCGAATTGCAGGGGATCGGACCAATATCCCACATCGCACTGCACGCTGAAGAAACCCAAAAATGCATTAGCCCCTGCTGGAAATATGATATCATCTAGGATTACATCCGAATCAAATTTACGCAAAATAGAGCCGCCAACAGGGAAAAGTCTCAACGATTCTTGAATCACTTGTTCCGTGTACATCAAATCTTCTGCTGTGATCGTCCCGTTCTTTCGTGATCTCGTCATTAAAAAATAATTGATGAGAATTCATAGAAATGTTGTGCAATAAAACGAGAAATATTTAATGAAAGCATTGGGAAACTAGGTGCAATAATCTTACCTAGACTTAAAGGAACTTAATTTAGTCTATTAAGGGAAGGTAAGTACTGGGAACTGTACGTGACAGTAAACTTAGCAGGAAAAGACACTTGGAGTAGAAATTGAATAAAGCATGCGCGGCTTTCTGGCAATACCGGAGGGCTGTTGGGCGGTCTTGGGGCCTATCCCTTAAGATCGTTCTCTAGCTATATGTGGGTATATGCTTTGCTACGGTGCGCTTGTCTGGTGGCCCAGAACCAGACAGAGGAATGAAATGGCTCATATAAAGTCACATCTAAAGGCTGATTTGCCTGGCAGTGACTGGGGCAATGAGGACGACCCACTGCAGCCTAAGAGATGATCCTTTGCCTCCCTTCTCTCGACTTGTATGTCGAGGAGGTGGCTTTGAGACTGCAGGCTGGAGGTCTATGGAATGCCAGAGACCGCGATGGCGATCACACTCGCATCCTGAATGAGGCGCTCATGCACCGGAGTGGTAATGCTGAGGGCAAAGTCTGATCGCATCTCGGTGAAATACACCTTCACAAGACGCTATGGCATTGGAATGAATTGCTGCGGCTCCAAAAATAGTCGTGACACGTGCTCGGGAATATTCAACGAAAACCCAGATCTGCGAGACAGTTTAGCTCTAGGTCGCTACCCCATCGTGTTCCAAGCGGAATTAGCGGGGGTAACTCAAGGGGCCAAAAAAGCTACTGAAATTGGAATCAATGGCAAGTCTGTTCGCATCATGACAGACAGTGGGACAGTGTTGCTAGCTCTGAGAGGGTCCCAGATGAACTCGGAGCTGGTCTGGGAATGCCACCTATCTCTGGAAATACTGGCGGTGAAAATGTCGTAGACCTCGCATGGGTAAAAAGACATATAGGAATAGAGGGCAACATAGAAGCAGATGAGCCAGCACTACCGATAGCCCTTCCTACTCTGAATGCCCTGACAAAAGAAGACATCCTGACCAGGCACTCTGCGCGCTGGGAATCAAGTGACAGCCTTTTACAGGGGAAACCGCACCATCCTTCAAAAGGGCCAAATTCTGCCTGCGACTAACCAGACAATCTCCGAAAACTTGCAGGGATATGGACCGGACACGGTCGACTGAACAAGCAACTCTACACGCTGGGCGTCGTAACCGATTCCACTTGCCGAGGTTGCTTAAAAGAGGACGAAACGGAAGAGCCTGTACTATGTCATTGCCCCGCAGTCACGTCGACCCAAAGATCCATACTAGGGGACTTCTGGCCAAGTATGGACGACATAAGCAACACCGCACCCGGTACTGTCCTCGTGTTAATCAACTCGACGGAGGGTAGGCCCAATGGTAAAAGGCCTAAGAGCTAGAGTGGCGTTAGTCACTCACCCTCTATTATCTTCACAACTCTAAATGCTCTGGGATTTTCGAATATTGAAACATTTCGTTATGTTCATCACTGGAGTCGTATTAGTCCGTAGTAATCAATACCGTTAATCAAGTGCAGGTTAAGCGCTGGCTCATTGTAGTTTTGCCGGCGCAGTCTAAGTCAGTGCAGTATAAATGCTGGCAAGCCAGCGCTAGCAGCCACATTATGGCAAAGCTATACGAGCACTTGAAACTGGCAAGGCTCAGGCAGGAATTAGACAGAACCGCAGTCTGTCACCTGGGTGAACAGCAATACGGTTACCGAGAAGGAAGGTCAACTATACAGGCTGTCTTATAAAAAACGCCCTAAGCCATAACTTCTTTATTTGACGTCCTATTAAGAAAAAGTCAACAGCAAATATAAATTGCTTGATGAGTACTACAAACTGACCTTGATTTGGATTTTTTTCAAACGGGTCTTCATTGTCAATTCACGGTTAACTTGAAGATTTCAAATAGAAATGCAATTTTGCTTCAAAACAAATGTATAGGGTATTATTTTCTGAGTTCAATGATGTACAATATTTTGAATTTTGAAGAACATTTACTGGTGAAATAATGAAATGTTTATCGGCATCAAATTGGCTTTTCCAAACCAAACTGTATAGTCAGCGGTGGGCAACAATCATCTTCCAGCGTATTGAGTTTATTGATGCTGTCACATCCAGTTCTGTGATTGTTGTACACGGCACTCTCTCCAATTTTTTTTGTGATATAAATAAACTTCATCAATAATTTTCCTGGTAACAAGGACTCAAAATTCCAAAAAATACACATTACTCAATCTAGAAAAAATAATCCTGCTCATTTATGTTGAAAAAGTATACATACATTACCTAGCGAAAATTTAAAGTTGACCATTGATTGACATCGAGGTCCATGGTAAACAAAATTCAAGTTAGGGTCAGTTTGTAGAACTCATCGAGCAATTTATTTTTCCTTCTGACCTTTTTTGAATCGGTCACATAAAGAAGTTATGGCTTAGGGCGTGGTGCGCACTGCTCACTTCCGACGTGAAAAACACTTTTAATTCGGCGAATTGGACCCACATCATGGGTACACTCCGATCTAGGGGAATTTCGCTATACCTCCTGTGAGTCATCGGGAGTTACTTGTCGGAAAGAGGTACAGATCTTGGGGAAGGCCAAATCATAGAAGTGACGAACGGGGACCGACCCTCTAGAATGTCCTTTACGATGGCGTGCTGGGGAAAGAACTCCAAGGAACGAGTCTCTTAGCTTACGCGGATGACCTAGCCCTTGTGGCAACGGTAAAGGATCTCAGGGATCTTAGCCACACGGTCAACGAAACTGTGCGAGGCCAATAAAAAGGTGGATGCAATCCAGGGGACTGGAACTAGTCCTACAAAAAACGGAATGTGTCTTGCTCCGAAGGGGGCACCCGGTGCCACGGGACGTCCACTTTAGGCTGAGAGGTCTGCGGATCACCCCACAGGATCAAATTAAGTGATTAGGAGTCGATATAGACGAAAGAATGAGTTTCGGCAGACATCGAAAGGGTGTGTGCCAAAGCGGAGGTGATGACAGCCAAATTGGCACGTCTGATGCCGAACGTGAGTGGACCGAGCGCCTCGAATAGGCGAGTCCTATGTGAAGTGACCAACTCGATATTGCTGTACGCGGCAACAGTATGGGGAATTATAGGAATAGGTTTCGAGAAGTATCGAAAAAGACTTCAAAGTGGACAGAGGAAAGGCGCTCTCAGGGTATGCTCGGCGTATCGCACGGCTTCCCTAAAGGCAGCCCGCGTTGTGGCCGGAGTGGTCCCCATCGATCTCAGGATCAGGGAGGCGAGAGGAAGGAAGAGAGAGGCCAGGGCGTACTCTTTCAAAAAGTGGCAAGTGATCGTGGATCGTCCTCCACTACTTTTCATCAGGAGACTCCCAGTTTTGGAGGAAGAAGTTTGCAATTGATACAATAGCTGTAAAAAACAAAATCCTACATTATTTATTCATCGATCAAAGCTGAGTTATGAATAATTTCCAAAAAAATTACGAAATAAAGTGGAGCAGCCAATTTTTCGGATTTTGTAAATGCAAAAAACTTACCTGCAGAATATCGAAGCAACAAGAATTTTGTCCTGGGATGGGCAGATTTATGGCTCCAAAGCAACCCGAAGCACGAGAAAGTCGAAAAACGTTGAAAAAACCGAAAAAACAGACAAAAACGAGAGCCCGGAAAAATCACTTCCGCCGCCAAAGTCAAAAACGTGAACTGTCATTAGTGTCATTTGAAAAAAGTGGAGGGGAATGGAGATGACCTATTACCGCGATAATTTGCACATGTGCAAATTGCCATAGACAACCTCTAGACCGCCTACTCATAAGGAAAAAATTGTCCGGGCTTTTTGGGTGATGGACGCAGTTAATAGATGGCGCTGTGCGAAAAACACCGCCGCCTTGACGGGGTTCCTACTTTTCAATTTATTTATTTCTTATTGTCATTTTGATAGATTCGAAAAATTACAAATTTTTGCTTCAATTTTATTTTATTTCGCAAATAATTTGTTGGTAGTCACAAAATACAATGATAAATTGATTAATTTTTGGCTTACGAATTGTCATCAACGATTCGCACTTGAGAAATAGGGAAGGCAAATGTGATACAGCTTCGCGAGCAGTTTTGCGATGCGAAGTTCTTGAGTTCAGCCTCCCTCGCTGGTTAACCCATTTGTATCGCCTTTACATTCAAAATTAGGAAAATCCCTTTTGGTGGATAACTGCAGAAATAATTATTCTCAAATTTTTCACAGAATTCATCTCCGTTCTGACCTGTAATTGAAATTTTCGATAAAGGACCCCGCACGATTTATAGGTAAAAGTGGTTTCGGTGAATTTCGCTAAAATTTGGATATGATGTTGATCATTCCATGCTGATCAAAAAATCTCTTTGGCAAAAACTGAATCTATGTACAGTTTTCGAGTTACAGCTCGCCAAAAGTCGTTTTTTCAATTTTTCTGTTATGCATCGTTCTTACATCTTCATGGATGGATAAGCTGATCTCAAAATATTTGAGAATTATGTATTTCCATGTAGATAATACACAACTGCTGAAAGATTTAATTTTGATGAACAAAATATTTGAAAAAAAGGTGTTGCGGTAGTGAGACTCGAACCGGGTACCCCTACATGACACCCACGTTTAGGTTCAATCTGAGTGTTCCTAAACGTCGGAAAGAGTAATCGGATCACGATTCACCATCATCACCATCTTTTTCATTGTTGAGGCTATACATAATTGAAATTATTAAATAAAATGCACATAAATGACCGAGTAAATGACAAACTTGAAATGCTATTTTTATAATTTATTCGTCCCTGTTTTAATTTTTATGTTTATTGAATTCATTTCTTATGAAATTGTTAAATTATTTAAAATGTTCTTTCGTGAATCGTGATCCGATCACTCTTTCTGACGTTTAGGAACACTCAGATTGAACCTAAAAGTGGGTGTCATGTAGGGGTACCCGGTTCGAGTCTCTCTGTCGCAACACCTTTTTTTCAGATATTTTGCTTGTCAAAATTAAATCTTTCAGCAGTTGTGTATTATCTACATGGAAATACATAATTCTCAAATATTTTGAGATCAGCTTATCCATCCATGAAGATGTAAGAACGATGCATAACAGAAAAATTGAAAAAACGACTTATGACGAGCTGTAACTCGAAAACTGTACATAGATTAAGTTTTTGCCAAAGAGATTTTTTGATCAGCATGGAATGATCAACATCATATCCAAATTTTAGCGAAATTCTTCGAAACCACTTTTACCTATAAATCGTGCGGGGTCCTTTCATCACCATTCATTAATTGAGGTATCACTTACATTCTTATGGCGTGGGAAATCTCGTTGCACCGCTCCTACACCCACATATTTGTCGCAGACGAAGCAATTTCGGATTTACTTTTGGAATTTTCAGAAATTTTTGAAAGTTCTTTTCCCATTTAATCAAAATCCGGTTACTACGCGATGATTCAATAATGCTACCACTAATGTGCCACTAATTAAACAATTAAAAATTACTCCTGTCGCCATCTATGAACTGCGTCCAATTTACGGAGAAAAAAATAAAGCCTGCTACTCATCTGTAGGGAAGGTAATCTGTGAAATTGCCGATATAATTGGCTGTAATTGGTCGAATGTTTGGAAATCCGGCGATGCGATTGGTCAATTACTGTCAATTTTGACAGGAGGGAAATAGTCACTCGAATTACACGAAAAAATGGTTTCTTCAGTTCACGACTACTGAATAGTCCTATCCGTTTTACAAAAAAACGACATTTTCATTAAAAAATGACGAAAAAATCTAACTACATACCGTGTGTCAATTTCAAAATTTGCCACCTTTCAGTTTCCGCAAAGGATGGACTTCAGCCAAAAACCCCGAGACCGGTCGATTTTTGCTTCGAGGAGGACCAAAAATGATGATAGATAGAACCCCACCCCACCGTTCGTGTAGCGGGGGTAGCAACCCTGTGCAGATTTTGAATAGGGAACATGAGTCGAGTGATACATCATTTTAAAACATTTTCAATTCTCTGTACAGTGATGGCATAATTTTGAGAATTCATTTTCTTTCAAAGAAGTAATTATTACAAAATTCAAAATTTGTGTTCTACCTTGAACAGGTATAGGCCATTCCTAACTTCATGGAAGAGATATGTCATAAAGGTGAATAAAAGGGGAAAGTTGAGAGGTAATAAAAATGTCAGACTTTATTTCTAGAGTAGTTCGAAATGTTGTTCGTTATTTTCCATACAATAATACAATATTACGGCAAGCTGTAGCTATTCTCCGACGTAATTCTTCAAGATCTTCTGGAGGAGTTTTGAACACTACAGTTTTTAAATGACCCAAAAGGAAAAAATCGAGTGGCGTAAGATCCGGAGATCACGGCGGCCATTCTATGGGTCCCCTTCTTTCAATCCATTTGCGGGGAAAAGTATTTTCAAGAAATTGGCGAACAGGTAAAACGTAGTAAGGAGGTACACCGTCTTGTTAAAAATGTAACAAATACTCATTAACATCAAATTGCCTGTTTCGTCTAACTGGTTTTCCAAACTTTCGGTAATGAGTGGATTGATAGCATTTTTTAACAAGTTCAGAAACATCTCACCATTGACATTCCCATCAATGAACATTGGACCTATTACGATATCTCCTAAAATTCCAGGCGAAACATTCAGTTTTTGTGGCCATTGAGTATGTCCTTGAAACTCGTGAGGATTTGTATCGCTCCAATATCGGCAATTGTGACGGTGAACAAAACCATTCAAGTGAAAAGTACTTTCGTCACTGAAGCAGACGTTTTGGAAAAAATATTGGTTTCTGTTGATTAATTCACTTATTACCTACTTCGCAAAATTGTAGCTTTCTATCCAAGTCGTTTTCGGTCAATTGTTGATGAATTTGAGTCTTATACGGATGGAATTTATGGATTTTCGTCACCTTGCGAACTGCTTCATGTGAAATTCCGGTTATTTTGGAAATACTCCACAATGAAACTGTAGGTTCCGCAACAAATTGCCTTAAGATTTCGATTTGAGTGTCATCATTCAACAGCCTATTCGTTGTTCTTTTTTATTTGAGACTGATCCAGTTTCTCTGAATTTCGCGACTAAATGACTTTCGTATTGATGAGACAGATTTCTTCCCGGATTTCTGTTATTGAAAATTCTAGCCGTCGATCTTTCACATCGGTTTTCAGCCCCATAGATGGAAACAATCTCAATTCTTTCTTCAACGGAGCAGACCATTCCGAAATTTCGTTATTACACGGCAACGAAAATTGAAATACTCTCACAGTTGGTAAATTAGGAATAAGGTATGGACGATGTTGTATTTTATTGAGATTAAGAAATCTTTCTCGAAAAGAGTAAGAGATTGTCTATCACAGATGTTTTTCAGTAAGATTTATGGAATTGTATTTGTTCTACAGTTACAATTGCCTTCATTACCTACTACTAATTCTTATAATATAAATTTAAAAATTATCAGAATAAGGCATCAAAGTTTGTTCACAAAGTTTAAAATAGAAAATAAATCTCTCTGGATTCAAAAATTATTAAAACAACTTCACCGTTGTGTAGATAATTGAAAATGCTTTAAAATGATGTGTCACTCGACCTATGTTCCCCATTTAAAATCAGCAGAGGGTTGCTACCCCCGTTACACGGATAGTGAAGATTGGTTTTCTTTATCACTTTCCTCGGGCGCCATCAAAACTAACATCGACGTTTCTTGGGGTTTTTGGCTAAAGCCCATACTTAACGAGAATCGGCGTTGCGCATGTTTTTGGATCCAAACAAAAAGTCCTTAAAAAATCGAAATTACACCATCCTTGTGTAGAGAATTAAAAATGCTTTGAAATGATGTATCACTCAACCCATGTTCCCTATTTAAAATCTGCACAGGGATGCTACCCCCGCTACACGGACGATGGGGTTGGGTTCTATCTATCATCATTTTTGGTCCCCCTCGAGACAAAAATCGACCGGTCTCGGGGTTTTTGGCTGAAGTCCATCCTTTGCGGAAATTGGGGGGTGGCAAATTTTTAAATTGACACACGGTATACTAAACGCGGGCACTTTTGACTCACTCTCGAACCGACTCTTTTAACCTCAAATGTAGGGCCCAAAATTCGCGAAAACCACCCTAAATCGCGATCGGTCATGAATAAATATCAATTTTTTTCAAGGGGATTGCGGAATAGGGCTATTTGGAACGCTCAAAAATTACGGCGAAGATACGCAAAAAATGCATGGGTTTTTTCCGTGACGTGATGACTGTATTACTCGGGATTAAGGGTAAACATTAAGCAACAATTAAATGGAAAATCGGATCCGGCCAATCAGGTGATCATCAGCACCTTGACAACCGCGTGAACAAAGCAGAAAATTAAACTCCGAATGGAGTGACAGGTTTAGTGCCAAAGGGTGTGTTCCAAATCCCGCTATAGGTATCCACTGCTAGTATTTATTTTAATTTTTACCATAATTAATAATTATATTACTATTGTTGTAAATGGACTGATGAATGATGTGGCTGAATAACGTTTTATTTACGTGTAGGTATTGGAAAATTCTGAAATCGGTGTTACCTATAACAGCTGGCCCGCTGGCCGATAAGGCGTGATGTAAGACAGTCTAGAAAACTTAGTAATCAAGTGCGAACGGAGAGTGCATATCGCGTCCTGTGGCTCCCCGAATACAAAAGTCTTAATAATCGCGATAATAATAATAATAATGATTGTTTTAATTGATGCGCCCGATTTAAGCCCTGTTTTCATGACCGTATAATTGTGAATATTTTTTTATTCGGAATTTTTCTTCGAATCATTCGGACATGAGAACACCGCATTCGTGGTGCCTAGGGGGTTTTATTGTTAACACCCCAAGTAAATACAATTGGAGTCTAAACTGATTCGTTTCTTGAATCATAAACAGAAGTCACATAATCACATTGCCGGTCGACTCCAGACGATTCGATTTGAATATATCAAAAAGATGTGCAGATAAGAACAAACGTATCGCCACCGCCGTGTCTCTAAAGTTGGTGTTAATACGAATAAATAATCAAAATAAATTAGTGAGGTGCGGGATTCGTGCGTTCCAAAATATTTAAAGAATCAAGTTGTTTATTAAAAATTTACCCATAAACTCGAGCGTTCCCTAAATGCAGTGAACGTGTGCGATTCCAAAACCAGAACGGATCATGGGAGGTTTTCCAATCCACGAAGGATGCTAGGGTGACCTGGGATAGATAAAAATTGTACGGTAGGCTCGAAACAAAGACGATCGTATTAGGAAACATAGACGACAAAAAGGTAGAAGAATTCCAATTATATTTCTATTTCGAAAACAGTCATTCAGTGAGGATTACATTAATTTCATTCGACATATGAGAGCGTTCCTTAAAATATTATTTCAACTTGTCTAACACAAATCCGGTAAAACGCGGGGGCCATTGAAAATTGATGGAAATCTTGAGTAAAACGCGGAGGCTATTGAAAATTAATGGAAATCTTTAGTAAAAACATTGGAAATCTTTAGTAAAACGCGGAGGCTACTGAAAATTAATGGAAATCTTTAGTAAAAACATTGGAAATCTTTAGTAAAACGCGGAGGCTACTGAAAATTAATGGAAATCTTTAGTAAAAACATTGGAAATCTTTAGTAAAACGCGGAGGCTACTGAAAATTAATGGAAATCTTTAGTAAAAACATTGGAAATCTTTAGTAAAACGCGGAGGCTACTGAAAATTAATGGAAATCTTCAGTAAAAACATTGGAAATCTTTAGTAAAACGCGGAGGCTACTGAAAATTAATGGAAATCTTTAGTAAAAACATTGGAAATCTTTAGTAAAACGCGGAGGCTATTGAAAATTAATGGAAATCTTTAGTAAAAGCATTGGAAATCTTTAGTAAAACGCGGAGGCTATTGAAAATTAATGGAAATCTTTAGTAAGAACATTGGAAATCTTTAGTAAAACGCGGAGGCTACTGAAAATTAATGGAAATCTTTAGTAAAAACATTGGAAATCTTTAGTAAAACGCGGAGGCTACTGAAAATTAATGGAAATCTTTAGTAAAAACATTGGAAATCTTTAGTAAAACGCGGAGGCTACTGAAAATTAATGGAAATCTTTAGTAAAAACATTGGAAATCTTTAGTAAAACGCGGAGGCTACTGAAAATTAATGGAAATCTTTAGTAAAAACATTGGAAATCTTTAGTAAAACGCGGAGGCTACTGAAAATTAATGGAAATCTTTAGTAAAAACATTGGAAATCTTTAGTAAAACGCGGAGGCTACTGAAAATTAATGGAAATCTTTAGTAAAAACATTGGAAATCTTTAGTAAAACGCGGAGGCTACTGAAAATTAATGGAAATCTTTAGTAAAAACATTGGAAAGCTTTAGTAAAACGCGGAGGCTATTGAAAATTAATGGAAATCTTTAGTAAGAACATTGGAAATCTTTAGTAAAACGCGGAGGCTATTAAAAATTAATGGGAATCTTTGGTAAAAGCATTGGAAATCTTTAGTAAAACGCGGAGGCTATTGAAAATTAATGGGAATCTTTAGTAAAAGCATTGGAAATCTTTAGTAAAACGCGGAGGCTTCTGAAAATTTATGGAAATCTTTAGTAAAAACATTGGGAATCTTTAGTAAAACGCGGAGGCTACTGAAAATTAATGGAAATCTTTAGTAAAAACATTGGAAATCTTTAGTAAAACGCGGAGGCTATTGAAAATTAATGGAAATCTTTAGAAAAAACATTGGAAATCTTTAGTAAAACGCGGAGGCTACTGAAAATTAATGGAAATCTTTAGTAAAAACATTGGAAATCTTTAGTAAAACGCGGAGGCTATTGAAAATTAATGGAAATCTTTAGAAAAAACATTGGAAATCTTTAGTAAAACGCGGAGGCTATTGAAAATTAATGGAAATCTTCAGTAAAAACATTGGAAATCTTTAGTAAAACGCGGAGGCTACTGAAAATTAATGGAAATCTTTAGTAAAAACATTGGAAATCTTTAGTAAAACGCGGAGGCTACTGAAAATTAATGGAAATCTTTAGTAAAAACATTGGGAATCTTTAGTAAAACGCGGAGGCTACTGAAAATTAATGGAAATCTTTAGTAAAAACATTGGAAATCTTTAGTAAAACGCGGAGGCTACTGAAAATTAATGGAAATCTTTAGTAAAAACATTGGAAATCTTTAGTAAAACGCGGAGGCTACTGAAAATTAATGGAAATCTTTAGTAAAAACATTGGAAATCTTTAGTAAAACGCGGAGGCTACTGAAAATTAATGGAAATCTTTAGTAAAAACATTGGAAATCTTTAGTAAAACGCGGAGGCTACTGAAAATTAATGGAAATCTTTAGTAAAAACATTGGAAATCTTTAGTAAAACGCGGAGGCTACTGAAAATTGATGGAAATCTTTAGTAAAAACATTGGAAATCTTTAGTAAAACGCGAAGGATACTGAAAATTAATGGAAATCTTTAGTAAAAACATTGGAAATCTTTAGTAAAACGCGGAGGCTACTGAAAATTAATGGAAATCTTTAGTAAAACGCGGAGGCTACTGAAAATTAATGGAAATCTTTAGTAAAAACATTGGAAATCTTTAGTAAAACGCGGAGGCTATTGAAAATTAATGGAAATCTTTAGTAAAAACATTGGAAATCTTTAGTAAAACGCGGAGGCTACTGAAAATTAATGGAAATCTTTAGCAAAAACATTGGAAATCTTTAGTAAAACGCGGAGGCTTCTGAAAATTAATGGAAATCTTTAGTAAAAACATTGGAAATCTTTAGTAAAACGCGGAGGCTACTGAAAATTAATGGAAATCTTTAGTAAAAACATTGGAAATCTTCAGTAAAACGCGGAGGCTACTGAAAATTAATGGAAATCTTTAGTAAAAACATTGGAAATCTTTAGTAAAACGCGGAGGCTACTGAAAATTAATGGAAATCTTCAGTAAAAACATTGGAAATCTTTAGTAAAACGCGGAGGCTACTGAAAATTAATGGAAATCTTTAGTAAAAACATTGGAAATCTTTAGTAAAACGCGGAGGCTTCTGAAAATTAATGGAAATCTTTAGTAAAAACATTGGAAATCTTTAGTAAAACGCGGAGGCTACTGAAAATTAATGGAAATCTTTAGTAAAAACATTGGAAATCTTTAGTAAAACGCGGAGGCTACTGAAAATTAATGGAAATCTTTAGTAAAAACATTGGGAATCTTTAGTAAAACGCGGAGGCTACTGAAAATTAATGTAAATCTTTAGTAAAAACATTGGAAATCTTTAGTAAAACGCGGAGGCTACTGAAAATTAATGGAAATCTTTAGTAAAAACATTGGAAATCTTCAGTAAAACGCGGAGGCTACTGAAAATTAATGGAAATCTTTAGTAAAAACATTGGAAATCTTTAGTAAAACGCGAAGGCTTCTGAAAATTAATGGAAATCTTTAGTAAAAACATTGGAAATCTTTAGTAAAACGCGGAGGCTACTGAAAATTAATGGAAATCTTTAGTAAAAACATTGGGAATCTTTAGTAAAACGCGGAGGCTACTGAAAATTAATGGAAATCTTTAGTAAAAACATTGGAAATCTTTAGTAAAACGCGGAGGCTACTGAAAATTAATGGAAATCTTTAGTAAAAACATTGGAAATCTTCAGTAAAACGCGGAGGCTACTGAAAATTAATGGAAATCTTTAGTAAAAACATTGGAAATCTTTAGTAAAACGCGGAGGCTTCTGAAAATTAATGGAAATCTTTAGTAAAAACATTGGAAATCTTTAGTAAAACGCGGAGGCTACTGAAAATTAATGGAAATCTTTAGTAAAAACATTGGAAATCTTTAGTAAAACGCGGAGGCTACTGAAAATTAATGGAAATCTTTAGTAAAAACATTGGAAATCTTTAGTAAAACGCGGAGGCTACTGAAAATTAATGGAAATCTTTAGTAAAAACATTGGGAATCTTTAGTAAAACGCGGAGGCTACTGAAAATTAATGGAAATCTTTAGTAAAAACATTGGAAATCTTTAGTAAAACGCGGAGGCTACTGAAAATTAATGGAAATCTTTAGTAAAAACATTGGAAATCTTTAGTAAAACGCGGAGGCTACTGAAAATTAATGGAAATCTTTAGTAAAAACATTGGGAATCTTTAGTAAAACGCGCAGGCTACTGAAAATTAATGGAAATCTTTAGTAAAAACATTGGAAATCTTTAGTAAAACGCGGAGGCTACTGAAAATTAATGGAAATCTTTAGTAAAAACATTGGAAATCTTCAGTAAAACGCGGAGGCTACTGAAAATTAATGGAAATCTTTAGTAAAAACATTGGAAATCTTTAGTAAAACGCGGAGGCTTCTGAAAATTAATGGAAATCTTTAGTAAAAACATTGGAAATCTTTAGTAAAACGCGGAGGCTACTGAAAATTAATGGAAATCTTTAGTAAAAACATTGGGAATCTTTAGTTAAACGCGGAGGCTACTGAAAATTAATGGAAATCTTTAGTAAAAACATTGGAAATCTTTAGTAAAACGCGGAGGCTACTGAAAATTAATGGAAATCTTTAGTAAAAACATTGGAAATCTTTAGTAAAACGCGGAGGCTACTGAAAATTAATGGAAATCTTTAGTAAAAACATTGGAAATCTTTAGTAAAACGCGGAGGCTACTGAAAATTAATGGAAATCTTTAGTAAAAACATTGGAAATCTTTAGTAAAACGCGGAGGCTACTGAAAATTGATGGAAATCTTTAGTAAAAACATTGGAAATCTTTAGTAAAACGCGAAGGATACTGAAAATTATTGGAAATCTTTAGTAAAAACATTGGAAATCTTTAGTAAAACGCGGAGGCTACTGAAAATTAATGGAAATCTTTAGTAAAACGCGGAGGCTACTGAAAATTAATGGAAATCTTTAGTAAAAACATTGGAAATCTTTAGTAAAACGCGGAGGCTATTGAAAATTAATGGAAATCTTTAGTAAAAACATTGGAAATCTTTAGTAAAACGCGGAGGCTACTGAAAATTAATGGAAATCTTTAGCAAAAACATTGGAAATCTTTAGTAAAACGCGGAGGGTTCTGAAAATTAATGGAAATCTTTAGTAAAAACATTGGAAATCTTTAGTAAAACGCGGAGGCTACTGAAAATTAATGGAAATCTTTAGTAAAAACATTGGAAATCTTCAGTAAAACGCGGAGGCTACTGAAAATTAATGGAAATCTTCAGTAAAAACATTGGAAATCTTTAGTAAAACGCGGAGGCTACTGAAAATTAATGGAAATCTTTAGTAAAAACATTGGAAATCTTCAGTAAAACGCGGAGGCTACTGAAAATTAATGGAAATCTTTAGTAAAAACATTGGAAATCTTTAGTAAAACGCGTAGGCTTCTGAAAATTAATGGAAATCTTTAGTAAAAACATTGGAAATCTTTAGTAAAACGCGGAGGCTACTGAAAATTAATGAAAATCTTTAGTAAAAACATTGGAAATCTTTAGTAAAACGCGGAGGCTACTGAAAATTAATGGAAATCTTTAGTAAAAACATTGGGAATCTTTAGTAAAACGCGGAGGCTACTGAAAATTAATGGAAATCTTTAGTAAAAACATTGGAAATCTTTAGTAAAACGCGGAGGCTACTGAAAATTAATGGAAATCTTTAGTAAAAACATTGGAAATCTTCAGTAAAACGCGGAGGCTACTGAAAATTAATGGAAATCTTTAGTAAAAACATTGGAAATCTTTAGTAAAACGCGGAGGCTTCTGAAAATTAATGGGAATCTTTAGTAAAAACATTGGAAATCTTTAGTAAAACGCGGAGGCTACTGAAAATTAATGGAAATCTTTAGTAAAAACATTGGAAATCTTTAGTAAAACGCGGAGGCTACTGAAAATTAATGGAAATCTTTAGTAAAAACTTTGGGAATCTTTAGTAAAACGCGGAGGCTACTGAAAATTAATGGAAATCTTTAGTAAAAACATTGGAAATCTTTAGTAAAACGCGGAGGCTACTGAAAATTAATGGAAATCTTTAGTAAAAACATTGGAAATCTTCAGTAAAACGCGGAGGCTACTGAAAATTAATGGAAATCTTTAGTAAAAACATTGGAAATCTTTAGTAAAACGCGGAGGCTTCTGAAAATTAATGGAAATCTTTAGTAAAAACATTGGAAATCTTTAGTAAAACGCGGAGGCTACTGAAAATTAATGGAAATCTTTAGTAAAAACATTGGAAATCTTTAGTAAAACGCGGAGGCTACTGAAAATTAATGGAAATCTTTAGTAAAAACATTGGGAATCTTTAGTAAAACGCGGAGGCTACTGAAAATTAATGGAAATCTTTAGTAAAAACATTGGAAATCTTTAGTAAAACGCGGAGGCTACTGAAAATTAATGGAAATCTTTAGTAAAAACATTGGAAATCTTTAGTAAAACGCGGAGGCTACTGAAAATTAATGGAAATCTTTAGTAAAAACATTGGGAATCTTTAGTAAAACGCGCAGGCTACTGAAAATTAATGGAAATCTTTAGTAAAAACATTGGAAATCTTTAGTAAAACGCGGAGGCTACTGAAAATTAATGGAAATCTTTAGTAAAAACATTGGAAATCTTCAGTAAAACGCGGAGGCTACTGAAAATTAATGGAAATCTTTACTAAAAACATTGGAAATCTTTAGTAAAACGCGGAGGCTTCTGAAAATTAATGGAAATCTTTAGTAAAAACATTGGAAATCTTTAGTAAAACGCGGAGGCTACTGAAAATTAATGGAAATCTTTAGTAAAAACATTGGAAATCTTTAGTAAAACGCGGAGGCTACTGAAAATTAATGGAAATCTTTAGTAAAAACATTGGAAATCTTTAGTAAAACGCGGAGGCTACTGAAAATTGATGGAAATCTTTAGTAAAAACTTTGGAAATCTTTAGTAAAACGCGGAGGCTACTGAAAATTAATGGAAATCTTTAGTAAAAACATTGGTAATCTTTAGTAAAACGCGGAGGCTACTGAAAATTAATGGAAATCTTTAGTAAAAACATTGGAAATCTTTAGTAAAACGCGGAGGCTACTGAAAATTAATGGAAATCTTCAGTAAAGACATTGGTAATCTTTAGTAAAACGCGGAGGCTTCTGAAAATTAATGGAAATCTTTAGTAAAAACATTGGAAATCTTTAGTAAAACGCGGAGGCTACTGAAAATTAATGGAAATCTTTAGTAAAAACATTGGAAATCTTTAGTAAAACGCGGAGGCTATTGAAAATTGCGTCAAATCTTCACTGAAACGCGAAGGCAATTGAAAATCGCCGGAAATCTTATACCGAAACGCGGAGGCCATTGAAAGTTGCGGCAAATCTTCACCGAAACGCGAAGGCCATTGAAAATCGCCGGAAATCTTATACCGAATCGCGGAGGCCATTAAAAATCGCGGAAAATCTTTACCGAAACGCGGAGGCCATTGAAAATCGCTGGAGATCTTTACCGAAACGCGGAGGCCATTGAAAATCGCCGGAAATCTTATACCGAAACGCGGAGGCCATTGAAAATCGCGGAAAATCTTTACCGAAACGCGGAGGCCATTGAAAATCGCCGGACATCTTATACCGAAACGCGGAGGCCATTGAAAATCGCGGAAAATCTTTACCGAAACGCGGAGGCCATTGAAAATCGCTGGAAATCTTATACCGAAACGCGGAGGCCATTGAAAATCGCGGCAAATCTTTACCGAAACGCGGAGGCCATTGAAAATTGCGGCAAATCTTCACCGAAACGCGAAGGCCATTGAAAATCGCCGGAAATCTTATACCGAATCGCGGAGGCCATTAAAAATCGCGGAAAATCTTCGCCGAAACGCGGAGGCCATTGAAAATCGCGGAAAATCTTTACCGAAACGCGGAGGCCATTGAAAATCGCCGGAAATCTTATACCGAAACGCGGAGGCCATTGAAAATCGCGGAAAATCTTTACCGAAACGCGGAGGCCATTGAAAATCGCCGGACATCTTATACCGAAACGCGGAGGCCATTGAAAATCGCTGGAAATCTTATACCGAAACGCGGAGGCCATTGAAAATCGCGGCAAATCTTTACCGAAACGCGGAGGCCATTGAAAATTGCGGCAAATCTTCACCGAAACGCGGAGGCCACTGAAAATTGCGGCAAATCTTCACCGAAACGCGGAGGCCATTGAAAATTGCGGGAAATCTTATACCGAAACGCGGAGGCCATTGAAAATTGCGGCAAATCTTCACCGAAACGCGAAGGCAATTGAAAATCGCCGGAAATCTTATACCGAAACGCGGAGGCCATTGAAAATTGCGGCAAATCTTCACCAAAACGCGGAGTGCATTGAAAATTGCGGCAAATCTTCACCGAAACGCGAAGGCCATTGAAAATTGCGGGAAATCTTCACCGAAACGCGAAGGCAATTGAAAATCGCCGGAAATCTTATACCGAAACGCGGAGGCCATTGAAAATTGCGGCAAATCTTCACCAAAACGCGGAGGGCATTGAAAATTGCGGCAAATCTTCACCAAAACGCGGAGGCTATTGAAAATTGCGGAAAATCTTCACCGAAACGCGGAGGCCATTGAAAATTGCGGCAAATCTTCACCAAAACGCGGAGGGCATTGAAAATTGCGGCAAATCTTCACCAAAACGCGGAGGCTATTGAAAATTGCGGCAAATCTTCACCGAAACGCGGAGGCCATTGAAAATTGCGGCAAATCTTCACCAAAACGCGGAGGGCATTGAAAATTGCGGCAAATCTTCACCAAAACGCGGAGGCTATTGAAAATTGCGGCAAATCTTCACCGAAACGCGAAGGCAATTGAAAATCGCCGGAAATCTTATACCGAAACGCGGAGGCCATTGAAAATTGCGGCAAATCTTCACCAAAACGCGGAGGGCATTGAAAATTGCGGCAAATCTTCACCAAAACGCGGAGGCTATTGAAAATTGCGGCAAATCTTCACCGAAACGCGGAGGCCATTGAAAATTGCGGCAAATCTTCACCAAAACGCGGAGGCCATCGGAAATCGCCGAAAATCTCATACCGAAACGCGGAGGCCATTGAAAATCGCGGAAAATCTTTACCGAAACGCGGAGGCCATTGAAAATCGCTGGAAATCTTATACCGAAACGCGGAGGCCATCGGAAATCGCCGGAAATCTTATACCGAAACGCGGAGGCCATTGAAAATCGCGGAAAATCTTCACCGAAACGCGGAGGCCATTGAAAATTGCGGCAAATCTTCGCCGAAACGCGGAGGCCATTGAAAATTGCGGCAAATCTTCACCGAAACGCGAAAGTCATTGAAAATCGCCAGAAATCTTCACCGAAACGCGAAGGCTATTGAAAATCGCCGGAAATCTTATACCGAAACGCGGAGGCCATTGAAAATCGCGGAAAATCTTTACCGAAACGCGGAGGCCATTGAAAATCGCTGGAAATCTTATACCGAAACGCGGAGGCCATTGAAAATTGCGGCAAATCTTCACCGAAACGCGGAGGCCATTGGAAATTGCGGGAAATCTTCACCGAAAAGCGGAGGCCATTGAAAACTGCGGCAAATCTTCACCAAAACGCGGAGGGCATTGAGAATTGCGGCAAATCTTCACCGAAACGCGGAGGCCATTGAAAATTGCGGGAAATCTTCACCGAAACGTGGAGGCCATTGAAAATTGCGGCAAATCTTCACCAAAACGCGGAGGCCATTGGAAATTGCGGCAAATCTTCACCAAAACGCGGAGGGCATTGAAAATTGCGGCAAATCTTCACCGAAACGCGGAGGCCATTGAAAATTGCGGCAAATCTTCACCAAAACGCGGAGGGCATTGAAAATTGCGGCAAATCTTCACCGAAACGCGGAGGCCATTGAAAATTGCGGCAAATCTTCACCGAAAAGCGGAGGCCATTGAAAACTGCGGCAAATCTTCACCAAAACGCGGAGGGCATTGAGAATTGCGGCAAATCTTCACCGAAACGCGGAGGC
This sequence comes from Salpingus planirostris, assembly GCA_949788335.1. Classification (NCBI taxonomy): domain Eukaryota; kingdom Metazoa; phylum Arthropoda; class Insecta; order Coleoptera; family Salpingidae; genus Salpingus; species Salpingus planirostris. Next base: position 3,212,706 of record OX460917.1, on the reverse strand, counting down.
CATTGAAAATTGCGGGAAATCTTCACCGAAACGTGGAGGCCATTGAAAATTGCGGCAAATCTTCACCAAAACGCGGAGGCCATTGGAAATTGCGGCAAATCTTCACCAAAACGCGGAGGGCATTGAAAATTGCGGCAAATCTTCACCGAAACGCGGAGGCCATTGAAAATTGCGGCAAATCTTCACCAAAACGCGGAGGGCATTGAAAATTGCGGCAAATCTTCACCGAAACGCGGAGGCCATTGAAAATTGCGGCAAATCTTCACCAAAACGCGGAGGGCATTGAAAATTGCGGCAAATCTTCACCGAAACGCGGAGGCCATTGGAAATTGCGGCAAATCTTCACCAAAACGCGGAGGGCATTGAAAATTGCGGCAAATCTTCACCGAAACGCGGAGGCCATTGAAAATTGCGGCAAATCTTCACCAAAACGCGGAGGGCATTGAAAATTGCGGCAAATCTTCACCGAAACGCGGAGGCCATTGAAAATTGCGGCAAATCTTCACCAAAACGCGGAGGGCATTGAGAATTGCGGCAAATCTTCACCGAAACGCGGAGGCCATTGAAAATTGCGGGAAATCTTCACCGAAACGCGGAGGCCATTGAAAATTGCGGCAAATCTTCACCAAAACGCGGAGGGCATTGAGAATTGCGGCAAATCTTCACCGAAACGCGGAGGCCATTGAAAATTGCGGGAAATCTTCACCGAAACGTGGAGGCCATTGAAAATTGCGGCAAATCTTCACCAAAACGCGGAGGCCATTGAAAATTGCGGCAAATCTTCACCGAAACGCGAAGGCAATTGAAAATCGCCGGAAATCTTATACCGAAACGCGGAGGCTATTGAAAATTGCGGCAAATCTTCACCAAAACACGGAGGGCATTGAAAATTGCGGCAAATCTTCACCGAAACGCGGAGGCCATTGAAAATTGCGACAAATCTTCACCGAAACGCGGAGGCCATTGGAAATTGCGGCAAATCTTCACCAAAACGCGGAGGGCATTGAAAATTGCGGCAAATCTTCACCGAAACGCGGAGGCCATTGAAAATTGCGGCAAATCTTCACCAAAACGCGGAGGGCATTGAAAATTGCGGCAAATATTCTTCGAAACGCGGAGGCCATTGAAAATTGCGGTAAATCTTATACCGAAACGCGGAGGCCATTGAAAATTGCGGCAAATCTTCGCCGAAACGCGGAGGCCATTGAAAATTGCGGCAAATCTTCACCGAAATGCAAAGGCAATTGAAAATCGCCGGAAATCTTATACCGAAACGCGGAGGCCATTGAAAATTGCGGCAAATCTTCACCGAGACGCGAAGGTAATTGAAAATCGCCGGAAATCTTATACCGAAACGCGGAGGCCATTGAAAATTGCGGCAAATCTTCACCAAAACGCGAAGGCAATTGAAAATCGCCGGAAATCTTATACCGAAACGCGGAGGCCATTGAAAATTGCGGCAAATCTTCACCAAAACGCGGAGAGCATTGAAAATTGCGGCAAATCTTCACCGAAACGCGGAGGCCATTGAAAATTGCGGGAAATCTTCACCGAAACGCGGAGGCCATTGAAAATCGCGGAAAATCTTATACCGAAACGCGGAGCCCATCGAAAATCGCCGGAAATCTTATACCGAAACGCGGAGGCCATTAAAAATCGCGGAAAATCTTATACCGAAACGCGGAGCCCATCGAAAATCGCCGGAAATCTTATACCGAAACGCGGAGGCCATTGAAAATTGCGGCAAATCTTCACCAAAACGCGGAGGGCATTGAAAATTGCGGCAAATCTTCACAGAAACGCGGAGGCCATTGAAAATTGCGGCAAATCTTCACCAAAACGCGGAGGGCATTGAAAATTGCGGCAAATCTTCACCGAAACGCGGAGGCCATTGAAAATTGCGGCAAATCTTCACCAAAACGCGGAGGGCATTGAAAATTGCGGCAAATATTCACCGAAACGCGGAGGCCATTGAAAATTGCGGTAAATCTTATACCGAAACGCGGAGGCCATTGAAAATTGCGGCAAATCTTCGCCGAAACGCGGAGGCCATTGAAAATTGCGGCAAATCTTCACCGAAATGCAAAGGCAATTGAAAATCGCCGGAAATCTTATACCGAAACGCGGAGGCCATTGAAAATTGCGGCAAATCTTCACCGAGACGCGAAGGCAATTGAAAATCGCCGGAAATCTTATACCGAAACGCGGAGTCCATTGAAAATTGCGGCAAATCTTCACCAAAACGCGGAGAGCATTGAAAATTGCGGCAAATCTTCACCGAAACGCGGAGGCCATTGAAAATTGCGGGAAATCTTCACCGAAACGCGGAGGCCATTGAAAATCGCGGAAAATCTTATACCGAAACGCGGAGGCCATTGAAAATCGCCGGAAATCTTATACCGAAACGCGGAGCCCATCGAAAATCGCCGGAAATCTTATACCGAAACGCGGAGGCCATTGAAAATCGCGGAAAATCTTTACCGAAACGCGAAGGCAATTGAAAATCGCCGGAAATCTTATACCGAAACGCGGAGGGCATTGAAAATTGCGGCAAATATTCACCGAAACGCGGAGGCCATTGAAAATTGCGGTAAATCTTATACCGAAACGCGGAGGCCATTGAAAATTGCGGCAAATCTTCGCCGAAACGCGGAGGCCATTGAAAATTGCGGCAAATCTTCACCGAAATGCAAAGGCAATTGAAAATCGCCGGAAATCTTATACCGAAACGCGGAGGCCATTGAAAATTGCGGCAAATATTCACCGAAACGCGGAGGCCATTGAAAATTGCGGTAAATCTTATACCGAAACGCGGAGGCCATTGAAAATTGCGGCAAATCTTCGCCGAAACGCGGAGGCCATTGAAAATTGCGGTAAATCTTATACCGAAACGCGGAGGCCATTGAAAATTGCGGCAAATCTTCGCCGAAACGCGGAGGCCATTGAAAATTGCGGCAAATCTTCACCGAAATGCAAAGGCAATTGAAAATCGCCGGAAATCTTATACCGAAACGCGGAGGCCATTGAAAATTGCGGCAAATCTTCACCGAAACGCGGAGGCCATTGAAAATTGCGGCAAATCTTCACCAAAACGCGGAGGGCATTGAAAATTGCGGCAAATCTTCACCAAAACGCGGAGGCTATTGAAAATTGCGGCAAATCTTCACCAAAACGCGGAGGGCATTGAAAATTGCGGCAAATCTTCACCAAAACGCGGAGGCTATTGAAAATTGCGGCAAATCTTCACCGAAACGCGGAGGCCATTGAAAATTGCGGCAAATCTTCACCAAAACGCGGAGGGCATTGAAAATTGCGGCAAATCTTCACCAAAACGCGGAGGCTATTGAAAATTGCGGCAAATCTTATACCGAAACGCGGAGGCCATTGAAAATTGCGGCAAATCTTCGCCGAAACGCGGAGGCCATTGAAAATTGCGGCAAATCTTCACCGAAATGCAAAGGCAATTGAAAATCGCCGGAAATCTTATACCGAAACGCGGAGGCCATTGAAAATTGCGGCAAATCTTCACCGAAACGCGGAGGCCATTGAAAATTGCGGCAAATCTTCACCAAAACGCGGAGGGCATTGAAAATTGCGGCAAATCTTCACCAAAACGCGGAGGCTATTGAAAATTGCGGCAAATCTTCACCAAAACGCGGAGGGCATTGAAAATTGCGGCAAATCTTCACCAAAACGCGGAGGCTATTGAAAATTGCGGCAAATCTTCACCGAAACGCGGAGGCCATTGAAAATTGCGGCAAATCTTCACCAAAACGCGGAGGGCATTGAAAATTGCGGCAAATCTTCACCAAAACGCGGAGGCTATTGAAAATTGCGGCAAATCTTCACCGAAACGCGAAGGCAATTGAAAATCGCCGGAAATCTTATACCGAAACGCGGAGGCCATTGAAAATTGCGGCAAATCTTCACCAAAACGCGGAGGGCATTGAAAATTGCGGCAAATCTTCACCAAAACGCGGAGGCTATTGAAAATTGCGGCAAATCTTCACCGAAACGCGGAGGCCATTGAAAATTGCGGCAAATCTTCACCAAAACGCGGAGGCCATCGGAAATCGCCGAAAATCTCATACCGAAACGCGGAGGCCATTGAAAATTGCGGCAAATCTTCACCAAAACGCGGAGGGCATTGAAAATTGCGGCAAATATTCACCGAAACGCGGAGGCCATTGAAAATTGCGGCAAATCTTCACCAAAACGCGGAGGCCATCGGAAATCGCCGAAAATCTCATACCGAAACGCGGAGGCCATTGAAAATTGCGGCAAATCTTCACCAAAACGCGGAGGCCATTAAAAATTGCGGCAAATCTTCGCCGAAACGCGGAGGCCATTGAAAATTGCGGCAAATCTTCACCGAAATGCAAAGGCAATTGAAAATCGCCGGAAATCTTATACCGAAACGCGGAGGCCATTGAAAATTGCGGCAAATCTTCACCGAGACGCAAAGGCAATTGAAAATCGCCGGAAATCTTATACCGAAACGCGGAGTCCATTGAAAATTGCGGCAAATCTTCACCAAAACGCGGAGAGCATTGAAAATTGCGGCAAATCTTCACCGAAACGCGGAGGCCATTGAAAATTGCGGGAAATCTTCACCGAAACGCGGAGGCCATTGAAAATCGCGGAAAATCTTATACCGAAACGCGGAGGCCATTGAAAATCGCCGGAAATCTTATACCGAAACGCGGAGCCCATCGAAAATCGCCGGAAATCTTATACCGAAACGCGGAGGCCATTGAAAATCGCGGAAAATCTTTACCGAAACGCGAAGGCAATTGAAAATCGCCGGAAATCTTTACCGAAACGCGAAGGCAATTGAAAATCGCCGGAAATCTTATACCGAAACGCGGAGGGCATTGAAAATTGCGGCAAATATTCACCGAAACGCGGAGGCCATTGAAAATTGCGGTAAATCTTATACCGAAACGCGGAGGCCATTGAAAATTGCGGCAAATCTTCACCGAAATGCAAAGGCAATTGAAAATCGCCGGAAATCTTATACCGAAACGCGGAGGCCATTGAAAATTGCGGCAAATATTCACCGAAACGCGGAGGCCATTGAAAATTGCGGTAAATCTTATACCGAAACGCGGAGGCCATTGAAAATTGCGGCAAATCTTCGCCGAAACGCGGAGGCCATTGAAAATTGCGGCAAATCTTCACCGAAATGCAAAGGCAATTGAAAATCGCCGGAAATCTTATACCGAAACGCGGAGGCCATTGAAAATTGCGGTAAATCTTATACCGAAACGCGGAGATCATTGAAAATTGCGGCAAATCTTCACCGAAACGCGGAGGCCACTGAAAATTGCGGGAAATCTTCACCGAAACGCGGAGGCCATTGAAAATTGCGGCAAATCTTCACCAAAACGCGGAGGGCATTGAAAATTGCGGCAAATCTTCACCGAAACGCGAAGGCCATTGAAAATTGCGGGAAATCTTCACCGAAACGCGAATACAATTGAAAATCGCCGGAAATCTTATACCGAAACGCGGAGGCCATTGAAAATTGCGGCAAATCTTCACCAAAACGCGGAGGGCATTGAAAATTGCGGCAAATCTTCACCGAAACGCGAAGGCCATTGAAAATTGCGGGAAATCTTCACCGAAACGCGAATACAATTGAAAATCGCCGGAAATCTTATACCGAAACGCGGAGGCCATTGAAAATTGCGGCAAATCTTCACCAAAACGCGGAGGGCATTGAAAATTGCGGCAAATCTTCACCAAAACGCGGAGGCCTTTGAAAATTGCGGGAAATCTTATACCAAAACGCGGAGGCCATTGAAAATTGCGGCAAATCTTCACCGAAACGCGGAGGCCATTGAAAATTGCGGCAAATCTTCACCGAAACGCGGAGGCCATTGAAAATTGCGGCAAATCTTCACCAAAACGCGGAGGGCATTGAAAATTGCGGCAAATCTTATACCAAAACGCGGAGGGCATTGAAAATTGCGGCAAATCTTCATCAAAACGCGGAGGCCATCGGAAATCGCCGCAAATCTTCGCCGAAACGCAGAGGCCATTGAAAATTGCGGCAAATCTTTACCGAAACGCGGAGGCCATTGAAAATTGCGGGAAATCTTATACCGAAACGCGGAGGCCATTGAAAATTGCGGCAAATCTTCACCGAAACGCGAAGGCAATTGAAAATCGCCGGAAATCTTATACCGAAACGCGGAGGCCATTGAAAATTGCGGCAAATCTTCACCAAAACGCGGAGGGCATTGAAAATTGCGGCAAATCTTCACCGAAACGCGAAGGCAATTGAAAATCGCCGGAAATCTTATACCGAAACGCGGAGGCCATTGAAAATTGCGGCAAATCTTCACCAAAACGCGGAGGGCATTGAAAATTGCGGCAAATCTTCACCAAAACGCGGAGGCCTTTGAAAATTGCGGGAAATCTTATACCAAAACGCGGAGGCCATTGAAAATTGCGGCAAATCTTCACCGAAACGCGGAGGCCATTGAAAATTGCGGCAAATCTTCACCGAAACGCGGAGGCCATTGAAAATTGCGGCAAATCTTCACCAAAACGCGGAGGGCATTGAAAATTGCCGCAAATCTTATACCAAAACGCGGAGGGCATTGAAAATTGCGGCAAATCTTCACCAAAACGCGGAGGCCATCGGAAATCGCCGAAAATCTCATACCGAAACGCGGAGGCCATTGAAAATCGCGGAAAATCTTTACCGAAACGTGGAGGCCATTGAAAATCGCTAGAAATCTTATACCGAAACGCGGAGGCCATCGGAAATCGCCGGAAATCTTATACCGAAACGCGGAGGCCATTGAAAAACGCGGAAAATCTTATACCGAAACGCGGAGCCCATCGAAAATCGCCGAAAATCTTATACCGAAACGCGGAGGCCATTGAAAATCGCGGAAAATCTTTACCGAAACGCGAAGGCAATTGAAAATCGCCGGAAATCTTATACCGAAACGCGGAGGCCATTGAAAATTGCGGCAAATCTTCACCAAAACGCGGAGGGCATTGAAATTTGCGGCAAATCTTCACAGAAACGCGGAGGCCATTGAAAATTGCGGCAAATCTTCACCAAAACGCGGAGGGCATTGAAAATTGCGGCAAATCTTCACCGAAACGCGGAGGCCATTGAAAATTGCGGCAAATCTTCACCAAAACGCGGAGGGCATTGAAAATTGCGGTAAATCTTATACCGAAACGCGGAGGCCATTGAAAATTGCGGCAAATCTTCGCCGAAACGCGGAGGCCATTGAAAATTGCGGCAAATCTTCACCGAAATGCAAAGGCAATTGAAAATCGCCGGAAATCTTATACCGAAACGCGGAGGCCATTCAAAATTGCGGCAAATCTTCACCGAGACGCGAAGGCAATTGAAAATCGCCGGAAATCTTATACCGAAACGCGGAGGCCATTGAAAATTGCGGCAAATCTTCACCGAAACGCGAATACAATTGAAAATCGCCGGAAATCTTATACCGAAACGCGGAGGCCATTGAAAATTGCGGCAAATCTTCACCAAAACGCGGAGGCCATTAAAAATCGCGGAAAATCTTATACCGAAATGCGGAGCCCATCGAAAATCGCCGGAAATCTTATACCGAAACGCGGAGGCCATTGAAAATCGCGGAAAATCTTCACCGAAACGCGAAGGCAATTGAAAATCGCCGGAAATCTTATACCGAAACGCGGAGGCCATTGAAAATTGCGGCAAATCTTCACCAAAACGCGGAGGGCATTGAAAATTGCGGCAAATCTTCACAGAAACGCGGAGGCCATTGAAAATTGCGGCAAATCTTCACCAAAACGCGGAGGGCATTGAAAATTGCGGCAAATCTTCACCGAAACGCGGAGGCCATTGAAAATTGCGGCAAATCTTCACCAAAACGCGGAGGGCATTGAAAATTGCGGCAAATATTCACCGAAACGCGGAGGCCATTGAAAATTGCGGTAAACCTTATACCGAAACGCGGAGGCCATTGAAAATTGCGGCAAATCTTATACCGAAACGCGGAGGCCATTGAAAATTGCGGCAAATCTTCACCGAAACGCGAAGGCAATTGAAAATCGCCGGAAATCTTATACCGAAACGCGGAGGCCATTGAAAATTGCGGCAAATCTTCACCAAAACGCGGAGGGCATTGAAAATTGCGGCAAATCTTCACCGAAACGCGAAGGCAATTGAAAATCGCCGGAAATCTTATACCGAAACGCGGAGGCCATTGAAAATTGCGGCAAATCTTCACCAAAACGCGGAGGGCATTGAAAATTGCGGCAAATCTTCACCAAAACGCGGAGGCCTTTGAAAATTGCGGGAAATCTTATACCAAAACGCGGAGGCCATTGAAAATTGCGGCAAATCTTCACCGAAACGCGGAGGCCATTGAAAATTGCGGCAAATCTTCACCGAAACGCGGAGGCCATTGAAAATTGCGGCAAATCTTCACCAAAACGCGGAGGGCATTGAAAATTGCGGCAAATCTTATACCAAAACGCGGAGGGCATTGGAAATTGCGGCAAATCTTCACCAAAACGCGGAGGCCATCGGAAATCGCCGAAAATCTCATACCGAAACGCGGAGGCCATTGAAAATCGCGGAAAATCTTTACCGAAACGTGGAGGCCATTGAAAATCGCTGGAAATCTTATACCGAAACGCGGAGGCCATCGGAAATCGCCGGAAATCTTATACCGAAACGCGGAGGCCATTGAAAATCGCGGAAAATCTTTACCTAAACGCGGAGGCCATTGAAAATCGCTGGAAATCTTATACCGAAACGCGGAGGCCATCGGAAATCGCCGGAAATCTTATACCGAAACGCGGAGGCCATTGAAAATCGCGGAAAATCTTCACCGAAACGCGGAGGCCATTGAAAATTGCGGCAAATCTTCGCCGAAACGCGGAGGCCATTGAAAATTGCGGCAAATTTTCACCGAAACGCGAAAGCCATTGAAAATCGCCGGAAATCTTCACCGAAACGCGGAGGCCATTGAAAATCACTGGAAATCTTATACCGAAACGCAGAGGCCATTGAAAATTGCGGCAAATCTTAACCGAAACGCGGAGGCCATTGAAAATTGTGGGAAATCATATACCGAAACGCGGAGGCCATTGAAAATTGCGGCAAATCTTCACCGAAACGCGGAGGCCATTGAAAATTGTGGGAAATCATATACCGAAACGCGAAGGCCATTGAAAATTGCGGCAAATCTTCACCGAAACGCGGAGCCCATCGAAAATCGCCGGAAATCTTTTACCGAAACGCGGAGGCCATTGAAAATCGCGGAAAATCGTTACCGAAACGCGGAGACCATTGAAAATTGCGGCAAATCTTCGCCGAAACGCGGAGGCCATTGAAAATTGCGGAAAATCTTTAGAAATGCGCGGAGGGGCAAACGCATCCTTAAGGACGTACCTCACGGTCGTGGGCAAGGTGGGGCCCACGATACAAAAAAAACACAAAATTCGTGAAATCGCACATAACCGAAAGCGAAGAATCGAGAAGAGAAATCGCGGGACATCTTTACCGAAACGCGGAGGCCATTGAAAATTGCGGCAAATCTTCGCCGAAACGCGGAGGCCATTGAAAGTTGCGGCAAATCTTCACCGAAACGCGAAGGCCATTGAAAATCGCCGGAAATCTTATACCGAATCGCAGTGGCCATTAAAAATCGGGGAAAATCTTCGCCGAAACGCGGAGGCCATCGAAGATCGCGGAAAATCTTTACCGAAACGCGGAGGCCATTGAAAACCGCGGGAAATCTTATACCGAAACGCGGAGGCCATTGAAAAATGCGACAAATCTTCACCGAAACGCGCAGGCCATTGAAAATTGCGGGAAATCTTATACCGAAACGCGGAGGCCATTGAAAATCGCTGGAAATCTTATACCGAAACGCGGAGGCCATTGAAAATTGCGGCAAATCTTCGCCGAAACGCAGAGGCCATTGAAAATTGCGGCAAATCTTCACCGAAACGCGGAGGCCATTGAAAATTGCGGGAAATCTTATACCGAAACACGGAGGCCATTGGAAATTGCGGCAAATCTTCACCGAAACGCGGAGGCCATTGGAAATTGCGGGAAATCTTCACCGAAACGCGGAGGCCATTGAAAATTGCGGCAAATCTTCACCAAAACGCGGAGGCCATTGAAAATTGCGGCAAATCTTCACCGAAACGCGGAGGCCATTGAAAATTGCGGCAAATCTTCACCAAAACGCGGAGGGCATTGAAAGTTGCGGCAAATCTTCACCGAAACGCGGAGGCCATTGAAAATTGCGGCAAATCTTCACCAAAACGCGGAGGCCATTGAAAATTGCGGCAAATCTTCACCGAAACGCGGAGGCCATTGAAAATTGCGGCAAATCTTCACCAAAACGCGGAGGGCATTGAAAGTTGCGGGAAATCTTCACCGAAACGCGGAGGCCATTGAAAATTGCGGCAAATCTTCACCAAAACGCGGAGGCCATTGAAAATTGCGGCAAATCTTCACCGAAACGCGTAGGCCATTGAAAATTGCGGCAAATCTTCACCAAAACGCGGAGGCCATTGAAAATTGCGGCAAATCTTCACCGAAACGCGTAGGCCATTGAAAATTGCGGCAAATCTTCACCGAAACGCGTAGGCCACTGAAAATTGCGAGAAATCTTCACCGAAACGCGGAGGCCATTGAAAATTGCGGCAAATCTTCACCAAAACGCGGAGGGCATTGAAAATTGCGGCAAATCTTATACCGAAACGCGGAGGCCATTGAAAATCGCGGAAAATCTTTACCGAAACGCGGAGGCCATCGAAAATCGCCGGAAATCTTATACCGAAACGCGGAGGCCATTGAAAATCGCGGAAAATCTTTACCGAAACGCGGAGGCCATTGAAAATTGCGGCAAATCTTCGCCGAAACGCGGAGGCCATTGAAAATCGCGGAAAATCTTTAGATATGCGCGGAGGGGCAAACGCATCCTTAAGGACGTGCCTCACGGTCGTGGGCGAGGTGGGGCCCACGATACAAAAAAAAACACAAAATTCGTGAAATCGCACATAACCGAAAGCGAAGAATCAAGAAGAGAAATCGCGGGACATCTTTACCGAAACGCGGAGGCCATTGAAAATTGCGGCAAATCTTCGCCGAAACGCGGAGGCCATTGAAAATTGCGGGAAATCTTATACCGAAACGCGGAGGCCATTGAAAATCGCGGAAAATCTTATACCGAAACGCGGAGGCCATTGAAAATTGCGGCAAATCTTCACCAAAACGCGGAGGCCATTGAAAATTGCGGCAAATCTTCACCGAAACGCGGAGGCCATTGAAAATCGCGGGAAATCTTCACCGAAACGCGGAGGCCATTGAAAATCGCGGAAAATCATATACCGAAACGCGGAGGTCATTGAAAATCGCGGAAAATCTTTACCGAAACGCGGAGGCCATTGAAAACCTTGGAAAATCTTATACCGAAACGCGGAGGCCATTGAAAATTGCGGCAAATCTTCGCCGAAACGCAGAGGCCATTGAAAATTGCGGCAAATCTTCACCGAAACGCGAAGGCAATTGAAAATCGCCGGAAATCTTATACCGAAACGCGGAGGCCATTGAAAATTGCGGCAAATCTTCACCAAAACGCGGAGGCCATTGAAAATTGCGGCAAATCTTCACCGAAACGCGAAGGCAATTGAAAATCACCGGAAATCTTATACCGAAACGCGGAGGCCATTGAAAATTGCGGCAAATCTTCGCCGAAACGCGGAGGCCATTGAAAATCGCGGAAAATCTTTAGAAATGCGCGGAGGGGCAAACGCATCCTTAAGGACGTGCCTCACGGTCGTGGGCGGGGTGGGGCCCACGATACAAAAAAAAACACAAAATTCGTGAAATCGCACATAACGGGAAGCGAAGAATTGAGATGAGAAATCGCGGGACATCTTTACCGAAACGCGGAGGCCATTGAAAATTGCGGAAAATCATATACCGAAACGCGGAGCCCATCGAAAATCGCCGGAAATCTTATACCGAAACGCGGAGGCCATTGAAAATCGCGGGAAATCTTCACCGAAACGCGGAGGCCATTGAAAATCGCGGAAAATCATATACCAAAACGCGGAGCCCATCGAAAATCGCCGGAAATCTTATACCGAAACGCGGAGGCCATTGAAAATCGCGGAAAATCTTTACCGAAACGCGGAGGCCATTGAAAATTGCGGCAAATCTTCACCGAAACGCGGAGGCCATTGAAAATTGTGGCAAATCTTCACCGAAACGCGGAGGCCATTGAAAATTGCGGCAAATCTTCACCAAAACGCGGAGGGCATTGAAAATTGCGGCAAATCTTATACCAAAACGCGGAGGGCATTGAAAATTGCGGCAAATCTTCATCAAAACGCGGAGGCCATCGGAAATCTCCGAAAATCTCATACCGAAACGCGGAGGCCATTGAAAATCGCTGGAAATCTTATACCGTAACGCGGAGGCCATCGGAAATCGCCGCAAATCTTCGCCGAAACGCAGAGGCCATTGAAAATTGCGGCAAATCTTTACCGAAACGCGGAGGGCATTGAAAATTGCGGCAAATCTTCACCAAAACGCGGAGGGCATTGAAAATTACGGCAAATCTTCACCAAAACGCGGAGGGCATTGAAAATTGCGGCAAATCTTCACCGAAACGCGAAGGCCATTGAAAATTGCGGGAAATCTTCACCGAAACGCGAAGGCAATTGAAAATCGCCGGAAATCTTATACCGAAACGCGGAGGCCATTGAAAATTGCGGCAAATCTTCACCAAAACGCGGAGGGCATTGAAAATTGCGGCAAATCTTCACCGAAACGCGAAGGGCATTGAAAATTGCGGGAAATCTTCACCGAAACGCGAAGGCAATTGAAAATCGCCGGAAATCTTATACCGAAACGCGGAGGCCATTGAAAATTGCGGCAAATCTTCACCAAAACGCGGAGGGCATTGAAAATTGCGGCAAATCTTCACCAAAACGCGGAGGCCTTTGAAAATTGCGGGAAATCTTATACCAAAACGCGGAGGCCATTGAAAATTGCGGCAAATCTTCACCGAAACGCGGAGGCCATTGAAAATTGCGGAAAATCTTTAGAAATGCGCGGAGGGGCAAACGCATCCTTAAGGACGTACCTCACGGTCGTGGGCAAGGTGGGGCCCACGATACAAAAAAAACACAAAATTCGTGAAATCGCACATAACCGAAAGCGAAGAATCGAGAAGAGAAATCGCGGGACATCTTTACCGAAACGCGGAGGCCATTGAAAATTGCGGCAAATCTTCGCCGAAACGCGGAGGCCATTGAAAGTTGCGGCAAATCTTCACCGAAACGCGAAGGCCATTGAAAATCGCCGGAAATCTTATACCGAATCGCAGTGGCCATTAAAAATCGCGGAAAATCTTCGCCGAAACGCGGAGGCCATCGAAGATCGCGGAAAATCTTTAACGAAACGCGGAGGCCATTGAAAACCGCGGGAAATCTTATACCGAAACGCGGAGGCCATTGAAAAATGCGACAAATCTTCACCGAAACGCGCAGGCCATTGAAAATTGCGGGAAATCTTATACCGAAACGCGGAGGCCATTGAAAATCGCTGGAAATCTTATACCGAAACGCGGAGGCCATTGAAAATTGCGGCAAATCTTCGCCGAAACGCAGAGGCCATTGAAAATTGCGGCAAATCTTCACCGAAACGCGGAGGCCATTGAAAATTGCGGGAAATCTTATACCGAAACACGGAGGCCATTGGAAATTGCGGCAAATCTTCACCGAAACGCGGAGGCCATTGGAAATTGCGGGAAATCTTCACCGAAACGCGGAGGCCATTGAAAATTGCGGCAAATCTTCACCAAAACGCGGAGGCCATTGAAAATTGCGGCAAATCTTCACCGAAACGCGGAGGCCATTGAAAATTGCGGCAAATCTTCACCAAAACGCGGAGGGCATTGAAAGTTGCGGCAAATCTTCACCGAAACGCGGAGGCCATTGAAAATTGCGGCAAATCTTCACCAAAACGCGGAGGCCATTGAAAATTGCGGCAAATCTTCACCGAAACGCGGAGGCCATTGAAAATTGCGGCAAATCTTCACCAAAACGCGGAGGGCATTGAAAGTTGCGGGAAATCTTCACCGAAACGCGGAGGCCATTGAAAATTGCGGCAAATCTTCACCAAAACGCGGAGGCCATTGAAAATTGCGGCAAATCTTCACCGAAACGCGTAGGCCATTGAAAATTGCGGCAAATCTTCACCAAAACGCGGAGGCCATTGAAAATTGCGGCAAATCTTCACCGAAACGCGTAGGCCATTGAAAATTGCGGCAAATCTTCACCGAAACGCGTAGGCCACTGAAAATTGCGAGAAATCTTCACCGAAACGCGGAGGCCATTGAAAATTGCGGCAAATCTTCACCAAAACGCGGAGGGCATTGAAAATTGCGGCAAATCTTATACCGAAACGCGGAGGCCATTGAAAATCGCGGAAAATCTTTACCGAAACGCGGAGGCCATCGAAAATCGCCGGAAATTTTATACCGAAACGCGGAGGCCATTGAAAATCGCGGAAAATCTTTACCGAAACGCGGAGGCCATTGAAAATTGCGGCAAATCTTCGCCGAAACGCGGAGGCCATTGAAAATCGCGGAAAATCTTTAGATATGCGCGGAGGGGCAAACGCATCCTTAAGGACGTGCCTCACGGTCGTGGGCGAGGTGGGGCCCACGATACAAAAAAAAACACAAAATTCGTGAAATCGCACATAACCGAAAGCGAAGAATCAAGAAGAGAAATCGCGGGACATCTTTACCGAAACGCGGAGGCCATTGAAAATTGCGGCAAATCTTCGCCGAAACGCGGAGGCCATTGAAAATTGCGGGAAATCTTATACCGAAACGCGGAGGCCATTGAAAATCGCGGAAAATCTTATACCGAAACGCGGAGGCCATTGAAAATTGCGGCAAATCTTCACCAAAACGCGGAGGCCATTGAAAATTGCGGCAAATCTTCACCGAAACGCGGAGGCCATTGAAAATCGCGGGAAATCTTCACCGAAACGCGGAGGCCATTGAAAATCGCGGAAAATCATATACCGAAACGCGGAGGTCATTGAAAATCGCGGAAAATCTTTACCGAAACGCGGAGGCCATTGAAAACCTTGGAAAATCTTATACCGAAACGCGGAGGCCATTGAAAATTGCGGCAAATCTTCGCCGAAACGCAGAGGCCATTGAAAATTGCGGCAAATCTTCACCGAAACGCGAAGGCAATTGAAAATCGCCGGAAATCTTATACCGAAACGCGGAGGCCATTGAAAATTGCGGCAAATCTTCACCAAAACGCGGAGGCCATTGAAAATTGCGGCAAATCTTCACCGAAACGCGAAGGCAATTGAAAATCACCGGAAATCTTATACCGAAACGCGGAGGCCATTGAAAATTGCGGCAAATCTTCGCCGAAACGCGGAGGCCATTGAAAATCGCGGAAAATCTTTAGAAATGCGCGGAGGGGCAAACGCATCCTTAAGGACGTGCCTCACGGTCGTGGGCGGGGTGGGGCCCACGATACAAAAAAAAACACAAAATTCGTGAAATCGCACATAACGGGAAGCGAAGAATTGAGATGAGAAATCGCGGGACATCTTTACCGAAACGCGGAGGCCATTGAAAATTGCGGAAAATCATATACCGAAACGCGGAGCCCATCGAAAATCGCCGGAAATCTTATACCGAAACGCGGAGGCCATTGAAAATCGCGGGAAATCTTCACCGAAACGCGGAGGCCATTGAAAATCGCGGAAAATCATATACCAAAACGCGGAGCCCATCGAAAATCGCCGGAAATCTTATACCGAAACGCGGAGGCCATTGAAAATCGCGGAAAATCTTTACCGAAACGCGGAGGCCATTGAAAATTGCGGCAAATCTTCACCGAAACGCGGAGGCCATTGAAAATTGTGGCAAATCTTCACCGAAACGCGGAGGCCATTGAAAATTGCGGCAAATCTTCACCAAAACGCGGAGGGCATTGAAAATTGCGGCAAATCTTATACCAAAACGCGGAGGGCATTGAAAATTGCGGCAAATCTTCATCAAAACGCGGAGGCCATCGGAAATTTCCGAAAATCTCATACCGAAACGCGGAGGCCATTGAAAATCGCTGGAAATCTTATACCGTAACGCGGAGGCCATCGGAAATCGCCGCAAATCTTCGCCGAAACGCAGAGGCCATTGAAAATTGCGGCAAATCTTTACCGAAACGCGGAGGGCATTGAAAATTGCGGCAAATCTTCACCAAAACGCGGAGGGCATTGAAAATTGCGGCAAATCTTCACCAAAACGCGGAGGGCATTGAAAATTGCGGCAAATCTTCACCGAAACGCGAAGGCCATTGAAAATTGCGGGAAATCTTCACCGAAACGCGAAGGCAATTGAAAATCGCCGGAAATCTTATACCGAAACGCGGAGGCCATTGAAAATTGCGGCAAATCTTCACCAAAACGCGGAGGGCATTGAAAATTGCGGCAAATCTTCACCGAAACGCGAAGGCCATTGAAAATTGCGGGAAATCTTCACCGAAACGCGAAGGCAATTGAAAATCGCTGGAAATCTTATACCGAAACGCGGAGGCCATTGAAAATTGCGGCAAATCTTCACCAAAACGCGGAGGGCATTGAAAATTGCGGCAAATCTTCACCAAAACGCGGAGGCCTTTGAAAATTGCGGGAAATCTTATACCAAAACGCGGAGGCCATTGAAAATTGCGGCAAATCTTCACCGAAACGCGGAGGCCATTGAAAATTGCGGAAAATCTTTAGAAATGCGCGGAGGGGCAAACGCATCCTTAAGGACGTACCTCACGGTCGTGGACAAGGTGGGGCCCACGATACAAAAAAAACACAAAATTCGTGAAATCGCACATAACCGAAAGCGAAGAATCGAGAAGAGAAATCGCGGGACATCTTTACCGAAACGCGGAGGCCATTGAAAATTGCGGCAAATCTTCGCCGAAACGCGGAGGCCATTGAAAGTTGCGGCAAATCTTCACCGAAACGCGAAGGCCATTGAAAATCGCCGGAAATCTTATACCGAATCGCAGTGGCCATTAAAAATCGCGGAAAATCTTCGCCGAAACGCGGAGGCCATCGAAGATCGCGGAAAATCTTTACCGAAACGCGGAGGCCATTGAAAACCGCGGGAAATCTTATACCGAAACGCGGAGGCCATTGAAAAATGCGACAAATCTTCACCGAAACGCGCAGGCCATTGAAAATTGCGGGAAATCTTATACCGAAACGCGGAGGCCATTGAAAATCGCTGGAAATCTTATACCGAAACGCGGAGGCCATTGAAAATTGCGGCAAATCTTCGCCGAAACGCAGAGGCCATTGAAAATTGCGGCAAATCTTCACCGAAACGCGGAGGCCATTGAAAATTGCGGGAAATCTTATACCGAAACACGGAGGCCATTGGAAATTGCGGCAAATCTTCACCGAAACGCGGAGGCCATTGGAAATTGCGGGAAATCTTCACCGAAACGCGGAGGCCATTGAAAATTGCGGCAAATCTTTTCCAAAACGCGGAGGCCATTGAAAATTGCGGCAAATCTTCACCGAAACGCGGAGGCCATTGAAAATTGCGGCAAATCTTCACCAAAACGCGGAGGGCATTGAAAGTTGCGGCAAATCTTCACCGAAACGCGGAGGCCATTGAAAATTGCGGCAAATCTTCACCAAAACGCGGAGGCCATTGAAAATTGCGGCAAATCTTCACCGAAACGCGGAGGCCATTGAAAATTGCGGCAAATCTTCACCAAAACGCGGAGGGCATTGAAAGTTGCGGGAAATCTTCACCGAAACGCGGAGGCCATTGAAAATTGCGGCAAATCTTCACCAAAACGCGGAGGCCATTGAAAATTGCGGCAAATCTTCACCGAAACGCGTAGGCCATTGAAAATTGCGGCAAATCTTCACCAAAACGCGGAGGCCATTGAAAATTGCGGCAAATCTTCACCGAAACGCGTAGGCCATTGAAAATTGCGGCAAATCTTCACCGAAACGCGTAGGCCACTGAAAATTGCGAGAAATCTTCACCGAAACGCGGAGGCCATTGAAAATTGCGGCAAATCTTCACCAAAACGCGGAGGGCATTGAAAATTGCGGCAAATCTTATACCGAAACGCGGAGGCCATTGAAAATCGCGGAAAATCTTTACCGAAACGCGGAGGCCATCGAAAATCGCGGAAAATCTTATACCGAAACGCGGAGGCCATTGAAAATCGCGGAAAATCTTCACCGAAACGCGGAGGCCATTGAAAATTGCGGCAAATCTTCGCCGAAACGCGGAGGCCATTGAAAATCGCGGAAAATCTTTAGATATGCGCGGAGGGGCAAACGCATCCTTAAGGACGTGCCTCACGGTCGTGGGCGAGGTGGGGCCCACGATACAAAAAAAAACACAAAATTCGTGAAATCGCACATAACCGAAAGCGAAGAATCAAGAAGAGAAATCGCGGGACATCTTTACCGAAACGCGGAGGCCATTGAAAATTGCGGCAAATCTTCGCCGAAACGCGGAGGCCATTGAAAATTGCGGGAAATCTTATACCGAAACGCGGAGGCCATTGAAAATCGCGGAAAATCTTATACCGAAACGCGGAGGCCATTGAAAATTGCGGCAAATCTTCACCAAAACGCGGAGGCCATTGAAAATTGCGGCAAATCTTCACCGAAACGCGGAGGCCATTGAAAATCGCGGGAAATCTTCACCGAAACGCGGAGGCCATTGAAAATCGCGGAAAATCATATACCGAAACGCGGAGGTCATTGAAAATCGCGGAAAATCTTTACCGAAACGCGGAGGCCATTGAAAACCTTGGAAAATCTTATACCGAAACGCGGAGGCCATTGAAAATTGCGGCAAATCTTCGCCGAAACGCAGAGGCCATTGAAAATTGCGGCAAATCTTCACCGAAACGCGAAGGCAATTGAAAATCGCCGGAAATCTTATACCGAAACGCGGAGGCCATTGAAAATTGCGGCAAATCTTCGCCGAAACGCGGAGGCCATTGAAAATCGCGGAAAATCTTTAGAAATGCGCGGAGGGGCAAACGCATCCTTGAGGACGTGCCTCACGGTCGTGGGCGGGGTGGGGCCCACGATACAAAAAAAAACACAAAATTCGTGAAATCGCACATAACGGGAAGCGAAGAATCGAGATGAGAAATCGCGGGACATCTTTACCGAAACGCGGAGGTCATTGAAAATTGCGGCAAATCTTCGCCGAAACGCGGAGGCCATTGAAAATTGCGGAAAATCATATACCAAAACGCGGAGCCCATCGAAAATCGCCGGAAATCTTATACCGAAACGCGGAGGCCATTGAAAATCGCGGAAAATCTTTACCGAAACGCGGAGGCCATTGAAAATTGCGGCAAATCTTCACCGAAACGCGGAGGCCATTGAAAATTGTGGCAAATCTTCACCGAAACGCGGAGGCCATTGAAAATTGCGGCAAATCTTCACCAAAACGCGGAGGGCATTGAAAATTGCGGCAAATCTTATACCAAAACGCGGAGGGCATTGAAAATTGCGGCAAATCTTCACCGAAACGCGAAGGCAATTGAAAATCACCGGAAATCTTATACCGAAACGCGGAGGCCATTGAAAATTGCGGCAAATCTTCGCCGAAACGCGGAGGCCATTGAAAATCGCGGAAAATCTTTAGAAATGCGCGGAGGGGCAAACGCATCCTTAAGGACGTGCCTCACGGTCGTGGGCGGGGTGGGGCCCACGATACAAAAAAAAACACAAAATTCGTGAAATCGCACATAACGGGAAGCGAAGAATCGAGATGAGAAATCGCGGGACATCTTTACCGAAACGCGGAGGTCATTGAAAATTGCGGCAAATCTTCGCCGAAACGCGGAGGCCATTGAAAATTGCGGAAAATCATATACCGAAACGCGGAGCCCATCGAAAATCGCCGGAAATCTTATACCGAAACGCGGAGGCCATTGAAAATCGCGGGAAATCTTCACCGAAACGCGGAGGCCATTGAAAATCGCGGAAAATCATATACCAAAACGCGGAGCCCATCGAAAATCGCCGGAAATCTTATACCGAAACGCGGAGGCCATTGAAAATCGCGGAAAATCTTTACCGAAACGCGGAGGCCATTGAAAATTGCGGCAAATCTTCACCGAAACGCGGAGGCCATTGAAAATTGTGGCAAATCTTCACCGAAACGCGGAGGCCATTGAAAATTGCGGCAAATCTTCACCAAAACGCGGAGGGCATTGAAAATTGCGGCAAATCTTATACCAAAACGCGGAGGGCATTGAAAATTGCGGCAAATCTTCATCAAAACGCGGAGGCCATCGGAAATCTCCGAAAATCTCATACCGAAACGCGGAGGCCATTGAAAATCGCTGGAAATCTTATACCGTAACGCGGAGGCCATCGGAAATCGCCGCAAATCTTCGCCGAAACGCAGAGGCCATTGAAAATTGCGGCAAATCTTTACCGAAACGCGGAGGGCATTGAAAATTGCGGCAAATCTTCACCAAAACGCGGAAGGCATTGAAAATTGCGGCAAATCTTCACCAAAACGCGGAGGGCATTGAAAATTGCGGCAAATCTTCACCGAAACGCGAAGGCCATTGAAAATTGCGGGAAATCTTCACCGAAACGCGAAGGCAATTGAAAATCGCCGGAAATCTTATACCGAAACGCGGAGGCCATTGAAAATTGCGGCAAATCTTCACCAAAACGCGGAGGGCATTGAAAATTGCGGCAAATCTTCACCAAAACGCGGAGGCCTTTGAAAATTGCGGGAAATCTTATACCAAAACGCGGAGGCCATTGAAAATTGCGGCAAATCTTCACCGAAACGCGGAGGCCATTGAAAATTGCGGAAAATCTTATACCGAAACGCGGAGGCCATTGGAAATTGCGGCAAATCTTCACCAAAACGCGGAGGCCATTGAAAATTGCGGGAAATCTTATACCAAAACGCGGAGGCCATTGAAAATTGCGGCAAATCTTCACCGAAACGCGGAGGCCATTGAAAATTGCGGCAAATCTTCACCAAAACGCGGAGGCCATTGAAAATTGCGGCAAATCTTCACCGAAACGCGTAGGCCATTGAAAATTGCGGCAAATCTTCACCGAAACGCGTAGGCCACTGAAAATTGCGAGAAATCTTCACCGAAACGCGGAGGCCATTGAAAATTGCGGCAAATCTTCACCAAAACGCGGAGGGCATTGAAAATTGCGGCAAATCTTATACCGAAACGCGGAGGCCATTGAAAATCGCGGAAAATCTTTACCGAAACGCGGAGGCCATCGAAAATCGCCGGAAATCTTATACCGAAACGCGGAGGCCATTGAAAATCGCGGAAAATCTTTACCGAAACGCGGAGGCCATTGAAAATTGCGGCAAATCTTCGCCGAAACGCGGAGGCCATTGAAAATCGCGGAAAATCTTTAGATATGCGCGGAGGGGCAAACGCATCCTTAAGGACGTGCCTCACGGTCGTGGGCGAGGTGGGGCCCACGATACAAAAAAAAACACAAAATTCGTGAAATCGCACATAACCGAAAGCGAAGAATCAAGAAGAGAAATCGCGGGACATCTTTACCGAAACGCGGAGGCCATTGAAAATTGCGGCAAATCTTCGCCGAAACGCGGAGGCCATTGAAAATTGCGGGAAATCTTATACCGAAACGCGGAGGCCATTGAAAATCGCGGAAAATCTTATACCGAAACGCGGAGGCCATTGAAAATTGCGGCAAATCTTCACCAAAACGCGGAGGCCATTGAAAATTGCGGCAAATCTTCACCGAAACGCGGAGGCCATTGAAAATCGCGGGAAATCTTCACCGAAACGCGGAGGCCATTGAAAATCGCGGAAAATCATATACCGAAACGCGGAGGTCATTGAAAATCGCGGAAAATCTTTACCGAAACGCGGAGGCCATTGAAAACCTTGGAAAATCTTATACCGAAACGCGGAGGCCATTGAAAATTTCGGCAAATCTTCGCCGAAACGCAGAGGCCATTGAAAATTGCGGCAAATCTTCACCGAAACGCGAAGGCAATTGAAAATCGCCGGAAATCTTATACCGAAACGCGGAGGCCATTGAAAATTGCGGCAAATCTTCACCAAAACGCGGAGGCCATTGAAAATTGCGGCAAATCTTCACCGAAACGCGAAGGCAATTGAAAATCACCGGAAATCTTATACCGAAACGCGGAGGCCATTGAAAATTGCGGCAAATCTTCGCCGAAACGCGGAGGCCATTGAAAATCGCGGAAAATCTTTAGAAATGCGCGGAGGGGCAAACGCATCCTTAAGGACGTGCCTCACGGTCGTGGGCGGGGTGGGGCCCACGATACAAAAAAAAACACAAAATTCGTGAAATCGCACATAACGGGAAGCGAAGAATCGAGATGAGAAATCGCGGGACATCTTTACCGAAACGCGGAGGTCATTGAAAATTGCGGCAAATCTTCGCCGAAACGCGGAGGCCATTGAAAATTGCGGAAAATCATATACCGAAACGCGGAGCCCATCGAAAATCGCCGGAAATCTTATACCGAAACGCGGAGGCCATTGAAAATCGCGGGAAATCTTCACCGAAACGCGGAGGCCATTGAAAATCGCGGAAAATCATATACCAAAACGCGGAGCCCATAGAAAATCGCCGGAAATCTTATACCGAAACGCGGAGGCCATTGAAAATCGCGGAAAATCTTTACCGAAACGCGGAGGCCATTGAAAATTGCGGCAAATCTTCACCGAAACGCGGAGGCCATTGAAAATTGCGGCAAATCTTCACCGAAACGCGGAGGCCATTGAAAATTGCGGCAAATCTTCACCAAAACGCGGAGGGCATTGAAAATTGCGGCAAATCTTATACCAAAACGCGGAGGCCATCGGAAATCTCCGAAAATCTCATACCGAAACGCGGAGGCCATTGAAAATCGCTGGAAATCTTATACCGTAACGCGGAGGCCATCGGAAATCGCCGCAAATCTTCGCCGAAACGCAGAGGCCATTGAAAATTGCGGCAAATCTTTACCGAAACGCGGAGGGCATTGAAAATTGCGGCAAATCTTCACCAAAACGCGGAGGGCATTGAAAATTGCGGCAAATCTTCACCAAAACGCGGAGGGCATTGAAAATTGCGGCAAATCTTCACCGAAACGCGAAGGCCATTGAAAATTGCGGGAAATCTTCACCGAAACGCGAAGGCAATTGAAAATCGCCGGAAATCTTATACCGAAACGCGGAGGTTATTGAAAATTGCGGCAAATCTTCACCAAAACGCGGAGGGCATTGAAAATTGCGGCAAATCTTCACCGAAACGCGAAGGCCATTGAAAATTGCGGGAAATCTTCACCGAAACGCGAAGGTAATTGAAAATCGCCGGAAATCTTATACCGAAACGCGGAGGCCATTGAAAATTGCGGCAAATCTTCACCAAAACGCGGAGGGCATTGAAAATTGCGGCAAATCTTCACCAAAACGCGGAGGCCTTTGAAAATTGCGGGAAATCTTATACCAAAACGCGGAGGCCATTGAAAATTGCGGCAAATCTTCACCGAAACGCGGAGGCCATTGAAAATTGCGGCAAATCTTCACCGAAACGCGGAGGCCATTGAAAATTGCGGCAAATCTTCACCAAAACGCGGAGGGCATTGAAAATCGCGGAAAATCTTATACCGAAACGCGGAGGCCATTGAAAATTGCGGCAAATCTTCACCAAAACGCGGAGGCCATTGAAAATTGCGGGAAATCTTATACCAAAACGCGGAGGCCATTGAAAATTGCGGCAAATCTTCACCGAAACGCGGAGGCCATTGAAAATTGCGGCAAATCTTCACCGAATCGCGGAGGCCATTGAAAATTGCGGCAAATCTTCACCAAAACGCGGGAGGGCATTGAAAATTGCGGCAAATCTTATACCAAAACGCGGAGGGCATTGAAAATTGCGGCAAATCTTCACCAAAACGCGGAGGCCATCGGAAATCGCCGAAAATCTCATACCGAAACGCGGAGGCCATTGAAAATCGCGGAAAATCTTTACCGAAACGTGGAGGCCATTGAAAATCGCTGGAAATCTTATACCGAAACGCGGAGGCCATCGGAAATCGCCGGAAATCTTATACCGAAACGCGGAGGCCATTGAAAATCGCGGAAAATCTTTACCTAAACGCGGAGGCCATTGAAAATCGCTGGAAATCTTATACCGAAACGCGGAGGCCATCGGAAATCGCCGGAAATCTTATACCGAAACGCGGAGGCCATTGAAAATCGCGGAAAATCTTCACCGAAACGCGGAGGCCATTGAAAATTGCGGCAAATCTTCGCCGAAACGCGGAGGCCATTGAAAATTGCGGCAAATCTTCACCGAAACGCGAAAGCCATTGAAAATCGCCGGAAATCTTCACCGAAACGCGAAGGCAATTGAAAATCGCCGGAAATCTTATACCGAAACGCGGAGGCCATTGCAAATCGCGTAAAATCTTTACCGAAACGCGGAGGCCATTGAAAATCGCTGGAAATCTTATACCGAAACGCAGAGGCCATTGAAAATTGCGGCAAATCTTCACCGAAACGCGGAGGCCATTGAAAATTGTGGGAAATCATATACCGAAACGCGGAGGCCATTGAAAATTGCGGCAAATCTTCACCGAAACGCGGAGCCCATCGAAAATCGCCGGAAATCTTATACCGAAACGCGGAGGCCATTGAAAATTGCGGCAAATCTTCGCCGAAACGCGGAGGCCATTGAAAATTGCGGAAAATCTCTAGAAATGCGCGGAGGGGCAAACGCATCCTTAAGGACGTGCCTCACGGTCGTGGGCGGAGTGTGGCCCACGATACAAAAAAAAACACAAAATTCGTGCGATCGCACATAACCGAAAGCGAAGAATCGAGAAGAGAAATCGCGGGACATCTTTACCGAAACGCGGAGGCCATTGAAAATTGCGGCAAATCTTCGCCGAAACGCGGAGGCCATTGAAAGTTGCGGCAAATCTTCACCGAAACGCGAAGGCCATTGAAATCGCCGAAAATCTTTACCGAAACGCGGAGGCCATCGGAAATCGCCGGAAATCTTATACCGAAACGCGGAGGCCATTGAAAATCGCGGAAAATCTATATACCGAAACGCGGAGGCCATTGAAAATCGCGGCAAATCTTCGCCGAAACGCGGAGGGCCATTGAAAGTTGCGGCAAATCTTCACCGAAACGCGAAGGCCATTGAAAATCGCCGAAAATCTTTACCGAAACGCGGAGGCCATCGGAAATCGCCGGGAAATCTCTTATACCGAAACGCGGAGGCCATTGAAAATCGCGGAAAATCTTATACCGAAACGCGGAGGCCATTGAAAATCGCGGCAAATCTTCGCCGAAACGCGGAGGCCATTGAAAATTGCGGCAAATCTTCACCGAAACGCGAATGCCATTGAAAATCGCCGAAAATCTTATACCGAAACGCGGAGGCCATTGAAAATCGCGGAAAATCTTTACCGAAACGCGGAGGCCATTGAAAATCGCTGGAAATCTTATACCCGAAACGTGGAGGCCATCGGAAATCGCCGGAAATCTTCACCGAAACGCGGAGGGCCATTGAAAATTGCGGCAAATCTTCGCCGAAACGCGGAGGCCATTGAAAATTGCGGCAAATCTTCACCAAAACGCGGAGGCCATTGAAAATTGCGGCAAATCTTCGCCGAAACGCGAAGGCCATTGAAAATCGCCGGAAATCTTTATACCGAATCACGGAGGCC
The DNA here is from genome assembly GCA_949788335.1 of Salpingus planirostris. Lineage (NCBI taxonomy): Eukaryota > Metazoa > Arthropoda > Insecta > Coleoptera > Salpingidae > Salpingus > Salpingus planirostris. Next base: position 3,186,913 of record OX460917.1, on the reverse strand, counting down.
ATTGAAAATCGCCGGAAATCTTATACCGAAACGCGGAGGCCATTGAAAATTGCGGCAAATCTTCGCCGAAACGCGGAGGCCATTGAAAATCGCGGAAAATCTTATACCGAAACGCAGAGGCCATTGAAAATTGCGTCAAATCTTCGCCGAAACGCAGAGGTCATTGAAAATTGCGGCAAATCTTCACCGAAACGCGGAGGCCATTGAAAATCGCGGAAAATCTTATACGAAACGCAGAGGCCATTGAAAATTGCGGCAAATCTTCACCAAAACGCGGAGGCCATTGAAAATTGCGGCAAATCTTCGCCGAAACGCGGAGGCCATTGAAAATCACCGGAAATCTTATACAGAAACGCGGAGGCCATTGAAAATTGCGCAAATCTTCACCAAAACGCGGAGGCCATTGAAAATTGCGGCAAATCTTCGCCGAAACGCGGAGGCCATTAAAAATCACCGGAATCTTATACCGAAACGCGAAGGCCATTGAAAATTGCGGCAAATCTTCACCAAACGCGGAGGGCATTGAAAATTGCGGCAAATCTTCACCGAAACGCGAAGGCAATTGAAAATCGCCGGAAATCTTATACCGAAACGCGGAGGCCATTGAAAATTGCGGCAAATCTTCACCAAAACGCGGAGGGCATTGAAAATTGCGGCAAATCTTCACCAAAACGCGGAGGCCTTTGAAAATTGCGGGAAATCTTATACCAAAACGCGGAGGCATTGAAATTGCGGCAAATCTTCACCGAAACGCGGAGGCCATTGAAAATTGCGGCAAATCTTCACCGAAACGCGGAGGCCATTGAAAATTGCGGCAAATCTTCACCAAAACGCGGAGGGGCATTGAAAATTGCGGCAAATCTTATACCAAAACGCGGAGGGCATTGAAAATTGCGGCAAATCTTCACCAAAACGCGGAGGCCATCGGAAATCGCCGAAAATCTCATACCGTAACGCGGAGGCCATTGAAAATCGCGGAAAATCTTTACCGAAACGTGGAGGCCATTGAAAATCGCTGGAAATCTTATACCGAAACGCGGAGGCCATCGGAAATCGCCGGAAATCTTATACCGAAACGCGGAGGCCATTGAAAATCGCGGAAAATCTTTACCTAAACGCGGAGGCCATTGAAAATCGCTGGAAATCTTATACCGAAACGCGGAGGCCATCGGAAATCGCCGGAAATCTTATACGAAACGCGGAGGCCATTGAAAATCGCGGAAAATCTTCACCGAAACGCGGAGGCCATTGAAAATTGCGGCAAATCTTCGCCGAAACGCGGAGGCCATTGAAAATTGCGGCAAATCTTCACCGAAACGCGAAAGCCATTGAAAATCGCCGGAAATCTTCACCGAAACGCGAAGGCAATTGAAAATCGCCGGAAATCTTATACCGAAAACGCGGAGGCCATTGCAAATCGCGAAAAATCTTTACCGAAACGCGGAGGCCATTGAAAATCGCTGGAAATCTTATACCGAAACGCGGAGGCCATTGAAAATTGCGGCAAATCTTCACCGAATCGCGGAGGCCATTGAAAATTGCGGCAAATCTTCGCCGAAACGCGGAGGCCATTGAAAATTGTGGCAAATCTTCACCGAAACGCGAAAGCCATTGAAAATCGTGGGAAATCTTCACCGAAACACGAAGGCAATTGAAAATCGCCGGAAATCTTATACCGAAACGCGGAGGCCATTGAAAATCGCGGAAAATCTTTACCGAAACGCGGAGGCCATTGAAAATCGCTGGAAATCTTATACCGAAACGCAGAGGCCATTGAAAATTGCGGCAAATCTTCACCGAAACGCGGAGGCCATTGAAAATTGTGGGAAATCATATACCGAAACGCGGAGGCCATTGAAAATTGCGGCAAATCTTCACCGAAACGCGGAGGCCATTGAAAATTGTGGGAAATCATATACCGAAACGCGAAGGCCATTGAAAATTGCGGCAAATCTTCACCGAAACGCGGAGCCCATCGAAAATCGCCGGAAATCTTATACCGAAACGCGGAGGCCATTGAAAATCGCGGAAAATCGTTACCGAAACGCGGAGGCCATTGAAAATTGCGGGCAAATCTTATACCGAAACGCGGAGGCCATTGAAATTGCGGCAAATCTTCGCCGAAACGCGGAGGCCATTGAAAATCGCGGAAAAATCTTATACCGAAACGCGGAGGCCATTGAAAATTGCGGCAAATCTTCGCCGAAACGCGGAGGCCATTGAAAATCGCGGAAAATCTTTACCGAAACGCGGAGGCCATTGAAAACCGCGGGAAATCTTATACCGAAACGCGGAGGCCATTGAAAAATGCGACAAATCTTCACCGAAACGCGCAGGCCATTGAAAATTGCGGGAAATCTTATACCGAAACGCGGAGGCCATTGAAAATCGCTGGAAATCTTATACCGAAACGCGGAGGCCATTGAAAATTGCGGCAAATCTTCGCCGAAACGCAGAGGCCATTGAAAATTGCGGCAAATCTTCACCGAAACGCGGAGGCCATTGAAAATTGCGGGAAATCTTATACCGAAACACGGAGGCCATTGGAAATTGCGGCAAATCTTCACCGAAACGCGGAGGCCATTGGAAATTGCGGGAAATCTTCACCGAAACGCGGAGGCCATTGAAAATTGCGGCAAATCTTCACCAAAACGCGGAGGCCATTGAAAATTGCGGCAAATCTTCACCGAAACGCGAGGGCCATTGAAAATTGCGGCAAATCTTCACCTAAACGCGGAGGGCATTGAAAGTTGCGGCAAATCTTCACCGAAACGCGGAGGCCATTGAAAATTGCGGCAAATCTTCACCAAAACGCGGAGGCCATTGAAAATTGCGGCAAATCTTCACCGAAACGCGGAGGCCATTGAAAATTGCGGCAAATCTTCACCAAAACGCGGAGGGCATTGAAAGTTGCGGGAAATCTTCACCGAAACGCGGAGGCCATTGAAAATTGCGGCAAATCTTCACCAAAACGCGGAGGCCATTGAAAATTGCGGCAAATCTTCACCGAAACGCGTAGGCCATTGAAAATTGCGGCAAATCTTCACCGAAACGCGTAGGCCACTGAAAATTGCGAGAAATCTTCACCGAAACGCGGAGGCCATTGAAAATTGCGGCAAATCTTCACCAAAACGCGGAGGGCATTGAAAATTGCGGCAAATCTTCACCAAAACGCGGAGGCCATTGAAAATTGCGGCAAATCTTCACCGAAACGCGGAGGCCATTGAAAATCGCGGGAAATCTTCACCGAAACGCGGAGGCCATTGAAAACCTTGGAAAATCTTATACCGAAACGCGGAGGCCATTGAAAATTGCGGCAAATCTTCGCCGAAACGCAGAGGCCATTGAAAATTGCGGCAAATCTTCACCGAAACGCGAAGGCAATTGAAAATCGCCGGAAATCTTATACCGAAACGCGGAGGCCATTGAAAATTGCGGCAAATCTTCACCAAAACGCGGAGGCCATTGAAAATTGCGGCAAATCTTCACCGAAACGCGAAGGCAATTGAAAATCACCGGAAATCTTATACCGAAACGCGGAGGCCATTGAAAATTGCGGCAAATCTTCGCCGAAACGCGGAGGCCATTGAAAATCGCGGAAAATCTTTAGAAATGCGCGGAGGGGCAAACGCATCCTTAAGGACGTGCCTCACGGTCGTGGGCGGGGTAGGGCCCATGATACAAAAAAAAACACAAAATTCGTGAAATCGCACATAACGGGAAGCGAAGAATCGAGATGAGAAATCGCGGGACATCTTTACCGAAACGCGGAGGTCATTGAAAATTGCGGCAAATCTTCGCCGAAACGCGGAGGCCATTGAAAATTGCGGAAAATCATATACCGAAACGCGGAGCCCATCGAAAATCGCCGGAAATCTTATACCGAAACGCGGAGGCCATTGAAAATCGCGGGAAATCTTCACCGAAACGCGGAGGCCATTGAAAATCGCGGAAAATCATATACCAAAACGCGGAGCCCATCGAAAATCGCCGGAAATCTTATACCGAAACGCGGAGGCCATTGAAAATCGCGGAAAATCTTTACCGAAACGCGGAGGCCATTGAAAATTGCGGAAAATCTTTACCGAAACGCGGAGGCCATTGAAAATTGCGGCAAATCTTCACCGAAACGCGGAGGCCTTTGAAAATTGCGGCAAATCTTCACCGAAACGCGGAGGCCATTGAAAATTGCGGCAAATCTTCACCAAAACGCGGAGGGCATTGAAAATTGCGGCAAATCTTATACCAAAACGCGGAGGGCATTGAAAATTGCGGCAAATCTTCATCAAAACGCGGAGGCCATCGGAAATCTCCGAAAATCTCATACCGAAACGCGGAGGCCATTGAAAATCGCTGGAAATCTTATACCGTAACGCGGAGGCCATCGGAAATCGCCGCAAATCTTCGCCGAAACGCAGAGGCCATTGAAAATTGCGGCAAATCTTTACCGAAACGCGGAGGGCATTGAAAATTGCGGCAAATCTTCACCAAAACGCGGAGGGCATTGAAAATTGCGGCAAATCTTCACCAAAACGCGGAGGGCATTGAAAATTGCGGCAAATCTTCACCGAAACGCGAAGGCCATTGAAAATTGCGGGAAATCTTCACCGAAACGCGAAGGCAATTGAAAATCGCCGGAAATCTTATACCGAAACGCGGAGGCCATTGAAAATTGCGGCAAATCTTCACCAAAACGCGGAGGGCATTGAAAATTGCGGCAAATCTTCACCGAAACGCGAAGGCCATTGAAAATTGCGGGAAATCTTCACCGAAACGCGAAGGCAATTGAAAATCGCCGGAAATCTTATACCGAAACGCGGAGGCCATTGAAAATTGCGGCAAATCTTCACCAAAACGCGGAGGGCATTGAAAATTGCGGCAAATCTTCACCAAAACGCGGAGGCCTTTGAAAATTGCGGGAAATCTTATACCAAAACGCGGAGGCCATTGAAAATTGCGGAAAATCTTATACCGAAACGCGGAGGCCATTGAAAATTGCGGCAAATCTTCACCAAAACGCGGAGGCCATTGAAAATTGCGGGAAATCTTATACCAAAACGCGGAGGCCATTGAAAATTGCGGCAAATCTTCACCGAAACGCGGAGGCCATTGAAAATTGCGGCAAATCTTCACCGAAACGCGGAGGCCATTGAAAATTGCGGCAAATCTTCACCAAAACGCGGAGGGCATTGAAAATTGCGGCAAATCTTATACCAAAACGCGGAGGGCATTGAAAATTGCGGCAAATCTTCACCAAAACGCGGAGGCCATCGGAAATCGCCGAAAATCTCATACCGAAACGCGGAGGCCATTGAAAATCGCGGAAAATCTTTACCGAAACGTGGAGGCCATTGAAAATCGCTGGAAATCTTATACCGAAACGCGGAGGCCATCGAAAATCGCCGGAAATCTTATACCGAAACGCGGAGGCCATTGAAAATCGCGGAAAATCTTTACCTAAACGCGGAGGCCATTGAAAATCGCTGGAAATCTTATACCGAAACGCGGAGGCCATCGGAAATCGCCGGAAATCTTATACCGAAACGCGGAGGCCATTGAAAATCGCGGAAAATCTTCACCGAAACGCGGAGGCCATTGAAAATTGCGGCAAATCTTCGCCGAAACGCGGAGGCCATTGAAAATTGCGGCAAATCTTCACCGAAACGCGAAAGCCACTGAAAATCGCCGGAAATCTTCACCGAAACGCGAAGGCAATTGAAAATCGCCGGAAATCTTATACCGAAACGCGGAGGCCATTGCAAATCGCGTAAAATCTTTACCGAAACGCGGAGGCCATTGAAAATCGCTGGAAATCTTATACCGAAACGCAGAGGCCATTGAAAATTGCGGCAAATCTTCACCGAAACGCGGAGGCCATTGAAAATTGTGGGAAATCATATACCGAAACGCGGAGGCCATTGAAAATTGCGGCAAATCTTCACCGAAACGCGGAGCCCATCGAAAATCGCCGGAAATCTTATACCGAAACGCGGAGGCCATTGAAAATTGCGGCAAATCTTCGCCGAAACGCGGAGGCCATTGAAAATTGCGGAAAATCTCTAGAAATGCGCGGAGGGGCAAACGCATCCTTAAGGACGTACCTCACGGTCGTGGGCAAGGTGGGGCCCACGAAACAAAAAAAAACACAAAATTCGTGAAATCGCACATAACCGAAAGCGAAGAATCGAGAAGAGAAATCGCGGGACATCTTTACCGAAACGCGGAGGCCATTGAAAATTGCGGCAAATCTTCGCCGAAACGCGGAGGCCATTGAAAGTTGCGGCAAATCTTCACCGAAACGCGAAGGCCATTGAAAATCGCCGGAAATCTTATACCGAATCGCAGTGGCCATTAAAAATCGCGGAAAATCTTCGCCGAAACGCGGAGGCCATCGAAGATCGCGGAAAATCTTTACCGAAACGCGGAGGCCATTGAAAACCGCGGGAAATCTTATACCGAAACGCGGAGGCCATTGAAAATTGCGACAAATCTTCACCGAAACGCGGAGGCCATTGAAAATTGCGGGAAATCTTATACCGAAACGCGGAGGCCATTGAAAATCGCTGGAAATCTTATACCGAAACGCGGAGGCCATTGAAAATTGCGGCAAATCTACGCCGAAACGCAGAGGCCATTAAAAATTGCGGCAAATCTTCACCGAAACGCGGAGGCCATTGGAAATTGCGGGAAATCTTCACCGAAACGCGGAGGCCATTGAAAATTGCGGCAAATCTTCACCGAAACGCGAAGGCAATTGAAAATCACCGGAAATCTTATACCGAAACGCGGAGGCCATTGAAAATTGCGGCAAATCTTCGCCGAAACGCGGAGGCCATTGAAAATCGCGGAAAATCTTTAGAAATGCGCGGAGGGGCAAACGCATCCTTAAGGACGTGCCTCACGGTCGTGGGCGGGGTGGGGCCCACGATACAAAAAAAAACACAAAATTCGTGAAATCGCACATAACCGAAAGCGAAGAATCGAGATGAGAAATCGCGGGACATCTTTACCGAAACGCGGAGGCCATTGAAAATTGCGGCAAATCTTCGCCGAAACGCAGAGGCCATTGAAAATCGCGGAAAATCTTTAGAAATGCGCGGAGGGGCAAACGCATCCTTAAGGACGTGCCTCACGGTCGTGGGCGGGGTGGGGCCCACGATACAAAAAAAAACACAAAATTCGTGAAATCGCACATAACCGAAAGCGAAGAATCGAGATGAGAAATCGCGGGACATCTTTACCGAAACGCGGAGGCCATTGAAAATTGCGGAAAATCTTCGCCGAAACGCGGAGGCCATTGAAAATTGCGAAAAATCTTTAGAAATGCGCGGAGGGGCAATCGCATCCTTAAGGACGTACCTCACGGTCGTGGGCAAGGTGGGGCCCACGATACAAAAAAAAACACAAAATTCGTGAAATCGCACATAACCGAAAGCGAAGAATCGAGAAGAGAAATCGCGGGACATCTTTACCGAAACGCGGAGGCCATTGAAAATTGCGGCAAATCTTCGCCGAAACGCGGAGGCCATTGAAAGTTGCGGCAAATCTTCACCGAAACGCGAAGGCCATTGAAAATCGCCGGAAATATTATACCGAATCGCAGTGGCCATTAAAAATCGCGGAAAATCTTCGCCGAAACGCGGAGGCCATCGAAGATCGCGGAAAATCTTTACCGAAACGCGGAGGCCATTGAAAATCGCGGGAAATCTTATACCGAAACGCGGAGGCCATTGAAAATTGCGACAAATCTTCACCGAAACGCGGAGGCCATTGAAAATTGCGGGAAATCTTATACCGAAACGCGAAGGCCATTGAAAATCGCCGGAAATCTTATACCAAAACGCGGAGGGCATTGAAAATTGCGGGAAATCTTCACAGAAACGCGGAGGCCATTGAAAATTGCGGCAAATCTTCACAGAAACGCGAAGGCCATTGAAAATCGCCGGAAATCTTATACCGAAACGCGGAGGCCATTGAAAATCGCTGTAAATCTTATACCAAAACGCGTAGGTCATTGAAAATTGCGGAAAATCATATACCGAAACGCGGAGCCCTTCGAAAATCGCCGGAAATCTTATACCGAAACGCGGAGGCCATTGAAAATCGCGGGAAATCTTCACCGAAACGCGGAAGCCATTGAAAATTGCGGAAAATCATATACCGAAACGCGGAGCCCATCGAAAATCGCCGGAAATCTTATACCGAAACGCGGAGGCCATTGAAAATCGCGGAAAATCTTTACCGAAACGCGGAGGCCATTGAAAATTGCGGCAAATCTTCGCCGAAACGCGGAGGCCATTGAAAATTGCGGCAAATCTTCACCGAAACGCGGAGGCAATTGAAAATCGCCGGAAATCTTATACCGAAACGCGGAGGCCATTGAAAATTGCGGCAAATCTTCACCAAAACGCGGAGGCCATTGAAAATTGCGGCAAATCTTCGCCGAAACGCGGAGGCCATTGAAAATCGCGGAAAATCTTTAGAAATGCGCGGAGGGGCAAACGCATCCTTAAGGACGTGCCTCACGGTCGTGGGCGGAGTGTGGCCCACGATACAAAAAAAAACACAAAATTCGTGCGATCGCACATAACCGAAAGCGAAGAATCGAGAAGAGAAATCGCGGGACATCTTTACCGAAACGCGGAGGCCATTGAAAATTGCGGCAAATCTTCGCCGAAACGCGGAGGCCATTGAAAGTTGCGGCAAATCTTCACCGAAACGCGAAGGCCATTGAAAATCGCCGAAAATCTTTACCGAAACGCGGAGGCCATCGGAAATCGCCGGAAATCTTATACCGAAACGCGGAGGCCATTGAAAATCGCGGAAAATCTTATACCGAAACGCGGAGGCCATTGAAAATCGCGGCAAATCTTCGCCGAAACGCGGAGGCCATTGAAAGTTGCGGCAAATCTTCACCGAAACGCGAAGGCCATTGAAAATCGCCGAAAATCTTTACCGAAACGCGGAGGCCATCGGAAATCGCCGGAAATCTTATACCGAAACGCGGAGGCCATTGAAAATCGCGGAAAATCTTATACCGAAACGCGGAGGCCATTGAAAATCGCGGCAAATCTTCGCCGAAACGCGGAGGCCATTGAAAATTGCGGCAAATCTTCACCGAAACGCGAATGCCATTGAAAATCGCCGAAAATCTTATACCGAAACGCGGAGGCCATTGAAAATCGCGGAAAATCTTTACCGAAACGCGGAGGCCATTGAAAATCGCTGGAAATCTTATACCGAAACGTGGAGGCCATCAGAAATCGTCGGAAATCTTCACCGAAACGCGGAGGCCATTGAAAATTGCGGCAAATCTTCGCCGAAACGCGGAGGCCATTCAAAATCGCCGGAAATCTTATACCGAAACGCGGAGGCCATTGAAAATTGCGGCAAATCTTCACCAAAACGCGGAGGCCATTGAAAATTGCGGCAAATCTTCGCCGAAACGCGAAGGCCATTGAAAATCGCCGGAAATCTTATACCGAATCACGGAGGCCATTGAAAATCGCCGGAAATCTTATACCGAAACGCGGAGGCCATTGAAAATTGCGGCAAATCTTCGCCGAAACGCGGAGGCCATTGAAAATCGCGGAAAATCTTATACCGAAACGCAGAGGCCATTGAAAATTGCGTCAAATCTTCACCAAAACGCGGAGGCCATTGAAAATTGCGGCAAATCTTCGCCGAAACGCGGAGGCCATTAAAAATCGCCGGAAATCTTATACAGAAACGCGGAGGCCATTGAAAATTGCGGCAAATCTTCACCAAAACGCGGAGGCCATTGAAAATTGCGGCAAATCTTCGCCGAAACGCGGAGGCCATTAAAAATCACCGGAAATCTTATACCGAAACGCGGAGGCCATTGAAAATTGCGGCAAATCTTCGCCGAAACGCGGAGGCCATTGAAAATTGCGGCAAATCTTCGCCGAAACGCGGAGGCCATTGAAAATTGCGGCAAATCTTCGCCGAAACGCGGAGGCCATTGAAAATTGCGGCAAATCTTCACCGAAACGCGGAGGCCATTGAAAATCGCGGAAAATCTTCACCAAAACGCGGAGGCCATTGAAAATTGCGGCAAATCTTCGCCGAAACGCGGAGGCCATTAAAAATCGCCGGAAATCTTATACAGAAACGCGGAGGCCATTGAAAATTGCGGCAAATCTTCACCAAAACGCGGAGGCCATTGAAAATTGCGGCAAATCTTCGCCGAAACGCGGAGGCCATTAAAAATCACCGGAAATCTTATACCGAAACGCGGAGGCCATTGAAAATTGCGGCAAATCTTCGCCGAAACGCGGAGGCCATTGAAAATTGCGGCAAATCTTCGCCGAAACGCGGAGGCCATTGAAAATTGCGGCAAATCTTCGCCGAAACGCGGAGGCCATTGAAAATCACCGGAAATCTTATACAGAAACGCGGAGGCCATTGAAAATTGCGGCAAATCTTCACCAAAACGCGGAGGCCATTGAAAATTGCGGCAAATCTTCGCCGAAACGCGGAGGCCATTGAAAATCACCGGAAATCTTATACAGAAACGCGGAGGCCATTGAAAATTGCGGCAAATCTTCACCAAAACGCGGAGGCCATTGAAAATTGCGGCAAATCTTCGCCGAAACGCGGAGGCCATTAAAAATCACCGGAAATCTTATACCGAAACGCGGAGGCCATTGAAAATTGCGGCAAATCTTCGCCGAAACGCGGAGGCCATTGAAAATTGCGGCAAATCTTCGCCGAAACGCGGAGGCCATTAAAAATCACCGGAAATCTTATACCGAAACGCGGAGGCCATTGAAAATTGCGGCAAATCTTCGCCGAAACGCGGAGGCCATTGAAAATTGCGGCAAATCTTCACCGAAACGCGAATGCCATTGAAAATCGCCGGAAATCTTATACCGAAACGCGGAGGCCATTGAAAATCGCGGAAAATCTTTACCGAAACGCGGAGGCCATTGAAAATTGCGGCAAATCTTCGCTGAAACGCGGAGGCCATTGAAAATCGCGGCAAATCTTCGCCGAAACGCAGAGGCCATTGAAAATTGCGGCAAATCTTCACCGAAACGCGGAGGCCATTGAAAATTGCGGCAAATCTTCGCCGAAACGCAGAGGCCATTGAAAATTGCGGCAAATCTTCACCGAAACGCGAAGGCAATTGAAAATCACCGGAAATCTTATACCGAAACGCGGAGGCTATTGAAAATTGCGGCAAATCTTCGCCGAAACGCGGAGGCCATTGAAAATCGCGGAAAATCTTTAGAAATGCGCGGAGGGGCAAACGCATCCTTAAGGACGTGCCTCACGGTCGTGGGCGGGGTGGGGCCCACGATACAAAAAAAAAACACAAAATTCGTGAAATCGCACATAACCGAAAGCGAAGAATCGAGATGAGAAATCGCGGGACATCTTTACCGAAACGCGGAGGTCATTGAAAATTGCGGCAAATCTTCGCCGAAACGCGGAGGCCATTGAAAATTGCGGAAAATCATATACCGAAACGCGGAGCCCATCGAAAATCGCCGGAAATCTTATACCGAAACGCGGAGGCCATTGAAAATCGCGGGAAATCTTTACCGAAACGCGGAGGCCATTGAAAATTGCGGAAAATCTTTAGAAATGCGCGGAGGGGCAAACGCATCCTTAAGGACGTGCCTCACGGTCGTGGGCGGGGTGGGGCCCACGATACAAAAAAAAAACACAAAATTCGTGAAATCGCACATAACCGAAAGCGAAGAATCGAGAAGAGAAATCGCGGGACATCTTTACCGAAACGCGGAGGCCATTGAAAATTGCGGCAAATCTTCGCCGAAACGCGGAGGCCATTGAAAGTTGCGGCAAATCTTTACCGAAACGCGAAGGCAATTGAAAATCACCGGAAATCTTATACCGAAACGCGGAGGCCATTGAAAATTGCGGCAAATCTTCGCCGAAACGCGGAGGCCATTGAAAATCACCGGAAATCTTATACAGAAACGCGGAGGCCATTGAAAATTGCGGCAAATCTTCACCAAAACGCGGAGGCCATTGAAAATTGCGGCAAATCTTCGCCGAAACGCGGAGGCCATTGAAAATCGCGGCAAATCTTCGCCGAAACGCAGAGGCCATTGAAAATTGCGGCAAATCTTTACCGAAACGCGAAGGCAATTGAAAATCACCGGAAATCTTATACCGAAACGCGGAGGCCATTGAAAATTGCGGCAAATCTTCGCCGAAACGCGGAGGCCATTGAAAATCACCGGAAATCTTATACAGAAACGCGGAGGCCATTGAAAATTGCGGCAAATCTTCACCAAAACGCGGAGGCCATTGAAAATTGCGGCAAATCTTCGCCGAAACGCGGAGGCCATTGAAAATCACCGGAAATCTTATACAGAAACGCGGAGGCCATTGAAAATTGCGGCAAATCTTCACCAAAACGCGGAGGCCATTGAAAATTGCGGCAAATCTTCGCCGAAACGCGGAGGCCATTAAAAATCACCGGAAATCTTATACCGAAACGCGGAGGCCATTGAAAATTGCGGCAAATCTTCGCCGAAACGCGGAGGCCATTGAAAATTGCGGCAAATCTTCGCCGAAACGCGGAGGCCATTAAAAATCACCGGAAATCTTATACCGAAACGCGGAGGCCATTGAAAATTGCGGCAAATCTTCGCCGAAACGCGGAGGCCATTGAAAATTGCGGCAAATCTTCACCGAAACGCGAATGCCATTGAAAATCGCCGGAAATCTTATACCGAAACGCGGAGGCCATTGAAAATCGCGGAAAATCTTTACCGAAACGCGGAGGCCATTGAAAATTGCGGCAAATCTTCGCTGAAACGCGGAGGCCATTGAAAATCGCGGCAAATCTTCGCCGAAACGCAGAGGCCATTGAAAATTGCGGCAAATCTTCACCGAAACGCGGAGGCCATTGAAAATTGCGGCAAATCTTCGCCGAAACGCAGAGGCCATTGAAAATTGCGGCAAATCTTCACCGAAACGCGAAGGCAATTGAAAATCACCGGAAATCTTATACCGAAACGCGGAGGCTATTGAAAATTGCGGCAAATCTTCGCCGAAACGCGGAGGCCATTGAAAATCGCGGAAAATCTTTAGAAATGCGCGGAGGGGCAAACGCATCCTTAAGGACGTGCCTCACGGTCGTGGGCGGGGTGGGGCCCACGATACAAAAAAAAAACACAAAATTCGTGAAATCGCACATAACCGAAAGCGAAGAATCGAGATGAGAAATCGCGGGACATCTTTACCGAAACGCGGAGGTCATTGAAAATTGCGGCAAATCTTCGCCGAAACGCGGAGGCCATTGAAAATTGCGGAAAATCATATACCGAAACGCGGAGCCCATCGAAAATCGCCGGAAATCTTATACCGAAACGCGGAGGCCATTGAAAATCGCGGGAAATCTTTACCGAAACGCGGAGGCCATTGAAAATTGCGGAAAATCTTTAGAAATGCGCGGAGGGGCAAACGCATCCTTAAGGACGTGCCTCACGGTCGTGGGCGGGGTGGGGCCCACGATACAAAAAAAAAACACAAAATTCGTGAAATCGCACATAACCGAAAGCGAAGAATCGAGAAGAGAAATCGCGGGACATCTTTACCGAAACGCGGAGGCCATTGAAAATTGCGGCAAATCTTCGCCGAAACGCGGAGGCCATTGAAAGTTGCGGCAAATCTTCACCGAAACGCGAAGGCCATTGAAAATCGCCGAAAATCTTTACCGAAACGCGGAGGCCATCGGAAATCGCCGGAAATCTTATACCGAAACGCGGAGGCCATTGAAAATCGCGGAAAATCTTTAGAAATGCGCGGAGGAGCAAACGCATCCTTAAGGACGTGCCTCACGGTCGTGGGCGGGGTGGGGCCCACGATACAAAAAAAAAACACAAAATTCGTGAAATCGCACATAACCGAAAGCGAAGAATCGAGAAGAGAAATCGCGGGACATCTTTACCGAAACGCGGAGGCCATTGAAAATTGCGGCAAATCTTCGCCGAAACGCGGAGGCCATTGAAAGTTGCGGCAAATCTTCACCGAAACGCGAAGGCCATTGAAAATCGCCGAAAATCTTTACCGAAACGCGGAGGCCATCGGAAATCGCCGGAAATCTTATACCGAAACGCGGAGGCCATTGAAAATCGCGGAAAATCTTCGCCGAAACGCGGAGGCCATTGAAAATTGCGGCAAATCTTCACCGAAACGCGAATGCCATTGAAAATCGCCGAAAATCTTATACCGAAACGCGGAGGCCATTGAAAATCGCGGAAAATCTTTACCGAAACGCGGAGGCCATTGAAAATCGCTGGAAATCTTATACCGAAACGTGGAGGCCATCGGAAATCGCCGGAAATCTTCACCGAAACGCGGAGGCCATTGAAAATTGCGGCAAATCTTCGCCGAAACGCGGAGGCCATTCAAAATCGCCGGAAATCTTATACCGAAACGCGGAGGCCATTGAAAATTGCGGCAAATCTTCACCAAAACGCGGAGGCCATTGAAAATTGCGGCAAATCTTTACCGAAACGCGGAGGCCATTGAAAATCGCGGGAAATCTTATACCGAAACGCGGAGGCCATTGAAAATTGCGACAAATCTTCACCGAAACGCGGAGGCCATTGAAAATTGCGGGAAATCTTATACCGAAACGCGAAGGCCATTGAAAATCGCCGGAAATCTTATACCAAAACGCGGAGGGCATTGAAAATTGCGGCAAATCTTCGCCGAAACGCAGAGGCCATTGAAAATCGCCGGAAATCTTATACCGAAACGCGGAGGCCATTGAAAATCGCGGGAAATCTTCACCGAAACGCGGAGGCCATTGAAAATTGCGGCAAATCTTCGCCGAAACGCGAAGGCCATTGAAAATCGCCGGAAATCTTATACCGAATCACGGAGGCCATTGAAAATCGCCGGAAATCTTATACCGAAACGCGGAGGCCATTGAAAATTGAGGCAAATCTTCGCCGAAACGCAGAGGTCATTGAAAATTGCGGCAAATCTTCACCGAAACGCGGAGGCCATTGAAAATCGCGGAAAATCTTATACCGAAACGCAGAGGCCATTGAAAATTGCGGCAAATCTTCGCCGAAACGCAGAGGCCATTGAAAATTGCGGCAAATATTCACCGAAACGCGAAGGCAATTGAAAATCGCCGGAAATCTTATACCGAAACGCGGAGGCCATTGAAAATTGAGGCAAATCTTCACCAAAACGCGGAGGCCATTGAAAATTGCGGCAAATCTTCGCCGAAACGCGGAAGCCATTGAAAATCACCGGAAATCTTATACCGAATCACGGAGGCCATTGAAAATCGCCGGAAATCTTATACCGAAACGCGGAGGCCATTGAAAATTGCGGCAAATCTTCGCCGAAACGCAGAGGTCATTGAAAATTGCGGCAAATCTTCACCGAAACGCGGAGGCCATTGAAAATCGCGGAAAATCTTATACCGAAACGCAGAGGCCATTGAAAATTGCGGCAAATCTTCGCCGAAACGCAGAGGCAATTGAAAATTGCGGCAAATATTCACCGAAACGCGAAGGCAATTGAAAATCGCCGGAAATCTTATACCGAAACGCGGAGGCCATTGAAAATTGAGGCAAATCTTCACCAAAACGCGGAGGCCATTGAAAATTGCGGCAAATCTTCGCCGAAACGCAGAGGCCATTGAAAATTGCGGCAAATCTTCACCGAAACGCGAAGGCAATTGAAAATCACCGGAAATCTTATACCGAAACGCGGAGGCTATTGAAAATTGCGGCAAATCTTCGCCGAAACGCGGAGGCCATTGAAAATCGCGGAAAATCTTTAGAAATGCGCGGAGGGGCAAACGCATCCTTAAGGACGTGCCTCACGGTCGTGGGCGGGGTGGGGCCCACGATACAAAAAAAAAACACAAAATTCGTGAAATCGCACATAACCGAAAGCGAAGAATCGAGATGAGAAATCGCGGGACATCTTTACCGAAACGCGGAGGTCATTGAAAATTGCGGCAAATCTTCGCCGAAACGCGGAGGCCATTGAAAATTGCGGAAAATCATATACCGAAACGCGGAGCCCATCGAAAATCGCCGGAAATCTTATACCGAAACGCGGAGGCCATTGAAAATCGCGGGAAATCTTTACCGAAACGCGGAGGCCATTGAAAATTGCGGAAAATCTTTAGAAATGCGCGGAGGGGCAAACGCATCCTTAAGGACGTGCCTCACGGTCGTGGGCGGGGTGGGGCCCACGATACAAAAAAAAAACACAAAATTCGTGAAATCGCACATAACCGAAAGCGAAGAATCGAGAAGAGAAATCGCGGGACATCTTTACCGAAACGCGGAGGCCATTGAAAATTGCGGCAAATCTTCGCCGAAACGCGGAGGCCATTGAAAGTTGCGGCAAATCTTCACCGAAACGCGAAGGCCATTGAAAATCGCCGAAAATCTTTACCGAAACGCGGAGGCCATCGGAAATCGCCGGAAATCTTATACCGAAACGCGGAGGCCATTGAAAATCGCGGAAAATCTTTAGAAATGCGCGGAGGAGCAAACGCATCCTTAAGGACGTGCCTCACGGTCGTGGGCGGGGTGGGGCCCACGATACAAAAAAAAAACACAAAATTCGTGAAATCGCACATAACCGAAAGCGAAGAATCGAGAAGAGAAATCGCGGGACATCTTTACCGAAACGCGGAGGCCATTGAAAATTGCGGCAAATCTTCGCCGAAACGCGGAGGCCATTGAAAGTTGCGGCAAATCTTCACCGAAACGCGAAGGCCATTGAAAATCGCCGAAAATCTTTACCGAAACGCGGAGGCCATCGGAAATCGCCGGAAATCTTATACCGAAACGCGGAGGCCATTGAAAATCGCGGAAAATCTTCGCCGAAACGCGGAGGCCATTGAAAATTGCGGCAAATCTTCACCGAAACGCGAATGCCATTGAAAATCGCCGAAAATCTTATACCGAAACGCGGAGGCCATTGAAAATCGCGGAAAATCTTTACCGAAACGCGGAGGCCATTGAAAATCGCTGGAAATCTTATACCGAAACGTGGAGGCCATCGGAAATCGCCGGAAATCTTCACCGAAACGCGGAGGCCATTGAAAATTGCGGCAAATCTTCGCCGAAACGCGGAGGCCATTCAAAATCGCCGGAAATCTTATACCGAAACGCGGAGGCCATTGAAAATTGCGGCAAATCTTCACCAAAACGCGGAGGCCATTGAAAATTGCGGCAAATCTTTACCGAAACGCGGAGGCCATTGAAAATCGCGGGAAATCTTATACCGAAACGCGGAGGCCATTGAAAATTGCGACAAATCTTCACCGAAACGCGGAGGCCATTGAAAATTGCGGGAAATCTTATACCGAAACGCGAAGGCCATTGAAAATCGCCGGAAATCTTATACCAAAACGCGGAGGGCATTGAAAATTGCGGCAAATCTTCGCCGAAACGCAGAGGCCATTGAAAATCGCCGGAAATCTTATACCGAAACGCGGAGGCCATTGAAAATCGCGGGAAATCTTCACCGAAACGCGGAGGCCATTGAAAATTGCGGCAAATCTTCGCCGAAACGCGAAGGCCATTGAAAATCGCCGGAAATCTTATACCGAATCACGGAGGCCATTGAAAATCGCCGGAAATCTTATACCGAAACGCGGAGGCCATTGAAAATTGAGGCAAATCTTCGCCGAAACGCAGAGGTCATTGAAAATTGCGGCAAATCTTCACCGAAACGCGGAGGCCATTGAAAATCGCGGAAAATCTTATACCGAAACGCAGAGGCCATTGAAAATTGCGGCAAATCTTCGCCGAAACGCAGAGGCCATTGAAAATTGCGGCAAATATTCACCGAAACGCGAAGGCAATTGAAAATCGCCGGAAATCTTATACCGAAACGCGGAGGCCATTGAAAATTGAGGCAAATCTTCACCAAAACGCGGAGGCCATTGAAAATTGCGGCAAATCTTCGCCGAAACGCGGAAGCCATTGAAAATCACCGGAAATCTTATACCGAATCACGGAGGCCATTGAAAATCGCCGGAAATCTTATACCGAAACGCGGAGGCCATTGAAAATTGCGGCAAATCTTCGCCGAAACGCAGAGGTCATTGAAAATTGCGGCAAATCTTCACCGAAACGCGGAGGCCATTGAAAATCGCGGAAAATCTTATACCGAAACGCAGAGGCCATTGAAAATTGCGGCAAATCTTCGCCGAAACGCAGAGGCAATTGAAAATTGCGGCAAATATTCACCGAAACGCGAAGGCAATTGAAAATCGCCGGAAATCTTATACCGAAACGCGGAGGCCATTGAAAATTGAGGCAAATCTTCACCAAAACGCGGAGGCCATTGAAAATTGCGGCAAATCTTCGCCGAAACGCGGAAGCCATTGAAAATCACCGGAAATCTTATACCGAAACGCGGAGGCCATTGAAAATTGCGGCAAATCTTCACCAAAACGCGGAGGCCATTGGAAATTGCGGGAAATCTTCACCGAAACGCGGAGGCCATTGAAAATTGCGGCAAATCTTCACCGAAACGCGAAGGCAATTGAAAATCACCGGAAATCTTATACCGAAACGCGGAGGCCATTGAAAATTGCGGCAAATCTTCGCCGAAACGCGGAGGCCATTGAAAATCGCGGAAAATATTCACCGAAACGCGAAGGCAATTGAAAATCGCCGGAAATCTTATACCGAAACGCGGAGGCCATTGAAAATTGAGGCAAATCTTCACCAAAACGCGGAGGCCATTGAAAATTGCGGCAAATCTTCGCCGAAACGCGGAAGCCATTGAAAATCACCGGAAATCTTATACCGAAACACGGAGGCCATTGGAAACTGCGGCAAATCTTCACCGAAACGCGGAGGCCATTGGAAATTGCGGGAAATCTTCACCGAAACGCGGAGGCCATTGAAAATTGCGGCAAATCTTCACCGAAACGCGAAGGCAATTGAAAATCACCGGAAATCTTATACCGAAACGCGGAGGCCATTGAAAATTGCGGCAAATCTTCGCCGAAACGCGGAGGCCATTGAAAATCGCGGAAAATCTTTAGAAATGCGCGGAGGGGCAAACGCATCCTTAAGGACGTGCCTCACGGTCGTGGGCGGGGTGGCGCCCACGATACAAAAAAAAACACAAAATTCGTGAAATCGCACATAACCGAAAGCGAAGAATCGAGATGAGAAATCGCGGGACATCTTTACCGAAACGCGGAGGCCATTGAAAATTGCGGCAAATCTTCGCCGAAACGCAGAGGCCATTGAAAATCGCGGAAAATCTTTAGAAATGCGCGGAGGGGCAAACGCATCCTTAAGGACGTGCCTCACGGTCGTGGGCGGGGTGGGGCCCACGATACAAAAAAAAACACAAAATTCGTGAAATCGCACATAACCGAAAGCGAAGAATCGAGATGAGAAATCGCGGGACATCTTTACCGAAACGCGGAGGCCATTGAAAATTGCGGAAAATCTTCGCCGAAACGCGGAGGCCATTGAAAATTGCGAAAAATCTTTAGAAATGCGCGGAGGGGCAATCGCATCCTTAAGGACGTACCTCACGGTCGTGGGCAAGGTGGGGCCCACGATACAAAAAAAAACACAAAATTCGTGAAATCGCACATAACCGAAAGCGAAGAATCGAGAAGAGAAATCGCGGGACATCTTTACCGAAACGCGGAGGCCATTGAAAATTGCGGCAAATCTTCGCCGAAACGCGGAGGCCATTGAAAGTTGCGGCAAATCTTCACCGAAACGCGAAGGCCATTGAAAATCGCCGGAAATATTATACCGAATCGCAGTGGCCATTAAAAATCGCGGAAAATCTTCGCCGAAACGCGGAGGCCATCGAAGATCGCGGAAAATCTTTACCGAAACGCGGAGGCCATTGAAAATCGCGGGAAATCTTATACCGAAACGCGGAGGCCATTGAAAATTGCGACAAATCTTCACCGAAACGCGGAGGCCATTGAAAATTGCGGGAAATCTTATACCGAAACGCGAAGGCCATTGAAAATCGCCGGAAATCTTATACCAAAACGCGGAGGGCATTGAAAATTGCGGGAAATCTTCACAGAAACGCGGAGGCCATTGAAAATTGCGGCAAATCTTCGCCGAAACGCGGAGGCCATTGAAAATTGCGGCAAATCTTCACAGAAACGCGAAGGCCATTGAAAATCGCCGGAAATCTTATACCGAAACGCGGAGGCCATTGAAAATCGCTGTAAATCTTATACCAAAACGCGTAGGTCATTGAAAATTGCGGAAAATCATATACCGAAACGCGGAGCCCTTCGAAAATCGCCGGAAATCTTATACCGAAACGCGGAGGCCATTGAAAATCGCGGGAAATCTTCACCGAAACGCGGAAGCCATTGAAAATTGCGGAAAATCATATACCGAAACGCGGAGCCCATCGAAAATCGCCGGAAATCTTATACCGAAACGCGGAGGCCATTGAAAATCGCGGAAAATCTTTACCGAAACGCGGAGGCCATTGAAAATTGCGGCAAATCTTCGCCGAAACGCGGAGGCCATTGAAAATTGCGGCAAATCTTCACCGAAACGCGGAGGCAATTGAAAATCGCCGGAAATCTTATACCGAAACGCGGAGGCCATTGAAAATTGCGGCAAATCTTCACCAAAACGCGGAGGCCATTGAAAATTGCGGCAAATCTTCGCCGAAACGCGGAGGCCATTGAAAATCGCGGAAAATCTTTAGAAATGCGCGGAGGGGCAAACGCATCCTTAAGGACGTGCCTCACGGTCGTGGGCGGAGTGTGGCCCACGATACAAAAAAAAACACAAAATTCGTGCGATCGCACATAACCGAAAGCGAAGAATCGAGAAGAGAAATCGCGGGACATCTTTACCGAAACGCGGAGGCCATTGAAAATTGCGGCAAATCTTCGCCGAAACGCGGAGGCCATTGAAAGTTGCGGCAAATCTTCACCGAAACGCGAAGGCCATTGAAAATCGCCGAAAATCTTTACCGAAACGCGGAGGCCATCGGAAATCGCCGGAAATCTTATACCGAAACGCGGAGGCCATTGAAAATCGCGGAAAATCTTATACCGAAACGCGGAGGCCATTGAAAATCGCGGCAAATCTTCGCCGAAACGCGGAGGCCATTGAAAGTTGCGGCAAATCTTCACCGAAACGCGAAGGCCATTGAAAATCGCCGAAAATCTTTACCGAAACGCGGAGGCCATCGGAAATCGCCGGAAATCTTATACCGAAACGCGGAGGCCATTGAAAATCGCGGAAAATCTTATACCGAAACGCGGAGGCCATTGAAAATCGCGGCAAATCTTCGCCGAAACGCGGAGGCCATTGAAAATTGCGGCAAATCTTCACCGAAACGCGAATGCCATTGAAAATCGCCGAAAATCTTATACCGAAACGCGGAGGCCATTGAAAATCGCGGAAAATCTTTACCGAAACGCGGAGGCCATTGAAAATCGCTGGAAATCTTATACCGAAACGTGGAGGCCATCGGAAATCGTCGGAAATCTTCACCGAAACGCGGAGGCCATTGAAAATTGCGGCAAATCTTCGCCGAAACGCGGAGGCCATTCAAAATCGCCGGAAATCTTATACCGAAACGCGGAGGCCATTGAAAATTGCGGCAAATCTTCACCAAAACGCGGAGGCCATTGAAAATTGCGGCAAATCTTCGCCGAAACGCGAAGGCCATTGAAAATCGCCGGAAATCTTATACCGAATCACGGAGGCCATTGAAAATCGCCGGAAATCTTATACCGAAACGCGGAGGCCATTGAAAATTGCGGCAAAATCTTCGCCGAAACGCGGAGGCCATTGAAAATCGCGGAAAATCTTATACCGAAACGCAGAGGCCATTGAAAATTGCGTCAAATCTTCGCCGAAACGCAGAGGTCATTGAAAATTGCGGCAAATCTTCACCGAAACGCGGAGGCCATTGAAAATCGCGGAAAATCTTCACCAAAACGCGGAGGCCATTGAAAATTGCGGCAAATCTTCGCCGAAACGCGGAGGCCATTGAAAATCGCCGGAAATCTTATACAGAAACGCGGAGGCCATTGAAAATTGCGGCAAATCTTCACCAAAACGCGGAGGCCATTGAAAATTGCGGCAAATCTTCGCCGAAACGCGGAGGCCATTGAAAATTGCGGCAAATCTTCGCCGAAACGCGGAGGCCATTGAAAATTGCGGCAAATCTTCGCCGAAACGCGGAGGCCATTGAAAATCACCGGAAATCTTATACAGAAACGCGGAGGCCATTGAAAATTGCGGCAAATCTTCACCAAAACGCGGAGGCCATTGAAAATTGCGGCAAATCTTCGCCGAAACGCGGAGGCCATTAAAAATCACCGGAAATCTTATACCGAAACGCGGAGGCCATTGAAAATTGCGGCAAATCTTCGCCGAAACGCGGAGGCCATTGAAAATTGCGGCAAATCTTCGCCGAAACGCGGAGGCCATTAAAAATCACCGGAAATCTTATACCGAAACGCGGAGGCCATTGAAAATTGCGGCAAATCTTCGCCGAAACGCGGAGGCCATTGAAAATTGCGGCAAATCTTCGCCGAAACGCGGAGGCCATTGAAAATTGCGGCAAATCTTCGCCGAAACGCGGAGGCCATTGAAAATCACCGGAAATCTTATACAGAAACGCGGAGGCCATTGAAAATTGCGGCAAATCTTCACCAAAACGCGGAGGCCATTGAAAATTGCGGCAAATCTTCGCCGAAACGCGGAGGCCATTGAAAATCACCGGAAATCTTATACAGAAACGCGGAGGCCATTGAAAATTGCGGCAAATCTTCACCAAAACGCGGAGGCCATTGAAAATTGCGGCAAATCTTCGCCGAAACGCGGAGGCCATTAAAAATCACCGGAAATCTTATACCGAAACGCGGAGGCCATTGAAAATTGCGGCAAATCTTCGCCGAAACGCGGAGGCCATTGAAAATTGCGGCAAATCTTCGCCGAAACGCGGAGGCCATTAAAAATCACCGGAAATCTTATACCGAAACGCGGAGGCCATTGAAAATTGCGGCAAATCTTCGCCGAAACGCGGAGGCCATTGAAAATTGCGGCAAATCTTCACCGAAACGCGAATGCCATTGAAAATCGCCGGAAATCTTATACCGAAACGCGGAGGCCATTGAAAATCGCGGAAAATCTTTACCGAAACGCGGAGGCCATTGAAAATTGCGGCAAATCTTCGCTGAAACGCGGAGGCCATTGAAAATCGCGGCAAATCTTCGCCGAAACGCAGAGGCCATTGAAAATTGCGGCAAATCTTTACCGAAACGCGAAGGCAATTGAAAATCACCGGAAATCTTATACCGAAACGCGGAGGCCATTGAAAATTGCGGCAAATCTTCGCAGAAACGCAGAGGCCATTGAAAATTGCGGCAAATCTTCACCGAAACGCGAAGGCAATTGAAAATCACCGGAAATCTTATACCGAAACGCGGAGGCTATTGAAAATTGCGGCAAATCTTCGCCGAAACGCGGAGGCCATTGAAAATCGCGGAAAATCTTTAGAAATGCGCGGAGGGGCAAACGCATCCTTAAGGACGTGCCTCACGGTCGTGGGCGGGGTGGGGCCCACGATACAAAAAAAAAACACAAAATTCGTGAAATCGCACATAACCGAAAGCGAAGAATCGAGAAGAGAAATCGCGGGACATCTTTACCGAAACGCGGAGGCCATTGAAAATTGCGGCAAATCTTCGCCGAAACGCGGAGGCCATTGAAAGTTGCGGCAAATCTTCACCGAAACGCGAAGGCCATTGAAAATCGCCGAAAATCTTTACCGAAACGCGGAGGCCATCGGAAATCGCCGGAAATCTTATACCGAAACGCGGAGGCCATTGAAAATCGCGGAAAATCTTCGCCGAAACGCGGAGGCCATTGAAAATTGCGGCAAATCTTCACCGAAACGCGAATGCCATTGAAAATCGCCGAAAATCTTATACCGAAACGCGGAGGCCATTGAAAATCGCGGAAAATCTTTACCGAAACGCGGAGGCCATTGAAAATCGCTGGAAATCTTATACCGAAACGTGGAGGCCATCGGAAATCGCCGGAAATCTTCACCGAAACGCGGAGGCCATTGAAAATTGCGGCAAATCTTCGCCGAAACGCGGAGGCCATTCAAAATCGCCGGAAATCTTATACCGAAACGCGGAGGCCATTGAAAATTGCGGCAAATCTTCACCAAAACGCGGAGGCCATTGAAAATTGCGGCAAATCTTTACCGAAACGCGGAGGCCATTGAAAATCGCGGGAAATCTTATACCGAAACGCGGAGGCCATTGAAAATTGCGACAAATCTTCACCGAAACGCGGAGGCCATTGAAAATTGCGGGAAATCTTCGCAGAAACGCAGAGGCCATTGAAAATTGCGGCAAATCTTCACCGAAACGCGAAGGCAATTGAAAATCACCGGAAATCTTATACCGAAACGCGGAGGCTATTGAAAATTGCGGCAAATCTTCGCCGAAACGCGGAGGCCATTGAAAATCGCGGAAAATCTTTAGAAATGCGCGGAGGGGCAAACGCATCCTTAAGGACGTGCCTCACGGTCGTGGGCGGGGTGGGGCCCACGATACAAAAAAAAAACACAAAATTCGTGAAATCGCACATAACCGAAAGCGAAGAATCGAGAAGAGAAATCGCGGGACATCTTTACCGAAACGCGGAGGCCATTGAAAATTGCGGCAAATCTTCGCCGAAACGCGGAGGCCATTGAAAGTTGCGGCAAATCTTCACCGAAACGCGAAGGCCATTGAAAATCGCCGAAAATCTTTACCGAAACGCGGAGGCCATCGGAAATCGCCGGAAATCTTATACCGAAACGCGGAGGCCATTGAAAATCGCGGAAAATCTTCGCCGAAACGCGGAGGCCATTGAAAATTGCGGCAAATCTTCACCGAAACGCGAATACCATTGAAAATCGCCGAAAATCTTATACCGAAACGCGGAGGCCATTGAAAATCGCGGAAAATCTTTACCGAAACGCGGAGGCCATTGAAAATCGCTGGAAATCTTATACCGAAACGTGGAGGCCATCGGAAATCGCCGGAAATCTTCACCGAAACGCGGAGGCCATTGAAAATTGCGGCAAATCTTCGCCGAAACGCGGAGGCCATTCAAAATCGCCGGAAATCTTATACCGAAACGCGGAGGCCATTGAAAATTGCGGCAAATCTTCACCAAAACGCGGAGGCCATTGAAAATTGCGGCAAATCTTTACCGAAACGCGGAGGCCATTGAAAATCGCGGGAAATCTTATACCGAAACGCGGAGGCCATTGAAAATTGCGACAAATCTTCACCGAAACGCGGAGGCCATTGAAAATTGCGGGAAATCTTATACCGAAACGCGAAGGCCATTGAAAATCGCCGGAAATCTTATACCAAAACGCGGAGGGCATTGAAAATTGCGGCAAATCTTCGCCGAAACGCAGAGGCCATTGAAAATCGCCGGAAATCTTATACCGAAACGCGGAGGCCATTGAAAATCGCGGGAAATCTTCACCGAAACGCGGAGGCCATTGAAAATTGCGGCAAATCTTCGCCGAAACGCGAAGGCCATTGAAAATCGCCGGAAATCTTATACCGAATCACGGAGGTCATTGAAAATCGCCGGAAATCTTATACCGAAACGCGGAGGCCATTGAAAATTGCGGCAAATCTTCGCCGAAACGCGGAGGCCATTGAAAATCGCGGAAAATCTTATACCGAAACGCAGAGGCCATTGAAAATTGCGGCAAATCTTCGCCGAAACGCAGAGGTCATTGAAAATTGCGGCAAATCTTCACCGAAACGCGGAGGCCATTGAAAATCGCGGAAAATCTTATACCGAAACGCAGAGGCCATTGAAAATTGCGGCAAATCTTCGCCGAAACGCAGAGGCCATTGAAAATTGCGGCAAATATTCACCGAAACGCGAAGGCAATTGAAAATCGCCGGAAATCTTATACCGAAACGCAGAGGCCATTGAAAATTGAGGCAAATCTTCACCAAAACGCGGAGGCCATTGAAAATTGCGGCAAATCTTCGCCGAAACGCGGAAGCCATTGAAAATCACCGGAAATCTTATACCGAAACGCGGAGGCCATTGAAAATTGCGGCAAATCTTCACCAAAACGCGGAGGCCATTGAAAATTGCGGCAAATCTTCGCCGAAACGCGGAGGCCATTAAAAATCACCGGAAATCTTATACCGAAACGCGGAGGCCATTGAAAATTGCGGCAAATCTTCGCCGAAACGCGGAGGCCATTGAAAATTGCGGCAAATCTTCACCGAAACGCGAATGCCATTGAAAATCGCCGAAAATCTTATACCGAAACGCGGAGGCCATTGAAAATCGCGGAAAATCTTTACCGAAACGCGGAGGCCATTGAAAATCGCTGGAAATCTTATACCGAAACGTGGAGGCCATCGGAAATCGCCGGAAATCTTCACCGAAACGCGGAGGCCATTGAAAATTGCGGCAAATCTTCGCCGAAACGCGGAGGCCATTCAAAATCGCCGGAAATCTTATACCGAAACGCGGAGGCAATTGAAAATTGCGGCAAATCTTCACCAAAACGCGGAGGCCATTGAAAATTGCGGCAAATCTTCGCCGAAACGCGAAGGCCATTGAAAATCGCCGGAAATCTTATACCGAATCACGGAGGCCATTGAAAATCGCCGGAAATCTTATACCGAAACGCGGAGGCCATTGAAAATTGCGGCAATTCTTCGCCGAAACGCAGAGGCCATTGAAAATTGCGGCAAATCTTCACCGAAACGCGGAGGCCATTGAAAATCGCGGAAAATCTTATACCGAAACGCAGAGGCCATTGAAAATTGCGGCAAATCTTCGCCGAAACGCAGAGGCCATTGAAAATTGCGGCAAATATTCACCGAAACGCGAAGGCAATTGAAAATCGCCGGAAATCTTATACCGAAACGCGGAGGCCATTGAAAATTGCGGCAAATCTTCACCAAAACGCGGAGGTCATTGAAAATTGCGGCAAATCTTCGCCGAAACGCGGAGGCCATTGAAAATCACCGGAAATCTTCACCAAAACGCGGAGGGCATTGAAAATTGCGGCAAATCTTCACCGAAACGCGGAAACCATTGAAAATTGCGGGAAATCTTATACCGAAACGCGGAGGACATTGAAAATCGCGGCAAATCTTCACCGAAACGCGAAGGCCATTGAAAATCGCCGAAAATCTTATACCGAAACGCATGATCGTTACAGTTTAAATGTAAGCGGGGACTTGGCCAGCATTCGGGAGTCGATCTGTTCGACGTGGCACTGTCTAACAAGGTCTAGTATCTTCAGAAAGAGCCTTCTACCTTCTTTTGGTTTGACCAACGGTAAGTGTTCTAAGTGACAGTTCAACACATTTTCGCGAATAACCGCCGTCTACGTCAGGTCAGCTTAGGAGGCTTACGTTACCAGTGGTCCGCTTGATCTTGGGTCATCCGGAGTCACCGAAAATCAATTCAGCTCGATTAACAATAACATATCGAACATTAGAAGAATCCGGATCAATTTAACAGTCTGTCACTTGTGACATTCAACCTTTTTGTTTATTCTTTTTCAACGTGGTCGTCGAGGGATTGACAGGACAGGTTCTCCGAGGTCAACCCGTAATTTTACGTCATCACGCTAGTTCGATAACGCATCAAGGTCCGAGTACGAGGGAACGGAAACGTGAAACCCGAGACAACCCGTTCGACAGCTGTCACAGAGTATAACAACACAGACTAGACCACTACAGACGGTATACTCCCTAGACAAACGTTGGCCATGATCGGTTTAGTTCTGCCGAAATTTTCAGAGGGCGCATTAGTAAGTACGCAGCCGCCTTGACGGGGCCCTTTATAGTTTTCGTTTCCCTTTTTTTGTGTATTATAAGTTGCCTATAATATGAACACAGTTTTTCTCGCTCATTGCACTTTATTATTTTTTTGTAAATTATGAGTACTCACGTACCAATATAAAATAATACATAATAACCAGGGATAAATGTTTCGGTATTTGAGAGAACTGGCGTATTTTGATCCGAAGCGGTTACGGCAAAGTCGAAAAGTGGGGTGAGAAGAGCAGCTTTTTCAACTTATTTTCAATATTCCGCAATCTTCATAGTCCATACATTTTTATTTATTAAAAGTAGAATCCGATCTTCTCTTGAAAAGGTTATTTTTGGGAAATTCTCAATCTTGATGACCTGAAAAATTACAAACTTTGTTGAAAATCATTGGACTTATTGGCTTGTAGAAATAAAGACTCACAATATTCCTATATCTGCCAGCACTTTCCTTCAATATCAACAAATTAAGAACTGAATTTTCTATACTTCTTTGATATTTGCAGAAGAATGACGATGTTTATCTACTAAAATCAGGAATTCTCGAAAGTGGTACAGGATATGGCGCTTGCCCCTCGGCCCTCGTATGACCTGTGAAATTCCAATCAATCTCTATTCCGTCGAACCATCGATTTTTACCCCTGAAAAAAAGTATTTGATCAAATTTTCGAATAAAATAACATCGAGATCACACTTGGTAATTTAATACTTACTGCGTCTCATTGTAGGGTTGATTTAATGGCGATCGAGATGATATCTGGGCCGTTTTTCTCACAAGTTATACCAAAACCGCCAGAACGCGAATAGTTTGACAAATTTTTTTATGTGTCAGAAAAATTAAAACCAGCAAAACAAAATGTAACAAAATCGCCGCTGTTGTAATTTTAATTGTACTTACCGCCATCTGACAATTACGTCAGAACTAAAAAATCTACCCCTCTCTACTCCACCTCACCCCCTGACCCGGACAAAAAAATCGGGGATCCTTCAAATCTGTAGTGAGGTTTATCTATGATAACAACGACAAACCTCAATTTTTATTTCAACCGGCACCATCCGACCGCGTTTCACCTATTCTAGACTGTTAGGTTGATTGAATGAAACCACTTGTAACTGATTATTGTTGAATTCCTGGTTTACTCTCCAACCAAGAGATACATGAGTAGAAGGTTTTCTTTGTTTTTCCCTAAAAGACAGAGTGGCGTCTGAGCAAAAGTAGATTACAAATCCAGACAAGTAAGGTGTCAAATTCTCATCAACCTATAAGACATCCAACATTGTCTTTCGGTATGTCGCTCCACACTTCTTCGACGGACAACATTTGCTCCACTATTGTTCCAACAGCAGGGACCGTGGAGTATTTCAGAAATGTACGTGACACCCTGTAAAACGTACTCAGGGAACCTGTATAAAACACCGCGTCTGACGTGTGATAAAGAATGCGGCTTCACAGAAATGGCAATTTTTTTGAAATTACTCTTTTGGTTAAGGATAAGGAGTTACGCCACTTTAAATTTCACTAAAAATTCAAGTGTCTGGGTTTGTTTGTCCAGCAGTGTAATTAAGTCACAATGTGATACTTCAATTATCTTCGTGGATAATCGCATGAAAAATATATGGTGGTTTCTAAACTGTGACCAAAAAATCATTTGAACTACTCAATTTTGGAACCCTGTAACTTTGAGTACATTTACTTACGACCCAACACTATTCGGGCATAACGTTACCATTTTGAGTGGAGAAACCGCACCCGAAGCAGCGGTACGGTTTTTTGATTCACGGTATGCAATACATAAAGCACAGATACAGCATAAAGCTCTACATGTTAACTACACAACAGGATTTATTCAAAAGCTTGCCGTTTATAGTGAAGCGCTAGTTCATTATGGGGGTAAAGGTCATTCTCAAAAAGTTGTTCTGCATCTGATGGCAGGAAAACTAAATTTATACCTGGAAAAGTTTTATAACAGCTTTTATTTGGCAGGACACTGTCTAATTAGAAAACTCATTGCACGGGAACGCTGATATTCAATAGACGGAATATTCCTCCCGGCGTGAAAAATAAGAAACCGTAAAAGAATGAGCTGATTCGAATGGAATTATGATTGGAAAATGGAGGGATAAGCCACTAAATTTGTTACTAGAAGAAACAGAAAAAAAGTAAATAGTCGAAAAACCTTCTCCCACAACAGATTCATGTCCAGAGTTGATCGGCAAGATCAGATGCTGCTGTATTATTTATCAAAAATAAAAATATTTAGTCCGAAAATAATTTTCAAGCATGCAGGCTTTTTGATAAAAACTACAGATCGCCACAGTTTCTTTAGTTGTGATTCGATTTCAAAAACCCATTAAAGTAGTGCATGAAAAATGAATAATTTTTTGTTAATGGGTTTTTGAAATCATAACGCTACGCTAAAAGCGCTCTCATACTTACCTCTTTGGAATAAAATTTGAGCTTCTCACTGGATGCGACACTTCCCGCCTTAGGGGAGACCGGGGCTAGTTGGCTACAAAAAGCAAACTGCCATTTGATACCGTTCATATAGACGATTATGTTCCGATCCCTGTTACAGGCAGAGGCTATAAGCACATTCTAGTACTGGCCGCGCGTTATAAGTTGGCGCGAGCTCGAGATGCGCACTCGTCGCTGGGTGTTGGGCTTTGTTCGAAATGTTCAGTGGCGTAGACATCTGGGTGGAAAAAGGGCGTTTTATATACACAGTTATTCACGTGAGAGGTCCGGTTTAATTTTTCGCTAACTGACTGAGCTCTCTACTTCTCTACCCGAAACGGAGAAGGCTTCGTTTCGTAGCCAAATCTATCGAAAACTTTTCTACGTTCAAATCCTCGCACTGTTACGCCACTGGGAAGGAAATTTGCCGCTGTCAGCCAGCACGAACTGTGCCGATGTCAGATTCGACTTGCGCGGCTCGCGCCAACTTATAACGCACGGCCAGTAATTGTTGACACGTTTAGCATTTTTTTTACACTCTTTACCTGTAATCAGAGGAGACCATTAAGCATTTGGGAAACTTTACGCGAATCATTTCCGATCGTGGCACTTGTTTCACATTCCATCCATTTTCCTATTATGTTAAAAAGAACTCCATAAACCATGTGTTGGTAGCTACTCAAACTCCGAGAGCTAACGGATAAGTTGAGCGAGTCAACCTTTCTCTGACTTCTATGATCTCAATTACCCCCAATTACCTGAAAAATGTGTCACTGTCCTCGAGCGTGTTGAATTTGCTCTGAATAATACCTCTTTAGAAAAATCCCCCAGCGAAGTGTTGTTCGGAAGACCCCAGATTGGTTCATTTAACGATGTTACGTTCGTATTTAGAATCGCATAATTCGATGGAGCGAGTAAATCGCACTTTGAAAATCAGGATATCGCAGTTTTCCGAAGAAAACCATCGCAAGTGGGATAAAAATATCCATGAGCTTACTTTCGCATTAAATACAGGCATCAATGATTCGACAAAATTTACCCTAACGTGTCTGAATTTTGTTCGCGAGTTAGTTCCGCTTGAGTCAACATGGTCATGCCCCCGAAGTGTGAACTTTTCCGAGGAGGAAATGAAGGAAGGGAACAGACAAGAGTGGAATCACTAGCAGTCTTAGATGAAGTTTATACTATTGTAAGGAGAAATTTGCACAAAGCAAGAGCAGATGGGATAGGGTAGTGCAAAAATGAATAAGGAAAAACAGAGATAACTTCAATGGTGTCGTCGACAGCTTCGGAGATAGCGAATCTAACTATCTGGGGTCTTATAGTAGGACTCACTGATCACATGAACGAATTCCGTTGAGAATGTCATCAATCATCAGCGGAGATAATAACGATATTAAAAAATACTTGTGACGTCCTCAATTTCGAATTTTGGGTCTCAAATTTGAAAAAAATTACGGTTTGAAACGATTCGCAAAATAAAACTGGCAATCGCCTACGTCAACAGAATGGGTAGCGTACAACATCCGAGACTTGGTTCATTCGCTCGGTCCATTTGGCAGTGGTGCGAGGTCAGAAACATACGGCTGTTTGCCTCTTACATAACCTCCAAAGATAACGTCATAGCGGACGAGGAATCAAGAAGATTGCCATCGGAAACCGAATTTGAATTGTCACAAGACATTCTCGAGTCAATAATAAATCAATTGGGCAACCCAGAAATAGATCTTTTTGCATCTTAATCAAATCACAAATGTGAGAGATATGCATCATGGGGTCCAGACCCCGGAGCATTCACAATTGATGCCTTTCACATTCTGTTGGCCAGATAATTTCTTCTACGCTTTTCCGCCTTTTAGACGTGGTGCCAAAATGGCCGTCACAGCCATGATATCCGTTGCTGTCACGACTAGCCGACAGCGAAATAATAATTTTTCCGGCTAACACTAATCCCGTAGTCGATGCTTCCAGGTCATACCCGAGTTATGTCGAGGGCCTTACCCTGGCAGTAGCCAGGTTGTCAGGGAGGCGTACCGTATGAGAAACATTTCTGACGAAGCAATAGATACCATCCTGAACTCGATCTCAATCGGAACACTGGCTCAATATAACTCAACATATCGGGCATGGTGGGACTTCTGTCAAGACCAAAACCTCAATCCATTTACGGCCAAACCTCAAGAAATCGTCCAATTTCTTCAAAAATTATTTGACAAGCCAAATAATAGTTACGGAACGTTTAACGCTCATCGCTCGGCCCTGTCACTCATTATAGGAGGTAATATCGGGAATAATCCAATAATCAAGAGGTTTTTGAAGGGAGTGTCAAGACTGCGACCCTCCGTGCCCAAATATGACACGACTTGGGATCCCCAAGCAATTCTCGATTTTATTACACCAAAACTTCCTTCCAATAAGGATTTGTCATTCAGAGACCTTTCCAGGAAACTAGTCATACTCCTAATTCTCTGTACAGGACAGAGGATACAAACGATTTCAAAAATTAGAGTCTCTACTATAAAAAAGACTGAAACTAGATATCAGTTATTTATAGTGGATAGAATTAAGACCTCCGGTCCGGGACGCAAGCAACCCTGCTTGACCATACCATTTTTCAAGGACAAAGAAATAATGAAAGAATCTGGAATAGACACCTCTATCTACACAGCACACTCCACACGTCACGCAGTAACATCGGCTGCCCTAAGGAAGGGCGCAACCATGGACTCCATATTGAGAACGGCGGGATGGACAGAAAAGTTCGCTTCATTTCCTCGTTTTTATAACAGACGAAAAATGCAACCGCCCAAATTGTTTCCTAGCTCAGAAGAGAATTGATTTTATTTAGTTTTACTTAATGTTAGAATTATACAATCTTTTTTAGTGTTGGATGATAAACCCGTTTCTTATTCACTGTACAATACAGTGTGTAACGGTTTGGTTTGTTGAGGGGCTGAAGGTCAAGTTCGGCCACAAACATGTTTCCTGAAGAGTTAACTTGTGTAACGTGTTAGAATAAGGTTAGGTAGGTTGGTACGTGCCTGATTTTGTAAGTAGACGGAAGGTTTCCGTGTGTTTCGAACATCGAAAGAGGAACGAGAATGGATTGATCGGTTTACGATGTTGCCCGATCGGGACTCGAACGTCGAAGAGGAAGAAGAAGACGGGGTCGTTCCGCGAATGGTCGTGGGTCTGCGTGTGGCTTTTTCTGTGTTCGAAGGTTGGTTTACTCTTTGATATTTATTGTAAAATCATCGTTAGCTTCCCTAGTTTCACTACCCCTAAAAATCCTTCCGTGATCTTAGTCGATTCTCGAGATATCTTAATAAACGTTTTCGTCAACGTAGTAACAACATTTTACAAGTTTTAACGAGTTGATTAATTCCCGAAATTATTACTTTTCAGTATTATTAGTACTCGTATAATTGTGATTTGATAAACCGTTCAAAGTAATTAGGATTTACAGAGACAAGATTGTCAAATGAATTTTACTATTTGAATTTAACGAAAACCTGTGATAATAATGAATTACTGTGATTAAGGAAAACTTGACGTTGTTGCAATGTGCAATCTAATGTGTCCTTTTTGTAATTGAATTGTTGTTTCGATTTCCATAATTCATTGTAAGATTTTATGCATGTTTAACCTTCCTTTGACATTGGCCGCTGCTCAAAAGTCACACACCTCGACCAATGTTTCAAATTCACAGAAAGACGATATCTTGTGTATGTTTCGGCCTTGTTGACAGACTAACATTTTCATAAATAATGTGTACTCCTCGAAGTCGTAGCGACAGCGAACACTCCCTTCCGTCCAACGATTGAATTAATAATTGTTTATTACTATGTCATAACATTTACATTTTTGGGGAATTTGTGGGGCTGTTCCTGATGTGGAAGGGGGGGCAGCGAGGCGATCAAGGTATTTAATAGATCGGGCTCAACTCTAGCGGAGCTTATGTAAGAATATGTGGGTTTAGGGCTTTCTAGGTTGCTCCGTCGCTGTCGTTACGCAACATTACCAGCAACTGCCTACAGAAAGGAGTTCGGTTGGGTCCCTGATTATTTTGAATTGAATTGTGCTGTGCCATTTGCGTCGTTTACTAACTATTTCTTCATGTACTTTGTATGAAATATTGATGCTGATGTGTGTGTGTGTGTGTGTGTGTGTGTGTGTGTGTGTGTGTGTGTTGCGATGGCGATTGCGTAAGCGTAAGCGCGGGCTTTTAATTGTTTTTGCGATTACGATATGTCTTTTTGTCACGAGATTCATTGTTCAAGAAGGTTTCTGTAATTTGGCCATATCAATTCGAGTTGACGGAGTTTTCTTTGGTGTGTTCTTATTCTGTCAATTACTCGGGTGGATTTCTCGATACCTTCGGGTACCAGATCTCCCTCGGAACATCACTCTCTCTTGATTTAAAATAAATGCTTGTACTTAAAAATTACATTTCAACAGAAATTAGAAAAAAATTTAAAAGTTCAAATCGATTTATTTCGAATGTGGCGCCTCCTATCGATGTTAACCAAGAGTACCTTTTTTTCGTAAAACAACTCATAATTTCATAATATGTAGTTTAAACTCGAAAAAAGCATCATACAAAAAAGTTAGGAAGATTTTTCACCACGGCCCCCCTAGATGACCCGCCCTTGGTGGAAATTTTGAATTCTTTCCTAGTCCATTTTGTTGAGCATAAAAAGGTTAATAATTGTACCAAATATGATTTCTTAATTTTGAGCAGTTTTGGAGATATTTAACATAAACCATCATAGGCGGTCTACCTTTCAGGGGCTATATCTCCCTTAGGAAGCGATTCTCGACATACGTTCATTAGAACTTTTTTTCATCATTTTTATAGAGAAATCATCGGGCAAATAATTTCAGGCTAATTTCTGGACACCGTGTATAATACATAAATGATTATAATTTATAAGTTCAACAAAAAATGATTAACATTCATAAAAATTAATTTAGAAGCGTGTTTTGCTTTTAATCGATTACGCCTATCGCTTATGATTTGACCCGCTTTGGAAAAAATTCGTTCACTTGGAACAGGCGTCGCAACTACACATAAACTTCTTTTTGTCACCTGGGAAAGATGTGGATAAAGAACTTCTCTGGATTTCCACCATTCCAATGGATTGAAAATCTTTTAATATTTGGTTCTTCCAAATACATACGAATTTCCATAATTGCTGTAGCAGTCGGACTAACTTCTATCACATTTGCAGAATGTTCATCAAACGTTTTCCAAAGTAGACTTGATGACTCAGAATTTGAACAATCGGGGACCTCTGTTTCTAAATGGTTTTCATTTGAAATGGGGCACATTTGGGATTTTTTTGTTTATGAGTGCCACTACATCTCCTTGTACTGTTACTTTAACGAACGTTAAAATATCAGGCGATGAGAAAGATTTCGTTTTAAATCGAGGGTCTAATAGTGAAGCTTTGGCTAGTATAAGATTTTGTTCCACTTTTCCAAACCGTTTGCTGACCGATTCCAATAAATCATTGATAAAATCTTTACCAACCGAAGTTGTAAATTTTGATTTGAAAACGTTCAAAACAGTTGTCAATCCGATAGATATAGGTATAAGTTTCGAAATTGTAACAGACTTTTCTGCACTTATTTCCACAGTTATCTGTTCAAACGGCTCCAAAATTTTGCATATTTCACGAAGTTTTTTCCATTCGTCTTCTGTTAACAGATGTACCGGATTATGCAACAATCCAACAGTAACTGTTACCGCTTCCTCAAGTCTTATAATACGTTCGAACATATAATAAGTGGAGTTCCACCTGGTGACAACATCATTTTTTAATTTCAACGGGACTGATTCCGGATTAATTCTCATTTGCGTAGATATGAGGTTTTGATTAGCTTTTGTACTACGGTGAAAATATTCAACAATACATTTAACCTTCTTTCTTATAATATCTACGCCTTCCAATTTGATTTCATGTTGAACTATTAAGTTTAGCGTATGTGCAAAGCACGGTACATGCTTCCACATCGCTAATCTTATTGCGCCTACTATATTCGCCGCATTATCTGTAACTACGACTTGCACTTGATTGGAAATGTCCCATTCTTCAACAACTGTCTTTAGTTCGTTACATAAATTCTCAGATGTATGACTGTCACCAAAGGAAAAGCAAGTTAGTAAACATGAGAAATATTCCCACTTGTTGGTTATAAAATGGGCTGTCACGGAAAGATAACCTTCATTAGCAGAAGATGTCCATCCATCGGTTGTTAATGCAATATTTTGGACGTCTTTCAAGAGAAGTTTCAATTTATTTTTTGCGGTGTCATATTTCTCTTCTAATAGTGAATTAACGAAAGTGTTTCTAGATGGCAGGACATATTGCGGTTCTAATTCTTTGAGGAGTTCTCTGAATCCCTTATCATTAACTATATTGAAAGGCTGCAGATCTTTGATAAGAAAAATCCGAAAAATTATTCATACGCAACCACCAATACGTCAGTATTCCGTCATGTTGGCAGCACCAACAATGACCTTGAGGGTCGCCTTTCTGGATCGTCGCCGCACTGACATGTCGCCGCACTGGGCAGTCGCAGTAGTGGACCCGACCCATCGAAAGAGGAAGGTTCTCGTTAACGCGTCTGGAGCTGTCATGGTGACAGTTGATGACAGAAATGGGCCGGTATTGTAGGGAATATTAGCAGCTTGAGCTATTTTTCAGAGAGCGCGACACCGATTGTATCTCGCTACTCATGATCGGTCAGGTTTGAATATAAGCGGGAACCTGAACCGGCATTCGAGAGTCGATCTGTTCGACGCGGCTTTTCTATCAGGGGGGATCAACTTCATAGGGATACGTCTGACTCTGGAAATTTAGTACGAAGGTCAACCGATAGATGCGCTCGTAGTAACTTGATTTTTACCCAGGGTTTTTGATTTTATTTTGAACTTCATTTTGAATGTAAATCACATACGAAATCTATTTTGGTCATTGTTGCCTATGCCTATACTATATATTCTGATGATTGGAAATTTGGGGTCACATTTGTTCTGTGCAAAAGAGTAGTTTTTGCCTCAAATGTGCAATTTCTGGAAAAGAGAACAGTAAAGGTCGGGGTCAATGAAGATTTTAGGAACTTACGGGAGAGGTTTTGATTTACGGAGATAGAATTAGCACTCAGAACTGGAGGACTCAACGGAGAACGTCAGAAGCTGACAACATGCTGACAACTAATGTCAGAAAAATAAAAAGGAGCCAGGCGGCCGAGAAAGGGGATGAGTTCTCAGAAAATTCAACGGATGGCAATACCAAATATAAGTCGCTGACCCCGTGTAGATGCCCCAGTTTAAATAGCCCGGTTTTCGTTGGAGTCTGGAGGAACAGTGAGATTTCTCACCGCTTCCCCTTTACCTTGGTTGTCTACCCAGGTAAATATCCCGAGAGAGATAGTTGCGAATCACCGTCTTTTTCCTTGCGAGAAAGGCGTTGTCCCATCTCTTTCTTCCTTGAGGTGTCTCCTCAGGTCCCCAAAGGGTGTCTCCTTTTGGGCTAGGCGCGATTTGCGACAGGTGTTTCCTGTTTTAGAGTCACGGGTGTAAATTTCCTTAGTGATAGGCGTTCCAAGTAGGTTGAACTGTCACCGGTCCCCCGCGAGCACGCTGAACTACCAGGAGGTTAGGCTCTTATCGTCCCCAGGAGAGTTCGCGGATCCCGGGTAGAGTGGTTGCGTGGACGTCGTCGTCAATGGTCTCGGCTGAGACTGGCGGTGGAGAGCTTCTCCAGAGCCAATAAAAGTGGATTTTCGTCAATTTGGCGAAAATCCCGTCGAAAAATTTTTGCTAGTTTTTAGCTAGATTGGAAACATTGATCCATCTCTCTATCTGAAATGACAACCTTAAACGAGTACTCCCGGGTGCTTTCCTACTCGAAGGCCGCCCACCACCACAGGTACTTCAGCGGATAAGGTCCTTAACTTTCCGGTGCAATGTAACCAAAAAGAGTATTGAACTCTAGCCGTTGGAACAATTACCCAATATCAGCGAATAGCACTATATGGTGAAATACCTGACATAGGTGATTGCTGCAACGGAAGAAGCGCATAATAATTAGGTCGAAATTAATGATGAATAAGCAAGAGACGAATGTTGTGCCAACAACCTGGACAGAAGTCGATAGGCGTTGATTCTGGGATGTTCTCCCGATGTAACTGTGTTTGAGGAAATAAAGTGTTTTGTTAACCTGAAGGGGTTGTTGTCTCTTTATTCGCAACTGAACCTACCCGATCCAGAGAGGACATTACATGGCAATCCTGCCAGTTGCGATGAGACAATGTTGAGTTGGGAGTGATAATTGATGCCAATTGTGGGTTGTTTTGTGGCGAGTGACACGGAATCCAAGATGTGCAATTCACGGGTTCAAGAGAATATCAACTTGGCTCAAGCAGGCAATAGTAACAGCGGAGGATTTTCGTTGGGTGCATTTTTGGCGAAGGATGTCGTGTTGTTCATGGTGGTGCTGTTCGTGCTCCTGTTGTTAGCAGTTTTCTGTTATCAAAGTTGCAAGAAACGTCTTGAGAGGAAAATCCGAAGGGAGATTGTGAGGAGTCGCGATCAAATTTAAGTTCGAGAGGAAGACAATTAGTAGTTCGCGTGTAAGTACGTGTGTATTCGGAGTTTTGTGACCAGTGTGTCGATGTTTGGTGGGCTAAGGTTCGCACCCGTGTTGTGAGGGGAAGTGTTTAAGGTGGCGCGGTATCAATTGAAGGAATGGGATGTCCATCTCGGCATCGTTGACACCGTCGGCATTCGTTCCGTCGTCCACTCCGTTCAGACACCTGTACGAGGAGCTGAAGGTGATAAATCGGAATCTGACGAAAGATAACGTCGAGCGGCGCAAGGATGCAAATGTAATAAACCGTAAGTTAAGTAAGTTAGATGAATTAAGCAGGGAATATTTAGAGATAAGGAAAGCGTTCAATAAGAGTGCGAAGGAAAAAGCTCCAGAATTGTTGGAGGATGTTAGACAGTATGTTATTAACAAATGTTTCGATAGTATTCACGGGGTATTAGTTGATAGGTTAGAGCAGGTTGCGGTGAATGTGAATCCGGAAGTAAGGGGGCAAGAAACGGTTGTATGACTAGTAGAGAGGATGTGACAAAGCAGTAAATTGATTCGATCGAGCTGTACGATACCTTGCTCGATGCGGAAGGTAAAAGGTTAATGAAGACGAGATTGACCCAGAGCGCGAAACTACGGTTAAAAAAAGTGTATGCTACATCGGAATTGTTGATTGCCGATCTCAGGAAGCATTTCACGACTGTCAAATCGGCAGCGTCGTTGTCGGTCCAATTGAATGGGGCGAAACAGGGTGCCAGGATTGATCAATTCGCGACGGAAGTGGAGGAATTGTTGGTTCAATTGACCATTGCGCAGGCTGAGGGTAATGAAGACTCTGAATGTTTTGCGGAGTGCTAACGAGAAGGTAGCCGTGAGTGTGTTCGCGAATGTCAAAACAGTGAGCTCCGTACGATGGTAAAGGCGCGTAATTATGCGACGTTGACAGACGCGATTGTGGGAGCTAAGGACGAAGAGCCTGTTAAGTCAACTCAAAGTTCTCAACAATTGTTCAATTTTAAAGGTCGGAACGATTACAGGAAAGGGTATAGCAATTCGGGGAATTACCGTGGT
The DNA here is from genome assembly GCA_949788335.1 of Salpingus planirostris. NCBI lineage: Eukaryota > Metazoa > Arthropoda > Insecta > Coleoptera > Salpingidae > Salpingus > Salpingus planirostris. Next base: position 3,146,928 of record OX460917.1, on the reverse strand, counting down.
AGTTACAACATGGGTAATGGTAATGCAAATAATTACCAGAAAAAGGATTACAGTAATCAAAATAACTATAATGACAGATATTCGTATGGTAAAGGAGGGGAATGGTAAATACGGTAATTATAATAGCAATAATCAGGGAAGTAGTTCCGGGGGATATAATAATAGTAATAACAGTAAGGGTAATTCAAGTGCCGGTAATGTAGGAGGTAAGAGCGGTTATTATGGTCATAACAACGGTTATAAACAAAATTATAGTAACCAGGGCGGAAATCGGAAACTTTATTTTGCTGGAGATGAGCGTGAGTCAGAAGATGTAGGAACAAGTAAGCAAACGACTTCAGGGGATACGTTTTTTCGTGAGCAAGAGTAATCGTAAAGAGAGTGTGAGAGAAGAAGTGGTATTAAGTGTGAATGGGATAAAATTTTGTGAGAATGGGTTACCGAGAGGAAGAGTTAATATTTCTGATTGATACAGGGGCTTCTATTAGTGTAATTTTTGATGATGTGGTAGATAAGGGCAAAACCATAGATTTGACGAATGTGGTTAAAATTAATGGGATAACTGGTTCAACAACTTCGCGGGGGTCAGCAAATATCCGATTGCAAGCAAGGGATGTGGTCGTAGGTCATGAATTCTTACTCATAGGAAGGTTCAAAGATGGTATTCATGGTGTGCTGGGGTCTGATTTCCTGCGTAGAAATTTTGCCGTCATAAACAAATTTGAAAAAAGATTGTGTAGTCTTGCAGGATGAGGTTTGTGAAGGAGTGTTTGTCGCGGGGGTTTTGGCGAGGCCTAATCAAGAAGAGATACCAGTAAGGATATTGAACACGCGCGAGGAACCAGTAGTGTTAAGAAATTATAATCCAAAACTTGCGAGTTTAGCGGATTACCAAGTATGTAATGTTAGTAATAATGGGAAAGTAACTGTAGAACGGGTAGATAAGGTTTTAGGATTAATAAATACAGAACATTTGAATAAGGACGAGAAATTTGCGTTGCAAAGGGTTTGCACGAAATATTCGGATGTATTTCATCTCGAGGAAGATCAGTTGACGATCACTAATATATACGAGCAGAACATAAAGTTGCAAGAGTCGGCCTCACCGATTTATGTTAAGCCGTATAGGTTGCCGCATGCACAAAAAGAAGAGGTGCATAGACAAGTAGATAAGATGTTGAGTGATGGGATCATAGAGGAGACAAAATCAGAATGGTCTTCACCTTTGCTTATAGTGCCTAAAAAGGTGGATCAAAGTGGGGTGCAAAAATGGAGAATAGTATTCCCCCAATTTTACTAACCGACCCAGGTAAATTAACCGGGTCAAAGTCCTTCTCGACTAACACCGATCCTACGTTTGGCGTCGAGGACCTCTAACCCGACGCATCCCACACCGCTTTAGTCCGCCACCTTCGGGTGTATCCCGAACGGCCGTAACAAGCCTCCTGTGACACCGTTCCGGCGTTCCCACCCGGTGTCTTAACTCGCCCCGGCGTACCCCGTTCCATATCTCTGTTTCTTTAAGTCTTTAGTTCTTAAGTCTAGTTTAAGCCGGCTAGGGTAGTTTAAGTTTCTGTCCGTTTCCGTCTGTGCCGTCCGCATTTGCCGCTATTGCGAGATAAATAGTGTTCACAGACCTCTGGTGTTTCTGTTTCTCTGACTTAAGTTTGCTACCCCGGTAAGAGTGCTTCCTCTGTAAACGAAGCTGGCGCCCGAGACTTCCGTCCGATCGGAAGTGCGTCACATTACTGTGAACCGCGATATAGCGCTATATCTACGTACCTCGTATCGTGTCTAATTTAATCTATCTTAACTTTCTCGTTTCACTTGAATTACACACTTTATATCCAGAATGAACAACCGGGCTAATAAACAAAACGGGTGGGGCCCGTTAAGTACGCTCTTTTCTTCATTCACTCACGACCATCTTCGCTGGGTAAGCCGGCAGCCTGTTCTGGAGTTGCCTCCCAAAATTGGACGGTAACACTGGAACTAACAACACCACGTGTCGCTTATGCAATTCTTCGTTCTAGGGTTTTTTCCTACTTCTTCTTCGCTCCACCCCTAGCGGGTTAACATCCACGGTCCTTAGCCAGGTCCGTAGGGACAACGTCGTTGTCGGTGGTCGTCCCCGATCGTTTTCTGGGAGCCGTCGCAGCGAAAGGTGAGATCCACGATTGATCCCTTTTCAGGAACTTCCTATTTGAAGTAACGTCTTCCTTTGCATCATCTACCTGTTCAAATACCTGTAATTAGTTTACCGTATTGCGTATATCGCGGCGCTAATAATTTTATTGATTGCGTAGTTTAAGTTCATTTACTTACTTTTGTAAGATCCCTTCGCGCTTGGCCAAGATCGGAACGATCCTTTTGCTTAATTTAATTAATCGTTATATCGAGTACCTTAAGTTTGCCTAATTTAATACCTAACTGGAACTTTTTTTAGTATGCTATGAATCCCAGCTTTTGTCATCAAATTAAGAGTGTTGTAATAAATTTACTTGGCGCCCCAATATAACATCTTTGATTACCCTCGGCCGTCTCACTGTTGCGAGCCCGTGCACAACTCTTAAGTGAGTATTAGGAGAATTTTTGGTAACATTATTGTCAACTTTTTGACGGAGGTCATGTTGGTTAAATCGTTCTATTTTGACCTCAGGAGTATGTGGTAGCGCGTTGTACACGTTTTTCATAAACACCCCGTACATGTAAATTCCCCTTATATTTTCTAAATGGGTCCAAATAAAATTGACATCATTATAATAATAATACGGGGTGTCTTTGAAATACGAGTACAACGCGCTACCACATACTCCTGAGGTCAAAATAGAACGATTCAACCACAATGACCTTAGTCCAAAAGTTGAGATGAAATTTTTTATTTCCATTTTCTTGAATAATTTGTCAAGTTTTGGGAATAATAATTCAAAAATTTGTACACGAGGGTTTTTTGGTACGGAGAATATTTATTTGGACTCAGTTTTGCTGTATTTCCTAGGGGACGCTACGTACGCTACAAGCATTTGCAAATAACAGCCTCAACTTCTTCTCTCTTCAAATTACCGAAGTTCCAAAAAATGGAATCGACTGCTTGATGATTTTACTCAATTAAAGTTCTCTTGTTTGATGTCGCTACGGTCCACCGTTTTGGTATAATTCATTCTTGAATGGTCGATTTCACCTAAAAATCGCACCAATTTTTTGGGTAATTTTTCATGAAAAACACATTAGCCTGACAAAAAGTTGATTCCATGACTGCTTTGCTAAGAACGAATCACCTGACGAAAAAAGTAATTAAACTTCCTTTTTGGAGGGTGATTTGTTTTTCTTGTCAAAAAGTCAACCTGGAATCTTCTTCGATGAAGCGACCCGCAGCAGTTTTTCCTTGTTTTCGAAAAAACAAGGTGGCGCTCGAGAAGGCATAAGTCAAAAAGATCTGACAGGTAAGGCGCTAGTGTGATTCCTCATATATTTTTGGCGACCGAGCAGGGACCCTGTATAATTTTGACAGCTTTGAAAGAAACTTCAATAATTGTTAGGTTAAGGATTTAGGATCGTTAGATTAATTCAGAAAGTGGGTGAAGATGAGCGTACCCCAGGAAAACGAGGATCATTCGGAAGTCAGCGTAGATGGCCGATTTGAGTGGATACAGGCACTGAGAAAGCCAGAGCTTCAGGCCGAGCTTGCAAAGTTCGGACAGAGTGTCGACGGACGTGTCGATGAACTTAAACTTCGCCTGATAAAATTCTTGACAGAAGGACCGTCAAATCCTTTTGAAAGTAGTATCCACCAGTCAGTATCTAGGGCGGCGACTAACGTTAGCGACCAGAGTAAAATCTTGAATCAGGTTAGCAAGTGGGATCTGAAATTTGATGGGTACACTGATCCAGAGACCTTTTTGGAGAGAATTGAGGAGCTCCAAGAGAGCTATGAGTTGACAGATGACCAGATGTTCAAGGCGTTACCAGAATTGCTTACGAGGAATGCGTTGAGTTGGTTTTGGAAAATCCGAAAGGATCTTCAGGATTGGGACGATTTCCAGAAAGAGTTCCAGGATTACTTCCTTCATGAAGATTTCAAGGAGCGTTTAGAACAGCGCATCATTTATAGTAAGCAGGGGTACAATGAGAAGGGACGAGCGTTCATTACGGCCATGCAAACCATGATCCGAAGGCACGGTCAGTACTCGTTGGCACTTGAGGTGAAGCAGGTGTACTCCAATTTGCGGCCTGAATACCGGCAGTACATTCGGAGGCAGGATGTTCGGTCAATTGGGGATTTAAACAAGGCCGTGAAAGAGTACGAAGATCTTCAGGAGGAAATCAAAATTGATGCCCGGCTCAAAGCGGTAAAGTTGAATACTTCTGAGAAGCCAGCACCGACGGCCGCACCGCAGAATACGGGGCCGAGATATACGAATTACCGCCGAGGCTCGGTGATTTGTTTTTTTTGTCAGGAGGAGGGGCATCTTTCCGTCAACTGCTCTCGTCCGAGGAAATATCAGCCGAATTTCCGAGCCGCGCAATCGACCACGGGAAACGCGACCAGTGTTGCTGGAGAGACGAGCAAAGCCAACACGGAATCGAATCCTCGTCCTTAGATAATTTTAGTGAAGTTTCGACAGTAGATAGTAGGTCTTTTGTACAGATTAGGAAGTTCGGAGTATTTTGCGTTGGTGGACACCGGAGCGTCCATTCCGGTAGTTCATCCGGATTTAGTTAGGTCGTCAGCTTGGCCGACGGACACTCGGTGGACATAAGGGAGAAGTGTTTATTGAAATACACCCTTAAGGGAAAAGAATACTCCCATTGGTTTTTGTGTCTACCGAATCTGTCGCGGTCGGTGATTTTCGGAGTGGATTTAATAAAAAAACACATGGAGGTCGTGTTGCCACAGATTCTGGGGCTCAAGAAAGAAACAGTAGCACTTTGCGACAATTTTGCCAGTCCTGTTTTCGAGGATGTCGAGGAGGCAAAGGAAATTCTTCAGAATGAGGCTGGGTTGCTGTCAGAAATAAGGGGAAAAACTAACCGAGCAGTACACACGATTAAGTTGTCCACAGAAGTTCCCATTAAACAGCGTCATTACCCTCAAAATCCCCGAATGCAAGAAGTGATCGACAAGGAGGTTGATAAAATGTTGAGCGAAGATATAATAGAACCTTCGAGTAGCCCGTGGAGCTCACCGATAGTGTTAATACGAAAGCCCGACAACTCCTTCCGGTTTTGTATAGACTTTCGGATGGTTAACAATGTGACGGAGAAGGACGCGTACCCGTTACCATTTGTAAATGCCCTTTTGGAAAAATTGCGGAATTCGCAGTATTACACAACGTTGGATACTGGCAGGTACCTCTAGCTGAGGATAGTAAGCCAATTACGGCGTTCACCGTACCAGGTCGAGGGTTATATCAATTTAAAGTAATGCCTTTTGGACTACACTCCGCAGGCGCTACTTTCCAGCGACTATTAGACAACGTTCTCGGGCCCGAGATGGAGCCAAGAGCATTTGCCTATATTGATGATATAATAATCCTGGGGAAAACGTTAGAAGAACACGTGGAGAATTGCCGGGAAGTTTTCAGAAGACTGAGAGAAGCTAACCTTCAGTTGAACATCAACAAGTGCACATTTTGTTAAACGAAGATTAAATATTTGGGACACCAAATAAGCGAGGATGGTATAGAAACCGATCCAGGCAAGGTGGACGCAATTAGAAAGATAGAGGCACCGAAAACGGTCAAACAATTAAGGAGTTTCTTAGGCGCCGCTTCTTGGTATCGACGGTTTATTCCAGAGTTTGCTACGTTGGCAGCTCCTTTAAATCTTTTGTTGAAGAAAAATGTAAAATTCTTTTGGAATACGGAACAGGATAACGCCTTCAAAATTTTAAAAGATAAGTTAACGGAATCTCCCGTGTTGAGTTGTCCGAATTACGACTACCCGTTCATTCTGCAAACCGACGCATCAGAGTATGGGGTGGGTGTTGCACTGACGCAGTCCTGTGATGGAAAAGACCACGTCATAGCGTATGCTAGCCGTACGTTGACACAGGCGGAAAGAAATTACTCGGTGACGGTAAAAAAGTGTCTAGCAATAGTGTGGGGAATAACGAAGATGCGACCATACCTTGAGGGGTATCATTTTAAGGTGATGACTGATCACCATTCCTTGAAATGGTTACAAACCATCAAGAATCCATCAGGACGACTTGCTAGATGGGCCATAACTTTGCAAGGCTATGATTTTGAGGTTGCCTACCGTAAGGGAAACAGTAATTTGTTAGCTGACACGTTGTCACGGAATCCGCTTGTTGAAAACGATTTGGAAGAGGAGCTTTTTGAATTAACCCAAGAAGATGATTGGTACATACCATCGCCAGAGCGACTTAGTACGGAAAAGTCCATCGAAATTCCCTGATTACCAATTCATAAATGGTCGGTTATATCGTCATTTTTATGAGCCGGATTACCTGAAAGATGAGTTAGGGGATCCCTGGAAATTCTGTCTCATGGACAACGAAAAGTCACAAGTGTTGAGGGAGAATCATGATGAAGCGTGTGCTGGACATTTAGGCATTGGGAAAACTATTGCGAGAATATGTAGTTCTTATTATTGGCCAAAGATGGTGAAAGAAATTGTAAATCATGTTCAGAGTTGTTCTCAATGTCAGCGTTTCAAAACAAATCAAGCAAAAACCGCCGATCAAATGGGGAATATTGCAATACATGATATTGGCAATATTGGCACATGATAAGTATGGACATCGTGGGTCCATTGCCAAGATCAACTTGTCAAAATCGTTACCTTTTAGTGATGCAGGATCGATTTACAAAATGGACAGAAAGTGAACCGTTACGCAGAGCGAGCGCGGCTTTGATTGTGCGGGCACTTCGTAGTCATTTTAAGATTTGGTTGCCCACGAATGATTCTTACTGACAATTGAACTCAGTTTGGGAGTCACGAGTTTAAGGAATTGTTAGAAGCAGCAGGCATTCACCATTTGCAAACTCCTCCATATTCGCCTCAGTGTAATCCGGTAGAAAAGGTGAACAGGACGCTGAAGACAATGATTGCTCAATTCTGTGAAGAGGATCAGAGGAACTGGGATAAGCGGCTGAACGAGTTGATTTTTGCATTGAATACGACAAAGAGTGTGACGACGCAGTTTACGCCGGCATTTTTGAGTTTTGGTCGGGAGTTAAGGGCGCCGAGCACGGTTTCTGGTCGATTTCAGCCGTTAATTCCAGAGGAGGAATTCGATCGTGGGATGGGTCAAAGGGTGAAAGCATTGCGAGAAGGCCTTCCGGTTGTTTACTCGATGGCTAGACGCAATATTGCAAGGGCGCACCAGCAGCAGGCGAAGTACTTCAATCAGAAAAGGTGTCAGGTGGTCTACAAGGTTGGCGAATTAGTATTGAAACGAGATTACCAGTAATCTAAGGGGGTTGAAGGCTTTGCGGCAAAATTAGCTCCAAAATATTCCGGTTCTTAATCTTACACGATTTCAAGGGTAGTTGGTAATAGTAGATTACAGACCCAGGCGGGAAGCAGATCATTACTGCCGAGAGGTAGATACAGAACCGAGGCGCACAGCGCCGAGGTTCGGTATACCTCGAGGCAAGAATGGAGCTTCCCGCCGTGGTGTGTATACTATTTTATTCACAATCACAATGAATATTCTGCATTTTCATGTAAAACCTTGTGAATTAGAAGCTTTTCGCGTAGTGATTTTCACTAAGTAGGCAATTTTCCAAAATGACAAATGATTTTATTTATTTGTCAGTGATTTGTCATAAAAATTCAAATTCGTTAGTGAATTCGTTGTGATCGTTTTAATATTCGAAAATGTTCGATAAAAGTCTGAATTGATCACCCCCAGACCTTGAAGAAGTGGCCCCAACAAGTTACGTCCGGGTTGAGGCCTGAGAAGAGTAAATAGAGTGGGCACAAAATGCCCATTCAACGTTAAAAAATTGGCTTGATCGCAAAAAAGCTAAAAGGGCCTCTGAAAATGTGCTACATTTAGTGAACTAGCTAAAACGAAAAAAGCTTCAACATTATGGTCTACATATTCATAGTAAAAAGCTGTTTGAATTCGAAATAAAATGTTGATACTTATGATTATCGTTTGTATTTATAGCAGGTATCAACAATTAAAGACGTCAATTAATACAAGTAGCACCTGTTTTACTTCCCGCCCGTGGGCGGGAAATGAGGGCGGGAAATCTCACTTCCCGCCCTATCGGATGACATGTAATTGTCAAATTACTATAGTGATTGTGAATAAAAACATTTTCGAGTTATCTAACGCCAAGGGTGATGTTTATCCTAGGTGTCACGTCAAAGATCTAAAATCGTACATTCGAGTTTCTGAGTAAGGTCTGGAAAAATTGGGGTAAAAAGCTGATAAAAATTATTGTTGTAGAAATGGAAAGCGTGCAATTAAGTATTTCGATGCCTGAGGCTGAGGAGGATTTGTTGTGCCTATCAACGTCGTCGTTGGAGTCGCTGTTCGATCCTCCCCAGAAAATCAGTGAGGGGACACTGATTCGCTCGACGGTACCGACAAGAACGCCGACGTCGGGGGGTAAGCTTGCCCGCGTCGAGCAGAAGGGCAAGCTGCCGTCGAGGGTGGTGCTTCCCAAGAAGACGTTGGAAGATGTTGTTAAGAAGGTGGTTGTGCCCAAGAGAGTTCCGCGGGTCAAAATTCTGGAAGAAATCCGATACGTACATCCTCGGATGTTAAGAGAAAGTTTGAAATTCGAAAATGAAGTGACAAAGGTCCGGCCCTTATTAACCATGCCGACTACGACGCCCAAAACGCAGCCTTTGTTTCGGCGGTCGCGCGAGGTGCCATTGTTAAAAATTAATTTTAAGAAAGTGACGGGTTTTGAGAAACCTTTGCCGGTTTTAAACCGCGACTTCAGTCCTGCTGAGTTGCAGGCCCTTCGGCCTCCAAATAGTGGGAGAGGGAAAACGCGGGTTTTAGCCGTAAAGGCAGACGGGAAGGTGGGGTACGTAAAAATACCAAAATTAAAATAGGAGTTCATTTATGGTTTTATTTTTAATTAAATTTTATACTTGAAAAGTTTCGTCTTCTATCCGAAGGGGGGAGATATGTGATGATTGGAAATTTGGGGTCACATTTGTTCTGTGCAAAAGAGTAGTTTTTGCCTCAAATGTGCAATTTCTGGAAAAGAGGACAGTAAAGGTTGGGGTCAATAAAGATTTTAGGAACTTACGGGAAAGGTTTTAATTTGCGGAGATAAAATTAGCACTCAGAACTGGAGGACTCAACGGAGAACGTCAGAAGATGACAACGTGCTGACAACTAATGTCAGAAAAATGAAAAGGAGCCAGGCGGCCGAGAAAGGGGGTGAGTTCTTAGAAAATTCAAAGGATGGCGATACCAAATATAAGTCGTTGACCACGTGTGGATGCCCCAGTTTAAATAGCCCGGTTTTCGTTGGAGTCTGGAGGAACAGTGAGATTTCTCACCGCTTCCCCTTTACCTTGGTTGTCTACCCAGGTAAATATCCCGAGAGAGATAGTTGCGAATCTCCGTCTTTTTCCTTGCGAGAAAGGCGTTGTCCCATGTCTTTCTTCCTTGAGGTGTCTCCTCAGGTCCCCAGAGGGTGTCTCCTTTTGGGCTAGGCGCGATTTGCGACAGGTGTTTCCTGTTTTAGAGTCACGGGTGTAAATTTCCTTAATGATAGGCTTTCGGTTTCTTTCCTTAGCAACGGCTGCCAGAATCGAGGGTTGTCTTAGCAACCAGGGTGCCACGTGCTACACAATATTTAATGATTACACACTAATCAAGCCCTGCCGCACATACTTCTTCACCCGACTCTGAAACACCGCCAGAGATCTAGACGAAACAACATCAGGGGGTAGTTCATTACTCACTTTGACTGCATTGAAAGAAAATCCTCTCTCAAACATTATGGTCCTATGTGCCGGCACCCTGTATCGATCAGCCCACCGAGTGTTAAAATTGTGGACATTAGAAAACTTGACCAGTTTCTCATAAAGATAATCTGGGATGTGAGACATATTGAGCTTGTATACCAAAGTAGAAAATAGCATTCCTCCAAACTCAACCATCCCGATTTCTGAAAACTGGGCGTAATATGATCAAATTTCCTCACCGAAAACAAGAATCTAAGACAAGAATTATATACAGGCTGTTTGATAAAAACTCCAGAACGTCACAGTTCCTTTGGTTGCGATCCGATTTTAAAAGCCCAAAACAAAAAAAAAATTATTTTTCATGCACTACGAAAAGAGCTTGTTGCCAAATTTTTTCCCTCAACATCTTTTTTCAACATTGATAAATCTAATTTTTTTAACAATAAAGTACGATTACTTCTAAATTAAAATTGAAGTACGTATTTTTCTCTTTACTGTGGTATGTAAAAAGTGGTCATTTTTTCAATGTTCATCCAAGAAAACGCATAAAAAGTTTTGCCCGATTTGATTTAAATTTCAAAAAATGTCAGTTTCAGGAGTGCTTTGGATTCCACAGCAAACGTGAAAATGGCGTTTTTTGTTTAATCTGGCCAAATCTGGCGAATCATTTTTTGCGTTTTTCCGATGATTATCAAGAAAAATCAACTTTTTCATTGACCTATGGTATGGAAAAAAGCTTTGAATTGGAAATAATCGCGTTTTTTTTTATTAAAAAAGTTAAATTTATCAATGTTGAAAAAAGAAGTTGAGGAAAAAATTTGGCAATAAGGCCTATTCGTAAAGCATAAAAAATTAATAATTTTTTGTTGATGGGTTTTTGAAATCGGATCACAACCAAAGAAACTGTGGCGTTCTGGAGTTTTTATCAAACAGCCTGTATCTTTTGTAAACTGGCTCTATCCCTTTGCAACAGCGCTGGCCAAAACACTACGTCACAATAAGAAAGTCTAGACAGAATTAGTGAATCAAATGAAATAAGTCCCGCAAACAAGACGACATAAAGGATATCGTAAAAAGAAATATTTTTAAGATAAACAGCTGAACAGCTGAGAGGTAGATATGAAATTCTGTAATCTCCAAACCACATTACAAAAAGTGATATGATAAATGACAAATTAATTATTTCTATTAATTTTGAAAACCGTGTTATTTGAAATAAATAATTTGAATATAATCTTCCAGAAGAATAATGTGAATATCGGTCACGCTTATATTAGTAATTACTAATAAAATAATGAAAGGAAATTTCGTTGCAAAAGACAATGTTGATATTGTTTTAAGTAATATTGATAATGAACTGTCGTATTTGAGTCCTGATAAATGCGACTTTGGCATAGATTATTTCACGAACTGGAAGAGTCATGCAATTGATAATGATAAGAGAAACTTTGTGGAAGGAAGGGCATTCAAGTACTTGAAAAGCTTATTATTCGAATTGGCCAGAAGGCTGCCTGACAGGCTGAATTTATTAAAAAAACTACAATTTCTTAGTCCTGAAATTTGCCTAAATAATATCAACAAACCAAAATTCTCAGATCAGCCTTTCATTGATCTATTCGTAGAACATTCTTCTCTATTGAAATGTGAACTGCAGTGGCAAAAACTTTCAAGTGTAGATTGGTCAAACCTCTTTGATGAAACCAAGCTCGAAAATAGTTACTCATTTTGGTCTTCGCTTCTCGATTTTAAGGATACTGGAGAAACTCACATCTTCAGAGAACTGGCTACTTATGCCTTGACGTGTTTATCGTTACCTTCCAGCAACGCGGTCGTAGAGAGGACATTTTCAGTTATGGCAGCGGTTAAAACCAAATGCAGAAATCGCATGCAGAGTAAAATGCTCAGCGCAATCATGAGAGTACGATTCTTATTCGAAAAACATATGTTGCAAAAATGTTATGACCACTCAGAAAATGTATAACAAATTCAATTCAGAAGAAGTCTATGCTAGTGACTTCAAAGATGTCCAACTGTTGGAAGAGGTTGCGGTAATTTTGCAATAAAGTGTTCTTCTCGTTAATATGTCTAAGAAATTAAAGTTCTGTTTCAGTATTTGATGATTGTTTAATTTTTTTTTTTCGTTTTATTCATTAATAAAGATTTTGTCATATAGTAAAGAAGGACGTTATTTTGTATTTTCGTTTTTTGACGATGGCCTCTAGAACAATGCGATTTTGGGCGACATCTTTTGAGTAAACGTGCGATTTGGAATATAGAAAATCTGGCAACCCTGGATTCTAGAGATGGGATAAGCAGATCACCTGAGTGATCCGGATCACCGGCTCTCGTTCAGTCTCGTGAGCCAGCTCACTGAGTCGGCTCAAATTGAGCCGTGAATCGCCGCGAACTGCGATTATTTTTACACTATAATATTAATTCTCTTTCTCTGACTCATCAATACAATTCTTTCTTAAAGACTTAGGACTTATTTTACTTTTAGTATAGATTCAGACTTTCGATTGAAAGCTCAGTTTCGAGTTCTGGATTCTGGATTCTGGATTAGAGTTTGGAAAGTGAGTGGCTTGCGCCACTCTAGCACTTAGGCCTCTTACTTGGGCCCATTGTGCCACCCCTCCGGCGCAACTCCCTGCCGCCCGCCGCTAGCCCCCGAGCCAACCATCAGAGTTGATAAACTCGAGGACCGCACCGGGTGCGGTGTTGCTAATGTTGGCCAGAAGTTCCCTAGTATGGATCCTCGGGTCGACGCAACCGCGGAGCAGTGACATAGCATATGCTCCGCTGTCTCGTCCTCTTCTAAGCACCCTCGGCAAGTGGGATCGGTTACGACGCTTAGCGTGAGAGATGTTTGTTCAGTCGGCCGTGCCCGGTCCATATCCCTACGAGTTTTCGGAGATTGTCTCTGGTTAGTCGCAGGCAAAATTTGGCTCTTTTGAGGGATGGTGCCTTGATGGCGGCCCTCCCCTGTCTGTAGCCTTCAGTCGATTCCCAGCGCGCAGAGTGTCTGGTCAGGGTGTCTTTTTTAATCAGGGTATTCAGAGTAGAAAGAGCTACCGGTAGCGCTGGCTCTGGCCCGATCAGGTGTCGGTCGAAGCCTTCGCGCGCCAGCTCATCTGCTTCTTCATTGCCCTGTATTCCTGTATGTCCTTTCACCCATGCGAGGTCTACGACATTTTCTGCCGCCAGTCTTTCCAGAGATATGTGGCATTCCCAGACCAGCCCTGAGTTGATCCTGGACCCCCTCAGAGCTAGCAATATCGCTCTACTGTCTGTCATGATGCGTACAGACTTGCCCCTGATTTCAAGTTCAGTGCCTCTTTTGGACCCTTGAGTTACCCCCGTCAGTTCCGCTTGGAACACGCTGGAGTAGCATCCAAGAGCCAAACTATCTCGCAGGCCTGGATCTTCGAAGAAGATACCCGAGCCCGTGCCTCGACTATTTTTGGAACCGTCCGTGAAGATGTTCACGTCCGATACTTTTTCTTCGCAACAATTTATTTCAATGCCATAACGCCTTGTGAAGTTGTATTTCACCGGGATGCGATCAGACCTCGCCCCCAGAATAGGTACTCTCATGAGCGCCTCATTCAAGATGCGAGTGTGACTGCCATCGTGGTTTCTGCCATTCCATAGACCCTCAGCCCGCAGTCTCAACGCCGCCCCCAGAGAAGGCAGAGAGGCAGAGAATCGTCTCCAAGGCCGCAGTTGGGGTCGTCCTCATAGCCCCCGTCACTGCCAGGTATATCAGCCTTTGGATGTGACTTAGATGAGCCATCTCGTTCTTCTGTCTGGTTCTGGGCCACCAGACGAGCGCACCGTAGCAAAGCATGATGACCCCCACATATAGCCAGAGGACGATCCTAGGGGATAGGCCTCAAGACCGCCCGACCGCCCTGCGGCATTGCCAGAAGGCCACGCATGCCTTGCTCACTTTCAACTCCAAGTGTGTGTGCTTTCGAAGGTTGGTCGGTCAAAAGCGCCTTCGATGTCTATAAACACTCCCAGGGTAGATGATTTGACCTATATCGACCTCTCGATTCTGCTCACCACTGCGTGTAGCGCAGACTCGGTCGATCTTCCTGGGATGTATGTGTATTGACTGGGATGAAGAAGGCGTTCCACTAGCGCCGTATCCCTGATCTCTCTGTCGCACAATCTCTCTAAGGTCTTTAAAAGAAAAGACGTTATGGGCCTATAGGATTTTGCCGCGGAGTAGTCCGATTTCCCCGGTTTTGGTATAAATATTACTTTAACTTCCCTTCATTCCCCGGGAATGTATCTGAGGACGATACACGCCCGGAAGATTCGCACCATGTGGTCTAGTATGATCTCCAAACCCCAGTGGAGTAAAGCAGGATACACGCCATCCAGCCCGAGTGATTTATAAGGAAGGAACGATTTGATAGCCCACGCTACTTTTGAAGCACTTGCAATGCGACCGGCCACAGCCCAGTCTACAGCAGTAGGGTCCGGGGCGACGTACTCGGGCCAATCAAGGTCAGGTGCTACCGTACAATCTGGAAAATGTGTGTCCATCAACACCCCCGCAGTCTCCGCTAGGTCGGTAGTGTAGGTACCGTTCCCTCGCTTCAAACTGCTGGGTTGTTGATTCGGGTCTTTCGAGATGACCTTCTTCAGTCGGGCGGCTGAGGTAGTGGACTCTATGCCACCACAGAACGATCTCCATGCCTCCCGTTGTCTTTTGCGAATCAACCCTTTGTACACTTTCCGGTGCTCGTTGTAAGCTTCCCAGTCCGTGACATTTCGGGTGGTTCTGGCTCTGTTGAAGAGTTTCCTGCTTCGCGTCCTGAGGTTGCCAAGTTCTGTGCACCACCATGGTGTCGCACGACCCCCGACCGCCGCAGTACGCAGCGGGCAGGTACTTTCATATGATTAGATGAGACTTGATCTCACAGATGCAACGCCCTGCTCCACCTGCACAACCGTTGTAATGTCCTGTGGTATATGTGAGGCTCCCAAGGATCTTTCTAGGTGCGCACGAAACGACTCCCTGTCTGTCTTCCTGGGGTCCCGGTGGGGGATGCTCACTATTTCACAGCACTTTATGTTGAAACTTATCCATCGGTGATCGGACATGGACACCCCGGGTGCCACATGTCAATCCGCGATCTTACTTGAAATGTTTGCGGATGCCAGGGTGATGTCTACCACTGGTTGGCACCTAGAGGTAACGAAGGTTGGTTCGCTCCCTCTATTAACAATTTCTAAACTAGTGCTAGCAATATATTCTAGTAGAGTCTTACCTCGATTGTTGTTGTCGGCGCTCTCCCAACTTGTGTGGTGAGCGTTCGTATCACATCCAATAATGAGGTGTTTATTTCCGGTCTCACAGTACTCGACGAAGTCCGTCATCTCTCTTGGAGGTGGGGGTCCTATCGAGTTGATCGGCAGGGAGATTGATGCGATGATTACATCTTTTTGTTGCCCATCCCCCGTATCGCAGCTGACACGTACAGCCGTTAGGTTCCCGGTGCAGAACTGCGGTACTAGGTTGGCTTGAAATTGCATCGGTATGTATATACACGTCCTAGGCCTGTCAACATTTTATTTTACATATACGGTACCACTTAATTTGCCCAGTCCACAGACCTGGCCTTTCACACACCAGGGCTCTTGGATAAGAGCTATTGTAGTTTTAACGCTGTCCAAGTGGCGGCACAAAGTTGCGACCGCCGCCCGGCAGTGTTGGAGGTTTGTTTGTATGAAACTTACTTTGGTCGCCATCCGTGATCCGCAACAGTTTGGGAAGGACCAGGTTGTCAAAAGACAGCCTGGTTCTTCAAACGACGGACGGTCCTGTGGCTGTCGAGGAGGCCGCCCGGTCGGTCGACTGTTCGTCCTCCTGGGAGGGAGCATCGACATCACTGCGAACAGTGGAGGCGGCCTGGTGAAACTTCACCTTTAGGAAGGTGAACAAATACTAGGTTGGCTTGAAATTGCATCGGTATGTATATACACGTCCTAGGCCTGTCAACATTTTATTTTACATATACGGTACCACTTAATTTGCCCAGTCCACAGACCTGGCCTTTCACACACCAGGGCTCTTGGATAAGAGCTATTGTAGTTTTAACGCTGTCCAAGTGGCGGCACAAAGTTGCGACCGCCGCCCGGCAGTGTTGGAGGTTTGTTTGTATGAAACTTACTTTGGTCGCCATCCGTGATCCGCAACAGTTTGGGAAGGACCAGGTTGTCAAAAGACAGCCTGGTTCTTCAAACGACGGACGGTCCTGTGGCTGTCGAGGAGGCCGCCCGGTCGGTCGACTGTTCGTCCTCCTGGGAGGGAGCATCGACATCACTGCGAACAGTGGAGGCGGCCTGGTGAAACTTCACCTTTAGGGAGGTGAACAAATAGTTCAGCCTCCCTTGTTTGTTTTCGAA
Source organism: Salpingus planirostris (assembly GCA_949788335.1). NCBI lineage: Eukaryota > Metazoa > Arthropoda > Insecta > Coleoptera > Salpingidae > Salpingus > Salpingus planirostris. The sequence continues at coordinate 3,130,596 of OX460917.1, read as the reverse complement.
GGATTTGACGACGGCCTCCCTCACACCAAAGACAAGAATGGTCCCTTTCGAGACATCATTGGCCGCGGTGTGGAAGGTCATCCACTCCCCCACTTTTGCTCATGGATTTGAAGCCAAGCGTCGCAAGACTAACTCCGTTTCCGCCGGTTCGCCCGGAATTCACAGAGTCATCTTGGTCAGCTTTGGTAGCTGATCCACAGGGATGACGTCCAGCATTGCACTTTCCCATTGGGGGGGCAATTCTGCAATGGTTTTTTTTAGCCAAGCTAAAGAACTGTCATTTTCACAGTTGATCTCAAGGACCTCCTGTGAGTATTTCCAGGACCGGAAAATAGGTGGGCTGGCCGAATCCCTATCCAGACATTCCGTCAGCCTGGCCTGCAATAGCTCGACCCAGGCAGGTTTAATCCTGCCGAGGGAATTAGAGTCCCAGTCCTTAATGTCGATGATTGCCACTTTCAGGTGAGCGCCAACCATCCAGGGTTGGGTCGTTTTGAAACGAATGTTATAAAACAGTTTTAAAACACTGAAAAAAAAACTACGGGTGTTTTAAACATGGTTTTAAAACATTTGTTTAAAACGACGTATTTTTTAAAAAGGTGATTAAAACAAGTTTTCGTGTTTTTTTTTTCAAAAAATCCTTAGAATAATGTTTATTTTTTCTTCATATAATAATGCATTAATTAACATGATAATGAGAAAAACCAGGTTCAGATCAAGGGACTGAACCGCAAGGTTTCGACGTGTATACGTTGGTTACTAAACTCGCTTGCCGATGGTAGCGTATTTAAAATCCCTCTAATACTGGTGGTAGTCGACTAACACACACGAACAACCCATGCGCCAGCCGCTTGTCGTATGTAGACGCGGTGCGTTGCCGCTCACGGTTTTCGTGACGCGGCACGGCCGAAGGTTTCAACAAATGCACCTCTATACGGAGCCATCCCCTCTCTACCGATTTATAAGACGTATACACGTCAAAAAAATAACCAATAAAAACTAATACCTAACCTCGCTAATAACAAATTATTGTTGATAATATTATTGATTACTGAGTATAACTTATTTTTCATTTCGGTTCAAATGCTTGAATACGGACACAAGTTTTGCACTTTTATCAGCCCCCAGCCTGTTTCTTAGCTTGGAATGAACTATACCATAAGTGGAGAACAATCGTTCCACTCCTGCAGATGAAGCAACTGTGGAAAACAGTTGATTTGTCAACATTGACAATTCAGATGAAATAAATTGTTTCTGTGAATGCCACCAGGTTAGAGAGGCAATATTTTTTACAGTGCTTTCATCAAACAGATAAGCTTTAAAAGGAGCTGCTTCGGCTCGAAAACATAAGATTTCAGGCATAAGTTGAGGATGGTAGTCGGCAACAAATTGTAGAGCCTTATCTATTTCCTCGTCACTCAGTCTTCGGCCTTTATATTCGGGATCCAACAAATTGGCAAGAAAATGAGAGTCAGTCATGGCCATATCGTATCGAGATTTCACCAGCTTCAGTTCTTCTTGACTGCTAGAACCATCAGGCTTCGTTGCCTCGTTTTCAAAATGTTCCAGGACGTCTTTCCATATTTCAGTGGCATCAGCAATTGTGCACGTGTTACTTTGACATTTGTCCAAAGCTACTGCAATTATTTTCAATTTTGACAAATAGTCATGAGCGTTCATTTTAAGATTAGCGTCTTCAACTTTACTGATGATTTTTTTATCAAAAATTAATCTATTTTCTGTGCATATTTGGCTTAAAATATGCCAGTTAGATAAGTAAGATTCCAAACAATCCGCCAAAGTATTCCAACGAACCTCTGCGTGGGGTACCCGCCGCCCGGTTTCGGTTCTCGGCCCTGAGGCTTCCGACCCTCAGCCAGGGAGCTGGAACCCCCTTCGCGGTAGAGGTGTTGCCAGTAGCCACTAAAGCCGCCTGCCTCAACCTCTGTCGCTTCTTTTGTTGAGCTCCGGAAATCCGTTTCCGGTGCTTACTTATTTTTTGGGTTGGGTCTTGCGATCCAGCCTCATGGGTTTTGGTTTCAGGATTTTTCGATTCCATACTAACAAACGAAAACTTCGTCTCACGAGCTCCCCACCCACCACGGAGTCCAACACGGGGACGTCAAAAGGACGCCAGGGCTACTCGCGAGATATAGCCCCCAGGTGCGAGTTACACACGAGCAAGCCACGCACCTTGGAAACCAAAGGTGCGCGCCCGCTGCGCACCCCTCTGCACCCCAAGGGCTCACCCAGCCGGCCCTCTTACGGGGTGGGTTAGTCTTGATTGCCCGTCTTGAGGTGAAATCCAGGCCAAAGTGGCGTGTTGCCCACCTAAGGAAAGGCTCAACCACCAGGATTTCTCCATCCACCCCTACGGGACGCCACGCACGGCACAAACACGTGGGTAGTCTTAAGAACGCCCAGACTGCACGACTACTATGCTGACGGGTGGATTTTTCTGTCAGGGTTGTCTCCCTTAATCGAAAACTTGCCTGCTTTGTGGCGCCGGCTGATCGCCGTTCGCCCTCTTCTCTTAGGGCCAACTGCACCGCTTTCACTTAAAATTTAAGTGGAACTTAAACCTTAGCTACAATTGTTGTTAACAATCGTTGTCAAGGCTTAAGCTCCGCTTTAACTTTCAAGTGAAAACGGTGCAGTTGGCCCTTAGCTACAGATGCCCTGCATTACCGGGGGGTGCGACGAGGACGCAAGAAGTAGGTGATTTACAAACTGACCGCTTTTACACGAGCGGTTTGGGCATTGCTTAGAGTTTTATGAAGTTACCTATTCGATATTAGCAACTCCTCCAAGACCCAGATCACCCATTACCTCCCAGTTTCGAGTTCAGTTTGACATGAAATGAAAAATGAGTTCTAAAAAGCCGCGAAAAAAAAAACAGTGAAATTTGGAATCATTTTACGGAAACTGATAGTGGAAAAGTAAGATGCGACCATTGTTTAGCACTTATCAGTATTAGTAGTGGTTCAACCGGTAATTCAACTCGAAATATGAAATCTGTACATTTTACTATAAAAATATCGGAAAATAGACAAACTGGCGCTGGAAGCACGAGTTCCATGTTCCATGACTTCGACTGGGCGTAAACGTACTAATGATGTTGTCGATGATCCATCACCAATGGATATTGATGGAATTGAGGAAAATGCAAGCGAAAATGCATCTTCAAATTCGAACGTAACACCTAAACCAACAATCAACACCGATCGGAACACCTTAAAGAAAGTTACAACCTCTATTACGGATTTTATTACCACGAATAAGCCAGTTTCGATTAGTAAATCGAAGCAATTCGATGAGCATTTTATTAGAATGATCGTAAAAGAATACCAGCCCTTCAGCCCTTTAGATGGCTAGTCAAATGTGCACATTTGAGCCGGTTATTTGCACAGTCGTTACAAATGTGCTTACTGGCAAAGTGTATCTAATAGACACAATAAATACTGAAGACCACACCCATGATTTTGAGTACTTGAAAAAGTTATCAATACAGTCTATTAAGAAATGTAAAGATTTCAAATGCAACGTACGAAGTTTGGTCAAGAATTGCAAAATACTGATATTATTACATATGGATGTTGCTCCCATATTTTCAATTTACTGGCCCATGACATCGAAATACCGGGAATTGCCGACCATTTCAAGCAAATCATCAAATATTTCCGTAATACTCATATCCCCGCAGCAAAATATAAGCAAGCTGGAGGTACAATGTTAGTCCTTCCATCAGAGGTTCGTTGGAATACTTTGGCGGATTGTTTGGAATCTTACTTATCTAAGGGCCAACTGCACCGCTTTCACTTAAAATTTAAGTGGAACTTAAACCTGTAGGGAATATTTTGGGGAGGCTTTGAGTTATGTCGTAATCACTAGAGGAATGGTTCATTGTTGTAATCATTATTGTAATGAAACAAAGTTGTTGATATTGTTATCTGACAGTAAAAAGTCCAACAGCTGGCGGTTGGGGTTCGAGTCTTTACGGTCGGCGTTTTAGTGGTGAGTTTGATCACTGAGTAAACTCTTAGTTCTATCTTGTAGCTCTTCAAGTTGTGTAGTATTAGATATGCTTTTATTAGGCGGGCATTAAGACTGTTCTGGGGTAGCGGAGCTGGGTAATGCCAGGGGCGTAGACTGCGGGCAGGACATGTTGAGGGTCCATTGCACGTCCGAGTCTGCACTGCCTGCTATCTGGTATGACTCTTGTTGGCTGATTAGTATGGCGGAGGACGTTTCGTCCATTGCACTCCGGTACTAATGTGGAATGTAGAGTCGGGTGGTAGCTCATTGATGGTTGTTCAGTTGCCCATGTAAATAGAATATCCTTAACGTAGAACTCCCCTATTAGTGGACTAGAGTTGCTCAGGGATGTTTTCTCATTACAGAACGGATCTACAGATCATCACAACAAGTCTTCACTCTCTCTACGCTCGTTCGCCATCATCTTGATAATATTATAAATAATAATGTAATATCAAATTGTAAGAATAAAATATATCTTACAAAATTCAGAAGTGGGATAAATCCAAAGTCCCCAATTAAATAATCTCAAATACAATTGAACCCGAGAAGAGAGAGTTGATAGAAGGACCGTTGTTTTGATGTTCTGAGAAAAATTAGGAAAACGAAATAATTATTAGGGTTAACTTACTCGGAATTCTGTTTACCTCAATAATAAAAATGATGTGGAATTCAGCAACTTTTGTCGGGAATTGCTCCTTAATAAAATTTAATTTTGAGATCAAATAATATCGACCTGCAGACAGTAAAAAATCCGGTGGAAGGGGGAAATATTACAGAAAGCGATAATTATTTTCCAATTATGAAGATAACGGCAGTTGATTGGGTTCTCTAGGCAGTTTAAGAAATCATTTAGCGGGTGTCACTTTCTATTTAGAGCTGCAGGATTGTCAAATTTATCTTTTGAAGGATGGTCGAGTGTATAGAAGACGAAGAATGAGATTTCATGGGGGGTAATCCGTATATAAAGAATGCGAAATTACGTTTTGACAGCGGTGCATGATGATATTTTTTATCAAAAATTTACTGGGGAGTTACGAACGAAATAAGAAAGCTCATTATCAGAATCTTATTGCGGTGGATCATTTAAAATCTTGGGTCAGACTTTTCGAGTGAGGAAAATTGTGTTGGGAAATTTATTATTGGGGAATGGGGAATAAATGTTAATTGTTTGAAATAAAGGTTTACTAAGTGTTGGCTACTGGTGTCGGTTTGGTTTGGTGACCCCTCGGGGCGAGGTGTTTTCAGGATGGCCGAACTGTAGGGAATATTTTGGGGAGGCTTTGAGTTATGTCGTAATCACTAGAGGAATGGTTCATTGTTGTAATCATTATTGTAATGAAACAAAGTTGTTGATATTGTTATCTGACAAGAAAAAAGTCCAACAGCTGGCGGTTGGGGTTCGAGTCTTTACGGTCGGCGTTTTAGTGGTGAGTTTGATCACTGAGTAAACTCTTAGTTCTATCTTGTAGCTCTTCAAGTTGTGTAGTACTAGATATGCTTTTATTAGGCGGGCATTAAGACTGTTCTGGGGTAGCGGAGCTGGGTAATGCCAGGGGCGTAGACTGCGGGCAGGACATGTTGAGGGGCCATTGCACGTCCGAGTCTGCACTGCCTGCTATCTGGTATGACTCTTGTTGGCTGATTAGTATGGCGGAGGACGTTTCGTCCATTGCACTCCGGTACTAATGTGGAATGTAGAGTCGGGTGGTAGCTCATTGATGGTTGTTCAGTTGCCCATGTAAATAGAATATCCTTATCGTAGAATTCCCCTATTAGTGGACTAGAGTTGCTCAGGGATGTTTTCTCATTACAGAACGGATCTACAGATCATCACAACAAGTCTTCACTCTCTCTACGCTCGTTCGCCATCATCTTGATAATATTATAAATAATAATGTAACATCAAATTGTAAGAATAAAATATATCTTACAAACCCTAGCAACAATTGTTGTTAACAATCGTAGTCAAGGCTTAAGCTCCGCTTTAACTTTTAAGTGAAAGCGGTGCAGTTGGCCCTAACTGGCATATTTTAAGCCAAATATGCACAGAAAATAGATTAATTTTTGATAAAAAAACCATCAGTAAAGTTGAAGACGCTAATCTTAAAATGAACGCTCATGACTATTTGTCAAAATTGAAAATAATGGCAGTAGCTTTGGACAGATGTCAAAGTAACACGTGCACAATTGCTGATGCCACTGAAATATGGAAAGACGTCCTGGAACATTTTGAAAACGAGGCAACGAAGCCTGATGGTTCTAGCAGTCAAGAAGAACTGAAGCTGGTGAAATCTCGATACGATATGGCCATGACTGACTCTCATTTTCTTGCCAATTTGTTGGATCCCGAATATAAAGGCCGAAGACTGAGTGACGAGGGAATAGATAAGGCTCTACAATTTGTTGCCGACTACCATCCTCAAATTATGCCTGAAATCTTATGTTTTCGAGCCGAAGCAGTTCCTTTTAAAGCTTATTTGTTTGATGAGAGCACTGTTAAAGATATTGCCTCTCTAACCTGGGGCATTCACAGAAACAATTTATTTCATCTGAATTGTCAATGTTGACAAATCAACTGTTTTCCACAGTTGCTTCATCTGCAGGAGTGGAACGATTGTTCTCCACTTATGGTATAGTTCAATCCAAGCTAAGAAACAGGCTGGGGGCTGATAAAAGTGCAAAACTTGTGTCCGTATTCAAGCATTTGAACCGAAATAAAAAATAAGTTATACGCAGTAATCAATAATACAGGGTGTCTTCGAAATACGTGTACAACGCGCTACCACATACTCCTGAGGTAATTTTTCAAGAAAAACAAATGAACCCTCCAAAAAGGAAGTTTAATTACTTTTTTCGTCAGGTGATTTGTTCTCAGCAAAGCAGTCATGGAATTAACTTTTTTTCAGGCTAATGTGTTTTTCATGAAAAATTACCCCAAAAATTTTTGGGTGAAATCGACCATTCAAGAATGAATTATACCAAAACGGTGGACCGTAGCGACATCAAACAAGAGAACTTTAATTGAGTAAAATCATCAAGCAGTCGATTCCATTTATTGGAACATCGGTAATTTGAAGAGGGAAAAAGTTAAGACGTGTCATTTGCAAATGCTTGTAGCGTACGTAGCGCCCCCTAGGAAATACAGCAAAACTGAGTCCAAATAAGTATTTCCCGTACCAAAAAACCCTCGTGTACCAATTTTTGAATTATTATTCACAAAACTTGACAAGTTATTAAAAAAAATGGAAATAAAAATTTTCATTTCAACACCCTGTAACTTTTTTATTATCAACTTTTGGAGTGAAGTCATTGTGTTTAAATCGTTCTATTTTGACCTCAGGAGTATGTGGTAGCGCGTTGTACACGTATTTCAAAGACAACAACAATAATTAGTTATTAGCGAGGTTAGGTATTAGTTTTTATTGGTTATTTTTTTTCATTATTATGTTAAGCATTAAGCATTAAGCATTATGATATGAAGAAAAAATAAACATTATTCTAAGGATTTAAAAAAAAAAAACACGAAAACTTGTTTTAAACATCTTTTTAAAAAATACGTCGTTTTAAACAAATGTTTTAAAACCATGTTTAAAACACCCGTAGTTTTTTTTTCAGTGTTTTAAAACTGTTTCAAAACACAGTTTTAAAACGACCCAACCCTGCCCACGAATGGGGTTTAAAAGAGAAAAAAAATTATTTCTGATTTTACAGAAAAAATTATTCTTGATAAAATCGCCTGCTTGCTCTCAAACCTCTAAAACCCATTTTGTTTTCATTTCAACATGAACAGTTATTTTTTTATTGAATTTTATTCTGTAACAATTGTGTGATTGTTGCTTTCTCCAATTTCTGTCTGAATCGCAAGAAAGCTCATTTTGTCATGCCAAACATTACGACTGCTACCATGGTTGAGATTTGCTTTCTGTTTTGTGAAATGCAAACGCTACGGCACAACTTTTCGCTGACCGTCATCCTGATCATCCACACATCTCGTCCCACACGATAAGAACTATCATCAGACGCTTTAAGGATAGTGGAAGTGTCCGACCGTTGCCGATAATTCGTCATGGTGTCAGACAAGATTCGGTGATTCGAGATTTACTGTCAAACCAAATTCAAGATGATTCTCATGTTTCCATGAGGACGATTTCGCGGGCATTGCTAATTTCTAAAACCTCCGCTCAACGAATTATGTCAGATATGAAGCTGCACCCCTATAAATTACACAAAGGGCAGGAGCTGACAATTGCGGATTTTGGGCATCGCTTGCAATTTTGCAAAACCATGTTGGCAGAAAACCACCCCGCCTACGAAGAAATTTTGTTTTCAGATGAGGCCACATTTAAAAACAACGGCTCCATTAATCGGCATAATATGCACTATTGGGCGACAGAAAACCCACATTGGTTACGACCAATACAAAATCAGAGGCGGTGATCAATCAATGTGTGGGATGGTATAATTGGTGATTTGGTAATTGGGCCACATTTTTTTTATGGTGTTTTGTCTGGAGAATCTTACAGAATTTTTTCAAGAGACACTCTACCCATTTTGTTGGAAGATGTACCCCTTGACCAACGTTAAAGGTTTATTTTCCAACAAGATGGTGCCCCTCCTCATTTCTCAAGAGTAGCAAGAGCCTACATTAACACAGAATTTGCTGGCCGTTGGATAGGACACGGCATTGGAGCATTTATTCCATGACCCCCAAGAAGCCCAGATCTAACACCTCTGGATTTCATCTTATGGAGTTATGTCAAGAGCATTGTTTTTAAAACTGCTCCCACGACACCAGAGGTCATGAGACGGATGATTGTTGATGCTTTTGCGTCCATAACACCTATCATGCTACAAAATGTGCGCCGCGGATTTCGAGAGCGATTGCAAATTTGCATCGACCAGGAGGGTAGAAATTTCGAACACTTGATGTAACTTTTCGTCCTAAATTATGGATTTTTTATTGTTAACTTATTTTAATAATGTTGTGACTTTTGATTATTATTATTTTTATTAAAAAGCATTGGATCTGGCATTTCATCGACATTCACCAAACAGAAAGCAAACTGTGATATGAACACAGGATATGAACAATAAAAGCATTTCTTGCGATTCGGACAGAAATTGGAAAAAGCAACAATCACACCATTGTTACAGAGTGACTTTTATTAGTAGAATTTTAATATTTCCATGGCCTTAGTGAGCTGTTTTTTGAATAATTTACATTGTCTCATTAAATTCATGATATCTTTCAAAATAAAAGTGATACTCGCCTAACCAAGGCCTTCAATGTTTATTTGAACAATTTTTTGCGCCGACCCCAAGCCGTCCAGCGTCAGGACATACGATTCTCGTTGGACTGGACTCCATTTCTACGGTTTTGAAATATGTATTAGCATGGACGAGAAGATGTCCCACTCAAATAAAAAGCAAGGGAACGAACCCTAATCGTTACTTGTTTGAAGTTTTTGAAAATTGTTCCGAAAAAGAAGCAACCTCGAAAATGTACCACGCCAATTTTCTCACTACTGCAATCTCCGCAACTACGCGCTCGTGCACACCAGGATTATCGGACTGAAGAACCATCCTATCCATCGCCTTAGCCAGGGGGTTCCGAATAAAGGACTGTAAGAATGGTGAGGGGATTCACTCGTCCCGCGCCTGAAATTTCGAGTTTCGAGACCGACGCTGTCTGTGTTAGGGGGGGTACTTGCCCGCACGATTTCATATTTATCAAAACGCCTGTGGACGTCGCGATGGAGATGAAGAATGACAAATTATTATATTTTTATGTTCTATACACGCGTGTCACCTTGAAATGAATCTAGAATTTCTATTTATTATGGAGGCGCAACAATATCCTCCATTTATTGATGAAGTAGTGTGGCGGTACCTGCCCGCACGATTTGTGATTTTGCAAGACGCCTGTGGACGTCGCGATGGAGATGGAGAATAACAATATAACAAATTTTCTTCTAGATTAAATCCTCTGTTACCACTTCCATCTATTTTTTTAATTTGAATCCATTATGGAGGCGCAACAAGATCCTCCATAATGCAAATGTGCATGCGGTGTCCCATGTGTGCGACATGGGACCAACGAATTTCAAGACTCTGAAGGAGATTGGTTCTAGCATACAATGTCCTCACACCCTCCTTGGAAACCGTCAAATCTCCACGATTTCCGACCCTCCTCACCCGCACCAGAAACTTCTTTATCAAGCGCAATGTGTCGGTGTTGTGAATACGTCGGTGGAGGCTAGTTGAAAGGACAGATAAGGTAAACTCGTTTCGGCTTCGCTGTTTGTTCAAAATTTGTGACTCACGCATCATGTCCAAAATGCGATGAAAGTTAATTTGGCGGCGCAAATTTTCAGCCAAACAATGGCAGCGTTCGTTAACGCAAGAACCAGTCGTAGTGAGTGGTATATCATTTTTTTCCCGTAATCATTCGTACTTTGATTTTTCAGGGCATCTGCGTAGGCATTTGCGATGGCTTTGATGGGAGTGCGATGTAAACCCAATTGGGAAAAGAGATTCGGTCCTGGCTAACCGACAAATCACTTTATTTCTTTTTATCAGAAGTATTTTCCCAAAAATAGAAAAAATTAGATTCGCCGGTAGATGGGGGGGTCATGTTTCCATCCCAAACTGATGGTTGCACTCAATTAAACCCACTGAACAGATTTGGGCATATTTGGTTTCGATTATCTGTAAAGTTGTTAGCAATAGACAACAATATTTGATACGTAACAATTACATTAGTGAATAGAGAGGATTCCTGCATCAATGATTAAGGCAAGACAATTTGTTTTTGAAAAGAACCCAGGCATAATTGAATATGGGTGTATTGCACACGCTCTAAACCTATTAATGTGTGATATAATGGAAAAAATTCCACTGAATGTAAACATATTGTCAAGGAAGTAATTGGTTCACTTTTCACTGGCTACATTCATTAACATTGAACAAGAAAAGGAAGACAAAGTGAAGTTTTAAAGTTACCGGAAATTACTCGCTGAGGTAGTTTTTTGAAAGTTTGTAGAAAGACTGTTGAAAACGAAATTCGCTCTGAAGGTTTTAGCGTTAACCGAAGAAATTCATGATAAATTGAGCACCAATATGGGAAGAAATTGCCTTAGTGATGACATATTTTGGGTTGAAGTTGAAAAATTAAATAATTTCTTGCAACCGATTGTAAAATATATCACAATTTTAAGGAAGATGATAAGAATATCACAAGTTCTTCATGAAATTCATAGGATTTCTAAGGAATCAGTCCAATACTTACCAATAACTAAAAGAGCAAGGGAATGTATACGCAATTCTGAACTCACAGGAAATTAAACTTTGAGTTAATATTTTCGACCCATTCAGACACTTGACGGAAGAACATTCAAAACATAAATTTTGTAAACTACATGATTTAAAATTGTTGTTGAAAGTAAAACACAGCAATTACTATTAGATATTGAATTGTGGGCATAGACTTTATCTATTCATTATTAAATATGAATGAAAAAGCTGCAATAGATACAGGAAAAGATGAAATTTTCCTAGAACGTGCCCAATTTGTAGAACAAACTGGTACATTTGATGGACAATTTATGGCGAAATCTAGATAAAATTGATGCAGTTACATGGTGGAAAGGATGGCTTTTTAGAACCCACTTGAGTAAACGTGCTGTGGCAATTTCAACTTTGCCACTGTCATCGGCAGCTACTGAAAGGACTTTCAGCAAGCATTCTTTCATCTATTCCAAACAGAGAAAAAGACTGGGTGACTGTACATTTCTCACAGTTTATTCCGTTTTCCAGAGTACTGAAAGAATCGGACTGGATAATTCATGCCTGTGAGTCATATATCCTCATGGAATGCGTATCTGGGTTTGTTATAATGACTTGAAGCAGTCTTTAAATGTTTCTGACAATGTCAAAAGCAATTTTTGGCCAGTGATTGTTTGCACCGTTGTTCTCAAGAATCGCTTAATGTTGTGATACTTTCGTAGTTTCAATTGAAACCATTTTTAAATCCATTAAATAATTGATCACATACTCAACGTTAAATTCGCTAGAGTGCTGACATAATAAAAATACCCGTCAGTAATGATTTAAAGCATTTGTGAATTCCCTACAAAAGCACAGTGTAAGGAGGAAACAATTAACACATAAATTAATTTATTTATAAAAATTATTACAAATCAATTACTCCTTATCGAAATCTAAGAAATTTTGTTATTCATATGACCGTTACTCTGATTACTGTTGGCATTATTCAGATGGCCCTCCTGTGATCCGTTCACATTCGTAGGTGTCAACAAACGACTCCTTCGCCGCGTGTAATGTTGCCATAGCAGAATCTGTTGATCGTCGATGAACTTGGAGCACTGGGCATTTACTAATTCTCTACGGAAGTGCTCATATTGTAACAAATCGAGGAAGTATAAGCACATTGGATATTTCAGGAACTTTGCGTATTCTGGCTCCTTCCAGTACAGCAGATATTTCAAATAATTAACGAAGGTGCTGTCTTTGAAATATCCTCTTTGAGCTAGAACTGGAAGAAATGAAACAATTGAAATCTTTTGTCAATTTATTAAAAAAACAAACGTAGTGATGTCAGCAAGCAACTTCGAATGAATCTGTTTGCATACTTTCACAACACTAAAGATTTGACTGAAATTAAATTGGGGGCAAATCTTAAGGGCCGAATTTTTGAATGAATAACTTTTATTTGCAGATAGCTTCCCAGGCAACAAGAATAAATAGCAACAAATTTAACCCATACCAAAAGGTAATTTAGAAATGTCATTGTCGATAATTTTAATTTCTAAAATCCACTGAAATTTGATTAATCTGACCAAACACCAACACCAAACACGAACATTTATGATGGTTCAAACTTACTGTAACACAGAGCAAAGGGATAAGGTTTTTGTCTTAGGATATTGTAAGGTATGTGCCGGGCAAGAGGAAGAAAATGCGGTCGAAAATTTACGAATCTTCGTTTGCAAAGATATCTAAAATTCGTTAACATTAAACAGAGACTTAGAGAAAGATGATCCAATCGTGATCGACACGCTTGAGTTGTTCATTGCTGAATTTGGGGATTTTTTTTGACAGAATATAGAATTGCTGAAAATCCTATCATAAATACCAGACGCTTAAGCCTGGAGTTTAAAGTGTCAAAAACGCTGGATTTTAGAGTAGTAAAGAATCAATTACTCCATCCGTATCACGTACGTAAAGTACAACATTTGCTACCATCAGATTAATAGAAGCGTCTCACGTTTTGTCGGTTTATTCAAGAGCAGAAGGCTCAGGATAGTCATTTTTACCACAAAATCTTGATCATGGATGAAGCCGGTTTTGCAAAAGGAGGTTTTATATTTTCAGAATGTTCATGTTGAAAATACCCCATTTCAAAATGAGTTTAGAAACAACGTCTGGGCGGGAATAATTGGTAGTTTCATAATTAGGTCTGTAATTTTACCAAATCGATTGAACGATCGTTATTATTTCTCCAAAACAACATTCCTAGATTATTGGACAATATTCGGTTACTAGTCAGAGGAAACATGTGATTGATCCATGACGGAGCGCCATCTCATTTAATTTTGAATTATGGATATTATTTGTAGCGTACATTTCCCAATCGATGGATATGCAGAAGAAATGTTTTCCCCGTAAACTAAGTATCCTACGCGATTTTTGAATATGACCCCATGACATGACGTTATGAAGTGCATTGAAGAACAAGGTTTACTCAAGTCGTGTTATTTCACAGATGAAACTTTTGAAACGAAGCTACTGTTGTCAAAAAACACGCGGACATTATAAGTAGAATTCAGTGAAACTTTTTACGTAGTATTGATTTTTGCTCAAGAGAAAACGGAACACTTTTTAAACACATTTACTGCCAGTTTAATAGTTAATTTTACGATATCGGATATACATGGTGTCCTAAAAATGGCGTATTCGAGGTATAAGGACCGACTTCTCTCGTCAATACAAGATTCCTGTATCTTTATCAATTCCAGAGATATTGAGATTTTAGTACAGCTAACTCGAAAAAAAAATATAGCATAGAGTAAGGGGAGTTTATTGTTCCAATACATTTTTACTCGTTCTGCTCTACTTTCGGAAGCATTACCTCTCTTGATTGGAAAAGGCTACAATTTCAAGTCGCGGTATCTCTGGTAAAAGTTAGACTAAAACCCTATTGAAACATCTGAAGGCTTTCAACATGTTTTGTCATTTTTATTGGGGGTATTTTAGCTAGCTTTCGAATTTCAATATTTTCTCCTTCGATCAGCGGCACCAAAATCGCAATATCTCTGTAACTAATGAAGATACATTAACTAGGGTTGTGCTTTTGACCGGTCAAAATCTTTTTTGGTCAATTGACAGGTATTTGACCTGTCAATTGACAGCAATTGACCAGGTGTTCGGTCAAATTTTATTCTCATTTTGTCTAAAATTGGAATATTCAAAACAGCTAAAGAAATGTCTTACATACTCATTTGTTCAACAAAAACGAACAAAACGTAAAAAAAATGAAATGTGTAACATTATTGATGATAATAATAAGCTAATAACTAATAAACATTAAACACAACATAAACTCTTTTAAAAGTAATGCATAATTCTTGAAATTAACGCAACAAAAAGGAAAATTGTAAATAAAATATTTAAATCAGTGATTGGCTAGAAAGCCCGCGCGCTCTCGGTATTGGCCGTCGATAAGCGCGAATTTTAAAGATTTTGACCGAAAATAAATGGTCAAAATCTTTTCGGTCAATTGCTGTCAATTGACCCGGTCAAATGTCCCGGTCAATTGACCAGGCACAACCCTAACATTAACCGACAAAAACTTTCCTGAAAGTCTATAGCGAGTGTATAGAGTAGGATTTCTCCTTTTTTCTAGTACGTTTTCCCTCATACGGTTAGGTATATCATACCGATGAAAGATGTAAGCGTTTACGGATCATAGTTTACAGGAACTTTTTATTTTATATTGACGACAAGACCTCGGGTGCGCCATTTTTAGGACAAACTGTACGTATTTAGATGGATTATTAAAATCTCTCGTCTTTTCTTGGTATGTAGCACATGTATAAAGTTCTAATGAGCATTTCCAGTACCAAATTTAGGACGAACTGCATAAGGGTAGGATATGAGCATCATTTTGACTTTTTTCACAACTATAAGGGCCAACTGCACCGCTTTGACTTAAAAGTTAAAGCGGAGCTTAAGCCTTGACTACGATTGCTAACAACAATTGTTGCTAAGGTTTAAGTTCCACTTAAATTTTAAGTGAAAGCGGTGCAGTTGGCCCTTAGAGAAATGGAGACAGAACGATGGTCATAGCCTCCTTTAATGTAGAATCAATGCGATCGCTCCCTACAACGATTTCCTAAAACGGGACTTAACGCCAAAGGAGGTTATTTTCAATAAGCTCGTCAATAAGTAATCGACATCAGTGAAAAGTACAAAATATTTGTCAGTTTTTCAGCAGGGACTTAAAATGAACAGTTTTTCGGATATTTTTATGAATTACACGCAAGTTTCAGCTACCTACTATCGGTTTTTTATATAGTTTTTAGGGTAAGCGTATAAAATTTGAGGTAAAACGACATAAAATAACAGTCCAACCATTACACAAAGTTCAGTTACATCGATTTTTACTGATTTTTACACCTTTAAAAAATCGAGGAATAATGTCAAGCTTGAACCCAGTTCAATTTCTTCATACAACCGGCCCTTAGGGGAATAATGAACGACTTTTATAGCAGAAAAGGAATCATAGAAAGTAGTCTTATTTGTGTTTGAATAAAGGTCTCGAATGATTTTCATCAATTTCTCTACAGCAAAGCAAAATGTTGAGAACGTGCCCTGCTGTCCGAGTGTTCGTCTTTGATTAATGTACTTATTTTCGAAAAAGATGATGAATGAAGATCGACATTTCACTAAGGGCACAGATCTAAGGCTTATAGCTAGTAGTTTACAAGGTTTGTGATGACCGCTTAGTTGACTGTTATTTTAAGGGCGAATTTCAAGTTCCGGAAATGTATTCTGGATAAAAGTTTGGTTCAGTGGCGAAAATGACGGAGTGTCAGGGTGTGCGGTAAGCACTAGAATAACGCACTGCCTTTTAATAATAACATTAATAACTCTGACCAATACGGCGTTACTCACAATTGAGATAATTCGGATTTCCCAAACACTGCACAAATTCCAATTCGACCTGGAACCGTAACCGATGCTGATCCTCACTTTCGGGACCTCCTGGAATGACGTTCCACCCTGTAAAAGGGCGAAAATTTAGTATTTCGCAGATTTTCCGAGTGATTTACGGATACACAAACCTTTCCCAGCCATCTGATTTTCTGCCACAGAAATCAACAACCACAATAACAACGTGAAGGTAACGTCAACTGTCAAGTGCTTGAGTGAAGTTGTCGTATATTTTGACGCGTCGGCCGTCATCGATCTGCGAATACCCCCACTCTGAAGTCACGTGCACACAGCACTACGAGATATAGGTTGGCCCAACCTTGGTCGTTAAGCAGGGCTGCAAATTTCACGGTAAATCACTTCAGAATCGTTAGATATGAAAAAAATAGGATTTCAGAATTGACAATACCGTAAAAAGTCCACCAAGTATAAAATATATAAAATGTCACAATTTGAGTTGGGCGACGCTCATCGGGATCTACATACAGGCTGATAAAAAGTTCAGAACGCCAAAGTTTCTTTATTATAAAAAAATTAATTTACCATAGTTGAGAAAAGAAGTTGAGGGAAAAATTCGGCAACAAGGCCCATTTGTAGAGGATGAAAAAATTAAGAATTTTTCGTTAATAGGTTTTTGAATGAGCAGGTGCCAAATTTGGAATTAAGTCGGCGCGTACAAGCGCCTATATCCAGTGCGAAAAGATTTTGAAAAAGCGAATGGGGGGTGTCAGCGTTACGTTGGCACTCCCTAAGGAAAAACAAGTTTTATTTCTCGTGCGAAAGAGCGCAAAAGGCAGAACCTCGGCGCATAATAGCGCATAATGAGCGCAATCAGATCCACACAGGTAAAGAGGAAATGTCATTGACGGGTGCCAAGTTAACGCAGGTAGGTACCATGTTCCAGTAGTTGATATAATTATAGGCGGATTAACTATGTACTTGTAGTGAGGAACTAACTGGGAATTTAGTGTTGTTAGGTTTCGTTATGGATTTTGTCACTAAATTAACCAAAATATAAAACTTCAGAAAAAATTACATTTTGACATGGATTGTCACTTAAATCTTTGCCAAAACAAACTAATTTGTAACAATTTTCATATACTAGAGAGGACACCGCGCTGCCGCGCGTTGTCCGTCATTTCTTGATTATTGTACAAATCTATAACAAATGTAATTATTCTCAATTTTATTTTACAATAAATCACATCTAAAATGGATATTTGAACCATAATAACACCAAAATAAATAGTCTCGGGTAATCGCTCCGTGGTGAGTGTGAGAAAGAAGAATCGGTAAGCTCAAATATGTGCGATAGAGATAACACTTCATCCAGGGCACAGACTTCCAGAGCGACGCCCGGTATATTTTTATGAACACGCTCTCGCAAAGCGATCGGAACGATATTTACGAACAAAGCGTTCATCTTCGGTCCGCTCCTCTGGTCCGCTCTGTTCACTTACGTTGGCGTTTTGATGGCGTTTCACGATTTACACTAATCAAAACGGCTGTTAGCATCTAACGCTCCAACTTCATTCGTAAGAGACGATGTTGAGATCATCAACTTTATTTATAAGGAAAGGAAGGAAGTATCCGTAATAAACACAATGAAATAAAAGGGAAGAAGAGCTGCAACTCAATATTTTGGTTCCTGGCGGTAGAAAAATTGAAATGTTGGTGATGGAGTAGGTGTCTAAACCAACCAGCGTGTGATTACAATGGAACAATAACCCTAGTCAACAGAAAAACCCATTAACATTAAAATGTTTCTACCATCAGGGGTCATAGGGACAAAAATATTGAGTTGCACCTCTTCTTTATTCATCAAATAACTCCAAAACCATCCAACAAGAATGTCTAGGATTTTTCTTAATTATTGTAGGTACACGCCTCGACTTGTCAGATTTGCAATTTTGTCATCGAAAACAATAAATTTTGTCAATTTAACATCTCGATGGGCAGTAATTACCATTGTCCGGTGATCAGATTTTATTCATATTATGGTGACATGTGGGCACCCCATCAAAAGAAATCTGTATAGTCCTGTATCTCATAATTTTCTTGATAACTGTTTTTGAACAAAAGCTGAATAAGGAATAAAAAATCACAACTTTGATGGCCTGTAACTCCGTTACCGTGCAAAATCGGACATACAGGGTGTCCCAGAATTCCACCGACAAACTTTAACCGTATACAGATCGTCAGAAAATATGGCGATTTGACCTATTTCACCTTAGGTAAAAGTTGTCGGTGTGAGGAGCTAGACGGCTTCAAAGTTGAGGTAGTAAGTACGGTTTTTATTAAAAAAATCCAAAACCGCATCATCAAAAATTATGAAACTAACTGTAATATCTTTCCTTTATGGTAGCCCTGAAGTGTTTGCGATATGAAGAAACTACAGTGACGCGACATGGTAAGTTGAGGTCCTCCTAATGTTAAATTGAGTAAATTCCAATTTTTTGGTAACAAACTGTAATTTTTCAACAGGTCTATCTAAAGTTCCATTCATTGTCTAAAAGTTGAATCTCTTGCAAAATTGTCCTCTGATGAGCCATATTGGCCTAAAGTGACTCTGAAGTAGAACGGGACCACATAAAGTAGAGACTGGAAAATATGCACGAAAAAGTGGTAAAATATGCACAAAAGATGACGAAAATACCGTGTGGCTATCCCTCTGTCCTATCTTGTAAGCATTTGAAAAGCAGAGACAGAGAGCAATGACTTTCGCAGTTTTCTGAGCTATTATCTTCGCGTTTTTCGCAAGACAAGGTTGGTCGCCAATTTTTTAAACTGCATTTTGATACGTTGTGTTTTGAATTTCTGAAACATAAAAATCATTTTAAAATGAGCAAATGAGTCTTTATTTTTAATTTTTAAAATTGTATAAGCTTTAGTGGGTTGACTCACGTTTTTTTTTCCAGTTTTCTCAATTGGTAATTTTTCTTTTTAAAAACGCCCAATAAAACTTCTGGTCCATGAGGTGTTTCAGAAAACAAAGTTTGAGGTTCATTAAAAAAAAATTGTCAATTATCTGTAGTAGACAACTTTTCTGAGTGCGTTGTGGGTGTCTTCGAATCAAATGTCTCGTTGAACGCAGATGGAGTCTGAATACCCTATGAAGTTGCCAAAACATTTGCGGATTTTTCTGGTTGGAAAATAGAAGTCCTACTACTATAGCATAGGACGTTTTTCCAAAGTGAAAACTGCGAATACGATGATAAATTGAAAGTAAACCAACCATGTCAGGGAGGTTCATTGTATCAAGCCACGATTTGCGCCTAAAAGAACAGAAATTAGTATCTAAAAAAGACTCAGGAAGGAAATGATTTACCCCAATTAAATTTGTTGACTTTTTTTCTTGTCCTCAAAGTGTTCTTTTCATTTTGTGAGCGTACGTATAATTGACGTATATTGCAAGGTATCATTGTTTTAACCATTTTAACTGCATTTCTATAAAATAATTCAAAAAATTTAATAGGGAATTCGACATTCGTAGTAGGTATGAAAAGGAGAGACGATATTGACGTCTTACCTTGTCTCATTTCTTGGTAAATGATGGAAAATTTAATTCGCTGAGCGCGAGCCACACACGAGACACACATCAAAGGGCATATGACGAAACCGCGAAACAAATTTTATGGGATTGTCGAAAAAATGTAAAAAAACACGAAATCAAATATCGTTTCACACAGTTTGACACACGATGACAAGCGATTTTTGAAAATATATTCGCGATTACTTGGCAACGTCCAATTTCCGTTTCCGGATTAGTACGAAACGCCATCCATATTTGCGGCCTCGAACTAATATTCATCAGCCTGCTATGATACGGATCGATTTTTCGGGGAAGATGCCACCTTGTGGACATGAATAAACAAGTCTATTCGAGCGAAATAGTGATTAATTTGACTGAAATCGTTAGTGAAGAACCTTTGCGTACCTACTGAAATGCCCAGCTCCCTTACGTAACCGTTTTTGGAAATGGTACGACACGTGATACCTAAATGCCATCTCACAATGTGGTGAGTGATCGTCGGAAAAATGTCAGTTTATACCTGAGTTTTATACCTAGCGAAACTTCCACGATGCGGTGGCAGCACGCGCAGCTTCGAACACTTTAGAAGTATACCCATTTTCATCACTTTCAATCACAATCAAATCAATCATCCACTTTTCAACAGATTTTTGACGTTTTCATTTTGGCGAAATTCGTTTACAGTCTGATTGCTAAGCAATATTTTGCCAAGGCACGCTTTTCGACAATTTTTAAAATACGATTTCAAACACAATTTTTACGGAAATTTTTGTAAAGTACCTACTTTTAACGTGATAGAAGATAACATAAATAGTCTCCTCATTGCACTCAGAGCTTCTAAAATACCCGCTCATACCTCGCACCTCTCATACAATACGCGATTAAAGCTAAGAGCAATGGCTGCCTAATGAGTAGGTATATTTTTTGGTAAAAATGCAATTAACTTGTCGCTAAGTGATTGATGCTAGTTGCTAGGCATTTTCAATAAAAATATACTCATTAGGCAGCCATTGCATAAATAATGCATTTTTACACTAGGATCTTGAAAAACTATTCGTCGTTCGATGCCAATAATAAATTACCTACATGTTTGAAAAGTTACAATCGGTCATATGACTTACGATTGTAAGGAAAATAGGCTCATTTCTGTTTGAAATCTGATAGAAGAGGTTGTTGCTCAATAACTTCCTTATTATCCATTTGCGGACCATACTTTATGGGAGCGTTTTGTGTCCCTATTATGACGAGAGCAATATGCTGTAGAAGCGTTGGTAGATCAATATTGCATCGTCAAAGGGACGGATATGTGGCTAGAAATAGAAAATCTTAAAAATGGAAGAAGCAGCGAAGTTCTTTTTGGAAGCTCTGGATGATTCCTATTTATTGTTCTTGAACAGCTGTGCAGAAATATACTCTACATATTTCTAAACAATTTTTTCACCAAAAGTTTGCACATTGCCGGTCTGAACTCTCAACTTAAGTATTGAAAATGAGAATGCTGAAGAATAAGAGAGACAGATCAGCAAACTTCCGTGAGGAAGAAACCCCATTATCATATGAAATTATTATTAAAAATATTGAAGTAATAATCGAAAAATAAAAAACGGATGGTGTCGTTACATGGACTGAAAAAAAAACGAGAAGTAAATGTCACGAATGATTTCAATTATTAAAATGGATTTCCAAATCGCGCCACAAACATATCAAAATTAAAGTACGAAGACATAAAAAAAATCGTTCACAAAGGGAGGCTATGACTCTCATTCTCTCTCTATCCCTTTAGTAGTTATCAGATGAGACAGAACGATTATCATAGCCTCCCTTTATGAAGGATTTTTTTGATATCTCTGTATAAAGGTGTTAAACGGTGAAAGTGAGGAAAAACAGAGCGGGTATAAAATGGAGTCTTACAAAACCGGGTGGAATTTGGAAGAATATTAAATTAACAGATTATGAGCTAAAATTGCTACCGTTCACTGCCCTCAGTATCAAAGGTCTTTCATAAAATGATGACACTGACCAAGGTACATCGACCTGTCCAGTGATAGTGAAAATGTGGCAACATTTTACAGAAAGAGATCGTTGCACTTTTTTCTTCATAAAATTTAAAACCGAACATGTAAAATAAAGTAATTCATCCGAAAGATTCCATGACAGAATTGGTCGCTGCGCTCGAGCAGCAATCTCCATGTGCGAGCGGTAAAGCCTTTCTTTCGAACCTACACAAGATACTATTTCGTTAAAATGAAGAAAACATGTTATTTACTGCAAATATAATAAAAAGTACGCTATAGTATTATTGGTTTTTTGAGACATTTTATTTATTATGTATTTACAAGCTCATAAATCTCAAAGTAATTCTAAAGTTGAAATCTTTGTATTTAATAATAATTTTTCTATAGCTTTTTAGACATTTCTCTAGAATCTTGGGTATGAATCAAAGTATATTATATATTTAGCTTGAATGTAATTCATAGGAAACAAAATTTGAAAAAAAGTTGCCAAATGCACCTCTCAAAGTACCGCGAAACTCATTAAAACAGCTGGCGTTTTCTTTGGGGCAAATAGAGTACATATACCTAGATTCGAAAGATGTGACTTTATACAGAAATTTACCCAAGATTCTAGTTTGATGCTTTAAGAAGAAATGAAAAACATATACATGTTTATAAATAGAAAAACATATAAATCTCAAATGGTATCGCTATACATTGTATGTAACTACATTTAGTTCATATTTACATCAATTGTAATTGAGTAGATAAATTGATTTTCATTTTGGCACACGAATTCACGTTTTTGTTCAAGTATCAATACTTGAATTTTTCCTTATTCGATAATTAAACTAGCTATTTATGTAACTAGTCCATAATTTAGGCCATTATGGACGAGTTGCATACAAGATTTTCTTCAAAAAATCTACCTATGTCGAATATTGCGAAGTATGCGTTGGTCAATTAATTCTGACACTTATAATATCTCAAAAAAATCAAGCATTCTGACGTTTCATTGGAATAATGAGTCGAATAACCTTGGTGAGAAGCCCCAGCGCTCGATTATTGTACTAGTACCGTAATGAGAAATATTACGGCCAGCTAACACAAGGTGAATGATGCTATTTTTGACAGTTGACCATAAATTATTCTTTAATCAGCACAATAACAATCTACATACAGTTTATTTTTGTTGATTTTAATTGTTGGGTAACAATTTCCATGGTTATTTAACCAGTCCCCCCTATTCACTAATAATTGCTACGTAGCAAGTATTGTTGTCTACAGCTAGCAACAATGTAAGTAATTGTTGATAGCAATAGCCAACAATACTTGCTACGTAACAATTCCCTTAGTGAATAAGGGGGATTGGATGAGTTATAATTTGCTTGTAATGATGTTACTTAAATGCATAAATTGTATCCTACATCCTAAATAGTGTACGACATACCCGCCTTTCTTTATTTACAATTTACCTACAATAGAATATTCTCCATTCTTGTATAAACCGTATTTCATAAATGTGGGTACAGAAGCGGTTACATACAGGGTGTTCTAAAATCACCACAAAATCACCGGGTCCTGCAGTTATTTTGGGACACCCTGTATTCTTGAGATCGAAATATAGCCGCCCCAAGATATTTTGGCCAACACGTGATCCCCAAACTAATTGACGAATACCTGTTATTAGTCCATGGTTATCAATGTTTTGCTCAGCAACTTGGGTCACGTGTTGACCAAAATATCTCGGGACGACCATAGCTATAGATATGCGAAGCTATAATGCTGAGTCGGTAGGAAGCTTTAAAGTTCTTGAACTGAAAATTTTGATTCGCGAATTTATATTACTGAACTTAAATAAGTAAAAATGATATTTTTTCTTTTCATTAAAGGTCATTTCTCAAATCGTTCAACAACAGAAGGAAATGTTGGTATTGAAAAAGAACATTTTATGAAAAAATATGGTGGTGTATCGGATTGGTCTTTGAAAAGTGTTGAACCTCTTTATGATCAGATGGTCATGATTTTATTACCAACGCAATATGATGACTGACGAAGAAAATTAAGCTGAGAATAAAACTACCTGGCAAAGTCAATAGCAATCTTCAACCGTTCCTTTTATATTTGAATTGAATTTTACCAGAATTTTACCAGAAGACGGTGGTCTCTGGCGGTTCAACGAAATAATTTAGGCCAGATTCTCATATTTTTATATCAAGAGTATGTGGTAGCTTTTCGTAAACTCAATTCACGAAACACGGTGAACAAATGATTCTACATTGCTGTCCAAGATTTGTTTAGGGTGTATATCGAAAATCGTGAAAATCGTTATCCATACACGAATGAGGATTTATAACATTTTTACTTTTCATTAAAATCCTCCGAAAAGTTTGATACTGAGAAAATGAGTTGTTCATTATCAACTTTTTTAAATAATTTTCGATGAAAAATCACACCCAACATTAAATCAAGTTGGCGAGCACAGTTCAAGGCAGGCTCAGACTCTGCTCGATGGGAGACTTGCAGCAATATAATGGAATCACAGATGAACAACTATTTAAAAAACTAATCCAATTTTTCTCTTCAAATTATAAAAATCGATTTCGAAACTTTGGAAACCGTTTGAGAAAAAATTTAGCAAAATGAGAAAAATCGTATGTACCAATACCAACATTCTGAACCATGACGAAAAGACAAAAAAATATAAGACAACAAATGGTAAGCAGGTCCAAAAAACAAGTGCTGATAATAACTCTCGTCGATTTTTAACTTTCAAAACATTACCATGTAGAAATCGGCCCGTATTATAAAATTCTTTCAAGTTTTGCTCTTTGCTCAACCACAAATTCTCCAAGAAAGATTTCAAACCTTCGTTGTCTCGAGGAAGGCAATCTACCGGATACCGTACCAGATGAACCAGAACTTTTCTAGGAAAATCTCCTCGTAACAAAACATTTTCGTCTTGAGGTACACGATCCGGGTAAGCCAGAATCACATCGTATATCGCATCCAATGCTTTCTGCTCCATCAATTTTCCTACCAAGAAGACAAATCCGGTCGTCCTCGGATGCAACACGTAATCGTAACTGGGCAGAGAGTGACGCTTTGCATAATTATCACTATTACGTTTTGTGGCAGGTGTCAAATCGGTACCTTCTGGAAACACCATCAAACTGAATTTGTACTTCAAATCGATAAAGTAAGTCAGAGTTTTGTCGATCATGGAGCGATCTTTTGACCAATTGCGTTTAATGTAAATGAAGCACGCCAACTGCATCACCCAACCTGTTGGGACATATTTATAAAAAGATGCGTTATATTACGGACACCACATTTTTTTAAATTTACCTGGACCGGGAATGTGACGTATGATGTCTTTGAGAATGAACTTGGTCGAGTATCGATATCGGCTTTTGCCGTTTGTCGAATGATATACTGTCGGCCATAAAAAGTTCCAGTCGGTTCTCGTTCTATGGTTCATCACTAAGAGGGATGTTTCTGATGCATTTATCACGTCTCCTGTAATCTGGATGTCACAGCCGCATAACAATTCCAACAGAATCTAACAAACATTTGAAACAAAAAATCAGATGGTCCTTGTTACGGGCCAAATCCTTAGGAGTAAAGACCATCAGAGACTTTGTATAGACGCGCCCTCAGTATTATAATCTGTCGCAAAAACTTCCGATCTTTGATGAAATGTGAATGATTACTCACCGTAGGATAATATTGCCAAAATGTGAATAAGGTATCCGTACACCATCGATAGCATTTATTCGAAATTAATAAAATCGGCAATAATGGGCAAAACAACCCTGCGTATCCTGTAAAAATCAGATTACATAATTAGACCAATTATATCGTGATGTCATGAGCATGGTTATGTGAAACACTGACAGTGAAAAGTGCAAGAAACCTCGGAAAGAAAGACTTTTTATAAAACGTCATCAATATTATAACGAGATTTTATTATCGTTTCCGATTACCCTTGAAGGTTTTCATTTCTGAGAATAATAATGACTATACAGGGTGTCCCAATATTCGATACCGATATTTTAAGGGGGCATTGCTGGGTGAAAATCAGTGAGAAATAACCTAATTTACCTATGTCCGATTTTGCACGATAGCGGCGTTACAGGCCATCGAAGTTGAGAGTTTGTATTAGTTTTTCATCGTTTATTTATAAACAGTTATTACGAAAATTATGATAAATGTACAAGACTTAGCAGAAATGGCTTATCCTTTTGATGAAATGGCAGACATGCATTTGATTTATGGAGAAAGTCGCCGGAATTCCGATGAAGCCCGTACACTTTATCAGGAAATGTTTCCAGAAAGAAGGTTGCCTTGCGCGAAAACCTTCGAAAACCTCGATCGCCGTTTAAGGGAAAGCGGTTCTTTCAAAGTGAAACGTGAGAATGGTGGCCGTCCCAGAGTATTAAACAATGAAGTAGATGCTAATGTATTGGAGGCTATTGAGGAAGATCCAACATTAAGTGTCAGTGCGAGGCAATTTGGTGTTAGACGATCCAGTACACATCGTCTTCTTCGGAGTCAGCTTCTACATCCGTATCATTTTCAGAAGGTACAAGAATTGAAACCGGAAGATCTTGCAAGGCGAAGAGATTTTTGCGGGTGGGTCTTGCAAAGATACGAAGAGAATCCTCAAATTAATAAACCAAATACTTTTCACTGACGAGGCCTCTTTCACAAAAGATGGAATTACGGATCTCCACAATTTACATTTTTGATCCGATGAAAATCCTTGTCAAATTCGTGAGACCCATTCCCAACAAAGATTTTCAATCAACATCTGGGCAGGAATAGTGGGTGATAATCTAATTGGACCACATGTTGACCAAGATTAAATGGGGAGAGGTATAACTCCATTTTTTACAAATATTTTTGAAGTAGGATGATCTAGGCCAGTTAATGGAAGACGTACCTTTAGACACAAGAAATAATCTGTGATTCATGCAAGATTACCTGCGCACACCAGCAGAATCGCAGTGGAATATTTGGACCAAAACTATGCAAACCGGTAGGGGGTAGCGTGGAATGACCTCCACGTTCACCCGATCTTAACGTAATTACTGGATTTTTTCCTGGGGTTCGATGAAAGACAAGCTCTATTCCAGTCCTGTGAACTCACTGTTGGATCTTCAAAATAGGATAAGGATAAGTAGTTAACGAAATTCAAACCATTCCCGGCGTTTTCTTAAGAACTAGGCAAAATATTATTAAACGTGTTCAGGCGCGCTTAGAGCTAACGGAGGACATTTTGAACAATTACTGTGATTCTTTTCTGTATTTAATTTCTATTAAAATTTCACACTGTTGTAATTTGAATTGGAAATGTGCGTTTTAGTGCTTTAATTTCAGATACTGCGTTTGTAACTCCATACATAGCTGTGAATTGTTCATGTGATCATATTGTAGAAAATGAAAGTATGCCCATTTAATCTTGGCGGCAAAACATGTGGTCCAATTAGATTATCACCGGCTTTGTTGGGAATGGCTCTCTCAAACTAGAGGATTTTCATCGAACCAAAAATGTTAACTTTCACATTTCTAATACCTCTTTTATGAAAGAGGCCTCGTCAGTGACCTGTATTGAGTTTATAAATTCTGCAGACCGTACTAAAAATACAAGAAATTTCTGGTTTTCAAGTTTTCAAAATTTCAGAACCTTGAAAACACGGTATGAAACACGGTGACAATCTGTAATTGTTTGCCAATTGCCAGTAGTTGTGGTATTGTAACCACCCGCTAATCGTCAGAAACACTTAGCAACATTAAAATTTTTCTACGATCAGGGGTCACAATTTTGATTTGTACCTCTTCTTTATTTTTCAAATAACTTCGAAACTATCGACTTAAAGAAAAACGTACAAAAATATCGGATTGTCCTTAATGAATGGTGATTCACATTGGACTTGGCATATTTGCAGTTGCATCATCGAAAAGAAGAAATTTTGTCAATTTAACATCTCGATCATCGGTATTTACCACTTTCTGATGGTCAGAATCTATTCAGAGTGGAGACATGTGGGCACGTCATCAAAAGCAAACTGTATATCATATTTTCCGTGATAACTGTTTTTAAATAAATGATACTGATACAAAATCTCAACTTTGATGGCCTGTATCTCTATCGTGCAAAATCGGACATAGGTAAATAAGGTCATTTCTCACTCATTTTCACCCAGGAATGCACTCTTAAAATATCGCTATCGAATATTGAGACACCCTGTATGTTTTCAACGCTTAAGTTCGAAGTGAAAGCTGCTGAAGTCAAGCGAGAGTGGACGAATCGTAATATTGGTTTAACAAGAATTTTGTTCTTTTCAATATCTTTGAGAATACAGCGAATAATATCAATGCAGTGCAGAGTCACCAAATTTCAATATTGCCCATAGAATGATAACGGTTAAATTTTGAACTTTTCCAAAGGTTCTCTCTATTCGCCCTCAATTTGTTGTCTCCATTATTGATTCTGCATATGCATGCAAAAATTTTCATAATACATGGCTTTCACTAATCCCCGGTCCCCACGTGACCATTAGTTAGGCAACTTGTTATACATATTTGGGGATATGGGTGGTTTTTTGAGTTGCTTTTAGTAATATTTGTTTCAAAGTCACCAATGGCGTCATTTTTCAATAATTTGTGAGTGTCAGTCAGACGGAAGATTTTGAGTGCTTTAGGTCTCGCACCATTGAAGAACTGCATCAAGACTTAATTGCTCAAAAACCACCAGTGTTCTTCAGTTTTAATGGTTTGATTTCGCTGTTTCCGATTTTATTTGTCAGAGGAGATTATTAAAACATTATAGTTCACGGAATCTGCTTGTTACGCCAATGATGTAAGTTGGGTTGCATACTTTCGGTAGGTCACGTGGGAACCGGACTTAAATGAAAACCCTGTAGTAGGTATTGGAAATAATATCATTGAAAATTAATCCCTTTTTCACTAATCTATAAGTAAAAAAAATTATCAATCGGCAAGCCAAAAACACAAAAATGTTTCATGAGATTTTCAATGAGGTTGCAGTTTTTAACATAATGATATAAAGATATCTTATAAGGATTTCATGAAACGGTTATTGGCATGACAAACCATTTTAATAATATTAACAATCCAGGAGAACTGTCAATAAATATGAAAAAGAAATAAAACAGTATCACTCACCTGATAAAATACTACAATACCAAAGGATACAGTAAAGCCAGCCAATAAGCAAACCCATAATTGTGTAAACAATCACATTATTTTAAAACTTGTAAATATTTTGAAATAGCTACTTATTTTAACAATTAAATTCCGATGTTTTTGAAGTCACATCTTCACATAAACAAGTACGTATAGCATCTCAGAACGCAGATGAGATGTGACGGTATCGATTTTCTTCCACCGGGTAACATCCCTCTCATGAACTGCGCGCTGTTTCTATAGCAACGCTTTTATTAATTACGCACTCGAAATGAAAAGAATAGTAATAATTCTATACTTAATATCAACGCATTCCTAACAAAATGTTTATGTCACAACTTTGGGTGCTGATATCATACTCGATCATTACATACTCTGTTTAGTGAATTCGAGCTTTACGGAATCCTTAGAAAGTATCTTTCTGAATAATTGGATTTATTTATCTTCCCTCTGTTGGTCATTCTGTCACTTACTTCGTTTTCACCATGGAAAATCACCAACATTAATTACAATTTCTTCAGTACTTAATAAATTTATTATTTTATGATCTAAAATACATAAGTAATGTTAACAAATAATAAGTTAATTGTTGTCATGAATATACAATTGCACCCAAACACATAATCTAGAATTTTACTTTGGGAACAATTCAGTTATGAAATATAACATTAAATAATTATAATTATACAATGTGTCCCAAAATTACATGAGGAAACTCTTTACATTATGAGAAAAAATCACATGTAGGTAATTGTGGAAAATTAAAAAGACCGGCCCTAGATGACAAGGAAATAAGTATCATGAAAATTGTAGATAGAAATATAGGATCTCAAAGTAACGGCTACGAAAATAATCGTATTTATTCCTATTTAATCCACAAAAACTGCAATATCTCTCTAACGATTCATTTTAGCCGAATTAAACAAATACTTAAAATTTGAGCAATGAAATTATTCTTTTGTCACCACATTTAGTAAGTACCGATTCAACGATCAACAATTTTCATGCTTAGTCGCTCCTTCAGTGATTTTGGAATACCGTCTGATGAAAGTCCCGAATACAGTAAGCACGTGGGACATTTCTTATGTAATCTCAATTATTAACAAGCACATGTCCAATTAAGGTAGAGTTCCCATAAGAAAACGGTCTCTCGATTCTGTACAGCAAGCTGGTTGCGAAACTCATGAATAACCAAAGAACCAAAATCCCTAAAATTATGTTCTTCACAAGATCCAAGTAGAAAAGTCTCTTCAGGACCTTCTTGGCATACGGAATAGTTTCCGGTTCTTCATGGACGCAATATTTTCGGGCGCCTAAAACGTAATCCAATATGTACTTGTTGTAGTCGATTTTATCACGATCAGTGTAGAAAATTTTCTTGTCGACATCGTTCAATTCTCCCCACAAATTTGTCATGTTGTCATTATAGAAGTGCCAGGGACGAGTTGTGTAGTATTGAAGCACTTCGAGGCCGTTTTGGATTCGTTTTTGGGTACGCACCAAGCTGAAGAAGAAAAAAAAACTACAATCGAAGCTCTCAATAACACACAATTTGGTGCTTGAAACATTTCTTTATAGACGTATGAAAGATGTACCGCTAAGAATCATTAACCATATACTTAAGAGAGAACAGTACACCGGGAAAGGATTACATACCAAGTATTGAACTTCAGAAAATCAAGTTTGAACATACTTAGCTACTTCAAGTTCGAATGAGCAAATACTATTTTGAGGCAGATTTCATTAGGTTTTTGAAAAAAAAATTAGATGTGCAAATACTTTTTGCCTCATTGTATGTGAAGAAGTCAATCTTCAAATGGCCTGTAGAATTTTTCCAGATCCAAGTACCTAACTTGAGTTAGTGGAAAATTCTAACGAAAAAAAACGTCCAACAATATATCGGACATGTTTGTGTAATCCATCAAAGTTTTCGATCTTTATCTTTAACGACTTTTCCTACAGTATGCTTTGATTTTGATATATAATGTCTCGTTACTCATAATTTTCAATTGTAATAGATGAAAAATTTGAATTGATTGTGTGTCGGTAAGTCGACAGCTAACGCATTCTTCTAAAATAAGTCTGAAAATTGGCCCTTTCGCCCCTTTGGAAGCATCTTTCTGTCACTAATGGTTATAATCTGAGAGATATGATCATATTGTTACCATTCACGATCGAAAAATCGTTTGTACACATGGTATTATAGTTTTATGAGCTCCAATATTATGCATACTTACAATGGCTTGTTGTTGGTAACATACATGAGTCCATCGACAATGTATGCAGGTATAAAATGAAATAAGAGAACGGCGATCATATGGATAACGTAATTGGATTTGATGCTTCCGCCTGGATACCAGAGACAGACGCTAAAAGGATTATCGTGAACGTGTTTTCTTCCGATTTCCAGAGCTTCACCCCAACTTATCATGTTATCCTGAAAATATTCACATATTATAGAAAGTTGAGTACCGAAGGTTCAATTGATTGATCATTTAATTAATTATTGAATGATTTAATTTTTTTATTCAATTCATAGAAGCGATTACACATTTGAGATGTTATTTTGGTAATTCGTCGATATTTCCAAGACTACAGAACTTGACCCAAATGTGTTGAAGGGTTGCTAAAAACTCATGTCCTCGATGATATTTCATTTCAAACTGTTTCTGATTTTCGATGAATTTTTGTATCAACATCAACAAATAATTAATCCGGTGTAATTCGAAGCTAAGAGTCTCAATTGATAATAATTAAAAAACTAGGAGAGTCTTGGGAAGAGTATAGATAGGTCAGTGAGTGCTCATTCCCGAACAACCAAGTATGTCGCACAAGTAGACATCTCACGTCTGTGATATATTACGTTATCATTCTTGTCATAAGACCCGATTATAAAAATTAGACGTTTATTGGTTTATTAGTTTATTAGCTGTGATTATTTTCTGGACACATTGTAGTTAAATCTCGTGTGCAATATTTTTTGGCAAAATGATCCAGAAAAGATTGCAGTAGGTATCATCGTACATCTTCTTACCTTATTACAAGTGACGTTATACACTTTGATATCATCTTTGGGTGACGATCCCAATTTCCAGCCAATCATGAGCAAAGAATTGATCGTGACGTCAACTGGCACCAAATCGGCGTCCAAATGCGGATTACAATGCATCGTCCTGATGACACCCTTGCCGGCGCCCACCAAAAGCCCAGTCGGCCCATTCAGATTATCAACCCAACCGGGCATTGGCTCTTTCCTAGCGGCCGTGACAATAGACGGTCTGGCGATCACCAATGGCAACTTGTCGCGATATTCAGAAATCAAATGTTCCGTTAAACATTTCGTGTAAGCGTATGTGTTGGGGCAATTTTTCAGCAATTGTGGAGTCAGGGATTTTATCAGATCGTCGTTCATCCAAGTGACCATGTCCAAGATTTTCCTATTCGACAGAACAGAAATTATGAAATAATTATAGGAATTTGTGATAATGCAATTCGCATCACCTGGGATCATGTGGCGCTTTGTACATTTTTTCCTTCAGTTTGACCTCGTCACAATGACAGTACGAAGTGGATACGTGTACGAAACCTTGCAATTTCTCAAAGGTGCAAGACAAATCCAGTAAATTTTTCGTCCCTCCTGTGTTGAGCAGTACGGCATGCTTCAGTGGTTGGTCGAATCGCACATTGGCCGCCATGTGGAAAACGAGTGTCACGTTGTCCTGGAGGCATTTCTGGTCATCATTTGACAAGTTCAAGTTTTCCTGTGTTATGTCCCCGCTGATACACGACAACTTGTCTAGAATTTTGTCACTGTCTGGTTCATCGCGTATTCGGTCAAAAACCTAAACAACATAGGAATCACTCAAAAATTGTCGAAACTTTACAGCATTTCAATTCGTGCTAATGTGGCACTCGTGTGGATGTTGTCCACACTCGTAGTACCACATTCAAATGGACCACAAATATTACGAGCAAATAACTCACGGGAGAATTAACGATGTCTTCAAGTCTTTGATTTGGCTGCTTTCCTTTTTTCGGACGGACCAAAATGTAAATCGTCGCGATTTTTGGGCAGCATCTCAATAATTTTTCTAATAAGACTTTACCCATGAAGCCGGTGGCACCAGTCACTAAGATGTGTTGGTTCGCATAGAAATTAGAAATTTCTGAATTGTTCATTTTGGATCTGAAAAAAAACCGTAATAAATCTCACATATGTTATTTTTCAATCGAAACACTTCAATTAAAGGCATTATTATCACCATTTTCAATTGTTTATAAAATTAAACTGCTGTTGATGTAATTCGGAAAAGGAAGTGATAAATCAAATGCCAAATTTAGAATTTTATTTACAATTCACTAATTTACAAGTATTACTGTTCTCATTAAACTAAACTACTCAAGCTTCTCAAAACAACTTAATAAATCTATCTTTACTTCCTCCTTTCGTGATTCCTAACGGAAATATTTCCGACAAGAGACTAAATTAGGATTTGAACCCGTCATTTATAATTTTTTGATAATAGGTTACAATGAGGTATTATCATGTATTTTTCCAAATAGCTTATCTGATACTACGGTATTCAACAATTAAGAAGGTATTTTTTAATTTTTTTTAGTAGAGTTTAAAGGACTGAAATAAATTTTTTTAAATTTTTCCGATGACGTCAGCCACTTCGAGTTTTCTATGATCCAGTAGATGGTGCCACGCGTAATTACTGTTACGGTGTTGATCCGTGCTATGAGCACCGGGAGTTTTTCTCATTTTTTGAGGCATAATCAAATAATTTTATTGAGAACACGAAAACACGGATGTCAGCGGACACTTACATACTGTCAAAATGTCGGTAATCGGTAATTCAGCGACTATTATTAATTTTTTATGAGCGCCATCCATTGACGAGCTGTGTCAATGATTTGTAATTGCTGACGTCACAAAAATTTCTTTGTAATTGCAATAACTAATTGAAATCAATTTTTTTCAACAAAATTCTTACGCAGAAGTCATTTTGGGCCATATGCGAATATGTATCATTCATTAAATTTAAATTTTATCCCCCGTGAAAATACCTCATTGTTACTATTATAACTTTGATGCTTGATTTCGTCAAAACATAACAAACAAATACTATTTCGTTCCATAACATGATCTCAACATATAACAGAGTCATAAGCAGTGTGAATTTTCCCCATGTCCATTCAGATGAAATCTCATTGTTTCGAACTATTTAAAACTTTTTCTAGTTTCTATTTTCAGCGTGTAAATCGTCTTAACATTATGGTATTCGATGATGGTTTTGTTAATTATCTCTCAAACTATTCACGACAGAAATACATAATTTCACAGACTCCCCCATATTGTTATCTAACATTATTTTATGAATTTGACGTAATTTGGAGAAATCATTGGCGTGGAATTTGGAGTGATCGTAATTTTGAATCTTACACAACCTTCTTTTATATGAAGACATTTCTACGAGTTTTACTTTGGTCTATGACTCGGTGTCAAAAGCATTCAAAAATGTGCTCATAGGGTCATAGTACTAAATCAACTGTTTCTGTCGCCCATTTTTATTTTTCGAATTGATAATTAGAGATCTATGCATTGTTGTTGAATTTCATGAATCCTTTTAAACGGTCACAGCCCGATGAAGTAATTTTCACAATTTTCGTTTGAAATGTTCCGTTATTCTCATTGAAAGCATAACACATCATTTGTAAGACATGGATCCAAATTTTTATAGAAAACCAAGGAAAATGTGCTAAGCCACGATAACATTAGGTTTCATAAAAATGACAATAAACGAAACTTTAGCATAACACGTTTGATCATGTAGTAATAATGTTAAATACAGATCAAAATACGAAGACGTTAACGTAGAAATTATCGAGAATACGAATAAGTGTGAGAAAAGTCTTGATCCATGTTTTAGATACAATTTCGTACGCAACTTGTGAAATGCTTGAGTTTTGTACTTATTTACGTTTGGAATTCTCACAGGAGTACGCACTTCTTAGTACGAACATAAAAAGAAAATTATTTTAAACTAATATTGATCTCCAAATAGTCACATACCTACATGCCTAGGCAGTGTAATAGAAACTTCTCAAGAGTAAGTTTGGAAATAGCGTCATGAATTATCAAATATTTAGTGAAACAATTTGAAATTAAATTTTCATGAAAAGGGAATGACCGATTAGGAGCACGAAACTGTGAAAGGAAATTCATTATCAAAATATATAAAAGTACCAACAATCATTGTTGATCCATTAGAAAGGAAATCTTAATTTGGATCCATTGATGAACAAAATTAAAACAATGAAATTTGATTGAATCATAGGTTTTAGTTTTTCAAAAACTGAAACGTAATTATGTCGAAGAAGAAATTATACAAATTCATCCAACGAAACATTAAATTACTTCAATAATTAATGAATGTTTCAATATTTATTCGAAAACGATTATTCATCTTATTGTTGTCGGTAATAAAATAAAAAACTTATGGAAAAGTATCTCATCCGCACCAAATTTTTCGTACTTTTTCAATACACAAAATAACAACGATGTCCAGATTGTATGCAAAATCGCTGAAATCTTTAACAGAACATAAGAATCCTGATTTTTAATCATCAAATATTCAAATCTCTCTGATTTGGTCCGTTCGTGTAATGTATTTAATCCAGGGATCAGTTGAAAATTCCACTTTTGATTTTTGAACAAGTTTTTATATTAACCATAAAACAAACTTCTAAATTCTGAAATAATTAATTGGAGCTGAACAAAATGCTGATTCATTTTTCAAAGAAACTTGATTCCTTATTTTGACGAGAGGAGTCAGCCCCCCGCTAAACCAACGTAATTGGAATATAGAGAAATATTAGGAAATATAATATTGAAATGATGAATCTACAAAAGTTATTTGTATAACCAGATGTTTTCCGCCCTGGTTTTAGTAATGCCTGTTGTATGCAAATTTTATCTATAATTGTGGTGCAAAGTTGAATTTGGGCACGTCAAGGAATACTCTTTCCAAGTGAAAATTCAACAAAGCAGGTTGAATACAATTACATGACAGTTTATAATTATTACTTAGAATATGAGAATTTTACAGCATAAAAACATTTCGTATGGTGTCAATGTGTTGTGAGATAAATTTGAGTAGTGAAGATCATAATTGATGATTCAGAGGTATAAATCGGATTTTTGAAATTATTTGAACAAATTTTCCCATTCATATTTTCGGTGCGAAAATTAACGTGACTTATGTGATTTTATAGCAGTATCGCCACGGATGAAGTTACAAAATGGAAAAAAAATTCTATTCTTAATAAAACCGTCTGCTTGCTCTCAAATTTTGCAAAACCATTAAGTTTTCAGTTAATTTTTTTTTGTTAAATTTTGTGTGGAAATTTTAGACAGGAACATTTTTATTCAAAATAAACCAGCCAACACGTGTAGATAATCATACATACAAGGTGTATCGTAAAAGTTTCTACAAAATGCTACCACGTATGTCGTACCTTTTTGTACACACATTTACGAGACACCTTGCATACGATTTTATTTTCGAACATATTAAAATGCAATTAAATGAGATCAATTAATAATGATTTGCAAAAGAAACACAATACCAAAGTTAATCTAGAGTTCATCGGTTTCGATAAAAATAAAAAAAAATAATTTGAAAAACGTCGATGCTCGCGATCAGATCCCGTGTGTTCAAGAAGCTGTGTCTCGAATGCAACATTGAATAATTGTATGTTTTATTAAAAGTATAAAACGAAAATTTGATAAATTATAAAGTACAGTTCAAATATGTATTTGATTTTTTACTTTACATGATGTATGACTTTGTCTGTTTGAGCATACAGGCTGTCTTATAAAAAACGCCCCAAGCCATAACTTCTTTATTTGACGTCCGATTCAAAAAAGTTAAGAAGGAAAAATTAATTGCTCGATGAGTACTACAAACTGACCCTAGTTTTAATTTTTTATACCATGGACCTCGATGTCAATCAATGGTCAACTTGAAATTTTCGCTAGGTAATGTATACTTTTCTCAACATAAATGAGCAGAATTATTTTTTCTAGATTGAGTATTTGTGTATTTTTTTCCATTTTGAGTCCTTTTTACCAGTAAAAATTATTGAAAGAAGTTTATTTAAATCACAATAAAAATTGGAGAGAGTGCCGTGTACAACAATCACAGAACTGGATGTGACAGCAACAATAAATTCAACACGCTGAAATTGCATTTCTACTTGAAAACTTGAAGTTGACCGTTAATTGACAATGAAGACCCTTTTGAAAAAAATTCAAATCAAGGTCAGTTTGTAGTACTCATCGAGCGATTTATTTTTGCTCTTTAAGTTTTTTGAATCGGACGTCAAATAGAGAAGTTATGGCTTGGGGCGTTTTTTATAAGACAGCCTGTATAAGTAAAACTGCTCACCCTTTTAATCAAATCACATAAATTGTCACTTTTAAAGCTTTTGAAAGTGAAATTTAATGTGCTTAGGCTGGAAGTTGGGCTGACGAATGCCACTTTTTATATGAATGACATTAATATGCGGTTTAATGTTTAAATCTATAAATTTTTCATTGAAATCCCATATCAAATTATGAAGTTTAGCTACAGATGTATTTACGTACTCCATAAACAAAAATTAATATAAATGAAAATTATGCACCAATTGCACCGATTATTTCAATCGCGCTCAGCACTTATAGTGATAGATCTTCAAATTGTGGTAACACTTTTTTACTATAGAAAATGATCCCCCTCAGCGTTTTAAGCTTCGCTTGAGCAAATCAGTGCAGTTGGACCTAAATAGAACATATCAAGCACTTACCAAATTACAAAACCCTTGATTCGATAGAGTGTTCACTTCCGGAATCCGGTACGAATTAAATCAATAATTATTTATGAGTCTCCGAAATAATTGAACTATCTGTATTAGAAGTAATAGAAAATTCGTATTTGGTACTGAAAATGTATATACATCGGACACACATAGGAGACAAGCGAGTGAGTACAATAAACGGCACCAGTCACTGAATAACCCAATCGAATCCACCACCTCTTCTTCCTCTTCTGCTGCAACGCTTACTGGGTAAACTTTTAATATTTCGTACATACAACCAATAACGAGTTTCACTTATATTAACAACGGGCCGCAGCCAAGTTTACTGGACAAAAGAAATGACCAGAACAGAAACTTGATGTAGCAATTGAAAGTGAATCGATCTGGCATAAGAACAAAGGAATGAAGTACACCGAATTCTTACTTATTCGCAGATTTTTTTTCAGTTATATTTGCCTTTGGCTCGGAGGATTATTTATCGATCTTTTTCGACAAATCATTAATCATCATATTTGTACTTTTCCCATTATAGATCACCTCTGGGCATGGTAAGTATGAGTTATATGTTTGAACTGTTGATTGAAAGGCCTAAATGAATTTAACATTATTTCCATAGTTCATAGGACTATTAGACATCGTGACTAACAGTGAAAGTGATGGGGTTTTAATTAAAATAGAGACCTTCACAAAACTGCCTAATAATAACTGTTCCAGACCTATTCAAAATCGCATTATATCATAATTGTGCTAATTAATGGCAAAAATTTCGTCTAGATGTAGGCACAGAATTAGAATTTACCAATCTCGTCTGGAAGCGAGCAGATCGCTGAAATTGAATTCACTACCATGAATAAATCTCATTAAAAATGATGTATAAATTTCCTTGTTTTGATTTTTATAAATTTTCCGGAATTATAATAGGTAACCATTATCTTATTCATCTATCACGACCATGGTGTTTTCTTTTGTAGAAAATTGATGCGCAATTTTTGAACATAAATTTGAATTTCAATGGCCTAGACAATCGTTCAGGTATTGCGGTTGAGAATTCATCTCAAGTGTTAGGCAACGATTATTGTCTTTACTTGGCTTTTAAAACTTTCACTTTGTGGAGATATATGATGTATTTAACCGTGTATTTCGTGTTTAGTAAGCAGCAATAACAACATCAGGCGGTCTCGATTTTTGTAATCATCGTCTTTCTCTCATTCTTCGGCTTCTTACAACATGTGCCATTTAGAAAATGAAATGGCCCACTTTTTATGTACAGCATGTCCCCTGTTGGATTTGCTCGGTACTCGCAACACTTTCGGAAATTAAATCGATTCTAAAACTAGAGCAACTATAAAATTTGTGTCTTTCTTCAAAATTAACTTTTCAAACTTCGATTCTTGCGACATGTTGCAGAAGTTATAACGAGAACAATATGTGTGAAATCGCGGCAGTGGCGTTTTTCTCGGGGCACCTCGTATATCATAAATAGTATAATAATTTTTTATACCTCATTGTTACCTACTTACCTAATATACCATGTACGAATTTAGTTTAAATTTTACGTTCTCTAGTCTCATTTCCATTATGTTTTTTATGCGCCTAGCTTGTATTTATTTCTATATTCATTCTGTAGAATTATTTATAAACCTCTCAGTATTTAAATTTCATCAAATATTGAAATATTCAAGTATTTCTCGATTTTATGTAATGATCTTTCTTATATCGATTTTGTAACATTTATTTCAAAAATTAGCTTTTTAGTTTGTTTTTACCAAAATGCCTGTCATGTCCTTAATAACCGCCGAGATAGCGCT
Source organism: Salpingus planirostris (assembly GCA_949788335.1). NCBI lineage: Eukaryota > Metazoa > Arthropoda > Insecta > Coleoptera > Salpingidae > Salpingus > Salpingus planirostris. The sequence continues at coordinate 3,090,913 of OX460917.1, read as the reverse complement.
TCGATACTCTGTAATGTAATCTTCCTCTAAACGAATGTGCGCAAAATTAGAATTTTGATACCGAGATATATCCTTTGTGTTAATAAATAGTGCTCCTGATTTATTATGTAAGATAATTTTAGTGCTTAAAGATTCATCTCGTTAAATTTTCAACGAAATAATATCCATAAATAAAGCAATTAACACACTTCCCACCCACATTTCATGAAATTAATGCTAAGTAGGTAGTTAACAAACAGGAGGATTTCGAGTAATGTTAACCAAATTTTGTTTGTCGCAGTGGAGATGTATGTATTTGAACGCATATTTCCAATTTTGAGAAAAATGTCGGTACGGTACACAGTTCTAACGTGGATATACAGGGTGTCCTAAAAATGGTGGCCCCGAGGTATAAGGGCCGATTCTTCTAGTCAAATTAAAAGAAAAAGATCCTATAAACTATGATCCTCGAACGCTTAATAGGTACAGGGTGCCACATTCAACATTTTCAGTAATTTTTTTGGAGGACAGGTTGTAATAAAGTGTACAACGCTTTACCACAAATTGTTGTGGTAACGGACTTCATTCCAAAGTTTGATAATAAGAAAGTTACAGGGTGCTGTAATAAAAAATCAATTTTAATATTTTTTAATAATTTGTGCCTTGAGAGAACATCATCATTAAAACGTAATCATATTTAATTATGAATTATTCGAGATGATTTTAACCACCTCCCGACTCCGGTGAGAAATTTACAAATTGTAAAATTTTGACGTATCAAAAACTATTCTCACAGTGTCGTCACAACAAAGGCAAGAAAAGTTCCTGCATCTTCGAAACGGCATATGTATACAGGGTGTCCCACGGCAAGTGGAACATAGGGAATTAACATGAGAAATTAGATTTTGCAGAATATTATCTCCCCAGGTGCACGGATGTGAAAATCAATGGGCCCATCTTGTAGCAGAGATAAATGCGAATGAAGTGATGCCCTATTTGGCTTTTAAAACCGATGATTTTTCTTTTTTAAATAATTAATTTTCAGTACCGGCTTAAATAAACTCACAGCGTTCACTTACATCGAGAGTTCGGTGGCTGCGTCGGTTTCGCGGCGTGGAAATAAATAATTGAGGTTTCAAAACCGACCGTCGACAACGCCTTTTTCACGCTTTTTCGTGCCATTTTGGCCCCTACTTATTATGAATTTTGGAACAGTTCAGTTCTATTTCATAAAATAAACAGTTTATTGCGAAAAGTGTGAAAAAAAGCGTTTATTGATTTTCACATTCGTGCACCTGGGGAGATATTCGCCCTATTCACTAATTAATTGATACGTAGCAAGTATTGTTGTCTATTGCTAGCAACAATGTAAGTAATTGTTGATAGCAATAACCAACAATACTTGCTACGTAACAATTCCCCTAGTGAATAAGGGGGAATATTCTGCAAAATCTAATTTCCCATGTTAATTCCCCATGTTCCACTTGCCGTAGGACACCCTGTACATACAGGCTGTGCGCCGAATGTAGGCAACCAATTACAGATTAGCTTTGTAATGAGGAACTAACTAGGAATTTAGGGCCAATTGCACCGCTTTCACTTAAAAGTTAAAGCGGAGCTTAAGCCTTGACTACGATTGTTGACAACAATTGTTGCTAAGGTTTAAGTTCCACTTAAATTTTAAGTGAAAGCGGTGCAGTTGGCCCTAAGAGTTGTTAGGTTTTGTCATGGGTTTGTCATTAAATTAATCAGCCTACATAGTAGACTATTGGCAAAAATATAAAAACTTCAGAAAATTTTAGATTTTGACATGGATTGTCATTTAAATTCTTGTCAAAACGAACTAATTTCTAATAATGTCCAAACATCCACAATACAGGGTGATTCAAAATTGTTGGACCAACGCTTCAGGGCAGGTTCCTCTCGTCAAAATAGTGATAAAAGTTCCTATAAAGGGGGGTCCGCAAGTGATCAATAAGGGAGTTATTAGGCCTCAAAGTCTGCTGGTGGTCAATTTATTTTCGCTTATATCTCGCTTAATTTATGGTTTAGAACTTCCAGGTTTGAAATGTGAGGAAAACAATTGAAAAACTAAACGTTGAATCCTTTGGTGACCCATGAATACCGTGGTAAGTGATTAAACGAACAAAAAAAGAGGTCATCGGCAGATAAAAATCACGATTATTTTGTGGCGGTAAGTATTTGGACTGTTTTTAGTGATTTTTCAGCTTCAGTGTACTTTTTCAATTTTAAAAATGTAAGGGTACCTCAGTGCAAATGTGGGTAGTTTTCGAGATATTAGTAGTATTTGACATTGGTAGTGAACCACGAACGTGGCTCACGCTGGTAATCATTCGTGAAAAAAGCTTGCCTTCAATAGTTTCGTGAATGCATCGTGTGGTGTTTACACTGGGGCAACAGTTTTCTGTTGAGTCGTGCAAATGGCTTCATATGTGCTGGAAGATACAGTCGCAACGTACGAAATAGCTGCCGAAATGATAAAAAATTATCTTCAGAGAAATGAATACGCAAATTACTGGAGCCTCGGCGTTAATTCAAAATGATAACTACGTTTCAACACATTCTGAAAACTTTAGAAATTTATTATGGATGTCCGAGGATCATTTTAATCATTTCTGGGAACGTATATCTCACCGCATAAAAAAATCCGACACCCATCTAAGCGATTCACGACCGATTGGAACATGTTTAATATCAGTCGTGGCGTGGAGTTAACAAGTCGTGAAACACTCGTGGTTCACGAAAATCTGTTCACACTAGTCGTGGAACAAGCGTGAACCACGAAAAGGTGAGCCTAAATATAATAATTTGTTATTTCATCTCCATTGCGACGTCCATAGGCGTCTTGTTGAACGTGCGGTCAGGTACCGCCACACTACTACTCCCCCATCAGAGACCGTGTCGGTCTCGAAACTCGAAATTTCAGGTGCGGAACATGCGAATCCCCATTCACCGTTCCTACAGTCCGTTATTCGGAGCTCCCTGGCTAAGGCGACGGATCGGATGGTTCTTCGGTCCAAATAACCTGATAAGCACGAGCGCGTACTTTCGGAGATTGCACTAGTGTAAAAATTTGGCGTGGTACATTCTTGAGCTTGCTTCTTTCCGGAACAATTTTGAAAAACTCCAAACAAATAACGAATCTTGGTCGTTGCCTTGCTTTATAACTTGAGTGGGAAGTCTTTTGTGATGAAGTTGCAGGAGATATGAAGGACGTGAAAAAGTCGAAGTGCGACCATGTCTCCAACAGGAAACGTCGTGTCCTGACGCTGGGCGGCTTGAGGTCGGCGCAAATTACGGCCAGTTGCTTCGCTCTGCAGCTTGACAATTTGACTAACCTCGGGATAAACACTCTGAAGTTCCAAATTTTGAAGGGTTGCGTCCAAAAGAATATTTTTGAAAGTCTGTCATTTTTCGTAAAAATTTTTGTTTGTTCGCTTGTCGGAGTCACCAAATTATGGTGAATCTAGTTGTGCCTCCATAATGAATAGAATTGAAGATAGAAGATGTAAAAGTGGATTTATTATAGAACTTGACACACGCGTGTATAAATATAAAAATATAATAATTTGTTATTTCATCTCCATTGCGACGTCCATAGGCGTCTTGTTAAACGTGCGGGCAGGTACCGCCACACTATTTTACACATCTGACAACATTTCGTTTCGGTATCTTTTGAACCTCATCTTTGCTCCAACTTTCTAGACTATTTTTATTGCATGACATTCTTCTCTATTCTTCAAGTCACGTACACTCTTCCCCTAAGTTTATTACTCTTTCCATCCGATTTCTTAATTCCAGTTTATTCACCAGTTCGTCTTCCGCCTTCAGCCCGAACAGCTTCCCTTGCACTGTAAACTGAATAAACGGGTAATTTCAATTTGTACACCTCGTTGTATTAATTAACTACGGAACACCAGAATCGCCCCACAAATTGGTGCCCCGACGTGATCTTTTGCGTGAAATAAGTGCTGATTTACATGTTTTATAGTCAACTCCGTTCTGTGTAATTCGTAAACGCGCGCGAAACGTGAAAATGACCGAGACAACGCAAAATTCTGGAGCTCCCGTAGATCGCATCGACATGAAAACGCCACCGTTCAACGCCACAGATCCAGAACTCTGGTTTATACTTCTGGAGATTAATTTTGACACTGCCGGGATAACTCAGGACAACACTAAGTTAACTTATGCCCTAAGTGGACTCGATCCGAGGTACATCTGCGAGATACGCGATGTCCTGACAAAACCGAAGGAAGAACGAACGTACGAGCTGTTCAAGACAGAGCTCACAAAACGGACGAGAGAAGACCAATCACATGGAGAATGGAAACCTTCGCAATTTTTGCGACACCTACGCACCTTGGCCGGAACTGCGTCCTCGGAGAAAACTCTCGAGGCGCTCTGGTCAAGTCGCTTGCCCAAACATATGCAAGCTCTCCTTGCGGGACTCCGGGGCCTGTCGCTGGCAAACAAGGCAGAAGTCGCGGATTCCATGAGCGAGGTGTACGGCTTCCACAGCAGAGTAGTCATGGAAGCCACCACCGCTGAGAAGTCGCCTGCCTTATTGCAACTCGACTCCAGAATGGACACCCTGGAACGAGGACTCGCGAGTGTACTGCGAAAATTAGACGAGCTCGAAATCGGTCAGGGTTTGTCACCGCGTCCCTCGCGGTCAGACTCCGACGCTCGCTCGCGCTCACGCTCGCGTCCGCGTTCGCGAAGTCAGTCACAGCAGCGGAAGTTTGCCACCTGCTGGTACCATTGGAAGTTCGGCGACCAAGCAAGAAAGTGTGACAAGCCCTGCAAGTTTGCCTCCTCGTTCTCATCATCTTCGGGAAACTAGAGGGGCAGTCATTGATGGCGGCCGACGACACAAGTCTACCCACAACCCGCCGTTTGTTTATCCGAGATTAATCGTGAGGTCATCTATTTAGTCGACACCGGTGCCGATCTATGTGTGTATCCCTATTCCGGACTTCCAAAACCACACGTGAACTTTCCGTTGCGAACGGTACCGTGTCGCGACTTACGGGACAATAGACCTTTTCAGAATTACCTTGAGGTGCGCGCGTCACTTGTGGGACAGGTGCAAAAACGACAGCTGACAGACGACAACGAACAGCTGACGTGGTTGTTAGGTGTCCTTTGTAGCATTGCAAGTGAAAAACTCGCACTCTGCACGCCGCCACTGCACTCCGCACGGACGATTAATCGAGAAAAAGCACAAAAAACACCACAAAATAAACAAACGCCCTTGTTTTGTTTGTTTGCTGTCAAAAATAATGTCAAACAGTGACAGATGAGTGACAGTAAGATGATGACAGTTTAGTGCCGTGCGGTGCGCACAACCTCGCGGCACGAAAAACCCCCAGTTGGCGCATCTTTTGCCATATCCCACAGGCGACGCATGAACCTATTTATGTTTCTCTTCCACCCATGTTGTTTCCATCGTCTTGCTCTCTTGTACGTATTCTGGAAAGGTCTATTACGCTTCGAGTCTAAATCTAGGCTTCCGTCGGCAATTCACGTGACGTATTTTACTCTCATACACACTGATACAAAGGATGTTACAGCGCGTGTTCTGTTCTTGAGTACAACCCTCAATACCTAATTGTACTTTTATTTTCTCCAAAAACCTTCTAAGAGGAAATGACTAGTTGTCTCCGTTTTCCCTATACGGTGCGATCTCTCTACCCTTCAAGTAATTTTCAGATGGGACAGAATGATAGTCATAGCCTCCCTTATAAACAAAAAAAAATGATACCAATCATCAAATTTCTTTATAGATTTATTATTAGATTTATCGCATCAAATGTAGAAAAAGTAAGTAAAGCAATGATTTTTTATTGAGATTAATTAAATGTATTATAATCCTTTTCATTATATTTTAGAAAAAAATATTAGAAAATGGAAGAAGTGCTACAGAGATGCAGCAACCATCAGTTGAGCAAGCGGCTCTTGCGGTGGAACCACCAATTGTGATGCCAGTCGAACGGAGACCATCAACGCGCTGCAGTTCAAGATTGCGGTCACCACTTCAGCGTGAGAGTCCCGGGAGCGATCAAGTCAGTCGCGAACACGATCAAAAGTTACGTCTGCAAGATCGCGTTCGCGACCAACTCGTCCGAGAAATTATCAGTAAGTTTTCTCATACTCACAGATTCTTTATACCAAAACTGATTGCAGCAATAATTTATTCAAAAAAATTGTTGAAAGTACTCATTCCATTTTTTTTAAGACAACAATGGTGGGAAAACCGAGGGGAAAACAGGCAACGGATTCAGAGGGACCCGGTTGCCGGTCCCATTTTCAGAACAGTCAACCATTATCATTACCACTAGTTTTTTTTGAGTTTCTTCCATTTATAAAATAAACCATTGATGCAAAAAAAAATTGAAAGATCGTTCAAATGCCTAATATGTAGAATAAAGTTACACATAGATAAAAAAAACAACAGAAATTGTAGACCACAGTACATGATATGGCGCGTTTTTTAATACTGGTTTCCCATTAGCCAGTTTATTATAGTATGAAATGATTGCAAAAGATGTCTGGAGAAGACTTCATTATTTTCATATTGACTTGATGAATTTCTTTTCAACCATGAGAATCTAGCGGTACGTAGGCTTATATCCACATTCTCGATGCGAAAACTTTATTAGAAATTCAATAAATGTGGATACTGCGAGAAAAAATGAGATGTTCTTACTGGAAAATTATGAATTAGTGGTGTAGTCTATCAAATCTAGTTGACCAAAGAGGATTATTATTTATTTTCATGGCTCAATCATGTTTGTGAGGCACTGGGTCGGTTGATGTCTTGGCCTGAACAACTTCGATTTCCATTTTGTGGCACCAACTATAGAATTGCCAACAGGGTTATTAAAGATGCCCTAGTTGTCTATTTAGTTAAGCTTTATTTTCGTTTCGTGGCACTTATTTCTTCGAAATGCAACACAGGGTCGATTGATGCCCTAGCCTGAACAAGTTTTATTTTAGTTTCGTGACACCAACAGAGTTATTGATGATGCTCTAGTTGTCTATTGAGTTAGGCTTTATTCAGTTTCGTGGCACTATTTCTCCGGAATACAACACAGGGTCGATTGTTGTCCAAGCTTGAAATGGATTGGTAAACGTTTTATTATTTTTTTTATTATCGTCTGATTTGATGATTAGTGGGCGATATAAAGTTTCTTAATGTTCGTTGTGACGTGTTGACAGCAACAACTTTATGGTATGTACGTACAACGGTGTCTCTTGACGAAATCAATGATTGTCTCTTCTGGTATTTTCCCTTTGAAACAGCTGTAGAGATACTTTATTTCAAGAATCTCATCACCGATAATACTATTATAATAGTATATTGTGTACCTAGGTTCGAAAGCGAGGCTTTGCCGCCCGCGCATGCCGCTCGACCAGCAACCATGCAAGACGCTATCGAATCGAGGTGCACACAGTGCTTTTCCTACGACCACTGTTGAAAATAGCCAAAAAAACAATAAAAATCCCAGGAATCATATTTCGGTCTTCAAAATATAATTAGACGGCCGAGCTGGATTTATAGTAGATAGTCATGGTTACTACTTGATTCTGTGCGGAAGATCTATACTTTCCGCACATAAGCGGCAAAACTGACTTTGACTCAAGGCCAGCAAATGCCAACTTTCAAACGCTTTTGCAGTTCTCTCCTTGGATACAGATACACTAACCGTCTGGGGAAGCTGCAAGGAAACCATGTTCCACAGCCACGAACAACCCTGATTCTTTCACAAGGCACAGCACAGCAAATAGTTGTTTTGCGACACTTTCATCAACTTTGCCGTACTCAATGGCAGCCGTGGTCATGTATGTTGGATATAAAATATGTTTTATTAGAGAGTGTCAAGAAGTGTCATTTCGTCGTTTACAAACAGTACCGAAGTCTGAAGAGGTAAGTCTTTCTCTCCTTTGGCTCAAAAAAAATCTGTTGCTAAACTGCCCCACCGTTGAGTTAGCAATTGATAATTGTTGCTCTTCAGTTACCTGGAAAAAATTATTACCAAACTCATGTTATGTTACTTTCTTTTCTCTAATACAGTTTCAGTACCTGCAAACTTAACAGTTTTCTTTCACAAGCAGCTTTTAACTCATCATTCGAAATTTGCGTGATCCGTGATCTGTATTGCTTCTCATGCTGAATGGTTTATTCTTGCGTATTGTGACTTCTTTTTTGTTGGCAAAACGCAACCTTTGTTTTGTAGCACTTGCCGCTGCTTGACGCTCAACATATCTTTTCAAAACCTCGCCTAGTTCTTCTTGATAAATACGGCATGGCATGAGTCGATGTGCCATGAGGCACTTGCGTTATAACGAAAAGCCGCCAATTTCTCCCCATGTTGGAAGGATCCTCGTTGGGCCAGGTTCAATCTTTTTCCCATGTTGAACCTAGCCATTATGACCATGAATAACTCAGTACAGTTATTTGTTTCATTTGATAATAAGTTGTCCCTTTTGTGAACTATCTGTTCTAAAGCTCCTGCGAAATAATGAAAAGAGGTTTTTCATTTTTCCAACTGTGTCCATATTTATTCCATGATCGTTTTGTTTTACCATTAATTTATGCACGAAGGCCCGATGATTGCAACGAATGGAAAACAATTGGATTTTCAATCGTGTCCGTTTTATCGCAATTCACTCCTCTCCATTGGGAGTGATCGTCAAAAGAGTGGTTTGAACTGTTGAGCACGTTCAAATCCTCATTTTAATTTTTGCCGATCATCTTGAACGTAATTAGTAAGTTCCTTGATATTCGTCATTGTCAAGAATTTCTGACCATCTAACGGAAAGTTTTTGGTCATTCTCATTATGTCATAATTTTTGAAGGCATGATTCATAACATTCCATTTTTCCTACCTTCAGACTACGAACGATAAGGTATGTTTATTAATTGTTCCTTGACCCAAATGTGGCTTCAAGTTAGTTTCCATACAGATAACACAGCTCAAAACCATAAACGACCCTCTCCCGAATTCTAGAAAACACGCTGGAATCACCATCTGCGATAAACGTCTTGTACCTGCCACCATGCGATTCGATGCTATGTGTGAAGGCCTAACAAATGATGTCCGATTCCATGCCGGGGGAAGAACCAGTGCAATTTTTGAAGCAGACATGTTTTTTCGATACCTCATTCTTATTCTGTGCTCTTGCGCAAACAGAACAATACTTATCCGAACACTCAAAAAAAGAACTTTGCGCGTAAAATACCAATTATCAATTACTACAGCCTAAGAATAAATTTGCAATAGCTTTATCGATCACAACTCAAGCAATTTGATGAGTCAATGCTTACAGCTCCGGGATATGCGTTGTAACGATGGCCATAACTACGTTTGCTCCCGAGGGGTTAACTACTCGTTGTACTCTTATGTACAAACAGTACGTAATCTCCGTCGTTCTCTGGTGTACTCTATTGTAATTTCGGTACTCTCTGTGCTCTCATGTACTCTGCTCTATTCCCATGTACTCATAGTACTCTTATGTGGAAGCAGTGATAACATCGGAGATTACAATAGAGTACACTAGATACAGTGTGCTCTATTGTAATCTTCGTACTCTCTGTGCTCACATGTACTCCTTTGTACTCTACTGTACTCCCATGCTCCCTCTGCAGATTCAGCCAGTCCACAAAGTGACAGTTTTCATTACAGTCAGGATGTCTGAAACGTCACTCATTATTGAACTAGTTACATAACATATTTGGTGATTTTATTTTCGCACAATTCGTTAGTTTCGATGAATCTAAGCATGAAACCGATTTCAAATTGTTACAGTTATCATTTTTATCGTTGATTCTTTCATGTTAATCGTTTAGTTGGTTCGACTCGTTGCATAATTGTGTGATTTCACATTTTTAGCAATTTAGGGATTTTTATTTCTATGAAAATTAGTTTAACAATACCAATCTTCCAAATTAATTGTGGCGGATTTATAACAGTTGTCAATTTTCTTTCTTTTGAGCTTTTACCTGGGTTTTACAAGTATTATTGGTGGTTAAGTGTTGGCAACAGCGCCTAGCGACTCTAACCAGCAACGCTGGAGATTTGACTGTCAAGTCTGTGATTTGTAAAGACTGTCAACAAGTGAGAGGCGCGCCTGTCACTCGTCATACCAGACACACGTCACGCCCGACAACGTCTTGCCAGACACGCGACATATTACTCAAAATGGAGGGCTTCATTGCCAACATCCGTAATTTCAAGAAATGTCCTTTGATCCACGAATTTTTCTGGATTGTAACATTGGTTGCCTACCTGACGCTCACGTATTGTTATTGTTTGTTAGAGCTGTCCCAAATTCTCTGTGCCTCGGCTCGCGCAGGTTCCGAACGAAATTTTGGTCAAGTTCGGAAATGGGAGATAGAAACTGCGTTGACAGTGACGTAACCAAGTTGGGGTTGGGGCCGAAATCAAGATATTATTTATCAATTCATAAATAATGATGATATTAGATGGATAAATAATCAATAATTGACAGAAAATATTCAATTATCCATTAGACATTCAAATATCATCGAAATAATCGAATTATTATTTTCTTTTTGTAATTTCAAGGCAAAGGGGAAGTTTACTATCGGCGCTACTGACATTCTCCATATTGAGCCCAAGATTTGGTTTCATTTATTAGCGTTTCGTACGAATGCGCATCTGACCTTGGGGCACAGATAATTTGGGACAGCTCTATCGGCATTAGAATCCGATGTGCACTTATATCGTATGAACACCGTTAATAGGGCTAGGTTGTAAAGCAGTGATACAATAAATTATTGACAGGTACGGAATGCCCTACTGATACCCACGTAATGCAGAAGATTTTGGAAATTGAAATTATAACCTCAAAATGACGAAGGACGCATAATATACAGTCCCACAGGACCATCCCGGATCTGTGTACAACATGAAGTACACAAAGAAATACCATCATCACACAGGGTCACCTAATATCAAAAGGACAGGACGTAACCCACCTACAAAATAATGGTCGATCAAGTAATATTACACGATACATATTGGAGTATGTTGACTCTTCCATACATACAGGGTGATTTTTTGAAAAGGACCCACCCCGGATTTCTCGGATACCACGAGAATAGAAAATCGCCGAGACCCGTCAATTTTTATATCGAGGGGAACATCTTTTGACGTGTAACTCCCATGTTTATGGTTCACCCTCTACCTTCAAGCCACCACCCCTTTTGAAATCTTAAATGGGATGACCCCCCTTGTGATACCTCATTTCAAAGGAAATTTTATTAGGAACGAACCATCTGGTTTTTTTTCAATTTTTTTTCAATTTTCACCACCCAGGGACCCAAAAACTGAAACTGATGCGATTTGGTCGGGAAATGCAGGAATAAGCTGTAATGTGTTTGCATTATTTATTTTATTTCTTTTACTTACTTATTCATTTATGTTTGGGAATTTTTTGCGAAAACGCGACTTAGAATGAGCAGTAAATGCGTTTTTTCAATAGATGCCGTACGAGATGAGTTTTTGTCTTCATATCATTCAGGTTTGGTGTATATGATAAATTGTTTCCTTCATCACAACTTGAGTTTACTTATTTACTGAGGAGTTTGAGTATGTCCTTCTCTGAAAATGTAACGAACATTCTGTTTATTAACAGCACCATTCAGATAAAAAGTACATTCGTCACTAGAGCAAATGTTTTTGATTATGTCTGGATTTGCGTTAATCATCTCCGTCATAATCTCACAAAATTGAAGTCGTCTATCATTATCATCTTCTCCGTGCTCAAGGATATCACCCCTGGAATTTCTTGGTCGAATATTAGAACACTCTGTAGTACTTTGATTCCTCTTAAGTTCGAGAACTCTCAACCATCCAAAATTCCAGATGATGATGATCATAATAAAGCATAGTCATCAATTGTAAAAGAAATTCGGATGATGATTCAGAGTCGGCTCCGATGAAGAAAACTCGATCGATTAGAATTTTCTCCAACCGATACAACTTTTGAAGAGAACCCGCTGATCGTAAAACTCGTCTTCATACTGCATTAAACCTTACGTCTTCTGGTGATAATTTGGAAGACAAAGTAAATCCCACCACACAGAAGTTCCGAGAGAAGTTCTTCTGCTCGCAAATAAAGGAGCAACAGAAAAATTCGTGAAGACGATGATTTACTCTTAAAGAAAAATTTTTGGCTTCTAGAAAGAGTGTTTGCTCTACCACCTAAAAACACTGCCGGGGATTCTCAGAAAAATTCATTTATTCTTGATAAAATTGCCTGCTTGCGCTCAAACCTCTAAAACCCTTTCAGTTTCCATTTCAACATAAACAGTTATTTTTTTATTGATTTTTATTTGAAAATTTTGGATTTTCATCCAAAATTAATAGAAGTATCAGCAAGTGGTGCGAAATCTTGTAACAGTCACTGTCAGAGTGTCAGCATTTTTTCAATATGAGATTTGGAGAGGGGTTCATCTATGGATTTGGCTTTTTTCTTATTTTATTTTATATTTTCATGTGATCTTGAACAATAAGTAGGGCGCAGGGTCACACCGTAATTGGTACCGATTTAATATCGATTTAGCATCGCATGAATTATCTTCGCTATCAGTTTTTCTCCATTTGTCAAAGTTCTGACATTCTGATGGGTGCTTGTGCTGGTGATGACTGACTGCTTGCAACTTCTGCGCAATGGTTTCGCTTACTGGTACTTCTATTAATTTTGGATGAAAATATTTCTGAGTCCAAAATTTTTAAATAAAATTCAATAAAAAATAACTGTTCATGTTGAAATGAAAACGAAATGGGTTTCAGAGGTTTGAGAGCAAGCAGGCAATTTTATGAAGAATAATTTTTTCTGTAAAATCAGAAATAATATAGTTTTTCCTCTTTTAAACCCCATCCGTGGACATACTGTTTGATATGCCCCTTTTATTGAAAAGAGTCCGAAATACACTGCCGGACAAAAAAAAACGGACACTTGAATTTTCAGTGAAATTCAAAGTGACGTAACTACTAAACCAAAAGAGTAACGTAAATTTTTCATCGGAGGACAATTGGGCAAGAGGTTGAATTTTTAGACCTTTAAATAGACATGTTGAAAAATTGCAGCGTTTGTTACCAAAAAATTGAAATTCACCCATTTTAGCATTAGGAGGACCACCATCTTACGATCATCGCGTGACTGTATTTTCTTCATATCGCAAACACTTGTAGACCATCATGAAGGAGAGACATTACAGCTAGTTTCATAATTTTTGATGATGCGGTTTTGGAGTTTTTCAAGAAAAACCGAGTTTACTAGGTACTTCAACTTTAAAGCCGTCTAGCTCCTCACAACAACAACTTTTACCTAAGTAAAATAATAGGTCGAATCGTCGTATTTTCTGACGATCTGTGTACGGTTAAAGTCATCGATCTTCCACTTCTAGATACCAAGACACGGTATAAGTGTGTTGTCAACATGTATCGGTAGAGCGAGGACAACTTTTTTACACCAATTACAGAGCGCCGCTATTTGAAAAAATGCGAGAGGAATAAAATACGCGTTAAGAAATTAAATTACTTAAAATTGTTTTACCTCGAGTTTCAAGTAAGCCTTTATTTCAAAACAATTAAATTTTGCCGATAAAAACCCATTGAAGTATTTCATATAACTTCATTTAGTACAAGGGAAATCATCGAAAAGCAGTCGTAAGGGAACACAAACAACAATAATATTAGGCCATAATAACTAAACAAAAATACTTACAAATATCTTACTGATTATAGTCTATTCAAGATAAACTGAACATCACGTGACCTAAGTTGCTTAGCAAAATTTAAATGAAAAACATTGATAACCATTGACTATTGACAGGTATTTGTCAGGTACTTTGGGGTCACGTGAAGATAGCCTTTCACTACTAAATTTTTGTACAGTTTTAAAAGGCTAGTTAGCTATTTTTCTTTCACTTGAAACTATTAGTTAACCATTTATACCTTACAAATTCTTCAAGTAATCAATGAGGTAATGGATTTTTTTCTCAAAAAACTTGAAAATTTCAAAGTCTAATGACCTGCTGTAAATAGCTTTACATGAAAAACTTCTACAGTTCAAAATTTCGAACATATCGTTAATATTTTGGCAAAATACTGCGGTGGCTTCGCAATTTTGTGATCCAAAAACTTTTATCTGCGCTAGGTAAGTACAATAATGCCGCACTCACACTTTGGCTTAGCTTTTGCCCCGCTATAGTCTATTCAAGAAAAACTGAACATCACGTGACGTAAGTTGCTTAGCAAAATTTAAAGGAAAAACATTGATAACCATTGACTAATGACAGGTATTTGTCAGGTACTTTGGGGTCACGTGATGTTCAGTTTATCTTGAATAGACTTTACTTTAATTTTCATTTTCACGTTATGAAAATTGATGTGACTCTTGGATAACTTAGTAACCTTAAATTAATTCTTGTCAAAAAATAACAGGTGTGACAATTCGAGCGTCCCCTTAAGCTATGTGGGAGCATGAGACGGTTTATACCTGCGTATTCTTAATTCCACGACAGAGTAGCTCAAAAAGTACCTTCCGAAATTTTTGTTCATACCTGCCTATAATGACCGCCTATTCATGGATTTATCACTTGTTTTCTTTTCATAAAGTAATAAGAGGGTTGAAAGGCTTTAAAAGTTAAATGAGGGTACGAAAGCTGCGCTCACTATACGCAGCGAGGTTCGGTTCGCAACGTGGTACAAATTTGTATGCGGCTTTACTATGTCTACCTATACGCTCCCTACTAAATTATGATTTTTAATTTCATAAAATTCCGCCTTTTAGCGATCGCACTGCTCCCCAGTGAGTGGAGTATGCACTAACAAAGTTCGGCTCGAATCAAGCCGAGTCGGCTATTTGTGTACAAATATAATTTCTATAAACTACCTTTGGCCCCGTAGCCACGGACGCCGCAGAACGAGTTGTGGAAGATTTTAACTTATAAAAAATTATAGAATTTTTCGAGAACGGAATGCTGTTCATTTGTCTGAGTAACAAATAAGTAGTTATTCATACTGTCTTCTTGACCATTAGGTTTCAATAGCAGTTTCATGATCTGAAATGATTTTTTTCGCTTTCCCAGACAACAGTAGTCATAAAAGAATACAATTCCACTTGCGCAACTTTGGAGAACGAAGGCGTTTATCAAATCACTAAAAATACTAAAATTTACACTTCTGATCATAAAATACTTGTAAAATCTTACATTTTCGACCACAAATTCGAATGAAGAGATCGATGTTTCAGTTTGATATTCAAGTATTGAGTTGTCAGCACATATCTAGGCAACTATGAGGAAGGCTTTTCACGCAACACTGAAATCTCAAGTGTGTTTAGTTGCCTACATTCGGTGCACATATTTGAGGTGCCCCTTAAATTATTTTCTCGAATGTACAAGGTCTATTTAGGGATGATTTGAAAGAAATTTTGATACCACTGATGGTGACAAGATTAAAATTCCATTCCACCGCCACGATTCTAACTTGAAAAGATGGCAATTGAGAGCAAAAATATTTCTCAAAAGTTCCCAAGATGTTTAGTTTTTCCTTATTAGTTTGGCAATATACAGGGTGATTCAAAATTGTTGGACCAACGCTTAAGGGCAGATTCCTCTCGTCAAAATAGTAATAAAAGTTCTTATAAAGGGGGGTCCGCAAATGGTCAATGAGGGAGTTATTAGGCCTCAAAGTCTGCTGGTGACCAATTTATTTTCGCTTATAACTCGCTTAATTTATGGTTTAGAACTTTCAGATTTGGTATATGAGGAGAACAATTGGAAAACTAAACGTTGAATATTTTGGTGATCCATGAATACCGTGGTAAGTGATTAAACGAACCAAAAAAGAGGTCATCGGCTAATAAAAATCAGGATTATTTTGTGGCAGAAGGTATTTTGACTGTTTTTGGTGATTTTCCCGCATCAGAGTACTTTTTGAATTTTAAAAATGTAGGGGTACCTCAGTGCAAATGTGAGTCGTTTTCGAGATATTCGTTATTTTATGAGCTTTTGCATGTAGGGTGTCGGTAGCCGGAGCGGCCGACAAGAATGAGACCAACAATCGTTTCTAAATAAACAGAAATATTAAAAATTTTGTACATTCGTCGTCAAAAAAAAATTACTTTTGATTTCAGAAAATTCGAAAATAACAGAGGGCCTTTCATGTAATCAGTATTTGTTTTGATGTAAAAACTCAACGTGGGCCTAATTTTCTAATTTAAAATTACCTCCGATTTTCGGTTCTGTGGCATTTCTCTCCGAGCGGTCGATTAATAATTTGAACTTTTTACGATGAATGTACAAAAATTTAAATAAGGTTTGTTTATTTAGAAACGATTGTTGGTCTCATTCTTGTCGGCCGCTCCGGCTACCGACACCCTACCTGCAAAAGCTCATAAAATAACGAATATCTCGAAAACTACCCACATTTGCACTGAAAATTGAAAAAGTACACTGAAGCTGAAAAATCACTAGAAACAGTCCAAATACTTACCGCCACAAAATAATCGTGATTTTTATCTGCCGATGACCTCTTTTTTGGTTCGTTTAATCACTTACCACGGTATTCATGGGTCACCAAAGGATTCAACGTTTAGTTTTTCAATTGTTTTACTCACATTTCAAACCTGAAAGCTCTAAACCATAAATTAAGCGAGATATAAGCAAAAATAAATTGACCACCAGCAGACTTTGAGGCCTAATAACTCCCTTATTGATCACTTGCGGACCCCTCTTTATAGGAACTTTTATCACTATTTTGACGAGAGGAACCTGCCCTGAAGCGTTGGTCCAACAATTTTGAATCAGGCTGTATGTTCCAGAAAATTGCACTAGATTCAACGTCCACATACCTACTCATGACTACGCGATGAAGAAAAATCGATTTTAAAGACTAGCATGACCATATTTGAGGAAGTGAAATTGCCTATTTGAAGCAATTTTGAAAAATTATTTGGTTAGGACATTTTGATGAGCTTTAAGGCCATGTGGCACTTGACATATCATCTCATTTTAAATTTTGGGGGAAACGTCACCCTGAAGTGAGGGTTCTAATTCTGCATTCGAGTATGTCCACAAAAGTTGTCCCCCTTGTAAGTAAAATCGACCTCAGAGTGGACTGTTTTCGGTGCGCCTCCCTATACAGGCTGTTTGATAAAAACTCCAGAACGCCACAGTTTCTTTGGTTGTCATCCGATTTCAAAAACCCATTAACAAAAAATGATTTATTTTTCTTTTTTTTTTCTTGTTCTTCTTTTTCTTATACTCTGTAGTCGTTGGTTTAAAACCTATTGATTTTATGAATTTACCAAACTTTATCATTTCTTTTATTTATAAAAAAAATATAAAATTACCCTGAATTATGCCTTATTTTAAATTTGAATACAGTTTATTCTAAATCGTACATAAAAGTGTTTCAGATTTGTCTGCCGTTGATCAAGTGGCGGTTTCTTTCGTCAAAATAAGAAAAAAGCATCAACAATTGCTATTCATATACGGAGAAATCGAATGAATTTTACACAAAGGGAGGCCATGGCCATCGTTCTGTCTGTATCCATCTAGTAGTTTCCAGATGAGACAGAATGATAGTCATAGCCTCTCCTTATGTGAAATTGATTCGATCGTTCCGTACAACCAGTAACGAAAAAAAAAATGTGTATTCGCAAATGTGAAAATTCTCGAACAAGGAGAAGCCAATTCCGATAATACCAAGTGTGTGGAGTACACCGTTTTCGTACGTGGGATATACAAAACTGCTTCTCCAATCATAATACCCCCTGTTCATAGCCTCTACGCTAGTTGGAATGATACTTTAAACTGGACAACTGGAGGCAATTCTGAAACACGATGTGAAAATAATAAAACCGTTACAATAGAATAGTCCAGATTCGTAAAGTACGTTACATAAATTAAAATTATTTTAAAAATTCACTTAACATAATGAAAGTAATTATTACGTATATTTATGATACAAGGCAAGCACGTCAATACGTGTTCATAATCCTAATGTTGGTGCTATTAGTTTTGTGTATAAATAATAGAACAGTCCTAAGATGAATAGGGTTTTGCAGAATTTATCCACACACCACATACTAAAAAAAAAAAATAAAGTACAAATAATTAAAATGAGTATTAAAAATTTTGTTAAAAAATTATCAAATGGCACGTTATTGATTGGTTTTCAGTGTAAATAAGGTTTTACAGTAGATATCGGATATAACGACGGCCTCGGGACCGACCAAAACCCGTCGTTATAGCCGATTGTCGTTATATGCGATTTTACTATTTTATGTGACCGAAAGATACCCTGTAAAACGTACTCATGGAACCTGTATAAAACACAGCATCTGACGAGTGATAGCCCAAGAATGTAGCTATTCAGGGATGCCAAGTTTTTTGGAATTACTCTTTCCGTTCAGGAGTTACGCGACTTTGAATTTCACTGAAAATTTAGGTGGGCCGATTTTTTTGCACGCAAGTGTATTTTCATTTTGTCCTCGATAGTAAAAGATTTACGTTTTTTCTTCTCGGCCATTATTCTTTTCGCAAACACTCAAATAAACCCCTAAATTATCACACTGGTAGTTTCAAAATGCGCCAGAGATTATTCGTCTGTGATTCCCAGACTGGGATTCCCCCCGAAAAACGGCGAAACTGCGCATGCCCGTCGTTATAACCGATATAAAGCAGCTCGAAGTCGTCGTTATAAGCGATATGTCGTTATAAGCGATGTCGTAATAAGCGATAATTTTCTCTTAACATTTATATGGAAGTCAAACGGGACCTTGGATGTTGGTCGTTATAACCGATATGTCGTTATATCCGATGTCGTTACATTCGATATCTACTGTACATGAAACACTTACACTTTCATGTGCTTTTTGGCTCCAGGGATGGTGTCATCTGTTTCTTTCAAAATATACAGTCTTGCAGCATGTGTACAATTGGTAAAATAATCCTCGTAATTAATTCCATCACCGTCAACTTTCCATGTTTCTTTCTCTCTAGGATTAAGCAACTTTCTTGCTTCCATTGATGCATCGTTATTAAAATCCCATTGCCTGTTGGCATAATATTCAAACACTTCATATCCCTTGAAGATTCGCTTTTGAATTTTGAGAAGACTGGAATCAATAAAAAGAAATTAAGATGTATAAAAGTCATGAATTTTTGAACTTACATAGGTTTGTAACCTAAAACCAACAATAGACCATCTATAAAAACAGCAGGAACCACTTGGAATAAGAAAAAGCAAAGGTAATGGATAAATTTAGATTTCTTCATTGAGCCGCCGGGATACCAGACGACTCCATTCAGTGGCATTTTAGTCTCGATCACCTTTCGACCCATATCGATAATTTCCTCCCATGAGACTTTGTATTCCGCAGAACTGGTACAATTGTAGATTTTTCTCTCACTTGGAGAAAATGCGAAGAAATAGAATCAAGTAGTGTTTTTATTCAAAATATGTACATACTTGTATTCGATATTGTCGTATGAACTCAGGATAATCGCGTTAACAGCAATATCCACTGGGAGATAATCAGCGTAACTATCACCTTGGCAGTACATCGTCCTAATCACACCCTTTCCAGCACCGATGAGTAATCCCATAGGGCCATTTATGTTATCGGTCCAACCTGGAAGAGGCTCCCTCCAAATTGGGATAACTACAAAAAGGTTATCAATGAAATCTGGAGCATACTTGATAATTTTACATTGTATCATGTATTACCAACTGAAGGACGTAAAATAACAATTGGAAGGTTGTCAATCTGCTCTACCGCGAGGGCTTCACCCATTGCTTTCGTGAATGCGTAGCTGTTGGGGTTGTCGCCAAGTAACCTAGTAATTTGATCGATATTAGGGAAGTACTGTCATATGTAATCCTTCATGAATTCCGAAATGATTAAGGGATACATGGACGTTTGCTCTCTGTATTTAAGATGAGGTTAACACTGAGTGACGGTGGATTTTATTGCTGTAGTTAGCACTGAATCCAAGTTATGTTCTTAAATTCGAATGTGAATTTCTTACTTGTCAGATATGCTGTTGATAACGTCGTCGCTCAAAAATTCACACGCCCTTATCATATTGTGAGGATCCGCCGGTGGTGGATAAGCTTTTTCGTACAGAATTCTTTCATTTAAATGACAATAAGATGTTGATATATGGCAAAATGTCTGAAAATTAAAATATGATGAATTTTGTCCATATTTCATTCCGATACATGTTTAAATATTACATACAGTGCATATCAAAGAAACCACCCCCATAATTAGAAAAACGCTTAGTTTTGAGAAGACCCCCGAACACGTATATTTCAAATTTTAGGGGGACACATTTTGATACCAAATTGAACTTCCGCTAATTGCGGAAATATCTGGCGGTCCTATCTGCGTTGGATGACACCACGATATGAATCCGTCTGTAATGTTCAAACGACGTATTCTTGCATAGGTCTCATAGAGCGGGTCTTTTTATCTCTGGTTATCCTTCTGGAACCTTGGACTGTGACAATTCTGATTAAAATGAATAATAAAGGGTTACATTCAAAGTTCCAATTACCTAACCGGAGGTTTAACCAGAGGTGAAAATACCGGACCTTTGTAAATTTCAATATTTATGTTTTTTTTAATAAGTGCATCGCACAAATACAACGGTTATTCCTATCTTTAAATTCAATTATTTTCGTTATTATCGGAAATTATTGAATTCATATGGATAATTGAAAGATTTCAAACATGACCTATACAATTAACGATACTCAACGGCGTACAAGCTTTTCCAATGTCAAATTTTCGCACGATAACGTGTATTTATGAATTGTCAAGAAAAATGGAAATAATTGTTGATTCCGAGGTGACCGGACTGTATCTGACATTTTTAAATTTTGGCCAACTTAATTTTTTCTTGGTGGTTGTTCTGTAAATGCGTATGTTTTCCGGATTCAACCACTGACCTACTGGCACTGTGCATAATGTGGCCCGACGCCACTTTATTTGCAACTTTTAGAAATATGCAAATTATGACGTTTATCAAATCAGCCCACTTGACAATAATGGAAAACCGCCCCATTGCGGTTCAAATCTTCAAACATACTTTCTCAATGTTTATCAACTGATGTATAACTGAGTATAATAACGCAGAAATGGTTCATAACTTGATTTTTCAACTAACATGAAAATCACGTAAGTATTATGACGAAAATTAAAACCACTTCTGTGGCAATTCTATTGCCTGGTCGATATCCTCTGCAATATCCATCAGTTGTCGTTCATAGTCAATGAAAAAATTATTCTCGAACGGATAAGAATTGATACCTTTCAAAATTACTGCTTTAATTTACTCTCTCGATCCTTACATTCTTGGGATTAGATTAATAACAAGAAGAAGCAAGATATCACTTATTTTATACAGCCTGATTCAAAATTGTTGGACCAACGCTTCAGGGCAGATTCCTCTCGTCAAAATAGTGATAAAAGTTCCTATAAAGGGAAGTCCGCAAGTGGTCAATAAGGGAGTTATTAGGCCTCAAAGTCTGCTGATGGCCAATTGATTTTCGCTTATAACTCGCTTAATTTATGGTTTAGAACTTTCAGATTTGTTATATGAGGAAAACAATTGGAAAACTAAACGTTGAATCCTTTGGTGATCCATGAATACCGTGATAAGTGATTGAACGAATCAAAAAAGAGGTCATCGGCTAATAAAAATCAGGATTATTTTGTGGCGGAAAGTATTTGGACTGTTTCTAGTGATTTTTCAGCTTCAGTGTACTTTTTCAATCTTAAAAATGTAGGGGTACCTTAGTGCAAATGTGGGTAGTTTTCGAGATATTCGTTATTTTATGAGCTTTTGCATGTAGGGTGTCGGTAGCCGGAGCGGCCGACAAGAATGAGACCAACAATCGTTTCTAAATAAACAAACCTGATTTAAATTTTTGTACATTCATCGTAAGAAGCTCAAATTATTAAACGACCGCTTGGAGAAAAATGCCACAGAACCGAAAATCGGAGGTAATTATAAATTTGAAAATTAGGTCCACGTCAAAGATTATCTCCCCAAGATGGGTTACTTGGCCGAAAAATTAATCCCGATACCGATGGCGGGAATAGTTCGGGAAGTCGGTTTCAGAGAGCGTTACTTTCGCTTGATTTCCTGCAGTTTTTTTCAATTCCTTACTTGACGAATGGTGATCAAGAAAATAGGCGGCGGTGATCAAAATTGTCACTGTTGTTATGATGATGATTTATTTTCATTTTATTTCTGAGTTATGAAAATTTGTGAAGTCATGAAACGTTATTGTGGCGCGCTTAAGTTGTATTATTCATGGAAGTCAGTTTCATCTTGATGCAGAATCGTCTTTGTTCACAGTGAGTGTGTTCAAAATAATTCTGAACTGGATTTTGGCAATTAACTGAAATTTTTCTGGTGTGTACATTAGATTTCCTCGGCTAAAATAAAGAGTACAGCGAATAATACTGCGATACATTCTGCAAAGCCCCCAAGTATTTTCAACTGTTCGAATTATGAACACCGACACTGCAAAATTTTCATCAGTGCAAGAACGGCAAACTCGACTGCAAAGGATCTGAATTGATTGAACAATTCATGGAACCGCTCATCTTTCGGCTTGTATTTTGTATTCCGGATACACATAAATTCTAGTGACAACATTATTTGTGGCAAAAGTTTTAATATATTTTTTTGATTCTATTAGTATAGTTAACTCGTTTTTCTAGAATAATTATTGTAAGTTTATGTTCAAAATATTTCAATTAATCTTGTAAATTCGATTATTTTCGATAGTAACGAGAAAAATTGAATTTGAAGGTGGGCATAAACCGGTGTGCCTGTGCGGTGCACTTATGAAAAAATCAAAAATTATAAATATTAAAATTTACAAAGCGGGCTATGCGAGAATACGTCGATTGTATCCTAGAAACGGATTTATAGTGGCGGCATCTACAGCCGCCAGGGGCGTCGGATATTTCCGGATGATCCTTCGTGCCGCAATTATCGGGATTAAAAAATCAAACGTGCTCTTGCCAATCTTGAGGGATTTATCTATGGTCCACGTTGAGTTTTTACATCAAAACAAATACTGATTACATGGAAGGCCCTCTGTTATTTTCGAACTTTCCGAAATCAAAAGTAATTTTTTTTGACGACGAATGTACAAAATTTTTAATATTTCAGTTTATTTAGAAACGATTGTTGATCTCATTCTTGTCGGCCGCTCCGGCTACCGACACCCTACGTGCAAAAGATCATAAAATAACGAATATCTCGGAAACTACTCACATTTGCACTGAGGTACCCCTACATTTTTAAAATTCAAAAAGTACACTGATGCTGAAAAATCACTAAAAACAGTCACAATACTTTCCGCCACAAAATAATCCTGATTTTTATTAGCCGATGACTTCTTTTTTGGTTCGTTTAATCACTTACCACGGTATTCATTTCATGGATCACCAAAGGATTCAACGTTTAGTTTTCCAATTGTTTTCCTCATATACCAAATCTGAAAGTCCTAAACCATAAATTAAGGGAGTTATAAGCGAAAATAAATTGGCCACCAGCAGACTTTGAGGCCTAATAACTCCCTTATTGACCACTTGCGGACCCCTCTTTATAGGAACTTTTATCACTATTTTGACGAGAGGAATCTGCCCTGAGGCGTTGGTCCAACAATTTTGAATCACCCTGTATATCGCTATATTAACCAAATTTGCAATAATATGTTAATTATTATTGAAGTTTTACCTAAGAGTTTACATTTGATCTTTGTTCTGAATCAAGTTAAGAAATAGGAAATCTCGACAACAACAAGTTATAAAAATACAACCTATGAGCTGGCATTTAGGATCGGTTAGATTGGCTGAAGACTACCTGAATTACATCGTAGTGAAATTTTAAATAGAATGAGCTTGCTGAACACGTTGTATAATACTAATATTCGTAGATTCCCAAAATTAATGGACTAGAATTAATAAATATAACAATGGAATTAATTAGTCACAAATTAAATCATGCCTGATGAACGGCTATATCGATTAAGCATGAAGAGCTCAAAAATTAGAAATGGTCCGATGATGACAATGTGATTTTTCTTAGTAATGCGGTTATTTTAGTAGGGCATTTTATCTTTAAAACGAGAAAATGGAGTATAAAAATAATTTAAGTAAAAATGAGGAGTAATTTTCATATAACTATCCTTGCTTGGTACAAGTTGTTGCGTCACGATAACTGTCTAGTAAAAAGTGAAAAGGCAACTAAATGGGTACCTAGGCGGAGTGTAAGTAACCTACTTATTGGCTGGAAGATTATATAAGAAAAGTAGGCAGGTGTAACGCAATAGCGACGAAAGAAGAAAGCGTTTCTAAACACACTTAACCTTGTTCCTACTTAATACAGTATAACCGACTAGCCTTGTGGACTAGGTAATATAAAAAATAGTTGTCATAGTCGATAATAGATGAACGTTCGGATCAATCCTATTATAATTTATCAACGAATTATATCGATTAAAGCAGGATATTTAAAAATTGAGGGTTTGTTCAAAATTTGAGAATGTACAACCGTAAGGAAGATCATCGCATCACCTGGACACCAATTTATTACCCAATGCCCGGAACCACTGAATTCTGACTCACCAATAATACTTTACACTCTTTAGCCAAGTCGAGCATGAATTTCGTCCCTCGTACGTTGAGCAGAACGGCCTTTTTCAATTCTTCATCGAAACGAATCGTCGCGGCACAGTGTAAAATGATGTTTACCTCATTGGCGATCTTTGCGCGGTTCGATTTCGAGATGCCCAACTCCATTTCGGTCACGTCGCCGGCAATTGCTTCAACTTTTGTCAGAATATTCTCGCCGTGGGTTTTCTTTAGGAGATCGAAGAGCTGTTGGGGTTACGGAATAAAAACTTAGGCCCGTATTCTATAACATTTAGTACTCACAGGTCCTTTGAAAATTTCTCTCAGACGCTCATCGGCCTCTTTCCCTTTTTTTGTTCTGATCAAGAGGTACATTTTCTTTAAATCGGGGCAAGATCTCAGAAGTTTTTCCACGAGGACTTTGCCTAAAAATCCGGTACCCCCTGTGATGAATAAAACTTGGTCTTTGTAGAATTCTGCCACTCTATCTGGAAAATGGGATAGGTCTCCATTTGGGATATCTGGCGCTGCTTTTCCAACTTCTAACATCTGCAATTTTAAGTAAGGAAAATTAGAATATTCAACATTTTATGAACATTTTTAATTTTCCTTATGATAAGATACGTCATATGTATTCCACTGTGGATTGCATATAGACATACAAGATATTGTTTTATGCTATATTTTGTACCGGAATTTACGAAGATGCCACAATTCCAAAAATATCTTCAGACGACAGAGAGTAGAAAAAAGTTTTCAGATCGATAGCTTCATTACAACTCCATAATTATTTATCTAATGGAATAAAAACACTGTAGGTATACCTATTCAGACTCGAATCGCTGATGAGAGATAGGAATAAAATTTGAAAGTTATATATTTATCTCATTATCTTCGCGAATCATAAGTTTCTTTTTTATTTAATTGGTTTTGTTCATAATTCTCCGTTTCAATTTGATAATGTTACACAAAACATTAAAATAGCGAAATATTTCTGGGCCCCGCACTTCATTACAAGTACTTTCCTTTTTATTTTGGTCGAATGTTGAATTTTGAGAAATTAACTGCTGTGAGATTCGTGTTTGAATTTAAATCGGGATCGGGATTACAATTTCCGTGACAAGATTCAATTTTTCTGAGATTTCTTTTGTTTTGTTTATGAAATATCGGTGATGCAGGCTATTGCAGAACGAGGCGAGAAATTCCATTTGGGGACTTGTAGAATGCCTACATTATTCAGATAATTTTAATTTGCAGTGATAATATTAAATACAGTTTCGATTATTGTTAATAATTTATCCGAGTAATTAGGATTACGAGCACTATTTTCCAAAAATTGCATAAAGAGCAGTTCTTAGATCAGTTATAGTTCGGGAAAAACTAACAATAATCAGATATGCCAAAAGTAGTCTGTAATATTGTACTTACATGCTTTTTCAATATATTGGGGCATGATAATTGCTCTGATCTGTTTTCCTAATCGTGATAAGTAACAATGAATCAATGATGGTCATACAATCAACGTCAAAATAGAAAATATGGTCCATCCAGACATTTTTCCCTGTAAGAGGGTCATTATCGCCGGAAGTGAGATTATTATCACCATAAGTGAACGATTATCGCGATGAGTCGGAAACTGATTTTGATTTTTCCATTGAATAAGACCTGTTATGTGACATTGGCATGTAATAATTGGTCTAACAAATCTTATTCATCGGTGATTTACATAATACATAAAGCTCAAATTGTGAAATTTACCTCATTTATGTTATTATCTAAAAGGATAGCGAAACAACCTACAATTTGTATTGTGCAAAAATTACAAACATACACTTTCTAGAGAAAATTTGTAAGTTATTTGACATATTCATGGGTGAGTGCGGAGCTACCAATTAGGGCGGTATTACTTTGAACATGCTTAATTGTTGATTTCGGTCGATATGAAGGAATAATAATTACCAAAAATTGCGTAAATAATTAACGAGGTGAATAAAATCGCAATTTTGGTTGATTTTTACCTTATAATTCATACACTTCTGGTATACGACATTGAAATTTCAGTTCTTTTAGTTTATTCTGAAAACCTGTTTCCGTAAATGCCTACTTAATTTCAAATTCATATTTCAACCTTGCATGATGTTTTGCCGAAAGCAGAAAACAATCGATAGTATAACTGCCCCAGTAATATTCACTGTCTCAATAGTGGTCACCTTCATTCAAAAAATGCTTATGAAAATGCTGATCGGCCGATTTGATGAAGTTCGTAGAAAAGTGCGTCCGTTGGTTCGTACTGGAAATAGCTATTTCGTCATGGTATCATCTGACCAAGATCCACATAGGGATGTCCATTACCCACGCGTTCGGTATCTTTACCATTCCATGAGATTTTGTCTCTTGATCACATTAAGAAAATTATTATTGCTGCACACATCTTTGAAGCTTATGAAATTTGCTACCCAATGATGGTGTTATGTTTTCAAATCGTTACATTTCTACCAGTGTTTCAAGTGATCAAACACATTGTTTCTCCTTGGGTGTCCATTACTGGGTCAGTACACGTATTTTGGTTTCTTCGTTTTTTCCACGATCTTATATGCAAGTTAATTATTTTACATATTAGGATACACGTATGACATCAGGACTTTATTGTTCTGGTATAGACGCGAAACTCTTTGGACTTTAGAAGATATATAAAAACAAACTCGTTAAATTTGTCCATCAGGATAATGAATGGCAAATTTATTGAGGGTCAAGATGCAAGAGTTCCAAATTTTCCAAATGTAAAAAGCTGACATTTTTAAATGAAAACATTTGGCAACTAGGCCTATTTGTCGTGCATGAAAAATTAATCATTTTTGTTAGAAAGTTTTTGGAATCAAGTCACAACCAAATAAACTGGGGCGTGATTTTCAAAAAGGCTTTCACAAAATATTCGTTTTGATCGGAGCGTTGACAATTTGGACATACAAACAAGCATTTTAAAGGTGTCGGAAAATAGTACATTATACACAGCGTCCCAGAAATGGGTATATTTATACATACGATGTATTTATGCACTTATTACAATATTAAATGGAGATAACTCATATCAAAGATATAATAGTTATGTATGTACGACATCCAACATCAAAGTTGTAATGACATTTTTTTTTATGACAGTGTGTATCAAACTTTTGTTCGCAAATAGAATTAAAAAGTAAATAACATCTCTTTTAAAGGTAATCCGTGGAAATACTGTATATACCTGGACGTCATTGCCATGCCATTAATAGATAATAATAGCCATACATATTGTCAAAACGGAGGATGACTAAATGAGTTTTTTATAATTCATGACTTATCAGAAGCCTATTTAAAAATGAACGTAATTATTATTTAGAAAAGGAAGACCTTCGAAACATAATCAATTACCTATTCAGGTTATCCTCAACTTTTATCAGCTAGTTATACTTATCATGTGTTGTATACAGGGTTATTTAAATGTTTGGAATACAGGGTGTCCCATTGCAGGCCAACCCTATTATAATTTCATAAGTAGGCACGAATTATGAAGCAGAACCACGGCAACAATGACAACAAATATCGACAGACAGCTAACCGACAAATATCACAAAGTTAACATTATTGTCGTGCCTACGGCTAGCCTGCAACGGAGTACCTCTTTTTGCTAAGCTTTAACCGCCTCCAGATTGAGAACTGTTGGAGCCTCTACGTAATTTTACAAACATTTTTGTCTTAGAATGTCGTCAGAAATCCGCCATAACCAGATCTTCCGGTGATTTTTTAACACCCTGTATAATTCCAATGTTTTAAGATTAATTTTCAGGAAGACCGCTCCGAGTTCTCGAGGATAAAATTTCCTCGTGACTGACGCATGAAAATCGCATGCAGAGTTCTTGGGTCGTAAATGTACATTTTATGTATTTTGAAAGAAAAATTACAATTTTTTCATTCTGGTATCGACTCTTAAACTCACAGACGGCAAATATTTGTTCTTCAAATGAAAAAATGAATGAATTGAAAAATTTTGCGTACGCTTCTAAAAACGGACACATCTCTTAAATTCAGCCATTAAAAACGGCACCCTTTCTCTTTCATTTCCATATTGTGTGATTGACGAAAATGACTGTGACTACCAACACACGTGGTTTTGTATAGTCAGGTGTAGCAGCTGCCCATGTTTTTTTATTAATAATGAACCTACATTAATCAAAGTACGATCTTAGATAACAAATGTTGAGACATTTTTGGATTTTTTTCCAGATTATCGTTTGTATGGCAGGTATCGACAAATAAACACATCAATTGATGCAAGTAGCACTGTTTCACTAACCCCCCGTGGGTGGAAGTGCGACTTCCCGCCCTATCGAATGACATGTAATTGTCAAATTACTATAGTGATTGTGAATAAAATTTATTATTGCAGTGAATTCTATTTCAATATACCTAACTCTTTAATTGAGCACAATTGAGGTTATACCTAAAAACATGATGAATG
The DNA here is from genome assembly GCA_949788335.1 of Salpingus planirostris. Lineage (NCBI taxonomy): Eukaryota > Metazoa > Arthropoda > Insecta > Coleoptera > Salpingidae > Salpingus > Salpingus planirostris. The sequence goes on along the minus strand of OX460917.1, from coordinate 3,061,704 downwards.
AACCCACAACTATTCAAATCAACTCAAGTGATTACAATTATCAGGATGAATTTAACAATTTGAATGTTAACGATATAAATTACGACAAAAAGTCAGCTTCGAAATGAAGGTTGCCCGAGTTTTACAATCGTTTCGTGTTAAACTGATTATACAGCGTGTTTCAGGAAGAAAGGTCCAGGTTTTCAGGATGTACTCCTTGACTGATTTCCAACAAAATTTCTTAGTAAATGTATATCCGTAAACGCCAATTAGATACAGGGTGTCACATTTAATATTTCCACTAAGTTTTTCAGATACGGGAACACTAAAATTGGTAAAATGTTTCAAACGAAAAAGATAGCCTATGATGTCAGCTTTCAGAAAAAAATTTGTCGATTCTTGTATCTTTAATAGTTCCAAGGATATCGCGATTTTGCTGCAGCTGGTCGGAGGACAAAAAACTGATATTTCAAAATTTCAACGAAATTCTTCGGGTAAAAAAGATATGTTGAATAAAGACGGTTCTAATGTTTTAACAATGTTTTTGCATAACTACTGTTTTTTCGGAAATATTGTCAGTTAAGTAAGAAAATTCGGTCATTTGAAATCACGATATCCATGAAACAGTAGACGTTAGACGAAACTTGTATCGAAACAAAAAAAAGCTCTGGATTTTAGCTATCTTTTTCATTCTAGGTATTTTATTGAAATCTGAACATTTCAATTTTTCGTCCTTCGACCAGCTGCAGCAAAATCGCAATATCCGTGGAACTATTGAAGACACAAGAATCGACAAAATTTTTTCTGAAAGCTGGCATCATAGGCTCTCTTCTTCGTTAAAAACTTTTTACCGGTTTTGGTTGTCATGTCTCTGGTAAACTTAGTGGGAGTATTAAATGTGACACCCTGTATCTATTTGGCGTTTACGAATATATATTTACTAAGAAATTTTGTTGGAAATCAGTCAAGGAGTGCATCCTGAAAGCCTGGACCTTTCTTCCTGAAACACGCTGTATAGGTAGTAAATCACGATTTACTATAAATTATCTCAAGTCCACCCAAAATTTTGTTATTGAAAATATACATAAAATCGCAGGCACATTTGAACTAGGAAAAAATATTGTAAAACAAACTTACCTTAACGATTTGGGGTGATACTTGTTTAGTTCAACTCAATAACGACAAAATTATTATTTAAGATGCAACACATAAAAAAAAAACTTTCGAATCGGTTTGAGTGATTTTTTTATTCAAATCTAAAACAAAACCAACTCAACTAGACAGTTCGTTGTCTGTCGCTAGACTGAAGCAAGACGAAAAGTTAGAGTATTTGAAACGAACCAAATCATAATTCACTTTCATTTAGTTATGGTAGGTAGAACCCGCGCGCGTCTATATCTATACTGGTTTTTATCAAAAAACTTCGCATTCAGTGAAATGTAGTGATGACACCTAATAATAAAATAGAAACTATAGGTAGGTATGTAAGAGAAAGAGTGTGTATATAAGCTACGGAATGGAGCAATTGGTTCTTTTGAAGTCAAGAACGCCCCACTACCATCGCCCTTGCTGAATTTATTACTGCTGATAATGTAATAGTACCTAATGTAGTACATTACCTCAGATACTTGTAGATGAGCATATTTATTTGTAGATCATAGACTAGTAAAAAATTATCAGATCAGTTGTCAGTATAATAAGCACATTAGGTAAGTGGAGAGCTGTTCGTTAAATAATGATGATAACCTAGAGGAAAAGACTAGGGCAACACAGAGTACCAGTGAGTGAGGTAATTCGAAAGTTACGCATCAAGCATACGTAAACGCATTGATATTCTGTATCTGTTAGACAAATTTCTTTAAAATAAGTCGAGCAGTAATTTAGAAAAATTCCTGGACCGTATCAGATGCGGTCAAGAAATAGGGATGTTTCAAATGCGACAGTTTAGTTGACAATGAATGTTTTTAAATGATTTCAAATATTGGTAGGGTGGAAACAGTAGAGTAATACACTCAAGCGAATTTTGGCAAATGCCCCTTCATCGAAAACGTGCGATAAAAGGGCTTGGATAGAAATTTCGTGAATTCACAAAAAGATTCATTAAAATCACTATGGATAAATTATATGTAAAGAAATGTTTGAAATGGGATTATTGTATATTGAGTTGCCTATCAATTATTATAACATAGAACTAAGCTACCAAATCTCGAACAACATAGCGATGACCTATCTTTCCACCCTTAATACAGAACAATCGAATAAATTTTAAATAAGGTGAGGCAGTGGGAACAACTGAACAGGCGTTCGGCGCGTCGATCATTTATTTAACCAAGTGAACATCAATATGACATCAATTTTTTATCAAAAACATAAAATTAGACGATTATTCAGATCTTTCGGGTGTTTTTATATTGAGTGAAAAACCCCTCAAAAAGACCGCACTCACACTGGGGTTTGCAGTAAAAAGAGTATTATAAAAACAATGTCTTAAATTTAAGATGACGAACGTGAAAGAAGATTATTTCTTCCTTGCAAATTTTTAGCTTCGTGTTCGTCATGGTTTGCGCATTTTAAGATCTTTTCTGTCCAAACTGTCATATGACTTATCTTTCGGTACCACACATAATAGACCTGTGGCGGTGCCCGCCCGCACGAATTCATATTCAGCAAGACGCCTGTGGGCGTTGCGATGGAGATGAATAATAACAAAATTATTATATTTTACACATTATTATTTTTATTACATTGTAGTATGATTGTAGTGCAGCTCGTCGCTGAAAAGAATTTAGTTCACTCGTGCAGATTTAAGAGATTTAATCCAGGTAGAAAAATGTACAGGAATGGATTAAAAATGTTGACAATTACAAAAACTGAGTTATTATTTAAAAAACAATATAACAATCTTGACTACCGGCCGCAGCCAGCTAATAAAAACAAGAAAGAAAGACGCAACGCGAAACCTAAAAAGGGGACCTGCCGCAACCGGCATACCACCGGTCAATGTGGCCTGCCTGCCACAGCATTAAATATACTTTTTCTACAAATACTATGAAAAGTCAAACTTTGCGATCAATTTTTAGGGTGCAAAGGAGGTGATTCGCGCCCTAGGGCGCAAAGTTAATTTTTGCGCCCTAGGGCATGGTGATTCGAGTAAGATTTTTCTGAAAATCTGTGTTCTACTAGAAAATTGATTCATTAACCAACCATTTATTTTCAAAATTGAACATATAATTGGAACCTTCACAACCATTAAAATTAAATGCAGGAGATCATTGTCATTATCGTCACTTTGATCACCCACTTTAACAGATTTCAGCGATTATCCGAAGATACACGGCTTTTTGGCACAATTTTTTAACGGCGCACAAAAATTGACGTGAAATGCAAATACAAATTTTGTTGACAACTTCTCCATGGATTCGAATAAATTATTCACAATGCCGCCTGCTCAAAAAATTATAATTTCTTTGAAAATGAATGCGTGGTAACTTTTTCATAGTATTTGTAGAAAAAATATTGTGTGCACCTCTGGCGCAAAGTATCATTGGCGCTCTCGTCGACCTTATCACACATCGACGGTCATTTCATTCTTCCTGCTGCTTGCTTCCTAATTCCTAAATCGCATGAGTAAAAATAAGAAGACCACCTCTGAAAGCAACAGACCAAACAAGACCTCACTAGCAAGAGAGCACTTCAACCGAGAGAAGATCGAAGCACAATCAGGTCCTTCTTCTGCCAGTGCAGCAAATAAGAGTCCAGAAGCCACTAAGAGAAAGCACAAGAGGGGTAAAAAGAACAAGACATCCAAGCCAAGGACAGCTCAAGTAGTACTGGTGGATAGAGAAACCCAGCTCGACAGCAACCACTCAGTTCGCCTTCTGACGCAGCAGCAGAAAGAAGATTTCCTGCTATTCTGCACAGAGTTCCTAGGGGCCAGTCACAAGATGTCCGACGACTTGAACCAAATCCTTGGAGGTCTTACAGATTCTTGGTGGGAGGATTTAGAAGCTGTCGAACTCTTCAAGTACGAGGGGTTTGATGCCGCTGCTTTCAGACTGCTGCTGCTGGCAAAAGCTGACAGTTCCTTGAATCTTGTCGAGGATGCCAAGATGGTTTGTGTCCTAGTTGGGATGAGAGGAACCAACATGACCAGCATGAAACGAAAGATGTCCAAGGAGGGTGTCAAGCAGCTGGAGGATTTGGCTAGGAAGTATGGCATTGTGGATGCTAATGGGAAGCTGACTGGATCGACTGTAACTTTGTCCAGGTTTGCTGCGTGCTTCCCAGTTCAGGTCTGCGTCTTTATGAGCAAATGTCCAGCAGCAAAATGCGTGGTTGCTGAGGATGAGCTGCCAGTTGGCTTCCCCAAGGTCTGTCAGGCACTGGTTTTCAGTTCTTGCATGCCGAAGGATCAAACAATCATAAAGTATGCAGCACTCTACTTCTGCGTGAAGTTTGATCATGTAATCAATTCCAAGAAGAAGAGTAGGACGCCTGTCAAGGACCTGAGAGTCTACCAAGCAGCAGCCATGGACTCAGTACTAATCCCTACTGCTGAGAGGAGGAAGCTGATGTTTGACTGGGGGCTAGTCATCAGGCATCAAGGTAACGTAATATGCATTGCATCTCTTAAGCAAGCCAACAATTGCTTCATCCATGCCTATGGGAGCTCTGATGAGAAGGACTTCTATGTGCCCACAGAAGAAGACAAAGGGTATGACTACGGGGATGATGCCGCATCAGTCAGGCTGTAAGGACCCAGAATACTCCTGTCTAACTGGCTGGAATGATGCCCAGAAGAATTGTTTTGTTTCTTTTCATTTCGTTTGCCTCGAGCGCCAATGATACACTTTGCGCCCTAGATACACAAATAACTATTTCCATCTACAATTTCATTTATTATGGAGGCGCTACAAGATCCTCCTTAGAGCTACTAAGAAATCATTTTCTTGAGCCTGTTTATTTATTTCAACTCCGAAACCAATAGACCTTTCCAGAATACGTACAAGAGAGCAAGACGATGGAAACAACATGGGTGGAAGAGAAACACAAATAGGTTCATGCGTCGCCTGTGGGATATGGCAAAAGATGCGCCAACTTGGGGTTTTTCGTGCCGCGAGGTTGTGCGCACCGCACGGCATTAAACTGTCACCATCTTACTGTCACTCATCTGTCACTGTTTGACATTATTTTTGACAGCAAACAAACAAAACAAGGGCGTTTGTTTATTTTGTGGTGTTTTTTGTGCTATTTCTCGATTAATCGTCCGTGCGGAGTGCAGTGGCGGCGTGCAGAGTGCTGATTTTTCACTTGCAATGCTACAAAGGACACCTAACAACCACGTCAGCTGTTCGTTGTCGTCTGTCAGCTGTCGTTTTTGCACCTGTCCCACAAGTGACGCACGCACCTCAAGGTAATTCTGGAAAGGTCTATTGTAGATCTTACTAAAAATTACTCAGGAATGAAGAGATGTTGATGAATGTTTCGTACTTGTATGGTGTGGAAGGGGACATGAGAATGTGCCTTCCAGGAGCACTTATTTTTACGGTAATCAAAATAGCGTTCAATGTCGAGTCAAAAAGTATCATATCCATCCATATCTCTGACGAGTTCACCTTTACAAATCACGGCCAAGTTAATCGCCATAATATGCACGACTAGTCTACAGAGAAGTCGAACGTCAACGGCCATGGAGTATGGATGTTTGGTGTGATATTTACCAAAATCGATTGATCCGGCCGTACTTTATTAATGGTACGTTGAATAACTTCAAGTACAGAGTTTGAGATCAAGAATTACCAGTATTGCTCCTAGACCGCTAGCTGTACGATCTAAACCACATTTTGCTGTTACAGATCGAGAATCTAGGTAAAAGTTTCAATCAAAATAAGATTTAAATGGAGAAAAGACTGTGATCGGCGTTTGCATACATCGTAGTTCATGCTAGCTCCAAATTGGGGTTCGTTGAAGGTGATTTACTTGTTATTGTTCCAGAGTCAAAGTCAAATACTGATTACCACGGTAAGATGAATCGGCATAACTTTTTGAAATGACTTGAACATCAAATGTTACAAAATGGAAAGGAACCGTCTATAATTGTAATGGATAACGCAAGCTATCATTCAAGTATCTTAAATCGACGTCCAAATTCCGCGTCCAACAAAAAGGTTATCCAAAGAAGACTCTCTTAAGCAAAATACTGTTTACACATGCATTACTAAAAGCTCAAAAACTCCATATAGTGAAACAGTATAACACGTTTGCCAAATACTAAATAGTAATTTCTTCCCACGACGAAGCTGTAACGCATAAAGTAAATTTTTCCTTGCACACTGGAAATTATCCAAATATTAGGAACCAATTGTCAAGGTCACTGTTTGCTGTGAATTTTTCTCAGATACGACCAATCAGTTGTCTGCCAGCAATGTCTTAGTTTATTGAAATATGGGAATGGTCTTCTTCCGCGATTTCAGTTAGGTTTTCGTCCAGGGCATATACTAATATAAACCAATCAAAATTGAGAATTTAGTTGAAATTGACCAATCTTATCATTATTTCAGCGATAATATACTATGAACTATGATAGTATATTATCAGTAGTAATATACCATGTGCATGCCAAATTATCGATAATTTGCACGATTTGCTACGAGTGCATATTGGGGAGCGGAAATTGCACTCCACCTTCGGTGTCCGCTTCCCAATATGCACGAGTTCAAGCAAGAGTGCGAATTATCGACAATTTGGCAATGCACGAGCTATATTTGACTAGACTATTTCTCAACAAAAACTAGTTGACTGAAATGTTGAAAATGTGACAGAAAAACTGCAATTTCAACAAAAATCGCGTATGTGTTTGAAAAAAAGAGATAGGAACCAAGGTTTCACATAAATAAATGAAAATTATTGTCAAAAATAATTATGAAATGTCGGCATCAACCCGTTTTGGGGCCACTTCCCTTGATGGTATCAACTCAGAAGTGGATAGTTTAGTGTCTGAAAACACCTCTAAATCTAAAGAGTGTATAGAGTCAGTTTGAGGCTTTTTGTGATGATCGAAAATTCCAATTAAGTGAAAATACGACCGTGGAAGATTTGGTAGCAATATTGAAGGATTATGGTTTTAACATGAAAAAAATCGACGGCGAGGATTACAAGGAATCGGTTGTGGAAACTTTGTGGAATACTACGGCAAAATTATAACAAGAGAAATGCTTCAAGGAATTCACTATAAAATTTGACCCCTTCAAGGACATAATATTCAAACCAGCTAGAGATGCGCGAGATGCAAAAAGGAGGCAATTTCAACGAATCCCAGAAAAAAGAAAACAGAGTTCCGCTATTATTTCTGAAAAATGACAGAATAAAATTATCAGTATTTGGGACGAAGAAACACCAGTAGGTCTGCAACGCAAATTTTATCACATAGCTGCGTATGAACTAGCTTGGCAAGGTGGAGAAGCTGCGACTGACTTATTGGAATTTTTCGAAAAAGAGATGCACAACAGTGAAAATTTGACTGATCGCATCGAATACAATCCCATTTTTTGGAATCGAAACCTTTAGCCAGCAGTAAATGATTATTTCCAAATCGAAATGATCCAGATAAATGTCAAGTCAGGTATGAATTTATAGTTAAATTTAACTCATTGTTGACATGCAGATGTTATTTTGTTACAGATTATTTAGAAAACTACTCGGAAAACGTACTTCAGACATAAAAACCAAAAGATTGTTTTCAACTTCGAATGCAACTGGATTCTGGATCAGGGTTTGGAGGGTGAGTGGCTGGCGCCACTCTAGCACTTAAGCCTCTTACTTGGGCCCATTGTGCCACCCCTCCGGCGCAACTCCCTGCCGCCCGCCGCTAGCCCCCGAGCCAACCAACGGAGTTGATAAACTCGAGGACCGCACCGGGTGCGGTGTTGCTAATGTCGGCCATACTTGGCCAGAAGTCCCCTAGTATGGATCCTCGGGTCGACGCAAGCGCGGGGCAGTGACATAGCACATGCTCCGCTGTCTCGTCCTCTTCTAAGCACCCTCGGCAAGTGGGATCGGTTACGCCGCCCAGCGTGTAGAGATCTTTGTTCAGTCGGCCGTGCCCGGTCCATATCCCTACGAGTTTTCGGAGATTGTCTTTGGTTAGTCGCAGGCAAAATTTGGCTCTTTTGAGGGATGGTGCCTTGATGGCGGCCCTCCCCGGTCTGCAGCCTTCAGTCGATTCCCAGCGCGCAGAGTGTCTGGTCAGGGTGTCTTCTTTAATCAGGGTATTCAGAGTAGAAAGGGCTACCGGTAGCGCCGGCTCCGGCCCGATCAGGTGTCGGTCGGAGCCTTCTCGCGCCAGCTCATCTGCCTCTTCATTGCCCTGTATTCCTGTATGTCCTTTCACCCATGCGAGGTCTACGACATTTTCTGCTGCCAGTCTTTTCAGAGATAGGTGGCATTCCCAGACCAGCCCTGAGTTGATCCTGGACCCCGTCAGTGCTAGCAATACCGCTCTACTGTCTGTCATGATGCGTACAGACTTGCCCCTGATTCCAAGTTCAGTGGCTCTTTTGGCCCCTTGAGTTACCCCCGTTAGTTCCGCTTCGAACACGCTGGAGTAGCATCCAAGAGCTAAACTATCTCGCAGGTCTGGATCTTCGGAGAAGATACCCGAACCCGTGCCTCGACTATTTTTTGAACCGTCCGTGAAGATGTTCACGTCCGATACTTTTTCTTCGCAACAATTTATTTCAATGCCATAACGCCTTGTGAAGTTGTATTTCACCGGGATACGATCAGACCTCGCCCCCAGAATAGGTACTCTCTTGAGCGCCTCAGGATGCGAGTGTGACCGCCATCGTGGTTTCTGCCATTCCATAGATCCTCAGCCCGCAGTCTCAGAGCCGCCCCCAGAGCCACCTCCTCGACGTACAGGTCGAAGGGAGGCAAGCAGTTGGAGTCGTCCTCATAGCCCCAGTCACTGCCAGCCATATCAGCCTTTGGATGTGACTTATATGAGCCATCTCGTTCCTCTGTCTGGTTCTGGGCCACCAGACGAGCGCACCGTAGCAAAGCATGGGTCTGTTGACCGCCACATATAGCTAGAGGACGGTCCTAGGGGATAGGCCCCAAGACCGCTCAACAGCCCTGAGCATAGCCAGAAGGCCGCGCATGCCTTGCTCACTTTCAACTTCAAGTGTCTTTTCCGTGGCGATTCCGTAGCTCATTCGGAGACAAAAACCTCAATACATTTTGGCAGAGGTGTCAAAATTAGAAAAAACAAATGAATGCTCAATAACAGTTAGAAATGCAGTTTGACTGCAAAAAAATGCTACAATGCTCTCACATCATGTAATACTGATCGTAAGAGGAATAAGAGTTGGCAATATAATGATGAAAACCAATGAGAATGATAGAATTCAGTAAAGGTCGATAAAAGTAAAATTTCTCCTACCAATTTTAGCTGATTGAATTCACGTTTATTGGAGATTAGTACCGTGTGGGACCACCCCTGGCTTGTCGAAGGGCTCTCGTTCGATTCGGCATACTCGTAATCAGGCTGTTGATAAATCGCTGTGGAATGTTCTGCCAAATATCGCGTAAAACATTGGCGAGTTGCTCAAAAGTCTCGGGAGGTTGTTCGCGTCGGTTTAATTACCTTGACATTTCTGACCATACGTGTTCAATACAGTTTATATCAGGAGAACATGCTGGCCAATCCATTCTTTCAATTCCGTGGAATTCCAGACGTTCATTCACAATCCTAGCACGGTGCGGGCGAGCATTATTATCAATTAATACAAATCTGTCAGCAATTGCACCAGCAAATGGAACAAGAATTGGTTCTACAACCATGTCGCGATACCTGAGTGAGGTCATTGTGGTATTTATCAGAACGACCAAATCGGTGCGTCCATCGTAACATGTCCCACCCCCGACGCAAACAGATCCACCACCGAAAGCACTTGTAGGTACCATGAAATTTTCATTGTATCGTTGCCCTCTTTCTCTCCACACCAAAATTCTTCCATCAGAAGAGTACAGACGAAATCTGGTCCAGATTCCAAAGATGATGTTCTTGCGCCCAGAAATTTCTGCATGCACGGTGCTGCCTAGTCAACCGTGGATGTGTGGCGCGTCTTCTGGCCCTCAAATTACGTGCATGCAACTACCTCCTTAGTGTTTGACCCGAAATTACGATTCCAGTGTCTTGTCGGAAAAAACTGTTAATCCTTGAAGCTGTATATGTAGGATTTCTTCTTGCAGTGAGAACCATTAAACGATCTTGTGCAGCAGTTGTGGCTCGTTCTCGTCCTCCACCATGTGTGTATGCCACAGAGCCAGTGGATATGTATCTGTTCCAGGCTCGACTCACTACACTTTGCGAGACATTTAATCGTGTGGCCACTTCTTGTTGGGATAAACCCTCAGTGATCCAACGCACTAATTGTTCGAGTTGCACTACTTCTAAGCGATTAAGAGGCATTTTAATGATGATTTGTAGTAATTGGAAAACTTTAGGTATCTGAATAAAATCGTATTAGTCATTTTTGTTCTCGGACAATAAGAGCGTTTTGTTATCTTTGTTTTTAATACAGTTCAAAAAAGACAACGGAGGTGCGAAACCAAAGACGATATAATACAAGAAAGTCTCGATTTATCCTGCTACACAAAATACGGAGCAACTCGTTTGGAAATATAATTTCAAGAATTTGAAATATTTATCCACTTCAATTGTCGAGCAGTGGAGCATCGACAAAATTGTATAGAGGTTTACGTCTCCGAGTGAGGTACGGAATTCACCGCTACCGGGACATCCGGTGATTTTGGGACACCTTGTAAGAGGTTGAACCTATTCTAATGAACTTCGGAATAAAATGTAGAATGCCGTCGCTGTTGAGACCTGGACATCATAAATTTTCCACAGAAAATGCAAAAGATTCAAGACTCATAACTGAAACTCGTGGATTGTTGAAGCTCGGAAAGGGCACAAAATTAATTTTTAAGTTTCTTGAAAAACTGTTTCTTGAGAATGTTATGTTATGTCTCATGTCATTAATATAGGTGCAGATTACCGTAATCAGGGGCAATCATAATTGGAATGGAATGCAACTCGGTATCGATGAACGATGCAAATGTTGAGCTAGCCGAGAGAATTTTAGGAAAATCACAAGAAATTAATTTGTTGCAAGCAAGAGTGGAAGCAGAAAATCTAAAATTCCGTGCAGCACGTTAGAATCGGTTGAATCATTTGCATACTCCTTTGTTTCCCAGAGTAGAAATTAATTACTTAAATAACCTCTCTGTAGAAATATATCAATTAAAACTCGCTCCGTCATATATTCAGGACAAACTAGAACACGGCCAGGAATAAAACATAATACGAATCCGCATATTTTCACGTTTTCGCAATGCAACTAAACATCGATTATGGATTGGTTTTAACAATGAAGAAGATGGTGAAGACGAACCAATTCTGTGTCACTATTGGACATATAATGTCGGCTCAAGAACTTAGAGACTTTTGCTCATATTGCTGGTATTGTGCTTTTTGGTATACGCTAGGGATGTGAGAAACGTGACATATAGAAGCCAATCCTTGATTGTAAATATTCAAGATGCTGGAAACAAGCCCGCGCCTTTCGATATGGAGAACGTTTAAATAAACTTACGGGAGACGTTTTCATTTGAGGGAACGAAATTAGGGCTCAGAGCCGGAGGACTCACCGGAGATCGTCAGAAGCTGACAACTAATGTCAAGAAAATGAAAAGGTGCCAGGCGGCCGAGAAAGAGGGTGAGTTCTCAGAAAATTCAACGGATGGCGATACCCCGTCGCTGACCCCGTGTGGATACCCCAGTTTAAATAGCCAGGTTTTCGTCGGAGTCTGGAGGAACAGTGGGTTTACTCACCGCTTTCCCTTAACCGAGGTTGTCTACCCAGGTAAATATCCCGAAAGAGATAGTTGCGATTCTCCGTCTTTTTCCTTGTGAGAAAGGCGTTGTCCCATCTTTTTCTTCTTTGAGGTGTCTTCTCACGTCCCCAAAGGGCGTCTCCTTTTGGGCTAGGCGCGATTTGCTGACAGGTGTTTCCTGTTTTAGAGTCACGGGTGTAAATTTCCTTAGTGATAAGGTTTCGGTTTCTTTTCTTAGCAACGGCTGCCAGAATCGAGGGTTGTCTTAGCAATCAGGGTGCCACGTGCTATAGTGTCGGCGGAGTGACCGAATTTGCAGAAACCCTAGCAACTGAGTCGTTTTTTAAGTTTTTCCCTTAGCAACCAGGGTGATTCCTGTGTCGGAGCTGTGTCTGCTGGATGATGAAAAAATAAAGCCACTATTTAGATTTGATTTTTCGACCTTTATAGAATTCTATACCTTTTCAATTTCAAATTGGGACTAATCATTTTCAAATTGAGAATAAACACTCCTCCAACATGTTCTGTCTTGTCACCTGATATTGAATATTGTGGCAAACCCACAAACGTACAGAAACGCCTCCAAGCAAAATTAAGTGAATTGACTTTATTAGCGAAGAAATCAAGATAAAAATATGATTGGATGTATCAAAGTATCAAGCATTGTGCCGAAATTGGCAAACCTTTTCATTTATTTTCTACCGGGCACTTATTTCTCTCGTCCAGCGTGATTTTTCAATAAAAATTACCTCAATGTTAGTAACGTAGTCAGTAACGTTACTGACATTGTACTTGACGATTGACTGAAAACTCGTGAAAGTGACTAGATTCTATTATTGTCCGCACATCGCTATACATAGCCTTCCAAGTAATAGTTTATAGACCTGTCAACCCTTACAATAAACAAGAGACCAAAAGAGAAGGCAATAATAAAAGGATTAGAAGACTTTTCCAAATAACCTCGGAACCAAGTATACTCCGACACAAAAAGGGGGAAGTTGATTGAAGAGATATTAGAAGAGAATAGGAAAAAAATTAAATTCAACCATCCTAAAATGTTGAGCGACAACGTACTGGCAACGGAGCCAATAACATATAAAACTTTAACAATGCCCTCCGTCATTCCATCGTCTTCCTGCAGAAGCAACCTATCCCAAAACCCATCAGGGTAGTCTCACTTCCGACCCCACGAAACACGCTCTGATACCAATTTCAGAAGCAGAATAAAAAAGTCGCTCGCAAAAAATGCCAGGAACACAACTTCCTTCAAGTTTGAAACTCGCCCTGGATTCGCCAACCAGCTAGCAATCACAGAATTGGGACACACACTAAAAGACCTTCAAGAACTTTGACCAATAGGATCGACTGGCCGAGGCTCATTACTGGCCATCAAGCCAAACGGCCAAGTAGCGTTTATTAACATCCCATAACTTTGATCTTGTTTCTTTTATACACCTATAATAAGAAGACTTGAATCGCATGCAACGCTAGCTTGATACCGACCTACCGTCAATTCGTGGTCCGAACAGCACAAACACGGAATTACCGGGGTACAGTGATTCGATCATGCCAATAACACTGTCTCAACGAGATATCTTGGGTCGTACCCGTCATACCGATTCAGATTGAACGACCAAAACACTTTCATAAAAATCAACGAGATTCATTCAAAGATCTTTCCTGGAAGAGAAACGTCGAAGACCTGCAACAAGATAGTTCCCAATTTTTACCTTTGCCTCATTTTCCATAACGGGAAATTTTTACAACATCGTTAAGAATTATTTGGATCTACATACGTCCAATCGGTGTCAGGACCGCTTCGATTTTCTTGAATGTTCACAAGGGATCATGCGCTATTCAGATAATCAGAATGAAGAAGTTCTTTGGAATGGGAAAACAAGTAGCTGAATTCCTGAAGTTCCCAAACCCAGAACTATTCATTTTGTCATACGTACGCCACAATTCTCGTGAATGCCGGTGGTGATATGACTGCTTTGAAGAGTTGCGGTGGGTAGCCGCAGGCTACATTGATGAGTCTAGAAGAAAATGGAGACCGCTAATTAATTGACGCAACCAGTTGGACCGTCGTTCATCGACTGATTATCCCGCAGAATAATGATATTAGGACCAAAAGTACTGTCAACTCAAAATCAGATCTAGACAACAAACTAGGTACCACTTTTATGTTTTTTCGATAGGTTGCATCAAGGGCACATTTCGTGCAGTGACGTGATTTGGTCAGATGAATGAAAATTTTCGAATGATATGGGCTTTATAATCGCTCTATCCATAGAGTTTGGTATCGTGAAAATCCAAGAGCAATCGTTCAAAATAATTTCCAAAGAACGTTCAATGTTAATGTATGGTGCGGAGTTGTTCACGATCATTTGGTTGGTCCCATTTTCATCGATGGTATCTTGAATCGAGAAAAATATAAGGACCTCTTGGAAGAACATGTAGGATTTTTTTTGGACGAATTGCCTCTGGCGCAACGTAATCTCGTTCATTTTTAACAAGACGGAGCCCCGCCACACAACGCTCAAATCAATTTGGAATGGCTCAATAATAATTTTGAGAAAAGATGATTAGGCACAAATGGACCAGTTCGGTGGCCTGCCCGGTCACCAGATCTAACTACTCTCGATTTTTGGCTATGGGGATATCCTCGCGATCGTATCTTCTTGACACCACCGGAAAATGAGAATGTTCTCAGAGAATGGATACAAATGCTTGTCGAGAAATTCCTCGCAATTTCATCATCAATGTCACGAATGGGGTCTTAAAACGTTGCCAGATGTTCTTGCAACAAGGTGGTGCGCAATTCGAACAATATTATTATCTTCATACACATTATTTTCTTAATTACTGTTCCAATATAAAATATTTCAAAAACGTGTCTATCTGGATGTAACTACTCCATCGTTTCACTCATTTTTATTCCCGGGTCTTGAGAGAAAAGGTGCATTCTGTTGGATATAAGCTGTTAAACTTTCGGCGATTTGGAGACTCCCGATCAGGATAGCGATCCCTATAGACGAGTCGAGCCCGATCGATTTTTCCTGAATCCATGTCAGTGAGCTGATCGAAATTCATGTTGCTCTTAAGTATGGTTTTTTGAAAACGTCGAAGGATAATTAGGCAAATAATCGAAGGATGAATGAGCACTGGCAGTGACAGTGACAACACAAAAGAGTTGTTTTGACTGTTTTTCATGACACCCTTGTACTTTAAAAATGGGAAATAGTTATTTATGTATCAAGGGCGTAAGAAAGCGTTTAGGGCCCGGTCGGCACAGCCGAAGGCTTTAACACGACAAGGGCCCTGAACGCTTCCCTACGCCTGAGGTGCAAACAACAGTTTATGAACGATCTCCTCAAGGCGTAAGATGGTGTTTCATGACCGATCGTTCATAAAATATGATGATCATTTCTTTAACTTTTGTCTGACGGAAAACTGCACAATAGATGTCTTGTTTGGTATTCTCGAATAAAGAAAAATATTTCCTATGAATTCATGTTCAAAAAAATAGACTCGTCATCAAAAATATGAAGTTGACAATGAATTGACATTGGATGCAGTGTTAAGAAAAATATTAAGGCAGGTCAATTTGTAGTGCATATCGAGTGATTTATTTTCGTTTTCAATTTTTTGAAATCCGACAATTGATAAAAAAAAGTCATGGGTTGGGGCGTTTTTTATAAGATCCCTGAAAATTTGAAAAGGATCGGTTCAGGCGTTCGCCCTAAAAAGCCTCCCGAAAATGCACAAAAAGCGCAGACGTCAGCCTTAATTGAGGGATCACTTACATTCTTATGGTGTGAAAAATCGAGTAGCACCACTCATTCACCAACATATTCGTCGCAGACGAAGCGATTTCGGATTTATTTTTGTTATCTTCAGAAATTATTTCAAACTTTTTTTGCATTTACACAAAGTCGGGTTACTACGCGATGACTCAACAATGCTACCACTAATTAAAAATCACTTCTGTCGCCATTTATGTATGAACTGTGCGGGGACTCTGATTAGACGATACGACAGCCGATTGTCAAGATTGTCCAATCACAGCGTCGAATCTTGAACGGCAGCCAATTCGAAATGGCATCGTCTGTCGTATCGTTGAACCAGAATCCCCGGGCTGCGTCGGAAAGTGGGCAAAAAAAACAATGCTGCTACTCTTCTGTAGGGAAGGTAATCTGTGGTATAGAAATCTTCAAGTAGAACGTACCTTTTTAATCAGTACTTCAATCAAGACATCTCGAATATCACAATCACAGATATCCAATCAGATTTAATTTTTTTTCGAAATTCATTAAATAATGGACCAATTCACATTTTGAGAACTTGCAGACATGCATTTCGTTTATAATTACTGTGATGAAAGTGCATTGGCAGCGAAAGGAAATATCGAAGACGTTTTCCGAACAGGATAGCTCCAGAACGCAAAATGTTCAAGACATTCATCGCAATTTGGGTGATCACGGCCAATTTTCAAGTACTCCTGTGAAAAGAAGACTCGTTGGAAACCGTGACAAATAATGATTTTGGCCCATTCTGAGAATGACCTACGGGTCAGTGTACGAGCAGTTTCCAGAATGATGAACGTACCGCAGTACCTACAGGCACGTAACCACAGGGGGCGCAAGAAGTGCGGTATATCTGGGCCCAAGGGGTCCGGCAGCTCGACGATATATCGCCCTTGTTTTCATTCAAATGTTGTGAGGCCCACGTGAACTGATGGCACCTGGTCCCGGTTGATTCTAGTTAGGTGACTGGGTACCAGGGTACCTAATAACAACTTCACATTGAGCCCGACAGGTAGGAAGTTTGATTGGGATACATGGTCTTCATCCTTACCACTATCGAAGGGTACAAAAACTCAACCCTAATGATTTTAGGCCAAGGGTGCAGTTTTGCGGATGGGTTCTGGATAATCGAAAAGTTCTTGGTAGAATTTTGTGAAGCGACATTTACAGGATCTGATGACTTAGATTAGCAATTGTAAACGGTGCGCACATGAATCAAATGAACGCGCGTTCATAGATGTTTTGGGTTTTGTTAGAGGTAATTCAATATGTTAAGAAGTGAGATGCGCGCCTGTCACTCGTAATACCAGACAAACGTCATGGCCGACAATGGTCTTGCCAGACACGCGACATCCCAGTGAGCAAAAATCAGTCCCAAATACATCACATAGCAATCTCAATGAGTTGTTGTTACATCGCAATGTAACTCACATAGGCACAGTTGTGATAGCCTGGCGACTTGCAAATGTCCGCTTCACGCGCAGTCCTCGACACTTCCAAGAGAAGTTACATGGTGATCCTCGGCAGAATATTATTGTGACTCGCGTGGGTATCTTTCGACCTCTTCCCCTCGCATACCCCCGCAATAAAGGAGCATATAATAATAATAATAATATGGTTTTTATTAAAATGAATTATAATAATCTTATAATAATATTTAATACCTTAAACTAACTGTTGAGTGAACCATGTCAGAGATGACTCACTATTGAAGACTCGATATTCTAACCTGAAATGAGAATTTTGTATTAGACTAGTCGAGTCCAGACAGATTCCCCATTTTCAAAAACCATAACTCAGTCAGTGAGGAAGAATTGTGCCATAAGTGATGGATCACCCTGTAGGTACTGTGAGTTGATACATAGCACAGATTTGTCATGAATTCTTACCTTATTCAGTACACCACTTCCGCAGAGCAAATAGTCTTCGAATGAAATAGACAGCGGCACCCGGCTTCAATTTGTTCACTGATTATTATTGTGTGTCACTCATTGACTCACTCAACACAAAGCACATCACCTTCTGTTTCCAACGCACATCGAGAATAACAAGCAAAATGCGCATGTGCATCAACTGATTTCATGGCACGTGTAAACAAACCAAGGCAAATTCTGTAGACGGTCACATGGCGATTACCGTGGGAGTTCCTATGGTACTTGCTTTGAGTGTTCTCTTAGACTTAATTAATATCATGATTTTGAGAATACTGTGCGAGATCGCAGTAGTATTCCTCTGAGATCATCTCAGAAAAAGTACCTCGGGGCAAAGCTGAACATCCTGCAGATGCAGTTCCCAATGAACTATTCTACGGTAAATTCCTAAGAGGTAACACTGAGCAAATCACAATGTGATTAAAATAGCACCTCTTGAAGATGTTTCAAGGAAAGACTTGCTCACTGGGATAATATTCAAAATAGAGGGTATTGCCAACATCCGTCATTTCAAGAAAAGTCCCTAGACCCAAGAATTATTCTGGATAGTATTATTGGTTGCCTACTTAACGGACACGCGCGCATGTTGCAATGTGCAACAATAGGACTTTCTACATCTGACCGCCACCGCGCCTATGTGGGCATCCCTGGAGTCACATCTAAGAGCCGTTTGACACTATGCTAAATTCGGGACTGAATTTAGTACTGACAGTGGGCGCACCGATTTCTTACCCAATTTAGTTCAATTTTGAAAGTTCCTGTGTGACACTATATCGTAATATTGTGACAGTTAGTACAGCTTTCAGCGGTGAAGCAGGAGCTAAAAAATTTAAAATGGAAGAATTGTGGCTAATGACTGCAACGTTGATGGCGATTACATGAAAGAATAGTAAGAAAAAATTAAAGGGTGAAGGTATTTGATTCCGAAAATGGCTGAACAGGCGATTAGGCGGATGAGGGATTTTGAGCATGACAGTCAGTACAGTTTTGAGTTAGGACACGAGAAAATTGAACAGGTTCTGTTTTATCGTGCACTAACTCGTACGCACTTTCAGTACTGAATTCAGTGCCGATTTTAGCATAGTGTCAAACGGCTCTAAAGGCTGATATACCTGGCGGTGACTGAGGCAATGAGGACGACCCCAATCGCTGCCTTGGTTACGATTCTCTGCCTGCCTCCCCTCGACTTATGTGTCGAGGAGGTGACTTTAAGGGCGGCTGAAGGTCTATGAGACGATAGCGGTCAAAATCGCAGCCTGAATGAGGCGCTTACGAGAGTACTTATTCTCAGACCGAAGTCTGATCGCATCTCGGTGAAATACAACTCCACTAGGCGGTATAGCATTGGAATGATTTGTTGCGAATGCAGGTAGCGGACGGCTCCAAAAATAGAGCTGGTGTGGGAATGCCACCTATCTCTGGAAAGACTGGCGGCAGAAAGTGTCGTGGACCTCGCATGGGTAAAAGCACATACAGGAATACAGGGCAACGCAGAAGCAGATGAACTGGCGCGCGGGGGCTCCGACCGACATATAATCGGGCCGGAGCCGGCGCTACCGATAGCCTCTTCTACTCTGAATGCCCTGACCAGGCACTCTGCGCGGTGGGAATCAATTGAAGGCTGTAGACAGGGGAAGGCTGCCATAAAGGCACCATCCTTGAAAAGGGTCAAATTCTGCCTGCGACTAACCAGAGACAATCTCCGAAAACTCGTAGGGCACGGTCGACTGAACAAGCATCTCTACACGCTGGACGTCGTAACCGATCCCACCTGCCGAGGGTGCTTAGAAGAGGACGAAACGGCGGAGCATGTACTATGTCATTACCCCGCGCTCACGTCGACCCGAGGGGACTTCTGGCCAAGTATGGCCGACATCAGCAATACCGCATCCTTCTTCCATAGGCACTATTAGCGACACGACGGATGGAAGTCCTCAAGTCTAGAAAACAAACAGCAATTCGCAAATCAGCTTCGCCCTATAGTGCAGTCTCAAGAACTGAACTAGCAAACATCATGATTAGGTCGATGATTAATGCCGATGTTATGGACAGAATAACCACGGAAGTTGGGTAAATTTTACATGTCCATTTTTATAAATGAAATAATTTCAAGAAAATTTTACTTATAAATGTGCAAGTAATTTCTTTCCGCAAACACTTTGGAGCACCCGCAGAAAACTGCTTGTGGAAGTTAACCTTTTCCGCCGGATGTAGAAGATAATTAAAATCCGTATTTGTCGAATTTAGATTCATAAACAATTAATGTTAGGTAAAATGATAATATCCGCAAGTATAGGTTTCGCAGGCTTCATCAAATTTTTATGAGTTAGCAAATTACAATTCTGAGGAAGAAGTACTTGAAAAGTTCTTTCTTTACCAACTCTCTCATTTCACAATAAAA
The DNA here is from genome assembly GCA_949788335.1 of Salpingus planirostris. Taxonomy (NCBI): domain Eukaryota; kingdom Metazoa; phylum Arthropoda; class Insecta; order Coleoptera; family Salpingidae; genus Salpingus; species Salpingus planirostris. Next base: position 3,041,689 of record OX460917.1, on the reverse strand, counting down.
CTTTATTCAAAAAATTATGCACGTATACAGGGAGATTCACGAAGACCGTTCATTAGACGGTTCTGGAGAACGAATGGAAATAAAATTCTGAAAAAATTCACATAAGGTTTTCTCAGTCAGAGGAATTTAATGAAAATATTTGCATATCTCTGTGACTTCCGGTTATACCGGAAGTCGATGCCAACTTCGTTATTTCAAATGGAATAGTAGTGTTTTCAATTTTTTTTCTGATTCCTTATCAAATTTAAAGGGGGGTCTGTCCATATGACTTATGACCTAAACCTGGCCGTTTTCTAGTTTTTCGAATTTTTGTCAAATTTTTTACCAATTCGAGGTCATCTTATTACGTCAATTGCTAAACAACCAATGGACCGATTTTATTGCGCTTTTCGGTAAAAATAGTTGAAAATCCATGCTTTCGTCTCCACTACATATGAATACCAGCTTCTGTCATTTTCTGTCATTTTTAGTAATGTCAAAGGTACATTTGATTTTTCGGCAAAAAGTCCATTTTTTTAAATGGCATCATACCGTTTTCGCAATTCCAGTAGATGGAGAATCAAATTTTGCATCAATTTGATGTACCATATTTCAGTATTAAAGTTGTGACTTTTCGAGTTATTGGAGAAAATGAAGACATCGATCGAGATATCGATGGTGTCCCATTTTTCGCGGTTCTCATGGATACAAAAATAACAAACATTAAAGTAAAAATTCATGATGTCATACGAAAACCATATAATTTTCGATATTTTTTGTATTTATGGACATTGCCAAAAAATTGTTAATCGTACTTGTCGAGTATTCAACGCAAAATATCCTGAGTTACCACCCCTAACAAGACCGAAGTTTTCAAGAATAAAAAATAATATTCATCAGTTTGGGAAAGTCGTCAGGCCTTACTCAAGGGCCAAACCAGTGACTGAAGATGAAGGAAATGAAATAAATGTGTTGGCTTATTTCGAAGCTTTCCCACGTGCATCAATTAGAATGGCATCTTTAGAATTGGGCATTTCATATTCAGGAATTCAAAGAATTTTACACCGTCACAAGCGTCATCCATATTCATTTCTAAAGGTACAAAACTTGAGTCCCGAAGATTACCCCCGACGAATGAACTTTTGTGAAGAGTTAATAGTAAAAATTCAAGAAAAGGAAAATTATTTAGAAAATACTATTTGGACGGACGAAGCCAAATTTACTCAGGAAGGGGTTTTCAATAGACGTAACATCCACTTTTGGGCTCGCGAGAATCCCCACATGACCTTAGAAATTGAAAATCAGAGACAATTTGGCATAAATGTATTTTGCTTATTAATGGGCCATCGGGTACGATTTTTCATGTATGAGGAAAATCTTAATGCCAATAAGTACATAGAAATACTGACGACAGTGGTAGAACCATTTGTTGACGATCTTCCTCTGAATTTGGCAGTTCGTTCATGGTACCAAATGGATGGTGCACCGGCCCATAATTCTAGGATTGTAGACAGAATACTAACTTCCATGTTCGGGGACCAATGGTGGGGTAATAAGGGTCCATGGAGATGGCCTGCTAGATCTCCCGATTTAACGCCTTTAGATTTTTATTTATGGGGGCGTATAAAGAGATTTGAGAGAAAGAATTATAAGAGCATTCGGTACACTTCGCCCCGAGGAGATACTTCGTGCAACCACTATTGGAGTTGAACGAAGGATTACAGACTGCCTCAACGAGAATGGGGGGCACGTTGAACAGTTCTATTAACATTAATTTGTATTTTTGAATAAATTTTCCGCTTTTTCTTGATTTTCCCATTCTTTATGCGGTTAGTCATTGTGTAATTATCTCGATAATTATTATGACATGAATTTTTACTTTATTGTTTGTTGTTTTTGTTTCCATGAGAACCGCGAAAAATGAGACACCATCGATATCTCGATCGATGTCTTCATTTTCTCCAATAACTCAAAAAGTAACAACTTAAACACTGAAATATGGTACATCAAATCGATGCAAAATTTGATTCTCCATCTACTGGAATTGCGAAAACGGTATGATGCCATTTAAAAAAATGGAGTTTTTGCCGAAAAATCAAATGTACCTTTGACATTACTAAAAATGACAGAAAATGACAGAAGCGGGAATTCATATGTAGTGGAGACGAAAGCATGGACTTTCACCTATTTTCACCGAAAAGCGCAATAAAATCGGTCCATTGGTTGTTTAGCAATTGACGTAATAAGATGACCTCGAATTGGTGAAAAATTTGACAAAAATTCGCAAAACTAGGAAATGGCCAGGTCTAGATCATAAGTCATATGGACAGACCCCCCTTTAAATTTGATGAGGAATCAGAAAAAAAATTGAAAACACTACTATTCCATTTAAAATAACGAAGTTGGCATCGACTTCCGGTATAACCGGAAGTCACAGAGATATGCAAATATTTTCATTAAATTCCTCTAACTGAGAAAACCTTATGTGATTTTTTTCAGAATTTTATTTCTATTCGTTCTCTAGAACCGTCTAATGAACGGTCTTCGTGAATCTCCCTGTATACTTTGAACTTACCTACGTATAATTATAGACTCTGGAACTATTATTAATATTTTCAACTTGTGAAATTTGCACGAAAATTAATAATTGATATGAAATTTCATCATTGACTTGTTCAAGACTTACTGAGCAATTTTATTTTCCCATCAATATAAAAAAGTACAATAGTTTCAATACCGAACGAGATAATTTTTCGCTAGTTTTACTTAGCTCTCTTGTCTATATAGACATGAAAATTTCTGAAGCGATTGTTTTGGGTCCAAACTACCTTAAATTTTTGGGCCTCAAACCCCCTCCAAAATCGCATAAATTATCATACATTTTATACAGAATGTATAGATATATTATTTACATAGCAATGATTTATAACAACTTCGCGCAATTTATGTTAATTTTGATTAATATTGATAATTATGATTTAGTGGTGCATTGGTTATGCTTTCTCATCATGGAAATGATGGTTCCTGTAAAAGTCCAGTATCTCTTAACGAAATTTGACCATATTGAAAGTCTTATCGTGAGTTTGGATCGTGAGGAATTCCAACCTAAATCGAGGAAACAGGAAGAAATTTTCAAATCATCACTAAATCCATTTAAAATTTGTATTTTGTCGCGATTCGTTATTGAAGGATTTACTGCAATCGTCGTTTGGACAGGCCCAATTTTCGATTCAGAATCTTTCGCTTTGCCCTTCCCAACGTGGAGTCCTTATGACTACAAAACTTCATGGATTTTTTACTTTCCAACTTACCTACTTCAGTGTATTACTCTGGGCTACTTCTGTTGCTACAACCTTATGTCTGATTATTTATGCGTGGGGATGATGGTGATGGTTGGGGCTGAATGTGATATTCTCGTTAATACAATTGAGAATTTGGATGAATTTTCCGATGGCAAAGGAATGGAGTCGGCTCTGAAGGATTGTATACGACATCATCAGGAAATTTTGAACTTTTGCGAAAGAATAGTGCCCATTGTTAGCTACAATGGGTTCACTCAATGCGTGGGGAGTCTCGTATTATGTACTTTAATTTTGACACATTTAATTACGGTATACAAGAAGAACATTGAAAATTTTCCTACAATATTGATAATTGTGTAAAACATTACAGGAACCAATGTTTTCATTTTCATTTTATCTTTTCTTTTCTTTCATAATATTGATCCTTGTTCAGATGTTGCTTTTCTGCTATTTCGGAAATCAAGTCTACGTGAAGGTCAAAATTTTCATATGGATGTAGGCACGTTGTTATTTTTCTTATATCATAGAGTTCTAGCATTTCAACTGCGGTGATTAATTGTCCGTGGATCAACTCATCTCGTAGATTCAAGCAAAACTTTGGTATTTTTATTACGAGAATACATACACCCATTACCATCTTTGTGGTGAATTATATCCCTCTGACTTTGACTACTTTCGTATCTGTAATTATGTATTTTCCTGTCGTGTATCACATCTAACTGAAATTAAATTGTAGATATTAAGGACAGCCTACTCCTACTTTACTGTACTTAGAAAATACAATACGTCACTTGATAATGTATGAATCTACAGTGATTATTATAAAGTTCTGGGCCATGATTTTCGGTTTCACCAGGGTCATCTACGGGCCAAAGTATTGAGCTGGCATCATGGCGATATGCCCAAAATCGGACTCTAGGCATGTCAATATTGTCAATCCATATAATTTTTTGAGTTTGATCATTTGTTGAGGTTCAGATGCGGTTTTATATCAAAATTACGTGTATTTCTGAAAAAATTAACGATATTGTGGCTCTCGGTTAAATTGTGACTTGTTTCTGATAGTTTCTGGTGAGTATTTTGCAGTTCTCATACCACATTTCCTTAAATTTCGTAAAAAACTGTTGTTTTTTTTTTTAGAAAACTCCGTATTACACTGTCATAATTAGGCGCCAGAAACCAATTCTGGCGTTGAATGATTTTCAACATTTTAATTACCTTGAAACGCCCCAGTTTTCTTATAATAATAATGTGATGATGATAATCTTAGGAATCACATGAAAACTTTCTAGATAATTCGGCAGAATTGGTTGCTGACGCCTAATTATGATGACGTAACACGGACATTTCTGATTGACATGTCTAGATGCCGATTTTGGGCATATTGCCATGATGCCAGCTCAGTACTTAGGCCCGTAAATCGAGCCGGCCATGGTTTCACGCATTACCTACAAACTACTTACACTTCTGCATTTCTATAATATGCACTTATACTAGTAATATTTTCATGAAATAATTTTCAAATTGTATTTCACATTTAAATAATTTAGTAACAATGCAAATTTCCCAAGTTGTATTCATTCCGCACTTAAATTCCCGCAACTGGAAACTGCAGGTAAAAAGGAAGTAGAAAACTTATTTCTTAGTCAGGTCAGGTCTCAAGGACCTCCAAACAAAGAGGTTGTCACATGTACTAAAGAAGTGGTACTGTGAAAACATTTCAATTTAATATTTATAAGAATGGTATTGGGTTGTAACTATATTTTCACCTAAATGTCGGCAGCTCTTCACCGGTGAGGGTTTAGAGTTAATAAAATAATTCTTATGCCAAAAGTAGTGTATTGACACCAAACAAGTCAAATACAGTTGGGCGCCACCACAGTTTAAATGGATGGGTAGCGACTACCAAGAACCGTGGAAAATGGTAATACACGTAAAGGCCCATTTTCAATACACTTGCAAGCCGGCGTTCAAGTGCGAGTGGGAAGTTAAACATATAGCTCCGACATCCAGCACACTCACATGCCCGTGCCGTAAGCATGCATGCTGCAAACTTTCGTGCATGCATGTGCCACACTCCAATGTCAAATCAGTCGGTCTGTCCAAACCACAGTTTAGGTAGACCTGAATTGTGGTCGAAACACATACAATAACCTACAAGATTCTTCCCAAGCAAACTTGTGCCAGATTGGTAACTTTTCATGAACGGTTGGCATCAAGGTTAATTGGTAACACTACAGATCAAAATGACGTGCACACGCTCGCACGCAACACCCTATTGAAAATCAAATTTTTGAATGTGCAACACACTGGAACTTAAACGCCAGCGTGCAAGTGCATTGAAAATGGGCTTCAAGAGTTAGTGATAAATTATGATTAGTGAATGTTGAATTTACAGCTTTAAATTTGTAGCGAAAATAGTACTATTTTTGCATCACAAGGAGTACAATTTAATAATCAAAGAGGATCTTATTGATCAAGAACGTTCAGAAATGTTTTGTAAAATTGAAATGTTATCGGCGTCTAGTTCAAAACTGAAGAGTACATTATTGGTTTTAGGTTAAATAACGACCCCAATCGTGGAACGCAATATTTCGCGACTTATGAGTAGTTAGAGGTGGTGGGGCTCCATATTCGAAGACTGAGGTCCTGGAGGACGATCCTCAGGAAAAAGCGAAAACAGCCTATATGGTTAAGATAAGACCTTCGGTAGAGCCCTCTAATTTCTGGTATAAGGAACACATTCTGGGGATGACGTTATATGTATAGTTACCTCTTGTATAGGAGGGCTCACTCAAAAAAAAAGATCAGAATCAGATACCGCCCAGGATGAGGCGACCTAGGTTAGCGCCAAGATTAGATACAAGCTACAAGAAAAGAGGATTAGGGGTTGAAATGTCCTAGCAAAGAATGCTACTTACAGCGTGCGATGAAAATCACCCAAAGAGACAATTTCCTTCAGAAATTATTGAAGAAAGGCACAGATCAAGTATCGATGACCGAAAGGTGATCCACTTTAGCGGTGGATGACCGAGATTTTCTTAGAAAATGCGAATCCGCAAGTGAACGGTAACAGAGGCACGTCTTCTACACCAGGACCGACCGAAGTGACCGCACCCCGGGCAGCTCACTTTTTCCCCCGAGAACTCAACCGAAAAATCGGTAATCAACCAATTATGGTTCGATATTTAATTTGAATGATAAGGCTTTAAGAGCACAGCGCGGTAGTTGAAGCTAAGCGCACCAGGTGCCAACACCAGATCGAATTCATGCGCAAAGATAAGCCAACGCAGAAGAAACCCATCTTGTAGTCGATATGGTAATCAGAGAAATGCAATAGATGGAGTGAGTAATGTTTAAATATTGGTTTGGCAATAAAATGGTTCGACTGCGTCATCACCAAGAGGCGTTAAAAGCTGACGTCTGGATCGCCCCGGATCCAGAGCTTCAGCCACAAGAAGACACAAACACAGGTTCCTTTAGAAGACTACTACTTCAGGCAGAACTACACCTCTGGACTATTCTCACCCCGACCCAGCACAGGGAAGATGAGACGAAGGGAGTGACGAAAACGTATCGTGGGGAAATCCACACGCTACAGGGCCTTTTTCGCTGAATTAGTTTTATTGAGACCTATTAGGATGTTACGAAAGTTTCATCACAAAAAATCTAATTTGGATCTAGTTGATATCTCGCGTCATGGAGAAAATTAAGGAAACTACATTTAAAAGACCAAATGCTTGATAGATAGCTCATTAGAGTCCAAATAAAAGAAACTTGATAAACATGTATCAATTCCATGAAAATACTTTCCACGCCAGTAGCACCTTGAATGATAGTCGTGTCAACATGACGCCCGGGAGATTTTTGTCTGAAGATATTAAATCAAAAATCGTTATGACCACGATATAAGATAACTCTGTTATTCCGACTGCCGCGCGCAGCGAGGTCCAAAAAGTGGTAAAAGCGCGTGCGACAAAGATTGACTATCTGGCGCACGATAGTCCCACTTATGTTCATGTATTATAACTATTATAGAAGCTATTCGCTTAAAATGTACTAAGAATCAATAAAACTTGAATTATCTCAAACAGTACGGGAACAGGCGGGATTTTGCGAGTTTTCGGGCCACATGTGCGCGCTCTTTCAAGCCTTCGCTCTTTCCATACCTCTCTGTCCCACTGTTTAGCCAGAAAACGACGCACGCCAGCCAACGCGTTGAAGCGGTAGTCGGAATACCAGAGTTATCTTATATCGTGGTTATGACCTATGAAAGTGACGGAAAACAATTAAATATCGCGAAAGTATTGAACTTGCATAAATCGAAAGTGTTAACTAGACACAGAATACAAGACCACAATAGAGGAAGAAACGTGTTATTCACTAGATAAGACGACCAGTTGGCGGTACCTGCCCGCACAGACCACCCACCAAGACGCCTATGGACGTCGCAATGGAGATGAAATAACAAATTATTATATTTTTTTATATTTATACACGCGTGTGTCAGTTTTCTATTAAATTCTACTTTTACATCTTCCATCCACTTTTATATTTATCATGGAGGCGCAATCAAGATCCTACATATACCTTAGTGCAAAATATACCCTTCCAACAATAAAGCATGTCGGAGAATCAGTACGCGAGTAACAGAGGAGATGACCTGAGGTTGTATCTCCTTGTCAAGATGGCTCTTAGAGCAACCGGGCTTACGTTCGTAACCTATTTTGTTCGTACCTCTGAAAAATTATCCAACGCAGCTTCCAGATTTCCGGAATTCGATTGATGATTTTGTTCCCATTGAAACTTGAGTTCCTTTCTCACGAGGAATCACAGTGGTTCCGCTGAATTTCCAGGATCTGGGTTGAACTGTCCCAAGTAAGTGATGAGCTGCATGAAGCGTCAGTTCTCATTTGTTTCTTGACGCTCGAAAATCTCGCATCAAGGTTACTTTTCCTAGGTCCGTCTCAATTCCCGATGATGTTAATATGTGTCCTAGAAATTTGAAATGGGTCACTATGAACAGGCATGTTTTCTGGTTCAATTGAACGTCATAACTTTTCAGTACTTTCAGAACATCTCGCTAGCATTCGTCGTGTTCTATTTCGGTTCGTCCGCACACAATAATGCCATCTACATAGTTTGGGCCGTTATTGCTTGACGCGAGGAAGTTCTCGAATATTTCGTGAGTTGTGTTAACCACGAATATCTACACTATAAACCCATATGGGTCTCCTTTGTTCTTCCCGTTATAACTGGTGTAAAGCAGGCTCCAGTCTCAATTTGGTTATGAATTGGTGGAAGGTAGATAGCGAGAACTCCGTCAGTCGTCAGTTCTTCAGATGTCAACAAGATTCCTCATATCACCGTTGGGTTTGAAGACAATTACAACTGAGATCCACGGGTTCGGTTTCGTTGCCCATTGATTATATCAACGCAAATGGGTGCCCTGAATTCGCGTTTAATCTTCAAGGGTTCACTGGAAGCGTACGGTTTCATTGTACTTCCCATCTCGCGTAAAATGTCAGTATTACGGTGTTATTTTTCGTGAAAACTCCCCAGTCGGGTCCATTGATGTTACATGAGGTTCGCGAATCGGTATATAAGCATGATTAAAGCTGTTCGGCCTATTTCGACAAGTATTTCATAGTCACGATTAGGGTTATCGTGGTAGTTTTGTAAATTCTCGACATACGAAATTACCCGTGCTATCCAAGGTGAATGGGCTATCGTCGTTTGTTTCACCGACATCGATGTGGGATATTCTTTTCGCGTCCAGAACTCCAACTCGTGCTCCTACTGATGGGCCATGCTTGTTGCCCCATCGGAAGCATTCTACGTGATCCGTTTCCCAGAGCTTCCATTTTAATGGATTTTTAATTCGGTTCACTCGGGAACCACCCACCTAGCAGAGTGACGTGATTTTTCCGGCACACGTCACGTCATTCTGACCAAATTTAAGACGGCATTCCGACGTAAAATCAACGTCAATATGTCACATATTTCGCACATTGCGACTATATCTTCCAACACAAACGAAACCATTCGCAGGACTAAACAGAAAACTGTTGCCTCAGTGTAAACACCAAACGATGCACTCACGAAAAGCTTCTGGGATAGCAAGAAGAGCGGATCAGTACATACTGAGCAACAAAACAACAGGTTTGCAAAACTAGAGGATTAGAATGAAGAAAATTTTTATGAAAACAATTATTATCTTAATTATAGTTTGTCCAATGATTAATAATTTTTTGGCCATGAAGATGATTAATTAGAATCGAAGACTATTGAATTATTGTTTATTTTCTTTTATAATAAATACATAAATATAAATACATTTGTTTATGGTGTATTATTTTCAACCATATTTTTTTTTTGACTTCTTTAAGATATTTAAACTACAGTCACCCGACCGTTCTACCATACCATGCTTATACATTCCTAACTTTCACCATAAATGTGATTTTCTGATCTAGACCAATGTAAGAATCACACATAAAATAAGCAGAATATTTTTGAGTGTATCCTTCTTTGGGCAGATTCACTTTAACATCAATATTTTTATATTTCCGCAATGTAAAACGTTGCATGAAAACGATGTCATATGAAGAAGCCAATATTAGAAACCATGACTCATCTTTCTGCTTACTGAATTTTTTACTAAATATATTTAAATTATTCTGCCCATCTCTGCGTATCCTGAGCTCTAATATTAAAGAATCCGCATTCGAAACTTCAAATAATAATGAATGATCCGATGTATCAAATTCGGCACTAACTGATTTTTGATCATTTAGATACCTAATAACGTATTCAACATCTAAAACCGGAAAATGAGATAAACATTTCAGAAAATCATCGGACTTTTTTCTATCTTCCGCGAAAAGATTATTGATGATCATTTCCACCTTGTTTTTGTTTCGTCTTCTCAACAAATTTAATGAAAATATATCTAAATCTGACGAAAGACCCAATTCAGTTGTGAACCGTCTTTTCATTAATGTTAACATTTCCCTATTAACATGAGGAAGCATTAATAAATTATTAGAGGTTGAAGAAATTCCTTGCATCAACATTTGATTAAGTCTGATCAGTTTCAACGTACAGTCTAACCAGCTTTTGTGAGATACTAAACTGATCATCGACTGAATAATTCTAATAATTTGATCAAAAACAGACTTCAAATCCACCACGTACTCTTGATTTGGCAACTTCTTATCAAGCAGGTAACACTTTATCAAGAGCAGTACTTTAAGGTGGGGCGAATCAAAGGGATGTTTTGTGCGGACACCCAATTCTTGCGAAAGATTTCTGTAAATAAATTAAATTGAATACACAACTAGTTACTCAATAGGTTGATCTCTCCATTTTGCAGTTAAGGTTTCCAGAAAATAATTTGTTGATTTCAATTGATATAACCGAAATATTCAATTTTCCGATAAACTTGACTAGAGGTGAAAAGACCGGCCCTAAATATACAACTAGGTAATGAGTGGATAATATTTGCGAACAAACATGGAAAATTAACTGATTTTACGTATGTGCTTCCATCATTTCAAAACTCAATTAAAATTGAGAAATGTGGTCAGCTCAAAACTCCAGCTTAAATAATAGGGAACTCACTTGTTGATCTTGTCCTCGTTATGTCTAACAGGAAAAAGTGCGTATTCCTGGACTTCCGAAATATTTTCAATCAACTCATCTATGGAACTATCCTCAGAAATATTATCTTGTAAGTACAACATGGTTTTACAAGATAAATAGTACTGAGCTGCAAGCTTTCCTAAAACGGTTGAATTGTATAACTCTTGAATGCCCTGAAAATTGAAACGAAATTGATTTATTAAAGATAAAAAAGACGCCCTTTCATAAATGAATATCAAACCTCCTTTTCAATTGTAATGCATTGTAATCGCTCCAATTCTAAGGAAACTGAATTAGCTAACTGAATCAAATACGAATTAGGATTTTGATCCGTTTCCATTTTATAATAAGTAGGGTTCACCAACAATCTTCTGAAGAAAAAGGTCGAACAAACCAAATCAATCAATTGATTACGGCAAGTAACAGTCCCGTTCGCAATTTCTGCATTCACATGTTCAGGCAAAACTCGTAGCAAATCAGATTCAACTGGAAAAGGTTCGAATAAGAATTTCCTGTAGAAATTCTTCTTATTTTCTTGGACGAAAATGCAAGCTACCCCGCTTGTGTCAAATTGAGGTCGTCCAGCTCTTCCCATCATTTGTAAAACATCAGTTACGGGCATATCAATGTACCTAACAAAGTGTCTGTTGAAGTTTTGCAAGAAATTATCAACTACTACTTACCGTTTAGTTGCTCCATCGTAATATTCTGTTCCCTTGACTATGACGAGATGTGCAGGAAAATTCACACCCCAAGCTAATGTAGCCGTAGCCACCAATACCTGAATTTTCTGATTGACAAATAAATTTTCAACAATTTGACGATCTTTTTCTTGTAAACCAGCGTGATGTATACCGATGCCAAATAACAGTAGATATCCCAAATCCGCGTCATTAATTGCAGACCGAATGTCTTCGATTTCATCTTGGGCACAATGCAACCATTGTTTAGGATCAGTGTCACTGAGTAAACATTTGATCAATTCATATGAAGTAATTCTAGTTTGCTTTCTAGAGGATACAAAAATCAAAGATGGACTAGTCGGTGCATACTGACAAATCGCCTGGTATGCAGGACGATTCATGGTCGCCATTCTAGGACAATAGTTTTTGGCTGTGAAACCTTTCAAATGTATTTCGAGAGGGACAGGACGTACTGACGAGCTGAAGTTGAAGAGCCCTTTCTGTTTAAACGAACAATGTTAGGAAATGTATTAAGTTCTCATTAAAATTACTTACTTTATCGATTCCTAACCAGTTGGCCAAATCACCAGCATTAGCCATTGCAGTGGACAAACCAACTATTCGCACCTTTTCATTGGACATAGTATTTATATAATTCATACGTGAAACAATAACTTCAAGGACTGGACCTCGCTCTTCAGCTAACAGATGGATTTCATCTATTATAATAAGACCAACTTTTTTAACGAAATCCTTTTTCAACCAGTTACGACTCATTCCATCCCATTTTTCCGGAGTTGTTATGATAATATCAGCTGACGAAATTAGAGACGACTGTGGAGTTACATCGCCAGTAACTTCAACCACTTTCTTGGCAATTTTTGCGAATTTTGGTGTCCAATCTTGCACACGTTCCCTCACTAATGCTTTCATGGGAGCAATGTATACGACCTGATAAAATTGAGAGTTAGTACATACACGATGCTCCTGAACTCGCACCCCAAAGAAATGTGGCGCCAGTCCCAGAGGGGTAGCCTGACGGTATTTATTTATTTAGTATGAGTTTAGTACTAAGACGTGGAGAGAGAAAATGAAAAGAAGAGAAGGATGATTGCAAGGTTCAGATGTGGGAATGAAGAAAGAGAGAGCAAGTACTTGTTGGGAGGAGAAGAAAGAAGATGTAGACTGTGTGGGGAAGAAAGGGAAACTGTCGAACATTTAAAAGATGAATGCGAAGAATTGAGAGGGAGAGAGGAAAGTGTAGAATGGCTGCTGAATGAGGATGACAGGGGACTGGGGTGGATGAGGGGAGTGAGAGCAGAGGGGGAAAAAAGGGGTTGGGAATGAAAAGGGGAAATTGTTTTTTATTTATTGTTTAAATTTGTTATTTTGGTAGTATTATTATAATTGTTGTTTTGGTACATTTATATGTGTGCTGGTATTGCTATTGTTTGTTGTTGATATTATAATGATTATTGTTCTTTTTTTGATTTTTTTTGGATGTATGTAAGTAGTATGGGGCTCATTTTTAAGCCGTAAGGCCACAAAATAAACAGTTATATGTGTAGTACATACTAAGACACATTTTGAAAGTATCACAAGCCGATACTAATCTGTTCCTGTCTGCTTTGAACAAATTATAGCAACTTGAATTTAAATCCCGTACACCTCAAAGAAGCAGGTCACCATCTTTTTTTCTTGTCTTTTTTCAAATACTTTGTGATACTGTAGCACGTACGACGTCATAGATCATTGAAAACTACCGGAAATCGTTATTCTAGTATTACTTACTTTCAGTTTTTGGCGGGCCGTGAACAACCTTAGCATACAAATTTCAGAAACAATGGTCTTCCCGGAACCGGTAGGTGCTCCCAATAAAATGTTATTATCCGTACAGTAGCAACAGTGGAAGACTTGACTTTGGACGGCATTGAAATGAGTAAAAGTGTATAACTCTTCGTACATTTCATTATGTAAAGCAGTCTTCGGTAAAGGACGCATACTGAGGAATTTTGTTTGAATTGTTTGACTCGGAAACGTTATAAGTTTATCTAAATCCATTCTGTATGAAGTTTTAGCATCTGAAAATGATGAGGTTATCAGTAAAACTAGTAAAATCGTGGATTCATGAAATACTCACGCATGTATTTGCTATTAGCAACGATGATATTATATTCAGGTGAATGGGGTTTAGCCAAAGGAACGGTGAAGATCAATTCGATTACTTCCTTTGCAATGACGAGCCGTTTATTTAAAACAAACGATTCAAAATGACAAATGTTATCTTGGCCAGGATCTTCAACCCACACATAACAATGCTGAACATTGCCGTGGATGTTATTATCCCAAATGAAGTTCGCTCCGATTAAAAGTTGCAATCGCACAACACCATCAGTAATTGGCTTAACAGTTACATCTAAATTTAAAATAGGGAAACGACGGCAAAAATGTCGTACTCTATCGACGAGACCCCGAGATCTGACCAATTCTAACATTTCTCTATCATTCATGTCTAACAATTCCTCAATGGAAATGTTTTCCAGCATTTCCAAGGCCCGCCCCCCTTTGATTTCCAACTCTTTGAATTGCAACAACGGGTTACGTTCCATCCAGGTTTGTTGTTCGACCATTTGAGCGACTATCAAACATTGATCAACTTGGGAACTGTAATTTTTATCGATGGCTATTTCGAATAACGCACGAGCCAATCTTGTCACTGATTGCATTATGAATTCGCAATCAGATATTAACGAAGTTACACTTATCCTTGCACGAGATATGTTTGCTTGGATCAGAGTAATGACTTTGAAAGGAACAGAACTCGTATCTAGATCGAAGGCAAATTCACTATAGTTTGAATGTAAACGATCTAGCTCAACTAGTTCATCGTTACGCACCTGTAAAGTGGAAAAAATACAGACGGATAAGACATATGTGTTGATCAATCGTTACCTGAATGTGCCTAAATTCCCACGCATTGCTGATCAGGAGTAACAATTCAGCAATAGACATGTTTCTATCAAACCGATCGTGAAAAAACTTCATTGTTTGATTCGAAATATAGTAAAAACTAGCAATTCGACCATAGTTTGTTGGCCTCAACTCTCCCAACTCAAAACTCGTTCTAACCATTTGGGCCTTTTCTAAAGTGGTGGCAGCATCGTAAAGTTTTCTTTCCAGAAATTGGAATAGTCTTTCTGGTTCCCAAATATCGGTGAAAGTTAGACCGTATATGAGAGGATTTTTCTTAATTCGGCAGTAAACAAAAGTATTACTCAACCATTCCATCGCTTCTTTTATATTGGAAACGGTACCCAAAACAATTTCAGCGTTAAGGTTGTCAGGGACGAAGTTCAAAAATTGACTCTCTATCGGTACTTGCGAAGTTAAGAGTGACATGTAGTTCGTCATATTATTTACACTTGTCATAATAATCCCGTGTCCAGAAGTATCAAATTGAGGTCGACCGGCTCTACCGAAAATTTGCATCACATCCAACATATCCATGTCGACAAATGAGGATTTTTGGGCATCGTAACGCGTGGTGCCCTAAAAATAAAACTATAATGTATGTTCCTTTGGGATTTGTGGTGGTTTTACCCTGATTATAACTGCATGAGCTGGTAAATTTACTCCCCAAGCCAAAGTTGTCGTACAAACGATAACTTTCAACGCACCAACCCTAAATAGCGATTCGACTTCTAGTCTGTCAGGTCGGCACATTCCAGCGTGATGAATACCAAATCCGTTCGGAACTAATAATTCTAGATCTGTGCTCTTGAATTTGGCTCTCAAGCGATGAACTGACCTATCAACCGCATACAAACTAATCTGTCCGTGTCCTTTAACCAATTCAAGTATATTTTTTGCCGCCAACGACGTCATATTTCTGGACGTTACAAAAACCATCACCTGATGTCCATCCTTGACAATTGGTGCGATCTTTTCATAACAAATTCGATCTAGAGTGTCGTTCTCGTTTTTAGTTTTCACTCCTAAAAACGTCATTGTCAAAGGAACGGACCTAAATCGATTATCAAAAAAGAAGAGCCCAGATTGTGGATTGACTTTGAGGAAATTCGCAACATCCAAATAGCCTGGTAATGTTGCCGACAGCGCAACAATGCGGATGACACTTTGACTACTCACAACTTGACGTAGAGTACGAGCTACCAATGCTTCTATTACTGGACCTCTATCAGAATTCAGTAAGTGGACCTCGTCCAAGATGAGCAGTTTGACTAGACTGGTTACTTCAGAATCGACTATAAAGTACTTTAGTTAGTGGAAATATTCACCCAATGGAAATCCTAACCCTCGCTATTTGAAAAATTAACAATTTACCTGCTCCTTTCCTCGAAATTACATCCCACTTCTCGGGAGTCGTTATCAGCATTTGAGTTTCAGCTATTTCTTTCTTCGTCAACTGCATATCACCGGTCACTTCTTTGACAATAATACCAATAGGTGACAATCTTTTACTAAAATTATGTACCATTTCGGTCGCCAGGGCTTTCATTGGACACACATAAACGATCTAAAACTTCACAATATTATCGGGAAAATTTAAAGAATTTATATTTCAAACCTTAAAATCATCCTTTCGAATAAGTCCACCACTCATATGAGCCTTTATTTGATGCACAATTGTCAAAAGCGCTATATTCGTTTTTCCAGCGCCCGTGGGAGCACAAATCAACAGGTTCTCATTAGTATTATAAGCAACCGGAAAAACCTCAGACTGGATTCGATTCAATTTGCTAATATCTTTAAAAACCATTCTAGCAGTTGCATCTAAATTTGCAATTTGGACCAATTCAAGATTGTCGCTTGCCGGACGAGATGAACCAGGAATTGTGAACTCCACATACGAACTGGTATCTTTCTTAATAGTATTTTCCGGATGTTTCAATGTCTTTCCGTTAAATTTCGCTAAAAGGCGAAAATGAAGCGTTCATTAAATATTCCGAATGTGATACGTTCTGTTACCAACTTGTTATCGAAATGTTGCGAAGTTGGTCGTGAACATGCGGATACTCTATTTGTTTTTCATGACCTCTTTTGAATATTGGTTGACCACGTAAATAACTAAGATCATCTTCCAAATCATGACTGTCAAAAATATTTAGACGATTACATTAGAAATGCAGAAATAATTACGTACATCAGTTCATCAGCTTGTCCTCCACCTTTTCCTTTATTTTTCTTCTCGATTTTCCTTAATGCCTTGGCGTAATGTTTCTCATTTTCGTTTTGTACAATAACTTGACTAACCATAGCTGGTGCACTCCTAGAATTCCCACCAGATTGTTTCATATACTGTTTTTGATTGGAAGAAGTTGTGGTATCCGCTAAATCCCAATTGAAATCGCGTTCACGATTTCGGATTATTTCATTTAGAAATTCGAATAATTCACAACCGAATGTATCAAGAAAATAGTTCAACAATTCTTCGTTGTTTTTATCCGAAGAAAGGGCTACTAAAACGATTTCCTTGAACTCCTCATAAGGAAACTCTTTCATTTCCTCCTTATAAAACTTGTAACGTTCAGCGATTTCGTATTTATTACTGGTACCAATCACTTCAGATAAAGTAAAATCACCAATCTCATCTTCACTAGACATTTCATCGATCATCGGAATATAGTACATAGAGGGAGAAGATTGCTTTAATTTTTCCTTAAGGTGCGACTTTTTGGGGAGTAATGTTGCATCTTGAGATGCTGTGAAGAAATCAGTCGAGAGGTTGTCACACAAATACCTCAACTCCTGTAAGGACATCAGATGAAATTCCGAACTGAAACTACGACCATCATAAATGCCTTACCGACATAGTCGTTTCAAGATCTCTTCTTGTCAATTTCTTTAGAATACCATTCATCGATTGTTGTGGCTTGATTTTGGCATTTCGAATTGAATTGTAAACAATTAGATTTAGAACGTCATTCAGCATTTCGTCACGTTCTATGAACTTCGATAAATATGGTTTAAATATTTGTTTCAGATGTTTTAAATATAACAAACATTTAATTCCTGAACTTTCGTTGATTTTATATTTGAAATGAAAGTAAATGCGTTCTATTTTCCATCTGGAACAGGAAAATTTAATTTAATCATAATGTATTTAAAAATACAAGAAACGCCCGCTGCAGTTCCATTAGTCAATGAATGTATATGTTACCGTCAAAACCCGAAATCAGTTGAAACTAGTTTTAACTATTTAAAACTAAAATTCACCAGTAGGGTTTAAGAAACCTAGTATTAACTAGTCAATTCTAGAAATCACCATGAGCATTTGGTAAACCTGGTAAATTAGTTTCAACTGATTTCGGGTTTGACGGTAACATACAGGCTGATTCAAAATTGTTCGACCAACGCTTCAGGGCAGATTCCTCTCGTCAAAATAGTAATAAAAGTTCTTATAAAGGGGGGTCCGCAAGTGGTCAATAAGAGAGTTATTAGGCCTCAATGTCTGCTGCTGGCCAATTTATTTTCGCTTATAACTCGCTTAATTTATGGTTTATTACTTTCAGATTTGGTATATGGTATATGAGGAAAACATTTGGAAAACTAAACGTTGAATACTTTGGTGATCCATGAATACCGTGGTAAGTGATTAAACGAACCAAAAAAGAGGTCATCGGCAGATAAAAATCAGGATTATTTTGTGGCGGAAAGTATTTTGACTGTTTTTAGTGATTTTTCAGCATCAGTGTACTTTTTGAATTTTAAAAATGTAGGGGTACCTCAGTGCAAATGTGAGTAGTTTTCGAGATATTCGTTATTTTATCAACTTCTGCAGGAAGGGTGTCGGTAGCCGGAGCGGCCGACAAGAATGAGACCAACAATCGTTTCTAAATTGAAAATGACGAAAATGTGAATTTTTCTTTGATTCTTTTCTTTTTCTTTCGATTAATAAAAATAACGACTCCGGCGCTTGTTGCACTTTATACAATCAACGTAATTAACTTTATGTAAAAAAAACAGATCCAATGTTTATTTCATTACTAAAACTGTCTAGGAAAATGTTTCTACACACGTCGAAAGAAGAAGAATTTTCTAAACCGAAAACTCTTGAGAAAATGGTCAATCCATTTCATATGATTGAAGAATAATTTTTTGATGTTTTGCAATGGAAAAATTCTATGACGGACTACCTTAAAATACCGAACCTCGTAATGGTACCTTACACAACGAGTAGGTTAGGTAAAGTGGCAACTTTCGCGTCAACTTTTAACTTGTTGTTTTTGAGTTGGTAGTAGCCCAAATCTGTCAAGCTAAGAATTAGGTTAGGAATTGTGAAAGTGGACATCCAGTGAGGACAAATAATGGGTTTCAAATGTTGTGTTCCGCATTGGACAGTTTCTGGTGAAAGAAATTTTGCCGCAATTCCCAAAAACGAGCGAATCAGAAAAAAATGATTAGCGGTTTTCGGGATGATTGATGAGAAAAGTATTAGGTCCACAACTCGAGTAAGTAAAAGTGAAGGATTGTGAATTTCATCTCCGAAAATTATATGCAGGATTATTACAGATGTGCGGGAGACATTTTGAGGGGGTGATTTTTTTCAATTTAGCACTTTTTCGGTAAATTAAAGAAAAGTTCTAGAGGCATCAGTTATTGGGTACTTCCTTCCTTGCTTTCTTGTCTTGAAGTTGACACATGTTCCTCAAAAAATGCCGCCACACACTTGGAAACTGTAATTTTGCAATCCTACGACACTTTTCGTCAACATTATTATAAAACATCCGGCCACAAAATATGAATTGAAACATTTCTTGAAGTTTTGTAGGAACTCAAATGTGTCAAATTTGGGGAATTTTATATCAACTCCATCACTTTTTTTTACAATGGTGGGGGTTTGGAAGGGAGCTGCGAGCGCAGTGAATAGAGACGCGGCAGGATGCAATCGGCGAATTATGGCAGAAATATTATTCTTGTGAATAATCGCCAAATTTCACGCTTAATCTCACAAAATTTACAACAAAACACCTCGCAGATCAAAAATACAGCTTTAAATAACAGCTTTTGGTTGTTCTCATGCACGTTTAGTCTTACTATATTTTATCCACTCCTAGATAATAATCATACTATTATTATTAGAAATTTTTGGTAATAATGGGTGGCGTTATTGATATAGATCACAGTTCGATGAAATAAAGTGACATTTCCAGCGATTAATGGGATCATTATTGCATTGGCTGTGGCCAATCAGAATAGAGCGATTTTCAGGTACAATTGGCAACAGTGCAACAATCGCGAAATTGACATTCAAAAATGGCGACCATTTGTTTGAATAATTGTTACGAGTGGTGGAGTGTCGAAAATTACTTGATCGTTTAATTGAAAATATGCATATGAATGATATAAGTGATAGTGAAAATGGAGACGAGCTTATAGGAACGGCTCCGGAGATACCAGATACCTGAAATATCCAGAAAGAGCTATGAATGAAGGTATGACACTTATAACAGTTCCCTTCGCACTGTTCGCAGCTCACTAATCTGCGCCGATCTGACAACACTACATTCTGTCCGTCACAGCTGTTTTTAATGAAATTTGAAAGTTGAGCGAATTTTCGAAAGCCGTTTTAACTGTTTTGGAGTGGATAAAGCATAGTATTAAGCTCGCGTGTTTTGGCTTTTATTCGCTCGTTTGAATTACGCCACTCGCTGGCGCTCGTGGCGTAAGTTTTTCAAACTCGCGAATAAAAGCTACCAAAACACGCTCACCTAATAATATTCTTTTACTTTGGCCCCTTGTTTCGAAATAAATTCGTCATTTCAAATCGTGATATCTCTGAAACTGTGAATGTTATAGGTAAAGTGCATTAAAACAATAACAAGCTCTCGTTCAGAGCTGTCTTTTTTATGTAAAGTATTTTCTTGTAATCTTGAATTTTCATATTTTTGTCCTCTAGATCGACTGCACGAAAATCGCAAATCTCGCAGGATTTCCTGAAGATACAGGAATCGACAAAAGCTTTTTTGAAACCTAAGATCATAGGCTTCATTTTTTGTTTGGAACTTATTTTCGATTTGAAACGTCATCTTGGTGAAAAATGTAGTGAAAATGGTCAATGGGACACCCTGTATCTAATATAAATTTTCGACCTACAACTTTTACGTTATCGTTAATTCTTTTTTATTTAGAGAGGAGAATTCGTCCCTGAAGTAGAGCTGTCCCAAATTATCTGTGCCCCAAGGTCAGATGCGCATTCGTACAAAACGCTAATAAATGAAACCAAATCTTGGGCTCAATATGGAGAATACCAGTAGCGCCGATAGTAAACTTCCCCTTCGCGTTGAAATTACATGAAGAAAATAATAATTCGATTATTTCGATGGTATTTTAATGTCTAATAGATAACTGAATATTTTCTGTCGATTATTGATTATTTATCCATCATAATATCATCATAATTTATGAATTAATAAATAAAATCTTGATTTCGGCCCCAACCCCAACGTGATTACGCCACTGTCAACGCAGTACGATCTCCCATTTCTGAACTTGCCCGAAATTTCGTTCGGAACCTGCGCGAGCCGAGGCACAGAGAATTTGGGACAGCTCTAGTGACATGATTTTTCTACTAACCCTGTATTGATAAAGCTTAGAAATATTATGGAGGTTTATGAAGTATTCAAGTATTCGTGAAGTTCGTGAAGTTTAGATGAGGTTCTACCGAGGAGTTGACTACCCCCAAAAATTGTGTACACCAATTACGAGAATTACTAAAAATTACAAAAAAAACACCAAAAATCTCCAATAAAATGACTTACGCCCGGTATGGTTAACCCCCAGATTAGCTAACTGTAACTTGAATGCGAGCCTTTATTATTCATTTTGACCGGAATTGTTAGTCTAAGGTTCCAGTTAGCTAACTGGAGGTTAACCATAGGGGGAAATACTGGACCTTAAAATCACCAAAATTATTGGAATTTCAAAACGAGGAATTATGTAGAAAATTACAAAAAAAAACTACTAAAATCAATAAAAAACTACAAGAGGTTGTACATCAATATTAGTAGGTGGCCAACGCCTTGGGTTTGCATGAACTCCATGAAGTTTTGTGAAGTTTGAAGTTGTGTAGATTCTTTTTTCAGCGGTTGACCCCTAGTGTTTGGTGTTCATAAATCAAACGATTCATTGCCTCAGAAGTTCAGTCAGACACTTGAGCGTTATAGGAATGCAAGTTGAACAAAGGGGTAGCCCGAACATTGAGAGAGGAAGTTCCAGGGGGGTCGAATTTCGAATTTCAGCCGACGACATTGCACAATATTGCAGGCAAATCACACTAAATATCTCACAGCTGACATGAGCTTGGAAAACCGGTACTTTCTTGTAAATGAAAGTGTGTAAGTTCGACTCGACTCACCCTCCGAAAATTGACTGTCTGGTCTCATTTCCAGCTTCAATTCCCTGCAGGCCATAGAAATCCGTGAAAAAGCTAGTAACTTTTCGATTATCAACACCAGAAGTATGACCTGAAAACATATGCACATGAAGCAGAATTATTACAAAGGTAAAACTTGACTTTACCTTCGAGAAAAACCATTATGTTCCTTTCTGATCCACGTAGCTATTGACAATTATTTCCCAATAAGAGTAGGTACAATCTTGAAAGATAAGTTAGATTTAGGTTATGTTTTCAATAGTTTTCATGCTGTGTATTATTTTTTACGTTTGACGTAGAAACACAGAAACATATAAAATAGACAAGCCATAAAGCACTGTGTGTCATTGATTTTCTATGACCGGTTATGGGCCGTCGTCTGACAAATGGGAATACCCCCACTCCAAAGTCAAGTTCACCCTGCACTACAAGACAAAAACTTTCGCTTAAGACAGGGTGTCCCGAAATTACTGCAGGACCCGGTAATGGTGGATTCCTGACAAAAATTTGCCAACAAGACCTATTGGTAGTGCATGAAAAATTATTAATTTTTTGTTAACGGGTTTTTGAAATGCCGCCACTGTAATTCTGTTTCTAGGATACAATCGACGTATTCTTGCATAACTCCCTTTGTAAATTTCAATATTTACGATATTTTTATAAGTGCACCGCACGGGTACTTACACCGGTTTATGCCCACCTTCAAGTTCAATTTTTCTCGTTATTATCGAAAATAATCGAATTTATAAGGTTAATGGAAATATTCACACAATTCACAATTTGATTTGTGTTTTTATTTCGATTTTTTTCTTATTTATATTCATTTACCATAGAAAAAATATGCATGACCAACTTGCCAAATAGGAAGAGCATGCTCCTACACTTTACATTTTGACACTTGTTCTCCTGGTGCACGCCCATCTGTTTCTTTCTCTTCTCCCGCTTTTCCTTCTAGAGCTGTCAAAAAGTTTCTGTGCCTCGGCTCGCGCAGGTTCCGAACGAAATTTCGGGCAAGTTCGGAAATGTGAGGTAGAAACTACGTTGACAGTGGCGTAACAAAGTTGGGGTTGGGGCCGAAGTTGAGATATTATTCCTTATTTTTCATGAATAATGATGATATTAGATGGATAATGAATCAATAATTGACAGAAAATATACCATAACAATTAGACATTTGAATAACAGCAAAATAATCAAATTATTATTTTCTTTACGTAATTTCAACGCAAAGAGGAAGTTTACTATCGGCGCTACTGGTATTCTCCATAATGAACCCAAGATTTGGTTTCATTTATTAGCGTTTTGTACGAATGCGCATCCGACCTTGGGGCACAGATAATTTGGGACAGCTTTACCTCTACATCTTTCATCGCGGGAGAAGACTCTGTTACGTATCCTTATAAATAAAGTTGATGATCTCAACATCGTCTCTTATGAATGAAGTTGGAGCGTTAGATGCTAACAGCCGTTTTGATTGGTGTAAATCGTGAAACGTAATCAAAACGCTAACGTAAGTGATGTAACGACGATCCCCGAGCGCCGTCACTTAAAGTCCGCTCCCGTCTTGTTTTCCCGCCAATTCCTTATCACTTCTGTCGTCACTGTTTGTTCTAGAATGTTCGATTCCCTCTCCCGCCTCCGAGGCTATAAAAGGACGCCCCCGTTCCGGTTTTGCGAGTCTAGATTAGACGCTTGAGTCAGATTTCCCGCCTGTTCTCCGCTGTCGGAAATAGCCCAGTAATCCTAAGATCCAGTCAGTCCAGTCCGGTCTTTAATTTACTAACCGATCGTCGGTAACAGCCCGGTCAAAAGCCTTCTCGACTAACCCCATCCTGCGTTCCGCGTCGTCGGAAATAGCCCGGCGCATCCCACACCGAATAGTCCGCCACCTTCGGGTGTATCCCGAACGGCCGTAACAAGCCTCCCGTGACACCGTTCCGGCGTTCCCGCCTGGTGTCGTGACTCGCCCTCGGCGAGCTCCGTTCCGCATTTCTGTTTCGTTACGTCTTTAGTTTTTAAGTCTAGTTTAAGCCGGCTAGGGTAATTTAAGTTTCCGTCCGTTTCCGTCTGTGCCGTCCGCATTTGCGAAATAAATACTGTTCACAGACCCCTGGTGTTTCCGTTTCTCCGACTTAAGTTTGCTACCCCGGTAAGAGTGCTTTCTCTGTAAACGAAGCTGGCGTCCGAGACTTCCGCCCGACCGGAAGTGCATCACAGTGAACAGAGCGGACCAGAGGAGCTGACCGAAGATGAACGCTTTGTTAGTAAATATCGTTCCGATCGCTTTACGAGAGCATGTTCATAAAAATATACCGGGCGTCGCCCTGAAAGTCTGTGCCCTGGATGAAGTGTTATCTCTATCGCAGATATTTGAGCTTACCGATGCTTCTTTCTCACACTCACCACGGAGCGATTACCCGAGACTATTTATTCTGATGTTATTATGGTTCAAATATCCATTTTAAATGTGATCTATTGTGAAATATAATTAAGAATAATTACACATAATAATCAAGAAATGACGGACAACGCGCAGCAGCAGCGCGTTGTCCTCTCTAGTTATTGAAAAGAAAGGTGACCAATTGAGAAAGATGTGTAAGAAGGGAGGCGAAGATTTGAAGGTGATTCGTCTTGTAAATGGGAGTGACGGCCCTTTACGAACGATCAACATCTTCAAAGATTTGCCTACTCCGACCGCCAAAATTGTGCTTTCTCAATTGCGTTGCGTCAGACGAGCACCTACGGGTCGAAGATGGGATCAAGATGAGAAGATACTCTCGCTTGCGCTCTACAAACGTAGCCCCAAGTGTTACGCCTTGCTTCGCCGTCTTCTCGCTTTACCTTGTCCTAGCACGCTTCAATCTATACTGTCCAACTTTTCTTTCAAGGCTGGGATTAATGTCGATAAGGCAGCACATTCAGTGCAATCGCGGTACTGACCCTATCGAGGGATTGGAGGACCATGGTGACCATAGTCGATTGGTAAGTGTTAAGGACACGGCCAATCACGGTATGGTCTTCATGGCCCAAGGGATTGGGAAAAATTGGAAACAGCCTGTTGCCTATTTCTTTTCACACGGTCCTATGGATGCGAGATCCATAGAATCCATCATTTTCAGAGTTCTTGACGCCATGCAGGACGCAAACCTGCATGTGGTGTCCCTTGTTTGTGACGTGGACACACCAAATGCAGAGCTTTGAAAGCGATGGGTTCTTGCATCCAATGTCCATACATCCTCCATAGAAACCGCAAAATCTTTACCATGAACCTTTTTCTTAAACACAACGTCCTCTTTCCTGCTACCATTGGTGTTACTTCGTCGATAGAGGCTAGGGAGGATATCAAGGAGGCCTATGATCCCTTTCGGCGTCGCTATTTGTACAAAATTTCTGGTGTTGACATGATGCCCAAAATGCAATCAGCAATGAAAGTGAATTTAGCAGCGCAAGTTTTCAGCCATTCAATGGCGGCATTTGTCAACGCTGAAATCAGTCGGGGTGAGTTATGACTTTCTTCTAAAGAATAATGTTTTTCAAATTGTTTTATTTTTCAGGGCATCTGCGCAGCCGAGCTCTTGCGACTGTTGAATTCCTTTCGCAGATTGATTGCTTGTTTGCTAGCTTTAACGGGAGTGCAAAGTTTACCCAATTGCGAAAGAACTTCGGTCCTGGCTAACTGACAGATCTCCCCACCTCGATTTTTGGAAAAATATATAAATATAAAATAAGTCTGAGGAAGGAGGGCTATGTCTCCATCCCAAAGTGGTTGGTTGCACTCCATTAAAGTATCGACCAAATTTGGGCATCGGTGAAGTCACACGGTTTTGATTACCTGCGTGTTACGTCCTTCAATCAAGACGTTCTTGAGAAATTGTCAATCGCCTTGCAAAACAGGGATTGAAGGGTACCATCTGCGAAGGTGACGATGGAGAGATTCTATCGGATTCACGTACTTTGGTTTTTGGAGATGATAATCTGAGCAGGGATGCAATAGTGGCCCTCCTTTGGCAATTTAAACCCTCAACATGAACGCAGACTTACAGGGCTCTACAATTGCCGAAGAGATAGCCCAGGCTGTCTCTTTCAGCAATTCTGAGACTATGTCAGTGGCTTATGTTGGAGGTTTCATTGCCAAAAGGCTTTTAGCAAGCCTCGACTGTGACTTATGTCGAAATGCTCTAACTTCAGAGCCAGGGGCATCTTGTCATATTTTCATCGAAAACAAAGAGTTCTTTTCCCAAGGTCACAAACTAATTTATCCATCGGAGAAATTGGGTTGTGTAGTTGGTCATGGATTCACTTTGTTGAAAGATGAGCTGAATAACACGAGTGCTTTTTCAGTTCTGGAGCGAGCGACAAGCGAGATCCTTGCTAAAGTCGATTTCCAGTGGTTGTCTTGCCCTTCTCATTTTCATTTTGTCAGGAAGATCATCACCGAAGAGGTGTGTCGCATTGGGATTCCCCGGTTCTGCAAGCGGTTTGTTCGGAACTTGAAATCCCAAAAAATCTCAAGTCGTTGGTGGGTTCAGGAAATTGGCCAACATCCAGCATCAGTAAATTCGGAATCTTTCTTTTCATCTTCTTCTTTCCGAAGGTTCCATTTGTGCATTAAATTTAAACTATCATTCATTTTCTCCGTATTCTTCCTCTTATAGTTTCAATTTGCATATTAAATTTAAGCTTTGAATTGATTCTTTTTCCGAATTTGATGACAAAACACAGATAAGCAATTTAAATTTCAGAATGTTTTTAAATTTTAATCATGACCTGCATTCATTTCCATTTTCAAATACTGAAAACTTTTAATAACTCTTCTACTTCTCAAATAATCTAAGGTCTAGAAGTCACGATCGATACGATTTGCATCTTTTTTCCATACTAACGGAAACGACGTAATTTTGAAAATTGTAATATTACCTATTCATGTGTAACTTCAACGGATGCCAGAAGTATTGTGACGCACTTCCGGTCGGGCGGAAGTCTCGGGCGCCAGCTTCGTTTACAGAGGAAGCACTCTTACCGGGGTAGCAAACTTAAGTCGGAGAAACGGAAACACCAGGGGTCTGTGAACTAACTTTATTTCGCAATAGCGGCAAATGCGGACGGCACAGACGAAAACGGACGGAAACTTAAACTACCCTAGCCGGCTTAAACTAGACTTAAGAACTAAAGACGTAACGAAACAGAAATGCGGAACGGAGCTCGCCGGGGGCGAGTTACGACACCAGGCGGGAACGCCGGAACGGTGTCACGGGAGGCTTGTTACGGCCGTTCGGGAAACACCCGAAGGTGGCGGACTGTTCGGTGTGGGATGCGCCGGGCTGTTTCCGACGACGCGGAACGCAGGATGGGGTTAGTCGAGAAGGCTTTTGACCGGGCTGTTACCGACGATCGGTTAGTAATTAAAAGACCGGACTGGACTGACTGGAACTTAGGATTACTGGGCTATTTCCGACAGCGGAGAACAGGTGGGAAATCTGACCCAAGCGTCTAACCTAGACTGGCGAAACCGGAACGGGGGCGGCCTTTTATAGCCTCGGAGGCGGGAGAGGGAATCGAACATTCTAGAACAAACAGTGACGACA
The DNA here is from genome assembly GCA_949788335.1 of Salpingus planirostris. Classification (NCBI taxonomy): domain Eukaryota; kingdom Metazoa; phylum Arthropoda; class Insecta; order Coleoptera; family Salpingidae; genus Salpingus; species Salpingus planirostris. Next base: position 3,014,100 of record OX460917.1, on the reverse strand, counting down.
GAAGTGATAAGGAATTGGCGGGAAAACAAGACGGGAGCGGACTTTAAGTGACGGCGCTCGGGGAGCGTCGTTACAGTATGTACATACAATGGACCGCCTCTCTCTACCTCTAGATAGATTTATCTGCTGGATAACTTCATCTGGATGATGGAAACATACAGGGTGATTCAAAATTGTACTGACAACGCTTCAGGGCAGATTCTACTCTTCAAAAGAATAAGAAAAGTTCTTATAAAGTAGAGTTCGAAAGTGGCTGATTACGAAGTTATTGGGCCCCTAAGTCTGCTGGTGGCCAATTCATTTTCGCTTATACAGGCTGTCTTATTAAAAACGCCCTAAGTCATAACTTCTTTATTTGACGCGTCCGATTCAAAAAACTTAAGAAGCAAAAATAAATTGCTCGATGAGTACTACAAACTGACCTAGATTTGAATTTTTTTCAAAAGGGTCTTCATTGTCAATTAACGGTCAACTTCAAGTTTTCAAGTAGAAATGCAATTTTGCTTCAAAACAAAGAACAACAAACAGGGTATTCTTTTCTAAGTTCAATGATGTACAATATTTTGAATTTTGAATAACATTTACTGGTGAAATAATTAAATGTTTATCGGCATCACATTGGCTTTTCCAAACCAAATTGTACAGTCGGCGATGGGGAACAATCAACTTTTAGCGTGTTGAGCTTATTGTCGCTGTCACATCCAGTTCTGTGATTGTTGTACACGGCACTCTCTCCAATTTTTTTGTGATTTAAATAAACTTCTTTCAAAAATTTTTACTGGTAAAAAAGACTCAAAATGGAAAAAAAACACACATTACTCAATCTAGAAAAAATAATCCTGCTCATTTATGTTGAGAAAAGTATACATTACCTAGCGAAAATTTAAAGTTGACCATTGATTGACATCGAGATCCATGGTATAGCTGGCGTTTTTTATCTCTGCCAACGGTCAAGCAGCGCACTCGTCCGTAACCATGGAAACATGAAACGCCTCTCGCGCGGCTTTCAAACTTGCTCAGTAGCGGCGGTATCTTATAATATTGCTTTGAAATGCGGTTATAAAAATAAGAAAAAACTCAATTATATATCTACAATAAGCTGATGTATGTACCTACCACGTTTGAATCTGATTATTCTTATGTTGTTTTATTGAATTTACAAAATTGTTGTTCGTTATTCCAATTTATGAGTTTTTATTCAATTATACCCCCTCTCTGTGTTACGCCACTGTTCGTGCAGTTTGTAGCTCGGAATCCCGAACTCACCCGAAGAATCGTTCGGATTCTGCGCGGCCGTTGGCAGAGATAAAAAACGCCAGCTATATAAAAAATTCAAATCAGGGTCAGTTTGTAGTACTCATCGAGCAATTTATTTTTCCTTCTTAACTTTTTTTAATCGGACGTCAAATAAAGAAGTTATATCTGTATCAAAAAAACTTACGAGTTCTACCGGGAATGGTGCGCAAAGAAAAATATAAATCCTGGCGTATTTCAATAGTGAGTTATCGAAATATAAAAGATCGTCGCTCTAGACTAAATATTCAATGCTAAGATCGACTACCAACTTGCGTGAAGGAGTCGATATTAGTAAATCGCCAACCATTATCGTTTTTCTGAAACGGAAAGCTGAAGGACATAAGCCGAAAAAGTCTCAAATTTTATCTGAGAAACACTTGTATGAATATTTGATAAAAGCTGAATTGGAGGAAAAATCAGTAGCACTGACTGTCCAAGTTGACGCACTCAATGTGGACACCATGTTATCACGATTTTCGTCGTTACGAAATATACAGGGCATAATGGCATTCAGCCTGCGTTTATCGACAACCTGCGCTTCAAGAAGAAACTTCAAGCGCCACTGACACACTTGGATCTTCATCGCGCTCTTCTCCACATGGTAAAGGTGGTCTAATCCACGCAATTCTATGGAGAGATCCACAAGATCCGGAATGGAGAACTTGCGCCGAGACCTTTACAGCGTCTGGTTCCGTTCATCGACTCCGAGGGCATTCTCGGTTGAGCGGTCGTCTCAAGAACGCCGACTTGTCATTTGCCACCAAATATCCCCCCTTGTTACCGCGCGATCACCCGTTGACAACGATGACCAATCAACAAATTCATGACAAGCATCAATACAAACGGGTATCTCCTGTAGGAAAACTTTTAGATGTTGTCTGTTCGCCAAGCAGTTCGCCGTTGCATTTCAAAATGCTACCGCTGCCTCAAAACCAAACCAGCTTCTCCTCAACCTCTGATGGGAAATCCACCTGCTGCGCGCGTTTCTCATGTCAAACCGTTCAGCATTGTAGGAGTGGACTACGGAGGTCCTTTTTCAATTTCGTTGGCCCGTGTCGCGGTGCCAAGACTCACAAGGCATAGTTGATTTATTTTGTATGCTTTGTAACCAAAGCGCTCCACTTGGAGGTGGCGTCCGATCTTTCAGCCGATACTTTCTTGGCTGCCTTGCGCCGTTTCACTGCCCGTCGTGGGAGGTGCTCACAAATACACAGCGATCGTGACACAAATTTCGTTGGCGCCAATCGCGTCATGAATGAAAACCTTACCGCTGATGCTGAAGGACTTCGGAACATTATAATCACCCATAATCTGAAACGGTGACCGCATTACCAGAATTCTGTACGACTCCAAAGACGTGAATGAGGTAGGTCCACCAACTTTGGAACCCCTCAAAGTTTTCCCCTAACAAAACACACCGTCTTCAAAATAGTGATCATGACGCCTTCGTGGTGCACCCTGCCCCAACACGAGGTTGCAAAAAGTGCACCGCGCCAGATCCCACCAAATAGAGGCGTCGAGAATCGAGATCATATTGGGCCTTATTCATATACCTAATTTATCGTTAAAAGCGCTTCTAAAGGTGCGTCTTTAGCGTTTATCTATTCATAACCGATTTTAACACGCTTCTAGTGTTGCTTTGGATACTCACCTCTAAAACTGCCATTAAAGGTAATCCGTAGAGGAGATTCAATTCATAAGTCATTTTAAAGCGCCTTTAAGGCTACGAAATCGATTGAAAGCCTGCGTCAAATAAGATGTGCTTGAAAAGTGGGTAGTACCGTGTTTTGCGTTCTTCTAACCTAAATTCGAAAAAGTTGATTGAACCGTGGTTGACGTTTACAACACGAAAAGTGTGAGAATCACTGAGAATTATGGATTTGTTGCGTGAAATCAGTGATGTCGCCGACGTACGGGAAGTACGTAATGTGGGAGCAAGGGGTGAGCGAGTTTTTCGAGATCCCTTCCAAACTTTGAGCAATGAGGAATTTCGGAGGCGATATAGATTATCTAAGAATTGTACGAGATATGTGATCGGTTTGATCGAAGATCAATTACCACAGCCGCAAAGAAACTTGGACTCAACTCCAACTTTGCAGGTTTTGGTTGCACTTCGGTTCTTTGCCAAAGGATGCTACCAAACTGAAATAGGTGGGTTTTTAAGTGGAAGCTAAACGATTTTATGGCTCCATAAGAACCCCATGTTAAACGAGTTATTATAAGCAGTATCATATTGGAATTTGGACACAGCATTGTTTTGTTAATTGTCTTTGGATCGTCCGAGTCGTAAATCATTTTTTCGGTCTAGATAATTTTTTATTAGCATTTTAGGGAAAAAATGACGAAAATTATGCATAATTTTTGACTTTGAGAAGTTATTTCTGTTCTCGTAGGAAAAAATTGGAAAAAGTGCCGTGGCCGATCCAATAAATGATCGTCTGGCTTTCATTTAAGATCAGAATAAAAAAAAAAACGATCATCAAATCAAGCGTGTATCATTGAACTCGCGACTTGATGTCGCGAAATTCCGATCTGAAGAGTTTGTCTGAGCGATAGACCCAACGCAGCAGGCGGCCGGTGGCCGAAATTTTGTATTTGGTATATTGAAACAAATCAGCAATTGGAAAATTAACAGGACATAGGTAGAACAGCCACAGGGTACCGAGGCCGCTAGTCACCCCGATCATCCGCGTATCTCGTCGTCGCACACAATAACATTCATCCGAGGATTTAAGGATAGTGGAAGTGTCCTCATGGTGTGAAGCAAGATCCGGTGAACCTTGATTTACTGACAAATCAAATTCGAGGAGACCCTCATATTTCAATAAGGACGATTTCGCGGACAGTTCTTATCCCTAAAAGTTTCGTATAACGACTATAAATTTATACAAAGGGAAGAACATGGCAATCGCGAATTTCGGGGATCGTTTACAATTTTGCGATGTAGGCCCACGAAGACATTGTGTTTTAAGATGAGACTACATTCATAAATCGGCAAAATATGCACTACTAGACAACTGGAAAGCCACATTGGCTACGACCAATTAAAAATTTTAGACGGTGGTCGATTAATGTGTGGGGTAGCATAATTGGTGATTCGACTGGAAAATCCTACAGATTTTTTAAGAGAAACTTAACCCATTTTATTGAAAGATGTACCTCTTGACCGATGTCCAAGATTTATTTTTAATAAGATTATTGAAAGATGTACCTCTTGACCGATGTCCAAGATTTATTTTTAATAAGATGGTGACCGATGTCAAAGATTCATTTTTTAACAAGATGATGCCCTCCTCATTTTTCAAGGGTAGCAAGAGATTACATTAAAAAGATAAAGATCAAGCTCAAAATATCAGTCAATTTGTCCAGGCCCGGTGCGAAGCGGTCCTCGAGCTGATCAACTCTGTTGGTTAGCTCGAAGGATGACGTGTGGCAGGAAGTTACGCCGGAGAAGTGACACAATGGGCCCGAATAAAAGGTCTGAGTGCTAAATTGGCGCAAGTCACTCACCCTTTACAACCTAATTCGTTCTCCCCAATCGCTAGAATTCAGAAATTCAACGGGATTTTCTACAAAATAAGCTAATTGGATTATAGGAGGATATCCCTTTAGAATTGGCACAAGAAATGTGGTTCATGCAAGACGGCGCTCCACCACATTTTTGCCTCAATGTAAAAAGACATTTTGACCAGAAATACCTTCAGAAGTGAATAGGTCGAGGAGGGCCTTTTGCATGGCCTGCTCGAGTCTCTGATTTTTTCCTCTGGGGACATTTGAAATCTGTGGTTTACAGTACTCCAGTAAACACTTCGGAGGAGCTTGAGTCGCGATTTCGACAAGGTTGTGAAGCCATTAGAAATGATAAAGAAATTTTCGAATGAGTGCGAACTTCTTTACGGAATTGTGCAAACTTGTGCATCGATACAAAAACTGATCATTTTGAAATATTGTGAAATTAAAATTCGTAATTTTCTTGGTACTCAATCTTCAATAACACTCAAATTATGGAAAATGGATTTTCATTTGGTGAATTTGTTCATGGACAATCATGACGATTGGATTTATTCAATTAAGCGTCAGTGTCAGTGTCAGAGTGAGATTTTCAGTGATTATGCTGAGCAGTATTGAATACCACGAAATCAAAACATCTACACGGCGGCATCTTCCCCGAAAAAACGATCCATATCATAGCAGGCTGCATTCGAGGCCGCAAATATGGATGGCGTTTCGTTCCAAAACGGAAACGGAAATCGGACGTTGCCAATCGCGAATATATTTTCAAAAATCATTGTCATCCTTGTGTCAAACTGTAAAACTATATTTAATTTTGCATTTTTCTACATTTTTGACGATTGTACAAAATTAATTTTGCGGTTTCATCTTAAAAGTGAATAAAATGCCCGTAGATGTGTGTTTCGTGTGTGGTGCGCACTCAGCGGATCAATTACTCTATCATTTTCCAAGAAATGAGACAAGGCAAGACGTCAATATCTTCTCTCCTTTTCATACCTACAACGAATTCCATATTAAATTTGTCATTTAATTTAATGGAATGCAGTTGAATTGGTTAAAACAATGTATAATATTGCGAAATACCTGTAAATTTTTTCTCACAAAATAAAAGAATCACTTTTCTGGAAAAACACAAAAAAAACAAGAAATTAAATTATGAATGAATAATATAATTTTTGTTTTTTAGGCGTAAATTGTGGCTTGATGCAATGAACCCCCCGACATGGTTGGTCTTCTGTCAATTTATAATCGTATTTGCGGTTTTCACTTTGCCAAAACGTCCTATGCTACAGCTGGGAGTCGCCAACTGAATAGAAATGCTATTCCTTGCCTCCATCCATTTAGTAGGACTTCTGAATTCCAACCAGAAAAAAAAACCACAAATGTTTCGGCAGCTTCATTGGGTATTCAGCCTCCATCAGCGTACAACGATACGTTTGATTCGGAAGCACCCACATCGTCCACAGAAAAGTTGTCTGCTACTGATAATGCTCAATCCTTTTTTAATGATCCTCAAACGTTGTCTTCTGATACACCTCATGGTTTTGATAGGCATTATTAAAAAGAAAGACCATTTGAGAAAACTGAAAAAACTTTGTAAAGACAGAAATCGCATCAAAGAAATGTTGAAACTCGAGGAATCTACCCTCGTGAAAGACATCTTCAAGGGCATGTCTTCGTCAACAGTAACTTTCATGTTGGCACAAATGCGTTTTTCTGGGAGAACGCCCAAGGGCAGACGATGGGAGAATGATGAAAAGATACAAGCCTTGGCGCTCTACAAGCGCAGCCCGAAATGTTATTCGCATTCCTCGGAACCTTCTTGAGTACTCTTTTGTTCAAATTGTCCTTCAATCCTGCTATAAATACAGCCATCTTTCAACACTTGAAACAGTGTTTAAAGGCACAACAGTATGATGTTAAAGATCGATTGTGCACTCTAATGTTTGATGAAATGTCCATTAGAGAGCACATACAATACAACACATCTTCTGGGCGGATTGAAGGACTAGAACATGTTCTGTCAGAAATTTATTCAAATGATCATGAATTTTCAGGGGAAAATATTGCTAAACATGCATTGGTATTTATGGCACGAGGAATTAGGCGAAAATGAAAGCAACCTGTTGCCTACTACTTTTTTCATGGGCCTGTGTGCTCTGTGTGCTTCAAATCTTAATTGATAACGTCCTTGATGCAATGACTGATGCGAATCTTCACGTGGTGTCTCTTATTTGCGACATGGGTAATACTAACGTTCATACCTGAAAATTAAAGGGATCCACTGTGTCTGACCCTTATATTTATCATAGAGGACGTCAAATATTTACAATGTTGGATCCTCCCCACCTTCTTAAGTGTACGAGAAATTTATTTAGATCTCGTAATGTTTCTTTACCTGTGGAGGTTGTCGAACATAAGGTAGAAATGATTGCCAAATGGTAAGACATTAGAGCAGCTTGTACGATAGACCAGTCCTCTAGTTTTCCGAAGCCTACCGAAATTAGATCCGTACATTTATCTCCTCAAACTCAGGCGCAATGAAGGTGAACATCGCAGCTCAGATTATGAGCCATTCCATGCCGGCATATCTTTACAGCTTTTGTGCTCACGGTGAGCCGTATGTACAAATATTTCATGACATGAACCGGGTTTTTCAGTTATCGGTTAACTTTGATCGGTCGTTTAGTCGCAACAATTGTTACAACAATCGTTGCTGAATGGTTAAACATCCGATCAAACTTGAACAACGACTGAAATATTGTTGGATTTGGCAACAGCGACGTTCACCTCTCAGGTTGATCGGCTGTTCAACAGTTTTAGTGGAATCTCTGAAAAGGAACTTCCTTCATGGTTAACTGACCAATCCAAACACGTGGACTTCTGGAAAGATGCATCCAAGTTTGTGAGTGCTTGGTAGTACACCGGAAAACGTAAGAATCCTCCTTCACAAGATGGGTGACTGTATTCAATCAAAGCCATTCAACTGATTTGGGAGTACGTGAAATCTCTGGGGTTAACGCAGCTTTGTCCGCAGGATCCTTTGCAGAACTTGTTTGGTGGTATCCGGTCTAGTTGCGGTAACAATCAAAGCCCCACAACCACACAATTTGTGAGAGCATTGAAGACTCAAACTATCAATGGACTGGCCATAAGTGATTTAAGATGTCTCATTTTTGATCAGGTTCAGAACACCCCTCAAGTTCCGGTTGTGGCGTCCCCTGATGTAGAAGTCTCTGAATTCACAAGTTTTGCTGATGAAGTTCAAGAGGCATTGTTTTTTGGTCGTTCAGAAATACTATATTTGTGGCGTATGTTAGTGGATTTATTGCACGTAGACTTTTTTGCGCTCTAAAATGCAAATCTTGTTATAGTTTATCAACTTCAGATGTAAGTAATCCGAGTAATTTATTTATTTCATTCAGAGAATATGATAATTCTTCAACTTTCTTGACGTACCCTTCCGAAGAGCTTGTTGAGGCAGTTGGTTTGGGAGTAACTTTTCTGGAAAATCATTTAGATTCTCATCGTTCTGGGTTTGTCCAAAAAAAAATTATACACTTCTGAGCGAAAAGCCCCGGACATGCACTTGAATTTTTACTGGAATTCAAAGTGGCGTAACTACTGAACCAAAAGAGTAATTTGAAAAAAAAAATGCTATTTCTGTGAAGCCCCGTTCTTGGGCTATCACCAGCCAGACGAGGTGTTTCATACAGATTTCCCGAGTATGTTTTACAGTGATTTTTGAAAAAAATTTAATTATTATTATTTTTATAAAATCCCTGGTTTACTCTCCAACTGAGAAATACCCGATGGGCAGGGTTTCTTTGTCTTTTTCTTTAAAACAAAGTGGCGTCGAAGCATAAGTCATCGTAGACAGGTATGGCGTCAAATTATGATGAGCTGACATCGATTTATGAGCAAAGTTCTGGGCAACCAACGTGTCGACAAATTAATGGAGAAATTTTTCGCGTCTACAGAAAAACTTCCGTGATCTGGACGATAGATAGATTGGTGAAAACCAAGTTGCCAGACTTGCTTCTAATGAGTAGGATTCTATCTACTCTCCCTCAAGATTATTTCGAGTTCAAAAGTGTGCGGGAGTCCGTCGAAATTAAAGGAACAGTGAATAATCTTCTTGGACGTCTACGCATGATAGAGAGGAGATTGCCGGAAGTGCTAGCAAAGAAGCACTTGTGACGAAGAAATTATTCAAGAGGTACGAGAAAAGGGAAAGGAAAACAAAGAATGGAAATATTTTAAATGTGCCTGGTCGTTATGCAAGAGATTGTCCGAAAAAAAGAAAACAGAACATCTTGACAGACAAATAATGGAGATGCTGTGATCTACTTTGAGGGAAATCCAGAAAAAGGGCTATGGATCGCGGATTCAGGAGTGTGGATTCACATGACAAGCGATAGAAATTACTTTGTACCATTTGAATCCTTTCCAGTTCTGGAAGGAATAAAAGTTGGAAATAGCCAAGTAATTCTCGCCTATGGACATGGACAAATAAATGTTGAAATGTTGATTAACGGAAATTGGGAACAAAATTATCTCAAAATGTATGGATAGTTCCAGAAATCAATCAAAACTTGTTTTCAATCGGACAAACGGTTGGGAAAGGCTATGAATTCAAGATTGACAAAACCGGTTGTAAACTTTCAGAAGATGGAATAGTGAAATTCAACTGCTACTTCTGAATGACCACACAGCGAAAAAGTTTTGTTGGACATTATCAAAAAGAGAAAACATCATTTGAAAAAAAAAGAAATACTTTGCAAAGACTAGAAATTGCAGTAATCGTGGATCAGATACCAAGGGACTGGAGTGTGTCTTCCAATTCCTCAGATGAATAGTTACGTTCTTCTTTTCTAGATCTCGTTTGTTATAATTCAAGTGTTCTCATGTCCAGTTTTTACATTTGTTCAAGATCTTTCAAATTTATTTTTATTTTCTGAAAATCCCGAGACATCCATCAATGAAAATAAGAAACAGAGTTATAGGTCACCTGGACAGAAATGGTTCAAATTATAGAACTTTCGAAAAGTGCCATCTTTAGAATGAAAAAAGGTGGAAAAATTAGCATACTGTAGAAAGAGAAGATAGTGGAAGGTTGTAGAAGCCCACCCCTTATCAAGACCGGGTTATTAGAAACACTGTATGCATGAACACCCATTCGCTACGCCTCCCCATGCGTTGACGACTACTGGAACTTCTTGTTCCACCAGTACTGCATCGAAAATATTGAAAAAGAAAAGTTTGAAGCGTTATTGTGCCGCTAAGAGAGAAGAGTTGAAAACAAATCATGTGGCGACACGATTGGCATTCGCCGAAGAATGTCTAGATTGGCCTCAAGAGACAGACTGTTTGATAAAAAGTTGTAGAACGCCGCAATTTCTTTAGTTGTGATCCGATTCCACAAACCCATCAACAAAGAATTATTTATTTTTCATGCACTATCAATAAGTATTGTTGCCAATTTTTTTCCCTCAACTTTTTTTTTCATTGGTAAATTAAAGAATCTGAAATCAAAAGAAACAGTCCAAATACTTTACGCCACAAAATAATCGTGATTTTTATCTACCGATGACCTCTTTTTTGTTTTTTTAATCACTTACCACGGTATTCATGGGTCACCATAGGGTTCAACATTTAGTTTTTTTATTGTTTTCCTCATATGCCAAACCTGAAAGTCATAAACCATACATATCGTAAGCGATTTATAAGCGAAAACAAATTGGCCACCAGCAGACTTTGAGGCCTAATAACTCCCTTGTTGACCACTTGCGGACCCTCCTTTATAGGGAATTTTGTCACTATTTTGACGAGAGGAGTCTGCCCTGAAGCGTTGGTCCAACACTTTTGAATCAGGCTGTATAGCAGAGAATGATTTTTTCGGACGAAAAAGTCTATCAATCCAGTTACAACAGACCCGTCAAAGTTTTTCGCCCACCAAATTTACGATTTTCACAAGAATTACTCAGACAAAAAAGTGGATGTTTTCCGTGCATGTGTGGACTTGGATCTTCTATTATAGTGGTCCTGGAATTTTCTGGGAAATTCATTTCAACTCAAGTTCGCTGGAAAATGTAATGATACCATCAGTACGTGTCCTGTATGGCGATGGGCATCATCTTGTAACAAGTATGACAACTTTTACTGCTCTACAGTAACTTCATTTAGGTGTTTCCAGGGCCTACAAAAAGTCCTGGTCTGAATCCAATTGAAAATGTATGGGCAAAAATGACCCGAGTAATACTCAAAAGGGGCGAGGGTTTCATTTTTAGACCAAGCAATCGACATTAGTTGAGTGAAGCCATATTAGATGCCTGGGAATCGTTTACTAATGATACGGTGTAGTGGCAGAAGGCCTTCTAAAGCCGAAAGGCAATGATTGATTGATTGATTACTTTGAAGCTCCTCACACCAACAACTTTTACCTAAATAAAATAGGTCAAATCGTCATATTTTCTGACGATCTGTGTACGGTTGGAATTCTGAGAGACCCTGTATGCTTAAGGAAATGGCTAACAAATGGGAACCGCCAGTATTTTTCGTCGTCCGACCAAAGGTGACCAAATTGTTGAAATAATTATTGGAAAAGTAATCACAAAATGTCAAGAAACTGATAGCAACAGTTTGTGATTAAGGAGACAACAATACATCAGCAGTGAACAAATCAAACAGTTCAACGATAGGCATCTACCAGAACAGTTTCTCTTTCATGTTCGATGGACATCTTTCAAAAGGCGTTCGAAACCAATTGCCAGAGTGTAATTTGAAATAGGAGGCGGCATCCAGCATATCGCTAAATGGCACTTTTTTTATAAATCGTGGGGTTCATGTTTTTAACCAGTTTGGGATTGGGAAAACTGTAGGTTTTCTGACAGACTTGTGGTTTTATTTCTTGACAAAGTAACAGATAGTTTGTTTTCATCGTCCAATCGCGATTTAAATGCGTTCCTGCTTAAAAATGAAGGATAGGTATTGGTCGAGAGCAAATGAGAGGTAGAGGAATACGTACGGATTTCAAGAGAACGAATCAGGAAAAGGTCACGTGGAGAAAAGAACCTCTTTCCGATGAAACTAATTTATCTACACGTTTAAAAACTATAGATGCTGAATTTGTGAATTTTGTGAAGTTAAATTAAACGTAACTCTTGGGTTTGTAAAGTTGGCGATATGGTCATAAAATGAGAATATTTTCTTTCTTAAGCTTCTCAGGGGTTTGCCTCAAAGTTGGTTCTAAAATTTTCAGGTCCATATAAAGTTGTTAAGGTCCTTTCACAGAAAGTTTATTGTTCAAGAGACGTCAATGGTGGCAAGGTGCAAGGTACCAAAAGCTCGTATAAAGGGCTTGAAACCAGGTCGTTAGTATCCTACTTGTTAATAAATTATTCGTTATTTCTTTCGTTATTAAATGTCGACTGACAGCGAACTCGATGAAATTTTTCGACAATTTGAATTGACGTATTGTCCCGTGGCGCTTCCGGTCTCTTATGCGATACAGAAAACCATGGAAGTGCTGGAAAACGTATTGGAGGCGAAGCCGGCGGGTGAAGACGCGACAAAGTCCTTGCATGAAGGCAAGGAAACATTTGAAAAGGACACCTAAGGCGGAACCTCCAGTACAGGAGGACTTGCAGTTTGAGAGATGTTTCTTACTTACTTGTACTTTCTAGTGGCTGTGGACTTCTCTTTATTGAGGACTTTTCCTCAATAAAGTGGACGATACAATTGTTGGGGCCTTTCAGATCGGTTCCTTGTAAATTCATAATAATTCAACTTTAGACGTCACCTTGGAATCAACTATCGTCAAATAATTTTATTGTCATTACCGATTGTTGTAGAACCTGTCGATTCTTTATTATTGTTAATTGTTTTAATAAATCCCTCATTGTTAAACCTGATCCCGTTTCCCGACTATAATTATTGAATCCTGGTATATTTTCTTCTAGGTGGCGCCCGAGATTAGAAAGAGGACCCCTGTTCCGGCGTCACAGGCTTCCATTGAATGTGTCAGTAGGTTTTCCAAATGAGTTTCCGTTAAAAGATGGGGTATCGATTGAAGGTCTACAGGTATGTACTTCGTCCGAAGGGGAAGTTGTTGCCGAACTTTAACCACCTCCAGATTGAGAACCGTTGGGGCCTTGACAAAATTTTACTGACATTTCTGTGTTAGAATGTCGTCAGTAGTCCGCCATTACCGGGTCCTGCGGTGATTTTGGGACACCCTGTATGTAGCATAATAATGTAGCGGAAGTAATTAGTGTGAAAGTAGGGCGCTAATTACGCTTTCAGAGGTAATCTCCAAGAGTACTATGAAGTGAGCACACCCCGAACACGAGGTACATACAGACGGTGAGCTAAAGCCCCCGGTGACTTGTCACGAACTAAATCCGGGCAATGGCAGATCAATTGCGACGCCCCTTCGCGCTGTGTAAAAGTCAGTCTTACAGACGTTAAAAAAATCGTGATATGTTTTTTCGTCAAAGAAAATTGTTAGATGCTTCTTGGAACAAATTTAGAAATAGTGATCGGAACTTACACTGTTTAAAACGAAAAATTCCCATCAAGTCAACTTGTTTTGTTTGACATTCCTGCTGAAAATGATGATGTCCGATTTCTTATAATGAAGGAGTCACAGGCCAGGGAAGATGAGGTATCGACAACAGTTTTTCCAGAATAACTTTGAAACAATTATCGTTTCTGAGACGAGTCCTAAGGATATCAATCATGATATAAGCATGCATAGTTACCCTTAAATTGACAAAGCTACCTTAAAGGAAAACTGGTCATTCAGATGTTAAAGTGAAGAATTTTCAATTTTCCTTTGCAGGAATGTTTATTTTGCTTGGCCTAATACAATCTGTCAGGATTTCTTAACCAATTTTATAAGTGGTATGATTTAAGTATTTGCTTTTACTTCAAGTACAAGCTTTTACTCTGTAGTATTTTACGTAGTCTAATCTTTTTCATGAAGTAAATACTCCGTGAGAAATTTTACTTTTGATGGAAGCACATACTGCAGGTTGGTGTGAATATGACTTCAAGAAAAATGTGAAGAATATGCTATAATTTGCAGCATTACCTCCGAGTAAAAACTTCCATACGGCATTTACTTGAAGTAAGAGCAAATACTCTTTTTAATCATACACCATATATCTTGTAATTTTTAGACACTCAGTTTAAGAATAAAATGCTAAAAACTGAGGGGGTGCAAATCAAAAGCAAGGGTTGTAATCCGTCAAAAATGTTTATGTCGTGTAGTATTCGATTTTCAAAACAAAAGAAATTTTTTTCTCATCTTCATGAGTTTCAGGAGGACCTTTATTCGTTACCTGAGGTGTGCAGGTGCAGGACAATGGAGGTGATGTTTTTTAATGGAACCGTCTATTTTTTCATGCAGGTTCAGATTTTTTGGGTCAAACATTTCTTGATGCGATGCAACTTTAATCTGATATTTTTGTCCAAAGATTTTTCATGTTTCCCCTGTGCAAATGCTAAGCTGACGTCGTTTGTTAGATTCTTTATGTGTAACTGTGTGTTTTCCGTTTGTTTTCTTGTGTTTCAATTTCCTGGAGTGAAACTAACACACAAAAGGCGTCAGCTTAGTTTATGCATGGTACTACCAGAGGAAACATGCGATAGCTTCAGACAAAAATGTCGGTTCAGGGTTGCCAGCGATCCCCATTTATACTTTTACGGAAATATGTTTCGACAAATACGGGCAGAAATAAACGGAAAACCGTTAAAAGATTGATGTTGGGCCGAAAAGCATTATTTTGGAACAAAAAGCAGGAGAAAGAAACCTTCAAGACCATCAGGAGTTAACAGGATCACCGGCACATGGTCATCATGGGTATTGATTTGAAGGTTTTCAACAATAACGTTTACGAGTTGACAAACACCAGTGGTGAAGTTTATTTACGGTGTCACATTCAACACATTAAACAGTTTATCCAGGGACCAAGATACAACGCTTTGAGAGCAACCGAAACTCTCGTCGAAGGTGGCGACGGTCGAGTGATTGTTAGACGAGGTAGTAGGGCGAGTGAGGTTGTCGATAAAGAAGTCCACCATCAAGATTTTGGAGAAAGTTTGGCATGTCCATCCAAAAATGCTGAGAGAAAAACTTTAATTCTATAAAGGGATTACCAAGGTCAGGCCATTGTTGACCATGCAATTGGGCATTCCATTTGGTGACGAGAGCGGGAAAGGTCGAAGATCAAAAATGAGTATCAGAGGATGGTTTGGTTCGAAAGACCCCAACTGAGTCCCAAACAGTGGAAGATTTTTCGTCTCTCACATACCTACCCGGGACAGAAAGGTTCAAGTTTTGCCAATAGAACCCGATGGGAAGGTGAGGTATGTTAAGATACCAAGAAATAAGAAACTGTTCAAAATCCTTTTGCGATTTCGTCATACATTTCTTCTTCGCAAAGGGGCGGCTTTTGTTTCAAATGCAAAATTTCGGGAGTACAAAAGGGTGAGTACAGCAGTTTCACAAGGGCTAGTTACTTGAAGAAATTTGCAAAACACGAACATGTGCAGGTAGATATCGTGGTAAACGTCAGATTTTGGCGATTAGACTTTTATTCAAAAATACCTTGGAAGAAAGCGGGATTCAGGGCTTGGCGAGACATGGCGATACCCGATATGCCTTCTGTTTTTGGCAACCAGGGTCCCATCAGCAGCTAGTGCGGTTGTCACAATGTGATCGACAACCCATGAGAAGTAAATATGCTATTAAAATAGTCGGTTCCCTAAAAAATTTCCCTACAAAACTTTTTTTTGTAATTGTCTTTCAATATAAAGTTGACTAATCCGTCATAGAGGGAGGTAAAATTCATTCACTTGTTGGGTTTGTTGCCTTTAATCATTATTGTAGACATCAGACAACATTTAGTTTTACAACAAAATATCGGTTACACTTCAAACTACAAATTTTTAAATAATCCTAAACTTAATATAATAACCATAGACATGTGTATCTAAGCTATGGTAATAGTAGAAGTAGTAGTAGAGTAATAGAGCAGATAAATGGAATGACCTCATACGATCTTAAAATACTCAGACATTTTTAACGACACCATCATAAGCTTGGAAAACATACGGAGCCACTTCTACCGATCGAGATTTTAGACTCAACGTGGCATGACTGACGCCGGGCTGAAGTTTCAACTCCAACAGAACCCAAATATTATTAGTCAATTTCAATGACTGATACAGCATGTCCTGTCCTTCGACATTCCGCTTGGCGATCGTAAATATATTGCTGTGCGTCATTTTCGCAGAAATTGAATCGGCATTACCACCTTTCAAATCATTCAGAGTGTACTGCACCTCATTGGCCGCCGGTATGTCGCGCCATGTCGTCAAAAACACTCTCTTATCCAAACACCCGTCTTCCACAAACAGCACCTGAATAGGAATCTGACAGGCGTAGTAAAATACGTCCACGTTATTCTTTATGGCGACTTGGAGAGTGGTCAATGGATCCATTCGTTGAACTGGACCCGTCGTACTCAAGACTAAGTTGTATTCTAGAGTTTGGCCCGGTTGGAGCGGACCCATTGCCATTGGAGTTGCCGGGGCAATACCGAAACTGTTTTTATTGAATTGTATTGCGAATCCGGACATCGCCTTTGAGACAATCCAAAGTTATTACCAATCTTTAGAGCGTTTGTTGAAAACTTACCTGCATGGCTTTGTTAGTGAACGTCAAGTCCATCGAGACCTGTCCGCTGCGACGTGAGAAGGTGCCGTAAATCTCCATCCCTTTACCTTTTTCCGCCGGCAACCAACAAGATTTCGGTGGGACGTACATGGATGGTGATGAGGACAGACCGAATATGTCGCCCAGGAGACCGGTCGTTGAAGGGGCTGCACCTCCCGACAGGTCCGGACCTCCGCCGAGCTAATGAAATTCAGGGCGTTACCG
The DNA here is from genome assembly GCA_949788335.1 of Salpingus planirostris. Classification (NCBI taxonomy): domain Eukaryota; kingdom Metazoa; phylum Arthropoda; class Insecta; order Coleoptera; family Salpingidae; genus Salpingus; species Salpingus planirostris. Next base: position 2,997,344 of record OX460917.1, on the reverse strand, counting down.
ATTGGGATACAGATCTGCTCTGCCTGTCATGACCATCTGATCTGCTATCGGTTGCTTCAAATAGCTCACAAAGTTTCGCATTCGACAATGTGCCATTGCCTTTCGACATATTTTTTGAGCATTTAATCGAACAGAGGTTGCAATAGCTATTACAGAAAATTGGGTACTCACCAATATTATGATTAATTTCATGTTTTAAAATATGCTAAGGGTGACTGAGTTATGGTAATGGCAATCCTAATTGACACTCAAGAGAAGACATTGTGTTTGACCAAACAATCGTGGAAATGTACCTATTCGAAAACTATTCGAAAACACTATCATTAAGTAGCAAATTTTATAAGCTTCAAAGATGTGAGCAGCAAAAATAGTTTTGTTCATGTTATCAAGGGGCAAAACCTCATAGAAAGGAGGAAATACCCGATGGTCACCCATGTGTGGATTTTCATCAGATAATACAAATGACGAAACCTCTATTCAGTGCGAACCAACATACGCACTTTTATACAAATTTTATAAAATCGGCCGATCAAGATTTTCCTAAGCATTTTTTAAATCAAGGTGACCACTACTGGGGCAGTGACCATTATTGGGACAGTAACCCTACTAAAACGAATACTCGGAAGAACAGATTTTAGGCATGTAGGATCAGATTGAAATCAGCTCCGAGCAGGCCAATCAAAAACGTCATTTATTTACGTCTAGATCCTCAAGCCTTTCGAGGTTAAGAAGCGATAACTTACCAAAACATCCAGTCCACCACCCAACAGATCGACATTACTAGCACCGATCGCGACCCCACCGTTACCGACTGCTCCAACCCCAGCGGCCGTGACAGACGACGGCGCAGTCGCCGTTCCCCCGATATCCATAGACAACAGATCTCCAATCAACGATTCCTGATTAGGAATGACGGTCGCCTCGGGAAGTCCACTTCCGGAGGCGCCACCACCACCGATGACGTTACTCCCCTCGACGGAACCCTGTCTTGCCGGCAACGTCTTCCTGATTCCGGCACTCCTCCCCTCCACGAAAGCGGTGGGCGGCTTGTGGTAGACCGAGGCCAGAGACGAGATGTGGCAGATCAGTTCGTCGAGCAACGTCGGCTCCAGCAGATCCGTCTCCTCGGAAATCAACGGCTTATCTGCCAGGACGACCTCTTTGGCCGCGGCCGGATCCGTACTGAGCAGACGCCAGTAGATGAAACCGCGATCCCTCAGATCGGGATTATCGGAATCCTGCGTCGCCAGACTCAGAACGTGCTGGACTAGAGCCTGAGTGTGCGCTGGTCGTTTCAAGAACAACTTCACGACGGCCGTCAACAGCTGCAACTGGACTTGTGCGTTCTCGTCGGCGAAACCCTCCAAGAAACTGTCCAGCAGATCGTCCGCGTTGTCGATCCGTTCGGCGTACTCGCCGATGATCCAGACCATGGAGGCGCGCGCCTCCGGTTCGTCGAGCGTGTCGAGATTCTCGCACAGCGTGCTGATGATGCTCTCGTACTTGTTCGGGTACTTACGGAAGATGTCCTTGATCACGACGATCGCCTCCTGCACCACGTAGTTGACTTTCGTCTGGATAAGATCGAGCAGAGTGGACACGCACCGTTCGGCAGACGGTTCGACCTTGATGGCGCACCGTCCTATGGCCCTGACGGCTTTTCGGACAAAGTCGACGTCGACCTCGGTCGCGTACTCTTTCAACTCGCTCAGGACTTGAGCGATGTTCGCCTGCGAGGCGAGCCTGATCATGATGTCCAACTTTTCGAGCTTCACGTAGATCGGGTCGTTGTACTTGACGAAGAACACCTTCATTTCGTGTTTCAAAATGTCCGGTTTCTTCTGTACGATCAAGTTGATGTTCCTGAGAGCCACGTATTGGACTTCCGGTTCGGAGGATAACAACGTCACCAATGGCGGTGCCAATTTTTTGCTCAAAGTGGCGCAAAATTCCGTGTCGCCTGCCAAGATCTCCATCATTTTCATCAGGACTTTGACGGCGGAAAGGACGACGGCGGCATTGGCGTGGGCGAGACGTGGCGTGATTCGTTCGCAAATGCTTTGCGCTTCGCGTTCGTCTTTCGGGTTGTAATTCGAGAGAGAGTCCAAGATGAAGACTTGACCCCATTCTGTGCATTCGTTCAAAGCTGTCAACAATTTGTTGATGGTTGCCGTGTTGAGTTCTGAAACACGGTAAAATTCACAAGTGAAGAACAAACTCTTGGTAAGCTTCTAGTGAATTCTCAATTGATTTTCTGATCAAAAATGACATCATGTTACTCCTTACCGACAAGTGGTTGACCAGTTGGGCTGCTTTCATTGATTTCGGAAAGTGCGGCAACGGCATTCGCCACAACCATTGGATTCGAGTCACTCAGCAGTTCCTTCAATTGTTCGAGAAATCCTTGATCTTCCACCAATCCTGTTAGAAAAACATTAAAGATCTTATATAAAACTTACGACATAACAATGGTTTTAATAAAAGATAAAGTACCACATTTTCAACAATAAAGTCGTAGGTGAATGATAAATTGTCACAATGTGGCAATGCTGCTGATGTCAATAATTAGGATAATTAGTTATATGTATTTTCATCTGATTTATCACTTCATAGCGACTACCGGAAAGAACCTCGAGACTCGAGAAAAGCAGTTATCCGTGCATTCGACATTGTCATTCCGAATGCCTATTAATTAATCTGTACTGATCCTTTGGTTTTTGAATTCGAAAATGTATACCTAGCGAAGAGTATAGCGATATGCATTTACTACTCGGAGAGTGCAGGGGTGACGCCGCGGTTGCTTGAAGACTTTATGCCGCAAGATTTCCCCATAGACGTCACCCATACACTAATGTAATCAGGAGACTTAATCAGCGTCCCACAGCAACTGTGAATTTGGTTCCAGTCACTGTAGATCATGGACGTGTCAGAACTGTACGAAATCGGTGTATGAGAATGTTTTGCAGATAATCACTGACAATCCACGAAGGACCACCAGAGACATCGGCCAACACCTCGGCGTTAATCATAGCTTGATACACAAAGTGATCAGAGATGAACATTTCCAACCTTATCATTTCACGAAAGTCCAGGGGCTTTTACCTGAAGACTATCGACGGCAAATTGGTTTCTGTAATTGGTTACTGGAACAAGTCACCAATGAACGAAATTTTACTTCCAAGATTATGTGGACTTACGAGGACAAATCAGTAGAGCAAGGAACGAACATTATTACGCAATGGAAAATCCTCACGTAATAAGGGAACATTGACATGAGAACCGATTCAGTGTTAACGTTCAGGCTGGGATTATGGGGTCCCATTTTTCTACCTGATCGGTTGAATGAAGATAATTTATTACAATTATCACAAAGGGATTTAGAGAACGCCTTAGATTAACTACCTCTCAGAGCGGTACTGAAAATCGAATGCTAAGCGACAAGAAAATTTCTGGCGATTTACGACCCTTGCTTTTGATTTGCACCGCCTCAGTTTTTAGCATTTTCCTCTTAAACTGAGTGTCCAATCAAAAAATTACAAGATACTAAATTTGTTTAGAAATGATGACGGTTTGTATTCCGCCAAACAAAATAAACATTTCTGCAGAGGAAAATGAAGAATTCAACACTTCAACATCTGGATGACCTCCAATTACCAGTTTTCCTTACAAGGTACCTTTGTCAATTTAAGGGTATTTATGCATGCTTATACCATCATTGATATCCTCAGGACTCGTCTCAGAAAAGATAATTGTTTCAAAGTTATTCCGGAAAAACTGTTGTGGATACCTCATCTTCAATGGGTCTGTAACTCCGCCATTATAAGAAATCGGACATAGGTCCATAGGAAGTTTTCGTCATCATTTTCATCAAGGAATAGGTCAAAAAAAAATTGCCAAGGAATTACGGGACACCCCTTCCGTGACATACTGTATTGCAATGAGAGCAAATATTTCACTCGTGCTTTAGTCTTGGTTTCAAGCTAAACGGAGTTCAATTTCCACAGTAGGTACCTACTGATTGTTCTAAAAATGAAAATCAGCAAAATACAATGTGTCCAGAAACTAATCGATTTCCTCCTAACCGATAAATCGGCATCAGATGTGATAAAGATCGGCGCGGACATTTTTTTGGATTCCTCAAAAATGGCCGAGATATTGTCACTTGAAGATGACACCCGTTTGACGGTTTTTCGCTTATAACTTTTTACTGGCTCAAGCTAGGAACTTGTAATTTGGGGTAGTCATAGGACCATTGAAGACACATAAAATCTGTAATTTGAATCAAATCGATTGGATGGAAGTGTTATTTTCCGGCGCCCTCTTCCTCCCTTGGAGGAACTTTCTTTCTAGCAGGTGAAGTGATCATTAAAATAAAGGTAATCGATTGTCTCATTAATAAGTAACATTTTTGATCGGTGCAATTTTTGTCGTAAAACTTACAGTTTGAGAAAAGATCGACAAAATGTGGTCATTATTGCCATGACTCTGCTCAATTCATGCCTACTTAATAAATTAATGAAACGCTAGCTTGCAACGAGGTTCCTCGTTTTGCGGTCGTTTTGCTAAACTTGAACCGCCTAGATTGAGAACCGTTGCGGTCTCGACAAAATTTTACTAATATTTTTGTCTTAGAATGTCGTCAAGAATCCATCATTACCCGGACATGCGATGATTCTGAGACACCCGGAAAAATTAGAATTATTTACTCACCAAAATCTAATTCAGAATTACTTAAAGCACATTCACTGTGAACTAAGACGATCTTGCATTAAGATGACACTGAATTCGACAAATAAACCAACTCAAAAACTCACCGCAAGAACAAATTTTCATAATTCAGAAATGAAATGAAAACAATGCAAAAATGAAGTAAATAAAGAAAACAATATTCATAGCAACAGTGACAATTTTGATCACCGCCGCCTTTCTTATTTTAATGCTGCTAAAATCTATTAAAACTACACTATTTCTATGTGTATAGCAGTAGAAATGTTAATGAACGACTCAAGTCCTAGACCATATCACTAATTACAGCCAATAGTTCCAAATTTGCATCTTTGTTGGAATAGGTTTTTGTATCAATGAAATTGATAAAATTAATAAAATTGATAAAATTTGTATTTACCTGATGAAATGTCATAGAGTTTAGCCACACAGACAGCTGCAGTTTTCCTAACGTATGGATCCTCATCCTTCAGGCACTTCCGCAGTGGTTCACACAAATATTCGGTGATTTTATCCACCCGAATGCAGCCCATTGTGCGGACAGCCAACGCTCTTATCAACGGATTCGGATCTTCACAGTCCTGCCAACCATGCGAAACACCGAATTTAGTGCAATTCAGACATAAGGATCCAAATACCAACCTTAACAAACGTATTAACAGCCATAATGGCCATATCCGGCTGCGATTTTGCATAATTCATCAGATACAAGTAGACCAACTTTTTCAATTCCAAATTGTCGGTCTGCATGCAATTTACCACGTCCGGGAATAAAGCCGAAACGTCTTTGCCGACGGTCATCGAAGCGATAACCTGAAATTAGGAAAGGAACGAAATTAAAGAGGAGGTGAAAAATGAGGTTAGAGTTTTACCTTTTTCACAGCTTCCTTCTTTTTCTCTTTCTTATCATTGTTGAGTTCCGATTTCAATTCGAATATTTCACCCTTTTTAGTGGTCGTAAAGTATTTAGAGTCTGTCATTTTGGATGAGAGGTGTTCAAGACACAATCAATAATAATAACGTTGTATTGGACGTTCTGAAAATGAGGGATTTTCATAATTACTGATTTTTGCGAACGTTTCAGGGTTTTCTCTACCTACCTAATTTCCAAATTCCGCGAAAATTTTATTAATTCAATCCCGTTAATTCACTTTTACGCCCATCAAAATCATCAAAACTGAAACGTCAAACGTCACAGCAAAATAGACTTGAGTGAAGTTGTCGTCATTTCCATAGTCCATTTTGGTCGGCCGTCCAAAGTCAAGTTCACTCTGCACTAGAGACCCTCAAGTCCTCTGCACTACAAGATAAGATTAATTTAAGTTTTTGCTTGCTTTTGCTGATTTTCGGGCTTATTCTGTATGTTGTATGACCATTGAAACAGTTCAATATACAGGGTCTTTCTTATCGATGGGACACTATAGATATCTCGAGAACCGTTTCGAATTTCGATTTGAAATTTTGCAGGCTTCCATAACAAAGCACTGTCTAACTTTCCAAAATAATTACAACATTGAGCTACTTCCGGTTATACCGGAAGTCATAGCCAACTTTGTTATTTTAAATAGAACACCCTGTATTTTCCGGCATTTTTTAATTCCTTGATAAAATTTAAGGTGAGTTTATATACACAACTATGCCTCAATTCCATGCCGTTTTTGAGTTATTAATTATTTTTTGAAAAATTTGACATTTGGGTGTCTTTAGAAAAAAGCGTCTATCTTTGAAACCTCAAAAGCAAGGATCTCGATTTTCTCAGAGCATCTTACACAAGTACTACCAAATAATTGCCACTAGGGCGTTTTGCGATTTTCATTCGCAGTTTTCTTGGACACCATCTCAAAATTCGATTTTTTCAAATCTTGAAAACTCAATTTTTTCAAATGGAAACCTATACTTTTCCCAATTTTAATGAATTTGTCGTGAAAAATCACGAAGGAAGAGCGTCTATTTGGTTTCTTTCTCAAAAAGCAACTTCCAGAAATTTTGAAAAATGTAAAAATTTTCAAGATCGGGGTCTCTCACGTTTGAAACAAGTAGGCGCCGGTCAAAATGAATTGAAACCACCGTAGCAACGTAAACAAATTCAATTGTTCGATCTCATATTTTAACTGGCGCCTACTTGTTTGAAACGGTCTTAGAAAAATTTATATTTTTCAAAATTTCCAGAAAATGCTTTTTGACAAAGAAACCGAATATACGTTTTTCCTTCGTATTTTTTCACGACAAATTCATTAAAATTGGGAAAAGTATAGGTTTCCATTTGAAAAAATTGAGTTTTCAAGATTTTAAAAAATCGAATTTTGAGGTGGTGTCCAAGAAAATTGCGAATGAAAGTCGCAAAACGCCCTAGTGGCAATTATCCGGCAGTACTTGCGTAAAATGCTCTGAGAAAATCTAGATCCTCGCTTTTGAGGTTTCAAAGATAGACGCTTTTTTCTGAAGATACCCAACTGTCAAATTTTTCAAAAAATAATTAATAACTCAAAAACGGCATGGAATTGAGGCATAGTTGTGTATATAAACTCACCTTAAATTTTATCAAGGAATTAAAAAATTCCGGAAAATACAGGGTGTTCCATTTAAAATAACAAAGTTGGCTATGACTTCCGGTATAACCGACAGTAGCTCAATGTTGTAATTATTTTGGAAAGTTAGACAGTGCGTTGTTATGGAAGCCTGCAAAATTTCAAATCGAAATTCGAAACGGTTCTCGAGATATCTATAGTGTCCCATCGATAAGAAAGACCCTGTATAGCTGGCGTTTTTTATCTCTGCCAACGGCCAAGCAGCGCACTCGTCCGTAACCATGGAAACATGGAACGCCTCTCGCGCGGGTTTCAAACTTGCTCAGTAGCGGCAGTATCTTATGTTATTGCATTGGAACGCGGTTATAAAAATAAGAAAAAAACCAATTTAATTAGTTAAATTTAAATGAAGCGATTGTAGACGTAAGAACGGAAGAATTAATAAATTATATCGGGGGCGAAGATGATGAAAGTGATGATGATTATGAGGACGATGATAGTGATTGATAGTGTTTGGATATGTCATGGCTCTTCAAAAACTGAACAAATTAATTCGTGTGAAACGGCCGAGCACTGTTCAACAAATATAGTTTTAATCTAGGGCCGATAATTTTGTTTTCATTTTAATAATGATTTGTTTGGAAATTATATACCTACAATAAGCTGATGTACGTACCTACTACGTTTGAATCTGATTATTCTTATGTTGTTTTATTAAATTTCCAAATTGTTGTTCGTTATAAGAATTCATTCAATTATACCCCTTTCTGTGTTACGCCACTGTTCGTGCAGTTTGTAGCTCGAAATCCCGAACTCACCCGAACAATCGTTCGGATTCTGCGCGGCCGTTGGCAGAGATAAAAAACGCCAGCTATAGAAGGCTAGTTGATTATTTCCGAGCTGTTCATTGATTTATTTCAAATGATTCCTCAAAAACAGTGGACAACAGTGACACAAATCACAAATGTTCAATATTGAATTAGAAGTAGGCAAGGGCTTCCGTGACTTGCCTGCGAAATTAATAAATAATTTCAATGGATTGAATTAGAATTTCATAAAAAACTGTTATAAAAATCAACTTGTCATTAATCACAGAAATATTCAAAATTGGGACGGATCTGGACTAGCCTTGGACAGATTCAACAGTTTTATGGTTATTTTTTTTAACTACATAGGTTTGGAAAAAAAGTATGGAAGAACACAATGAATTTGTGTTTATTTGCGCTGTTCAATATTGAACAAGTTGGAAGGAATAACTTCATGTTTTCAATTCTCTCACATGTTTATAGGGGATGGTCGATTTTTTGTGAGGTCTGTCTCATGGGCCTCGATTCCTACGAAATAAATGGGACGACCAGTTGTGTGGAGGAATAACAAACATTGAGGTTTTATTTCATAAATCTTAATTTTGACTGAATAAAACGGTGCAAGCAATCAACAATACAGATTATTTACAAAATTTCCTCCTAATCTAGCTTTTTTGGTAATTTACAAAAAACTTGAAGGAATTTTTTCAATCCGTCATCTAAAGCAATACATGAGGGGTTGTTAATATTTATTTTTTCTTTTCAACCCGTTTTTAGTCTCGAATCAGCAAAAGTCTAAATCTGGTAGTGTCGGGTGATCTTGACTTTGGAGTGGGGGTTTCCTCAGATGGCCGACTAACTTCACTTCACACGACTAGTGAGTAGTGATTAGCTTGCTGACTTCACACAAGTATGTTCTGTCAAATGTCAAATGAAAAAGCTGATCGAGAGGCAGCATAAACAAAAAGTGAATATGAATATCTAAAATGTAACCGTTTTTCTGTATTATTCTGCGAGTTTCCTCAGGTCTAAAAACCAACCATAAATTTCGTGAAAAACCCAAACACAATTTAATCTCTGCCAACTGCCGCATAAATTCAGAACTCAAATGTGCCAGTGCCTATTTCATTATAGATGATTTTTACCACAAAACATGAACGTCACCTGTATAATATGCAGAGATCGAATTTTATCCTCGGCCGACGTTTATTCGACGAAATGCGGCCACCTGTTCCATTACACTTGCCTCTCACAGTGGCTCGCGAGGTTAACCAAAATCTTCGGTCCGCAATTTGATCCATTACTAATCGTTATCGTTCCAGGTCCAATACTTGCCCGCAGTGTAGAAACGACTCCAGTCTGAGGAAGATCCATCGCGTCTATTTCAATGTCGATGGCGACGATCTCGGGGTCGATGTCGAAACGCTCCAGTGCAAACTCGAGGATGCGCAAGCCAAAGTTCGACTAAAAGATGGCGATCTGAACGTGGCAATCAAGAAATACGAAAAAATCAAAGCCGAGAATGAACTTATCAAGTGAGTGTCTGAAGCTGCAGTTTAAAATCAACGCCATTCTGATTCTGACATTAGATGGGGCTAATAATGATATCTCCAGGTAATATCTGGAATCATCAATGCCCTACCCCCAGAGTCCCTTCATCTATACCCTGCATAAGAGAGTACTGTACCACTCTTACACACACTGATATCAAGAAAAAAAGGGTGACTAAGACTATTGCTAGGTTGAAGTGAACTTGTAAATTAGATGATGATTCGGGTTTTGGACCCTGATGTCCTTGGTGAATTACGGTTGATGTGAAGTGAACTTGGTCTTCCTAAAAAATATACTGACGAAATAAAAAAAAATAGGAAAAGTACTAAAAAGTAAAAAGTTACCAGAGGATGCACACCAAGATTACTAAAGTAGTCATAACTTTGTAGTGAGGAACTGGATTTTGAAGTTTTAGTGACGTTTGCTTTGTAACAGTGACTTTTTACCCTGAAGTTTGCTGTGAGTTGGGCTGTGGTTGGGCTTTTAAAAGTTAGCTATTTTTTCTGTCATTTTTTAATAACTTTGAATTTTCACCCATTCGAACGTATCCAGTCCTTTGTTCAGTGAAATAATTTCATCGCTATATTTTTCTGTTGATTCAGGTTCAAATTCCGTAAAAACATTTCTCCTCAACTTTTTCTTTAGATTATCTGGACTATCCGAAAAAACTGCCACAAGTGCCTGTAATTGAATTCTTTCATTATTTTATACTTCCCTGTAATGCAGTGATGTACCTTATTTCTTTAATTGTGTTGTTTTACCTTGTTTTATTGAATATATTTGAAAATTATTTGAAATTAGTTCGTTTTGGCAAGGATTTAAATGACTAATCCATGTCAAAATCGAGTCTATGGCTTTGCGATGACGGATCGTTGGAATAATGGTCCGTAAGGGATAATCTGACAATCAGCTGATCGCCTGGCGTCTGTCATCAAAGTATACAAGTACTGCTCAGAAATTTTGTAAGGGGTTTTCTCCACATTCGCTCTTCTTCTGTTACAGGTCTTTATATGGCATTTTTTATACATGTCGTTACAGACATAGACAGTTATTATTTCTCACCCGATACCAGTTTGCTTCTGCATAACACAGAAATAAAAACTTTTTAGCTACTTTGTATACTTTAATGACAGACGCCAAGCGATCAGCTGATTGTCAGATTATCCCTTACGGACCATTATTCCAACGATCCGTCATCGCAAAGCCATAGACTCGTCAAAATCTAATATTTTCTGAAGTTTAATAGTTTTGCCAACCGCCAACTATTCATTTTATTTTGATTAATTTAGTAACAAAACCATGACCAAACCTAACAACTCTAAATTCCTAGTCAGTTCCTCACTACAAAGCTAATCTGCCTATAGTTCTCCACTACAAAGTTAATCCGCCTTCGAGTGGTTTACCTCTTGGTTGTTATGGTTACACCAGTGTTTATTTACATTGTAAATACATACATGTACAATGTAAATAAACACTGGTTACACTGAGTAACAATGGCTGCTGGTTGATGTTATACTCTCTCAATTTAGGGGCTCTACCATACCCCTCGGCTCTACTAATACCTTATTAGTAGAGTCCGCTGCCACTTATGCATTTCTCACCTGGAATTTAATGAATTTATGACGAAATATGACGTTTCGGTATTTAATTTCCTACTCTGTTTACTGCGGTAGCTAAGATCCTGGTCAGCTGATCCGATTTTCCATCTTATGAATGTCTTTACGTCGCTTTACCGCGTGCCCTCCATCTCGAGTGAAATAGTTATTTGTGTATCTAGGGCGCAAAGTGTATCATTGGCGCTCGAGGAGAGAAGTTGCAGCCTGAGGCGCAGCCGAGGGCTGCATCTCGACGAGAGCGCCAATGATACTTTGCGCCAGAGGTGCACACAATATTTTTTCTACAAATACTATGAAAAAGTCACCACGCATTCATTTTCAAAGAAATTATAATTTTTTGAGCAGGCGGCATTGTGAATAATTTATTCGGATCCATGGAGAAGTTGTCAACAAAATTTGTATTTGCATTTCACGTCAATTTTTGTGCGCCGTTAAAAAATTGTGCCAAAAAGCCGTGTATCTTCGGATAATCGCTTGAAATCTGTTAAAGTGGGTAATGAAAGTGACGATAATGACAATGATCTCCTGCATTTAATTTTAATGGTTGTGAAGTTTCCAAATATACGTTCAATTTTGAAAATAAATGGTTGGTTAATGAATCAATTTTCTAGTAGAACACAGATTTTCAGAAAAATCTCACTCGAATTACCATGCCCTAGGGCGCAAAAATTAACTTTGCGCCCTAGGGCGCGAATCACCTCCTTTGCGCCCTAAAAATTGATCGCAAAGTTTGACTTTTCATAGTATTTGTAGAAAAATGTTATTACGTCAAGGAAAAATCACTGCAAACTTTTTGTATTTATCATCATTGTTGAGCGATCCGAATGGCTCTATTATTTTGGTTTCGCCGTGCAAAAGTTTGATGTTTAATTCAACATTAATCTCGATTCCCGTAGTTTTCACGAATTTGGGGTCCTAAATTTGACACAAAAAGAGTTGGCCCGCTTGAGAGTCAGCCTTTACAGCTTTTCGTATACACTGTTATAATAACGATTTGTCATTTCCGCCAGGATTGAATCGTCAGATTTGACCAAGAAATTGCACAGCCAGCAATCTCAGATTTACAGTCTGAAAGACCAAGTCCAGTGTTTCAAAAATCAGCACCGAATCAGGCGAGCCACGGCTGCCGAAGTCAATAAACTGAAAGAGGAATTGAAGCAGTTCCAGGCGATACAGGCCGCGTTGGAAGGAAGTCGGGAAGATGTGGAGGCGATGTTGCATGAAAACGACCCAAAAACGCTCGCCATGTTGGCCGCCGTCTTGAAAAAGTAAGCACTGTTTTTACTTTCTGTTTTTTTTTTTGGTGCGGAACTAGTTTTTGTCGTTTTAGTGACTTTGGCTCGTAACATTGTCCTCCTGTTAACATGTTGGCATTGTGTAAATAAAGTTGGCGGGGTTTTGAATTTTGATTACCTAGCCGTTTTTCCGTTAACTTTGAATAATGTTGAATTTTTATTTATTCAGAAGTAAGCTTAGAGTAGAGTAAAGTGACAGTTTTCATAACAATTGGAGTGGCTGAAACGTCACTTGCATATCCGGCCTGTTATTATATGGATCCAGTAATGTCACCAAATCTAAGCATGAAAACTGATTTCAGCTGATCATTATTCATTTTTATTGTCTATCAATCCTTAGATACAGTCCAATTTTCAAGAGAAGGAACTTACGTCACGAATTTAATAACGAGCTTCGCGCTACGTTATTGTCGAGGCAGTACATGTTGAAAAGAGACATTACGGACATTCGCATGTTTTCCCAAAACTTCCATAAGAATGCATGAGAATGATAAAGATAGCTGCAAAAAATACCTCTGAGTGCACAACCTCCATCCGCTGTCAAACTGAATTGTCAACTGTAAGATTGTGTCAAGAACTGATATTGAGTGTTCTCCGGATAATTTTATTTCTGAACGACTTCGTGTCACTCTAACCTTCCCCCGGTTTGTTTCTGAACGCTCTCCTGTGCGTTCCAATCAATCTTCACTTCAGGAAATGTAAAAATTCTTGCTGATCTAGCCACGACGTCATTTACAGAAGAAACATTTGCGACATATGTCACCATTGGCGTTCATACTACTAAAATTAATGACGTCGGTTCCTTCTTTTAAAAATTCGACTGTATTATGAGATATCTGTTTTTGTTGCTGTATGCTTTTGTGATTATACATACAGGCTGTTTGATAAAAACTCCAGAACGTCACAGTTCCTTTGGTTGCGATCCGATTTCAAAAGCCCATTAACAAAAAATTATTTATTTTCCATGCACTACGAAAAGAGCTTGTTGCCAATTTTTTTCCCTCAACATCTTTTTTTAACATTGGTAAATCTAATTTTTTCAACGATAAAGTACGATTACTTCTAATTTAAAATTGAAGTATGTATTTTTCTCTTTACTGTGGTATGTAAAAAGTGGTCATTTTTTCAATGATCATCCAAGAAAACGCATGAAAAGTTTTGCCCGATTTGATTTAAATTTCAAAAAATGTCAGTTTCAGGAGTGCTTTGGATTCCACAGCAAACGTGAAAATGGCGTTTTTTTATTAATCTGGCCAAATCTGGCGAATCATTTTTTGCGTTTTTCTGATGATTATCAAGAAAAATCAACTTTGTTATTGACCCATGGTATGGAAAAAAATATCAACTTCAACTTTGAATTGGAAATAATCGCGTTTTTTTATTAAAAAAGTTAAATTTATCAATGTTGAAAAAAGAAGTTGAGGGAAAAAATTTGGCAATATGGCCTATTCGTAAAGCATAAAAAATAAATAATTATTTGTTGATGGGTTTTTGAAATCGGATCACAACCAAAGAAACTGTGGCGTTCTGGAGGATTTATCAAACAGCCTGTATAATTCAGATTACGGGATATAGGCTGATTTTTGCAAAATTGAAATACCCATTAATGTCAAAATCCAAATGTTTTGACGTTCAATTTTCTATGCCTACAACCTTTATTATTTCGATTGATTTCTTGACAATGACGTTTCAGCTGTGTTGTTTAGTAACGCAAAACCTAACAAGACAAAAATTTGACTCTGACCAGGACTACAAAATTGGAATTATTTAAAGAGTAATTCATGCTTTCAGAACTCTGGTCCAGTCCGAGGTGAAAGCGAAACGCGTGGACGACAAACTGAAAGCGGCACGAAACGAGACTGCCAATTTAAAGCGCCTACTGGCCAAAGCTTCGGAGGAAAAGTCGCAACTCGAGCAAACCGTCACCGACTGCCGTGAAGAGAAAGACATCCTGAAAAAATGCCTAGCAGATCTGGTCGATTCTAACGAGAATGTGGAAAATGTGAGAGTCAAGAGGATCATGTCCGAAAGTCCTGCACCTCTGCTGCCCGCAAAGAGACGAATGGTTCTATCCGAGAACGTCGATTCCGATGATTCTCAATTGCTCGTAAGTTCCCAGATAGCACAGGAGAACCAATGGATATACATGAAAGGTCCATGTTACATCCATGGATGGATATCCATTGGATATACACAAATCCATTCATGGATATACATTGGTTATGTTTGTGCCATATGGGTTCTTGTTTACGTCAATATTGCTTTTGAAGGAGGATAAAGTGGCCAAAATCCTGAAGTCGAATTCCCCATACCTGCCGGTGAAAATTGATAATTTCACAGCGAACTATCGATCGGTAACAAAATCGAGATTCATCAAAAGTGCGGAAGGAAATTCAGCACCATCCGTTTCGAATTCCGTAACTTTTACAAAGATGCGATTGATTTATCGTTTTGACCTGTTCTTTTTTGCAGTTGTCTGTGATGAGGAGGCCGTCTTCTAGGTTATTGGGTGGCGCGGACAGTGCGAGTAGGACTAAATCGTTTGACGTTTATTATAACGGTTTGGGTGGTCACTCCAAAGAAGATGTTTTTCCGACTTCCAGCAACGCTCTGACGAAACAGAGGTCAGCCGGTTTAACCACCAAGACGCCGTCCAGTTTGATGATCCCGAGCAATAATGTTACCTCTGTTAAGTTTAGGAAGTTGGCTGCGTCTGCCGGATCTAGGAGAAATTGAATACTCTTTTTATAATATATTATTTACTTTTTTGATATAATAAATCTTTTGCTTGCATCTTTAGTAACCTTTAGTGCTCATGCCATCATTGACATGCCCAGAAAACATAAGTGTTTACTATCAATTTTGTGTTGGAATGCCGTCAGAAATCCGCCATTACCAGGTCCTTCGGTGATTTTGGAACACCCTGTATTTGGGTTGAAACTTTTTTAAAATACGGTTTCAGTCGATAAAAAAAAACAATAATTAATAAATTAAAACTATTATTATTATTCAAATAGCTGGTTCAGAAGCAATGGGACAATATTTGAAGAAAAAACGCGATATTTTTTTTGGACTTTCTTAACTGGGGCAGTACATAGTACATACATAGGACGATAATAATTCAAGCAATGCCGAGCTCCGCCTAGGCCCAAAAAAAAAAAAAATGATTACGCGAAGCACGATTTCACAAAACCTCTTTGTTGGCCAGATCATGGAAATACATAAATCCAAATTGGAAATGATTACTTATTGTTCTTATGTATGGACAAGCAAATATTTCTGCTTCATAAAGTGATTTGTTATTCACAGAGGTTCATAAGTACGAAAGTACTGTGCGATCGAAAAAATTCTACATAAAGGGAGGGTGTGACTATCATTTCTGTCTCATCTGAAAACTACTAAAAGGGTAGAGGGAGAATGATAGTCACATCAGCCTGCCCTAATGTGAAATTTTCTCGATCGCTTTGTAGTATATTTTGTCCCATGTGCATAAAGAAGAGTTTTGTTGCCAAAGCCATGCTTAGGACAGAATGGGGCAGAGCGAGCTTGCACCTTTTGGACATGGTAATGATGAGTTTTCTAAGGCCCAGTATTTCCACCTATGGTTAACCCCCAGACTAGCCAACTGTAACTTTAAATGTGAGCCTTTATTATTCATTTTGATCGGAATTGTTACAGTCTAAGGTTCCAGTTAGCTAACTGGAGGCATAGACTAAAGGCAAGAGACACGCCACGGTGATTTGAGGCTCATCTTAGGGATTTGTCCAATAGATGGTGCTGCTGGTGACATCTCAAAATATTACAGTCAGTCAGCTAAATTACGAAAATCGAGACTTCGACTGAATGCATGTGTAACTGTATGACTACCTGTGCTTGCTACGCAGTACCCCAGTCGAGACCTCAGTACTGATGTAGAAAATAAAGATTTACCTTCTCCTATATGACGATATTGGCGATAATTTCTAAACCGGTGAACGGTTTCTTAAAAAAATTCCTTTAAACAATTTAAAAAATCAGAGAATGAACAAGTAGAAATAAATAATTTGTATGCTACAGAAATAGTTTCGTAATGACCAGGACGACATTTTTCACATTTCTGGCAATTTAGAGATTTTTATTTTTATGAAAATTTAGTTTGCCAATTCCAAACTTCTAAATTAATTATGGCGCATATTTATGAATGTTTTTTTCACAAGTAATGCTTATTGGACGTCGGAAAAATAGTAAACGCAACTTGGCAGAAAAGTTTAGTTTCGCGACTCTTGGGTTGTGGCGCCCGGCTATTTGCCCTCGCGCTACAAAAACCCCCACTCACGCTAAATATTGCACTTATCAGACACGTTCCGTAATGTATCTACTATCCTTTTTTTTAGTGAACATTGTGTTTCAAAATACTACGTTCTCATTGGTTGTGGGGCGACTTATGTTAAACCAGCGCAGTTTCAAAATTACTTAATGTCGTTTTTGCGAACATTTGTGCCGTTTTCTGGCGTACACTTAGTTTTAAATACTGCGATCTTATTGGTTGTGAGGCGACTCATTTTGAACCACGACCAATGAGAGCGCAGTGTTTCAAAACTCAATTTTCGCAAAAAAGTTGCATTAGTTTTCAAACACTGCGCTCTTATTGGCCGCGGTTTAAAATAAGTTGCTCCAAAACCAATGAGATCGCAGTGTTTCAAACTAAATGTTCGCCAAAAAAGACATTTAGTTCTAAAGACGGCGATCTAATTGGCTGTAAGATGACTGATTTTAAACTACGGCTAATGAGAGTGTTTTGAAACTAAGTAAATTTTCGCCAAAAAAATGCTTAACAAAACAGAACTGTCTAGTGAAACGTCACTTCTCAGCTGTCAAATATGTCAGTAATGTATGATTTTTCGGACAATTTCCCAAAAATTTAATTATTGAATATGCATTTCAATTATCCCCCCAAAAGCGCAATAAAAGATGAGTAAATATAATATCATTGTTTATGAAATTATTTTTAATGCATGGAGTATTCCGATTTGATAATATCGGATGCGAAACGCACGTAAATGCCTAGGGCTACAAGCCAGGACCCAGGCCTCGACCCAGGCCATCCCAGGTATAAGAAAAAATTTAAAGTCAGACATACGTTCTTGAAATCGCTAGTAAAGTAAAACGTAGGTTGTAGCTAATTTCATCTCAAACTAGTGCGGCGCCATCTGAGGTTCAAATCCCGAGTTAAAGCGAGTTTAGAAGCCCGTGGCGTGTCTCTTGTCTTTAGTCTATGCTGGAGGTTAAACATAGGTGGAAATACTGGGCCTAAGGGTTTTCGCATAAAAATATAAAAATAAACGCGTTGGTATTTAGCTATTTCTTCAAAATATTATTCCCTTATTTGGTTTGTATAGACAAGATTAACAAGATCTCTCTATACTTCTCTTTCCTTCACTCGTTTTTGCGATGATGAAACGACTATAACCCTCGAGCGTTCTGCGACATCATTACATCAATTGTTCCGGCAAAAAGCGAAAGTAGTTCCTGTTTAAGAACGATACTTGCTGTACGTAGTACGTATGTATTTACAATCTTAACCGGATATTCACTTACAATGAAGAGTATGATGGAGGGAGGCATTATACAACAAGGCGAACTTTAAATACACCGTGTTTCAGAACTCACGCCTCAGAGATTAAAGAAGGAGCAGGTGATTTATGGTCATAAAATTAGGTCTTTGCAAGACTTAGATAATCCACCCATTATCTACGTGGTGCCTACAACGTTTTATGTTCAAATGCAACATAAATGCTCTAAATGTGATATTTGGTTACTTGAATACAAGATGTCAGGATAATGTCAGCATGACACTTGTTCCATTGTATTAACAATGGGTTGTCCTGGAAATTCACTTTATACACAAGTGCATAAACTTTATTCACTAGTGTTTAATAAGCAGCCACCTTGCACCAAAAAGGGTGTCATTATAATGACAGCATTGAACATAAAAGATTTCATGGTCCACTCCTTTGGAGGTGTTTTTTTTTTCAAGAACTGATCGAAAAACCTCTGTCTGACACTTATGAAATCACAGAAAAAAATTCGACGTTTATTTGAATAATGTGTCGAATAACTAGGTAGGAAGCCGGGGCGGCCAATTTTCATTATTTTCATATGTATATGTAGAGTACATGAAGTTGTAAAAAAAGACAAAGAGGGGGTGTTAAAATTCGAATTTTATGGTTATTTATTGAAAAATTAAATCACCCTGTTTTGTCCGCAAAGGCTTAATAGTTACTGCGGGTGTAACGTACATTTAACATTTATTCGAAGTGAAAGTCAACGTCTCTGAAATTTTCACCAGCGCACACTTATCTCAATACTAATGAACCAAAAATATATGAGTGGGAAATGTAAGTACCATACAATAAGTATTACGTAAAATACTCTTTTTCTACTGTTCACTCTTCATTTTCTCGTGCGGACGTTACTTACTCGAGATGTCGTCTCCGATACTTGCCGCACTGTCGATGTTTTTCTGGATCCTGAATTTCGTGATAATTACATTATTCCTCGGCATTTTAATATTGTACACCTTCAATAGACTGACGTGCGGAATTTCGTCTAGCAGTTCGTGTCTTGTGGGAAAAACTGCATTAGTAACCGGAGGAAATTCAGGTAGGAATAAAAAGCAATTATTTCATTTTATGGATTGATTTGATGAATGGTCAGGTGGAAGTTATTAGTTAATTTTTATCTTATTTCATTTTGCATGAAAATGTTGACAATTTTTCTTGTGAACTTGTGTGAAAAACGGCATTAGGACCGGAGAAAATTAAGGCATCAGAAACGGAATTCTTCTATTCCATAGATAATCTAATGGAAGGACAAGGGCAAGTTAATTTTATTGTTAGGTATTTTATTTTAAAATTTTCGTCTTTGTTTCGTATTAATACAGAGGTGGCGATAACCAATGTGCAATTTTTTAGTGATAAGTTATATTTCAAACTTTATTTATTTATTTCGAGAAATATGATGTGAACATCAATTGCTGTAATTATTGAAATGCCTATAGAAGGAATAGTTTATGTTTATAATCATGTAGTCGAGAGCAAATAAATAACGAAGAGAAAACAATAAAATCATCGTGCAGAAATGGTCCAGAAATTACATTATCGTTTATCTCTATATTTTTTTTCAGGAATTGGGTATCAAGTTTGCCTTAATTTGGCATCACATGGCTGTAAAGTCATAATGGCCGATAAAGAAGACTGTGAAGAATCCAGAATAAATATTATAGAATTCACTGGAAATCCGAATATTTCCGCAAGATATATTGACTTGGCTAGTTTTAAATCGGTCAGAACATTCGCGGAAAATCTGAAAAGTGATCAACAGGAACTGGATATTTTGATACATAACGCAGGAATCAGTGGCATGAATGTAAAAGCAGATAAGTTAACGGAAGATGGATTCAACTCCACGACACAAGTGAACTATCTGAGTCCGTTTCTGTTGACTCACTTATTGGTCGATCTTTTACAAAAGAAGTCCTCGTCCAACAACAGCCGAATAATTTTCACCAGTTCTGTTATGGCCTTCTTCGGTTATTTCGACGAAAACATGTTGAAACAGACAAAGTTTTACGGAAACTATCTGAGTAAAACATTCATCTATTCGAATTCGAAGCTGGCGACCATTATGGCCAGTGACATTTTCGCGAAAAAACTGAAAGCGAAAGGCATAACGTGCAATTCGGTGCATCCCGGATTTGTGAGAACTAAAATGATTATGAATATTTATGAAGATAACGTTAGAACAAATGTCTTCTCATGGGTCTTGCAAATCGTCCTGATGGTAATGGCGTATCTCGCTGGAAAAGTAAGGAATCCTACATAACCGAATTACTTATAGAATCATGTTGATTTCCGATTTTCCAGAGTATTTGGGAAGGTTCTCAAACCACAACACATGTTGCGATCTCAAAAAAATTGGAAGACGTAACGGGGAACTATTTTTGGGATTGTATGCCTTTCCTGAAACCGCCACAAACAAACCTCCAGCAGTTGAGCAAGAAATTGTGGCGAATCAGTGAAGATGCCGTGGGTTTGAGTCCTGAAGAACGACTCTAATGATCATTTTTGTCAATTCAGAATATTGATGACCTCCAAAATACCCGGTGAATTTTATCATTCATCAGTAATGATTAATGGTGTTTTTTAATTCAATTTTGATTATTAGCAACACTGGCACATGTTATAAGAAATATCTTGGGACGACTGTAATTATATTGACGGTTTATGATCGATATCGTCTGACAAGACGATTATTGTTGTATATTTTGTCAATTATCAAATTATGTAACTAAAAGCCGCGCTGTCGCAAATAGTTTTATTATTGGAACAATTTGTAGCTATAATGGTGAATAGGTTGTAGTGTATTATGTATTCAAGCGGCAGTTGAATTATGTTTCCTTTTTAATTATTAAAAAAAGATGTTAAATAAAACAGTAATTTTATCAATATATTCGTTTTTATTTGACGTAGCACGCATGTCATTACTAATGAAAAATGACAAACTTGTCTATCTTACTTTACTGAGAGCCGATCTTTTCATCTCCAAGTTAAGTTTATTCGGCAGTTAAATTTGTTGATTTTTATTGTTGTAACAATAGTAACCAAGGTATTTAACCGCCAGATAAACTTAACCAGAGGTGAAAAGATCGGCCCTAGATCTTGTAAATCTATCCGCTAATGAGAATGTAAAATGTTACAAAACACAAAACCCATGTAACACAAGTTGGTATTAAAGACTATTAATCAACCTTTTGAAAATCGCATTTCACTATTCTATTCAGACATTTTTCCTGAATTCAATGGTGTCAAGAAAACGGTACTTTTATTATGAAGAACGAGTCCTTCTGTCAACCTTGCGGTTCATTTTTGACGTGAAAAACTCGCCGATTTTTTCAGATATACCAGACGGATTCCCCATTTTCAAAAATCGTAACTCTTACCGTTTAGTCAGGAAAAATTATGCCATAAGTGATGGTATACCCTGTATAGTAATTATTAACCTGCGGCTCAGGATATGATCTTGTAGAAATCTATAAGTAGCAAAATTATCGCAAGAGTATCGCAAAAGTATCGCGATACTTTTTTGAAGTATAGCGAATAGTATCGCGTTACTTTTTTAAACGAGTATCGAGTATAGTATCGCGATACATTTCAAAAGTATCGTTCCGACCACTGGTCATTAGTCAATGGTTATCAATGTTTTTCAATTAAATTTTGCTTAGCAACTTAGGTCACGTGATTGTCAGTTCTCGTTGTTATTGGTAGTATTGGTAGTCTCGACGTATGTATAGCAAATAGAGCGCTTTCGAGAATGATGCGATTTCTGCGTTTTCTTTTCCAAGTCCTCAGTGAAAAACACTAGGTCCAAACTTGGAGCCTCCATCAGGAAGACACAAACCATCAGCGCCATGAACCATTACAGTCACCCGGAGACCCAACAGAGGAAAAGCGATTATCTAATTCGCCTTCAAAGAACGATGTCAATGCTATTCTTGTGGAGACTTCTCCCTCCCTTCAAACAAACAACCCTTGAATGCCTTTTGAATTTCAGAATCAACCAATTCAACACCAACAGTAAGGAGAAGAAACTTATGATATCCAACAGCCAGAGACCTTTAGCAAACCAATCAACCGACTGCGATTAAAACGTTCTGTAAATTTTGTATTTTTCATATTTTCATCCTTTGGATGAATACAACAAAACAAAAATAATAACAACTTGTCACCTATTATACAAATACACCTGTCCTAGGCACCTCACCGAAGCAAGGGAACATTACATAAGAGCGCACTGGTTCGGATCCATGCCATTCTGAAAGTCGAGAGGTAAGGGAGGACCCGAATCGCCGACCAAATCTGCAGGGGGTTGGCCGAATTCTTGAAGCTGTAAAGAACATCAGAACCACGTATATTCCCATTTAAAAGAATACATCAGGTTTGTTCGGGCACCTGGAATATGGACCGGTTGGCAACCAGTCAATAACGGTGCACAGAATCGACCTGGGATGAGTTTGTGATCGGTCAGAAAGAGGTCAGAGTAGCAAAAACGCGTTTTGGAAGCTAACCGGGCTAAAAAAGTATTTGCGCTTACTTCAAGTAAATGCTCAGTATGAAAGTTTTTACTACAAGGTAATGCTGCAAATTATAGCATTTACTTCACATTCTTCTTCAAAGTTTCATAGAGTAAGGGCACGTACTTGAAGTAACAGCAATCTGCGCGTGTCACAGACCATTAGTCCACGCCGAGAAGTTCTGACCAATTTGACGGTTTGCAAACAATCGGAATCTAATCCGAAGGTTCCTGCAAGAACAGCGCACTGTCAGGAACTGGTCAGAAACTAACGCGTGCACCTGCCAGAACTGCGCCAAGTTTTCAAAAACTAATCCGAAGGTTACTGCAAGAACATTTGACTGTAAGTCAGTAACTGGTTAGAAACCAGTGGGTGCACCTGCCAGAACTGCGTCAAGTTTTCAGAAACTAATCCGAATGTTCCTGCAAGAACACCGTACTGTCAGTCAGGAACTGGTCAGAAACTAATGCGTGCGCTTGCCAGAACTGTGCCAAGTTTTCAGAAACTACTCCGAAGGTTCTTGCAAGAACATTTGACTGTCAGTCAGGAACTGGTCAGAAATCAGTGCGTGTACCTGTCAGAACTGCCTCAAGTTATCAAAAACTAATCCGAATGTTCCTGCAAGAACTCCGTACTGTCAGTCAGGAACTGGTCAGAAACTAATGCGTGCACCTGTAAGAGCTGTGCCAAGTTTTCAGAAACTACTCCGAAGGTTCCTGCAAAAACATTTGACTGTAAGTCAGTAACTGGTTAGAAACCAGTGGGTGCCCCTGCCAAAACTGCGCCAATTTTTCAAATACTAATCCAAATGTTCCTGCAAGAACACCGAACTGTCAGTCAGGAACTGATCAGAAACTAATGCGTGCGCTTGCCAGAACTGTGCCAAGTTTTCAGAAACTACTCCGAAGGTTCTTGCAAGAACATTTGACTGTCAGTCAGGAACTGGTCAGAAATCAGTGCGTGTACCTGTCAGAACTGCCTCAAGTTTTCAAAAACTAATCCGAAGGTTACTGCAAGAACATTTGACTGTAAGTCAGGAACTGGTTAGAAACCAGTGGGTGCACCTGCCAGAACTGCGCCAAGTTTTCAGAAACTACTCCGAATGTTCCTGCAAGAACATTTGACTGTCAGTCAGGAACTGGTCAAAAATCAGTGCGTGTACCTGTCAGAACTGCCTCAAGTTTTCAGAAACTACTCCGAAGGTTCTTGCAAGAACACCGTACTGTCAGTCAGGAACTGATTAGAAACTAATGCGTGCGCATGCCAGAACTGTGCCAAGTTTTCAGAAACTACTCCGAAGGTTCTTGCAAGAACATTTGAATGTCAGTCAGGAACTGGTCAGAAATCAGTGCGTGTACCTGTCAGAACTGCCTCAAGTTTTCAGAAACTAATCCGAATGTTCCTGCAAGAACACCGTACTGTTAGTCAGGAACTGGTCAGAAACTAATGCGTGCACCTGTCAGAACTGCGTCAAGTTTTCAAAAACTAATCCGAAGGTTACTGCAAGAACATTTGACTGTCAGTCAGGAACTGGTTAGGAACCAGTGGGTGCACCTGTCAGAACTGCGCCAAGTTTTCAGAAACTACTCCGAAGGTTCTTGCAAGAACATTTAACTGTCAGTCAGGAACTGGTCAGAAATCAGTGCGTGTACCTGTCAGAACTGCCTCAAGTTTTCAGAAACTAATCCGAATGTTCCTGCAAGAACACCGTACTGTCAGTCAGGAACTGGTCAGAAACTAATGCGTGCACCTGTCAGAACTGCGCCAACTTTTCAAAAACTAATCCAAAGGTTCCTGCAAGAACGTTTGACTGTCAGTCAGCAACTGGTTAGAAACCAGTGCGTGCACCTGCCAAGTTTCTGCGCATGCGTCAAACTTCGTGAACCGGTCCACAACTGATGTTGCCCGAACAAACCCATAGAAATCTCACCTTCTGCATCAGACTTAGCACTTTCTCGAACCTCTGCTGCTTCACGTCGACACCGTCAGATTCCTTCTCGCCCTCCAACTCCAGGCACACGTCCTGCATCAACTTTATCTGGTTCTCGTACCTGCGCACGTCGTCCGAACTCAGAGTCGACTTGTTCGTGTCGAGCCACTCGGGGAATTTGTTGAGGATGTCTTTGAGACTCGGGTACAGGACGTCCTTCGACAGTAGGCTCTGCATCATGCCCTGCATGAAGGGCAGGAAGGCGTTCTGGTTGCCCTCTTGCCCGAACATGTTCATGAGGGCGTCGTCCGAAAAGGGCGCTTGGAGACCTTCGGCGCCCGCGCTGAGCCCTTGGATGGTCTGCGAAATGGTCGCCGCGAAATCCGCCGAGGATTCGTTGACTGTCGGGTTTTGTATCGCCTGTTGGGCCGCCTCTGCAAACCGAAAATCGAAAAGTGCAATTTCAATTGGTTAATGGTACAGTTTTCATCAATGCTCGGGCACCTAGGGTTGTGCCTGGTCAATTGACCGGGACATTTGACCGGGTCAATTGACAGCAATTGACCGAAAAGATTTTGACCATTTATTTTCGGTCAAAATCTTTGAAATTCGCGCTTATCGACGGCCAATACCGAGAGCGCGCGGGCTTTCTAGCCAATCACTAATTTAAATATTTTATTTACAATTTTCCTTTTTGTTGCGTTAATTTCAAGAATTATTCATTAGTTTTAAAAGAGTTTATGTTGTGTTTAATGTTTATTAGTTATTAGCTTATTATTATCATCAATAATGTTACACATTTCATTTTTTTTTACGTTTTGTTCGTTTTTGTTGAACAAATGAGTATGTAAGACATTTCTTTAGCTGTTTTGAATATTCCAATTTTAGACAAAATGAGAATAAAATTTGACCGAACACCTGGTCAATTGCTGTCAATTGACAGGTCAAATACCTGTCAATTGACCAAAAAAGATTTTGACCGGTCAAAAGCACAACCCTACGGGCACCACGTGACCATTATTTAGGCGACTTGTTATTCATATTTAGGGATACTTGGAATTGCCAACCTAAATCTTCATGAAAAGAAAAATCCCTAAATTGCCACGTCACGAATACGAAATCACACAATATTCAACGATTTGAAGTATTTGAACCAACTAAATGATTAACATCAATGAATTAACAATAAAATTGATGATTGTACGTAACAATTTGAAATTGGTCTTCATGATTAGATTTAGTGAAATTATGGACCTGTGCGATAATAAAACTATCAAGTGGCATAATGAAATCACCAGATTCATTATGTAACAGTCGAAAATGAAATGACTTTTCTGCTATCTCAATTGTTATGAGAGGCGACACTTAACAATAAAATGGATAAGAAATTTAGTTGCACACCAGAATTTACACGCCCAGAAAAATCGTATACCTCCTTACGGAAAATAACTTACGAAGATCCAGAAATGGTGTTCTGAAAATTCGGTGAGAATGACATGTTTGTGTTTGTGTATTTTGAACATTGAAAGGCAAGAACAAGAAGCCAATAGGATTGTTTTCTATGACTGAGATGTTCATTTTTCGGCCAAATTCTACGATGTCTATTGGATAGAAATAAATGTGATCATTTCTGATTGGTCAGTCATAGAAAACAATCCTATAATAGTCCGTTGTGGACGGTGTATTAGAAACTTGGCTCGTGTTTAAATGTATTATAAAACGTCGATAAATAAATTTAAAAATCGAACGAGAAAAATAATTTTTGACGTTTCTTGTTGCCAACCATGTAACAAAAAAATCCCCAAATTGAATTAAGCCTCAAACCTATTCACACGCAAACAAGTATCGAAATGAGCTCATTATGACACGAAAATAGAAAAAAAAAGAATACCTAAGGTTGGAAATCTAAAATAAGAGATATCTTGACCACGAAACTGAAACTATTAACATTTAAACTTCTGAGAGAGCAAACAACAAGAACTGGTAAACTGTCTCGTCCACAATTATCTCACCTGCCATCTCTTGGAACTTCTGTTGCAAGGGTTCGGGTGAACTGCCATCCGCATTTAGACCGAGAAATGAGGCCATGCTGGACTCGAATTGGGCCGCCGCCTCTCTAATGAACTCTTCGTTCCATTCCTCGGCCACACCGTCCTTCGCTTTGGTGGAGGAGTCTTCTTTTTGAGCGGTCTCTTTCGATGTCTCTTCTGGGTCGCTTTTGACGGGTGTGTCTTTCTTGAAATCCTCCAAAGCACCTGAAAATTAGACGTGTTTTGAGGGGGACACAGGTATTAATTGGGGAATTTTTTTACTATCTAATAAAGCTGATAATTCGTCCTCAACCTTGGGGTTTTTTGTCGCTTCTGCCTCTTTCTTGTCGGACATTTTTTCGTGATTTTCCTGTGGTTTAATAAGAAATAGAATATTTTTAGGTATTCGGATTGAGGTTATGTCATCAGATCACAATCAGTCACTGGCTAATAGGAACACGTTCGTAAAAGCTCTGAGGCGTGTCCAACGAAACTATATATGTCCTTGTTACACATGGGAAATAGTTATTAGTGCATCTCTTTTTAGTTGTAATCAAACGAACAATTGTGCTTTTATGAACGTAGCTCTATGAGATGAAGAGTGATGGTCGATTATCATCGACAACGATACGAATCGATCTGATGAGGGATCGCACTAAAAAGTCAAATTAGGTATCCGATTTTCCAGACTTGCCGATTTGAATCTTCAAGCGGGTGAAACTTTCGGGAGAACCTTGCTGAATGTCCATGAAATCTTGTTCAGAAAACGAACTTAGGTCGAAATGTTTCGGCCATACAGTGGGTATATATGAAGAAATGTCTTTACAATTTTTACCTTATAATATGTTCAAACGTTGGTAATCCCCCTTATTCACTAAGGGAATTATTTCGTAGCAATTAATTGGTGAATAGGGGGGATTATTGTATGGTAGATACCTATAAAAATATATATTTTCCAATTATAGCATTTTTCTGAAAATTTTGTTAAAAAAATCGGGTATGTACATACACTCTTGGACAGAAAAATAGGGACACCTCGAGTAGCTGCTCCGATATTTAGGCAACCGATCATACACCAAATTGTGTGCTGGCGTGAACGGACTTTGCCGAAGCCGACTGGATATGTTAAGGTGTCGCCGGTGACCGTCGCAGTTCTGGAAAGCCGGCATTAAGCCGGATCGCTGGCGACAACACGATGAGACAATCGGATCACCGCATTTCGTACTCCCCTATTTTCGTCCTAATTCTAAATTTTGTAATTGGCTAATCGTGCTGTCACCAGCGACACAACGCAGTTCTGTATAGCCGGCTTTACACCACACTTTTCTGTTGCGAGTTTTGTCATTAAGTAAACAGATATGCGGGCTCTTGAAATTTGGTTAGTCGTTTTTCTGCCAGGTTCAAATAAACGTTGAATTTTCATCTATTTGGGAGGAGTAAGTTCATTTTTCAATTAAGTTGACGCCATGTCTCTTTGGATGTACGATTGAACACACTTTCACAGATTTTAAGTTGTAGATTTTCTTAAAATAAATTTAGTCCGAAACATTTATTCTTAAGATGGTCGTAATTTATAGCAGTAAATTCACTATTTTCTATTTCTCATTCACCATGCGTTTCTTTTATGTCGTTCCAGTGTCTGTACTTATTGATTTATTGAAGATGTTTTGAATTACGGGATAATATACTTACACTTTGGCAAAACTGAAATCGCAATCGATGTCAAAATTTAAAATTTCTTGACGTTTAATATTTTGTGCCAACAGCCTGTTTATTTCATTTCGACTAATTGAGTTAGAAAACTCGACAGAAACTCCGTTTGGACTTACACATGGCAATAGAAATAATATCTTATCTGAGATTGAACAGAACAAGATTTGTTTGGTTAACACGTTTGAGAAAAAAAATTTAACATAAAAAGTTTTCACGTCGATGGTTTATGGTCATACCTATTGGCAGATGAGTATAGTGAATTGGCGTCGCATCCTGATTCACAAAACATTGAACACTCCCTTCTCCACTAGCAAGTTCGGTTCACAGCAGACACGTTACGTTCAGCAATCGTCAAATCTCTCATTAAAGCTAACGCGTCTTATGCCCATGAACAACCCTCCCAATGCACCAGGTTGTGGGAAACATGTAAGGTCACGGAAGAACTGATTGCAGCACATAAGTACCCATCAATGAATTGAGGTATCATAACAAATAAAGAAATGATCATGTACTTTATTATGGGTTGCGTAATAATTATTATATTGCGAGACCATAATTCAAATGAATTAATTTCCTCCCTAAGAATTTTCGTTTCCACGATGTAAGTGGAAAATTTACACATTTCCGTTCAAAAGACATTCGCTGATGATAACATTGCGCGAATGTAGAACGGACTTTGTAGTGGGGGGTGTTTCATAATTTGTGAGGCAAGGATGCAACGCGATCTTCACGCAAGTTACCAAACTTCATCCTGCACTGGTAATCGATTTGGATTACCTGCAATTGTTCTATTTATTGTTGATTCCAGACTTCCCCAAATGGAGTTTAGTGTTGTTTGCCGTTTGGTCTGAAGTCTATCAAGCAAAGAGAACGACTAAAGTGGACGTGATCCTGCGTTTAGGTGATGTATGACTTGTCTCCTTATTTGAATTCTCAATTGGCGACAAAAGGGAATAGTTCATTTTAATTTAATATGTCGTTGATTACAGAACGAAAATGGGTACTGAAGTTGATGTATTCATCAGTAATTATACCCTGGTAGATCCGGAAATCTATCAATTATGGGTGGAGGGTCATGGAGGTTAGTTATATTTAGGTTGTTCCCAGGATCCACATGTTTGTGTATCCTGGTTGTTCCTGCATCCAGCTATTTCCATCCCATCACAGGCACGTTGTTGATGCATAGGTACATAACCCATTCCTTTTGATTGAATATGGTACCGACAAAATTAAAATTATTAGTCCTCTTATACCTACACACTAGCATTATGCTTTTTAGAATTTATATTAAACTACTTTAAAGCAATCCCAAAGCTCTAAGGGCCAACTGCACCGCTTTCACTTGAAAGTTAAAGCGGAGCTTAAGCCTTGACTACGATTGTTAACTACAATTGTTGTTAAGGTTTAAGTTCCACTTGAATTTTAAGTGAAAACGGTGCAGTTGGCCTCAAGCTATCTAGCATAAGTAGCATTTATGCAGACCAAAATAATACCATCAAGATTTCTATGGTAACGTTATAAACAGTTGAATTGTTTGAAACATCCCAAGTTTGGATTTTCCTAGATGCAATTGAGAATTTTTCTGCCCTGTAAACGTTTTTCGTGAGCACATCACCTCAAAAAAGTCGAAAAATTGTCAAAGACCTTCATGTGTTTGTGCTGCCTTGGTGCAAGACTAAAAATTTTCAGGGGGAAAACTCCACTCACGTGGTCGTAAATAAGAAATTTTTTTTTTCAATAATAATAAATAAACCGACCATTTTTTGATAAGTAGGTTTACGATTTAGAAAACACAACTTTTTTCAACGTGTAGAAAAGTTGAAAAGATTTGAAAAACAACACTTCCACGTCGGCCAACACTAGCCCGACCTCCCCTTTAAAAATCGGTTCGTCTTTATACAGGCAGATTAGCTTTGTAATGAGTAACTAACTCGGAATTTTGAGTTGTTAGGTTTTGTCATGGTTTTGTAACTAAATAAATCTGAATAAAATGGAATAGTTGGCTGTTGGCAAAAATATAAAACTTCAGAAAATATTAGATTTTGACATGGATTGTCATTTAAATCCTAGCCAGAACAAACTAATTTCTAATAATTTTCAAATATCCTCAATAAAACAAGGTGGAACAACACAACGAAAGAAAACGCACATCACTGCATTACAGAGAAGTAGAAAATAATGAAAAAATTAGATTACACTGATTACAGACACTTGTGGCATAGTTTTTCCCTCGATTTTTCCGAATAATCTTGAGAAACAGTTTAGGAGAAATGTTTTAACGGAATTTGAACTTGAAGCAAACAGAAAAATATAGAGATGAAGTTATTTCATTGAACAGAGTGAATACGTTCGAGTAGGTGAAAATTCAAAGTTATTCAAAAATGACAGAAGAAATAACTAACAAAGTATGAGCTAACCCAACTTTTAAAAGCCCAACTCACAGCAAACTTCAGGGTAAAAAATCAGTGTTACAGAGCAAAAGTTACTAAAACTTCAAAATCTAGTTACTCACTACAAAGTTACGACTAGTATAGATATACTCTTTCCAAGATAAACTGATATTTTGGCCATTACGTGACCTGAAGTTGCTAAGCAAAATTTAATTGAAAAGCATTGATAACCATTAACTAATGACAGGTATTTGTCAGGTACTTTGGGGGTCACGTGATGGCCGGTTTATCTTGGAAAGAATATAAATGAAATATTTTTCTATTTCATTATTTTTATTTGATACGGTTGGAAAAAGTACTCGTGAGAATTTCTCATTTCCACTTTGTTGAATTTCCCCACGCCTCTTCATCCTTGTAGAAATTGTCAACTTCCTCACTCGTCTTCTCACAACGGATGAATTTCGAATTTCGATTTTTTCACGGTTTTCCAGTTAAATAGTGTTAGTTTGAAAATACGTTTTCTGGAATTTCGAAAAAAATCTGTTTAAAAAAAATTACAGCGTTTTGAAAATGCGAAATTATGTCGGTAATATCGCAAGGTTTTTTTAAATCTTAATCCCGCTCTTTTGTTGCGACTGCGCATAATGTCTAGAAGTGTCAACGGTGATCGAAGGTCAGATCTGTCTCTGTCACAACAAACAAAACTTTTTAAGGTTATCTTCAGCGAATTTGTTTTTTTCTCTCGGGTTTCCGTTTTTTCGATGTTCAGTTTTCACTAGCTGTTCCCACTGGCACCGATTGGTGTGATCTAGTTTGAAAACGTGTGAGTTACAAGTGCATTTAGAAAAACTAACCCCAAAAACATCTGTCAGCTGAACTGTCATGCCAAGACAATGTATTTCAATGGCGGGGAATAATCTTTCAAAAGACCTTGCTGCGATCGACATTATTTCAAAAATTGAAATGTATAGGAAAAAGGGCAGTAATAAAATATAAAAAAATATTCATCGTCATAATTTTTCATGGTCTTTCCACTTATGCACTCATCTAAAACGATGAGAAGACCTCATTCGCCGGGTGCGAAGTATAAAGTGGAGGGACGAGAACCGATCGCAGCGCGCGCTGCGTCTGAAAAGAGCAAAAAAGTCGGCGTCTACAGTGGGTTTTCACCTTGTGGTAACACCCAAAAAGTATGGGTTACGAAAGTTGTTGTGTGGTTGAGTGTAAAAATACTGGTCGAAACAGTAAGTGCAAGTTTTACCGATTTCCAACAGCAAGGCGGAAAGCTGAACAAAGGAACAGGTGGAAAGCTGAAGGGAGAAACAGGTGGATAGCCGCCGTGAAACGGAAAAAGTAATCAAAATAACCTCATTTTCTAACACATAATTAATATGAAATTGTGTTGCGTGGATGGATTGCCATGGGTTCCACACTCGCGGGACCTCATTTGCAGCCAACATTTTATCGGTGGCAAGAAATCAGAAGACCAGTCAAGTCCCAGTTACATTCCAACAATATTTCCCTCAATTTATCGTGTGCAAAAAGTACATGAAAATCGAGTGTCGAAGAGATACAAACGATTAATGGATCGAAGATGCAGGAAGAAAAGTGCTCTTGTTACGGAGATACGTGTTCTGGACGAAGCGAAAAAACCAGGACCAACAATGGAAGAATGTGTGAAAATAGAGCGAGATTGTCAAGTGGATATATTTTTTTAACGTGGTGATACTGATGGAAAAACATTCATTTGCAATAGATATATTTATAGTGAATCATGTCATGCTGAAACGCAAACAACGATAGGAATAAGCACAAAAATCATCCAAGGTACAGTCTAATTTTTGAAAGATTCAACAGACATCATCAATTTTAGTGGCATGAACGTCAACGTATGTCGCAAATGTTCCCTCTGTAGATGACGTGACGTCATGGCTAGCTCAGCAAGAATTTGACAGTTAACCTTTTACATTTTCTGAAGTGAAGAGTAATTAGAACCCACAGGAGAGCGTTCAGAAACGCACCGGGGGAAGGTGAGAGTGACCCGAAGTCGTTCAGAAATAGAAGTATCCGGGGAACACTCAAGATCAGTTCTTGACACAATCTTACAGTTGACAATTCAGTTTGACACAGAATGGAGGTTGTGCACTAAAAGGTATTTTATGCAGCTATCTTTATCATTCTCATGCATTCTTATGGAAGTTTTGGGAAGACATGATTGTTCATGTTTATTCAGCATGTACTACCTCGATAATAACGTCGCGCGGAGCTCGTTATTAAATTCGTGACGTAAGTTCCTTCTTTTTAAAAATTGAACTGTACTTTTTTTTAATAACCCCCAATTTCATAATCGAACTTTAAAGTCTCCTTTAAAAAAATGAAATGAGAATGTGACAAATCAGCTCTTGTATTTGTCACATTCTAAACATCACTTTTACTAAAGTGACTTTAAATTCGATTATGAAAACGGGGGTTACAGTCAGTTTCATAATCAGCGTAACGGAACTTTAAAAATTAAAGTTGTCTTCAAACTCATATTTCTGTTTCATAATAAAAATTTAAAGCAAAAGTGAACTTTAAATATAATATAAAGGACCAATTTTGGCGCTTTAATGAATTTAAAGTGCCGTCAAACGTCGTATTTTTCATGCAGTCAAACCGAAGAGTTTCTTTTCAAATTCATTATGAACCATGAAATATTCTCCTCCTCTTCCTCCTCCTCCTCCTCCGAAGAGGAAAATCCGCATATCTTTTTAAGGAGAAGAAAATACTATATGGCGAGAAAAAATCGTTTCGCTGATTACGACGATGTCGATTTCTTTGATAGATTCCGCTTAACAAAGCGAACGGCGTTATTTCTCCTCGGACTGATAGAAAATATAATCCGACGGCCCACAAATAGGTAATGAAAAATCATGACGACTCCACAAAAACTATACACTGTTTGGAAATGCTTCAAAATATCTCAGTACCCATCAGTACATACAAATAATAGACCTCCACCACTAATAATTTTGTTTGAGGCAATTTATTTATATATATGCTCATTTTGCAGAGGTGGAAGTATATCTCCGATGGTCCAGTTCCTTGTTACATTACGTTTTTATGCTACAGGCAGCTTTTTAATAGTAATGGGAGATTTTATGGGTGTATCTAAACCTTCCGCCTGTAGAATCGTTAAAAGGGTGTCACAAGCTATAATTACATTACGACCACGGTTTATAAAAATGTATGAATCCGAAGAAGAAATGGCAAGAAGTGCTGCTGAATTTTATCAATTATCAAGATTTCCAAGAGTGATTGGCGCTATGGACTGCACTCTTATCAGAATCGTGTCACCAGGTGGAGAGGATGCTGAAGTGTTCAGGAGCAGAAAGGGCTTCTTTGCAATTAACGTGCAAACGATTTCAGATGCAAATCTTAAAATTAGAAATATCATTGCACGTTGGCCAGGCTCTATATATTTAATAATTCACTGGTCAAAAGAGACTTCGAGAATAGAAGATATGGGAGGTACCTACTGCTCGGAGATAGTGGATATTCTATTCAACGTTACCTGATGACAAAACTGCAAGAAGTTAACACCCCTGCTGAAGATTTGTACAATAAAAGTATAATTCGCACAAGAAATGTTGAAAGAAAGTACGGTGTTTGGAAGCGTCGATTTCCAATATTATCCACAGGAATAAGATTAAGATTAGAAACAGCTCAGATGGTTATTGTTGCAACCGCTATTGTACACAATATTGCTGTAGAAATGAATGATGATTTCCCCGATGATTGGTTTGAAGATCCTTTATTAGAACCTGAAGGAGAACGGAATGAAAATCGCGCACAATTTCCTGAAAATCCTTCTTGAAGATACGTTAGACAACTTCTAATAAATGAGCATTTTTCAAGACTAGTATGAATAGATTGGAAAAGAAAAAAATGTATATTCAACATAATATTCACAATTTTAATTATTATCGATCTCTTTCAACGCCAATCCTAATTTTAGATCTAATAATGCACATTTTTTCTTGTGCTCTTCCTGTTCTCTTTTTTCTCTATTTTCCATAATTGCATATTCTAATTCAAATTTCGAAGTCTCTTCTTTGGATTTACGATTTATGTCGTCGATTGTAATTTGTAATAACTCCGTCTTTTTTTTGTAATATTCTTCTTTTGCAATAAACGTAGGATTTGGAATTTTTGGTCTCAACCTCTTGTTCATAGGTTCTTTGATCATTTTTGGAGTGTAACTGCTCCAATTAGCAGTAGCACCATTCGTTGTTTTGTCACTAATGACCGTAATTATGTTTTTATTTACGGAATGTTTAATTTATTTTGCCAGTGGCTCTTCCAAAATGGAAATGTCATCTTCAGTTGTTTGAAAGTCTTCTGGAATAGTCTCCAACATTATATTTTATTCAATTATTGGTTCAATCAGGGGCCTGTTGCTGAAGTCTACAATTCATTGTAATTGTAAAGGTTGCGTTCAGCATCTGCGATAATCAAAATTTTCATTCAAGATTCGATTAATTACCTGCTTTATGAGCGATATAGGACCACAAGGTCAATAATTGGCAGTCCACACGACTTTTGTGACTCGTTCAATGCAAATTTATCAATTATTACTGCATATTTTCGGAATTTATAAAATTTTAGTGATATTTTTTTCACGCGTAGGCGTTGGACTTCGTGTAATATTTACAACTGTCACTTATCTGTCAGTTTTTATTGTGAAACGATTTTGATACCGGCAAGTGCGAAAAATTGCAAATTAGTTGATTAAATATGCAATTAAATTACCAAAAAGTGTTCGTGGGTTATTCTATCAAGTGCATGGACACATGGAAGCCCGAGTGGAAGCCTAATTTAAGTGGATTCGATTGAAACTCGAATTTGAAAGTTTCGCCTCAAGTGAACGATGAAAATGCTCGTGAAAATGTGTTGAGAAACTATATACCGCATGAAAACTATAAAGAAACGTGAAGATCACAATAAATAAATCTACATTATTGGAAAATATTGAGTATAGATTTTTATTGAATTAAAATGTTGAAGAACCCCAATATTGGTCTATTTTTCGAATAATATGGAACAAATGAGTTATAGGATACTTGTGTGACTATTTCTTGACAAAATATCATCAATTAAACGCAGTCATACCCAATTTTAAATGATTCTAAATGATTTTACACACCTTCCGAGCACAGTAGAAAATTTACAATGATTTGTAAAATTTTGACGTATTTAAAACTATTTTTACTGTATTGCCACAACAAAGACAAAAAAAGTTCCTGCATTTTCGAGCCGGCATATGTCAGTGGATAGGTGTCATTCGACATTAATATTAAATTAAGAGAAGTTTTCAGAGTTTTGTTGCAGTTTTCTCATTGCATTTATGTGAATAGAGTGTTTGGAAACTGAATCAAGTTTTTATCAAGGTAATTTAAGGAAAAAATCCTCACTTTGACACCCTCGGACAGTCAAAATGTCGGATTATTTACCGATACCGAACGCAACCTTTACAATTACAATGAATTGTAGAGTTCAGCAACAGCCCCCAGGTCTAAATTATATTTTGAGGGATTGATGTTCATAATATCGAGTTCATTATTCGGTAATGAAGTGATAACAGATCTTTCTTCATAATCATCATCACCAATAGATGGAAGTCCACACACTGTTTTATGATTTATAATATTTAAAACGGCTTCTATGACAGGATCTGAAGAGATATTCGTAGTGGGTCCGCCTCCGGTGCCTTTGAGATCAAATTTATGGTCGGCTGCCCATTTTCTTGTCTTTGTCTTCAAATTGTCATACTTTGATTTTATCTGCTGTAATGTTCTTGGATGTTGAAGACAACTGGAGTTGAATTCTTCCAAAACTTTCCTCCAAGCCTCATTCTAGGGACAGCCAAACGATAAATGATTCGCAGATTCGCGGTGTATTAACACAACCATTGAATGTTCTTACCTTTTCTGCGCCAGAAATATTATTTGTCGTTTTATTTTCAATAACCTTCTTTTGGAGCGAGATTTGCTCCAAGAGCAAGAGTTCTTCCTCTTTTGAGAAATTAGAACCTCTTTTATTCGAATTGCTCATTTTTCAAGAAGATTATCAATTTCTTGATCATAAATGTCAGACAAACTCGCCTCCTACATCTTTTTTTGACTTTATATTAGATAAAATGAACCTTTAACTAAAGATCTACAACAAATGATTATGAAACACCCCTACTTTAGTGGCCTTTAAAGTAGCACTTAAAGTCAAGCTTTATCTTTAATTAAAGTAGCTTTTAGAGGTTGATTATGAAACTGGCTGTTAGTAATAAACTTTCAAAACTTGGTTCGTAATCAGGTAACAAAATTTAATCACAATAATGTGCTCACGTCTGTCTCTGTGAAATGACCTTTATTCTGTTCTACCACATGACTATCTACAGAATTTTTGAATTCGTACGGAGACATAAAAAATCCTTCATAAAGGGAGGCTATGACTCTCATTCTCTATCTACCCTTTTAGTAGTTTCATAGACATGGAGGATGCCTCCATAATAAATAGAAATGTTATAGGAGTGATGTAAAAGTATAATTCAATAGAACTTGACACACGCGTGTATAAATATAAAAATATAATAATTTTGTTATTTCATCACCATTGCGACGTCCATAGGCGTCTTGTGGAACCGTGCGGGCAGGTACCGCCACAATCAGGGAAAAAATTATCCGCGTTTGCCGATGGCGCTCATAATCAAAACCTCCGCCTTGACAGGGTGGTCTTATTCATTTCAATTATTATAAGTATTTTGGGTTGCATAAATTCAACAACATTTTACTGTGACCTGTTATTTTCAAAATTTGTATGTCAACATTTTTCTAAATGATGAAGATTATTTTATTACCAGAAACGAGTAACGATATCATAACTTAGCGATGGACGGGGCGATTTCCTTTCTTTTCAGTCTTTTAATCTGTTAAAAATCGATTTCATCCATCTCTTCTGAAGTCTTTTCGTTAAGAACACGGTAAGTAGGTACTTGGAGTCACACCCTGAAGTATAAATGTACAAAACAGATTATACATTTTTGTTTTCGATATCTTATTGGTCCAATTTTACACAAATTTTACAAGAAAAGAAATATATTCTGAAGAAGCGATCGAGTCACAAATTATGCCGCTTTACTGTTTTGGCATCATTTTGTTGTGTAAGATGTGGCAATCACAAGTGCGGAACGATTTTTTTATAAAATGGGGATTAAGAAAAAACGCAAAAGAGGGAAGAATGATATTAATTGTAATAACAAAAAAAGCATAAGGAACACTACTTTTTCACATTAATTTCCTGGAAGGTGATGCAACCCCGTCACTGCAGCCTATCACTTTTTGCCACAAAAATAACACGGTGATTTTGATGGATTTTTAAGTTTAGGTGCTTTTGACGTTTAAAATTATATTATTCGAATAACAATCCAAAAATAATATTCGAATGTGGCCGCCATAGCGAAAATTCGAAAATTACTACTACCGGCATCTGACCATATTTAACCGAAGTTTCGTGATACTACTCACGCCATCTAACAAGATCGGCAAACACAACTTTTTTCTTGGACAAAAAAATCAAGGGAGTTACGAGGCCCTGGTAGTTTTCAGATGAGACAGAACGATTATCATAGCCTCCCTTTGTGAAGGATTTTTTTGATGTCTCTGTACAAAGCTGGTAAGTAATACCGGAAGTGAAAGCTTTCACTACTCGAAATAGCCACTTTCAGGAAAGACTCATCTCGGTGTACTGGTATGGACAACTACCATTATCAACAGGTGAATAATAGAATATTATTAGGTGAGCGTGTTTTGGTAGCTTTTATTCGCGAGTTTGAAAAACTTACGCCACGAGCGCCAGCGAGTGGCGTAATTCAAATTTCATTCAAAACAGCTGTGACGGACAGAATGTAGTGTTGTCAGATCGGCGCAGATTTGTGAGCTGCGAACAGTGCGAAGAGAACTGTTATAAGTGTCATACCTTCATTCATAGCTCTTTCTGGATATTTCAGGTATCTGGTATCTCCGGAGCCGTTCCTATAAGCTCGTCTCCATTTTCACTATCACTTATATCATTCATATGCATATTTTCAATTAAACGATCAAGTAATTTTCGACACTCCACCACTCGTAACAATTATTCAAACAAATGGTCGCCATTTTTGAATGTCAATTTCGCGATTGTTGCGTTGTTGCCAATTGTACCTGAAAATCGCTCTATTCTGATTGGCCACAGCCAATGCAATAATGATCCCATTAATCGCTGGAAATGTCACTTTATTTCATCGAACTGTGATCTATATCAATAACGCCATCCATTATTACCAAAAATTTCTAATAATAATAGTATGATTATTATCTAGGAGTGGATAAATAAATAGATCACATTGAGTCACTCCTGTGTTGTACATTTGTACTTGAGTGTAATAAACATGACTATTCTTTAATTCTACCCTATCATTAAAAAATTGTAAATACTTAAAATTGCACACCTTAGTTGCATAATACCACAGGCTTTGTTTTATATCAAACGGGGCATTTAAACTGAAGTAATTTTGTTATGCACCCATCTTCAATCTCAACTCCGTCAATACTGGCGCAAAGCCACGGTTGAAATTTATCAACAATTACACCAACTTCCTTAACATCACAGTCATTAATTTCTTGATACAATTTTAAGGCGCAGGGTTAATTGGTCAAACCGTATCGGGTTGCTTCGCAATCAATTTTTCGTGGATTCAAAATGTTTAAAACTAAAGTTTCAATGGATGTTTTCGTTTGCGTACTTTAATATTGTGTACTATAGAGTGCCGTCGTTTTCCCCACCCTCTCGCTTTAGCACAACGGGGGAACGCGTGCTAGAGCAAGAGGATGGGAAAAACTTTTGCCCTCGATAGTTTATTTTGTGAGAGTTTTACTCACCAGCGCCTTACCTGGTTCGGTTCTAACTTTAACTTGCCGTCTCGAGCGCCACTGTGTTTCAAAGTTGAAACACAGAAACTTTCTGCCGTCGGGTAAACTTTCAGTGGAGAAATAATGACAGGTATATCTGAAAGAACGGACTCTAGATCAGTAGTTTATTCAGGGAATCCTACCAGTACAATTCTAAATAACACCTACTCTCCCCTATCCGTCCTAACTTGAACTAAACAAAACAAATTAATAAATTTATACAAATCCCTAAACAAAGCTAAATTATCTTCTGCGGGACTTCGGTCTTGCGCTACGTCGGTTTCTAGAAGGTCTGTTGACACCCGTCGTTTGGCTGGTTCGAAATAGCTCGCTGGTTGTCAGGGTAACCCCACTGACAAGCTATTCCTCAATGTGGACCAAGTTGACTGTGCTCCGACGAAAATGACAAGAAAAACGAAGAAAAAGTACCGTTAGCAACGGTTGCTATGACTATCGGACCTCACTTTTCGTCGTTTTATTCAGGGCAAAATCTCAATATCTACGACTTACAGCAGACGACGCCATCTCTCGTTCTTTCTCGGGATCTCGTACTTTTGAGAGCCGCAACTCACAGTGTTTGTAGCAAGATTATTTTTTGCTCTGTACCACAAACACAGTGAAATTACCCAGACGTTACAATTTATACTGTGATTCGAAATCGCCTGGCATTGAACCAAGTTTGCACTTTGATTGTTTCAGCGTTTCACAACTCAAATTTAAATAAAAATTTTCATTTCAACACCCTGTAAACTTTTGGACAAAAGTCATTTTGGTTAAATCGTTCTATTTTGACCTCAGGAGTATGTGGTAGCGCGTTGTACAGGTATTTCAAAGACACCCCGTATTGTTTTTTCTTCGAATAGATCAGGATCAATATTTTTACAACATCCGAACCAAAATTTAATTAACATCATTATTTACGTCTGAATGCAACATCTTCCCAGATATTTTCAATTTTTCAAATTTACTTGAAAATTCGACATTATTACAAACATTTATCTCAAATGCCAGCCATTTGACTAGTTCACTAGTTATACTCCATACTTACCAGACTTACAAAGTTTTAAATGATGTTTCTGTACAAGCCCGCCCAGCATCCGAGCAATTCTTCGGGTGAGTTTAGGCGTTTGGGCTATATCATATACTGACAAAATTTGAATTCAGCACATGATGCGATTCTATTCTCATGGTTGGATGGCTGGATGAATGGCCACCCCATTGCTATGTCAATATACCGTTTTGTGAGCCCAGTCTCAGGCTCAGGACACGCACATGTTCCTCTTTGTGTTAATGTTGAAAACTGTTAGAGCTGTGTGCAACTCGAAGGAGATGGATTCCTTTTGCTGAAATTGAACAACTGTTGTCCTTTGTGATTAAATGCGTAACCACGACCCGCTTCATATTATAGGGGGCCGTGATGGGACCCCCTGATCGATTGTATCCTGTATTTATTGTAATGAAATAAGTACATATTTTATGTATTGTTTTTTTCTTGGGGAAGACAAGAAGAACAATTTATGAAATGGTCTCCTTTTGCGTATTTTTTCTGTTAATTCAATTATTTCTCGTTCTTATTCTTTCCTGTTCTTTGATACACAGTAAGCAAATCATATTGTTGATATTAGCTTTGAATGCGATTAACATCCTGGTGCCAACATGTGCTACGATCCTTGTGTCTATTTACTATTACTTCATTCTGAAAATTTCAAACTGTCGCAGTTCAAGATACAGTTTGCTTCTTGAGACTGTGCTGTGTATAGGCGAATATTTTTGGAACTTGATGGCGTCGCGTAAATTGACGACGAATAAAACGGCTTTAGAACATGGTTGAAGTGGCGGAGAATTGAATTTGAAGGTGTAAATTTGGAAGAAGAATACCCTATGATGTTACATATTTAT
This sequence comes from Salpingus planirostris, assembly GCA_949788335.1. Classification (NCBI taxonomy): domain Eukaryota; kingdom Metazoa; phylum Arthropoda; class Insecta; order Coleoptera; family Salpingidae; genus Salpingus; species Salpingus planirostris. Next base: position 2,955,769 of record OX460917.1, on the reverse strand, counting down.
CGTAATAATTAAATAACTAATTGCTTTATCAAAAATTGTTTTACCAAAAATCCGAGCGAATATTCCTCGATATTAATAATACGCTCACGAATTTTATAAAATTATCAAGCATGTTGGTTTTTGGAAACTTCTTTCCAGTCAACATGCTTTCGTATTCAAAAATTTGGCGTATTATTAATGGTCTACGAATCTTATACCCGAAAAGAAAATGCTGAAACGTGGAAAAGAAACCAATTTTTTCTGTAGTAAAGCTCCCTCAGGGATGTTGTGTTATCGGAGAATGAACGTGACTGACCATTTAAAAGTCACCACATTGTTTGTGATTGGTCGCATGTGTGCGCAATTTTGAAAATAATGTTTTCTCGGACGATGGTTATTCCCAGATATTGTGATTAACGCTTGATTGACGTTGCTAACTAAGATTTAAAAAAAAACTGTTAATCATTGATGAATGACAGCATTTGTTAGGTACTTTGAACTCTGTCTCGAACCATGCATAGTTATTGATTGACTAATCTTGAAATTACTGACTTATTTTACACATTAATTTTTGCCGAGAGAATTAGATATCGGGCGTCTTATGTCCTTATAGCCTGAAATTCCATCCAAACGGACACCTAACAGTGCTTCCGCGCGAGTTTTTCGTTAAAGATTTTAAAATGCGGAAAACGTTCTTCTTATGTTCATTTGTTCATTTACATGTTAAACACCAAAAATAAGATGAAGTGTTTTTACTAAGATACTTGCTTGTATCCTGCTTCTGTCCTGTGCCTTTCCTTGTTCACATTACCTCGAGCTTCTCATTTTATTATTGCGTACCTTATACAGGCTGTTAGCCGAAAAGTTTCTTACGCTATTACCTAGTTGTTTTTCGTTCAATCAAAAAACACCAGAGAAAGTAACGGAATAGTTTTGGAAGCACTACAATATAGCTCGAGTTTAGATTTTTTAAACCAACATTTCAATTTCTTCGGTACTCTGTTTCTTTAATTCAACTGAACATGAACATGGACATGTAAACATGTTCTTATAAATGAAGTTGATGTACATTTTTTTTCTCGTTCCGTGATGCCAAAAAGTTAAATTTTTTGCAGTATTGTAGAAGTTATTATAAAAAAGATCTTCGAAAAAAGCAATAAAACTAGTATTAAAATATGTTCAAGTAGCCTGGTGAACAGTCCACAAAACATGACCGATTAACTTTATTAAGAACATTTTTACTTATTCAGTCGAATGAACATTTTTTTAATAAACGAAAACTAAAGAAGTTATGGCGTGAGAAACTTTTCGCCAGTCTGTGTATCGTATAATTCATAATAATAAGTAATAATAATAAGTAATAATATTTTACTGTTCTAGCTGCTGAAGCTGTGGCTATTTTAAACCAAAGAGGCCTCGGTCAAGTTACTGGAGCTTCGTTAGAGCTTATTGCAAGTGACGTTTTAGACCATTATCGAACCTACCTACTATTAGAAAAACTACTCAGTAATCCTAATAAGCTGCAAGAGCAACTGGCTCTGCAAATAGAGCCTCAAACTCGACAATTACTAATCGAAATGCAAGTATTATAATATCTGTAACTTACAGGTTGTTTCATTGAGTAATCTTTGAGAACATGATTTTATAAGTATCGGTTTCAAGCTCTCACCTATGGTTCCATAGGTGCCATAGGTTCCATGCTTGCATATGTTGATCATTTCTATGGTTGCCAGGTATTATGACTTCGATGACAGTGTTGTCCGTGAACTTATTGGGAAGAAATTAACAGGTAAACATAGAAAGGATTTGGATGATATTTCAGAAAAAACAGGCATACCCATCAAATCATGTCGACGTCAATTTGATAACGTGAAAAGGGTCTGTAAAGTTGTAGAGGATTTACCAGGATCCATTATTGTCAACATCCAAAATTTATTTTATTTGACCGAAAAACTGGCAGAAAAGTATGCCTGCGTTGTATTCTTGGGTAAGTAGAGTTGAATATTCATTTTTTCTTGTTAACCAATTGTTACAATAGTACTTTACGCACCATGTCGAGGGGAGTGCAGTATCTTGCACAATTGGAATTATTGTATTATGTAGCCGAGCACTAATCCAAGAGCCGCGAAATAAAACTTCCTGACAAGCTGTGTACACTATTTTCCCAATGACCACATCGCTTTAACACCAATATTACTTGCAAACACTCTTAAATACAAAAGAAAGCAAACTGACTAATGTCATAATTGAATTTGCAGTTTGGAATTGCCAACCCAAATTTTCCGATAACAATTAAACCTAAAAATGCAAATAACACAATATTCAACGGTTTGAATGAACTAAACTATAAACAATGAAAATTATAACTCAAAAATTTGAAATCGGTTTTCATGCTTAAATTTATTGAAATCATGGGCCTGTGCAGTAATTAAATCACCAAGTTCCATAACGAAATTAGCAGATTCATTACGTAAAAGTTTGCAAATGAGTGACTTTTCAGCCATCTCAATTGTTATGAGAAGTGACACATTACCTTGTGGGTGTCGGGAAATGTTTATTGTGCAGATAAAAATAATTTGAACAAGAATAAATTTTACTTACCCCTAAAGCTTAGAGTAAAACTAATGGTTCCGTTTGTTCCAGGTTATGTGCGATTTGAAACATCAAAGAAAAAACTTAATCACGTAAATTTCTCTATGTGGAAAAGATGCACTGAGGTAATGATGAAATCGTGGACGAATAATAGTCTCTTAAATTTAGACGAACTTGAAAATAAACTTTTCATGGAACTCAAAGATACGTTCAAGGCGCTGGGCGACAAAGAAAAAGACCATAAGAAGTATAATATTACCATATTAGGCACTTGTTTCTTTTTACGTCTTCTCTGATTTCAGTCTAGTTTGTTTATCGTTGAAACCAACTTTACTTCAAAAAAATTATCAAGATTTAGATGTGAATTTCAAAGTTTACTCTCGGGCGATTTTGACGTTAGGCTCTACATTACACCGTCCTCGAGATATGAAAACCATTTTTGTTGAACTCTATAATTTAGCAGAATCTTTTAAACAAGCTGGATGGACGACGCAAGACGTTGGTATATTTCTTAATGGTTATACGCAATCTGCCTTCGAGATTATTGACCCTCTACAGTACGTTTTGATGAATATTTAAATCGCTGTCCTAGAAAGAATATAGACCGTTATTTATGATCCATATGATTTTCACTTCCTATCACTATACAAATTTGGTCGGTAATTATCGCTTTTTATACTTTTCATACAAGAAGTCAAACAATATTGTTGATACGCGAGATTTCGGTCTGTAATTTTTTCTAAGTCGCCGTCTTAGAATAATTCTTTACTGATTATTGGTGAATTATTTATTAACAATATATTCATCTGCAGCGTGTCTCAGAATCACCGGTTGCTCCGGTAATGGTGGATTCTGTAGCTCATTTGGAGGCGAAAACTTCAATATAATTTAGTCGAGGCTCCAATGGTTAGCAGATGAGGCGCTATTTAAATCTAGCAAAAATCTAGCTGCAGCCTAGCTGCATTTCTACCAATTTTTCAGAGTTCATTTGTTTTTTCTATTTTTGGAACCTCGGCAAAAATATATTGAGGATTTCGTCACAAAATGAGCTAAGGAATCCATCACTGCCCGGACATCTGGTGATTTTGAACACTCTGCATATTTGATCTGGTAAGAACTTGCAGACAATTCTTATCAGACATTTTTCCAAATGTGATTTTATTATCTCCATTTTTTTCAGAGATTCAGCAGTTATGAGACCTCTGTGGGAAAAATTTATGAAAGTAATTTCTGAATGTCTTCTCATTATGTATTAAAGTGGTATTATACCTATCAAACTTGCATTCTGTTTTTGTCAATCTGCATAGAATGCACAAATTTCCTCTGATACCTTAAAGCCCTTTGACACTATACTTATACCGATACTAAATAGGGTAAACGCCCCTATCTCTAGCCACGTCCAATAGTCAGCCGCAAATTAATAGTTTTCTCATAAATTAGACTTTCCCATGTGACGAATACTCTAATTGTATTTTCTATGAATACCGCTTATTTTGACGTGTATACGTCTTATGAATCGGTAGAGAAGGGGGAAGGCTCCGTATAGAGGTGCATTTGTTGAAACTTTCGGCCGTGCCGCTTATACCATCATTGATATCCTCAGGACTCGTCTCAGAAAAGATAAGTGTTTCAAAGTTATTTCGGAAAAACTGTTGTCGATACCTCATCTTTAACGGTCTGTAACTTCGTCATCATGAGAAATCGGACATAGGTCCATAGGAAGTTTTCGTCATCATTTTCATCAAGGAATACGTCATTAACATATTGCCAACGAATTACGGGACACCCAGTATAAGGACAACGAACGTAATTAATAAATCATAGTTGAAACAGTGTCAATTCATCCAAGCTAACCCAAGCGGAACGTGAGGCTGCGTTCCACCCCAAGCGATCAGACCGCTCGAGTCTGACACCGCCATCAATCGAAGAACGCGAAATAACTTTTGCCAAATACGCTTTTGATTTTATTTTGAATTTATTTGATTTATTCGACAAAATTATTATTGTAAGGAAGAATAATGAACAATGTGAATGGAACAAAACCTACTATCATTCTGCGGAGGTGAGACTCTTCTACAATTTGCGTTTTGCTACTTTTGCTACTTTTTACTTAAGTATATTTCAATAAAAAGTGTAAGAAAGCATCTTGAGGTAGGTAGAACGACCAGTATCTTTTATCAATTCTTGTTCTGCTATCACTAGATGAGTGACCGCTGATACACGATATGAGTGGTCTCTAATTTTCCGTTGGTTGGTGTCCAATCAAATCTTTTCTGCTGCTTCTTTGGTCCATTTGGACAGCTGACTCTTGCCTAAGGACATATTCCTGTACCATCCACATGAGTTTTCATTGTTCCAATTAGGATTCACTGTTAGAAACATTCGTTCTGAAGAAATTCTGGAGGTTCTAGTCGCTATCAGCTTGTGAAAAAGTCGAACTGGACAGGAATCCGGATTTTCGCTCCTCCTTGCGCCGTTTTGGGGAAAAATGGATAATATTTGATTCTTCCTGGACATACAAACACACTTTGAAGTCAGTTCTCTCAATCAATAATAGAAATTACTCAATTAGGCACCTGTAGGAGTCCTATCGTTGTTCGTCTCTTTAAAATGAGTAATTAAACAACTGACTGATTCACCACTTCTCCTTGCGACTTCAAAAGCAGCGATGTGAGAGAATTTTTTCTGAAGACCATCCGGAGTGTTTTCATCCCAAAGGGTCACTATAGGTTGATGTTCGTCCGAAGATAGAGCAACTGAACTAATTTTTCTTTTATTTGCCAATATCTAAAGTAATTTTCTTTTATCATCACGAGCATCTCTAGCCGATTTGAACGCAAGGTCACTAAATGGATCGACTTTTCGTTTGCACTCATTTACTACGTTTATGATCCCTTGATGCGATATTCGAATTTCGCATTAACCAACTCCCGAAGTTCGAATTGCGAATTATTTATTATTATTATTATTATTATTATATTATAATATATTAATTAATAATTAATATATAATTATTATATTATTATAATTATCATTATTTATATTGAAAAGTGTTTACGATACGGGAAATTTTAATTCGCATTCTGTTAAACCGGTTTAAGGGAAGTCATAAACGCAGTAATTGAAATACTTTTACTGTATCATTTTTGCATACCATTCTCTTCATTCTTGCTAATTGCATGCAATGGGTCCATTTTCACGTATTCATACTTCACGGTTTTCATGATTGGTGATTTCTGAATAAATTATTCAAATGTTTTCGATAAAATGATGTTCTGTCCTGCCTCGAATAAACATTCACACTAATTTTCAAGCCGTTACAATGTGGTATTATATTTGTCCTTCCCATTCTGCAATTTATGAAAATAATGTCACTATGTTGAACGATCGATAAAGAGCCTTCTTAGAACTCCAATTACGGAGTACAGCTATTATTAGTCGACGTATAATCGCTAGAGATTGTTTCAAGGCACGTAGTTTCGAATTCTAGATAGGAATAGTTGAAAGTTTCACTGTTTAGAATAAAATATTATGAAACTGGGTGGACTCAACGTTTAGTTGAGTTTGCTTCAAATATGACAACATTCAGTGTCGATGAAGTTTTAGTAATTTTAGGACCGTGGAGTTTCTGTCAAAAATTGTACTATTTTTGTTTGTGTTGTGTAATTGCATTCTCAGTATCATCCATGAGTTACATTTTCATAGCACGTGATGTAAAGTACAGGTAACTTGTAGAAAATGTCAAGTGATCGGCATAATCACGAGGGGTTGACCACCCAAGAAACTTGTGTACACCAATTTGCTAAATTGCCAAATTTGCCAGGAATTTGCCAAAGAATTTGTCAAATTGGCCAGAAATTTGCTGATGACAGTGCACCAAAATTTCCAGGTGGTCAACCCCTCGCATAATTATCATTATTTTCAAATGATATTCACTATGTCTGTCAACTCACTAAAGTTTGTGACATTCAATGTGTCAATTTAAAAACTCGCCACTTACTGTTTTTTATCAAATACCGATGATCGGGAGAAAAGGTTGTAAGGTTGAAGAAGTTCCTCAAAAAATCTAGGGATACTGAGATTGACTAGGAAACCATTCACATCAATCCTGTAGCGGAACTGGCAACCCTATTTTAAATAGGAAAAATGGGTCAAGTGGCACATCACTCCAATTCTCGTTTAATTGTCTAAACAACGGTGAGCTCGGTCTTTAGTTTTCCTCAAAAATAGCCCAAAGAAAGTTATATATTTTGATAGGAAACAGGAGGTATCAATTTTTAAATTAGCACACTATGTATTCTTCCAAATTGAATTTCGCTCAACTGATTGCGTGTGGAATTTCAATCATTTTAGGTGTATGATACATACTTGCTCTCAGGAAGGTGTTTATGCCTCGGAATGGATCAAATATGCTGTGCCTTTTAAGGAAGGTGTGCCATTCAAATGTAAACAATATATGTCGCTAAATAACAACACGTGTAGAAATTTTTCCGATAGTGAAACACAAATTTGTGATCAATATGTTTATGAATACGATCAAATGACCATCGTCCAAGAAGTATGATTCTCATCAGGTTAAATATTGCTGATGATCTAGTATACTTTTTTGCAGTTTAACATTTACTGTGAAAATAATTTGTGGAAATTAACTATTGTTGGCACTATAAATATATCTGGTGAACTTTTGTCACTTCCTTTCACCGGAATAGTTTCAGACAGGTAACATAACTAATGGCTTGAAGTGTTTCTGTTAGATAGAATAGAAGTTTTTAGATTTGGACGCAAGACAATGGTGACTATTTCAGTTATCCTCACAACGGTAATAGGATTGTTGAAATCTTGTTCCAACTCGTATGCGCTTTATATATTTTTAGAATTTTTTTCCTCAATTCTCAGCTCTGGAATGTACAGCGGGGCTTTTATCCTTGGTAAGTTACTTGATGGGCACTTTGGCCAATGTTCATGCATTAGCGACAGCATCCAGTTTGAAATTTGAATGTTTCAACAACTAGTGTAATTAACACCTGTTTGTTCTCATCCCGCAGGCGTTATTCTATGACCTTTAGAAAAACAGAAGTAATTTATTCTAGATTCAATTGTCCTAATTGATGAATTTATATCATTATCCAAAGCTTGACTGAACAATAATAGGTTATTCAAATTTCAAATTGGTTCGACACACTTTTCCATTTTGATATAAAGAGTAACACTCTCTTTTGTAAAGCTTTAGAAATGGTAAATACAAAACAGCGTAATATGATGAACCTAATTATATGTATAGCATACGCATCAGGCCAAATCATATTGGGAGTAATAGCTTGTATAACGCAATCATGGAGAATAATGCTGCGAATTCTATATCTGCCGGGCGTATTAATAACTGTTGGTCTTTGGTATGTACCGGAATCAATGGTGTGGTTGATCTCCAAACACAGGATAACGGAAGCATGGCATGTTATGGAAATGATGTCGAAGCGTACCGGCTTAAATATAAATAGAGAAGAGATCGATTTCACTAATTTGCACGAAATTGCCGATATTGATCATCCATCGCATAAGAAGACTAAAGTCATTGTACTTCGAACTGTAATATGTTCCGTGATTTGGATATGTTGTAATCTTTCTTACAATGGATTAGCAATAGAATCAGTGGCATTATCTGAAGATACATATATCAATTTCATATTACAAGCAGTTATAGAAATTCCCGCCTATATTGTTACCTATTTCAGCATTACCATTAGTAGGAAAAAATCTTTATCTTCCAGTTTAATCCTGGCAGGAGCATTTTGCATTCTCGTTAATCTCGTTGAGCAAGGTGATCGACATGCATATTTTAAATTGAAATGATAATAAGCAGAACCTTGCAGACAAATGGTTGAAACTTGGGTTTTTCTTATGTGGAAAATTTTTCATTACAATGGCTTTCACAACATTATACATTTACACAGCGGAAATGGCTCCGACAAATATTAGGCATTGTGTGTTCTCGATTTGTGCCATGTTCGGTAGAATGGGATCAATGGTATCACCACAAGTGCCTTTATTGGTGAGAAAATATAAAATATGTATATAGACTCCGTACGTACAGTGCTACAAGAGCATTTTTTTTTTGGCGCTTTCAAGTGGCTCTCCATTATAGTCATTGAAATTCGCATTACATGGTCATTTTCAATAAATGTCAAAATTGTCTGCCGAAAGTGCAAAAAGCTTGGTGCTGTGGCATGGTATGTACTAGACTAACCCCCTTTTCATAATCAAATTTAAAGTCAGTAAAAGTGATGTTTGGAATGTGACAAATGCAAGAGTTGATTTGTCACATTCTCATTTAATTTTTTTAAAGGAGTCTTTCAAGTTCGATTATGAAATGGGGGGTAATGCAATACTTTCACCGTTTGTTAAAAATTTAAATCCTCTTTCAGGCTAGTATCTCTAATACAATTCCTATGGGCATTTTTGCAACTGTATCATTCTCCGCTGGATTTGTAGCGCTTTCTTTGCCAGAAACACTCAAGAGAACGACGCTGTAATAAATTCCATACTTATTCATGTTAATCGTATACACATACATAATTTGATAAAATGTGTTCTTATAAGGTACTTATTTAGTGTCTGCAAAAGATCAAATTATTATTCCAATCGCACGTTTAACCATAATGTGTGTCGACAAATTGATCGAGGATTACAGGTACTTCTAGTCATTCTGGGACGTCAATGATGATTCAATTCAATGAATATTCCAAAAATTCAAATTTCTTCATAAATAAGCCAGAGACATGTCAATTTATAATATCCATAGACATAAAACTTCGTTAAAATTGTGGTACGCAAAATAACATTGCTGATATAGTCTATTCAAGATAAACGGAACATCACGTGACCTAAGTTGCTTAGCAAAATTTAAATGAAAAACATTGATGACCATTGACTAATGACAGGTATTTGTCAGGTACTTTGGGGTCACGTGATGTTCAGTTTATCGTGAATAGATCATACCTTAAACGTCCTAATGACATTATAATTTAGGCTATGTTTATTGTCATTTTGGCAATATAAAGTGAGTTCCCTTCCCGTTTAAAGTCGCTCTCGCCAGTTTTGGTATTAAGTTGTTCAAAGGTTGAAAGTTTTGTTGGTCCTGATGAGATTGGAATCAATTTTAGGTTTATTGTTAATGAGAAAAGGTTTACGGAGAAAAACGTGAAATCACGGATTTTACTAACGTACGAATTTCATGAAAATGGTGCTTACCGGAAGAAATTGACTTCACAACAGAAAAAATACATTTGCGCACCTTGGAACAGCGCAAGGTGAAAGGCATTTTTGGGCATTTTGAAAAAAAAAGTGATTGGTTTCTATTTAAAATGATGTTCAACTGCCAGTATGACTGCTAGTAACATGACTGTCGGTTGGCTGGTTACGGGGCTGATATCATCTCACAGTGATTCCAACGGTCTTGTCAAATTTGCGGGCATTTTTTCTGCCAAAACACGGGTGTATCTCTAGATATAGTGTCAAACTCTTTAAACGCTTTAAAATTATTAGAAAGTCGACTGTCTGAAGAAAATAATCACATTGGTTTGCTTCTCACATGTGAAGTTTGTTTTCTGAATAAATCTGACCTTATATTTTTGCTAGGTGTTATAGACAAACTAATTGCGATCAAGTGTTAAGAACTGTGACTTCATACTCTACTTTTTTCTATAAAAGCCGAGGGGTAAACCACTCCCTGAAAATGTGTACTGGTAGCGCCGTTATTGCCGAAAAGTGCCAATTTATTGCCAGTATTGCCTAAGGGATAAGACAGGAGTCTAGTTTATCGACTATTGTCCGTTATTGTCTAAATAAATGCCGAAAATGCCTGTAATTGCCTCGTATTGCCAAAATATTACCCAAAATTGCCTAATATTTCCTATTTTTGCTCAATATTTCCAGTAGTAGTATTGCCCCAAGTATATCCCTATATTGTCCAACTTTTGCAAATCTGTTGCAAATTTATTAGTGTATAATTGGTTACGTGTAATAGTACGGGGAGTATTCTACACCGTTGGGCAAATATGAATGGGCTTATCTAAATCAAAATTTATATAAAAGTTGAATGAATAAATAATAAATAAATAAATTTGTTGTTTACCATAAAACTTACGAAAACTGTTGATTATTTCGGCAAGAACTGTGTTGCCTCGATGTTGTAACCTATGATCCTCTGGAAGTTGTTCAACATCGACTCCAGCATCAGTCGGTGGATGTTTAATCACTTCTTGGTTGTTATTCTATGAAAGAATTCCCAGTGAGCAAAAATCAGTCCCAAATACATCACACAGTAATCTCAATGAGTTGTTGTTACATAGCAATGTAACTCACATAGGCACAGTTGTGATGGCCTGGCGACTTTCAAATGTCCGCTTCGCGCGTAGTCCTCGAGACTTCCAAGAGAAGTTACATAGTGATCATCAGCAGAATATTATTGTGATTCGCGTGGGTATCTATCTCCTAGAACTTCCCACCCGCCCATACCCCGCAATAAAGGAGCATATAATAATAATATAGTTTTTATTAAAATAAATTATAACAATCTAATAATAATATTTAACACCTCAAATTATCTGAAACAGTTGAGTGAACCATGTCAGAGATGACTCACTATCGAAAACTCGATTTTCTAGCCTGAAATGAGAATTTTGTATTAGACTAGTCGAGTCCAGACGGATTCCCCATTTTCAAAAACCATGACTCAGTCAGTCAGGAAAAATTGTGCCATGAGTAATGGATCACCCTGTAGGTACTATGAGTTGATAAATAGCACAGAGTTGTCATGAATTCTTACCTTATTCAGTACACCACTTCCGCAGAGCAAATAGCCTTCGGCTTCAGTTTCAATTCAAAGATGCGAGCCACCAACATAGGATAGTTGGGCAACTCGTTAGGAGCAATGTTTTGACCGATCTTCGGCCATTTCGGATTAGAGGTTACTGTCGAAAATAGAATATTATTAGGTGAGCGTGTTTTGGTAGCTTTTATTCGCGAGTTTGAAAAACTTACGCCACGAGCGCCAGCGAGTGGCGTAATTCAAACGAGCGAATAAAAGCCAAAACACGCGAGCTTAATACTATGCTTTATCCACTCCAAAACAGTTAAAACGGCTCTCGAAAATTCGCTCAACTTTCAAATTTCATTCAAAACAGCTGTGACGGACAGAATGTAGTGTTGTCAGATCGGCGCAGATTTGTGAGCTGCGAACATTGCGAAGGGAACTGTCATAAGTGTCATACCTTCATTCATAGCTCTTTCTGGATATTTCAGGTATCTGGTATCTCCGGAGCCGTTCCTATAAGCTCGTCTCCATTTTCACTATCACTTATATCATTCATATGCATATTTTCAATTAAACGATCAAGTAATTTTCGACACTTCACCACTCGTAACAATTATTCAAACAAATGGTCGCCATTTTTGAATGTCAATTTCGCGATTGTTGCGCTGTTGCCAATTGTACCTGAAAATCGCTCTTTTCTGATTGGCCACAGCCAATGCAATAATGATCCCATTAATCGCTGGAAATGTCACTTTATTTCATCGAACTGTGATCTATATCAATAACGCCACCCATTATTACCAAAAATTTCTAATAATAATAGTATGATTATTATTTAGGAGTGGATAAAAGTGTATTTTTGTATTGTCTTGGACGATAAAATTATCCTTCTCCCGAGCGGAATGTCTCGTTTCTGTGTAACATTGTGCAAGAAATCTGCCAGACCTACGTTTTCTTCCGCCCTAACATGATTTTGATTGCGCTTCGATACAATAAATTGATGCGTCAACTTACCCCCGTACCGATGAACCTGCAATCGTTTTCATCCCCAAGCGCCAAGCGATAAGCGTCATAGTTGCACAGGGTTGGGGTTGCGTTGCGTCCCCCACGGCAACCATTAAGAAGAACTTTTGGATGTCATCCATGACATGGTAACATAGCGGATCCGTGTGTTCGCTATACTTGTCGACGAAGTAGGGTGCGTTCGTTCCTGCAAAACATCGTGAATTCAAATCGTGTTAATTCGGATCTACGTTGTAAATGGCAACCACCTCGTTTACCCTAGGTAGATCTAATTCACTATTCCTACGGATTTACTTCCGCAAGAATACGCGTCAACATTCACTTCTGCGTTGTGATGCATGAATTTACCCTGTGCGACGTAGACAAAAGGTCCACGTCCGGGAATTTACGGCAAAGTTGCCTGCATGCTCGCAAGTTGAAATCTGCAATTGTTTCGCCGCAATTTTTTTTGGCTCCCTAGAAGGTTTATGTTGGCACGTGTAGAGTTGTATCATGTTTCTTCGGGAAAATTCAAGGGTTCGTCGTGTTGTAGGATTATCTGGTGTATTGATGTCGTCTGTTTTTTTTTCCGACACAGAATATTTTGCGCCGCAATGTAAACAAACACTGACCATTTGTCCAACATGAAACTCGTCGACCTCTCTGACGATTCCACCCATATAAGTTGGCTGGAAGCTGGTCCGCCCTCCTAATTTTCCTATAATGCATAGCAGGTAACCAGCTCGAGTCAGGGGTCTTACCGTTTTGCCAAATGTAGGAATAAGGAAGTTTGAGAAGTAATTTTGATCCCATATCTTACCACAACATATTACTTAATTTGAACGTGTCTTGTCTGAACTACTTTTCGAATTTTCAAATATGAAGCAAGCCAGCAGCTACCGCGCAAGGGTATAGATCCTTGGTTGGCCCCCTTCCCCCTAAATACGCCACTGACTGATTGTATTGTAAATCATGCAGATGCCAGTAGGTGTTCTATGTTGTTGGTAAAATAATATCGCATTAGTATAAGTTGTTTGAATGTAACTGCAGTAGCCAGTTGGTGAAGGCCCCCACCAAGTTCAGGCTTGCGCTGTAATTCGAAGAGCCCGAAAGGTGTGATAACCGCCGTTTTCTGCTGATCCTTCTTCCGGACCGGAGTCTGATAATACGCCCACGTTAAGGTTGCCATGTTGTAGAAAGAGAAGTACCTCGAGTAAAGGACAAAAATTTTTGGACCGTAAGGTATCGCCGCCCTATTAGTCAAAAGCTAAACTACTAAAATGCTATTATAGAGATCTGTCTATAAATATGAATAGCCGGGGGCGATTTTCTAGAGAATGTATTATCAAGCTAGTCTAGTATTATCAGGTAGTCCAGGTAGTCGATTCATTATCTTTTGCTGTTCGCCGTGAAATGGAAAAGTAAAATAGAATTCGGAAACTCATATCTCTCAGAAATCATTGATTAATTGAGCACGAATAGATATTTAAAAAACGAAGCAGAGGTGCGTATCGGTAACATGGAGCTTTCGATCGCGTAAATCACGTCTACTTCAATAATTAATTGGACATCAACCGATCGAAATTTATGGATAAAAGTGATCACAGGTCCAATAAATAACCATTCTGAAGATGTTTGTACAAAAATTAGAGATATTTTGCGATACATATCCCGTAGGAATACGAAACGGGGGCGAGTGCCGGTAACGTGAAATTTCGATCACGGCGTAAATCGCGCTATTTCAATAATTAATTAGGCATCAACCGATCGAAATTTATGGATAAAAGTGATCACAGGTCCAACCAATTATCATTCTGAAGATGTTTGTACAAAAATTAGAGATAAGGTACCTTAACCAAATATGGGCACTGATCCGAATATGGGCACCTCATCAATAGACAAGGACAGAAGGCATTTCTGGTGAATATCTTCAGTGCAATGTCATCAGTAAACTGAACGAACTCTACTCCAAAAACCGTTTCAGTAATACACGGTTGATGCCGCTTCAAGCATTCACACATAAATTGGTCTGATAGTGAAAAGCAGAGGTTATAAAATACGGTAAGTCAATCATACGGTATTTATATTGATAACTTTAGAAATATATTGACTATAATATATGAATGTGGAGCTAAAATAGTGTACTTGCATGTTATGATCAAGATTTTTATGTATTTTATTGCGTAAAATATACTTGATTGGATTATTGAAAAATATGGAGGTGCCTACTATGGGCACTTGCTTGTGTTCCCAAATATGGGCAGTGCCCGTATTTGGTACTAAATATTTTTCTTCAATATATCTCCATCGGTCTCCATATTGTGTGAGAATTTCGTGGTATTATTCCGTTATTAAAAAACATTGATGCTCCAACTTAAGAACAATCTTGATTTATCAACATTTTTCAGGGAATGGGACCAAAAAAAAGAGCACAGTGGACCTCCGAGTCTCTGAGCGCTGCCGTTACAGCTATTCAGAATGGTATGAAAATAAAACGAGCTGCAATCAATTTTGGAATACCACGGGGCACTCTCCAACGTCATGCCAGATCAGGGAATAAAGTTAAGCGTTTAGGGCGGTCATCTATTTTGAGCATTACCCAAGAAGACGAGTTGTGCTCCAGAATATTTAGGCTTGCCGAGATAGGAATGCCTCTGACATCCAAAGTGTTACGTCGAAGTGTTTACACTTTCTGTCAATCGAATAATGTTCGACTTCCACCAAACAAGCAAGGTTTCGGTCAGGTCGGAAGGAAATGGTTGAAGTTATTTCTTGGGCGCCATCCTGAAGTTGCTCGCAGAAAATCTCAAAATGTCAACCCAGCACGTGCAGCAAAACTAAACAAATTTATCGTCGAAGATTATTTTAAAACTCTGCAAAATGTGATGACTGAATTAGACCTCATGAATAAACCACATGCAATATTCAATATGGATGAAAAAGGGTGTCAATTAACTATTCATAAGGAACCCATCGTGCTTGCTCGCAAGGGAGTTAAAAGAGTACCCTTTGTAGCTCCAGAGCACGCAGAAAGTGTAACAATAGTATCTTGTGGAAATGCGTTGGGCCAAGTCATTCCACCAGTTATTTTATTTAAAGGAAAGAGAAACAAACCAGAATTTTCTGACAATCTTCCCCCTGGGACTTCGGTTTTTATGACTCCAAAAGGAAGTATGACTTGCGAAACATTTATTAAATGGATTCACCACTTCGCAAAGTACAAACCTCCAGGGAGGATACTTCTAATTTTTGATGGTGCTAAGTCTCACCTAGATGCCAATATCGTTACAGCTGCAGACGGAGCCGAAATAACGTTATTGTGTCTTCCCAGCAATTGTACCCATGAGTTGCAACCAATGGATAAGTCAGTTTTTCGATCGTTTGAGTACCATTGGGATGATGAGCTTCAACGCTTTTGGGGTCTTCAGCCTAACAGAAAATTAACTAAATCGAGTTTCGGAATAGTTTTCACAAAAGTGTGGCCGAAAGCGGCCACACCTTCAAATGTAGCGGCAGGATTTCGCGCAACAGGCATATATCCTTTCGATCCATCAGTCATTCCGGAAACCGCTTTCGCGCCTTCTACACTATCTCATAGGCCTGAAAACCATGGTGATATTGCTGATCGCTTATCACCTCATCCATCGACTTCTGCTCAAGTGAATAGATCCAGTTCATCATTAGATGAAGAGGATGTATCGTTATCAACTGATTCTTCCTCATTGGGCTCTCCTCCTTCGCAATCGTATAATAATGCATATAGCGAGCAGAAAGGTACCGGACAAAGAGATAGCGAACAAGAAGATAGCGAACGAGAAGATAGCGAACGAGAAGATAGCGAACGAGAAGATAGCGAACGAGAAGATAGCGAAAAACTAAGTGACGAACAAGGAGATAGCTCAAAGTCCTTTTCAGAATTATTTCCAACTCCTGAACTTCCGGCAAAGGACAGCAGCAAACCTGTGAGGAAAGCCCTTAATTACAGAGCCGTCAAGGTTACGAAAGACCTTTTTGCTGGAAAAGACACTACAAAAAAAACTAAACTTAATCCTAAATCTGATCCTAAACCCAATTCTAAGTCTAATCCTAAACCTAGTCTTAAACCTAATCCCAAATTCAATCGTAAACCACTTCCTGCACTTGAGCGAAAGGCAACTCGTGGTTCTAAGGAAGAAACCTGGTACTGTTCTCTCTGTCGAGAAGAGCAGCAGAAAGACATGAGGCAATGCTCGATCTGCCACTCCTGGGTTCACGAAGAATGCTGTGGTTTGACCAAGGAGGATATTACACCTATTTTCAAATGCCCATCATGCGATGATAGTGATTATTGAGGTCTGAAATAATTGTTTTAGGGTAGTAAACCTTTCAGTTAAGTTTAGTTTTTAAGCATTACGTTTTTTAGTTTTGTTTATATTTTTATAGATTATTGGAGAGATTTTATGTTTAAACATCGGAATTAGCCGTTACACATTTAATTTACTTAATAAATTACGTTTCGTTCAATTTGTTGTTTTTTCATAATTTGAACAACTGGTGCCAAATATGGGCATTAAGTGCCCATATTTGGAGCCCATGCCCATATTATGACCACTTACTACTTTTTATTGTTTATTTTTTAAATAATTTCACAGGCTAATATTGTCAATTTTTCCTGCGATTCTAGATTAACCATTAACTAATGACTACTCACAGGTATTTGAGCGTATTTATGATGAATAATAACGGCACAGTAATATAAATTGCTTATGGGTGCCCATATTTGGTTAAGGTACCTTATTTTGCGATACATATCCCGTAGGAATACGAAACGGAGGCGAGTCATTATATTGTATCATACTTATAGCTACCTACTTATAAAATTTGAATAGATTTCCACACCACCCAAGAGGTACTATTCAGGGCGCGTTGTTTTTTTTTTGCCGTATTCAGACGACCGCTTGGGAACCATCGCCATTAGCCCTACACCCAAGTTCACGAAAAAAAATAGTCAAAAAATTCCTATATGTGACTATTTTTTCTTCTCCTTCTGCTTTTGAGCATCGATTATGTAATCTGGATCTCTACATCGCAAATTTTTTTTCAGTCTCCGAAGAATGATTTCAGGACCCATACATTCCATATAAAATTTTGTTAGTTTCGGCAACATCAAATCATTCCAAATTTTCGCATCTGCTGCTATAACTTCGGTATGCAAATCATTGCTATCACCGCTATACACGACGAAATGACAGATCTTGCATCCAGTAATAGCGAGTTGTCCTTGGATTTGATAGAAGTAATTGTGATCCTTCTTCAGGTGGATTTCTCCGTTCGTGGAAATTTGCAGAAACGCTACCTGGTGTGTTTCTACCGCAGTCCGGATTGAAATTTTCTTCCTCACAATACTGGGAAGACACTTTATTTCCACGAGTTCATTATCGCAAGTGATTCCTGAAAAATTATGTAAAATAATAAATTGTTATTACTGTGTGGATATATGTATGTTACTAACCATCTGGAGATGCCGCCAAAAATCCGGTATTCACGTCTATGCTTATGCCGCAATCAGAAATTTCTTTTCCAATGAATTCCGCAAACTTGTTTTGGACCATTTTTTCGTGTTGTTTCCCATAAGTCATGTCAGCGGTGGTGAAGCTATCTCCCAAGATTTTTTTTAAATGACCATGACATGATGTCGAGTCTCTGCGTTTAATTATGATCCCAAAATTAGACGCAGTCAGTCGATGCATTCTCTCGGATCTATACCGACTGTTATCAAACTGTCCTCTGGTCTCTCGGAAAATTTTTTCTTGCTCATCGGTAGAAATTTTGAGGCGTTCGATGAGTGAATCGACTTCAACCTTCAACTTGGCGCAATCCATCTGAATTTCTTCAATGTTTGGGCCGTAATCCACTGGAGTATTTTTTTCTTCGGCAACAATGGATTTTCTTGTTTCTGTTGATTTTGCGACCGTTTTCCTCCACCGCTTATAGTTCATTCTACGACTCACATAGGCCTTCAAATTTTTCCCGGGACTTCTCTTGAAGTTTTTTTCCAAGATGACAAATGCCATTCCTCTCCTTGATTATATCTCAGTGCAGAGAGATATGACCTAATGTTGAATCCCTCACGCTGTATGAGATTTAACCTTTTACCCATATTGAATCGGGCTAAAATGCTCATAAAGAGTTCCGCTCTGTTGCTGGTTTCATTCTCAATCAAAAGGTTTGCTTTAGATATGAGGGGCTGAATAGCACCGTATATAGTTCATTTTACGACTCACATAGGCCTTCAAATTTTTCCCGGGACTTCTCTTGAAGTTTTTTTCCAAGATGACAAATGCCATTCCTCTCCTTGATTATATCTCAGTGCAGAGAGATATGACCTAATGTTGAATCCCTCACGCTGTATGAGATTTAACCTTTTACCCATATTGAATCGGGCTAAAATGCTCATAAAGAGTTCCGCTCTGTTGCTGGTTTCATTCTCAATCAAAAGGTTTGCTTTAGATATGAGGGGCTGAATAGCACCGTATAAATGGTGATGGCCTCCGATCGACTTCAAGTGCGCCATTCTATCATCTGATTTATTCTCAGTGAGGTCACAATTGTTTTTATCGCAATTTTCATGCGAACCAAAAACGTGGTGAACTGAGTTGCGCAAATCATGTTCCAATTTTGACACGCTACCATTCGAATTCGCATAGATAGATTTCAGTGCATGTCTGGATAAATCTTTGATAACATCCTTCGTCAAAAGTTTTCGGATTTCGATTGGAATGTTCTTGGTATCCGCTTTCAACTTGTATAGCTGTTTGGTATAGTTCTTTATACAATGATTTGTACAGGTCACTTTAGATACTTTGTCCCCGTAGACAACGCGTTTCTGAATGTTAGTGAAAACGGTTGAATCTCCATCAGCTATACATTTTGTATAGCGAACGCCATGCATATCTTGAGAACAGTTGAAGCCTTCCACGACTATATCTTGTTCCATGGTTCCTGAAGATCCGGTCCAGTTCTTGAAACATATATGTTCTGCGGGAGATTCTTTCTTGTTTTGTGCGCGAGCACACAAAGAACAATATTTATTGCGAATGCCCAAAAAAAGAATCTTGCCAGTACGTTTACCGATGATAACGGCCTTGAAAACAAAAGAAACATATTTTTGATTGAAATATTTAAGTTTAGCTGATCGGTTATTACCACTCCCGAAGCAGCGTTGTAGTTATGACCGTAACTTCGTTTGGACCAACCGCCGTCAAGGTATACAGTTATGAAAGGGACTCCATCACTGTCTATGTCACCATTTTCTCGAGCGAGGGAGTTTTCTTCTTTGCCTGCACTCTCCATCACTTCCCAAAGGCATTCCTTGAACAACTGTGGAAATAAGAAAAATTTATAAACTTTACATCAAAGAAATTTCATTACACAGGTACTCACACCACCTAGTTTTCTTTGAATTTCGCAGAACTTCTTGCTTGGCATCACAGGAATATCCAACACACTAAATAATTCCTCATAATGGGAAAATATGCTTCCGGTTGCCAAAGTGCCCCAAACTACATTGTGGTTTGGTTTTTCATCGTCTTCATGACTGGAGACTGTAACCTCTTTGTCACAAGTGTTACATTTGTAAACGAATTTACTAGATAAACCCTGGCAGATTTCTTCGAAAAATTCCATTCTACCTTCAGTACATCTCTTGGAGTGGTTACTCTGCAAGCGTACTGTTTGGTTGAGCAAGTGATTGATATTCACCACTCTATTTCCCCATAGTTTTCTGACTTCTTTTTCGAAAACTATCTCGAGAGGATACTTGCTTATACTCTCATAAAGTTCAGGGGAACCCCATGTAAAATCGTAGGATTCATCCACCGACGAATGCGGATTGCATGTTTCTGATGGACCTATAAATGAGTACACAAATTTTAGAAATCAGGCAACGCTGAATATTCCAAATAATTTATTGTGTATTTTTAATTTACCTGCGACATTATTTTCGGATATCGTTGGTAATTTATTGGACCTGTGATCACTTTTATCCATAAATTTCGATCGGTTGATGCCTAATTAATTATTGAAATAGCGCGGTTTACGCCGTGATCGAAATTTCACGTTACCGGCACTCTCCCCCGTTTCCTGTTCCTACGGGATATGTATAGCAAAATATCTCTAATTTTTGTACAAACATCTTCAGAATGGTTATTTATTGGACCTGTGATCACTTTTATCCATAAATTTCGATCGGTTGATGCCTAATTAATTATTGAAATAGCGCGGTTTACGCCGTGATCGAAACGTGATCCAACGTCGTGGTGATGTTTTTCCCTTTGATATTTTGACTAAAATCTTGGATATGCGGAATGGGGTAACGATCCGGCTTGGTGGCGTTATTAAGCATCCGGTAATCCCCGCAAGGCCTCCACTCATTCTCGCCGTTTGCCGCCATGTGAAGCGGGCTAGCCCAGCAGGAAGAAGACGGTACAATTACTTTCGCCTCCAACAATCTATCAAACTCCGCGTTCGCTACAGTCAACTTTTCAGGAGCGAGTCGACGAGCACGCGAGAAAATCGGAGGTCCAAAGGTCTCGATGCAGTTCTCCACGTCGTGCTTTACCTCCGAAGACAACGGCTTGGGACGCAAAAGGTTCGAAAACTTCGCTAGAATTACATGGCATCTAGATGAAATTGAGACAGCCCGAACGATGGCACCCGGAGTTGAATCCAGCCTAAGACTACAGGCGACTTTGAAACTCCTTGAATTGTCTGACAACCGCGAATTTCAACCCTCAAATCGAGTTCGTGAAGAAAATCTGCCCCAAGAATTGCGTCTTTGACGCACGTAACCATGAAATTCCATCTGAATTTCTTTTTCAGACCAATGTCGATGGTGAGCTCCTTACCGCCAAAACCACGAAATGGGGAACCATTAATTGTGTGTAAATTAAATGAACACCGATTGAATTTAGTTACTAGAGAGGCCGGAATGATGCTTATGTCCGCTCCAGTATCAATCAGAAAATGCTTCTTCGAAATCCTATCCACAACGAAAAGGCGGCGAGAAATTGGGGAATTGATGTCGGCCGCCATGACGGTCCCCCCGGTTAGTTTCCCTTCTTCTTAGCGACGGATTTCTCTTCCTTGTCGAAATTACAGGGTTCGATGCATTTCGTCGCCTTATCACCAAATTTGAAATGATACCAGCAGAGCCAGTCATCATCTTTTGGAGACCTTCTCCTGCTGGAGCGCCCCTGTCTCGACAGCTGCATCTCCAAAGCGCTCAGTCTCCTGCTAATGGCTTTCATGGGGAAGCGAATCCGCCCCTGAGACCCTGCCCACACCATTGATAGATGAATATTCCGGCATATTCAAGGTAGGTGCATATTCATGTGCACTTGTAACAGCGCAACCTGACACCGCCTTCATTATCTTGTCAGCAACTTCAGCCAGTTGAGCTAGCGTCAACGTGGTCAGCAAAACCAGGACCGTCTGCGCTGAGTTCGGCAAATGCTGGAGGAAGAGCTCCCGGAGGGCCGTGTCGTTCAAATAGCCTAAGGCTGGGAATTGAATACGAATATTTCAAATATTCGAATATTCAAATATTCGAAAATGAATAATTTTCAACCGGACTTATTCAAATATTCGAATATTGATGAATATTCAAATAGTATGAATATTCAAATATTTGTAAATATTCGAATATTTGAATATTCAAATATATTCTTGAATGAGTAATCGAATACAGAAATTTCGAAAATTCTCAAACTTACTTTTTTCTGATAGTTAAGGCAAGTTTTTAGTGTTGAAAAAATTGAAAATAATGAAATATAACAATTAGCGTTTACAAATCAACCAATGATTCATTTTCTGATTTTTTCAAATGAATACAGTTTAAAATAGTCGAATATTCCAATCCGTATTCAAATATTGATCAATGAACTAAACCTTTAGTTTTTCAACCGTTCCCAAGATCTAAAGCATCAAATAAGCGATAAGATAAAGGCTGTCGAAGATAACGTCGTAGATGCTCTTAAAATGGTATAATTCGAAAACCAATTTGTTGAAAATTATCAAATTACCAATGTTGCTTTACTTTTCCGAGACACATTAATTCTACCTAATATCAAGACAATGATGCAACATCTTGATGGTAAATGAGGGTCATCTTAGTGTTGAGATGTTGAAATTTCTATGTTTCAGTAGAGAAAAGCCAATTACATGATAGTGGTCTGAAGCCTTGTTCATTAGCTAGAACTACTTATTCTTATTATTTTTTCGCTTGAGGGACTGATCTTGCACAAAATGCTCCCAAAGCATATACGAAAACGTCGATTTATTGGAAAAATTGTAATAACCGGAAGAGTTGCTATACATTTCCATACCCCGATGGGATGATTGGCAACATGATTGAAATTTGAAAGTTGGTGTCATCTATAAAAATGTCAAGAGAGAGAGTCAAAAAATTCTTTTCCAAGTGGTTTTACTCGACTGATGAATTTTCCTTGAAGAACCACAATTTTTAAATCAATTGTTCGATGCAGGTTTCAACTCTTTTCATAAAATTTTCACGTAAACTCAAAAGCAGATTCGGGACTGCATTATTTCCTCCAGGGGCCCGCTCCCGAGCTTTACTAGAATTAGTGAAGTAAACAGCGCGCATGAGAATTAAATGAACGCGCACCTTACAATTGTAAAGTTGCGCGTTCATTTGATTTCTGTGCGCGCCGTTTACTTTACTAATCTCCAGTGATGTTAAATTACCGTAATTTATATTTTTGGTAATTTAAGGTGGTAATTTACAAAAAAAAATTACCAAAATTACTCACGGCGGTAATAAATATGTGTCGTAAATTGGCGTGGTATTTTAATGAAATTTAAACACAAAATACAAATGAATTATAAAGGAAACTACAGACAACAGACTAGTAGGTTAGGTACTGTAACGTAATTTTGAGTGACGATTACACTGCGAACGACTCTCAGTTGGACGTTGGAGAGCGAGCGTAGGTTCTGTTGCTTACCACTGATAAATAAACCACTTGCGGGCGCCAGAGAGTTTAGAAAAAAGGAAGGACCAGGAAAAACTCACAAATGGTCTACATTAAAACATATATTCAACATTCAGAAATAAAGAAGCAGAAAACAAGAATGAAAAAAAATGCGAAAAGCGAAATTCAAAAATATTAAGGAGTTAAAAATTGTCAGAGTGAAAAATATTACTAATTATGTAAAGTAGACGTGAATGAAAACATATTTAACAAAAATTATCGATCGATTGCGCAAAAGTCGAGACTAAAAAAAACTTAAAACTAAGAGCGACATAATCTGAAATACAGTGATGGTAAAAGCGAACAACGACAATGCAATAATTTTGCCAAACAGTCGGCAGCGCAAAAAAAATTATGAAATGATGAGTAATAAATTAAGGAGAAAATATTGAAGGTAAAAATTACAGTTAAAGCGACCAGGTGGTTTTGGCTACACCTGTGTCGAGCAAAAAGTGCTGATAACAAAATTTGATGAAAAGTAAAAAGTTAAACTTGAAATATTTGAAATTAAGATTAATATAATGAACGTTATATTAAATTAAATAAAGCGAAAATTGTGTAGTTTTAACGGCACTAATGAGCCGTCATGATTTGTCGATGAAACACGAAATGTTGAAAAAGAGCGAAAAGAGGTACGATACATCTGACCTTATCGGCAGCTGGAGTGAAGAAAAATCGGCGAAATGTCCTGGTCGACAGACGAGATGAAAGAAACGAAATTTTCGGTGGAAAAATCCAGCCCTACCATAAAATCCTCCTCATGGAGCGGTAGTGGGCGGAAAACGATGAAAAGCGGTATTGGCCGGGACGCAAAATTGGCGACGTTGGGGCTGTACTGTGAGGGCTAAAGAAGAAAGTAAGAAAAAAAGTACGAAAAGGAAAAGAAAAAGACTTACGAGACAGAAAGATGGTAAGACATGTCTCCCCTCACAGCACTGGCACCCAAGTGACCAGAAATGGCGCACCCCCCAGATCACCAAAAATTTGGAAACACGCGACAAATCTGACCAATCGGAGACTGACCGGTGGCGAAAGATAAAAGATAAGAAAATAGAGAAATTCGGCCACCGCCGGACAGGTGTCTCCGATGGTCAGGAACCGAAATTATTGCTGGCCGATAAGAACAGATAGGACAGAAGAAACGTAAAGCGCACCAAAACAGAGAAATTACAAACATTAGACAGACAACAGTTCTTTAGGGGACTCCTATCCCAAGCAGTAACCACTTTTGGCCTATTCTGGCCCCGGACCAAAAGGGGCTACATTTTTAAAACGTTACAGTACATACATATTCTTTTAATGTTATAAAAATATAACTTATAAATAATAAACAATAAACAAAAAATTGTTAACAAAATAACTAAAATTCTCGTTAAAAGTCGTTTTAACACAAAATGAACCTCGAAGAAAACATACGTTTGTAGTTTGTAGCTAAAAATAGTAGGAACTAAAATGAAATAAATATCAAATTCTATTGCATTTTACATTGCACGTTTGCGCATTGCTTGTTGTAATGTCTAAAATTGACATTCACAATCTGAATCGAAATCTAAGCGGATTCATCTGCCCTTTCGCCCCTTTCATAAATTTCAGCAACATTATCATTCTGAATTGGATGATTTTCTTCATCTGTTGCTGCATCTTCCACTTGGCCTATTTCCTCGACTATTTCAG
Organism: Salpingus planirostris; assembly: GCA_949788335.1. Lineage (NCBI taxonomy): Eukaryota > Metazoa > Arthropoda > Insecta > Coleoptera > Salpingidae > Salpingus > Salpingus planirostris. The sequence goes on along the minus strand of OX460917.1, from coordinate 2,930,680 downwards.
AGTCTTCTGATTCATACTCTGCTAACTCTGAACCACTTAAATAGTGCATTTGTGAAGATGAAACTGATGCACCATCGTCATCGACTATACATATTTAAATTTTGTCTAACATAAACTATTCTTTGAGCCCTTTCATTTGTCAGTCGATTTCTCTTCTTAGTATGCACATTCCCATACGTCGAAAAGCTCCTCTCGGTTGCAGCAGTTGTTGGTGGACAACTCAATATTTCTACAGCTACTGTACTCAATTTTGTTGTCGAACAAATAGATTTCCACCATGTAACTGCTGACAATTTACCATTTTTCAGAGAACTCCAAACAAAGTCTTTGGCAAACAATTTTTCTTTTGATTTATAAATAGCAATATCCATCATGACTCTCCCAAGATCATTTTCAGTAGTTAAAAATGTAGATATTTTATTGACTTCGTCTTCGGCAGTCGTCCGTGCAAGAAGTTTTCCGAGATTCAGCCACTTTTGTGCCAACCGCAAGCTTTGATTTTTTTTCGTCTTTTTTTTTTAATCTTTGTCTTTCGGTTGCTCGTGCCGCAAGTGTTTCGTGGATTTCCACAGAAACCTACGCGTTTTTGCCTTTTTTGTGTGTCTTTAGCTTGTAAGTACACGTAATCTTTTTCTCTGTTTCAGTTACAAAATCCCAGCGATTAACGTTTTCGGCACCGAGCTTCTTTATTCCTTTTGCCATGGTAAGTCATCGTCATCTTTTTTTTTTATTTATTTATAAAAGCAGTCTACAATCGCCTATTCACAGAGCAACTGAAATTGTAACGTGTTGAGGTGATTTACAATCAAAGTAATAAATGTCAAATGAATATAATAATATACTACGTACAAACTATAATTAAAGAAAATAATAAAAGAAACTCTACAAGAAAAATAATAGAAAATAAAACGGATTCTGAATAGTAATGAATAAAATAAATAATTCCCCTAAGACAAATAACTAATAACTAACTTGATAAACTACTTATAGGACTATTCCTAACAGGAAATCTCTATGATTAACTTGCTTGCACTCATCACAACACTTGTGATTGAAAATATCAAAATAATATACTATGTATGTACATAAGTACATACTACAAGGTGTCTCGTAAATGTATGTACAACGCGCTACCACATATTCATAAGGTCAAAATATGACGATTGGGCCAAACTTACCTTTATACAAAGTTGCTTCCTTAGGAAACTAGAGGGCGTCAAAGTTCTTGCGAGAAAAAAATATTTTTATTCACAATCACTATAGTAATTTGACAATTACATGTCATCCGATAGGGCGGGAAGTAAGATTTCCCGCCCTCATTTCCCGCCCAAGGGCGGGAAGTAAAACAGGTGCTACTTGTATTAATTGACGTCTTTAATTGTTGATACCTGCTATAAATACAAACGATAATCATAAGTATCAACATTTTATTTCGAATTCAAACAGCTTTTTAGCATGAATATGTAGACCATAATGTTGAAGCTTTCTTCGTTTTAGCTAGTTCACTAAATATAGCACATTTTCAGAAGCCGTTTTAACTTTTTTGTGATGAAGTTAATTTTTGAACGTTGAATGGACATTTTGTACCGCACTCTATTTACTCTTCTCAGGCCTCAACCCGGACGTAACATGTTGGGGCCACTTCTTCAAGGTCTGGGGGTGTTCAATTCAGACTTTCATCGAACATTTTCGAATATTAAAACGATCACAACGAATTCTCACTAACGAATTTGAATTCTTATGACAAATCACTGACAAATAAATAAAATCATTTGTCATTTTGGAAAAATGCCTACTTAGTGAAAATCACTACACAAAAAGCTTCTAATTCACAAGTTTTTTCATGAAAATGCAGAATATTCATTGTGATTGTGAATAAAATAGTATACACACCACGGCGGGAAGCTCCATTCTTGCCTCGAGGTATACCGAACCTCGGCGCTGTGCGCCTCGGTTCTGTATCTACCTCTCGGCAGTAATGATCTACTTCCCGCCTGGGTCTGTAATCTACTATTGCAATATCTCTAGAACACACACAAGTGGGTCATCCAGTTACAAAATGGTCCAGAACTTTTCATTCACTCAATCCACACACTCAAGTTTTTTTAATGAGAAACCCACACTTCTTTCCATTTTTTTTCGGGTCTTATGAAATTTCGATAACTGTGATTGTTTAGTCAGAAAAAAATAATCTTGAAGACAACATCATCAGCTATAAGATCCATTTTTTTACAAAATTAAGGAGGCCGTAAAGAGCGGGTGGCTATTATTAGAGTTGTGATTATTGATTTTGACAAAATTATCTCACGAAACTTTCTTTTACCAAGTCAGAAGACCGGTTGTCATCAGTTTCTAAGACCATGATGTCCTCTACTGCATACCGGCCGGATGCAGGATAAATGTAAAAAATAAGTTTTTTGAGATAATTTTGACAAAACCAATAATGACAACTCTCATGACAGTTTTAATAATAGCCACCCGCTCTTTACCGCCTCCCAAATTTTGTAAAAAAATGGATCTCATCGATAATGTTGTATTCAAGATTATTTTTTTCTGACTAAACTATTACATTTATCAAAATTTTATAAGACACTAAAAAAATTGGAAAGAAATGTGGCTTTCGTATGAAAAAAACTGGAGTGTATGGGTTGAGCGAATAAAAAGTTCTGGACCATCTTGTAACTGGATGACCCACTTTTGACCACTTCCGCAATTTCGACAGACACACAAACCATATCCAAAATACCCGATTACCAATTCAGATACACATACCAAATTTCATGGCGATTCATGAAAGTGGTCTAGAGATATTGCAAAAATAATTTTATCTCGCAAGAACTTTGACGCCCTCTAGTTTCCTAAGGAAGCAACTTTGTATAAAGGTAAGTTTGGCCCAATTGTCATATTTTGACCTCATGAATATGTGGTAGCGCGTTGTACACACATTTACGAGACACCTTGTATAATTAAAGAAAATAATAAAAGAAACTCTACAAGAAAAATAATAGAAAATAAAACGGATTCTGAATAGTTATGAATAAAATAAATAATTCCCCTAAGACAAATAACTAATAACTAACTTGATAAACTACTTATAGGACTATTTCTAACAGGAAATCTCTATGATTAACTTGCTTGCACTCATCACAACACTCGTGATTGAAAATATCAAAATAATATACTATGTATGTACATACTATAATTGAAGAAAATAATAAAAGAAACTCTACAAGAAAAATAATAGAAAATTAAAACGGATTCTGAATAATGATGAATAAAATAAATAATAAATAATCAATAACTTACTTAATAAACTTAAGGACCTGGTCTGGACTCTTGAGGAGGACGGACGTGTTTCTTGACAGTCTCGGCTTGTACACCCCGTACAAAGAAAGTGCTCGAGTTTCATGTGATGTGATGTGATGTGATGTGATTCACGATACCGGTGTGAATATAGGTGCGGCAGGTGAAAAAGGTACACGAGCAAGCAGGTAGCCAGGTACCGACTGAACAGCGCTAAACCTGAGTACCGAACCACACTCTATATCTACACCAACCGGGGATCACCAAAAGCTGAGTCAAATCAAACATAACCGTAACATTAGATTAGACACCCTCTAGCGTGCCTCTGGCTTGAAAGCATACCGCACGAAGAACATTTCTACCCCTGTCATAAATAAACGTTCGCTTCATAATAAGAAAGTTCCAAGACGACCCAAACACGTGCAAAACATAACTCAAACACCGCGAAACGGCGGAATAGTATTTAAAGATTTTTGAACGGACCCTTCCAGTTTTTAACCGTAATAAAATAAACACGCAGGTCAAAAATCTTTCACACGTTTCAGCTTTCTAACCCAAAACTCTTAGCTATACCCATAGAGGAGATAATCCTTGGCTATACTATAATAAATCAGACCCACAACACACACACAAGCAAATATGGAGACAATCAAGACACTGCGACAATCACGAAAATTCCCGCCGACGGAAACTGTACCTTCCATAAAGACGAAATGGCCAACAGCGCTGGAATCATCGAAACATACAGGGCTGTTCGGTTGAGGTGTCCGCTCGAGTTTTCTGCCGGGCTGCCGGCGCGGGAGGGGAGTGGATCGCGGGGGGGGGGGGGGTGTGTGTGTGTGTGTGTGGCCTGGAGTCTTGGCTTCGGGGTGAGCTCTGGCTGAATTTTCTACGTCTTTTAGTTTTTTTTATTGCAGCGAGTTGGTTGGAGCGGGGCATGGTCGGTTGAGGGTTTTTGATCGATGGTCGCGGGGGGTTTCGGGCCGGAGCCGGAGGGCGGAGCGGGGGCTTTCCGAGGCGCTTTTGGTCTGGGTGCTCCGGTTTTCGAGGTATCGACGGATTGGTCGGGTCGAAGAATCGGAGCGGACATCTTAAATGTGCGATCGAGCCGACTAGTTTGTCGATGTTTCGGAGGCTGGAGCGCCTGGACCGGGTGTGTGGTGGGGTTTTGGGGGGCTCTCGTGTCGCTCTCTGACTTCTGTTCAGGACTTTTTGCGATTGTCGGTCGGGGGTTTTCGGACGACCATGTTCTGCTCCGATTGATTCGCTGTAGTTAGGGAGCTGAGGGACGTGGAGGGTTCGGCTGGAGCTCGTTTTGGGGCTGAGACTTTGGGCTGCATTTCCTTGTGGTTTGTTTTTTTCTCGTGTTGGTGGTTTGGCGGAGGGTTCGGGCGAGCATCTTAATTGAACAACCCTGTATATAGCTTTCAACAGATCTAAGAAGGAGCATACACAGGAAAACTCTCCAAACTATCCCGAAAACGTAAATGCAAACGGAGGCATGAAGAACACCAGACGAGAAGTGGTAATCATTATCAATCTGACGAAGAAACTCGCGCAACTGTTTGACCTCGGAATTTGAATCACCTGAAGCAAGGGTAAGTCAGTTTTCACAACATGGAGAGGAAAAACCACGAACAGCTTCTCCCAAAATAAATCGTATCCTCTCCAGAGAAAACCAACAAAGGTTACCAAATCAAGGAAACATGGACCTCAAAAAGGAGCATGGACCACGAAGTACTACACGGACCAATAAAAACACAAGAAAAGTGAAAAAAACACGCCTTCTAGCATACCACAATAGAAAAAGCAAGGAAAAAACAAACACTCCAAGAACAACCGGATAGAATGGACAACGAGTAAGGCAACGCTAAAAAGTCAATCGGGGAGGGTATATGTCGCACCAGAAACAGAGAAGAAACAAGAAGACATGGGAGAATAACGAGGAAAGCGGAAAAGAATAAAAACACAAAGGACAACACAGTGAAGTGTGGTCGAGGGCAGCGACGCAGGTGAAGTACGACAACCTTCAGTGACAATGAAGTGCAAGTAACAGTGGAGTGCAGTGACACGGGTGAAGTGTGGCAATAATCAGTGACAAAAAAGTGCGATGATAGTGGAGTGTGGTGGATGATGTAATGACCGTGCAAAGGGTGGCGATAGGCATCAGTGTGAGTGTGGAGTGCAGTGACACGGGTGAAGTGCGGCAATAAAGTGATGATGATGAAATGGAATGAAAGAAATGGAATACAAAGGAACTCTGAAAAGGGAATTTCAGCGAATGTTCGAAGGACCGGAGACAGAAAGCTGGGATGAAGACACGGACCAACGGAGGGCGGCGACCGGGCGCTCAGTTAAGTTCTGTGATTGGAGCAATGAAAGTGCAGTAATAGAGATAGCAAAAGGAAAAGTGCAGTGATTGAAATATGACACCAACAAAAAAGGAAGAAACTGGGATACACGAACTCGTGAGGGTCAGCACACAACGAAGCGGGCCTAAATCCTACACATTCCACAGGAAACCGAACAGCCAAAATTCGGCCCGCAAAAGGGAGGGGGAGGGTGTGAAGTGCGGACACGAAGTTAGTAGAACAATAATAATCCAATAACTTTATTACAGCTAACACTAACACAAATGAAAAGAAGAATCCTTCAACCTTCACTATCCGTCCTGATTTACCCTGCCACACGTGCTGCGGAGGAGTTTTTCCACCCAGTATGAAGCGTGAACCCCCTCAACCGTGTGTGTCCCGGCACGGCGGGATACCCGTGAGCGGCCACCGGCCAAGCACACACGGGCCTCATGTCATGTCATGTCATGTTAAAAATGTAGATATTTTATTGATATAAGAAGGAGCATCAATATATGTTATTCCGAGTCTGATAATTTTTTCCCCATAAAATATGGATCCAATAAATTTGCTGCAACCTGAACTGGACCGACCGCCATGGTTTTTCTCTTTTCTAACAATTTCAGAAGTGCATTTCTGTCATTGTCATGTAAATTTGTAGCATTAGAAAATTGTAAAAATAAATCATGAAATATTTCCACGACTTTAGAAATTATAGGTTTTGCCGTTTGTATTTCAATAATATAGTTTGCCAATAGCGATAAGCTTTTGTGAAGTAGATCGACTTTTGTCCAAAAATCATCACTCAAAATGTTATATTTCACACAATTGTCAATTACACCTATAACATTTTCAGAAATTGAGAGCTCTTGCAAACATTTTTTATTACACAAGAGGCTTTTCAAACTCATACAAATAGACACCAACGCGTATCTACAGGCAATTCAAGAGTTTTTATTTCACTCTTATTTGTGAAATTTTTCTTTTGGATAGTGGAGAATGTGGCGTTCAAAATGTGTGTTTTTTTTATAGTCCAAATTATTTTTTTGCTTTTTACAGCAATAGCGTCGAACGTTCTGATTTTTAAAATATTATGAATTAACAGATTAAGTATATGCTCGGAACATCCATAACATGAAAACATACTTTAAGGATATTTTTCTTTGAGTAAATTCCAGGTAGCCGTCATGTTCCTGGCATTGTCTGTAATGACTGACATAATTTTCCCCAATCCTATTTCCTCTATCGCATCAGATATAATATCGCACATGAATGTAGCTTCATGACGAGCTGCTCTTGTGTCTATTAATTTATACAACACCGGTTCAGGTGTTCTTATTAGAACATTAACAATAGACTCATTTCGAATATCAGTCCAGCCATCAATTTGAATACCGACAGCTTTCGCGTTCTCTATTTTTTCGTTCACAGATTTCTTTATCCTGTCGTACTCACTATTTAATAGTTTATTGGATAGTTGATACCTCGAAGGAAGTTTCAATGAAGGTCTGATTCTATGCAGGACATCTATCCAGTACTTATTCTCAGTCATACTTAATATACTTATACTTAATGGTGTATTAGTAGCATAACATGCCCTGGCCAGCAACCCCCAAATATGCTCCTGCAAATTAAAATACTCAGGGCCAACTGCACCGCTTACACTTAATTTTTAAGCGACATTCAAGCTTCCCTTAAAAAATAAACTAGCTGCACCGCCAAAAAACTGACACTTAAACTGTGATAAGTGCCACTCAATATAAGGGGAAGACGGTGTGACGCTTAAGCGATTTATGGGTGATTTTAACGTCAAAAGTGTTTGTCAAAAATGGATCTCGTTATGCAAGAAGATATTATTGAAGAAGTTTTGGACGAAATTGAAATAATTGAGTTCGGGATTCCCCGAAATGTGTATACAAGAGCTGACCATTATCACGGTATGGACGATTTTACCTTTTTTAAAAGATTTCGACTAACGAAAGAAACAACCATGTTTGTTCACGATTTAATACAAGAACATCTTGAATTTGTTACTGATATGTGAGTAATCTATAAAAATTATACGTAAAAAGATCATTCATATATTTTAGGAACGATTGAGTTTCTCCCTTGAATCAATTTCTTACTACCTTACGTTTATATGCAACTGGAGAGCATTTGGATTCCATTGCGGATTTTATGGGCGTATCATTCCTCGTGTGACGAGAGCTATAGCCAATCTTTACAATAGATTTGTGAAATTTCCAGTAACTGCAGCTGATCAATTGATAGCTAAACAAAAATTCTTTGAAATTGCGCGTTTTCCAAATGTAATTGGAGCTCTGGATTGCACGCATATTAAAATTATATCCCCTGGTATTGGTTTTTTTCGTGTTTTGAGTATACAGAAGTAATTATCAGATTCAAATTTTAGGAGGTGAAGATGCAGAAATTTTCAGAAATAGGAAAAATTATTTTTCCATAAACGTCCAAGCTATTTGCGACGCTGAAAATAAACTTATCAATGTAGTTGCAAGGTGGCCCGGTTCGTCTCATGATGCGACCATCTTTAACGCTAGTAATATTCGAACAGTTATTGAAAATTTGAATGGTTGTGTTATACTAGGTAAATGAGCTCATAAAATATCAACAAAAGATGATTCCTTGATCAAAGTGTGTTTTGTTCATAGGTGATGGTGGATATCCCCTCAAAAAATATCTGTTGACACCTTTAGTAAATCCTGCTACTCCCGCTGAACAGTTATATAATCAATCACACATACGAACGCGAAATAAAATTGAATGTACGTTGGGAATCCAGAAACGCATGTTTCCAATATTAGCTTATGGATGTCGATTAAAATTGGAGACAACCTTAAACATAATAATTGCTACCTCAGTCCTTTACAATATTGCTAAAACACAAAATGAGCCTGATCCTGTATATGACCATTTTCCAGCTGATGAATTACAAGTTCCAATTGATAGGGGGAATATTCCACCTGTACCCATCAATCAACATCGAAATCATGATTTTAATTATAGAAATCAATTGATAATGGGTTATTTCGCTAATTTATGAATGGTTAATTTTCTATTAAATTGTAATAATAAAATCTACTTAATTATGAAAATATCAATTTTTATTTATTATTACTATCAAAAACGAGCAAACTCAAATATGAGGAAATTGAGAGTGATTGTATGTAATCAATGCACATAATCCTTGGAGAAATCAACCAATGTTGAATGTCTTCATTTTTTTCAATTGGAACTCCTTAATTTCAACTTCCAACTCTAGAGACCTTTTTCGCAACTTAAATTCTTCGATATCGCGCTCTTCTTTTTTCTTTGCTACATCCAACTCAAATTGAAAATAAGCTTTTTTCATTGACGCCACTTCAGAGTACTGTTTAGATAGTAAACTGGTATGCAAAGGCGCAATAACTTTGAGTCTACGAATTGTTTGTTTCTTCACTGCCAATTTTCTAGATACAGGCGTCCTCAACGAAGTAGGTTTGTAATTGCCCCAATCAGTCTGAAAATACATAATTTTTATGGTGGGATAATTTCAGTAGCACATACTTACATCTGGAACTTCAGATTCAACTGTAGATTTAACACTATCTTGTTCAACTTCCACGTCATCTTGTTCATAGGGTAGTATAAGGAATGAGGCTTCTTCAGCTTGAATTTCATCATTTTCTAGAATCAGATTGTCTGGTAATGAAGATGGTCCAGCTTGTGGCTCTACCAATTCCTCTTCTTGTACTGATGACAAAGTATTGAATGTGGAGTCACGTGTAGAGTCTCCTCCAAATTTATTGGGTAAACCCATTATGGTTTTCTTATTAGTGATACTCAAAACAGCATCCATGCATGGATCTGATTTGGGGGTGAACTTGCCACCACCAGTAGCCAGCATATTTCTCTTATTTTCCGCCACAATAGTCCGAACAGCCTTTTTCTTGTTCTCGTAACATTTTTTTAAGGAATCTTTCGTTCTATAATTGCCGGAACATGATGCAGCATTAAAATCCTGAGTAATCCTATTTCATGCAACGTCCTTATCGCGCCAGGTGGTTGCATCAGTTTTTTTATTTTCTACTATGTGACTATACTTCTTCACGATACTCATAAGTTGTAATTTTTCTTCTGTTGTATAGTTTGCATAGCGTTTCTTTTTCTCTGTGGCACACACTTGAGAACAGTTTGAAACTTCCATTATTTCGAGTACTCGAAATTTATGAATAATACGTGTTATTTATATTTTTTGTTATTTATGCGTATTTGGCACTTAAGCGAACAAAATAATTTCAAATAAACACGAAAACCTGTTCAAGACTCGACATTATAACAGCGAATTGTCATGAAATATGTCAAAATTTAGGCTAGGATTTTCAAAAAGTAACAACTTGAACACAAATCACTAAAAATCCCCTAACTAAACCGAGCTTTGTAAATCTGGAGAATAACCTGAACGGTGCAGCTGGTGACTAAAGTTTAGGTCACACTTAATTTAAGTTGTGCTCAGTAAAGCCAAAGATCTAAGGGTAAGCGGTGCAGTTGGCCCCTAGTGTCAAACGCCAAACACATACATCCACAGATAGTTATTATTTATACCCTACTGATGTCTACTCAGTAGTCACTCAGTAGTCAGTACAGTAGTGGGAACACGCCACTTTCGTACCACTACCAAAACAAAACAAATTAGGTAATAATTGTTTTTACAACTCACTTCATCTGTGGGATGTATAGAATCAACGAAAGAATTCAATGCGCCTGCAGATGCCGCTGTTGGAACTGACGATGATGATGTAGATGCACGACTTTCGCTTCTAACAAAATCGCATTTTTCTAATCTTCTACAAACTTTTCTGTTTTTCTCATTTTCATCACAATTACTCTCGTCCTCGCTGTTGTCTGTGTCTGTGTCATCATTATCGAATTCGATGCCATCGTTTTCTCTTGTTTTAGCCACTAATAGTGATAAAATATATTCGTTAGAAAGTAGCAATATGATATGAATATGAATAGAATCGACTTACACGATGGCTTCCTTTTCTTCACTGTCTCCTGTGCTTTTGAATCCTGGATGACAGCTTTTTTAATCGCGGGAGGGCAGTGTAAACAGTTTTGTGCCAAATGATGAGACATTCTTGTCACATTCAGAACGTAAGATTGTTCACAAAAATTACACTTATATGTCTTTCCTTTAGTTTTAGTAAAAGCATTCTCGACGATAGTTCTAATTTTACCTTTTGATAACAAGTATGACGACAAGCACAGACAAATTCTAGGTCTAGGGGCTCTAGCCTGCTCTAAGGCAGATACTTTTTCACGATTGTTTATGGCGGTAGGCGACACGACTCACAGAATCCTGTCTCTGAATCAAGAACGCGAACGTGTTCAAGCCAATACTACAAATCACTTTACTACTAACTACTACCCTCCAATCCATGTGCGTTCTCATAGCGCCATCCAAAACATAAACACGTGTAGTGTACCCCTACCGGTCGCGCCGCAATGCCAAACACATGTTCTATTCGCAGAATAGTGAAATTAACAGTCAGCTGATCAAGCAACGGAAATATGGTTATTTACTGTAAATTACAGTAATTTATATGGTAAATGACGGCGTAAATTACGGCTATTGATTTTTGGTGAAGTACGGTAAATTCGGGTAAATAACCGCGGTAATTTATCAGTAATTTACCAACTCACATCACTGCTAATCTCTAATCTTAGTAAAGCTGGGGAACAGGTCCCAGCTGCCAAGTTTATGCATGCAATCAGTTCGTCTCTTGTGTTGACACGTGAATGGTATGTACACCCTATCTTTCATTGAACCCCAAAATTTAAAATCTAGTGGATTTAGATCCGGCGATCGCGCTGGCCACTCTACAGGTCCTCGCCTTCCGATCCACCTCTGCGGAAAAGTGTAAAGTGTAAGTAAATATTGCATCACGTTTTTTGGTACTGTGAGCAGGGCATCCATCGTGCATGAACCAAGCCTCATTTCGAATATTCAGAGAAACGTCCTCCATAAGCTCATTCAGTTCCTGTTGCGAAAAATCCAAGTAATTTCCGCCATTGAGTCTTGGTGGTAGAAAATAGGGGCACAATAAATTATCTCCCACAATTCCTCCGCAAACATTTAGGTAAAAACGATTCTGAGAGTGCGTTTCTCTTGTAGTGTTTGAGTTCTCATCGTTTCAAGAATGTAAATTGTGGGAGTTATTATGGCCGTCTTTTCTGAACGTGGATTCGTCCGTAAAAATTATCCGATTGAGAAACTGAGGATTTTCCACATATTTTCTACGAATCCAATTACAAAACTTCAATCGCCTCTGCCGATCCCCAGGTTTCAGCTCTTGTTTGTTTTGGATGTGATATGGATTGAGCTGTTGTATTTTTAGAATCCAATGCACCACGGACCTTGGCATTCGGAACTCAGCTTCCAAACGACGATCACTGGTCAAAGAATTTCTAGCTAATGAACAAGGCTTCAGGCCATTAACATGTGAATTGGCTTATATCTCGCCGTCAAATCATGACATACCAGTCTCCTCAACAATGTATTCCTTCCAGAATTAGGATTTCCCGCAATAACTCTTCAACGGATCATTTTCTCCAAAATAAACATCAGACAAATTTGAAAGAGCAATTAATTTGGCGTCTTTTGATGTAGAAAAATCATATTGGTGCCATTTGAAATAATCAAAATATCGCAGGTTTTCTAAACGTGAATTTGATTCAAACATTTAGAATAGAATTTGGTAGATTATTCAACTTTCGCGTATATCAAAATGAAGCTACATTCATCCTCTACAATAAATGATCAGAAAGTTCAGCGCCAGCTCTTTAAGTTTTGGAAATATTTCAACTAAAATCGGAGGATATTTTTTTGGGGAAACAGTGATTATCTCGAAATCTCTTCATTTTAACCGATGAAGACCTCTGATAAAGTGACCTTATTTTAAGTCGTTGAATGCGAAAATCTAATAAAAAATAGTACGTTCCATTTGAAATTCAAAAGTTGAGTGTCGTCCAGGCTTAAGAGGACACTCTGTAGAGTGGCCAATATTTTAGGGTTGTAGACTACTTATCCTCGTATAAACATTTTTCATTAAGAAATTTTTTTCATAACTTTGAAGGTAAAGGCGCAATTCTCATTTACCGCACTATTGGCGGACGCTGTATATTAGATAAAAACGAATTTCTGATGTTAATTCCCTATGGTACCGGTCGACTACGGACACACGGTTATAATACCACTGCACGGATTTCATAATACTGGTTTGACGAGATTAGTGGACTATGGGAAAACGCACAAAACTGACCAGAATGAGAACATGAAATTCATTACGTTAGTAGTTCTAGAAAATGAAGACACAAATTCTTCAAAATAAAATAGCCATAGTTACTGCGTCCTCTTATGGATTAGGTTACGAAGTAGCCAGATCATTGGCTCAAGGTGGTGCAAAAGTGATAATTTCTAGTAGGAATGAAGCAAATGTTGCTAAAGCTGTGGATAAGTTGAAATCGGAAGGCTTAGATGTTGTTGGATTGCAATGTCACGTTGGCAGTGCTGGAGAGAGACGGAAATTATTCGAGAAAGCGAATGAATTAGGTGGATTAGATATTCTTGTGTCGAATGCAGCCGTAAATCCATCAGTTGGTGCCATTTTTAATGTAAGTAATCCATCATATCACTCCGTCTAAAAAAGTTTATTCATTGTACCCATTCATTTGTTATTTAGACTAGCGAATCGGAATGGAATAAAATTTTCGATATTAATATTAAATCTTCGTTCCTGTTGGCGAAAGAAGCTGCACCCCTGATGAAAAAGAGAAACTTTGGGCGAATTATTTTTATATCATCTGTCGCAGGATATCATTACAGTTTAATTAGTAAAACCATCGGTTGTTATGCCTTGAGTAAGACAACTTTATTCGGATTAACTAAATTATTATCTTTGGAGTTGATAAAAGATAATATCACTGTAAACTCTGTTGCTCCTGGTCCTATTGCCACCACTTTTCTTAAAGGAGTAAGACCCAGTTTCATCTTGATAATTGATGCAAATCAATTTTAAATAATTTTAGTTATTTTCAACTCTTGATTGGACTCTTGATGAGGGCGAAGCGATGATACCAATAGGAAGGTGAGTACCTACATGATTAAAAACTCGAAATGAAGTATAAAGTAGAAAACTCACCCGTAAACGCCATTGCTACCATTTATCGCGCGCTATCAATGCTATCGCTATAGCGCCGTGTGAAAACGCTCTAAGTACGTTGCATAAACGCGATGTATGCGTTGAGTTTTTTCTATGCCCCATTGATTAATGGACAATGGAATATTTTCTATTACAAAAGTGATGGCTATTGACCGAAATATCCTCCAATCAAGGCATACATAAACTTACATTGTTTGGTTAGCGTGGAATTCGCGAGGAGTAAAACATGGTAATTTCAATAATTTTTCACATTATTGTTCTAGATTTGCAGAATGTAAGGAGATTTGTGACATGATAATTTTTTTGACATCAAACGAAGCCAGCTACATATCAGGAGAAAATATCGCACTTTCCGGAGGAATAGCTTCGCATTTGTGACAGTACTATGTTCAGTAAGCACAATTAAACACAGCGTTCAACGATGTAGTAATATGGAGATGAGAAATCTAACGTCGCGATTTGACGTGGAACGATGGTTATAATTATGAGTATGCATAATTAGTAGGTAGTTACAGGTTAAATTTTTTTGTGCTACTTTAGGTCTACGCGACCGGTCCTAATTCTTGTTTACTTTTGTAGAGAAGATTTTTATTACCTGGTTCCCACCGATTGGTTTAATAATGTGCCGAACAGTCTAGTCGCAACGTTCGCGGCAGTCTTGTATTTGTGCTCTCACCATTCTCACTTTTCAATATACGACATATACTCTCCATCTGTGACTATTATTATTATCCATTAAGTAATAATCCAACACTCAACGATAATCATTACGATAACTACGAGCATTAATTAGAATTCACTGTGACTTTTGCTTTTTTGATTATATCATTGAAGTTGCCGACTTCCGGGAGATTCGTCCCTTGATCCAGGTATCTTTAACGAATGAATTGAGTAGGATTAAAAAAATCTGTCGCTGAAGTTCATTTCCACATTTGCAATAAGTTTGAAAATCGCATTCTGCGATATTACCGCGCAGGGCTGGCCTTATCCAGTCCAGTATTGTCCAGGGAGATATTGGGGCTTAAAGTTTGCTGGTGGCCAATCTATTTACACTCATAACTCGCTTATTTTATGTTTTAGATCTTTTAGGTTTGGTATGAAGAAAACAATTGATCAACTGAATGTTGATTCCTTTGGCGACCCATGAATACCGTGGTAAGTGATTAAACGAACCAAAAAAGAGGTCACCGGCAAATAAAAATCATGATTATTTTGTGGTGTAATAGTATATTATATTTACTTACAGGGTTGTTCAATTTTCTGCCAAACTACCAACACGAGAAAAAAAGCAATCGCAACGAAATGTAGCCTGAAGTCTTAGCGTCAAAATGAGCTCTACGTCTTTTAGTTTTTTTATTTACAGCGAATTATATGGAGCAAAACATGGTCGATTGAAAATTTTTGATCGATAATCGCAAAAAGTTTCGAACAGAAGTCAGAAAGCGACACGAGAGCTTTCCAAGACCACACAACACTTTTGGTCCAGGTGCTATAGTTTTCGAAATATCGACAAATTAGTCGGGTCGATCGCACATTCGATGTCAGGTGTCAGTGGTACTTCATCACTTCCCAACGTTCTCAGAATGAAATTATGTATGGGTATTGGGAACTGAACTAGAATACACTATACTTATCGTTTTCTGGATATTTTGATATTTTGACATTTTGATATTTCAATATTTTGATACTTTGATAATTATCAAATTTTGATATATCGATAAATATTGATATGGTTTGGTTATCAAACTTTGATACCCATTTACTAATATCGCCCACCCCTAAACCGGACAGCCTCGGCGGCTCGATCTCGGCGACTTCGAGTCGCGGCGGCTGGAAGTAGCTGTGTAGGAATCGTACCTTAACGCCGCGAGCCGCGTCATTGCGTTACATTTCGCGAAATATACTATACTTTATCTACGACTGCATTAATGATCGATGTTTTCATCAAAAACCAAATAATTATTAAGTTTTGATATACATATAAGTGTTCATTTTGAACTTATGCTTTC
Source organism: Salpingus planirostris (assembly GCA_949788335.1). Taxonomy (NCBI): domain Eukaryota; kingdom Metazoa; phylum Arthropoda; class Insecta; order Coleoptera; family Salpingidae; genus Salpingus; species Salpingus planirostris. Next base: position 2,914,795 of record OX460917.1, on the reverse strand, counting down.
GGAAAAAAGTCAATTGAACATTGGAAATTATTGAAACTAAATAGAAATATTTCCATTGATTTTCATCTGACGACCCTGTACAGCGTGATTCAATATTGATGAACGAACGCTTCAAGCCAGATTCCTCTCGTCAAAATAGTGAGTAAAGTTCCTATTAGGGGGGGTCCGCAAGTGGTCAATAAGGAAGTAATTAGGTCTCAAAGTTTGCTGGTGGCCAATTTATTTTTGCTTATAACTCGCTTATTTTATGGTTTAAAACTTTCAGGTTTGGTATATGGAAAACGATTGGAAAACTAAATGTTGAATCCATTGGTCACCCATAGAAACCATGGCAAATGATTTAACGGGACAAAAAAGAGGTCTTCGGCAGATATAAATCATGATTATTTTGCGGCATAAACGATTGAGTGTTTTACCCTACTTTGTTACCGACACACTAGAAAGATGCTTATGCCCGCTAGCATCATACGTCTCTGACCCTGGTCGGTGGTCTCTAACTCTCCCCTCTACAATAGTTTCATTTTTCGCCACTGCTCACTGGAAAATTAAATGACATTACAATAATTGTTTACTATGAATCTTCTAAAGGCGTAGGGTTTCGAATGGTTCATCGGAATAATTCTGTAATTCTGGCGTTTAATATTTACATTAATTTCCACTTTCCAGACTTTTCTTTTATTCTCGTATTAGATTGAAACAATAACATTCAAATTAATTGTACATCTTTATTTCTGAGAGATTTAATGACTCAACTTCATTCCAGGGTTCGTCATTTTACATGAGATAAACAGACCTATTTTCTATGACTCATTGAAATTATTCGATATTCAAGTTAATTGTTCACCTAATAATTCAACAATCATTGTTGATGATGTATTTTAATAGATTTTTCAATTTTAATTATGTTATTAATAATATACGGTGCGACCGAATAAATTTGACATAAAGGGTAGGCTATTACTATCATTCCCTCTCTACCCTTTTAGTAGTTTTCAGATGAGACAGAATTATAGTCACAGCCTCCATTTATGTGAAATTTATTCGATCGCATTATATTATCCCTTATTACTTTTTCGATTTTATTGTTCTGTTTTCATGTCGAAATCTGGGTACCTTAGGAAAGACTCATCATAGCCCCACCTTTATTTTGATCCATATGTACTTACGGTGAGAGAAAGATACCTAATAAGATAAGATAACGATAGTATCGTTATTTCCGTAACAAAGTACTCAATTTGTTCTGTGTGTCGCAAATCCATGGTTCACTGTTTTCGCTGTTCATACAATTAGTCGAGGTAAATTCCATTTCCATAATATTCCTTCCTGTGAAACCTTTCCAAATAAATATAATCTTAGCTATTAGAGTAGTCGTACGGTAGTATGTAATCTTACAAGAGGGAGGTTAAAAAATTAACTTTCTTGTATAGATGATGAATCGTAATTAAAACATTTATGCATTGCAGCGGTTCATTCACAATCAATAATGATTTTCCCTTGCAATTTGCATTCTGAGAAGAAACAACTCTCGTCATTTTCACTGTTCTGAATAATTGATTCAACTATTAGTGAAAAAATTACTTCTATTATTCTATTGGTTGGTGTATACAGCGTCCGCCAATAGTGCGGTAAATGAGAATTGCGCCTTTACCTTTAAAGTTATGAAAAAAATTTCCTAATGAAAAATGTTTATACGAGGATAGTCTACAACCCTAAAATATTGGCCACTCTACAGAGTGTCCTCTTAAGCCTGGACGACACTCAACTTTTGAATTTCAAATGGAACGTACTATTTTTTGTTCGATTTTCGCATTCAACGACCTAAAATAAGGTCACTTTATCAGAGATCTTCATCGGTTAAAATGAAGAGATTTCGAGATAATCACTGTTTTCTCTAAAAAATATCCTCCGATTTTAGTTGAAATATTTCCAAAACTAAAAGAGCTGGCGCTGAACTTTCTTATCATTTATTGTAGAGGGTGAATGTAGCTTCATTTTGATATACGCGAAAGTTGAATAATCTACCAAATTCTATTCGAAATGTTTGAATCGAATTCACGTTTAGAAAACCTGCGATATTTTGATTATTTCAAATGGCACCAATATGATTTTTCTACATCAAAAGACGCCAAATTAATTGCTCTTTCAAATTTGTCTGATGTTTATTTTGGAGGAAATGACCCGTTAAAGAGTTATTGCGGGAAAGCCAAATTCTGGAAGAAATACATTGTTGAGGAGACTGGTATGTCATGATTTGACGGCGATAACAATACTTCTAGTAATAATCGGTACCAGACTACTCAAAATAATAATGCAAAACTACTTAATAGTATAAACATTTTTCATTAGGAAATTTTTTTCATAACTTTAAAGGTAAAGGCGCAATTCTCATTTACCGCACTATTGGCGGACGCTGTAGAATACGTCATAAAACGCTTCCTCGAAATAAGAACCGTATCATGGTATCGTATGAAAGATTATACCTTATTAAATTACCTTGAAGTTATACCGAGTGTTCATTAATGAAAGTAATAAAGGGAGATTGACAGAAGAACACGTCTCGAGATTATACATAGATTCATATCTATGGTGTTCCGTAATAACGTGTACAACGCTCCACCATACAGGTTCCTGAGGTCAAAATAGGACGATTTAACCTAAATGACCTCAGTCCAAAAGTTTGTAAGAAAAAGGTGTTGAAATTAAAATTTTAATGTTTATTTTGTTGTAATAATTTGTGAAGTAATGGAAGTATCGATTCAAAAATTGGTCTACGAAGGAAATCGACTGTCTGATTATTTTACTTGAAAAAGTTCACTTGTTTGATTTCGCTACGATCGATACACAATTACTTTTAGGCTCAACCACAAAAATTGTAGTGTGAGCCGCAGGCGAACGCCTGAAAGAACTTTCCGCTTGAAACACATACTATTTTTCCTACGATTGATATTAAATGCTGATTTTTCAAGGAAATATTTTAAAAACATAGGCGGTTTCGTTCTATATTTTATATTTGACAGTTTGTCATACCATATAGACGTCATGCATATTGTTTCTATAGAAAATGAATGAAAATAACCAAAAATCGACTACTTTGCCGCTTTAAATCAGCAAAATATGAAAAACGTTCGCTCCACGGCAAAGGCCATCTCTCAGATGCAGTTTGCCACGACGAAATGTCAGTTTTTCATGTCAATCGTAGGAAAAAAAAGGAACACATCCAAAGCCCTTGATTACCTCCTCAACCAACGTAATTAACTGATAGATAAATGTAACTGGAGGTTAAAAGTCCGGCCCTCAAAATTATCAACAAAATATGCAAGTGTCAAAATGCCTTCAATCAGCCCGTATCACTCATACTATTAAAAACTAAATCACATTGTTTAATCTCCGAAAACAGATTAAAACATCCAAAATCGCGGAGACTAATAACTAGGTCAATTACGACAGAAAACAACAATGAAATGCACCGTCGCGACTAGGCTGAACGTTGACCGACCTGCGGCGCTGTGTCAGCGAGAATCCGCACAGGTCAGGAACGGAGATTTAGATTAGGCACAATTCTTATACTTAGACAGGCTAAAGAATAAATAGTACGGCTCTGTATAGATTCGCCGAAACTCATTACTTGGCAATAATGAAATGTATAAATGCTATTCAAAAACCGATCAAAAACGAGACAGTACAATAGTTAAACAGTTACTACAAAAGTGTGAAGTTAATAACCAACCCCCAACTAAAAGCAAGCAGTACCGGTCAGTCACCTCGACCCTTTGCAGAGATCGAGACGGATCTCTGGGTACTGCGAGCTGCAATTCAGAAGCCCCTACGGGTTTTTACACACATAATATTTGGACTTATTTCAGAATTATGATTCGACTTAGCATTATTCTTTTGGCCATCACTGCATGGTCTCCAACATACAGCGACATCGTCTCATCACCTATTTGCGAGAAATGTGACTGTTTCGAAACAGACGGCACAACTAACATTCGATGTGAAAAATCTTCTCAGTCAGATATTTTCAACGCAATCAATTGGAATAATTCTACGTCATACGGACATGTATCAATCAACAACGGCGACTTTACTTACATTGATAAAATGTTTCCCGCGTCCTCTTTGAAACTATTGGACTTATCCCATAATTCTATAGGCAACATCACCCAGAATGCATTCAAGAATTTACAGGATATGGAAATCTTGATTCTAAGTTTCAACAACATTGGAATTTTGGATCCGGACGTTTTCAAAGTGAGTGGTGATTTTTATACAGCTTATTTAATCAGAATCTTCTCGTTAAATGTCGACAGTGTCACGAAAAGAGTCGGTGGATGGTCGTTTTCGCAATTACGCTCTTCTGTCGTGACACTGTCGAAATAATAATTTCGTAAGTTCATGATACACTCGCATTAGCTTCCGCCAGCTCTCATCTGTTGAGTGAGGCATTAAGGTCGATCATCACGTTATTTTTGTGACGAAATAATAAAACGAAATTCTCACACATTTTGGAGACGGTTGTGTAAAACACGGGAAAAATATTTAGAAAAATCCTTTGGCCCAAATTTCCGCACAAAAAAATAATAACGTGAAAATTCTGTCAATTTACTGCGATCATGAGTCATAAACAATAACTCGAATGAAAAATTTTTTCCAATAAAAAGTATTTAGAATAACGAGTTCTATGTTGCACTGGAGAGATAATAGCGAAATTATCGTTTGTTCAATTGTTATTACGTTTTGAAATCAGATCATTATAAAGTCTATTACATTAATTCAACGTGCCATATTTTTGCAAAACAGGCTCCAGTACGACATAAAGAAATGAAATTTGAATACTACAAAAAAAAATTATTGCGATTAGTTCACCCGTAATTGAGTTATTACGGCAGTAAGTAATTAGTATACGCCCCACAAAAGTATCATCCCGAGAGATGCGACCCACTTCTCTTTTTATTGTCTCTAAGCAAATCAGGAAGCGGCTTTCTTCCATGATTGCGAAATCTTACCCACCCCACATTTTTATTGGTTCTGACATTTTGGGACTATTATGTATCTATCTTCTGGAAACGTTATTTTCCGACGCCCACATTGTAAAGTGCCACTTTTCGTAACAATCGAGGTGCCTCGAGTCAGTCATTTTCAATCTGCTACATAATTAATGAATCTAGTGACAGGGCTGCCACTCTGTTCTAAGGTTTAAAAAATGACATAAAGGGATTTTTCGCGAGGGATAAACTCATACACGGGTATGTGGTGTATGTGATAATTCTACGTTTTCACGCAAAAATGTATGTGAGGGGAAGTGTGATGACGTAGAGGAGACGTCACGAATTGCCTGTCAAACGACATACACCACATACCCAGGTGCCGACCAGGGTATGTGGTGTATCTTGTGGGTTTATGTTAGATAACTTTAGGTTAGGTAGAAAAAGAACTGAGTAACAAAGTAAATTAAAGATTCTGTAGCGGTTGTATTAGACTGGCGCATGTGAATTATGACAAATTTTGACTATTTCGTGGATGGTTTTTGTTTTTTTTTCAAAAATAGGGCTGAAAATTTAAAACGACATACATCGTTCATTTTCGCGAGAAGAACGCGCCAAATAATTGATGGAGTAGTGGGGACATACATAGGTTAACATACACGTGTATGTGGGTTATGTCGCGAAAAATCCCTTATAGTGACATATAAATCTTAAATTAATGACCCAAAATAATAACCTAAAATAACCCATGTATCTTGGATTATTCAAAATAAAAATACGATTAAAACTTATCGTTTATTCAATTCGAAAAATTAAAAACAAATAGTTATTTGTGCAACAAGTTAAGGAATAAGGCATTTTTCCGTTAGGGCGCACGTTTTTTTTTTAAATGTGTCGCCGAGAACGGAAAAATGCAGTTTCCTTACGTGTTGCACACAACTTTTTTCCGTTAATGCATTTTCGTCAAAAATAAAAATGAATAGAAAGCTTTGAACAAAACTATCTACATATCTATGGTTACGCTTTTCAAAATGGGGTCGTCCACGACTTTTTTTTTAGTGCATTTTCTGAAAGTCCTCCCTTCACTGAGTAGACGCTCGGGTGTCGTTTTTTAATTAAGGCCCTTAAGACCCTAAAAATCACTATTTTCAATTTTGATGACGACACAAATAGTAGTCACGTGATTCACGCATGGTTCCGGTCATAACTACGTCATTATCAGTAGCTGGCTCGTGAGCTATGAAGTTTAGGGGGCAAATTCGCGAAAAATCAGAACGACGCGGCAGGGTGGCGGCAGTCAGTTGAGAGGTGTTGAAAACTGAAAATTCAAAAGCGTAATGTGAAGAAGCCGATTGAAATTGAAACAGATTTTTTGAAATCCGTATTAAAGTGTCCAGATTGGAAAAAGCGACGTTGAATCCGGAAATTGCGCTTGATGTGAATAGTTTTTCAAAGTTTGGTTCAGATTCGTCAACTTGACCTCAAAAAAATTCGAGAAAACTATCAATTCAAAGTGATATTAATACTTTTGTGAGAAAATAGAGGCGGATTAAAAAAAAGCCGATTTACATAATCAACCTCCATGTACCTACGTGTTTTACGTCAACAACTCAGAATTTGGTGGTCCAGAACTTCGGTAAAGGCGCACTCTAATGCGATAAATCGATCGTACATCAATGTTGATTCAAAAATGATTTGATTTTAGATAATCTCGGAAAAGTTACAGTGACAAAGCCATAGGATATGTTCACCTGAGGAGAAATGCGTCAATTTGTAATGTAATAGACCGAGTTACTCCCGAGCACAAAATTTCATCGAAGATCTAATCCTAATGTCTAATAGTCTCTAGGCGGAGACTGAAGTAAATAACACCATCATGTGGGACATGATACCAATTGAGAAAAATATAATAATAAGTCGATGTTTAGTTGGACAGAGTATAACTGTCTGAATTTGCTTGAAATACCACAACATAAACAATTTTTTTGTGTCTAAAACTCAAATTTTTGTATCTTGAAATTATTTTTATAATTGACTAAATAACGAGCTCTGAAAAATAAAAGGAATGATTAGGTTTAATACAGGTTGATTTAAATTCCAAACAGTGTATAATTTCTTGTAAAATTACATTGCTTTAATAAGTAGTAAGCAACTTATAGTTGCCCCTAAAATTTATTGGTGATTTATGAAATAAAATAAATAAATACAGAAATAGAGCAAAAGAAGCAAATGTTCAACGATTCATTACCAAAATTTAATTTCAACCACTTTGAAACATTATACTAAAAAAGGAAAAAATAAATAAATTGCAAACGGGAGGAAAGAGTAATAAATCGTGCAATTGAAATTACAGAAAACTGTAGAATAAAGTTGAAATTAATCAGTGATTGGCCGAACAGAATTTAAAAAACTTTTTTAAAGTACGACAATAATGCAACAGTTACTGTAATTAGTTAACATTATCAGAAAATTTTGCAGAAATTACAGATTTTTTTGGATTACTAATAATTTTATGCTACTATTTCATAACAGTAACATAATTTCTTCAATAAGTCATCCAGACTAAGTCGATGGTTGATGGAACATGATCAGATGGCGAATTTAGAGGCTGATGAAGAAGAATACCCCTTTTCAACTCGATTTGCTCCACAATGTCTTCTTTCCGAGTGTAAGTTTGTCCAATCCCAAATTTTAATTGGAAAGGTTCACTCGAAGACTCACTTATGTCAACGAAAATGAAGTCGTTCTGATTGAGGACTTATGTATATGCATATTTCCGACACATTTTCGATCTGGACAGTTTTCGTCTTTTTATGGCTTGTTTCATGTTGAAAATGCTGATATCTCTTCACTCGTATGTTTCCCATTAGATTCGGCTAGGACTTGAAGAGAGCACGATCGGATATTCAAATGGGAAACGACATCATTCTTCAGTATCAATCTCCGCTGCAATTCTCTGTACGCTATCCATTTTTTGTTGTCTTCGGTCAACTACATGCAATTACAGTTGATTAGTTACCTTATTAGTTACCATAAATTCACTACATATTCATAATTCTCAAGTTTACAGCATAGTTCTCGTCTGGGTACAGCTACGTTTGTACGTATAGAGGGTACATAATAGGTAGGAATTGTTCTATTTACGGTAGAAGTAAAGAGTCGGAACAATTTTCATGGACTTCCTACAAAGTGTTAAAATTTCGACTAGGAGCGTGATAGATTAGTGAACTTTTGGTTAATGTATTAGTTTCAATAGTGGAATGAGTGTAAATACGCAAGAAATGAGAGATTTCGTTGAATTTCCAAAAGTTAACCTCACTTTCATATTCTCGGAAAAACACTGTAAACTCAGAAAATATATGTGGAAATTGTTGAAATCATACGTTAAAATAGTCCTCACAGCGGTACGTTGTTGATCCAGTCATCTTTTTCCCAATAGCATTAAACCATGCTTCTCTTCGCGAGCACTTCACGAGCACGGTATAAAATAGTTTTGTCGGAGAGTTTTCGCTGTCGGTTTTACACGAGGGCACAAAACACACTTTTTGCCGACTTTGCAAGACATTTTGAAGGTATCTATCAAAAATCCGTCCACACGAATTGAAAAATTCGATTTAAGATATTAACGGACCTAATAAACAAACATGCACGAACTGCACTGAATGGATGTCACAAAATGTCGAGCAGGTGCCCATATCCGGTGATGGGATGCGTTCGAAAATCGCTTTCATGGCGCACTAAGAAATTCTGTCTTTGTTACACATATACACATCACATAAGTGCATTTCATTCAAATCTCATTTAAATTTACTTCAAAGTGTTGACGAACCATAATTGATGACGACACAAATAGTTGGATGAATTAGAAAAAAATCATTATCTTCGTTAATGATTGATGACATTCCCAACGAAATGCATTTATGTGACCAGTGATACATAAGCGATGACCCCATATAGTTGGTTTCGCTATACCCGCCGTTGTGGACGACCCCATTGTAATCAGTCAGAAAAATTCAGTGGAAATTGCATGCTATGTGAACTGATGGGATGTCCTGGTATCCGCTACCTGAAGCGGGACGGGGGAAATTTTAGTTCGTACACCAAACACTGTGCGTCGCTGTGTGCAATTTTTTGAATTTTATTTTAAAGTTGGCGTTTGTTGATGTCACTCAAAAATCGTCAAATTTCATTCTTGTAATGATTTGTGATTGTGTATCAAGATAATTTGGTGTGCACACTCTTCTTTGAGAATTCTCGAATATAATAATTTCTAGAAAATGGTTTTAGTGTGTTGTGTACCTAAGCTGTAAAGATATTGAACTGGTGCAACGTGTAAAGTACACCGAATAATTCCCTAAAGATCCTGAGGTACTCAAGATAATTTCAGATGAAAATTATTTCATTTTATTTGATTTCAATTTTAAATAATCAATCTCCCTATTGTGTTTTTCTGATCTTGTTCTTTGTTTCATGAATTTTTCCCTATTATTTCAATAAATTCATTTTGCACATAGATATTTTATTATGATGAGTAATCATCCTGATGGAATAAATTTTATATTCGACTGTACGATTTGTATTGCTTTATGCAGAACAAGTTGTCTTGTTGTGTGTGAAATCGTTTTCTCAGGTTGAATACTTATGAAAATATTGGAATTTATATTTCTCGCCTGAAACAGAACACGACATCAGCGCTCCGTAATGCTGTGTTTGGTGTATGAACTAAAATTGCAGTTCTAGAAAAATTCGCCAGAGTCCGCAATCTATATACCAATTATATTCCTAATCTATGGGAAATTGGTTGAAATTGGTGAAAATCTCTCGAAAAATCTCGAGAAAAGACATTCTAAAGGCAGCTTTAGAAGCGTCGTCGCCTCTATTACCGTCCAAGTCAAGAGAAAAATACGAAAAATGCTACGCATGGTGTATACCTATGAAAAGTTTGGTTCAAGATATGGAAAAATGACCCATAATGATTATTTTGATGAAAAAATGACTTTAAGTAACCTCAAAATAAAAAAATGACTTTTAATGACAATAAATGACTCACTGGCAGCCCTGTAGTGATGTTATTATGCGACTTAGTGATTTCATTATCCTACAGGCTCATAGTTTCACTAAATCTAGGCATGGAAACCGATTTCAAATTGTCACAGTTATGATTTCTATTGTTTCATTCATTCATTCTAATCGTTTCGTGGGTTCAAATCGTTAAATATCGTGTGATTTAGCATTTTTTACAACTTAGGGATTTTTGTTTTTATGAAAATTGAGATTGGCAATCTCAAACTTCAACATTAATTATGACAGAGTTGTCAGTTTTCTTTCTTTTGTATTTATGGGTTTTTCCAAGTAATATTGGTGTTGAAGTGATGTGGAAGTCGGAAAAATCGTATACGTAACTTGTCGGTTAAGTTTATTTCGCGACTCGTGGGTTGTAGCGCGAGGCGCCAGCCGAATTATTTCACTCGCTCGAAACTTGCACTTTTCCAACACGTTGCGTAATGTACTATTTCGCGTTTCCCTTGAAATCCAAAGCACGCCTTAAACTGTTTTTTTTTTTACTAAAATTCAAATTCAAAGTTTTTCCGCGGTTTTTTGATAAACATTCAAACAATGTTAGCTTTTCACATACCATATAGTAAAGAGAAAAATGCCTACTTCAAGTTTGAATTAAAAATAATCGTACTTTATTATTAAAAAAAAAAATTTACCAATGAAAAGTTTTAGCAACCAGGCCTAAGTATTGGTAGTGCATGAAAAATAAATAATTTTTTGTTGATATGATGGGTTTTTGAAATCGGATCACAACCAAAGAAACTGTGACGTTCTGGAGCTATAGGGGAAATATTTTGCGAAAAATGTTGAAAAAATTATAATTATAAAAAATCACTTTGTTATGCATAAAAAAATATCAAGAAGAAGGAAATCATTATTTAAAAATATAAAGATACTGTTTTATTTCTGAAAAAAACAATCCAAATAAACAGTATTAAAACTCAATTTTAAATATTGACAAACACCTAATTGGTTATTGTTTACATTATATCGACTCCCATCAATGTAAGTAAGAACGTTTCGAAAAATAAAAATCGGAAATAAGTATGCGAGATATCGCTATAAACTCGATTCGACAGAGAAAGCTGACGGCTGTTTCTCATCATGCGGTGGCTGTAAAAGCTTCGCTCCGCCCTAAATCGATTCTGGCGGAGCTAGATCGAATATAAATCGAAATCTACTACTAGCGCTGCCTGGGCGGATTTAGCTTGCGTAACTAAGTGTAGTTTCACCTTAAGATATCTTCGGTATCTGACCCGCCAATTTTGAATAGGACGCTGTTATGAAATTTTAATATATAGACTTAATATTTTCCAAACAATCAGGCTGAGAAAATGGCCATTCATTACATTTATTTATTCGAAACTATCTCTAAAATTCTCTTGGAATTTGCAATTCATACTATAAACTGATGTGATTGGATGCACCTATTATACGAATATGTTTATTGTTTATAAATAAATAATTGAACATTAATGTGTGAACAATGAACCTCCAGTGAATTTTTTTTTACAGGGAACGTATATAGAGGGCGATCTTATGCCTCTTCATTCATTGAAAACCCTGAAATTGGACCACAACGAAATTCATTCGTTACATCAAGATTTATTCGAGCACGTCAGTCGCCTAGAAATATTAGATCTAAGCCATAATCCTCTGAAAGTAATCGATCATCATTCCGTTGTAGCCATCACAAGTTTAACGCAATTGAAGGTAAGTTCTTACTTTTTACATACATCCACGGGAAGATACAAATTTTCAGAAATATAAATTTGAGATGAGATTTTTCTATAGATGATATTACAAGTACCTTTTATAAAGTTCCTGAAGAACTTCTGGACATCAATGCATCTATTTACAAAATTGAGAACAATAAAGGCACTGTCAAGTAACTAATTATTTAAAAAGATGACTACTTTCTATTCATTTCAATGATATATGTAGAAAAATTGCTTTTGATTACAACTTTTTTGAATGATTAGGAGATTCATTTCTCCAGATTCTTGACTTTCGGTAAACAAGCGACTTGTAAAATTCGATGTCATAATATCTTTGGTCTAGGGACATTAAAATCCAATAAATGCTCATCTAATAGCTATTTTGAATTAGATTATAGACGATTATGATTTGTTACAGGTTTTAGATATCAGCTACACGCAGATTTCTACTCTTCCAGATAACTTTATGCACACACCTTTATATTTGGAAACGCTGAATTTAACAGGAAACAATTTTCAGCTCTTGCCAGAAACACTCAGTCAAAGTCATAATTTGAAAAACCTATATGTAGATAATAATCCAATCGTGAATGTGACGAATGAAATGTAAGTAAACATAATGTGTGCTGAGTGATCCATAACTTTATCTGAATAAGCGCTCATGGCTATCGCTTCTAAAAATTGGGACTCGTTTTGGTGTAATATAAGAGACATCTCTGAGAAGGACAAAAGGGGCGCATAAATAATTTCCAACTTATAAATTGATATTCTACATATAGATATTATCAATTAATCGAAATTTTTGTTATGAAAATGTTCTACATCAGGCGTCCCCATGCTTATTTTTTCAGTAAGTTCATCTGTATTCCAGATTAATACTATACACATTTTCAAAAACCAAGAAAAATTGAATCATATCATCAGTAATCATCCTGTACAGAATTTTTTTTCTGAAATTGAGGAAACGTGACAATATCTTTTATAAATTTATTAGTTCCCGTTATGTATGTAATGAACAAAGAAAATCCCCCTTCAAATAGATAAGCGAAGTAAGTGGATCTCAGGGATTTGGTTCATTTTGTAATATGTTATGTCTCCATACAATTCGAGATTCGAGGATATTTCTCAAAAAGGTATACTTTAGAAATTTGTGCCTTTTTTCGTTTTATCAATATGGTAATTGCCAAGAGTTTCTAAATAGCTTATTCAGATTCCAATTTCGAGATTTCGATTAAAATTTGAGGTCCTTTAGTGTTTTTTGAATTATTTTTATTGGATTAAATTTTTTAAACAAAAAAAAAAATTCTGGCGATACCTTGAGACCATATTTAATTTGTGCAAAAATATTGGGTTTCCTGTCGCAGAGTTAGCCGCGAAATTCCAGAATTGAACAATTATTAGTCAATCCCACTATCTGACCCTACTTTATAGGGACTTTTCTTACTATTTTGACGAGGTAAATCTGAATCGTTGTCGGTTCAATTTTGAATCACTCTGTATACTCCTTTTCAAAAGAATTAAACGCTTTAACTGAGGTTAGGTTGTCACAGACAGTTCAATCAAATCGAAACTAGTAAATTCGTGTTTTAGATGGTTCTGTTAAAAGTACTGTTCATGTACTATTTAGAACTATTTTCCGTGAATCCATCAGTAAACACTCAAATTAGTCCCAATTTACTCCATTTATGGTTTTCACCAGTTAAAACCAGGTTTTCAAAATATTCCTGATTTTTAGTTTTGGTCAGTTAATACTAGATGGTGAATTATACTTTTACCTAGTTGAAAACAGTTCTTCTTTGGGTTTAGACGGTAACTTCATTGTTTAAACACTGGTATTATATTCAATTTTCCCTGAACTGAATATATCAACGCGAACTAACAATATGAGAATTCTCCACACCAGAATGTATCGACAAAATTTCTTGTCGATATTCAAAACCTTGTTTGGAAAAACTCGTAAAATTAATATGTTTTCAGACCATTTCCAACAATTTCAACTTTGAGAGTACTTCACATGAACTACATGCCCCATTTGTCAGCAATTTATGGAGAGTCGCTCAGTGGTTTGAGTAGTTTAGAAGAATTGGTTATTTCTCACAATGCGGAACTTAAGTATGTTGACAAGTCTGCGCTAACAACACGTAGGGATGGCGCAGAATATGAGACATGGCCACCAATTAAAAAGGTACGGTATACTTTTCGTTGAATTTTTTTAGATGTTTTTCTTGATTATGGTTTACAAATACCTAAAAAAAGTTACTGAATTGGTCAGATTTATTCGAAAATTAACCAAAGTGAATAGGAAACTCTTCCTTTGAAATTAAGCCGTGTGTGACCTTTTAATTAAACTCCATAATTATGATGGTCTTCTTATGATTTCTAGCTGCACCTGCGAAATAACAGTTTGACTGGGATTGATATGCATTTTGTACGATGGGACGGTTTAATTGAATTAGACCTGACTCACAATAAATTCTCGTGTGACTGTGAAAATCAATGGATGATCAATTCCCTAGTCCCCATCTATTTAAAAATCGATGAAGAAGGCGCTTCAGATATGAGGTATGTTAGTTGCATTCACTTTGTATTAAGAGTTCAAGTACTATAGTAATTAGAGTAAGCTATGGAACTTTTTGGTTGAAAAATGGATGCATTAACGTCCGATTTCGCAATTATAGCCTACACCGATTACTTTCTGTGTGGAACGTCCTAGAACCCCATTCTATCGGGTGGGCCAAAAAAATTTGGAATTTTTTAAAGATGTAATAACTTTTTTGTTTCAAATCCGATTGAAATTGGCGATTTGGAAATCGAAAAATCCACACGCTGTGTTTGACACATTTGGACTTGGGTGGAATTTTTGGACCCAAAATCAATACCATTATTTTCTATTAAAAATCAATTATCTTGGTGCCACCGGGTTTAAAAAGTATATAGTCCTGCCAGATTAGTCTTATGCCATGCATTTATGCCGAAATCATTGCAAAATAAGCAAGATTTCCTGAAAAATTATGAATCTGTCATTGAGTTGAAAAATTCTACCACGGTCAGAAAATGCCAAAAACGGCTCATTTCTTTTTAGATTTTTAACTAACTAAATGTTATCGAAATTCAATCAGTGCCATGGCAAAATAAGTAGCACGGATGGTTTTGTCCATGGGTGCATGGTATTTGATTACACAAAACTGTTGTAAACGATTAGCGTTTTCGAAATTTTGGGCAAATTTCTGCACGTCTACTGTTACCAATTGAGTCTATGAATACTTACCAAGCCTTGAAATGATAAGCTCCATCCTTTGAGCGTCCAACGAGAGGTCGTGATCGAAAATCGGATGAGAAACACAAAAGTTATGAAATAAAACATGGGCGCACCGTTTTGAAAAATTTTTACAAAACACGTCTCATAAAATCCACTGTAAGTTGGACAATTTTCATCACATTTGAATGTACTACCGCTCAAAATTCTCGCAAAGATAGGGGCTTGCCACACATGCATCCTGATTTTCCGGCGCATGTGCGAAAAAAGTTCCAGCGATCCTCAAACTTTGTCAAAGTTTGATATACAGCGCCATCTAGAATTTGACAAAAATTTCAATTTTCAAGTTACGGTGACATACTTTCATCATTTGTGTATTCAACAAGCGCGAAAAATTAAAAATCGGTTGGAAAACAAAAAAGTTATTCTTCACATTTTCTACTCCTTACTCGTTTGGTTTTCGCAAAGTTGCCCATTTGCTCTGAGGCATACCTGATGACCGCGGTGGCCGTTTTACAGTACCCCGTCGTCCAATCAACCGGTCAGGTCAGGTCGCTCGCTTATGTCGGGAATACAAATGTTGTTATACTTGCTGCCAAAGGTACGACCGAGAGCAAAAGTTTTCCCCATCCTCTCGCTCTAGCGCGCGGGCTCCACCGTTGTGCTAAAGCGAGAGGGTGGGGAAAAGGACTGCACTCGATAGTACCATTAGCTCATTTAGTTCATTTCTCAGAAGCTCAGAGTACCTTTCATCATTTAGACATTATGACAACAAATGTGATTCACTCACTCACGATACCTGACCACACGTTTATGTTTCTCTTGTCAGAGAAGGTCCCGTAATGCAAATTGTGCAAATTAAAGATCTCATCTAGTAAATGATGATTCATCAGTGAACAGGATTGAGGATCTTCCCCAAATTTTCTCAGAACCCTTTTGCAGAATAACTTTTCATAAGTTTTTCAACAACTTTTTCCGTAAATTAAATGCATTTCCGCTAATTCAGGGCATAAATATTCAGATGTGGGAGGTAGTAAATAAACAATAAGCGTGGGGAAGATCGACTGGCTTCCGACCACAATTGTTATTACATGAAACATCATAACTCACGTACAACATGCGTATTGATGATTGTCAATAACTACTCTTGATGCGCACGAGTTAAGCTGATTTTTTTGGCAGGTTTTCTACATCTGATATTTTCCGTTCGTAGAGCTTTAGTGATTGTCCACTTGCAGCAGTGCAAGTTCAAGTCCTCCCGAATTTTTCTAGCTGAACTGAATGGTGTCTCCTCGACATAGTTCACCATTCTAGCCAGGTCATTATTGTTCAATTTTTTTGGTCGTCCAGGTTTTGGTCTATTATGCAGTGCAACATTATCATTTTCGGTTTGATACCTGATAATCCACCGCTCGATTTGACGCACCTAAAAAGTGCATATATCTCATCAAAATGAAGCTTATCCAATCATCCTGCTTTCCAAAAAAATATTCTACAGGCTTTAAATACGGCAGCCGAAATCTGTCGTTTACTTATATATAGTATATGATCTCGAAAAAATGTCAAATTCCACAAGAATCTACAGAATCGTGTGGGAAGAGTATTTTTAGAAGAAAATTCAGTAAATACTCCGCTAAATAAATATGCTGCTGAGAGCCAAAAAACCGCAACCTCACTTCAGGGACGAATTTTCCAATATAATTAATAAAGGAATAACGCAATAAGCAAGATTTCCTGAAAAATTATGAATCTGTCATTGAGTTGAAAAATTCTACCACGGTCAGAAAATGCCAAAAACGGCTCATTTCTTTTTAGATTTTTAACTAACTAAATGTTATCGAAATTCAATCAGTGCCATGGCAAAATAAGTAGCACGGATGGTTTTGTCCATGGGTGCATGGTATTTGATTACACAAAACTGTTGTAAACGATTAGCGTTTTCGAAATTTTGGGCAAATTTCTGCACGTCTACTGTTACCAATTGAGTCTATGAATACTTACCAAGCCTTGAAATGATAAGCTCCATCCTTTGAGCGTCCAACGAGAGGTCGTGATCGAAAATCGGATGAGAAACACAAAAGTTATGAAATAAAACATGGGCGCACCGTTTTGAAAAATTTTTACAAAACACGTCTCATAAAATCCACTGTAAGTTGGACAATTTTCATCACATTTGAATGTACTACCGCTCAAAATTCTCGCAAAGATAGGGGCTTGCCACACATGCATCCTGATTTTCCGGCGCATGTGCGAAAAAAGTTCCAGCGATCCTCAAACTTTGTCAAAGTTTGATATACAGCGCCATCTAGAATTTGACAAAAATTTCAATTTTCAAGTTACGGTGACATACTTTCATCATTTGTGTATTCAACAAGCGCGAAAAATTAAAAATCGGTTGGAAAACAAAAAAGTTATTCTTCACATTTTCTACTCCTTACTCGTTTGGTTTTCGCCAAGTTGCCCATTTGCTCTGAGGCATACCTGATGACCGCGGTGGCCGTTTTACAGTACCCCGTCGTCCAATCAACCGGTCAGGTCAGGTCGCTCGCTTATGTCGGGAATACAAATGTTGTTATACTTGCTGCCAAAGGTACGACCGAGAGCAAAAGTTTTCCCCATCCTCTCGCTCTAGCGCGCGGGCTCCACCGTTGTGCTAAAGCGAGAGGGTGGGGAAAAGGACTGCACTCGATAGTACCATTAGCTCATTTAGTTCATTTCTCAGAAGCTCAGAGTACCTTTCATCATTTAGACATTATGACAACAAATGTGATTCACTCACTCACGATACCTGACCACACGTTTATGTTTCTCTTGTCAGAGAAGGTCCCGTAATGCAAATTGTGCAAATTAAAGATCTCATCTAGTAAATGATGATTCATCAGTGAACAGGATTGAGGATCTTCCCCAAATTTTCTCAGAACCCTTTTGCAGAATAACTTTTCATAAGTTTTTCAACAACTTTTTCCGTAAATTAAATGCATTTCCGCTAATTCAGGGCATAAATATTCAGATGTGGGAGGTAGTAAATAAACAATAAGCGTGGGGAAGATCGACTGGCTTCCGACCACAATTGTTATTACATGAAACATCATAACTCACGTACAACATGCGTATTGATGATTGTCAATAACTACTCTTGATGCGCACGAGTTAAGCTGATTTTTTTGGCAGGTTTTCTACATCTGATATTTTCCGTTCGTAGAGCTTTAGTGATTGTCCACTTGCAGCAGTGCAAGTTCAAGTCCTCCCGAATTTTTCTAGCTGAACTGAATGGTGTCTCCTCGACATAGTTCACCATTCTAGCCAGGTCATTATTGTTCAATTTTTTTGGTCGTCCAGGTTTTGGTCTATTATGCAGTGCAACATTATCATTTTCGGTTTGATACCTGATAATCCACCGCTCGATTTGACGCACCTAAAAAGTGCATATATCTCATCAAAATGAAGCTTATCCAATCATCCTGCTTTCCAAAAAAATATTCTACAGGCTTTAAATACGGCAGCCGAAATCTGTCGTTTACTTATATATAGTATATGATCTCGAAAAAATGTCAAATTCCACAAGAATCTACAGAATCGTGTGGGAAGAGTATTTTTAGAAGAAAATTCAGTAAATACTCCGCTAAATAAATATGCTGCTGAGAGCCAAAAAACCGCAACCTCACTTCAGGGACGAATTTTCCAATATAATTAATAAAGGAATAACGCAAACGTTTGTAGATCAAAAATGTATAACAGATACAGGGTGCCCAGGTATTCAGTTGTAATTTTTAAATTTCGTATTTTTGAACATTTTCGACCTACACCTTTAACGTTATTCCTTCTTTATTATGATAGGAAAATTCTCCCCTGAAGTGGGCGCACGGTTTTTTTTACTCACCCCGTATAAGATGAAATAATCTGATTTCGGAAACTAGAGTGCAATTTTCTGTGCAAGTTTTTAAGGAATTGATAGTGACTATACGACAAATTCCAGACAACGTAAGGGAATAAGTATCTTTCCTACCCATATAGTAGATAGGACTTAAATGGCGTTTTGAGGAAGTAATTGTTTATTAAACTTATAACCAATACTCACAGAAATATCGCATCTTTGTGAAATTTCAATTTTGGAAACACCCTCCTCCCACAGGGCAATAATTTTTCCACGGGTTTCTAATGTCGAATCTCGTTGATTGGGTCTTCTTCCCATTTTTTAATAATTATTTTAGCGACGAACGCCACAAGTAAAGATTCATTTGTGACTGACATTCGATATTTTTTCTTTCCTCAAACTTGCCAAATGAGCGGGACAAGGGCCTCATCCACTCATCCCTATACCAGTGTTAATTTACAATGTAGATAACACTGCCTATACATCGTCTCTCTCTTTCTATCGTATTCGATCGTTTTACGAACTCGCACAGAAACTGCATCAGGATGCAAATATCGATCGGATAGACTCGAGCTAGGATCGGAAGCCGATGGTTCGGTCAATTTCTCAAACCTATAGCCCGAAATTACTTTTTTCTACAAATACTATGAAAAGTCAAACTTTGCAATCAATTTTTAGGGCGCAAAGGAGGTGATTCGCGCCCTAGGGCGCAAAGTTAATTTTTGCGCCCTAGGGCATGGTGATTCGAGTAAGATTTTTCTGAAAATCTGTGTTCTACTAGAAAATTGATTCATTAACTAACCATTTATTTTTAAAATTGAACGTATAATTGGAAACTTTACAACCATTAAAATTAAATGCAGGAGATTATTGTCATTATCGTCACTTTCATCACCCACTTTAACAGTTTTCAAGCGATTATCCGAAGATACACGGCTTTTTGGCACAATTTTTTAACGGCACACAAAAATTGACGTGAAATGCAAATACAAATTTTGTTGACAACTTCTCCATGGATTCGAATAAATTATTCACAATGCCGCCTGCTCAAAAAATTATAATTTCTTTGAAAATGAATGCGTGGTAACTTTTTCATAGTATTTGTAGAAAAAATATTGTGTGCACCTCTGGCGCAAAGTATCATTGGCGCCTCAGGCTGCAACTTCTCTCCTCGAGCGCCAATGATACACTTTGCGCCCTAGATACACAAATAACTATTTTGACTTAGATCTTTCAATAGGGAAGAATATTTTGAAGATTCTGCCCTTTTCGTTAAATTTTCTCATGATCTAACGTGACAATATTTCCAAGGACTTTGAGGGAAAACGGACAAACGTGTATTATTTTTTCAAATATTCTTCTCCATTCTGTTTCAATTCGTTTTTGGGTATTGAGATGTCCCTGTTCTGTGTGCGGTAAATCGAGCAATGGATGTTTAAAAGTTAAAATTAAAATGTTTATTTCTCCAACATTTCCGGTTTGACCGAAAATGACCGCAAATTTGTTTTTTAAATGGACGCGCAGTTTCCAGATAAAGGTATGTTTTCACCGCACCAAATTTTTGGCATTTTTTATTGCGCGTCTGATCGACTCATATCCCGATATGCTGAAACTTCCGAAAAACGTTCAGACACGTCAATTTTGTTTTTCAATACTGCATCTGTTTCATTAATTCTCATCCCTGCAACACTTCCGGTTTCACCACAAATGACCTGTCCAAGCGATTTCAACAATTTCCATCCCTTCAAAAAATGGGGGCAGACACTTAAAAGGCGCACTGTATGCCATAACAATTTAAAGCCAATTTAACTGTCAGCCAAAACCTAACTAAACATTGTTGAATCCATTGTTAGGACCGGTTTATCTTTTAACTGAAAGCTAATTTCATTGATTTTGATTGTTGTAACAAAGGTAACCCGGTAATTTAACTTCTGATTAATCGTTAACTGAGCATTGATAAACCGGGCCTCAGGGGGGGGTAAGAGACTTATTTTATAAGTTTGGAATAATTTTTAATAATATACAACGAATTGAATTCCACCGAAAAAAAAAGAGGTATACTCTGTATTGAAAGGTGGAGTAATATTAATGCAGTAGATAACGTTTATTGTGTAACTATCTACTCAACAGCAATTTGATGGTTGTTGCTTTGCAGCAAAGCAAATATTTTTATTCGAAAATAGAGATCGAGTAAACAGTAATGACATTTTTTTCCTTTTTACACTTGAAATGCGCGAATTTTGAATTAGAAATGTTCGCTCTACCAAACATTTAATCGCATATAGTAACATAAATAATTTATTGATAACATCAACATTATTGATAGTTTCACCTGCAAAAATGTTCTTGAAACATTTCTTGGCGTGTTACTAATATAATCAGCGATATAATTCCAGTAAATTTACTTATTATTCATATATTATGTTATCGGCTATTTTGTAAAATCTTAGAAAAACACCGAATACAAATGCTTGTTGTTTAAAAAAAAAAACAAAATATGTGAACATATTTTTTATTTGCAGAATAATGAAATAATTCGTTACGAACGTAATTGTTGAAAAGCGAGTTTATGGCGAAAATTCACAGGCGAAATACTACCGTAAATACTAAATATGTATAAAACCTGCATCAACGCATTATACGAGGGATATGCGAGAACCGAGGCGAGAACAGACTCGAAAATCGGCCGGGCCGCACTCGATCCATCCGACTCTACGGTGCTCGGTTCTCGCATCGGCTCATTTCGGCTCCGCCGCCTGCGACATTACTTTATTGTTATACTGTACCTACGGTCACTCTTGCATTCGCAAAAAGAACAATGTTTAGTCGTACCCTTTTTTGTTGTTCAGTTTAAATTCATTTTAACGAGTGTTTAATCAAGTGCTATTTTTAAATTCTTGTAATATTTGCACTATCAGCTTGGATTGCGAGCATACTTGTCTTCTTTTTTGAATTTCCCGTCATTAATATGGCACATGCGCCAATCACCTGCTTTATTTGAAAAGCACAATTCAGTTTTGTAAAGCGGAACTAAGGGCCAACTGCACCGCTTTCACTCAAAATTTAAGTGGAACTTAAACCTTAGCAACAATTGTTGTTAACAATCGTAATCAAGGCTTAAGCTCCGCTTTAACTTTTAAGTGAAAGCGGTGCAGTTGGCCCTAAATGGTGATTTGGTTTTGTTAGGTTTTGCCATGGTTTTGTAAGTAAATCAATCAAAATAAAATAAACAATGGGCTGTTGCCATAAAATATTGAACGTCAAGAAATTTTATATTTTGACATCGATCGGGATTTCAGTTTTCCCAAAGTGTACTTATTCCCTGTAATTTAAACCATCTTCGAATGGAAAAGACACAAAAAAGAAATAAAAGAAACGCACGTTGACTTAGAAATAGAAAATAGTGAATACTGCTCCAAAGGAGAGAGTAATCTTTAGAAAATGTTTCGGACTAAATTTTAACCAAATTAACGACTGAGAATTTGTGTAAGTGTATCAAATATTAAAGAAAATAGAGACATGCAGTTATCTTAATTGAACAACTGATTACTTCCGAATAAATGAAAATTCAGCGTTATTTGAAGCAGACAGAAAAACGGCTAACCTATTTTCAAAAGCCCGCATTTCTATTTACATTATGCCAAAATTCGTGACAGAAAGGTTGTGTTACAATGACAAAATTACCAAAACGTCAAATTCTCCTCCGACCTACATAACTGAATGGACTTTATGTATGCGAGTTCACCAACCGACGTATACACGTCGAAACCTTGCGGTTCAGTCCCTTGATCTGAACATCTTTGATCTGAACGTAGTAAAAATTTTTTGACGTGTATACGTCTTAGGGCCGGTTGTATAAAGAAATTGAACCGGGTTCAAGCTTGAACTTGGTTCAATTTCCGTTGTTACAATTGTTGCAACAATCATTTCTACGGAAATTGAACTAAGTTCAAGTTTCAACCCGGTTCAATTTCTTTATACAACGCAGCCTTATAAATCGGTAAAGAGGGGATGGCTCCGTATAGAGGTGCATTTGTTGAAACTTTTGGCCGCGCCGCGTCACGCTGCCTCCGTCATGCGTCATGCGTCACGCTAAATCGGTAGAGTGGGGATGGCTCCGTATACAGGCTGTCTTATAAAAAACGCCCCAAGCCATGACTTCTTTATTTGACGTCCGATTCAAAAAAGTTAAAAAGGAAAAATAAATTGCTCGATGAGTACAAACTGACCCTGATTTGAATTTTTTATACCATGGACCTCGATGTCAATCAATGGTCAACTTTCAATTTTCGCTAGGTAATGTATACTTTTCTCAACATAAATGAGCAGGATTATTTTTTCTAGATTGAGTAATGTGTGTTTTTTTTTCCATTTTGAGTCCTTTTTACCAGTAAAAATTATTGAAAGAAGTTTATTTAAATCACAAAAAAATTGGATAGAGTGCCGTGTACAACAATCACAGAACTGGATGTGACAGCGACAATAAGCTCAACACGCTGAAAGTTGATTGTTGCCCACCGCCGACTGTACAATTTGGTTTGGAAAAGCCAATTTGATGCCGATAAACATTTCATTATTTCACCAGTAAATGTTCTTCAAAATTCGAAATATTGTACATCATTGAACTCAGAAAAGAACACCCTATACATTTGTTTTGAAGCAAAATTGCATTTCTACTTGAAAACTCGAAGTTGACTGTTAATTGACAATGAAGACCTTTTTGGAAAAAATTCAAATCAAGGTCAGTTTGTAGTACTCATCGAGCAATTTATTTTTGCTCTTCAAGTTTTTCGAATCGGACGTCAAATAAAGAAGTTATGGCTTGGGGCGTTTTTTTTAAGACAGCCTGTATGTATTTTTATAAATGTACAATGGGCCGAACAATATATTCACTATTGAAAAATCCACACGAAAACATACGAAATGCTTTTCTGAAATCTCTAATTGCATTTTGGTTCCTTCTATTGCATACTACTGAGTATAGGTACTTAGAATCTCTCTTATTCGTTGTTCATTGCGGTAGAAGGAGCAAGAAACGAGAATGAAAGATTTCGAGTATTATCCAATTTGACTTGTTGTTTTCATTATGTTTTTGTATTTACAGATGCTTTACACCTGTGGAAATGGAAAAGTTTACTCTATATGATTTATACGCCAAAAAAACCTTGATGAGATGTATCGACTATTACGGTAATAGACCAGAGAAGGACGGTATGGCCTTGGTTGGAGTTCTAGCAGGAATACTTATTGCGATCCCCATGGTTTTGACTATTTTATATGCGTACAGAACACGGTGCTTTAGAGTTCCGGTCAATAGCCCAAAGTATTTTCCAGCTGGTTTGAGTGAGTGAAATTCGGGCAACGTTTGTACA
This sequence comes from Salpingus planirostris, assembly GCA_949788335.1. Classification (NCBI taxonomy): domain Eukaryota; kingdom Metazoa; phylum Arthropoda; class Insecta; order Coleoptera; family Salpingidae; genus Salpingus; species Salpingus planirostris. Next base: position 2,890,532 of record OX460917.1, on the reverse strand, counting down.
TTTAACAAACGTAAAACCATCTAAGGATCAAGCACGTACATACTTGCTAGTTAATTCCAGTAATATAAAATGAGTTTCTATTAAGTCATATGAGAATACGGTATTATAGAATGATAGAAATAAATGTTTGTCTTCTTCTAGTCAAAATATTGTCGTTCCAAGATATTTCTTATAACACGTGACCTATGTTGCTGGTGAAAATAAATGGAAATATTGTTGAACATCAATGAATGACAGAATTTGTCAGGTCTTTTAACGCAATCGACTCTCAGTTGGACGTTGTAGAGCGGACGTAGTTTCTGTTACTTACTACTTATTACTATTACTACTAAAAAATACACCCAAGGTTTGCCCAGCTTATGGGCGGCAACTGCACAAGACAACCTCTTTGAATGTCGTTTCCTGACTGCTTGACTTTCATCGTTCCTTCTCGTTTTCCGCGTTACAACCCGCGTTTTAACGCATATGAAAGTGATGTTGGGCCCTTCAGTGACAGAAAAATTGGTTTCACATTATTTCTGGTAAGCGTTGTGAATGATTCAACTCATCACATTACTCTAATATAAGTAAAAAGGTGCATTTTTTAGAAAAGCCTGTACCACACTGAAAAATTTTGGGATGACCTCTTAGATTTCCTTCTATTCTGCTGAATGATCTGGCTGAAGAATATTCAACACAAAGATTCATTTACTTCCATAGTGAGGATTTAGTAGGACTTTGTGGAAAATTACTTGGAATTTGTTTGAAATTAAAAGAATTTATTATGAAAAATAACAAAAATTACTCGATGTAGGTTCTTTATCGAATTTTCTTGAACATTCGGATTCGATCTCGATTCGTACTGCCGCTTGCCACAGTTGTTACTGCCCCGTCACTACCTTCTTTTCCATTATCTAATCTCCCGATTCAACACAAAGATTCATTTACTCCCACAGTGAGGATTTAGTAGGACTTTGTGGAAAATTACTTGGAATTTGTTATGAAAAATAACAATAATTACTCGATGTAGGTTCTTTATCGAATTTTCTTGAACATTCGGATTCGATCACGATTCGTACTGTCGCTTGCCACAGTTGTTACTGCCCCGTCACTAAAACAATTTAGTGTCTATTCTGTAAACTTCAACGGCCGTTGAAGTATGCACCAGAAATCGCTATTCTGTATTCTGTAAATTGAATATTTCTATCGGCAACGTTGAAATTATCGGAAATGATCGGGTTTCCTAGCTAATATGCACCGCAGCAAGCAAGATCCACATGATTTTAACACCATTTTAACTTCCGTGGTTCATCGATTATTAAAATAATCGAGACGGCAATAGTTTTTTGGCTCAGAATTCAAGTATTTACGTTGTCGGCAGCAAAGAAATCGAGTCGGATGCCAAAGAAACAAAACGAAATTTTGATGAATAGTCTCGAAATTGATAAGTTTCTCTTACTATTGGAAAAATTGAGACCAACCGAATTGCTGAAATTCAATTTTGGTTGGACAAAATTGCCAGAAGACCTAAACAAAGAGCAGGGCGTAGTGCAATAAAAAATAAATAATTTATTATTATACTAAATGTAAGACTTAAAATAAGCTGAAAGTTAATACTAAGCTCAAAGTGAGATTGCTAAATGAAGAAGCTACCGGAGGACCGGAGATGGTAGAAAAAACTAAAGGAACTCACAGATCTCGAAGAACGATTGATGGCATTATTGTCGAAGATCAGTAGGTAAATCAGGTGATCCTCAAATGCCAGAAGCTGGTTTAGGGGAAGAGGAGTATGTGAACTCGCCAAGGGCACCTATAGAGGTTGCAAGATGTAATTGTGATATTTTGCATAACCTGCTATTTGTTTAGAGTTCGACGGAAAATGTATGTGTGACGATTTGAATTACTTGACGTGATAATTATTGATGAAAGTAGGGACTGAAACAGTGACCTTGATTCCCAAAAAAAGAGAAAAATGATCCAAAGACCTCTTGGAGCAGTACGTAGATCGATGCGAATGTGTCTTTATAAAAATATACTTACCTTTAGGGACGTCATCTTAGACCCAATTGCACGACCTTTCCTTACTGTTCGCCTTAGCTGTAAGCATCACTTGAAGTGCTAAGTGCGTTGCACCACGTTGTAAGGAGGGCTTGGCGACCTTTAAGCCAACCTTAATTTAAATCGCTGAAACAGTATATAGGTTTTAAGGAGATTTAAGGTGTGTGACATCATCAAAAAAACGTAACAGGAAGAGGTGAGAAACACGAAATCACATTATTTTCGGTAAAAAAGTGAGAATCAGCATTGCAATTCGTATGGAAGACGTTTGTGTGACAGAATATTAACAAGTCGAGACCGTAATCTCAATATGGTTGAAAAAAACTCCTCAATAATGTGGTAATTTTGCAGAATCATCATGGAAAACGGAAGAGAGGGGCAAACTTCACCCCTGAAGAAAAAAATTTACTCATTTCCCTAGTCCATGACAACAAACACATCACTGAGTGTAAAAAAACTGACGCAGTGCCCTGGGAAGGGAAAGAGGAGGCTTAGGACCTCATCACGAATAAATTCAATGCACAAGGACGGAATGTTTTCAGGACGAAAGCGTCCGTGAAAAAATTTGATGACAACATGAACAAACATCTTCGACAACAAGCCGCAAATGAAAAAACGAGCCTTAAATGTACAGGCGGAGGCTCGCAAGTACGCTGCAGTGATCCATTGATGGAACTTACAATGGCCATCATTAACCAGAAGTCGGTGGTTGGACTTGAAAATGAATTTGATTCTTCCAACACTGAGGAGGTTTATCACTATGAAGAAGATGCGAATGCAAGAATTGATGAAAACACTCCAATTATTTGGGAAGTGAACGAACAGGGTGCGCAATCCATTACCGATAATTCTGACCACCTGAATCAGACAAGTCGACTGGATTGGGGTGATCATACACTCAAACATTTGACATCGCCCTTGACTCACAAATTGAGTGCGGTGAAAAGAAAAATTATTGTTATTAATACATCAGCGCAAGCACCAGTAGATGCCTCACCATCTCAGTCTTCTCCGGAAAAAAAGAATAAAAGCGTCAATGTATCAGGAAAGAAGGGAAAAGACACTGCTGATCCAACATGGACGTCCCGAAGAAGACCCATTGTGAAAGCGATGCATTCAAGTCAAATTTTAGAACAATATAGTGACCTAGCCAAAATTAAAATGGAGTGTACGACACTAGAATTGACAACGTTGAAAACTGAGGCTTGAAAAAAGATCTCATTATCAAGGACCTAGATATTGAAATTCGGAAGGCACAATTACTGGCCCAGACTTTGACATGAAACGGTTTTTGGCAAAAAAAAATAACATAATCGTTAATTTAATTCGCAATATGTAATACGTTTTTATGTAAATGATTAATTTTGTTATTTCTCATTAATTATATATTTCCAAAAAAATTATGAATAAAACCATTTCTGGCAACAGCACCATCACGTATTTCCCCATTTCTATTCACTCCTGCTGGTGGAATTTGACCATTCATGATCAATTGTTGAAAAGCATGATCGTCAACACCTTCTGCCACAGGAGGTTCCTCTTCTCCCATCTGACGGGCGATGTTGTGCAGAACGCTGGTCGCCACATTAACTATGAGCGTGGTTGATAATTCCAGTCTACATCCATGAGCCATCACAGGAGATCGCCTTTTCCATATTCCAAAGACTTTTTCCACTCTACCTCGTGTGCGAATGTGGCTCTCATTATAGAATTGTTCGGCTTCAGTCACTGGATGGAGTAACGGTGTGAACAAATATGGTCGAATGTTATAACCGCTGTCACCTAAAAAAAAGGTTATTTGTGTTTTCAGTACCTTCTAATTCGAAGATCAATCGCCACACACATACCAAGTATGATCGAATTTGGCGAGTCACCATTTTCAAATCGTCTCCTTGCAGCACAATTATTAAAAATTGTAACGTCATGTGTAGAACCTGGCTACCGGGCCTCAATGTCTAGGAATTCCATGGAGGCATTACACATTGCTTGCACGTTTATGGAAAAATAGCCTTTCCTATTGCGAAATAATTCTGCATCATCTCCTTCTTCAAAAGCAGCTATTTGAAGACAGACTGCTGGATACTAGGTGTTTACTTACCTGGGGATTGAATTCTGATGTGCGTTCCATCAAAAGCAGCAATAACACGGGGGAATCGCGCCACTTCAAAAAAATTGTTTTGAGCTATCCTCCTTTCCTCCTCATTACGGGGGAACCTAATAAATTGTGGACGTAAAGAAGCAATTGCTGTAGACACCCGTTTAATGATTCTACTGATGGTGGACTCATGTGTTCCGCCAAAATCAGCAACACTGATGAGATGCTCTGCAGTAGCGTAAAACCGGAGTGTGAGTAACAATTGGTCGATTGGTGGTACTGCAGCATTTCTCCATTTTAATAATATAACAGAAAGGTGATGTGATCACGAAAATGAGTCACATTAGGCGCTAATTCTTACCTGTTAACAATCGTAGTCAAGGCTTGAGCTCCGCTTTAACTTTTAAGTGAAAACGGTGCAGTTGGCACCAAGAGTCCGGAAAATAAAACTGCGACGCGAAAAAAAGTTTTCCCAAGAAAACGCAAAAACTTACAATTATTGAAACGACTTGCTTAAAATCATGAAAATTGTCTTAAAACCTTAGCCGACTCTAAAAATAACTTGACTCAAACATGCAATGAGACGGAAATCAAAGATAGAGAGCGCAGTTTTCAAATCAAAATTTTAATAACAGTTCCTTGTTAAAATTATAAACTTAGGAAGTGTTACTTTAATTCAAATAAAGTGAGTTCTGTAGGGAATATTTTGGGGAGGCTTTGAGTAATCACTAGAGGAATGATTCATTGTTGTAATCATTATTGTAATGAAACAAAGTTGTTGATATTGTTATCTGACAAGAAAAAAGTCCAACAGCTGGCGGTTGGGGTTCGAGTCTTTGCGGTCGGCGTTTTAGTGGTGAGTTTGATCACTGAGTAAACTCTTAGTTCTATCTTGTAGCTCTTCAAGTTGTGTAGTACTAGATATGCTTTTATTAGGCGTGCATTAAGACTGTTCTGGAGTAGCGGAGCTGGGTAATGCCAGGGGCGTAGACTGCGGGCAGGACATGTTGAGGGGCTATTGCACGTCCGAGTCTGTACTGCCTGTTATCTGGTATGACTCTTGTTGGCTGATTAGTATGGCGGAGGACGTTTCGTCCATTGCACTCCGGTACTAATGTGGAATGTAGAGTCGGGTGGTAGCTCATTGATGGTTGTTCAGTTGACCATGTAAATAGAATATCCTTATCGTAGAACTCCCCTATTAGTGGACTAGAGGTGCTCAGGGATGTTTTTTCATTACAGAACGAATCTACAGATCATCACAACAAGTCTTCACTCTCTCTACGCTCGTTCGCCATCATCTTGATAATTTTATAAATAATAATGTAACATCAAATTGTAAGAATAAAATATATCTTACAGTTCGAAGAATTATGTTCCTGATTTGTGATCCTTCATTGAATCAGTCACAAGCGTTGCCGTTGATAGCATAATTTGCTTGGTTGAGAGGTCCTATGCGTTGTAGAGGGGTGTCATCATGGGACAACGGCACATTGTGTATTCAAAAAATTACAGTTTGTTACCAAAAAATTGGAATTTACTCAATTTAACATTTGGAGGACCTCAACTTTTCATGATCGCGTGACAGTATTTTCTTCATATCGCAAACACTTGTAGGATATCAGGAAGAGGAGACACTACAGTTAGTTTCATAATTTTTGATGATGCGGTTTTGGAGTATTTTAATAAAAACCGTACTTACTACTTCAACTTTGAAGCCGTCTAGCTCCTCACACCGACAACTCTTACCTAAGTAAAATAGGTCAAATCGTCACATTTTCTGACGATCTGCACACGGTTAAAGTTTGTCGGTGGAATTCTGAGACATATTATGTAAAATTGCACATGAATAGATAATTTTCGCGGCTCGTATGGGATTATAATGTAATGCCCTCTTACCACGTAAACAGCAAATCCGATTTTTTAGCATACTGTTCACGTGTTCGATGATGATTCTAATGTGTATCTGGACTCAAGTGTGTCCTCAGCGGGCACTAAAAGCCACGGTCCCAGTGGATACTGTCACCCAGTATGTAATTTCCAGCTCCAGTCTGAATGTAACTCCAGAGAGGCTTTCTCCTCATCCCCGAAGTTATCTAAATGGCTAAGTCATGCACTGAACCGGGAATCGTTTATTAATATCTCTTTGATACTACTGTAATAATTGTCGCCGCCATCGTCTTGTTTTCCACTTTCAATAAATATTTTTAATTCTCACCATTTGTTGCCATTGTTAATACTCCTAACCTTAAATGACCCATTTCATAATCTACAAATTCCATTATAAAGTTCAAATCTGTAGATTCTTATTACGCATTTTAAGATCTCCAAATTCTACATTTCTGAATTTAAATATGCACCATTACGGATTTCATAAATGGTACATTTTTCGTTTGAGAATACACCGAAATCGGGGATCCCCGCATTTTTAATTACAGGTCACATTTTGAGGTTTTTCGAATATCCTGCACTTTTTATACTCAATTATTTCACCATCTTGGCTACTTTGACTTTCAGCTGGGATTTCCGCACAAAACGGCGGGATTTGGGCAACTTGTAATTCCTAGCCTAGACAAAACCTCAAAACGCCGGAATGCACTACCCTGATGAAACATACTAGCAGTTGTATGATAATCTGTCCAATTCAGTTTGGTAAACTAATATTATTTCCATTTCATAAGTTCCAAATTCATCAAGCAAAATTTGACCGAATATAATGAATTTGGAGGACTGATTTCTTTCGTCAAAACAGTGAGAAAGGTTTTTATAAAGTAGGGGGTGGCTAATTACGGAGTTATTGGCAAGGTTATTGGGCCACAAAGTGTGCTGGTGACCAATTTAATTTCACTTATAGCTTGCTGATTTTATGGTTTATGGTATATGTGGAGAACGATTGGAAAACTAAATGTTTAATCCATTGGTGATCCATGGATACCGTGGTAAATGGAACAGGAAAAAGATCCTCGGCAGATGAAAAACATGATTATTTTGTGGCGTAGAGTAATTTGTCTATTAATAATCATTTTTCAGCATAATTGTACTTTTTCAATTTCAAAAATGTAGGCGTACCTACCTAAGTGCAAATGTTAGTAGTTTTCGAGATACTGGGTATTTTACATAAGGTGGCAGCTTCCCTGCCAAACTAATCCGCACGGTGTAGGCTATGATATGTTAGTTCAGCAGACACTATCAGAGGTCGCTTTCGTCTTCAAAATTAAACGTATCTTGGCAATAGAGGTTTTTCACTTTTGACTTTTATCGTTCAAACTCGTAAAATATCCGATTTGATTTACCCATTACTTTGATGTAGTGAAGAATGGAGATATAATTTTTCAGTAAATCTCGGATTCTTACTAATTAGGTACTCTACAATAAAGAGTATGTAATTTGGAAACCTTAATAATGGTAATGTTTTTTTCTCTGTACGTAGATTGTAACTGCAGGCTATGAATCTCATAGAAAAGCAAGATCAGGTCGTTACGAAAAAACATATTCAAGCAGTTTGGTCGAATAATGGAAAAATGGTCAAATTATTCTTCAACAAATCCAGTTTTAAAAAAATGAGCACTCATTTCTTAATCGCTGGTGGAGCACTAACGAAAGGAAGATGAGAAAAATTACAAGGCGTACCTACGATCAAAAAATACAGAAAACTACGGTAAAACTGCGGCGGTATCGTCGGCGCTACGGTGTGAAAAAACTCTCGGAATGATTCCCAAGACGATCCCTCAAAACCATCAACCTATCTTAAACCATTAGCGCCCACTGTTCCCGTTTGAGTACAGCAGAAACATCCACGACATTATTTTCGAAAACTTTCAATTAATTACTGCATTTACATGAATGTCGCTAGAAACACTAATTTGGTGGATCTTTTTGCTGTACTCAAGCGGGTACAGCTAGCGCTAATGGGTTAATGGATAAAAATGTTAATACTTCAATATAGTTTTGCAGAAATAAATACAGGTAACTGCAGATGAGTACAGGGTCACGAAGTGAGCTGCTTTATTTATAATTCATAATAAGCGAATAATCGAATTATTTGTATGTTTTTTTTTCTATTGCTTCTATAGTCTCATTTTTTAGAAGAAACTAGAGTAAAACGGCTGAACCCTTTTTAGTTTTCTAATAAACATTGTTTCTGAATTTTAGGGGCTGATGATGGGATAGACCGACGCTGGAGTTCAAAGTCACAAATAGTTATTCACATTTTTGGTTGATTGAACGAAACTCATACTGACCAGGACATGCGCCAAAACAAGAAAGGCGAGGGCAACTACTCAAATCACTCATCATGGAAGTACTACCCGCGTTGCAGAACGCCCCTGCAACTTCTATCTGAATAAGACACTGCCAGATAGAGCTGTCTCAAATTATCTGTGCCCCAAGGCCGGATTCGCATTCGTACAAAACGCTGATAAATGAAACCAAATCTTGAGTTCAGTATGGAGAAGACTAGTAGCGCCGATAGTAAACTTCCTCTTTGCGTTGAAATTACGTAATAATTCAATTATTTTGCTGGTATTTGAATGTCTAATGGTTACGGTATATTTTCTGTCAATTATTGATTCATTATCCATCTAATATCATCATTGTTCATGAAAAATAAGGAATAATATCTCGACTTCGGCCCCAATCTTTACTTTGTTACGCCACTGTCAACGTAGTTTCTATTTCACATTTTCGAACTTGCCCGAAATTTTGTTCGGAACTTGCGCGAGCCGAGGCACAGAAACTTTGGGACAGCTCTACTGGACGAAGACACCAGAAATTATAAATTTCCTTCATGTCCCATAAGTTTTTGTTCTATCATGTGAATAAATGACTTGAAATTGTAGTCTTAGTTAGGTAGATATACTTGATTAATACTCATTTTTAAAAAGGAAGCGCACAAAAAAGCTGATATTCTCAAATTTTTAAGCGTTTTTGTGCTACTTTTTAAAAATGGTGCTGAAAGAAAAATAAGAGAAGATTTCGCTGAAAACGAGCAGATTCGTCGCTACCGGTTTTCAAAAATCATTGCTGAGCAACGGTCTCTTATTTCCGGCACCTTAGCGCTCCCTCTCTATTAACGTCTGCTAAACCAATCCCCTTCCCCCACCACGGATAAATTTTCGACCTAACCTTCCCCTCTGGGTATACAAAACTGACCTACTCTGTGGTATTTTATGAACTTCTGCATGAAGGGTTTCGATAGCCGGAGCGGCCGACAAGAATGAGACCAATCGTTTCTAAATAATAGCTATTTATGTAACTAGTCCATTATAACTTAGATAATTCTGCCATGTTTATGGCAGAGCGAGCTTACGATTCACTCATGAAAATAAAAGTTTTAGAATCGCTTCATCATGGCTGCAGACGAATAAACAAATTTGCATAACTGAAAATGAAATAAAATTAGAACACAAGTATACATATACATTTTCATAGAATATAGGTACCCTAGTGAAAAGTGTATGATTCACTGCAACAGATCCGGGTCCTGCCAATTCTATAGCATTTTGAGCATTTAAAAGCATCATCGATAACAATTGTCTGTTTTTTTTATTCCATTCATACCACAAACAACTATAAATCACATTTTGTAAAGATTCAGTCTGAAAGTTAATAGATTTTAGATTAGTTTTATTTTTGAAGGCATACATATTATTCCTATCTCGTTATTAGGTGCACAAAGAAATATGAAAAGGAGATTTTTGTTTCATAAAATGTACTAATATCTGGTTATATCAATGGTATGTCCATAGTATTATATTTTTACTATGTATAATATACTATAACTTACTTCGTCTTTAATATGTTGTCCACAAATTGATACGAACATTGTCAACGTTATTATAATTAGTAACAGAACAATGTGTTTAGGCCACGAAATCGGATGTCCCTTAAATGAATGTTTGTTAAAGCAAAGAAACTCGTACGAGGAAAAGAACAGATACACGTAGATGGAAAGTTGATAAATGACAAAATGGGTTATTGCTCAAGACATATAAGAATCTACTTTGCTAGTATCGGTCAATACATGGAATACAATAGTTAAAAACAAATCAGACGAGTTTTACCAAATAAATTGCGAAAACTATCGCAGTCGCAAGTACAAATCCTGTGAATGCGATGCATAGAATAGGGATAGAGCATACTTCCTTCCCCAATCTGGAATACCTACAATTATGTATGTAAGAGTGGGTTGTCTACTTACGACTATGTAGTGTCAACTAACTCATCAATATCTTGTTTGTATCTGATAGAAAAACTTCAATTTGTCATTAATTTTTCTTTGGTAATGTCTGTCATATGGTATTTGGCCTAATGCTACAGATTGAAAATCATTATCCACGCGCTTGAGAAACTCTTTCAAAATGTAAACTTGAAATACACCCCGCATATTGAAATACACTAATATAAATAGAGTAACACACATCATGTAACATACCACACCAAGTGTCCCATAATAGAAAATTTCCAGGTAAATCGATATCGAGTTGAAATATTTTTTGAACAAGTATATAGCTAAATGTATTTCAATAGGATCTTCCAAAAGTGGTAGATAGAGTAACAACCCGATAGCCGACAGAAAGAATATCCACAGTACCATCAATTGGATGCTTGTCACGATTCGTTTGGTTTTTTTAGAAACTGCAGGAAACTCGTCAACAAATGTAAATGTTTGATTTGCGAAGTTCAACAATGTTACAATTGGTTTACAATAAAAAAGTACGATGAAAGATGACACAAAAGCCTAGAATTTTATACGATCTATATCTACTTTTCTTAAACGATGAAGTGTACTTACGTGTATATTGCAGCAAAATACACCAATATATTTTTTTATGAATTCAGTGTTGGTATCAATAAATAGCATATAAAAAGCAACGAGCCATAGAAGAAATTGACAGAAATTTGATAAAATTATTATCACTCACACGATTTGAAGTTCTACGGGTTTCATGCTCAAATGGTACAAGAAATATAAATTGTCCTCTAAAATTACAATTTGGTCATCAGGTACGGGTATGTTATATGTATACAGGGGTTTAAAAATTTGCGACTTTCGTGGTCGGCGTGATGTCTGTTAGCTCGCGGAGAACCCGAAAGTCTTTTTTAGAAATCTCTAGGACCAATTTTCGATGTTGATGGAAAAGCACAATGCAGCAATGCTGCTAATTTCAATAATTAGTAATTTTTCCACCTGATATATCGTCTCATAGCAACTGCCTGGAAAAAGTAATCCGTGACTTTGACATTGTCATTTTGAATACTGCCACAAATACTGCACCCCGAATCAAATCAAGAATCAATTCGATTATTTCAGGAACAAAGAGCGGTCAAATAAAGAACATTTATTGTGAAATTGGATAGGGTTCTAAATATTAAGGTAGGCAGACACAGATGAATTGATAGTTAATAGGTATTAGAGATGACAATGTCAAATGCACGGATAACTTCGTTTCTCGAGCCACGACGTTTTTTTCGGCAGTCGCTATGAAACGATATATCAAGTGAAAATATATAACTAATTATCCTAATTGTTGGAATCAGCAGCATTGCCACATTGTGCCACGTAAAGTTGGTCCTAGAGATTTCTAAAAAAGATTTTCGGGCTCTGCGCGAGCTAACAGACACCGACTACGAAAGTCACCAATTTTCAACACCCTGTATTATTGGTAATATTTTTTTCTTACTTTGTTGGGAGTTAAATTCACGTTTGACCCTCCTAATTTCCTTTCTATCATTGTCAATCTCCATGGTTATGTTTCAAGATTTATCGTGAAAGAAGTCGGTATTCTGTCTCAACGCCACCACTCTTTTTCGATTATCGTTTTCGTCTATTCGCAATGATTGATGCTTGCCCATTTATTGAGAAATAAATTCGTTCACTTATTGGTAATTCTCATGATTAATAGATTTTCGTTTCAGTGTCTCCATTATAGTATTCCAAATTTAGTCCTATAATTAGGCGGTAATTCACATTGAGGTAAAAAACATAAAAAGGTTTATGACGAGCTAGTACCTATAATTATCAAACCTGATGAGGCATTATCGACCTTATCATTGACTATAATTGGATTGATTCGATTCATCTATCCTACAACCAGAAATTCATTACAATTAACTACATATTAAACATCAATAAATAAGAAAAAGTTAAATACAAATTACTATAAATCATTTATACAATTAATTTGAAAAATATGAATTACAGTGTGTAATTGGCATGACGCGAATAATCTAAATTATGAAAGTTTTTCATATACGAAGATATACACACATTTTGGCATATGTCTCTAATGTACTATGATTCCAATGTTATAGTCCGGGAGACTGGGGATGATAATTAACTCGATTGTACATAAATGAGTTCCCTAAAATGCCTGCCTAAAATGTTTTCAGTTTGCATTCTCTTTATTATGGAATAAATATTTTGATTTTATTAATAACATTTATTGTTTTGAAGTCAAATCCACAGATTCCGTTAAAATAAACTTTTTATTCAGGTACACGTGTTTCGACTTTCATCGGTCATACAGGCTGTCTTATGAAAATCGCTTCGTTATTTGACGTCCAACCAACAAAACTTAATAATATAAAATGATTCACTCGATGAGTATGTACTACAAACTGACCATACTGTAACCTGGCAGCCCGGGGCCAGGTCATCACACATGAAAAGCAATCACTATTAGGCGACAATCTCATAAACACCGCTAATGATAACACCGTAAGCTCATTAACGATGCTTACCGGACTAAAGTACCGAACCGAGGGCTACCTGAATGAGCCCAAAAAGAATCTATGCAAATCGGATTATCGCTGTTCTACCTGTAGAGACCCGAAAGTCGGGACCACGCAATAATAGCCACAATACAACTGACCAGTCAATGCCATTGAAAGTATTGCGCCACATTAACGCCTAAGATCAATTAACCTGATAAGTGGCATCAGGACGAAATTGGCCCAGCAACGACCCCCCCACCGAAGGAATGCACCCGGACCATTCTACTCATGCCCCAACCTCGATCTCTTTCGCCGAGCCATAAACCGAGAAAGCTAGGAATCGGCGAATTCCTTCGACGCATAAAAAGGACAAAAGCTCCATACTGACCCGAGGGTTGGATTTTTACCGTTAGGATGAGTTCGTTACACCGCCAGCAAAATCCTCCCATGAGTAAAACGAGAGCCGCATGAAAAACCGAACAGGATAAACTACAACCGCCCTACTCTCGAGCCAAAGACCCTTCTTAGAAGTCCGGCCGGTGGGCCATACACTCCCCATTGAAAAAAAGGAGATGCACGATGCCCATGTCGAATTTCGTGTGTATAAAAGCAAGCCCGGTCGGTCGAGAAGGCAGACAATAAAACGTCTCGAAGATAACCGCCAGTCAGAAGAAGACCACCAGCTCCAGCCGCAAGTCCACCAGAGAAGCCCTGAAGAAGCTCTACACCGCCAGTCTCAGCCGAGACCATTGACGACGACGCCCACCGACGGAGAAGCGTCACGCAACCACTCTACCGGGGATACCCGAACCCTCCTGGAGACGATAGGAGCCTAACCTCCTGGTAGTTCAGCGTGCTCGCGGGGGAACGGTGACAGTTCAACCTACTTGGAACGCCGCGTGACCTTTAGGATCTGACACGGATCAAACCTATGGGACACCGCGTGACTTCGGGTAACTGGCAAGACGTAAAGCTCAAAGGGATCCCTGCGTGACCTATATTGGAGCCGCGGGGTCGGACCGCCATACTGAGCATCTCTTGCAAGACCATAAGTATCCGCCGGTTTAACCTTTTGGGGAATTCGTGATCGGGTGACGACTGGTGCGACGCAGGCTCGACCTCCTGGGGACTGTTGCCAGTGATACTCCTTGGGTTAACGCAGACTTGTCCTATTGGGTAGCTCCTCGTCGTCCGACCTACTGGGCAACGCTGGGTAGACCCACAGGGCCATTGCGGATAGCTAATTCCGTCGGAGACGTCCCCCAGGTCCACCACCTCTCGTACCGCCATGGTGGGTCGTCCCAAGAAAACTCCAGCACGGTACCGGCAAACCACGCCAATTGCCGGATCTTCTTGTATGACAGGTCCGTTTAAAAATATACATGATTTATTCATGAATTTGTCGGTCAAACTGTTTGTTCCCTTTCAAGCTAACGTTGTCACGGAGCGTGTACTCTAGAGTTTGAAACGTTTGTTATTTATCGAAGATGTCCGATATTTGTTTATGTTTGAGTTTGCATTTAGTTCGCGACCTCTGTTTTTATTCTGGGGAGCTCCCTTCTGGAATCCCCTCTCCATTGTATCACGTAATAACCCACTTCTCGATCGGTGTGCCGCACAAAGCGGTACGGTGTCTGCAAGTACAATCAGTTTTAGTGCCGGTACTCGAGGGTATACCGGCCGGTGCTTAAGAGTGCTTCCGACCGTACTCGGACTTGGCCAATCGCGTTTTCCCGATTTCCGCTCTGTGAGAGGAGTCATGTAGCCAATCAGCCCATCCTAACAAAACAGCCATTGGCCAAGAAAAGAGCCAGTTGGCAATTGTATTTTATGTGTTTTGGCCACCGGCCGACGGCGAACCACACCCCCCGGTAGCGGAGAATCGGATGATCGTATCCGCGAATTTCTTCATTAAATACGGAGGCGCCGAATCTCTTTGACAGGGTGCGCTTCGGTCGATTGGTGGGCTAATTACCTTCGGTGTTGCCTCGGGTTAGGATGTATAGTCGCCGCAGCCTTTGTTACCTTATTTGACTTTTAGAGCCGTTCAACCCTCTTATTAGTGTATGAGAAGAAAACAAGTGATAAATCCAAAGGCGGTCATCACAGGCAGGTATAGTCGCCGCAGTCTTCGTTCCCTCATTTGACTTTTAGAGCCGTTCAACCCTCTTATTACTGTATGTAAAGAAAACAAGCAATAAATCCATAGGCGGTCATCACAGGCAGGTATGAAGAAAAATTTCGGAAGGTACTTTTGAGGTACTCTATGTCGTGGAATTAAGAATACGCAGGTATAAACCGTCCCATGCTCCCACATAGCTTAAAAATACTTTCCCAAATGTCGAAGTTCCAATCGACCAAGATCTCCTGCTGGTTTATAGTCGCCGCAGCTTTTGTTCCCTCATTTGACTTCTAGAGCCGTTCAACCCTCTAATTTCAAATGAATAGAAGAGAGGTAATAAACCAGCAGGAGATCTTGGTCGATTGGAACTTCGACATTTGGGAAAGTATTTTTAAGCTATGTGGGAGCATGAGACGGTTTATACCTGCGTATTCTTAATTCCAGGACATAGAGTACATCAAAAGTACTTTCCGAAATTTTTCTTCATACCTGCCTGTGATGACCGCCTCTGGATTTATTGCTTGTTTTCTTTTCATACAGTAATAAGAGGGTTGAACGGCTCTAAAAGTCAAATGAGGGAACGAAGCCTGCGGCGACTATAATAATCACGAGATGAGGGACCTCGGGGTGGGAAAGTCACAATACTTGGATTTTTTTTACCATAGCTTTCAATGGCCGTCCATGGTTGACTTGTACGTTTCCCTAGGTAATACATACTTTTCTTGACCTAAATAAGCAGGTTTTTTGGTAGATTGAGTAATAAGTTTCATGTTTAAATAGTACTGCAATTGTCTTCTGAAAACATTCTTACAGTTTTAACCGGCACACGTTAACATTAATTGTTTCTTACTTCTTTAGAGTTCGATGATGTAGTTAAAACCCTTTTTAATACTAATCATAATTACCATTTTTTGCAAGGCAGAAAATATTCATGCTTGTAAACAATTATGTAACTGTCTGTAATTATTGAGATAATAAGTCTCTGTCCTCGGGCTGTTTACTTCACTAATCTTCTTTATTGAACAGTCATTATTTTTTTTATATATTTTATGGTTCCCCAACGAATCAATTTCTGAAAAAATTAATAAGTGAATACGTTATTCTTTCATAATACTCATCGCTCACTTTATCTCTTTTCTCATCATTAGTCCAATTTATGTCATAAGAAATCGATGAAGATGTATTTTTTTTAAGGATATTGGGGTCAGTTCAGCGCGTCCCATTTCAGCGCGTGTCTGAATTCTTCCCATTTCAGCGCGTCTTGACCCAGGTAGACACCAGCAAGTCCCATTTCAGCGCGTCTATTTCAGGTATCCCTTCGTAGAGACCTCCAAGCACATACAATGTGACCTTTACAACTGCCTCCACAGTGGTTGCAAGTATCGTCATTAATTTTTTTTAAGTGGGTATCAATTATTTATATCTAGTTAGCCATTCTTTTCTGAAAAAGTATCTAGCATCACACAGCAGTCGATAAAATTTCAACCGATCTCGCGGAATTGTCTACATAGAGAGATGTTTCTGTTAGATCAGGGATCAGGGTGTAATAAGTATCAAGTTTATAAATGAATATCACACAAAGATGTAATGAAAAAAAATAACAAGTTTACGTATAATAATAATAATAATACGCAGCAATGGCAACAACCCCCGATTTGTACTGCTCCATGTAAAAACAGTAGCGACGTTTCCCAAAACGCTTGGCGTAGAGCGTAGGGCGCTTGCTACGCCTCATCTGAAACGGGCCTAAGTTGAGCGTCAGGTTCGCGCCGTAGGAATCAAAACTGACCATCGCCAACGCTTTTTTTCACACTTTTTTGCAATAAACTGTTCATTTTATGAAATAGCCAATAGAACCGAACTGATTTATTCCAAAATTTATAATAAGTATTCGAAAATATCTCCGTTTTGGGCCTATCATAAAATTCTGGTCGTACGTTCGCCAACTGTCTGTTATGTCGTAGCTCTTCCAAATTTTCAAATTGCCTTGGTCCGTAGATGGCCGTTTTGAAATGGCCCTACAAAAAAAATCACATGGCGCTAGATCCGGCGATCGTGGCGGCCAGGCAATAGTGGCGTTTTGATCCATCCAACCGCCAAACGTATTATTTAAAAAAATTCGCACAGGGACAGTTTTATGGGCTGGACAACCATCTTGTTGGAATCAGATTTCTCCCAAGTTTGGATGGATCGTTTCGATTGCTGGTATGATTCGTGCTTGTAATAATTACAAGTATTTTCGACCATCTAATGTCCCACCAATGAAGAAAGGTCCCACAATATTACCTCCCAGTAACCCGGCCCACACGTTCAATTTTTGTGGGTACTGGGTGCGAACAACAACTCTATTTCTGCAGTTTTGCATATTGGGTTTACATGTTAAAGTAAAAGTACTTTCATCCGTAAAACAATTTTTTTAAATAAAGTCTCGATCGTCGTTCGCCCTCTCCATTAGATTTTCACAGAAATCAGCACGCACAGCTCGATCCCTCTGCAGTATTTCGTCTTCTTTATGAAGCTTATACGATTTAAACTCTCTTTTTGAAATTCTTTGTGAAGTAGATTTACTTATACCACTGTTGATTTGTATTTCTATTAGAGACACTTTTGGATTTTCAATCACTGCACCAACTACGGTTTCCACAATTTCTTGATTCGGAAAGTTGCGTTGATCGGGAACCGCAAGATCACGCTGTTTGTGATCATTTCGGACGCAACCAGTGGATTAAAATTTTTCCCCTAGTCTGTGCAGTACGGAAATGCTGGGAATTTGTTCATTCTCGAATACACCAGCGAAATAATCGCGAATTTCTCGAAAACTCCGTCCATTGTAATACAACTGAATCACTTGAATTCTTCGCTCAAGTGTAAAATTCTCCATTATTCAAAACTTTTGACTTTTCAGAATATCACACAGAATTAATTGACATACATTTTGTTATTTTGTTGACCTTGGTTACGGAATTAGTTACTGAGTTTCTTCCATTTCTTTTGGTTGAATTTTGCTATCATTTCTTCCATGAGCTTTGGATTTTTATTATTTCATTTTTTATTACCTATTTCATAGATAAAACAGTTTATTGCGAAAAAGTGTGGAAAAAAGCCTTGTCAATGGTCAGTTTTGAACCCTCAATCATTGATTCCTACGGCGCGAACCCAACGCTCAACTTAGCGCAGCCACGGAACACTCGACTTGTGGGAATGCAGTTGGTTTATCAAACAAAGGGCAGGGATCGATTGATACTAGAATTTTATGAAGCGCCATGAAGACCTCTCAGAAAACCAGAAAAGACCAGTTTGCCTCGTTCTACCGTGTTTAACAAAACAACTGTTAGTAATTTTTATAAAAACTTGGAAAATCTGTTCGGGACATTTAGTTTCCAAAAATTCACCGCGGATGATTTCTTATGCTCTTTTGCCGCGGATCGTCCATTCCCTTCAATGCATCATAAAACAGCTGAAAGCGATCTCGAATCTGTAATGCCTGGAACTTGTAACAGCGCTGAAAAATCCTCAAATGCCGATGAGAGTCAAGAGATCGTGAGTCCAGAAAGTGTTCGTCCTTTCCCAAAAGCACCTGAGAGAGAGGAAAATAAAGGCGGAAGGGAAAGGGGAAGTTCGAGAATAATGTTGACAAATCAACACGAGTGAAGAGAAGAGTGTTACAAGAAAGCATAATCAGCGATGAAGACGATGAGAATGAGATCGTAGAATATGATGATAGCGAAGACTTTGAAGATTTTTAAAGTAAAGAGAAAGAAACAGAGCATGAAAATTTAGAAGTAGAAGTGAACGATTTCGTTCTTGTCAGATTTGATTTAGGAAAGAGACGTTCCAAACATGCAGTGGGGCCTGTTCAGGAAATGACGAAGACTAAAGAATTCAAAATAATATTTATGGAAAAATCTAAGACCGATAGTTTCAAATATCCAGAGAAAGACGACATCAGGTATATTAAAGAAAAATACATAATTATGAAGTTGCCAAAGCCTTATCAAATGAAGGGCTCGAAACGAGTGAACATGTTTTTTAAATTCTCTGTTAATCTGGAGGCTATCCCGCAATTTATGTAGCCCCTGTAAGTTTTTATATTCAAGTTTTATGTTTAAGTTTAAAGTGTTAACTACCATTTATTCTCCATGATAAATTCTTTCCACAAACTTGGTAAATAATGGACAATTTTAGGCATAGTATGATACGAATTCGAGTGCGTCCCTTTTATTACTTCCATCGTCCCTTTCAATACCCCCAGGTGTAATCAAAGGGACAAAAACCAACTTTTCAAAAAAGGATGAGATTTTTTTCTGATATGTTGTTTTCATGAATTTCCCCCATAAAAATATTCTACAATCATTATGTGGGATCGGTATATTTAGGGTCTAAGCGTAAAATATATGATGTAGGTTAAGTTCTTAGAAGTAAGGTTCTTAGGAGTAAGTGGTGCGAAAATGATTGACACCGGCCACATGGCCGATACGGCGGGGTGCATGATGGGTCGAGGGGTAGTTTTAGTTTAGTTTTTGGTTGAACGGTCCGCCGAACGGTCCTGCAAGTGTTCTTTTCAATCGCCAAATAAAGACATTATAATCAGAAATTAACTCTGTCTATTGCAATCGCCTCCTTGATCCCACATTTTTGGGGGCTCGTCCGGGATTGAGATTGAGATCGAGCGTGATAGCCGACGAGTTATAAGTGGAAGTCGCGAGTGTTCGCGTGTTAAACCGAGTTAAGTTCCGGTATAAGTTTCGGGACGCGGAAAGTAGTTCAATTAAAACTCAACGATCAAGAACTTAAGTATGGCTGAAGTGGAAGTTGCGTATCAGTCGGAAGAAGAACAAGAAGAGACGGTCATCAGTAATGAAGACGTACCAAAGATGACGATCGTCCAGTTAAAAGACGAACTAAGACGACGAAGGTTACGTGTAACTGGAAAGAAAAGCGATTTAGTTGTTCGCTTAAGAGCGGCGCTAGATCTGGAGCGGGAACATGGTGTACGAGACGACGAAGACGAAGACGATAACGTTGAAGACGACGAAGAAGACGAAGACGTGGTTGTGCAAGACGGCACCAATCACGTTAATGACGATGAAGACGAAATCGACGAGGAAATCCGTGCGACACCAGTACCCCGTGTAAGACGACAAGTACCATCACAAGTAGCCCTAACATTTCGCGATGTTGAAGAATCCCTTGAAACTTTCAGCGGAGACGATCACACAAGCGTTAAAAGATGGCTTACTGATTACGAAGAAATGGCTAGGCTGTGTGCGTGGTCAGATATGCAGAAAGTAACATATGCGAAACGTTTGCTGAAGGGTTCAGCAAAAATGTTCGTGAATTACGAGAGGTGCACTAGGACCTGGAGAAATCTGAAAAATGCGCTAGAAGATGAGTTCGGACAGGCGGTGGATAGTCATAAAATCCACAGGGAACTATCACAGCGAAAGAAGAAATTAAGTGAGTCATATCAGGAATATGTATACAGCATGCCGGAAATCTCGGCCCAGGCGAATGTTGAACCTCGCGCCGTGATTCAGTACATCATCCAAGGCATTCAGGATGATCCGGCCAACAAAGCGGTTTTATATGGAGCAGGTACGATTCGCCAACTTAAGGAAAAGTTGACACAGTACGAGGCTATGCAGCGGGATATGGCGGTGAAGACGAAGGCACCAGAACGGAAAGAAGACCGGAGCACACGTCCTGGAGACCAATTCCTAGGCGGTGGTAAGTTTATCATATCACGGGTGGGCGGATCTTTGCAACGGATCGTCTAAAATTCGGATTCCTAACACGGGAGTTTTAGGCAACCAACAATATCGCTCTTGTAATAAAGGTGATCTACGTTACAGTCCTATATTGATGTCTGAGCAAATATCGTCTGAGTGGAACTCTGCACTGTCCGGCATTTCTCGGCTCGCTTTATTTTGTTGCATTGTTGAATATGATTAATTATATCGGTGCCGTAATTTTGGCATGAACGATTTTATTGATTGAAATTTTTGTGTTTCCGACCAATCAAGAATCTTATACTCACAGGATTTTTTGAAACGACGTGCGAATAAATAAAGCGACAGCAAAATTGTTCATTACATAGAATGATTTATTGTCGATGCGTCGTATTACTCGTCGTATTATGTATTTGTTCCGCAAATTTTTTCCGTAAATTGTAAGAAATTATGAATGAACGAACGGTTACTCATGTTAATTTGCATTAAAAAATTATAGTTTTTATTTTCAAAACACATAAATGACAACTTATGTGATATAAGTAATTCACACTTAGAACTGTATCTCTTGATCGCTTTGTATACTTAAATCTTCATTTGATAATCCTTGGTTCCCTAGAATACCTAAACATGAAGTAAAGAATTATAAATTTTAACAATGCCACACAATACAGGTCTGTGTTGTCGAGGGTACTTCCTTGATGATAGGTACTTGATTTTATATACGTCAGTGCTTGATTTTAGGATGATTAGGCGGGTTGGCTTCCATCGTAATACAGTTTGTATGAATTACAGTCAATTACTGCGTTTATGACTTCCCTTAAACCGGTTTAACAGAATGCGAATTAAGATTTCCCGTATCGTAAACACTTTTCAATATAAATAATAATAATTATAATAATATAATAATTATATATTAATTATGAATTAATATATTATAATATAATAATATTAATTATAATAATAAATAATTCGCAATTCGAACTTGGGGAGTTGGTTAATGCGAAATTCGAATATCGCATCAAGGGATCATAAACGTAGTAATTGAATCTTCCAAAGACAATTTGAATTCATCCCAGTTAGCGGCGAAATTTAAAAGTTCCTCCGTAATCGTTCAGAAACTGCATGTAACTCAACGTCACCAATTTAATTCCTCAATAATAGTTCAACTCTTCAATAGAATTAGAATGAAAATGGATAATCGGGCGTTATGCGGTTCGCCCTTTGGACTATTACAAGTATTTCTAGAGATTTGGCTGGTGACAAATCGAGTATGAATTCATTCTTCGGAAGCTGAAACATAAAGTACAGAATTACCTCGTCACATTACGTTACCAACATTCAAACCTTTGAAAATAAAGGGTGTAATTATGGGCGTAATATTGTATCCACTTTCAGTTATAACAATGCCACACATCAATTGTCACTCTTGTAGGTATTTTTGTAGAATACGGGTCATGTATTGTCGAGGCTTCTTCCTTGATGATAGGTACTTGATTTTTGGATGATAACGCGGGTAGTATCCGGATAAATCCTAGAATACTTGGTACGTGAGCGCCAATAAATCCATAAGTGAAGTTAAACCTCGTGTTCGGTCTTACAGTGAACCTAAAATAATCAAGTTCGGTATAATAATCTTAACACATTATGGTTATGAGTACTTACGTAGGTGGATTCGTCATTACAATACACACGTATAAAAGTGATTCTTGCGAGAATATTCGTTGTAATCGCCACCTTATGCACTATAAATAAGTCGATAACCTCGAAAGCGACATAATGTAAACATCGAAACTTTTGACAACTGACATTTGCAAGTTCACACTCGCACAAAATAAGAAAAATGTAGAAACTTTACTAGCAAAATCTAGTAACTTTAGCGTTCTCACATTGGCAACACTGACTCTGCAACTCAAGCAACTTGACGGTTCAGATGATAACTTATCACGGCCGTTTTCTCCACCTAAAAGCCGGGGATAAGCGTACTTATCCCGACGCACATGCGCAGAGTCCGCCGGGATATTATCCCCGGGTTTACCACGCCGAAAGAATACAGGTCCTGGAGACCACATGAAGCCATGATCAACAGACATTATAGATCTGGAATTGAGCGATTACGACGACAACATCTGAGGGCAGATGTAATTGTAGGATGGCCGAGTGTGGGATCGGTATATTTAGGGTCTAAGCGTAAAATATATGATGTAGGTTAAGTTCTTAGAAGTAAGGTTCTTAGGAGTAAGTGGTGCGCCAATGATTGACACCGGCCACATGGCCGACACGGCGGGGTGCATGATGGGTCGAGGGGTAGTTTTAGTTTAGTTTTTAGTTGAACGGTTTGCCGAACGGTCCTGCAAGTGTTCTTTTCAATCGCCAAATAAAGACATTATAATCAGAAATTAACTCTGTCTATTGCAATCGCCTCCTTGATCCCACAATTATTCCATTGCCTAATGATTGTTACTTGATTGTTAATATGAATTAGACGCCGAAATACTGAATAATTTCCGAAAATGGCCCTTTCATGCCCCTTCACCCCTATTTGTTTCTGCGTCTTCTGAGATATTTGCGCTTAGTCAGGAATTTAAATCGACTTTTTTTACGATGAACCGATGTTTAAAAAGGTGACTTGATTAATTTTTTTTACAAGATAAATTCTAACTGGTGCCTACGAATTTTCACAATTTTTCTTACATTTATCATCTCAACACTCATCGATAATCACAGTTTTTTTACAATTTTCTTTGACAACACCAACAGGACTTTTTACTCGTTGTTTCACACAGAACAAGCCGGACGCAAAAGGGAAAGCGCCGGTTGCCCAAAGCGGACCAGTTCTACGAACACTGCCCACCAAATGGAGTTGCGTATGAACGTTAAAAGTCATAGCTACTTGTCCATGATGCTGTTCAAAATGCAACACAAATTTTTTTAACATCAATTCGCTTTCGTTCAAATCCTGCTGTTTAATTTGGCCTTGTAACAAGTTATAAATTGACCTAATGATTGAGATATGTGTCTTTCAAAACACTTTGAAGACAGGGGATATAATGAAATAGCAACCAATTACGACATTCTCTTGTTTTCCATTTTGCTTTTTTAATAATAGATTTAGGCAAACGATGAATTTCGTGAGGAACTCTCAATTGTTCTATGTAGGCCGGTTTTCCTATATGTATAGTAAGAATGCCTGTTTTCTGGAGTGTACGTCGTCCAAATCTTCCATTGCTGTCTTACCACACCTTGCTGGATGAAAAATTATTTATCTTGGAAATTTGTCTCTTTGAAAACTTGGCTAGGCTGAAAAAAGATCAGCTAACATGTTTTTTACTGACGATGTTGTTTTCAATTAATAATGAAACCTAAAACTTTTTATGTGAAGGTGGTCAATTAAATAAGGAAAAACAGGTCCCCCTTCAAGCGAAACCCAGACTGAAACGCTGACGCTTACCCAAAATGACACCATGCATGTAATCTGGTGGAAATGACCAGACTGCATCAATATGAGGAATGTTCAGTATGTGTGACGACGGCCCCTTCACGCCACTCACTTTTTCAGTGGAACCGGTCTTCTCCACGTTCTTTAGATCGTGCATATGTGATATAGAAGTTCTTAAGATCGGTTGCTGGGATTTTTGAAAGGGATCTTTTACTTGACGCCCCACGGCCTCACCTCGCTGGTAGCACCTGCCTCATTCCCAATAACTATTGAATTCGACTCCGTTTAGTAGAAGTGGTCTCGCCACAGAGTCACAAACACAAAACATTGACAGCAATTCGCAGTTTGGCCATTTCCCATGGTAACTGTAGAGCTGTCCCAAATTCTGTGTGCCTCGGCTCGCGCAGGTTCCGAACGAAAGTTCGGAAATGGCAGATAGAAACTGCGTTGACAGTGGCGTAGCCCAAGTTGGGGTTGGGGCCGAAATCAAGATATTATTCATTAATTCATAAATAATGATGATATTAGATGAATAAATAATCAATAATTGACAAAAAATATTCAATTATCCATTAGACATTCAAATACCATCGAAATAATCGAATTATTATTTTTTTTATGTAATTTCAACGCAAAGGGGAAGTTTACTATCGGCGCTACTGACATTCTCCATATTGAGCCCAAGATTTGCATTTGCATTTTCGGATTCTACGATTTTTTCTAGATAAGAAAATGTTATCACCGCTCAAAATTTTTGACATTTTTTATCTCGCGTGTGATCGGCCATTTTGAAAACGGCTGAAATTTTCGAAAAACGCTCGGACTCGTCGATTTTGTTTTTTAATTCTGCATCGATTCCAGCAATTCTCATCCCTGTATCACTTCCGGTTTGACCACAAATGACGGTAACTTTGTCTTTTGAATGGATGCACCTGATTTTAATTGACGGTCATTTACTCAGCCCACTTGCTGCAAGCATAATTTCATTTTCCTCTTTGAAATTTTCAGGCTCATGTTGCTGAACGTCAGCATCGGAGTTACTACTGCAGTCGTCATTAGGTATAAGGTATGAGTGCACGGATTTCAAATAAATTATTTTATGAAATCCGTGGGTAAGTGATTATCATCACTTTCATAAATGATCTCTGTTGCTTCAATTCTTGAATTATAATTTCAATTAACTGTAATTATAAAATGTTGTGAGAGACCGATGGTAGAACAATGATTTATCTTTTTTAATGAAAATGACTGTTATGTGCCTACGCTTTTCCTGTCAAGTTATCCTGATTTGAGACTCTAATGGAATCAACCCACTGAAGTTTTTGAAAACGTAATACTCTTTAATTGTGCAAGTGAAAAATCATTATTTTCCGGATTGAGCTTACTTTCATACCTGTCAACGCATACTTGGTCCGTTTTTACAGTCTCAGTTAGTTCTTTCCGTGGTTGATTTAATCTTTCATATGTATTAGCTTCTCTCGGGATTTCTATACAAAATATATACGACATTGAAGAAACTCTTTGACTAGGAACCAGTATTCCAGTTGTTGTTTAAACAAAGATTAAGGGAACTCTTTTTTCAAGTAATGTTTGTTGCACAATTTCAATTTATTTTACCTGACATTGTTTTGATTAACTTCTGCCTCATCACACAAATATATTTTGTATGCCCTTTTTCGTGGTGCCTCACACATCTCTTTTTTATTTCAGGATCCTTTAGCACAGTGTTACAGAGGGTGTTCAATTTTGGAAAATTACTGTTTGAAGTTGTCGATTTCTTTGTATGGTATGTCTAACGTGAATAGAAAATATACAAGGTTTCTCGTAAATGTGTGTACAAAAAGCTACCACATACTCCGGAGGTCAAAATAGGTTGATTTTACCCAACTTACTTCTATACAAAGTCGCTTCGTCAAGCCGCTGGAAAGAGTTAAAGTTCAGATTTGAAAAAGTTATTTTTCAATTATCAAAGGAACTGCTGCATGGAATGCGATTAAATTTGGTATGTGTTCATGTGATCATTGTTGACTGTTTTTGGCATAACTTTTTCCATAATTCATATCCCGTAAGTAGTCCAAACATGGCCATCCACTTACACAAAACGGACCAAATCTTTTTATCTGGTCATATCAAGAACTACAATAAGAAACAATTATTACCGTCTTTTTGAGTCTCTTGCTAAATTTATCAAAAATTGGTTACAGAACTCATTGACAAACACCAATGACAATTGAATTTTTTGATGTAATACGCGAAATCTCAGTTAAATGATACAAGAAAATCAAACTTTAATAATCAATTAATGTAAAGAATTTGTTACAAGAACTGTTCAAAGTGTCCGCCGTTTTCTCTCAAACACAAATTTAATCGGCGTAAGAAATTAAAGTTCACTCTTCGCAACATTTCTTCATCACCTTTCAATCTGTTTGCTTCTCTTTGTATTCGTCTTAATAATTCCTCTTCAGAATCAACTTCTGTAGCATACACTGCGTTCTTTAGGGTGCCCCATAAGAAAAAATCACAAGGTGTTAAGTCAGGAGATCGCGGCGGCCACTTTGTTGGAGCATCATTACCTCTGCCAATCCATCGATTTGGAAAATTTTCGTTCAAAAAATGCCTAACGGTCAAAGGAAAGTGGGGTGGTGCTCCGTCATGCATGAACCACATGTTGTTATTCAGTTCTAATGGAATTTCATCTAATAAGTCAGGAAGTGTGTGCGCAAAAAATCTAGATAATTTTGACCATTGAGTCAATTTGGGATCACAATAGGACCAATAATAAAATTGTTTATTATCCCTGCCCAGACATTTATTCTGAATTCATGTTGGTGATGATTTGCTTTTACGGCATGAGGATTTTCATCTGCATATACATGTTCGTTATGAATATTCGTGATTCCGCCTCTCGTGAAGCCAGCCTCGTCAGTAAATAGGTTTTTTTTTGGCAAAATTAACGTCGATTGTTCTTTTCCGTTGGATCACCCGGCAAAAGTAAGAGCGACTTTTCACCTCCAACGGCAACATGTTTTGAACTGATCGTAAGGATGGAGTTGCTGTCGCCGCAGAAGTCGATGTGTGCTGTCCTTTGACACTCCAAACTGCAAATCCAACCGTCACGGGAATGAGGGAAGGACGAGTGTTGGATGGCATGGTCGAGGAGAAGGTCGACACAGACGTTATGACGCTGGTGAAGACGGCCATGACAAATGAAGCGTGCATAGCCAGCGCGTATGGTGGCGAGAGAATTCAAAAACTCACAAACAACAGTCGGGCGACTGTTGTAGTTGGGCGAGAAACGGAGTGGCGGCAATGACGAATGGCAGAGCGGCCGCAATCAGAGATTCAACAGCAACAATGGAGCCCGACGATCCGACCAAGGCTGTGGACGTCGCTCCTGTCGACACTGCGGCAACAAGCACGCAGGAGTGTGCAAGTACAAGCATTATCAATTCGACAGATGCGGTAGAAACGGCCATCTGCGGACGGTCTGCAGGAGTAACACCACAATTCACGCCATAACTCTCGAAGTAAGTGCTCATCAAAAGCTAGACTTGAATATAAAATCTGATAACGAATGTATTCACAACGTCAACACAATAACTCAAAATCCTCCAAAACCTATAGTAGAGGTCATCGAAATCGATAAAAAAAGAGTACTCAATGGAACTAGATAGCGGGTCACCAATATCAGCGGTCAGCACTGCGTTTTTTCGAGCAAATCTGAGCATGTTTACACTAATGTCTACTCCACGGGCGAAGCAATTGTTCCTGACGGTTTCATAAATGTACGTGTTAATTTTAAGAACAAAGAATGCAATTTGGAGCTGTATGTGATACCTGGCGCAACTGCATGTCTCGTTGGGAGAGATTTTATTGTAGACTTCAATCTGTTTTTCAATTTAGGCATCAACAGAGTGAAACACGGCGACATTTTCGTCACACTAAAAAGGGAATTTCCGGACGTCTGCTCGGATCGGCTAGGAAAATTCAAGAGAGTCAAGATCGCCCTAAGGCTGCTGCCTGGGGTGGTCCCGATCCATCGCAGACCCGTACCTGTGCCGCTGTCCCTCCAGAGCAAAGTGGAAGCAGAACTTGCGCGACTTGAGTCGAGGGTGTCATTACTCCAATCCTGGCGAGCGTCTGGTTATCGTTCCGGTAACTAAGCCGAACGGTTCGGCTCGCATATGCGATAACTACATACAACTAATTAAATGCCGCAAGGACATATACTACCCGCTGCCGAAGGTGGAGTTGATTTTCGCGCAGCTCAGCGGCAATGTCAAGTTCACAGGGATCGATTTGCGCGATGCGTATATGCGATTCGAGCTAGACGATGTCTACAATGAAATCGCAGCGATTTCGACTCACAAAGGTTTATATAGATTGAATAGAATGGCCGTTCATAATAAAATGCGTCAGCTTCTACTGTCAGAAATATATTAAGCAATTGTTCCAGGGTAGTAAAAATAGTCTAGTTTTCCAGGGCGATATATTAATTGGCCACAAAGCCGGTGGCGACCACATGGCCGAAATAAGGCGAGTTATGGGCGTGCTAGACGGGGCCGGACTGACGGTAAATGTCGATAAGTGCAGATTCCTGCGGGACGAAACCTCATATCTGGGATCTGTGCTAACGAAAACCGGTATACGAAAAGATCCCGCGAAAATCGAGGCATTTAAACTGGCACCGGAGTCTACTAATGTCTCCCAATTGCGCTCATTCATCGGCATGGCAAATTATTATGCGCGATTCGTCCCAAATATGTCTCAGATCATGTCTCCACTGTTCAAACTGTTAAAAAGGGGAAAGTTTTCAACTGGTTGCGAGCGTGTAGGGAGCCATTCGACAGCATCAAGTTAATTATAGCCTCGGACGACGCTTTGGCTTATTATGAGCCGAACTCCGAACTGCCAGTGGTTGTGACATGTGACGCGTCAGAGTCCGGAATAGCGTCAATTTTGTTTCACAAGTATAAAGACGGGTCGGATCGCATGGTGGCGTGTGCATCGCGTACTTACACAAAATTTGCCACAGTGCATGAAGAAAGCCTTGCCTGCTACTTCGGCATTAAACGATTTCGCGAGTTTTTGTTCGGACGGAAATTCACGGTAAAACAGACCAAAAGGCCCTTATCTCAATTTTCGACGGAAAGAAAAAGACATCAACACCATGTACGCCAACAGAATCAAACGGTAAGCCGTGCTTTTTGCAAATCTCGATTTCGACATCGAGCATATTGAGGGCAAGGAGAATTACGTAGCTGATTGTTTGTCTAGATTGTTACGTTCGAAACAATTGCCGCGACAAATATCTCGCCGGGCTTCGCGCTCTTTCCGTTTCGTTCGTGAATCCACCTAATTCACGCATATTTCCCCGATAAAGGGACCTGGTCGTCATCGTCGGCAGACGGGTCGCCTGGCCATTGACCGAGCTCTCAAATTTACCGGTTATCAGGTGGGAGTCTGAAGGAAAGAACGAAAAGTTTCGCAGGCTCGTTAGGAAGCGATTTGGCGACGACGCTTCTTGATCATACGTTATCTTGTGCGGCGAATTTAGCTAATATAGTAGCTTTTCCAGTTATTGGGATTTTCCCGCTCTGATTAATTAGGGGTTGTTCTACCCTTGTAGTAGTCTGTTGGCTGTGTGGCCGTATGGTGTTCAACTCCGTCTCTCGTAAGAGGATCTGACACGTATCTCGTGGTGAGTGGTCGCCATTTTCCAATTAGATCGTTTTCCTGACTTTGGTACTCTTTTCTAGCTTGCCATTAATTGGTCGTTTTCCACTCGCTTCTTCTGTTGAATCTTCTGTAGGAACCGTCTGGAATTATTAGAAGTGCGTTTTTAGTATTGAATTGTTTTTATTTTTCGATTATGTAACTGTCTCATTTGACGTCGTCGGGGCTCTCCGTTCGTGTAACTGGTGTCGCGAACCGGAACTTGGGCGTTGAGGTACCCCCAACGTGGCCAATTACATCCGCCGGCCCGGGATAAATAGGGTCAGACCGTTCCTGTCAACCTCGCGCCCTTGTGCGTCGACGTGACGAGGTTATTTGGACCTTTTTTTTCAATTTCGTGAAAGCCTTCTTAAGGTACGATTCCTACACAGCTACTTCGTGCAGCCGCGACCCAAAGCCGCCGCGACTGGAAGTCGCTCGACGGCTGAGTTCGGCCGCTCGACGTCTCGGCCCGACGTTTTACTAATAACAAAGCGAAAACGGCCCCAAAATATGTCGTTTGTGTTTTTTGGCATAAGTAGAACCAGACTGGACTTTGTTTAACAATTTAGACGTTGCAGAAGGGCGTTTTTATTTTCATAACAACCGAATAACGGTTAAATTTATGAAAATTGCGTTTCCAACATTCACAACGCCATATCTTCAGATCCAATTGAGTTATCG
The DNA here is from genome assembly GCA_949788335.1 of Salpingus planirostris. Classification (NCBI taxonomy): domain Eukaryota; kingdom Metazoa; phylum Arthropoda; class Insecta; order Coleoptera; family Salpingidae; genus Salpingus; species Salpingus planirostris. Next base: position 2,859,996 of record OX460917.1, on the reverse strand, counting down.
GCGTGTTTTTTTCACGAAAATGACCAACACAAAATTATCTTTACAATGATGCTATTGACGCTATTGAATGATGTGTATTACTTTGTTCAAATAATCATTGATTGTGCTGCTTCGCTGCGACTACTTTAATATTTTCAGTGAGCGAGAAAATTTTTTATTTGCGGAAATTTTCATCAACATGCGGCGAAGCAATTAAAGTGAATACATGGAGGAAGTTTTTGTTGGAAAAATTATTCACCTCGGACTTATGGTTATTGAATTATAAGTTTTTTAGAAATTTTCACTACGACAATACTTCAATAATATCGCTAATTTCAACATTCAGTAGCAGTATTTACAACTAAACATATGGTTTCAAATCAGGTACCAAAAAACTGAAGAAAAAATAGTTATCCATGGATTACCAATTTATTTAGATAAATAACTTTTCCGCGTACTAGATGGAAATATGCAAATTGTTGGTGAAAAAATCGTTTAGAAATGGGGTCTATTCCTGCATAGCGACTCATTCCTGCATAGCAACTCATTACTGTATGATTTTTATTTATTCACTATATTTATTGGTACATGATGTTATGTAACAGGACCGAAGCGTGGAGGACTTCCAATTCAATGTTTCAGGCTGGTAAGGAGAAGAAAAATGGTAAAATATTGGTAAAAACAGACTTATTTTGAACCAACCTTTTTAATAGGTATACACTCTGCGTAGCGTTTTTCGTATTTTTCTCTTGACTTGGACGGTAATAAAGGCGTCGAAGCTTCTAAAGCTGCTTTTCGAATCTCTTCCATCGGGATTTTTCGAGAGATTTTCACCAATTTCAACCATTTTCCACAGTTTTTTCTGACTGATTACTATTTTGAAAAGCGTAACCATAGATATGTAGGTAGTTTTGTTCGAAGCTTTCTATTCATTTTATTTTTGACGAAAATGCATTAACGTGATTTTTATTCAAATTTGCACATTTTCCTTCAGTACGCGGAAAAAAGTTGTGTGCAACACGTAAGGAAACTGCATTTTTCCGTTCTCGGCGACACATTTTAAACTCGGCTGCGCCTCGTTTAAAAAACGTGCGCCTCAACGGAAAAATGCCTCATTCCTTAACTTGTTGCACAAATAACTATTCGTGGATTGCTACTACTGAGCGTTCATTAATGAAAGTAATCAGAACAGACTATGTTAGTCAGAATTTGACTATTGTCTGACTTTTGCAACAATTAAATCCTCACTGACATAGCCTTCTGTGATTACTTTCATTGATGAACGCTCTGTATATGTGACATTGATATGTGCCATTGTACAAAAATAATTAGTAAAATTGCATGACCCAAAGTAAATTTCGTTATTTCAATAAAATTTACGTTATTTTCATCTATAAATTTCGTCGACATACAATCATTAATAAAATAGTTTGTATTACATATCAATTGCGATCATCTAGGTTGGTATTAAAATTGAAAAATAAATAAAATTTTCAGAAAAGTACTTGTTTTCGACAGCTTAGTTTTTACTTTTTAGTTTTTATCCATCAGGAGCAGGAGGCCATACCTTATTCTATTCGGATTGGAAACTCTAATTATTTGATGAAATTATTCAGCGGCTTTGTCACATGGTGATTTCACATTATTTATTAGTAACTATACCTAAGTCTATGTATTTCGAATAAAGTATGAAACCAACATAAGTATCGACGCAGATAATTTAATTACTGTCTGTTTGTTACAACAATTAAATGCGGTGTTGCAAAGCCTACTCTAAATATTTCCAATAATTAACTGTCGATATTATAGTGTTTAAAAATTGGCGACTTTCGTGGTCGGTGTGATGTCTGTTAGCACGCGGAGAGCCCCAAAGTCTTTTTTAGAAATCTCTAGGGCCAATTTTTGATTATGATGGAAAAGCACAATGTGGCAATGCTGCTGACTTCAATAATAAGTAATTTCCCCACCTGATATACACCGGAATAATTTTTTGGTAATATGGCGGTCGAAATTTGAAATTTCATCTTCAATAATTAATAATTGCTACAATTCGCCGGCTAAAATGCCGTTCATTCATAGTCTAGGGCTTTTTGAAGGAATCCGTGTCGCGAAAAAACAGATTACCCTCGTCTCTATCATTTGTACGCGAGACATTATTTCCTACCATCAGAAACCACAGATTTATCAAAATAAATGTTATCAAGTTAGAATAGTGGTCGATTTTTGTGATTTTTATCAAACAATCAATCACAATGAATAAATTGTGGAGAAAATTATATGCATGGTTACCAAATAATGGACATTATTACATTATTATACGATATTATCATTGGTAATTAAAAAAAATGTTCGATGAATGCATTAATTAAAGTTGAGCCGTCGGGCGACCGAGCGGCCGGACTGGTCCTGGACCAGTCGAGACGTCGGGTAGTCGAGCGGCTGAACTGCTCCCATAAGAACCAATGTAAAATTTCTTCGGTAATCTTCGCTCGGCGGCTCGTGAATAACCGGGACGGCCGGGAGTCGCTCACGTCGAGCCGCTGCAGAGGCAACGCTCCCATAAGAAAGCACAGGACCGGACAGCCTCGACGGCTCGATCTCGGCGACTTCGAGTCGCGGCGACTGGAAGTAGCTGTGTAGGAATCGTACCTTTAGGGTGGCTCGCTTGAGCTAGCGATAAGACTCGGTTCTGTGGGCGGTTGCTCGATTTTGCCAACTTATTATTAAATAATTAATATCATAAGATTGTTAAAATTTCTGTTAGCTATCCCGAACTTGCGCAAGCGCGGCTTTAGTCCTTAATTAGGTAATTCAGTTATGAATATTTACGTAATTTTCCCTGTAGTGTTTCACCGCTGCCTTCAGTAAATTGGGCAGTTTTATTACGACTTAGTTTAACGTTGCTGGAGTAAATAAATTTACTTGGCGCCCAAAATTAACATCTTTTATCAACCCACGGCCGTCTCCACTACTGGCCGGAGCCCTCTAGTAATATAATTTGGCGCCCAACGTGGGGCTCGATTTGTTGAAATTGGTTTTGTTTGTTGTCGACATGCAAGGGCCGAACCTGTAAGAGTAGCGGCGCGACGTAATTAATAAAGTACGGAGATTGCGTAGGCATACGCATTATTGTCGTCTACCTGTGTGTGATGAATCCTTATCGCTGTATCGCTGTATGGGGTGGAGGTGTGGAATAGACCCTTATAGTGTAAGAAGTATAAAGAGCAATTGACTAGAGCTCAGAGTGGCGTGGCCTATCGTACGGTTAGCGCAGAGGCGTTGCAGGCGATCTCGTCCCTCCCGCTCATCGACCTGGTGGCCAGGAAGCGGGTCCGGAGGGCTGCGGGGTGGGGCAGGGAAGAGGCCAGGGGTCGGCTTTTGAAAGAAAGGGGAGAGAGGTGATCCGAGGACTCAAAGGGAGGATGGACCAGGGTCCTGATCAGAGACCTGGAAGAGTGGGTCGGCAAAGACTTCGGGGAAGAGAAGCCTGCAAGAAGGTCACGGGAGTCTGGTCCAACAGAGGGACCCTGGTCAGGACGATGATGGAGGGAGAGATATCATGGGAGGCCACCATGGAAATTTTCAGAGGTATACTCCGAGAAAAGGTGCGAGAAGCAAGACGTAGGGAGAGTGAGGGGGTGAGGATCAGATGACACTTATCCCAAGAAGATAAAATGGTCAGTGTTTTATTACTTGTTGTGCATGAACGAATAGTCTGTCTGTATTTATTTATTCATTCATTCGTTCGTTCGTTCGTTCGTTCGTTCGTTCGTTCGTCCGTCCGTCCGTCCGTCCGTCCGTCCCTCCATCCATCCATCCATCCATCCATCCATCCATCCATCCATCCATCCATCCATCCATCCATCCATCCATCCATCCATCCATCCATCCATCCATCCATCCATCCATCCATCCATCCATCCATCCATCCATCCATCCATCCATCCATCCATCCATCCATCCATCCATCCATCCATCCATCCATCCATCCATCCATCCATCCATCCATCCATCCATCCATCCATCCATCCATCCATCCATCCATCCATCCATCCATCCATCCATCCATCCATCCATCCATCCATCCATCCATCCATCCATCCATCCATCTATCTATCTATTTATTTTTTATCTATGTTTTGTTCTGTTTTCCGCATGTTTCAATTCTTCATCGTACGGAGTCCTTAGATGAGAATCTACTTCCCTGGAGATAATGCCCTCAGGGCGGTCCCCAGGGAAAACCGGAGTAGAGGAGGGGTCTTGATGAGTGCGAGCCACACATTCCCCGGATCAAACCGGGGGTGCGTAGGCATTTCCCCTCCTCCTTTAAAAAAAGGTCAATTTTTTTAGCGCAATAAAAACCTATTATTAGTATCTTTCTTCGCTACGGTTAATTGTTTTCTACAGAACTCGATTAGGGGAGAGGGAGGCAGGTACGAACACGGGCCACATCCAGACTTTTCAAATTGACCGCCTTAATGTTTTTTTTTTTTAGTTTAGGCTTTCACAGCCATCGTTTTCTAAATTAGATGATGATTCGGGTTTTGGACCGCATTGTCGTTGATGAAATACGTTTGACGTTTCCCCTATCATATCGCAGCCTTCTTCAGAATAATTCCTGAAACAGTTTCATCAAACGTATTTCATAAACAAAATACCCAACTTCGATATAATCTATCAGCGCCAGCACGAAGTCAAATATTTACCGAGCAGAACAATGTCGACAATATGACGCTAACATATGACAACGATGCTGTTGTGCACGCAAGTTGAGTAACCGAACCTGTTCCGCTCTCCCCTATTTGGCAGATCTCTAATAAAATGCAATCGCGATCTCAACTCCCCAAAATAAGAATCGAACCAGTGAATACCGTTGCTATTGTAACCATCTAACAATGCAGCGGAGGGATAATCATTAAAAACGATAATTTGATTAATTAACCCGCAGAATCGTGAAATTAACCTAACAACACCACGTGGAAAAGGGCACGGAACCAACAAGAAAACGATTTGGAATTGGAAAAAAGCAGACTACGGGCCGACGATCAAGATCATCAAAGGAAGGGGATTCTTGATGGCCTGTCTGGACTTCACTTTGGGAACGAGAACTTCTAGAGCGAGAGCGTGAATTTCTCGCACGATAACGACTCCCCTTGAACGGAACGCATGGAACAGCGTTACAGAACGTCCAAGAGTATGACCACTACAAGGAGTACTCAAACAAGAATCTGCCAGAATTTTATCCGTGCTTCTCGAAGATGTCACTTTCGGCTAAACAATGGATAAATAAAATTGAATCCTTTTCGAGAATCTACAACTGAGGGTCACTCTTTTTCATGCGATTGGAAAACTACGAGGAGCCGCAAGGTTCTGGTTTGACAGTACGAACGAGAATCTCACGACTTCTCACTTCAAGGACAAACTGCTCGAGGATTTCCCCGTTATGTATCATGGAGCGGATCTCCATTTTGAATTGAGTGCGAAGAAAAGAACTTCGATGAGTCCTACGAAAATTTCGTGTATAACATGAAGGCGATTGCCAGCAAAGGCGATGTCAGCGATCGGGCCCTCATTAAATACATACTCGGCGGCCTCCCCGATAAGAAACTAAATAAAACTGTCGGTTTAAGCGATATTACGTCAACGCAGGAACTCCTGTGGAGACTTCTTCATTATGAAAACACGTTTGGGAAGCCTGGAAGATTTCCTGTCAAGTCTGAGTACAAGACCGAACCAGAAAAGGCAAACCGAAACTCGATTGAATGCTACAACTGTAACGAAATTGGACATCTTGCTGTACATTGTACTCAGCCCCAGAAGAACAAGCGTTGCAGCGCTTGCAATAAGGTCGGACACCTTGCACTGGAGTGCCCCACAACGAAACCGTCTACAGCAACCAACCCGAAGAAAGAATTCGAAACCCGACCACCGCAAGTAAAGAAGATTAGGCACAACGAAACGTCCGAATTCCTGAAACCTGTAATAGTCGATGGAAAATGCATCGTGGTATACGTTGATTTGGGAAGCGAAGTCGTCACTTTGCGATAAGTGGCTGACGAATTCAAAATCGATCATCTTCCATGCTCGATGACTTTACGAGGGTTTGGACAAGGAACTTGCAAAGCCGTTGGACAACGCACTTTGTTATTGAAAGTCAATAACGTCAAAATCGGATTCAACGTTATTATTGTTCCCGACGACTCACGAGAAGAGGACGGAGCGCACTCGGACAAACGGGAATCGGAGTGATTGCAGAAAAAGATAATGTCATTATCGATGAAAATCCACGCAAAGTCCATGCATGACATTGATGTCAACCCGGGACTTCCAGACGAGAGCAAAGGACAAGCCCACGAATTGGTGAACCATTTCAGACCTTATTTTGCGATTAATTTGACAGAACGACAGGAACGACAGACTGAAGCTGAATTTATAAACTTGACGCTGCCGCCGCCGCTGCCGCTGCAGTTGCTGTTGACGCAGCCGCTGCTGTTCGGCACGAGGTGGGCAATTTTAAACTTGGTGCGGTCGCGGTCGCGTTTGACAGTTTTGACACATCAGCATTCTAACCTCGTAGCTTGTGTTGTATTTTGGGCGAGAATTGCAGCAAAATAACAAAGAATTTGGTTCTGTATCGTAGCGGAAATGGACAAAGACAGGATTTTTCGAGCTCGCTTGCTGCCTTCGCTCCCTGCAATACCGGGGTTTTTTTCTCATTGGTTCCCTGTTGCGGAATTCGCTGCCGCAACCGCCCGAGTTGAATGTTGGCCAACTTGCTGCGGCCTGTCAACGGCAACAGCAACTGCTGCGGCAGTTTATAAATGCGCGCGAGCATTTCGCATGGCTCAACTTTCTACGTCAACTGGCGCGGCAACAGCAGCGGCAGCGGCGGCGGCAGCGTCAAGTTTATAAATTCAGCTTTACTCATGAAATTGAAAATAATTACGTACCCTACAAGGTGGCTTAACAAAAGGGATGCATCCGGACTAGCGAGAAATCTTTTCAGAGAAACGCCAAAACAGGTCGAGTGTAATTTATATTCGAATAAATGGCGATGTCACATTTCTTAGGTGTTAAGTTTCATTTTGTCTTCGTTTACTAGAACATTAGTCTGATTCTTATAAATATGGGATATGACGCGTGAGCAATTTTCGGTTCGCACATGCAGTACGAGTATACCTATAAAGTAATGTGTCGGCCGCTCGCGTGTTTAGATTTACATCAAGCAGGACTCGTGCGCATATTGCGACATTACTTTATTGTACAGGGTGGGCCATCTATTGGTACGTTTTTAAAAATGCGATCAAATGAGCATACATTGATATTTTTTATTATTTTTTTTTTGTTGTGAATCTAAAAGTATCCGCGTCAAGAATGAAAAACGATTTCGTTCATGTGGCTCCCTCTATTGGCCTTACAATATGCCATTCGGTCACCCCAATTATTAATGACATTTTGGACTACCTCGGCGCCAATTTCACTCAAAACAGTCGTAATATTGTTTTTCAAAGCTGGAATTGTCTCTGGATTATCCGCATAACATCGGTCTCTAACGGCACCCCACAGGAAAAAGTCCAGCGGTGTCAAATCGCAGCTACGCGCAGGCCAATTGACATCTCCTGAACGACTGATTATGCGGTTGTTGAACTTGGTGCGCAGAAGGTCGATCGTAAGTCGGCTTGTATGGCATGTGGCGCCATCTTGTTGAAACCAAAGGTCGTCCACATTCATAGTGTCGATTTGAGGCCATAAAAAGTTGGTCAACATGGCTCTGTAGCGTTCGCCATTGACGGTAACGGCGTTTCCAGCATCATTTTCGAAGAAAAATGGGCCAATTATGCCACCACTCCAAAATCCACACCAAACTGTGACTCTTGGAGGATGCATTGGTCTCTCTACGATTGTGTGTGGCTGTTCCGAGCCCCAAATCCGGCAATTTTGCTTGTTCACATATCCGCCGAGATGGAAATGAGCTTCGTCCGAAAAGATGATTTTTCGACCAAAATCTTTGAAAATAAGTTTTTAAAATTTCAAAACGCTCTTCAAGAGAAAACATGTTGTTTCGTGCCGCGAACGGTATGACTAATGAACTGTCGAAATTTCGGGTCTGTAGCTCGTTTGGTGTTGTCATACGACGAAATTCAAAAACGTACCAATAGATGGCCCACCCTGTAATATTGTACTTACTTCCGCTCGATAACTTATTCTCATGAAAAAAATGCGAAATCGGTAATATCTTTGGCAATATACCTCCACCACCACTGCCCTGAAATCAATAGCGTCATCGTGAATATCAACTTCTCCTACCAGCTTTCATATTAATCATTAATCCATAAATTTTCAAAGAGAAAACATGAAAGCTTTAAATAATCTTGCTCAGTGTGAAATCACCAAACCGAAATTGCGCTTAGATCAACTCAAGCTAGACAATGTCGGTGACGCGGTGTTGGTAGAGTTAGAAGAAAACGTCGTGTTTCTCCCAAAACGTGTGGTGTCATCGATTACATCGAAAATTATTGAGAAACTCCTGTGAGGCGGCGGGTGCGGACTGAAGTTCACGGGAAAACGTGTAATCGCCAATCGACCAGCTTTTTCGGCAAATACTCTCTTCTTCCAGAAACTTCCGATACCGGTGATGGTAAAAGCGGAGACGTCGGCATCAGAGGAGGCAGTGGAGAACAACTGATTATAATATTTTATAATTAACGACGACGACCACAATGAGAATAATATTTATGATTATTATCAGGTAATTCAAACTTAATCTACTTTTACTGAGGTTTTCTAACTTTTTTCAATTTCAATTTCCAGAAGTGTATTCTTGTGAAAGATGCGAAAAATCATATGCCGCAAAGATAGTTTGAAGCGACATGTGCAAACGGCACACAAGGGAAAAGAGGACCATGTCGATCATCAATCCTCAACATCTAAAAGGAGATGTATTGCTGATAACGTCTACTACTCTCATTGTGATCTGCAAGTGCCGAAACCAAATTGGAATGGACATTTACTATAAATAATCCTTGTTTGATTGGGCGCGATATCCTTTGTAGTGGCAAACTTGATATTAATATTAGTACGATTATACTCTTTCCAAGATAAACTGAAACTGGCCATCACGTGACCTAAGTTGCTAAGCCAAATTTAATTGAAAAGCATAGATAACCATTGACTAATGACAGGTCAAATCAGGTCAGGTCAGGCTGCCACCATTCCGTGGTTGGGAGGATAAGTACTCCGTGGTGAATTGAGTAGCCACGGAGGAAACTAAGCGCAGCCAGAAGACCCGGCGATGGACATGGATATGAACCTGGAACAGACAGTTAATGAGAGTGGGCCACTCTTGGTGGTAAGCCTCCTCACCACGACAAGGTGGCGGCCCATCGAGGGGGGATTAACGATTTCGGACGGAAACACCAACATGACGACTCGACAAACGGACTAGGATCATTCTACACAACAAACATGGATTACAAAACGAACGATATGAACCGTACGGAGCAGGGGTTGGAGTCCCCAGTTCCCGTCGATGATGTGGTGAGGAAAAAGGCCAGCAAGCATCTGCAACAGGAAAAGAGGGAGTTAAAAAACTTAGTGATGTATTTGCAAGAAGCAAAAAGGTCATGAGATCACCCGAAGCGAGAAACAGGGCGGCATCCATGTCGTCGCTGGCGACTGGGAATGAACTTATCGTGTCCTCGGACGACGATGACGAGCCTCCGGTGGGTGCGACGATGACGAGCCTCCGGTGGGTGCGACGATGGGCACCCATAACAAGAAGAGGAAGATGGCCAACTCGCCGGAGAAAGAGGACGTCTCGGGCTGTACAAAAAGGTCTGGGCGCGACTCGAAAAAACTATGAAATCACTCGCCGATACCGTAAGGGAAAATAACAATACCAAGCGAGAAATCAAACGGAACGTGGAGAGCTTGCAGACCTACGTGAGGAGGCTCGCGAACCTCGCCCGACCCGCTCAACATTCTCCGGAGGTGCGTGAGACGTGCGTCACCTGCGAGAGGGTCGAGCGAGAGAGGGAGAAGAACAAATCCGGCACCACACCAGAGAGAGAGACGGTCGCGACCCAATGCAATTTGGACAACGCCACCGAGATGGACCGAGACTTGATAGTGCGCTACGTTGTCGAGGGCAAGGCGACGGACGCAATTGACGAAGATCGGAACGAGGAAGCCTATGTCAATACCAACGTGGTCCTCAGTAATCCGCTGAGCGATGGCTCGGAGACGGACCATCTGCTCATCCTGGTCGGTGAAGATGGAGAGTTGAAGGGCGGCCTCTGGGCCCAATAAAGGGCGCGATACCCGGCGTTGATGTAGGTCGGGCACGAGGACAGCCCGGGGGTCTTGATCTCAAAAACGGTGACGGAGGCCGGGGATGAACGTTGCGTTACAGAGACCTGGTTGTAAAGCCGCGCGGTATGGAGACCACACGGCTCCGGAAGATCGCCGAGATGGCGGCCGTCGGGAGCGATACAAAAATCGCCATTCATGCTCGGAAGAACGATGCGTTCGGAAAATCTGCCCCCAGAAAGAACACCTACGCGGGACGCTTGGGCGGTGACGAGCCTCGCAGGGAGAAAAGGATGGCGAGCGCCAGGGCTACAACAGATGCCATAATTATCGACCATGCCGGGCTGTCCCATCGTGAGGCGGTCCAGAGTTTGCGGGAGGCCTTTAAGAACAGGGCGGACGACTTCCCCGCCATCCGAAACATCCGAAAGGCCCGAAGTGGCGGCCTGCTGCTGACGATGGATAAAGCGGCTGGCGGTGTGGCTGAAAACCCGATGTTGACGGCCATTCGACAGGTAATGAAGGAAGGGTCGGTAAGAGTCATCAGCCCTGAAAAAGAAACCAAATGGATTAGTATCAGGGGACTCGATGCCAGGACCACAAAGGACGAGGTGGCCGAAAGCGTCGCGGCGGAATGCGGCATGCAATTCGAAAACGTGAAAACTTCTGAACTCCGGCCCATGTACGGGGAATGTCAGGCCATTACGATCGGGCTCCCCCGGGAGAAGGCGGAGGAATTGGAAAAGAAGGGCGAGATCCGGGTCGGCCTTAGTCCGCTGCCAGGTAAGAAAGAAAGTGGAGGACGTGCGGTGCCGGCGATGCTGGAAACCCAGAATGTCCAGGGAGCCGGCGGCGACAACACAGGATCTCAGGAAGGCCTGCAACAATTGCGGAAAGGAGGGACACACCGCGGGGGACTGCCCCGACCCGACGGGATGTCCCGTCGGGAGCTCTCCCTACAAGGGCGAGTGTACATAGGTTTCTCCTCGCACAGAATCCATGAGTACAACGGAGTCACGCGATGTTTCAAATGTCATGGGCTCGGGCACACGTCGGCAGTTTGCAAGGCGGTCAAAGAGACATGTGGTCACTGCGCGGCGGAAGGGCATTCCTTCAAGAACTGCCCCGACATTCAAAAGTCTGCTTACTGCACCCTCTGCAAATCTAGAAAGAAAGCGGCCAATCACTCAGTGAGATCCAGCGACTGCCCGGAATACCTACGCTATGCACAGTATTCACGTAGCATAATCGACTATAAGGGATTTTTCGCGACATAACCCACATACGCGTGTATGTTAAGCTATGTATGTCCCCACTACTTCACCAATTATTTGGTGCCTTCTTCTCGCGAAAATGAACGATGTATGTCGTTTTCAATTTTCAGCCCTCCACGGAATAGTAAAAATTTGTCATTTTTCACATGCGCCACCGCTACAGAATCTTTAATTTATTTTGATGCTCAGTTCTTTTTCTACCTAACCTAATTTATCTGACATACACCCACAACATACACCACATACCCAGGTGCGGACCAGGGTATGTGGTGTATGTCGTTTGACAGGTAACTCGTGACGTCTCATCTACGTCATCACACTTCCCCTCACATACATTTTTGCGTGAAAACGTAGAATTATCACATACACCACATACCCGTGTTTGAGTTTATCCCTCTGTGACGCACTTCCGGTCGGGCGGAAGTCTCGGGCGCCAGCTTCGTTTAAAGAGGAAGCACTCTTACCGGGGTAGCAAACTTAAGCCGGAGAAACGGAAACACCAGGGGTCTGTGAACTATCTTTATTACGCAATAGGCGGCAGTATCGGACGGCACAGACGGAAACGGACGGAAACTTAAACTACCCTAGCCGGCTTAAACTAGACTTAAGAACTAAAGACGTAACGAAACAGAAAATGCGGAACGGAGCTCGCCGGGGGCGAGTCACGACACCAGGCGGGAACGCCGGAACGGTGTCACAGGAGGCTTGTTACGGCCGTTCGGGATACACCCGAAGGTGGCGGACTGTTCGGTGTGGGATGCGCCGGGCTGTTTCCGATGACGCGGAACGCAGGATGGGGTTAGTCGAGAAGGCTTTTGACCGGGCTGTTACCGACGATCGGTTAGTAATTAAAAGACCGGACTGGACTGACTGGAACTTAGGATTACTGGGCTATTTCCGACAGCGGAGAACAGGTGGGAAATCTGACTCAAGCGTCTAACCTAGACTGGCGAAACCGGAACGGGGGCGGCCTTTTATAGCCTCGGAGGCGGGAGAGGGAATCGAACATTCTAGAACAAACAGTGACGACAGAGGTGATAAGATATTGGCGGGAAAACAAGACGGGAGCGGACTTTAAGTGACGGCGCTCGGGGAGCGTCGTTACACACCCCTCCTTCGTTACTAAAATTTTGTTTACAAAATTTCCTGAAAGAGAGCGGATTATCACATGAACATCACAGAACGTTTACCCTCGACTAAACATTTATTAACGGACGAGCCGGAACAAGACTAGAACACCCGGAGCTAAATGTACAAAAAAAAACTAAAAATAAATAAATGGGAATCAAGAATTCAATTACAAATTACAGAATCGAAACCCGAAGGTTCGAAAAAAACACCCGGACAATATTTAATAAATGGCGGAAAATAAACAATACATTTGCGAGGCGAAGACGAAATCCACGGTCAAGACCGGAGCGGGGCAGGTAGTCGGTCGGGGCAGCAAAAACTCCGGCGTAAACATTGCCGATAGGAACATCCTTCAGCGGTCGGTGCGGTTGCGGGTAGCAACGGATGGCAAGTTGTGGGCCGAACGGAGACGACCGGTGCGTGAACGAAGACGGAGATAGCCGCGAACAAATATTCTCGCGTCTCACACTCGTACGGTACCGGCACAAAAAATTGTTATTGTCGGATATCGGCCCACCAAAAACTCGCGGAGCGAACTTGCACGGACGGTTTACGCACACACGGAGATTCACCGGAAAATGTTTTCCCGACGGGAACGGTACTACCCCTTGGGGGTGAACTTAGAAAAAACTGGTCCGACAACGAAAAAAAAACGGCACTTCGCCAAAACGAACGGAAACATGAAAACTGGCCCGGAACGCGGCACTAAACGAAAAGTTATTCAAAGCCCGCGACCGGCAAAACGGTGCCGGCCGCGGGGAGGGTGGCGGAGACGCCTACCCCAACATCTCCTGGCGGCACCGGCAATCCCTCGACCTTATGCCGACGAGCCCGCAGCCCGAGCAGAAAACGAGCTGCGGGTAGGGGCACTCGCTGCGGCCATGCCCCAGCCTCCCGCAGTGCCAGCAGCGGCTGGTCAGCGGCCCCGGCACCCACCGGGGGTTGGTGATCGGCGCAAGGGCCGGCCTCGGGGCTGACGCCCGCGACGGGGGCGGAGACGGCGTCGGGGTGGTCTCCGGCGGCGACGGCGGGGCGACCCTCGTTTCCGGCGACGGGGCCGGGGTGACGGGGGCCGGGGTGACGGGGGCCGGGGTGACGGGGGCCGGTGGAGGCAGCGCTGGGGTGACGGGGGCCGGCGGGGCCGTCGGTGCCGCGGCCGCGAAAACAGGCACCCACCCCAGACACACCATGCCCGAGGGGGCTGCCGGGGCTTCCAACCCGGCCCGGGCGAGGGACGGGGGTGCCAGGGTGGCGGTAGCCTGGACGGCGGTGTGCAGTTTGGCGGCGGCCTCCCTGGCGGCGACCTCTCTGGCGGCGGCCTCCCGGGCGGCGGCCTGGACGGCGGCGGCCTGCTTCTCGGCGGCCTGGACGGCGGCGGCCGTGGGGGCGGGAGCCTGGGGGGCGGCGGCCCGTGGGGCGGCGGCCCTGAAGGCGGACGCCTGCACGGCGGCGACCTGGGGGGCGGCGGGAGCCTGGCGGGCGACGGTCCGGGAGCGCAGGGGTGACGGGGAGCCGATCACTCGGCCCCGCACAGAATTCGGTCTGACGTTAGGATACATTGTTATTGAACTCGTGACACACTTATTCGAACCCCACCTTCCCCGGGGTTGCTTGGTCGGCCGGAGGGCGGACAGAGGAATCGAAACCGGCAGACGGAGGACGTTTGACGGTGTGACGACTAGGTGCTCGACAACTCGCACTTTATCAGAACCGGCGATAAACCCGGACAGACGATGCTCCTCCGGCGCCGGCGGAATCGGGTCGGGCTCCGGCGATCGCAAGAGCTGCTCCTCACAGACCGGGTCGATCTCCATATCGGTGTCGGAGGTCAGATCGATCTCCATGACCGGAGAAGAGGCCCTTCTCAAGGCGGCAATCGGGCGCAGGGCCGGCATCGGCGGTCCTCCGGGCTGGTCGCGGCGTTGCATTGCGTCTTTAAAACTGGCTGTTTATTCGCGACGAAACACACTGCCGGGCGGCGGAGGCGGACGGCTATTTAACGGCGGCGGAAGGCGGTTTTTTTCCTCTTGCCCCCCGTGAAGCGGCGAGCGCGTCACTCTTCGGGTTCTGGGCGACGGAACGGCTTCAGATCTTTGACGTGGATCCGACGCACGGTCTTTCCGGCGGCGTCCTTTAGGTCGTACACGACCGGCGACAGGACTCGCGACACGGTGTACGGGCCGGAGAATTTCGGGGCGAGTTTCGCGGCGAAACCCTTATCGGCGGACGACAGCGGGTGCTCTTTCTTCATGACGACGTCCCCCGGGAAACATCTCCAGTCCCGACGCCGAAGATTGTAGTGCCGGCTTTGCCGCGTGAAAGCGTGGGAGAGTTGCGCCCGGACTAACGCAAACACATTTTCCCGAGTCGGGAGAGGTGGTTCCCCGGAATTACATTTGCGGCCTCCTTCAAGTCGGGGACTGGTGTATTCTCCTGGTGGAGAGTCCGGGGCAAGTTCAATTCTCGGCCGAAATTTAAAAACGCGGGGGAAAATCCGGTGGAATTGTGGCGGGCGCTGTTCAGCGCGAGCATCACGGCGGGCAGATCCTGATCCCAGTGGCGGTGATTTCCCTCCGTGTATTGCGCGATGACCACCTTTATCGTCCGGTTAGCCCGTTCGACCGGATTGGCTTGCGGCGTGTACGGCGGCGTGTGCCGGTGCTCAATCCCGAACTCCGCCAGCAGATCGGCGAAACAGCGGCTCACGAATTGCGTCCCGTTGTCGGAAATTACCGTTTTCGGGGTGCCGAAACGGGAGATGACTTCCTCGTAAAGCGCCTTGGTGACGGCTTGGGCGGTAGCGCGCCGAACCGGGCGACAGGCGACGTATTTCGTGAACCGATCCTGGAACACGACGAGGAAGTTGTTCCCTTTAGACGAGTGCGGGAGCGGCCCGACGAGGTCGGTACTGACGGTTTCGGTCGGTTTTTCTCCGCCGGATTGTGAGTGCGGCTTGCGAACTCGATAACGTGTTCGCGGCCATCGACCTCCTGGGTGAGGGCGGCGCCGATTCCGTAATCCGATGCGTCGGTTTGCAACGAAAACGTGCGGGTAAAATCCGGACAGGCCAAGACGGGCGCCTCGGTGAGGCTTTCCTTCAGGCGGTCGAAGGCCCGGTCTTGTTCGGGGCCCCACAGCCAGCGGACGTCCTTGCGGAGTAGTTTGGTGAGGGGCGCGGTGATTTCGGAGAACGCCGGGACGAAACGGCGGTACCAGGACGCCATACCCAAGACTCGACGAAGACCGCGGATACTTTTCGGCGTCTCGAGCTGGTTAATGGCGGCGACCTTCCCGGGGTCGGTGGCGATGCCTTCTGGCGTGACGACGTGCCCCAGGTACGTAATCGATCGGCGACAGAAATGACACTTCTCCGGATTTATCCGGAGATTCGCGCCGCGTAATCGCCGGAACACCCCCCGTAGGTTTTCCAGGTGCTCCTCAAACGTCCGGCCGATCACGATGATGTCATCCAGGTACACGAACGCGTGCGGTTCCATTTCTGGGCCGATTACGGTATCCAACAGGCGCTGGAAGGTCGCCGGGGCGGAATGCAAACCGAAGGCCATTACGCGGAACTGGAACAACCCCCTTCCGGGGACGGTGAAGGCGGTTATCGGTTTGCTGGCGTCGGTGAGCGGCACCTGCCAGTACCCGGAGCGAAGGTCGAGGGTGGAAATGTATTTCGCCTCCCGCAACTTCGCCAGAATCCCGTTGATTTGTGGGAGCGGGTACGCGTCTTTCACGGAGACCTCGTTAACTTTCCGGAAGTCGATGCAGAAGCGGTATTTCCCGTCCTTCTTCCGGACGATAACGATGGGCGAACTCCACGGGCTTTGAGAGCGCTCGTTGATGCCGTCAGCGAGCATCTTGTCCACCTCCTGGTCGACGATTTCTTGCATCTTCGGATTTTGCGGGCGGTACCGTTGCTTTATCGGCTCCGGGCGCGATAAGCGGATCTCGTGGACGGCGAGATCGGTGACGCCGGCAATTTCGGCGAACGTCGGTAATTCCCCGTCCAGAAATTCTCGCATTCGCCGTCGTTCGGCGTCGGTGAGGTCGGCCTCCGCTGCAGGCGGGCTGTTCTCACTAACCGGGTGCGAGATGGTCGAAACTTCCGGTGACGGAACAGGTTAGGCGGATGCCGGAATGAATTTCCCGGGAACGACCGTCGGCGAGCGTGACTGTGGTCTCGTCGGGCGTGAAAACGGTACCCACTTTGTGCTCTTTGCACCAGTTCATCACGGTCGCGTTGACGTACGACCGCGTCGCTCCGGTGTCGAGGAGGGCGGTAAAACAACGATCGTTCACCCGGATCTTCAGCTGCGGTCGGAGCTCCTTCACGGGTTTGGAGACAGTAGCGGCGTTGTGCGGGAGTCCGGGAGGTCTCCGGGAAACCGGACTCGGCTTTAGTTTCCCGAGCGGGGGCACGGGCAATCGCGGGAGTAGATTCCCCGTTTTCCGCAGCGGGAACAGAATGTAATCGGGACGCCGGTGCAGGCAGAACGGCTGTGCTCCTGGCTTCCGCACCGCCAGCATGCCGTCTTCGGGTCCACTATTGCGGGGCCGGTACTGGCGGGGGCGGTTCGCGGCGCCGGAGTCGGTCGCAGCGCGGGAACCGGACGCGGGTCGAGGTCAAGGTTGCGGGGCGGTCACCTTGGCTACCTGCGCTTATCGGCGGCCGGGTTTTTGTCGCCGTGCTATCGCCGATCACGGCCTCGTATTCCTTGATCCGGCTTATCAAGTCGCGTACGGTATCGAAATCGGACCGGCGAATATAGAGGCGATATTCCTGCCGAAGGTTGCGGTGGAGCCAGAATAGCTCCTCTTCGAGCGGGACGTCCCCGAGGCGGCGTACCAGGGTGCGGATGGCGGTGACGTAATCAGCGCCGGATTCATGCGGATACTGGAGCCTTTTCGTGATTTGCTCCTGCAGGTGGATGCGGTAATCTGGCGGCAGGTAAAACGGGGAAAAGTCTGCCAGAAACGCGGTCCACGTCTCCCATTCGGACACATTGTTCCGGTACCACAAAAGAGCGGATTCGGTCAACAAATCGGGCAGGACGAGGAGTAAACGGTCGTCGGTGATCCGGTAACGGGTTTGAACGTCGGACAAACGTTCCAGGAACGCAACGGGGTCGGTTTTCCCGTTGAAGCGGACGTTCCATCGAGCGGTGTCCAGGGTCTCGACGGCGCGGGGAGTCGGAAGCGGTTCGACACAACGCGGAATGGCGGCCGGTTGAGCGTCGGCCGCGAACGTGGCAATCCCGGGGTTCTCCCGGGGAACGGTGCCGACCGACGTGGTTCCCTCCCTGAGGAAACGGACAGTGCGGCGCCGGAGGTCGTCGACGGTGCCGACGGTGGGCAGGCCGAATTTCCCGGCTTCCTGCACTAGGTCCTCCTTGCGGAGGGTGTAGACCCAGCCGACGCGGATATCGGCGGCCTCCAGGCCAACGGGCGAGACGGGGGCGGCTCTCCGGACCTCGGAAACGGGTGGCACGGGACCGGTGGCCTCGAGCTCAAAATCGAACGGCGGCGGATCCATCTTCGTGGGCTTTGACATCCCTGTCCGTCAAAGTCCACAATAGTCCCTCTCGGTGATGAACGGATCGGACGGGGCGGGCTTCCTTCACGGTCCCTGCTCGGGCGCCAATTTGTGCCGCACTTCCGGTCGGGCGGAAGTCTCGGGCGCCAGCTTCGTTTAAAGAGGAAGCACTCTTACCGGGGTAGCAAACTTAAGCCGGAGAAACGGAAACACCAGGGGTCTGTGAACTATCTTTATTACGCAATAGGCGGCAGTATCGGACGGCACAGACGGAAACGGACGGAAACTTAAACTACCCTAGCCGGCTTAAACTAGACTTAAGAACTAAAGACGTAACGAAACAGAAAATGCGGAACGGAGCTCGCCGGGGGCGAGTCACGACACCAGGCGGGAACGCCGGAACGGTGTCACAGGAGGCTTGTTACGGCCGTTCGGGATACACCCGAAGGTGGCGGACTGTTCGGTGTGGGATGCGCCGGGCTGTTTCCGATGACGCGGAACGCAGGATGGGGTTAGTCGAGAAGGCTTTTGACCGGGCTGTTACCGACGATCGGTTAGTAATTAAAAGACCGGACTGGACTGACTGGAACTTAGGATTACTGGGCTATTTCCGACAGCGGAGAACAGGTGGGAAATCTGACTCAAGCGTCTAACCTAGACTGGCGAAACCGGAACGGGGGCGGCCTTTTATAGCCTCGGAGGCGGGAGAGGGAATCGAACATTCTAGAACAAACAGTGACGACAGAGGTGATAAGATATTGGCGGGAAAACAAGACGGGAGCGGACTTTAAGTGACGGCGCTCGGGGAGCGTCGTTACACCTCGCGAAAAATCTTTTTTGACTCGAGAAAATAGACGTCTTCTTGTCGCGCAGATAAATGCCAGGCGATCGTTCTCAGTAATGTCGGAGCTACTTCTGCTACTCACCGAACACTCCATCGATGTAATGCTTGTCCAGGAGCCGCCACTTACTATCGGGCCATTCGATCTCCCGGCTGCGTACTCCGCGCTGCTGCCACCTGGGGAGCCCTGGGTGCTAGCCTTGTGCAGGTCAGCGCTGTTCCCACTGACACTGACACACCTCTCCACTTCTCATGTCCATGTTTTGTGTGTCAAGTTCGACCGGGCTGACTACTTCTTCGGGAACGCGTACTGTCAGTTCAAGGACCCAATCGGCGATTATCTGCACTGCTTTGAGGGCATACTCTCTGAGCTGCGGGGAAGGAAAGTCACCCTGGCAATGGACGCGAATGCCAAATCCCCTTTTTGGTTTTCTAAAGAGAGGGATGCTAAGGGAGAACAACTAGAAGGTTTCATCGTAGCCAATAGGCTTACCCTGCTCAACGTCGACGGACAGCCACCAACCTTCTCATCCGCTGCAGGGGAGTCCAACATCGATGTGACCCTGTGTCCGACCGGTCTTTCTATCTTCCCTGACGACTGGGCTGTTCACCCGGATTGGTGCTCTAGTGATCATAGTGTCATTACCTACGGATTTCGTCAGACATGGGATCCAGGAAACCGGGAGCACTCACCTTTACCTCGCACCACTCGGTTCGAGATCGCCCGGGCGGACTGGGAATTTTTCAATGCGCTACTCATAAATGAGGCGAGAAGGCTGATCGTATGTCCACATGACCCGGACGGCTCCGCTGGGGCTCTGCAGGGCGCCGTTCTTGACGTCGCGTCATGCACTATCCCCTTTCCGGGTCTAAACGCGCGACGAGGGAACCTGTGGTGGAGCGAGGAGCTCAATCAACTGAAGTTGGTCGCTAGACGATCACGCCGTGTGTTTCAGAGGCTTCGCAGGGTCACGGGTGCCACCGTGGATGAGTTGGAGCGGACGCGGAGGGAGTTCTCTGAGTCCCGTAACAGTTACACGGATGCCATCACTGATGCCAAATCGCAGCACTTTCAGTCCTCGATAGTGCAATCCAGTCGGGGGGACCCTTGGGGCGTTGCTTATCAGTTGATTAGCGGCAGAGTCACTTTGACGGAAGCGGCCTTCTCAGTACAGAACACCGGTGTCGGCACTGAGACTCACGAGGAGACCATCGGGGTCCTGCTCGACGCGCTGTTTCCTGGGGACGATCCTGGGTCTTACACCCTGGAGCAAAGACAGATCGTCGAGCTCAATGATGGATACGTTATACTAAACCAAGGATACGTCTCGGATACTAACGCCTGCCTCTTCACCTCCTCGGAGCTATTGGCCTGTGCGGAATCCCTGAAGTCCAGGAAAGCTCCCGTCATTGATGGTCTCCCCAACGAAATTATAAAGCAGGCTGTGACCCTCTGTCCTAAGCCTTTCCTCGAGGTCTACAACTGCTGCCTTAGACCTGGAGTTTTCCCTGTGGCCTGGAAAAAAGGTCTTGTTAGATTCATCCTCAAATCCCAAGACAAGGAACGAACGAATCCTAGATCTTACCGTCCCATCTGTCTACTGCCCAACCTAGGCAAGCTCCTGGAGCGATTGATTGCACGGAGGATGCTTATGTGGAGAAAAGGGCTCTTCTCGCCGTTCCAGTTTGGATTTGTGAAGGGGAAGGGAGCGGACGACGCGCTACACAGGGTGACGTCTTTTGTACGGGCTTCGAGTTCAAAGTATGTTGCAGGGATCCTCTTCGACGTTGAGGGTGCATTCGACAGTCTCTGGTGGCCCTCAGTCTTCCAGGGGCTGCGGGAGATTGCATGTCCTGGGAACTTATTTAGACTCATCACAAGCTACCTGTCGGATAGAACTATTGTTTCGCTCACCATCTCTGCATATGCTGCTAGGACTATTACTAGGGGTTGTCCCCAGGGCTCCATTCTCGGTCCTCTGTTGTGGAACCTTGTCTACGATGCGGTGCTGATCGCTGCCTCAGAAGTGCCGGGAAGCCACGTCACGGCGTATGCTGATGACCTCATTGTGCTGATGGAGGGCGACTCCAGAAGCGACCTGCAATTAAAGCTACAGAGAGTCACCGACGAGGTTTCCTCAAGCTGCAGGGCTTCTAACCTGGCGATTTCACGATCGAAGACCGTTGCGATTTTACTCAAGGGTAAGCTAAACCGCGAGAGAACTCCCATCGTCAAGCTGGACAACTCCAATGTAAAGTGGGTAAGAGAGGCGAAATACCTTGGCGTTATAATCGATTGTGGCCTCACATTCATACCGCACGTGAAACACACAAGTGACAAGCTGCTGAGATTCACGGGCCGAATAATACAAGTGACACGATCCAGATGGGGTCTGTCCAGTGGGGTAATGAGACTGTTATACAAGGGTGTCTGCTTGCCTATACCTATGGTGCCTGCTGCTGGTTCCTCCGCTCGCGTCACTCGCACCTTAGTAGAGTCCTTCTCTCCGCGCACAGGTCCTTTCTTTTGCTTTTCACTAGGTCATGCCGTACGGTTTCGAGCGATGCCCTGCAGGTTCTCTCGGGACCGCTGCCTGCAGATCTTGCGGTGTACACTGCTGGGCTACGGTACCACATACGGAAGAACATCCCCCATCACGATGACTTACAAGAATAACTGACGCGGACCCTAACCTGAACGTACACTAGACTTACCGTACACCTAACATAATATACCTGACTGTTACGTGATTCCACCTACTTACCTGATTCTTACTGGCACCGAACTAATACTTACCTTACAATACTTACCTGACCTGACCTAAAACGAGACTTTTTCTGTAAGACTTACCTTGCTGGGGGTACTGTACTCCAATCACTCAACTGTTAAAGTTTTGATCCCTCTCTGATTCTCCCTCTCCAACCAATCCTCTGTTTGATGTTTGATGTTTGATGTTGTTCTGTCTGTGATGTACGCTGAAAGTAGAAGGACCCACCTCCACGCGGTTAGGGGTGGTCACACACTCCGTGGCGGCTCTCGTGAAGGAACCGCTGCGCCGTGTGGCTAACGGGTCAGGAATGAATGAGCTCTTTGAAAGTTGTGTGAAAAGACAGATAAAGGCTTGCCTGGGTGCTGTCATGAAAGGTGTGTGTGTGTGTCCTCTATGCCGAACCGAGGGACACAGAGGTGGCACCCGGGCCTGCCCCAAGTACAGGGAGGAGCTGCGTGCTTCCGTCAAGGGGCCGAGAAATAAATCTCGGAACAATGCCCATCCTTCACCTGCTGCAGATTAACCTCAATCTGAAGGCGGCCGCGTCGGATGTGGCCCATCAGACGGCTGCCGAAGAGGAATGTGACGTCATACTCGGCAGCGAAATCAGCAGGAGAAGGGTGACGAGGGAACGCTGGGTGGCGACAGACGACGGCGACGCAGGAATCCGACTGGTGGGGCGGGGGCCCAGGACGTATGGCTCGGGGTCTGCCAAGGGCTACGCGTGGCTGGAGCTCGCGTCCTGTGTCGTTTTTTCGTGTTATTTGTCTCCCCGGGCAAAGGCGGCGGACCTGGATGTTTTCTTGGAGAACATCACGGATGAGGTAAAACGACTAAAGAAACCGGCCATCATCTGGGGTGAGTTTAACGCCAAGCACCCGATGTGGGGGCATAAGATGGCCTGTAACAAGGGAAACAACCTAGTAGATTGGGCCGCCATGGCGAATCTTGTTCTCGTCAACAGAAAGGGCACACACACCTTTGAAAGGCGCGACCACAGGTCCACCCTTGACCTGACTTGGATGAGTAGTGAGCTGGTAAGAAAGTCACCTGTGTGGGAGGTCATTGATCGGGACTACCTGAGTGATCACCGATTCGTGAAGACTTCTGTCAACCTGGAAGGGCGCGCCAGCACCATCACCGACCGAGCGATCAGGGCGACCACGTACGACGGGCGAGAGATCGCGGAATACGCCGAGGAGATGGCTGACTTTGCGGAAATCCAAACGGTGG
Organism: Salpingus planirostris; assembly: GCA_949788335.1. NCBI lineage: Eukaryota > Metazoa > Arthropoda > Insecta > Coleoptera > Salpingidae > Salpingus > Salpingus planirostris. The sequence goes on along the minus strand of OX460917.1, from coordinate 2,836,917 downwards.
ACATGGTCGGGGAGGCCGAACGTAGGGCCAAGCAAACGGTGGTCCTGAGAAGTGGGGAGTCCGCCTATTGGTGGAACGACGAGCTTCAGCACCTCAGGGACGAGCTGCAGAAAATAAGAAGAAGGTTAACGAGAGCACACAGAAAAAAAGACTCGCCTGGTAGCCGCGTCCTCGAGGAGGAATACAAGAACGGAAAGAGAGATCTCAGGAATGCGATAAGAGCTGCGAAATTCCAGAGCTGGAGAGGCCTTCTGACGGAACTGGATGCGAACCTCTGGGGGGACGCGTACAGGATCGCCAGGGGGGCCTGGAAGGCGGAACCGCATAGACACTCGCTGACCCCGGAACGGGAAGAGCAAGTCCTGAGAGATCTCATTCCGGAACAGGAGGAGACATTCTTCGAATTTGAACCAGCGGATGCGCCGGCGTTTTCTGCCGAAGAGCTGAAAGCGGCGATCGGCCGTATTAAGAGTGGAAAAGCACCCGGGCCCGATGCCTTGGCGCCCTTGTCGGGGCGAGCTTGGACCCCTTCCTGCGGGTATACAACGGCCTGCTGGAAAGGCAGCACTTCCCGGAAAGATGGAAGACGGCGAGAGTGGTGCTGATTCCAAAGGGCAAGACCGACTCACCAAAGTTTCGTCCAATTTGCCTCATCGACGTAATGGGCAAACTACTAGAGACACTGATAGTCGCGAGACTAAACGAGGAACTGGTAAGAACTGGCGGGCTGGCGAGGACGCAGTTCGGCTTCAGAAAGGGTCTGTCCACGGTCGATGCGATCAAAGAGATCGTAGATCTGACCAAGGCCGCAAACAGACTCTCGAAGGGGAAGACACGGGCGATGGGCACCATTGTCACTATTGATGTAAAGAATGCGTTCAACACCGCAGACTGGAAACACATCATGATGGCGCTGTCTGCGCTCGGGGCCTGGATGAAGAGGACGGGCCTACAAGTCGACAACCAGAAAACAGAAATGGCGGTCCTGACTGCCGGAAAAGTGGTGCCGTTTACCTTGTTCTTTGACGGGACTCTGATCCGCATCGGAAACGGGAGAGTGAAATACCTCGGGGTCACGGTGCAGAAGGGACTCGGGTTCCAGGAGCACGTGACCCAGGTCTGCGCCAAGGCAGCCAGAGTGGCAAGGGCGATAGATATCCGGGTCCCCAACGTCAGAGGTCCGGCGATGGCCAAACGAAGGGCGCTGGTGGCCTGTGTCACCTCCGTCCTGATGTACGCCGTCCCGGTTTGGGGAAGCGCCATGAGGGCGGACGTCCACAGGAGACGACTGGACAGTGCCAGGCGGCCACTGCTCCTGCGAGCGGCGAGGGCTCATCGAACGGTGGCGACGGAGGTGGCTGAGGTCCTGGCCGGTGTTCGTTCTCTGCAGTCCATCGCGGAGGAGAGGACGAGGATCCAGCAGCTGAAGGATAGAACAAGCATCGCCGTCAAACTAATAAGACAGGACGTGAAAAGAAAAAGGGATGATAGGTGGCTGGAGACCACCGAAAAGGGCAAGTGGACGCACAGGTTGATTAAAAACCTTGGCCTGTGGGAGGAAAGAAAACATGGCGAGGTGACGTATCACCTCGCGCAGTTCCTGACGGGGCACGGCAGCTTTGGCACCTACCTCAGAAGAATACGCCTGTCAACCAAAAGAGGACCGAGTGTCGGAGATTGTCACTCCCGGCGGGACGCGTCTGCCCCCGGACAACGTGGTCCAGGAGACCGAAATTTTTTCATCTTGTGTCTTATCGACTGTTATATTCTTTGAATGCTTTATTGGTATGTCATATATATATTAAACTCTTCGACGAGATGTGATTTTATAATCTTATTGCAGGAAAATTTGTACTGTACCTTTTTTTGCATTCACATTGTATTTTTAATGTATGTTTGACGTTTCTTTTTCGTGAATGACAGGAGAGTTACCGGATGGAAAGCCTTTTCTAGGTTGTTACCCGGTTTCCCGACTTTCGCCCGACCCTCTTGCTTGAGTTAGCACGTGGGCTCACTACGGTCGTGGTTAAAAAAAAAGAAGGTACCTCCCCATGGCTGCCACCTTTTCGTGGTGGGGACGATAAGTACTCCGTGGTGAATTGAGTAGCCACGGAGGAAACTAAGCGCAGCCAGAAGACCCGGCGATGGACATGGACATAAACCTGGAACAGTTAATAAGAGTGGGCCGCTCTTGGTGGTGAGCCCCCTCACCACGACAAGGTGGCGGCCCATCGAGGGGGGATTAACGCTTCGGATTGGATGACACGGTATTGACGACTCGGCAAACGGACTTTGAAAATTCTAAATAAAAAAACATGGAAGACACAACGAAGAGATATAACCGTACGGAGCAGGGGTTGGAGTCCCCAGTTCCCGTCGAGACCGTGGTGTTGAAGCAGGCCACACTCGACGGTCATCCAGCAACTGTAACAGAAAAAAAGGTTAGGATACGGGTCAAAGACATTTTTGCTAAAAGCAGAAAGTTGATGAGATCGCCGGAGTACAGAGAGCGTTCGTCCTCGATCGCTACGTCATCCAACCTTACGGAGTTTTTGATATCCTCGGACGAGGAGGAAACTTCTGGAAGGACGACACACAAAAAGAGGAAGATGGTTAATTCTCCTGAAAAAGAAGACGCAACAGATAAACTGTAAGCTAAGCTCTTGGGTGGACTAGAAAAGACCTACCGTGCATTCCGTGGAGACGCGCGTGAAATGCGCCGGCTGTGAACGCCAGAGGCCGGAACCGGAGGTGAAGAAGCCAGAGACGAAGAGCGTGGCGACGCAGGTCTCTTCCGTCGACGACCGGAACGACAAAGGGATGAACCGAGATCGGGGATGCAAGCCGTCAGCGAGAGGAAGGAACGAGACATCGGAGTGGCGGGACGATGCTTTCCTGAACACCAGAGTGGTTGCCGGAAATCCACTTACCGACGAGGCGGAAACCGATCACTTTCTTCTTATTGCCGGAGAAGATCGTGAAATGAAGAACGGTCTCTGGAATCAATACAGGGTTAGATATCCGGCCTTGATAAGAGTCGGAAATGACGACAGTCCAGGGGTCGTGATTACGAAGACCGTCACGGAGGCCGGAGACGAGTCGACCACCCGCGAAACGTGGTTACATATCAAGAAGACCGAAAAACTCGAGGACGATGTGACTTGGGAGGCATTGAGAGAAGTCATAAACGACGCCAAGCGGGCAAATAGACAATCTCTGGCGATCCCGAAACCCCGCGGCATAGAAACGACCCGGCTTAGGAAGATCGCAGAAATCTTAGCCATCGATAGCGAATTGAAGATATCGATACACGTACGTAAGCTAGACGACACTAAGAAGCCTTCCAAGAAAGACGACGGATCATACGCGGACCGGTTGAAAACTAAGGGAAGCCGTCAAAAGGCGGCCGACGAAATATAATGATTGAGGTGAGGCGCCTGAAGAAGCCATTTATCATCGGGGGTGACTTCAATGCGAAGCACGCGATGTGGGGACATGGCAGATCCTGTGAGAAGGGAAAAAGTCTCGTCGAGTGGGCGACCACGACGGGCTTGATCCTTTTGAACAGGAAAAATACTTACGCGTTAATACGGACGCGTCCGACGCCCTCCACAAAAAGCTGTGGGCGCAACTCGAAAAGACAATGAAGACTCTCGGGGACACGGTCAGAGAGAATAACAACACCAAGAGAAAGGTGAAACGCGACGTCGAGAATCTTCAGAATATCGTGAGGAGGCTATCGAACTTGTCCAGACCCTCCCAACACCCCCCGGAAGTGCGACAGACTTGCGCGACCTGCGAGAGGGCCGAGAGGGCCGAGAGGGAGAAGGCGAGAACTAACTTAACAGCACCTGAGCGTAAGTCCATGGCGACGCAGTGTAATCTTGACAACGCCAAAGAGCTAGAACGCGACCAGATCGAGCGGGCCGTCGCCGACGGCAGGGATCTGGACATATGTACTCGATGAGGATTGGTGCGAAGACGTCTTCTCTAACACGAAAGTCGTCCCAAGTAACCCGCTAAATGACGAATCCGAGACGGATCACCTCCTGATCCTTGTAGGAGAAGACGGCGAGATGAAGGGCGGGCTCTGGGCTCAGTACAGAGGAAGGTTCCCGGCGCTGAAACGACGACAGCCCGGGAGTGGTCATCTCCAAGACGGTCACGGAGGCCGGAGACGACAGGACTGTATCTGAAACATGACTCCACTTCAAAAGGACCGCGGAGCTCGGGGAACTTACCTTGCTGGACACGGTGCGGAATGTTGTAAAGGACGCGGCGCGGGCGAATCGGAAAACATTAGCCATTCCAAAACCACGCGGGATGGAGACGTTGCGACTCCGCGAAATTGCCGAGATGGCGGCCACTAGAACCGACGTACAGATCAGCATTCACGTCCGAAAAGATGACGTAGCAAAGAAAGTTGTCGTTCTGAAAAAGAAGGATACCTACGCGGGTCGCCTGGGTATCGGCGATCTTCGGAAGAAAAAGAATGACCAGCGCGAAAACCACAACGGTTGCCATCATCCTTGACCTTGCCGGTATCACGCACCGAGAGGCGGTCCAAGGCTTGAGGGAGGCCTTCAAAAATAAGGTGGACGATTTCCCGGCCATAAGAAACATCAGAAAGGCTAGAAGCGGCGGCCTGCTCCTGACGGTGGACAGGTCGGCAGGTGACGCTGAGAATCCGATGCTGGCGGCCATCAGGCAGACGATGAAGGATGCCTCCGTAAAGGTAGTCAGTCCTGAAACATCAACAAAATGGATCACGATAAGAGGACTGGATGCCGGGACAACGAAAGATGAAGTGGCCGAGTCGATCGCGGTGGAGTGTGGCATTCAGATGGACAAAGTAAAAACTTCGGAAAGGCGGCCCATGTATGGCGAGTGCCAGGCCGTCACTGTCGGACTCCCCCGAGAGAAGGCGGAGGCACTGGAGCGAAAAGGCGAAATCCGAATCGGCCTCGTTCGCTGCAGAGTGCGAGAAAAGCAGGTGAATGTGCGGTGCCGCAGGTGTTGGAAGCCGGAGCACATCGCCAGGACCTGTATAGAACCGTCATTGTTAGACTTCACGAAAGCCTGTCTAAATTGTGGAAAGGAGGGGCACACCGCCACCGGATGCACTAATCCCACATCGTGTATCACATGCCGAGCAGAGGGCCACAGAGGAGGCACCCGCGAATGTCCTAGATACCGGGAAGAGTTGCGCGCACACGAGAAGGTTCCGAAAAACACACGCCGCAACAATGTCTCTCCTCCGAATCCTTGAAATTAACCTGAATCTGAAAGAGGCCGTTTTGGACCTGGCCTTTCAGACGGCTGTCGAGGAAGGTTGCGAGATCATACTCGGCAGCGAGATAAGTAGGAGGAGGGTGAAAGCGGAGCGCTGGGAGTCGACGGACGACGGCGACGCGGGAATCTGGATCGTGGGAAGGGGCCCGAAAACCTACGGCTACGGCTCCAGGAAGGGCATCGCCTGGCTGGACTGCGGGACGTACGCTCTGTTCAGCTGTTATCTCACCCTCCGAGCGAGGGCGGCTGATCTCAACACTTTCTTGGATGATCTGCAAAAAGAAATAAGACTCGTAAAAAAACCGGTGATAATCGGCGGAGACTTTAACTCCAAACACCAAATGTGGGGACACCTGTTAAAAAGGCCTGGTCGATTGGGCTGCGACGTCGAACCTCGTCCTGCTCAACTCCGGAAATTCGCACACCTTCGAAAGAGGATCGCACAAGTCGACGCTCGATTTGACTTGGATGAGTAAAGCGCTCCTCAGGGTCCCCCCGGAGTAGAGAGTCCTAGAAAAAACATTGTCCCTCAGCGACCATCTTTATATTAAATTTACCATCGAAACGACGAATCAGAAAGGCGGCGACCGAAGGACGAAAGCAACGACGTACGACAGGTGCGCCATCGAAGAATATGCGAACAAGTTGACCGAACTGGCGGAGGTGGAAACGGTCGAACAGCTGTATGACCTGATGTCGGAGGCGGAGCGAAGATCTAAAAGAGTCACGACCACGAGGAGCGGCGAGGAGGCTAACTGGTAGAACGAGGACCTCAAGCGACTCCGAGGATCTCTGCAACATACAAAAAGGACGTTAGCCAGGGCTCGGAAAAGAAACGCAGTCGAAAGTCGCGAACTCGAGACCGAACACAAGGCGGAAAAGAGAGACTTTAAGAACGCCATCAGAAATGTCAAGTTCCAAAACTGGAAACAGCTTCTCGCCGATCTTGACTCTAACCTCTGGGGAGACGCGTACAAGATCGCGAGGAGAGCCCGGAAGGCGGAACCCAGGCGTCACGCCTTGACCGCCAAACAGAAAAAACACACTCTAAGGACGCTCTTCCCGGAGCAGGAAGCCACTCGGTTTGCAGTCACGCGCGCCACCGCGCCTTCATTCAGGGCCGAAAAACTGAATGCCGTCACGGAGAGAGTTAAGAGCGGAAAACCTCCCGGGCCCGACGGCCTGGCCCCGGTGCTGGTGAAGACGTTAGCCAAAAACTGCATTGAACCGTTCCTGGCCGTGTACAACGGACTGCTGAACAGGCAAGTTTTCCTGGACGCATGGAAGATGGCGAGGGTCGTCTTGATCCCCAAAGAAAAGGCCGATCCCCCACAGTATAGACCAATCTGCTTGATCGACGTCCTGGGGAAGCTTCTTGAAACTCTCCTGGTCGCTAGGCTGACTGCTGAACTGGAAAGAACCGGAGGACAGGCGGATACGCAGTTCGGTTTTCGGAAAGACCTGTCCACGGTCGACGCGATCGGAGTGATCGTGGATCAGACCAAGACCGCGGACAGGCTATGGAAAGGTAAGAAACGTGCCACGGGAACCTTGATAACTGTCGATGTTAAGAACGCGTTCAACTCCGCAAGATGGGACCTAAAAGTGGAAGAATTGAACGAAAGGGAAATTGCGCCTTACCTGATCAACATGGTAGCCAGTTACTTCACTGGCAGTGTAATGTCCTTTGAGGGGTTCAGGGGGATGTTTAAGAATACACCCCAACAGGTCACCTTAACCACATTTATTCACATGTTCTGTCACGACAAGTGTACGACTTACGACTAACGCTTATTTCTAATACCTAACTAATCATCGCTCCATTAATAATAAGTCAGCATAATCGGTTCCCTATGCACTACTCAATCGGGTCCGGTGTGCTATGCCAGCACATCATACCTTCGTCCTGATGTACGCCGTCCCGGTGTGGGGAGGTGCCATGAGGGCGGATGTCCACAGAAGACTGCTGGATAGTGCCAGACGGCCCCTGCTTTTGCGAGCGGCGAGGGCCTATCGGACGGTGTCAACGGAGGTGGCTGAGGTCCTGGCCGGCGAGAGAACAAACATCGCCGTTAAACTGATAAGGCAGGACGTAAGGAGGAAAAGGCACGACAGATGGCTAGAGCCCGCTGACAAGGCAAATAGACACACAGGCTGATCAAGAGCCTCGGCCAGTGGGAGGATAGAAAGCACGGTGAAATGACGTACCGCCTCGCACAATTCTTGACGGGGCACGGTATTTTCGGCGTTTACCTCAAAAGAATCCGGAAAGCGTCGACGGAGGCGTGCACGGTTTGTTCGGCGCCGATGGATGATGTAGAACATGCCTTCTTTGCCTGCGAACCAAGAGAAAACTGAGTTTCCGAGATCGTCACTTCTGACGGATCGATTCTGTCTCCGGACAATGTGGTCCAAGAAATGTTGAGGGACAGGAGCATCAGGACGGCGGTGTCCGCAAGGGTGGACGCCATACTCGACGTCCGAGAAGAATTAGAGCGGAGGAGAGACGCTGACGCGTCCGAACTTAAGGACGGAGGGAGATAAGCATCCCATCTACTTTTTCTTGCGCCTTATTGCTTGATTTTATTTTAATTTTAAATATTTTAAATCTTTTCACAAAATGATTTTTTAGTTTCATGCAGGAAAACTTGTAATTTATTTTTGCATTTACATTGCATTGAATGTATGTTAACTTTTTCTTTTCGCGAATGACAGTAGGGTTTCCAAAAGAGAAGCCTTTTCAAGGTTGTTACACGAATTTCCGACATTCGCCAGACCCTCTTGTTTGAGTCAGCACGTGCGCTCACTGCGGTCTTGGTAAAAATAAAAAAAAGGCTCCCCGGCCACTCCGGACCTAACCCGACTATTCCGGACCCGCCCCCGCACTCTCTGACCTGCATCTTGCACCCACTTTGTGGGTGAGTCTAAAATGACCCTGACGGCCCCCGGATGCACGCCGAGTCGAGCCCGCGCTCACTCGGCCTGACCTGGCCCCCGCACGCCTTTCTGTCGTGGAACATCGTTTTCTGTGGATACCGGACGCATGTTTCTACTCCTGATGACTCTTAGATATTTTGGGTTGTGTGTAGGTTCTGTTCTGAGTCATCTTGGGTTCTGTGTAGGTTCTGCTCTGAGTCATCTTGGGTTCTGTGTAGATTTTGCTCTGAGTGCTATTGGGTTCTACTCTGAGTTATCTCGGGTTCAACTCTGAGTCCTCTTGGGTTCTGTGTAGGTTCTGCTTTAAGTCCTCTCGGGTTCTACACTGAGTTCTCTTGGGTTCTACTCTTAAGTTCCATGTGGGCCTTGCATTGAGTCCTCTCAGATTCTACGTAAGTTCTACTCCAGTTCCATCATTGGTTCCACTGCTCCGAGTTTTGTGGGGTTCCACGTAAGTTCTAAATAAAATTGCCATTGATTTTGTTGAAAAAATTACAGTATAATTCATTTACTTAAGAAGCCGAAAAAACAATAGACATTCACATTTCTCGCACACATATTAAATCTGCTGTACGTTCCAAACCAATAATGTTTTTCTTAACTTGTGAGATCGCCAGACGAGTCGAGAAGTTCCTCGTCATCCGGGAACATAGAATCCTCGTGTGATAATTTCGTTTTGGTGTTCACCTCACCAGTCCTGGACAACGCTGCCGTCTCCGTTGCCATCGATGGTTTTTCCAGCTGCGCAACTTTGATGGCGTATCGCGCCGTTTTGTATACCTCTTTTTGTCCGAGCTCTTTGAATAATTGAATGCCTTTTCGGAAACGGTGTTAGTCGTGGCTCTGCTCCATTTCCAGCATTTCATCTTCAATTCCTTCTGCGGCCGAATGAAAACTGGCCGTATCATTGTCGGTGGATTCTGTTGGAGTATATAGAAATATGTATTGAAATAAATACAAAAATCGCCTAGTAAAATGGTCCATAATGAACAAAACCGTTATATCTGTCAACAAAGCACTGGAAATAAAAGTGACTAGACTGATAATCTCTTCTGGAGAACTCAAGAGGCCATATGCATTTTGTACCTAAACGAGACCTAATACGACCGTATTAAGACTGGAATCTGCCTATGGTAAAGTCCGTATACAATGTTAAACAGTCATTTTAGGCAGAACGGCCGAACCGATCACATTCAGATTTGCAGAGTTTTTGCACGCATGTATCCGTAACTGGATCAGATTTTTTTGTGCCATTATGGTCGCTATTTTTTGTGTAATTCACGAAAAACCGTGAAAAAAATGACTTTTCCAAAAAGAACGGATCCTGATGTAGGCGTCGGGCTGATCACGGCACCGTTTACCGATTTTGATTTAAAGGCTTCGTTCTCTCAAAAATGGCAATCATAGATCAAATTTGAGGCGATTGATAAGCGCACGGCCAGTAGCGTTCCAGTCAGCCTGGCAGCCGGATCGAGCGAGCTCCTCGTTGTTTACTTTCACACGCGAGTTATATATTTCTCTTATTTAGAAATAAAAACACTTAAACACGATTTTAGATTATCGGTGGTTTATTACAAAAAAGCAAAGACGTTTACAAGACGGTAGTTCGAAATAGAGTGATTAAAAAGTAATGGTATTTCATTTACAGAGATATCATAAAGTGCAATTATACAGTTTAGAGTTTATGTAAAAGTTCATGTAAAACATGCGTTCGCTGTGTTCTCATGGATCTTCTTGCGAGGTTCCAAGAAGATGTCTCATGTGGCGTAGTGTTAGCGAAATCGTAATTCCTCCCCCCTTAGATGAGACCTAGGGAAGACGGACGTCGGAAAGGTCGACCCGAGACAACTCGATTGATTGGTTGTCTGATTTTTTCTGTGAACATAGGTTAGACAAAAATTTGACATAAATAAAGTATGATCCTAATAGAATCAGGATGATGTAGAGTACGATGGTCCATGTGTTGGGTGGAGTAGATATGGCTTCATTAAAACTTAAATTTGCTTGGTTGTTGTTGATTTGTTCTTTAAGTTTTCGAAGATCATCAAAGTCCAGATTTTTTAAATGAGTTGATTGAATTGAAAATGAATTGTCTTTTTGAGGCTTCTTGAGTTCAAAAAATAGAACGGGTAATGAATTTGACACAATTTGATTTGTATTTGTAATGATTTGTGTTGAAGTGACTATTCTACATGCATTAGGAATTTCAATTAAGAAAGTGCCTATGATGTTTAAGAATTCATCTTGATTATTGCATTTGAGTGAAAGGTCTTCGTTCTTCGGGAAGATTCCGATCCATTTATTTGATGTGTCTAATCTATGTATTAGAGTCTTGGTGATTTTCACGGGGATTTTTTCGCATGATGCTGGCTTTTCTGTGCGAAGAAGTTGAATTTCGCACGGGTTGTCATCGCTCAGTTCTTGAAGGGTTGAATCATCGCAGTAGTAGAGGCTTTGGGTAACTTGTAAGCATTCATCATTTGTGAAGGTGAAGTACAGTTCAGAATTTAATAAAAATTTATGTTTTGAAGAAATTATTTCAAACGAATCTTTATTTGGAATTGGAATTGGGAATAAATGATAGTAAGTGAAATCGTAGGGATAAATTAATGGTAAGTAGAGTAAAAACGTTATCTTATTGTTGAGGATAAAAGTTTCAACTTTAATTAATTTTTCGATTAAAAATGTGTTGTTAAGTGTAATCGGTAGAGGTAGGTCAGCGTTTGTTGACTTTTGTAATGCGAGAAGCTCCGTATGGAGGTCGTTTGTAGAGATAATGCTTGGGTGCAATGTGTTTAATTTTGAAAATGTTAATGCTGTTTCGACATCTTGAAGAATCGAAATAATAAATTCATAGAGATTCGTCAATTCATAGACTAATTCGGCTGTATAAAGACTTCTTTCAATTTTATTGAATATAGGTGAGATATTGAGAATTTTCGTCTGCAACATTTTTTCGTTTGCGGTTACCTCTTGCATTGTTTTGTTAAATTTGTTTATCAGATCAATGGAAAGAGAATTTTGAGTTGAAATTGAAGAACAAAGTTTAATTTGATTGTCTTGTAACTCTTTAATAAGTTTTTCGTATCTTTCGCCATCAGCAGCGTCGAGGTTACCGGTGATTGACTTGAAAATGGAGCCAATTCCATTAATTAGGCCACGTTTTAGACGATGGGGATGGGGTAAGATATTTTTGATCTTGTTTTCTGCTTTTGTTTTGACTAATTCTAGAACTTTCAAAGTGTTAGTAGTATAAGAGGAGTTAAGCGGATTATTATTGTTAGTTTCGTTAAGCAGATTATTATATTGCATATGCAGTTCATTAAGCTCTTGAATTAAAGGGTTAAGGTCATGGTAATGAATCAGTGTGTGTACTGACTGTTTAATTTTTGCTTGTCCCAGCTTCAGGGGAATCAGTCCGGGGTTTTGTTCTAGGTTTCTCATGGATATTTGGTCTTGTAGTCCTAAGACTATCGGGATCCTGTAAATGTAAAGGACGCTTTAAATTATCCATATGGATTTTTCCGTATTTTTGTGTGGTTACGGTTTTGAGGTTTTCGTTTGTGCTAACAATTATGTCTTTACCCTTAAATTTGTTCGAAATTTTGTTTCTACCGTGTATTTTTATGTGAGTAGAATCTCCTGGTTGGAATGAGTCAGGGCGGTCACGATTTACATTTCGCTGTTTAATGATGTTTTCTTTTTGATGAAGGGATTTTTCGTTAATGGTTTGATACATTATTTTAGCTCGTTCTTTGTGTTCGTCTATGTAATTAGTTAATAATTTGGTTTCTAGATTGATATTGAATGGATTATCATTCGAGATATGTCCGTTGATTACGTCAATTGGTTTGAGTTTTGTGGACGAGTGAATGCTGTTGTTGTAGGCTAGGATTGCATTTGCCATTTTTATGTTAATCGATGTGGTTTTGTGACCTTTTTCATTCAATATTCGGATATGTTCTATCAAAGTTGAGTGTAGTCGTTCGATTGGACTATTCGATTGAGGGTGTTCTGGTGAACAGAAGTGAATTTGGATTTTATGTAAGTTGAGTAATTCTTGAATAACTGTATTTTTAAATTCGGTACCGTTATCTGATATGATTTGGTGGGGTACACCGTGATGGGAAAAGTAAATTATTAAATTTTCGGCTACTTGTGTTGAATGAAGAGAACGAAGTGGGTATGCTTGACTGTATTTTGAAAATTTATCGATAATGGTAAGAAATTTTGTTCCTTCTATGGTAAAAGTATCGACATGGAGGATTTCGAACGGTTTTGATGGTGTTGGAGTGATATTCATCTGCATCTTGATTGGATTTCTTTCGTATTTACACTTTAAGCAAGTTTCACAATTGTTAATGTACGTTTGAATTGATTTTGAGATATTGGGCCAATAATATAAGTTTTTTATTCTGGTCTCGGTTTCGGTTATACCACGGTGGTTCGTTTTGCCTTCGTGATAATTTTTTATGATTTCGTCGATATCGATGGAATTAGTTACGTCGATGAGTTTCTTTAAACATCGTTTGAATTTAAAAGCGTGACATTTGAATGCAGTTTGTATTACTGTACAAAATATGGGGTATAAATCGGGATTTAAAAAGTAAAGCTGATATTGAACGTCTGAGGTTAAGAAATTGCGTACAAAGTTTATTATTTCTTCTTCGGCATTGTTTTGGGAAATTTGGATTTCTATTCGTTGTTTTTCTCCAAATAGTATTGATACTCGTGGTTTCGCAGGTGAATGGTAAACTGAACTAAATATCAGTTGATTCCTTCCAGAGTTTATAGGGTTTTCTGTAATCGGGATTTCTAATACAGGGTGTTCTCTATTATTTGAATGGACGGTTGATTCTCCTAAGTCGTCAATTAAATTGTCATTATCGGGTTCAACTATCATAGATAGGTTGTCGGGTTCGTATACCTTTTTGGTATGAATTTCTATCCGCGAAAGTGCGTCGGCATTTGAATTTAATTTTCCTTTCTTGTAAATTATGTCGAAATTGAATTCTTCGAGTTTGAAACGCCATCGAATTAGTTTCGAATTCGGTTCTTTTATAGAAAATAACCATTGTAATGGTCTGTGGTCCGTAATGATGGTAAATTTTCGTCCGAAGATGTAAGGACGGAAGTATTTCGTAGCCCATACTATTGCTAGGAGTTCCTTTTCAATAGTACTGTATTTGGTTTCTGTATCGTTTAATGTTCTCGAAGCATAAGCTATAGGAAGATCATTACCTATGGGTCCTTGAGAAAGAACGGCTCCGATAGCGAAATTGCTCGCGTCAGTGGTTAGGCAAAATGGCTTGGTATAATCGGGATATTGAAGTATTGGTTCTGTCATCAGTAGATTTTTACAAGTTTCAAAACAAGTTACAAATTCTTGGTCGTGAATAATTTTAGTGTTCTTTTTCAAACATTTGGTAAGTGGCTTGGTAATTTGGGCGAAATTATTGATAAAACGGCGGTAATAACCTAATATTCCTAAGAATCCTTTGATTTGTTTAGTGTTAGTGGGAATGGGGTAGTGCTTGATTGCTTTTATCTTGTCTGGGTTAGGTCGGACTCCGTCTGGGGTGACTATGTGTCCCAGGTAAGCTACTTCCTTCCGGAGGAATTCGCTCTTGTCAAGTTGAATTTTGAAGTTCGTTTGCCTAAGTCGGGAAAAGACTGATCTTAATCGCTCTAGGTGTTCTTGTAATGATGTTGAAAAGACAATTATGTCGTCAAGGTACACTAGACATTTTTCGTTTTGTATTCCGCGGAGGATATTGTCCATCACACGTTGGAAGGTCGCGGGGGCATTCTTAAGGCCAAATGTTGAAAGCTGTTTTGGAAATATCGTCAGGGTGCATTTCCACTTGGTGGAAACCACTCGCAAGGTCTAATGTAGTAAAATATTGGCATTTGCCAAGCTTGTCTAAAAGGTCGGTGATATTCGGTAGTGGGTATTTGTCGTCAATCGTTTTCTTGTTTAAGTTCCGGTAGTCAATTACGACTCGCCATTTTTGTTTGTTACTCGCGTCAATTTTTTTTGGAACGACCCATATTGGGGACGACCACGGCGATGAGCTAGGTTGTATTATACCCTGAGTTAGCATTTTATCAATTTGTTTGCTTACTTCGGCTTTATGGATTTGGGGGTACCGGTAAGACTTAGTATAGACTGGAAGTTCGTCACTCGTTTTTATTTGGTGTTTAATTTCATTGGTAAATGTTAGGGGTGTATCTTCTTGATAAAAGATATCACTGAATTCTATGCAGAGTTTTTTAATTTTGTCTTCTTCTTCTGGATTTAAATGGTTTGTCCGAAATTTAGAAAAATCGATTTCGTGTTTAATTGATTCGTCAAAATTATGTAATTCGTGATTTTGTATTTCTTCCAGATCATGGTTTTCAACGAGGAATGGTTCTGCAAAGTTTAATGTTACGGGCTGAGTTGTATTATTTATAATGGTAGTGATTGCTTCTCCATTAATTGCCGTTGATAAGCTTTCGGGGATTTCGCAATTGTGTAATTTCTGATGGGGTATGATTATGTCACCATTTTGTACGGAAGTGCGTATTTTAATAACTTGTTCGGTACGAGGGGTAACAGTGATAAGATTTAAATTCGTTTTTATTTGCTGGTAGTGCAGTTTTATCATAGCATGTGGTGTAACTAATACGTTTCGGTTGAAGTCTAAGTTGGCATGTAAAAGTTTCAAATTATCAAGACCTATTAGTCCGTGAAAGATATTATGAAATTTGAAAAGAAAGAATTTCATTCGAATTGGTTGGGCTAAATTGAACATTTTCGGAGTTGGGATACAAGTACTGAATTTGTGAGCAGATTTTTGATAAACTGTTGATACTATAAAAGGATCATTATAAATTGAATTTGGAAAAAGTTTAAATGCTAGTTCGGGATCGATAAAAGATTTAGTAGAACCAGAATCGATTAGTAATTTTAAATTATATTCGGGGAATTCAATGCAGGGTAGTTCACTGCAATTAGATCCGTTAAAGGAGATTGTGGCAGGTGGTGTTAGGTTTCGTCGCTCGTCTGAGGCGTTTCGTGAAAATTTTCTGTCTCGTCAGTATGATATGAGTATTCGTCATAATTTTGGGGTTCGTCCAAATAAGGCTGTTCGTATTGGGAATTTTGGTACTCGTCTGATTGATTGTACAAATCATCAGTTTCAGATTGAAGTTCTGTATTATGTAATTCTTCAAAGGTATGTGCGGGTTTGGTCATTGGTCTAAAATTGCTATTGTGAGATCTGGCAGCTGTTTGCCTAGTAGAGATACTCATCGGAGTTGGTGGCGGTTGGTATCTATTTTGACCGGGTTTGAAGACATTTTTTGGTTGTGCTGTCTGTCTAGATTGATGTCCGAAAACTTGGGCATTTGTCGGATATCTTGGTGGTTGAGTAAATTGTGGTCTCAACTGAATTGGTTGAGATGGAAAGATTGGTTTCGAATAGGAGGGATAGTTATTCGAAAAATTGTTATTGAATCTCTGTTGATTTTGATTTGGGTAATTTGGTACAAAACTATTTCTCGGTTGTGTGTAAACATTTTGTTGTGGGTTATGAGTGTATTTGGAATGTGAGGGCTTTTGATTGTAAGAATGCGATTTTTGTTGAGGTTTATTATTATTACTTGTTAGATTTTGAAAATATTGGATATTTTCTTCTTGGTTTATGAATTGCATGGCTTGTTTAAGGTCAATTGGTTTCATGCAACGGATGGTTGTGCCAAGTGGTTCTTTCAAACCGGCAAGGAAAGTTTTAAGGGTGAGACTACTGTATAAATCTCTTTTTAATTTTTTGGCTTCCGCAGTGGCTTCATGCAAATCTACGTAACTACAGAGGAGGTTTAGAATTTGCAGACAACGATCAAAAAAATTTTGGGGTTTTTCATTCGGCATTTGTTTGAGTAAAATTAGATCGCGATTCAGGGAAATCTCGTCGCGCTGATCGGCAAAATTACGTCGCAAGTTTTCTTTTAATTCTTCCCATGATTCTGAATTTTGAATATCGGCTACAATTCGTGCATTTCCGGTAAGTTTTCCGGCTATCGAATGTAGAATAAATTTATTTTGAAAACATTCGGGATTTAACCGATCGTAGAAATTTAATAATATGCTGTCGCATGTATTGAGGAATCTATGTAATTCATTGGTGTTTCCGTCAAAATCGGGGATGCATTTTAAGTATTCTGCCCGGAAAGTTTGAGGAGTTGCATTAGGTGCGGTACCTGTTGCCATAGTGTTGGTATTTGTGTTAGTGTTGGTCCCGTTAGTAATTTGAGGTGGTACTTGGGAATTTGAATGAAGATGCGTTTGATTTAATTGTGAAATTAGTGACTCTATATCGATATCTTGATTACTTAATGACATTGAACTGTACTCACATGAAGATGATGAGCATTTGGATTCCTTTTCTCTCTGGATTCCTTTTCCTTTTCTTAATTCTCTATAAGGGTGACAACCCTCGCAGGACTTCGACGATTTTTGTTCTTGGTCCCCGTAGAAATGGTCCTCGAAAGTTCCAGTGATACCGCGATGGTTTGGATCTCTTGATTTTGAAGAGTCACTTCACTTGGAGCTTTTAACGATGGATTTCCACAAATGATTATTAATTTTAGGAATAGCGGATAAAGTGTTGAAACACACGAATTTTCGATTTATGAATAATTCTTCCGCTATCCTACCGACTGCGCCAGTTATATATTTCTCTTATTTAGAAATAAAAACACTTAAACACGATTTTAGATTATCGGTGGTTTATTACAAAAAAGCAAAGACGTTTACAAGACGGTAGTTCGAAATAGAGTGATTAAAAAGTAATGGTATTTCATTTACAGAGATATCATAAAGTGCAATTATACAGTTTAGAGTTTATGTAAAAGTTCATGTAAAACATGCGTTCGCTGTGTTCTCATGGATCTTCTTGCGAGGTTCCAAGAAGATGTCTCATGTGGCGTAGTGTTAGCGAAATCGTAATTCGCGTCGACTTTCGACTCTTTCGGAATCATTTGCTCGATAATTATGCGGCTGATTGTATCGAAATTTTGTGGAGGTGTCTTGGAGGTGTCTTGCGATTCATCAGCTTTTCGCCCATACCAGTTTTACCGTGATCGTGGGCCCGTATCGCCCCGTTTACGCGTTTGAAATAAAAGTGTCGCACACTCACGTTATTTCCTGGAAAATACACGTACGTTCGGATTGAAACTTCCTTGGAATATTCTCCACTATACCACAGAAATGCTCATTCTCATAGTGCCTTTATTTGTTATTTTTTATAATATGAGTTGCTACTGCGGTGCATCTACATATGCACTCATAAGCGTCAATCAGGTATAATCTCCTAGTGAGGTTCCGTTGGATTATTTCTTCTCGTAAAAAGTCACAACGGCATTCGGTAACTTTTATTTTGGTGTCTCTAGAAAGCTTATAAGACGGCCCACACCTCCGTTCAATTTTATTACACATGAACGCCCAATTATCGAGCAATTGTCATCTGAATGTAGAAAATCAGAGAGCGACCGAGACAAAAAACGTAAACATTTCACGCGTCGAGCGGTCCCCACCGCTCGGCGCTCGCTCGCTAGAGGTAGGGATTAGCAGCGCCTCTACCTCGGCCTCTACCGGCCACGTCCAGCTACGCTATCGCAGACGACACCGGTAATTTGAACTATTTAGTTCAGTTCTTTCTTGGTTTCTGAATAAAGAACATCTCGTCTCCGCTCAATCACGTGTATTATTTCCATCCAAATCCTACAGGTTATGGGCTCAGGAGTCTCAGACCTAATTATTAAAAGTAGCGCGAGTGCTTAAAGTAAATCTTAACAGATTGTCCGGTCGAGTGCGCGAGTTAATAATAACAAAAATTGACAATTTCTTCCCAAGAAGGAAAATATAATATTAAACCTTTGATGGTGATGGTTATGATTCCTGGAAGTTCCGTGTGCAACTTGTTCTGAAAAACAAGGGACTTTTACGTGTGGTTGAAGAAGATATTCCCGAGGAACCGTCGGAAGAATGGAAAACGCAGAACACTAGTGCGATGACGACGATTGTGAATTTCCTCAGTGACAACTTACTCATTTACGCCAAGAAGTCTCAGACAGCTAAAGAAATTTTCCATCAGCTGGATGAAAATTATATCCGGCGCTGTTTGGCGATGAGAGCTGCCGCCCGCAGCAAATTGCAAGCACTGCAATTCACAGGAGAAATTTCACTAAAAGATTTTTTCCTACAATTTGATGAATGCGTGGCGGAATTAAGTGCGGCAGGTGGACACATGGAAGACACCGACATAATAACGCAGTTACTTAATTCGTTGCCGTCAAATTACGACAATATCACAACTGTATTGGAATCCTCGAGTCCGGCAGATTCAAATTTGACCTATGTGAAAAATCGCATTCTGGAATATGAAAAGAAAATTCAACGTGAGACTGCATCCACCAGCAGTAAAGTTTTAAATACTTTTAAGACTGATGGATCTTCAATGAATTCGGGAGGCTCGAAAAATAAATCCAGCCATAATTTTCAACACCGAAATTTCCAGCGCAACCAAAATCAACGTTGGAATAAAGGCCGCAAGCAAAATAATTTCCAAAAATATCGAGTATCGAATATGAAATGTGAGCATTGTGGTAGGAATAATCATGAAATTACAGACTGCTATTTTCATAAGAAAATGCTTGAGAAAAAGCATTCTACCCAAGTTGCGAAATTCGATAAGGGATTCGCTTTCATGATGACAGCAGGTTCCAGCAGCTTTACCGAAGATGATGACACCTACATCACCTTCATCCTCGATTCGGGTGCGAGTGATCACATGGTTAATAATAGTGAAGTGTTTACCACCAGTGAGGTGTTTAATCCCCCCATTAATATAGCAGTGGCGAAAGAAAACACCACGATCACCGCAACATCGAGAGGAAATATTGATGTGTGCACCGCAGGTGGTATTAATGGGACACTACAAAATGTCCTTTACTCACCCGAATCATCCTGCAATTTATTGTCAATCAGAAAAATTCAAGTAAGCGGCATATCCGTTCTTTTCAATAAAAACGGAGTAATATTAAAAGATGGAACTAAGAACATCTTGACAGGTGAGTCAATCAATGACTTATTTTGCGTAAAATTAAAGGTGCGTGAAAACATGGTGCATTTAGGGAATCGATCATCTGTGGTAAATCAATATAATTTGTGGCATGATCGACTTGGTCATATAAGTCGTCATAAATTCATGCAATTAAAATCATTAATAAATGATTCTGTCCAACTTAAGGACGTCATCCCCACAGATGATTTGTGTGAATCTTGCATTCATGGCAAACACACCAGAATTCCATTTACGAAACAAAAAGAGCAAAACCATGAGAAACGGCCGCTTCATGCAATTCATTCGGATGTATGTGGTCAAATAACACCAACTACGGTTAATGGTAAAAATTATTTTGTCACCTTCATCGACGAGTACACACATTACACCGTAGTTTATCTACTGGCACATAAATCGGAAGTGATCCAAATGTTCAAAGATTACGTTGCTAAAAGTCAAGCTCATTTTAACTCACAGATAGTGATGTTATATTGCGATAACGGTGGTGAGTATCTGTCGAATGATTTTAAAGCCTTATGTGTTGAAAAAGGCATAACATACCACTTAACCGTCCCACATACACCACAACAAAACGGTATAGCGGAGAGAATGAATCGGACAATAACAGAAAAGGCGAAGAGCAATGATAAATAAAGCTGATTTAGAGAAATGCTTTTGCGGAGAAGCAGTTTTAACTGCCGTGTATCTAATAAATAGATCACCTACCCGAGCTCTTGAATCAAATAAAACTCCTTATGAAAAATGGCACAATCAAAAACCAAATATCAAACATTTAAAAATATTTTGGTCCACTGCTTACATATTAATTAAACCAAAACAAGGTAAATTTGAAAACAGAGCATATAAAGGAATTTTAGTCGGTTATCAGCCAAACGGTTATAAAATATGGGATGTCGAAAATGAGCAATTCAAAATAGCTCGTGACGTAATAATAGACGAGGTAAATTTCAAAATCTCGCGACCAGTAAAGGTAAATAAAGGTATTACAAATAAAGTGCCTGTGTCACATAATGATTTAGTTGAGCAATTTGAAACGGATAAATTAGATACAAATAAAACTAATAAATCCAGTGATAATCAGGAGATGCAAGGGGCAAATGAAATCAAAGAACTTGATAATGCAGTGGATAA
This sequence comes from Salpingus planirostris, assembly GCA_949788335.1. Classification (NCBI taxonomy): domain Eukaryota; kingdom Metazoa; phylum Arthropoda; class Insecta; order Coleoptera; family Salpingidae; genus Salpingus; species Salpingus planirostris. The sequence continues at coordinate 2,816,428 of OX460917.1, read as the reverse complement.
AGCTCCCATAACAGCTGAAAATGAAAATGCAACTCCATTCAACAAATCAGTGACACCACCTCTGGTCGAAAACCAACATAGTAACGTCAATAAACAAGAACCAAGACGCAGTGAGCGACTCAAAAAACCAATGCTCTTCCACTACATTGGTAGATTCTCTGCTCCACATTCGTCTTTGCTCTACATTGGTCAGCTGGTGTTAAGTGCTTTGACTGAAGAACTTCATCACATTCAGGAGGTACATAACGTACTTTGTCGAGAGACATATCGAAATTACAAGTAAATTACAAGTAAATACAAAGTAAAAACGACAGCAGTCCAGACAGCCACCACCAGAATACAAACTGTAACGAATCGACTGGATCGATTCGAGAGCAGGGTGAGTCAGATGATGTCAATCATATTTTTTCTTTCCTTATATCAAGCATCTCATTTCTGTTTTAGTTGAAATCAATTCTGGACGCCGTGTCAATGTCGACAGAATCTCTGATCTTGGATTCTGGATTAAGGTTTGGAGGGTGAGTGGCTTGCGCCACTCTAGCACTTAGGCGTCCTACTTGGGCCCATCGTGCCACCCCTCCGGCGCAACTCCCTGCCGTCCGCCGCTAGCCCCCGAGCCAACCAATAGAGTTGATAAACTCCAGGACCGCATCAAGTGCGGTGTTGCTAATGTCGGCCATACTTGGCCAGAAGTCCCCTAGTATGGATCCTCGGGTCGACGCAAGCGCGGGGCAGTGACATAGCACATGCTCCGCTGTCTCGTCCTCTTCTAAGCACCCTCGGCAAGTGGGATCGGTTACGACGCCCAGCGTGTAGGGATGTTTGTTCAGTCGGCCGTGCCCGGTCCATATCCCTACGAGTTTTCGGAGATTGTCTCTGGTTAGTGGCAGGCAAAATTTGGCTCTTTTGAGGGATGGTGCCTTGCTGCCGAGGATGCACCGGGACTTGACCAAGGAGTTCGAACAGGAGCTGCGACGGTATGTGATGGGGACGGTGCAGGTGATTGAGGATTGTGAGCATCGAGACCCGCGAGAGCGCACGGCGAACGTATGGCCACAAAAGACAATCGAGCTGGAGACGGTGTGTTATCCAAGTGCGAAGCGACCGGCATAGACATCGGAGCCGCCGCCACTGGTTCCTTTGAAACGGCGGATGGTCGTAGGAGAGACATCGGCACCTCAATCTCCAAAGAAGGCAATTTCGGGAAAAACGTCAGAGCCACCATCGCTGATTCTTTTGGTCCCGAAGGCGTCGGAAGATCCGCAGGTTGCGATAATCTCAATTTTCCCGGGGACAATTGTGGAGGGGCCGGAGGGGCCCTACATTCATCAGCCAGAAGTCGGGGGTGATGTGGAAGGGTCGCCCATCATTTTTGAGGAGATGGGGGAGAAGCACTACAGGAGTTGAAGGCGTTGATTGAGGATTTGTAATGAACTCCTGTGAGATGCATGTTTCTTATTTGTTTACCTAAAAGATACTGTTTGTTCCTAGTTACCTTTTTCAGATAGGATGAGTTAGTTTTAAAGTTGTCGTAGTTTGTAGTTTGTTTGTAGTTTGTTAGTTATTTGTTCTTGTTTTACTGTTCGTTTTGCTTATGTTTTATTGAATTTTCTTTATTTTTAGTTTTTTTTTTGTACATTTCACACTTTTACTTTGGAAAGCACCTGGTTAGTCTCCGATTGGTCAGAAACTGGCGTGATTATAAAGTTTTGGTGATCTGGGGGGTGCACCATTTTCGGTCGTTTGGGTGCCAGTGCAGTGAGGGGAGACATGCTTTTCCATCTTTCTGTCTCGTAAGTCTCTTTCTTTTTCGTTTCGTACTTTTTTCTCACTTTCTTCTTTAGCCCTCACAGTACAGGCTCACCAAATGTCACCAATTTGGCGTCCCAGCAAATAATACCGTTTTTCACCGCCTTTGCGCTCACTGCCGCTCCATGAGGAGGATATATGGTAGGGCTGGATTTTCCACCAGAATTTCGTTTTTCTTTATCTCGCCTGTCGACCAGGATTTTTTGCCGATTCTTCAACTGACCCCAGCTGCCGGTAAGGTCAGAGAATCGTACCTCTTTTCGCCTTTTTTCAACACTTCGCTTTCTTCATCAATGATGACGGCTCATTAGTGCTGTCAGGCTCTCTATTTATTGCGTCATTTAATTTAACATTATTTTATTTTATTTTTTGATTGAAATATTTCAAGTTCAACTTTTTACCATTTTATCAGATTTTGTTATCAGTACTTTTTGCTCGACACAGGTGTAGCCGAAACCACATGGCCGCTTTACCTGTAAATTTTTACCTTTGATATTTTTTCTTTAATTCAATCATTCATCATTTCATATTATTTTTTGTGCGCTGCCGACTATTTGACAAAATTATTGTATTTCTCATTTTCGCTTTTACCATTCCTGTATTTCATATTATGTCGCCCTTAGATGTAAGTTTCCTTCGTCTCGACGTTTGCGCAATCGATCGATAAATTTTGTTAAATATGGTTTCAGTTACGACTACTTCACTATAATTAGTCATATTTTTCACCTTGCCATTTTTCTCAACACTTTTGAATTTCACTTTTCGCATTTTTTCTGTTTCTACTTTTTTATTTCTGAATGCTGAATAAATGTTTTAATGTAAACATTTTGTGGGTTTTTCCTGGTCCTTCCTCTTTTCTAAACTCTCTGGCGCCCGCAAGTGGTTTATTCATCAGTGGTAAGCAACAGAACCCACGCTCGCTCTCCAACGTCCAACTGAGAGTCGTTAGCAGTGTAATCGCCGCTCAAAATTACGTTACTATACATAGGTAAGTGCCCACCTGATCCAAGTAGGTATGTAAGGTGGACAATCCATAATCAAGTGCTTTATAATATCCAAGTTGTTAATTTCTTATGGAGACGCTCCACAAATATGTATAACATATGTATCTACTGCTGATGATGTTGAAGTGATGGAGTTTCACACTTTGCCATCGACCATGGCCAGTATAAGCTTTGGTTTAATTTTTACGTTGTGACTACCAATTATCACTGTAGGTAGTGGGATTAAATTTTCTATTTGTGATTGTTAGCGGGCGGTCGGATGTCACTGGGAAGTACCGGGACTTGGAGTCGGACCGAGGACATACGAGTACCCCCGAGTGGTGCGCCGGAGGATGCGCCGGAAGGCACGGGAGCGGGGATCGAGGAGCGGGGATTCACTTAGGCTGGTGACAGTGGCGCGGTTCAGAGCGTGCTGATTATAATTGTTATTAACCTTAGAGACTATATTTGGGAATAAAAGGGAGTGAATAAGTGGACTGTGCTTGATTTCCTAACATCAGGAGTGGGATACACAATAGAGGAGAGAAACTTTTTCTCTTCTGTTTCCACCCACCACCCACCGACATCTTGACGCCAGGATGGCCGAGCGCCGTAATCGAGACAGGAGCTTTACGCCGCCCTTAGAGGACCTATGGGAGCAAAGATTCCGAAATGTGGACGTTTATTCGAGGCCACCTCTTCAACCGCTGCCCCGGATTGACCCCATTGCGGAATCAACTCGAACGCACGCGACTGTGTCCAGCCGAGAGGGAGATAGTACCCAGGACCTGGTGCGAGTCTTCACCGAAACGGTTCAAGGGTTGGTACGCGGCTCGAATGAACGGCGAAAGCCGAGGCCGAATGTGAGTACATTCCTCTTAAATAATGTGATTTCGAATTTTGATCCGGCCACTACTAGGGTTGATGAGTGGTTGCAAAAAGTCGACGAGTGGTCGCAGGTCTTTGAATGGTCTGAACAGGAGACGACGTGTTAAGCTCTGCAGAAATTAGCCGGTGCCGCTAAGATTTGGTATGATGGGCTACCGACTGTTGTTCGTAATTGGCCGGAATGGCAATGTCTTTTGCGTGAAACATTTTTACCTGTTCGGGATATGCACGTGTTGCTACGTGATCTTGTTTTCTTTTCATCCCGAAAGGCCAAATCTTATTACAAATATGCATTCCAAAAATTAGCGATGATAAATAACCTGAAACTAAACTTTGATGATACTGATGTCATTAATTTAATCATGGGTGGTATCAACGATCCCCAGATCAAGTTTTCGGTAAAGACGGCGAATATAACAAATGCAGGCCAGTTGGCGAGTTATTTAAAAATGTTCGATGGTGTTCAAGTACAATCTCCGCCAATTCCAGGAACTTCGAAAGGCGGCGATTCTTTTTCAGCTCCTAAGATGACGGAATCGGCGCCTCAAATTACTTGTTTTCATTGCAAGCGTCGAGGTCATAAAAGAAGAGACTGCCCGAACTATACTCATCACCCATACAAAAAATAATAGAGACGACTACAAGAACCGATTTAACAATAATAATAGTGCATTTTCCTCATCTTTGAATAAAAACTCGCATACGGGGGCCCCATAAAACAGCGAGCTATCGAGTGGCCAGATAATAAAGGTTCTGAGAGAAATAAACATCGATCTAGGCAGGTTCATTTCATAAATGTTACACAAAATCCTTTTCTGAAGGAACTAAAAGTAAATAACACTACGGCCACGTGTTATGTAGACCTTGGAAGCGAGTGTTCGCTTATCTCCCAAAATTTGGTGATGACCCTAAAACTTGAAATGAAGAAAATTCTCCCAATTAAATTACAACATCTTGGCGATCACGTGATAACCACCTTTTTACAAACAGGCGCTTTAATTACTATCGACGACGTAACCAAGTTCATTCAATTTTTCATTGTCGATAAATGTATCGAAGAGGCCGATATAATCGTCGGCCGGGATTTCTCGGAATCGAATGATGTATTTTACCATAAAGGCCCAAATGGTATCATGTTCTCCCCTACTAGAGCTCACACCGTCGCTACGCTTTTGTTAGGTGAAGTGCATACGGAATCCGAAAATTCCTTCAAAAAATTATTCGACAAATTTAAAGATTGCTTTTCTACAAATAAACTCACCGATGTAGGCAAGTGCAATTGTAAAATGATAATAAAACTGACAACGGATAAACCCGTCGCCCGAAAACTCCATCGTTTAGCCTTGAAAGAAATTTTTGCAATTTTTGGTTCACCCTCTCGATTGATTTGTAACGCGGCCACTTCATTTACTTCAAAAAAATTCAAAGATTTTTGTGTAGCTGCTGGAATACGCCAGTTTGTGAATACTGTTGGAATGCCTCGTGGCAATGGTCAAATTGAACGCTACGTCGAACTATCTCTGATAGTTTGGCTGCTACGTCCGCCCATTCCCCCTCAGATTGGGTGGCAAATATTCCCAAAATTCAGCTCGGACTCAACAATACCCTGAACAAAGCATTAAATTCTACCCCTCAAGAACTTTTGACAGGTTATCGTGCCAATAACGGTGATAACATTCCCCTTGATACCCTGGTACGTTCAAATATTTATGTAACTAAGTTGCGCGAGTTAGCAGCAACTAACATAAAACGTCAGCAACGTACTGATAAGAAGAGGTTTGATGCTAAACGTGTTGGAAATTACTTGTTTAGTAATTGTTAAACGAATCTAGTTAGATGATGTTGTTAAAAATAAATTAATGATTTTTGACAATAAAAATACGTCACACGTTTCCTCAACGTTTCCCTGTTCTTTGCGGCTTTGCATCAGGTTATGGGCCCAGTTTAACCCAGAAAGCTCAGGAGAAACATAAAGAAATTATTAGATTCCGTTTCGAAGAAAAAATCTAACTGAATTTCTGAAAAATGTCTTCGGGAAATTTTAATACGAACATCGAGAAATTAACTGGTCGCGATAATTATTCCAACTGGAAATTCGCAGTACAGACATACCTGGAACATGAAGAACTGTGGGATGCAGTTTTGGGTACAGAAGCAGATCCGAAAAAAAACTTAAAAGCGAAGGCTAAAATAATTCTGTTGATTGACCCAATAAATTTTGTTCATGTGCAAGGAGTTACTACTGCGAAAGAAGTATGGGATAAATTAAATTCGACTTTCGAAGACAAAGGATTAACGAGACGAGTGGGATTATTGCGAACTCTGATTACGACTCAATTAGAAGAAAGTTTATCTACTGAAAATTATGTCAATACAATCATCACTACTGCGAATAAATTATCGAACATAGGACTCAAAGTAAGTGAAGAATGGATCGGGATATTATTACTAGCTGGACTACCGGACGTATACAAGCCAATGATCATGGGTATAGAGAGTTCGGGGATTGAAATCACAGGGGACGCAATAAAAATGAAATTATTACAAGATGTCAAAAATCCATCAGATTCTGAACAAGCCTTTTTCACGAAGCAAAAGAAATCCTTCAAGAATGGACCACGTTGTTACAAATGTAACAATTATGGACATAAAGGATATCAATGTCAATTAGATTCGAAGGAAAAGAAGAATCAGAAAGATGAAAATGACAAGAAGGATCAGAATAAAAATCAGAAGAACCAAAAAGCTCATGTAGGATTCCACGCCAGTTTTTCAGCATGTTCAATGAGAACGAACGAATGGTTTTTGGATTCAGGGGCGTCGGCTCACATGACTATGAATAGAAGTTGGTTGAAAGATTTTCAAGATTCTGATGTGAAAAATATCACTGTGGCAAACGGAAAACAAATCCGGGTAGAAGGAAAAGGAAATTTAGTCCTTAGAACTTTATGTGATGGTACTATAAACTCAGTCGAAGTCGAAAATGTTCTATACGTACCAGAATTAACTACAAATTTGTTATCTGTCAGCGTAATTGTCAAGAAGGGCCACGAAGTGAAATTTGGAAGAAAAGGATGCAGAATTTATGAAAATTCTGAATTAATGGCAGTAGCTGTACTTAGAGACAACATGTATAAAATACTCTTGGAAGAAGATAAAGGAAAAAAATGCGAGTTGTATGTTATCTGAAGCTAATTTGTCGACTTGGCACAGAAGACTTGGACATCTCAATTTCCAAGACTTGAAGAAAATGAAGGATGGTCTAGTAAATGGAATTAAATTTGATAAAACCTCTACTGACGAAGAAACTTGTGTTTCCTGTATTGAAGGGAAACATTGTAGAAAACCATTCAATCACAAAGGAAAAAGAGCGAAGCAACTTCTAGAAGTGATTCATTCAGATTTATGCGGACCTATGGAAACAAATTCCTTAGGAGGAGCGAAATATTTTTTTACTTTTATTGATGACTATAGCCGAAAAGTCTTTGTCTATTTCCTAGATTCGAAAACAGAGACAAAAGAAAAATTCGTTGAATTTAAAACAATGGTGGAAAATCAAACGGATAATCGAATAAAAATTCTGCACACTGATAATGGTAGTGAATTTTGTAATAGAGATTTTGGAAATTTATTACGAAAATCTGGTATATTTCATCAGACGACAATGGCATATACACCCCAACAGAATGGATTAGCAGAACGTTTTAACCGAACGATTGTAGAACGTGCGAAATGTATGTTATTCGACGCAAATCTCGAAAAGAAATTTTGGGCAGAAGCTGTTCACACTGCAGTTCATATTGTAAATAGAACTCCTAATAGGAATCTGGAAACAATTCAAATTTCTGAAGAAATATGGACTGGTGAAAAACAGAATTTGAGCTACTTGAGAACTTTTGGTTGTGAAGCAATGGTTCATATTCCTAAAGAAAAACGAAGAAAATTCGACCCAAAATCAGAGAAATTGATATTTGTTGGTTACTGTGAAGATTCGAAAGGTTTTAGATTTATAAAGCCAAATTCAAATCAACTAGTGAAGAGTAGAGATGTCGTTTTTTTGGAAATCAAATCGAAAAATAGTTGTACAGTAGGACTTCTTGAGGAAAATACCGAAGAAAATATTGAAATTCAAGAAAACGTCGAAATACAACCAGAAAATGACTCAGACGACGACATTTCTACAATTGAACAGTGGTGATTCAGGAAAATGGTGACAACAATGAAGAATCAATGATTCAGGAAGATGGTGACAACAATCAAGAATCAATAATTGAGGAATCTGGAATCGTGGAATCGGTACGCGAACGTAGATTATCGACTAGATTGAGTGATTATTATCTATATTTCACTCAAAGTTCATCTGATGACGATCCTGTAACTCCAGAAGAAGTGTACGAACGTCCAGACAAAGAACTCTGGGTGAAAGCGATGGAAGAAGAACTCAATTCTTTGAAAGACAACGACACTTGGTTCATAAGTGATTTACCTAAAGGTTTTAAAGCAATAAATTCGAAATGGACTTTTAAAACCAAACGAGATGGAAATGGTGATATCGCTCGCTACAAAGCGAGATTGGTCATCAAAGGATGTGCTCAACGAAAAGGATTCGATTATGACGAAACATTCGCACCTGTTGTTAGATATAATTCTATCCGATGCTTAATTGCTCTTGCAGTTAAATATGACCTGAACATTCAACAAATGGATGCTGTAACGGCTTTTCTACAGGGAGATCTTGATGAAGAAATTTACATGATTCCTCCAGCGATCCTGAATGTGGAAAAAGGTAAAGTTTTAAGATTAAAGAAATCTATGTACGGGTTGAAACAAGCAAGTAGGCAATGGAACAAGAAATTAAACTCAGCGATGAGGGAGATTGGACTTACACGTTCGAAAGTAGATCCCTGTGTTTATTTCAAAATTACGGATAAAATCCTGATTGTTTCAATTTATGTCGATGATATTTTGATATTCTCAAATCTAGAGGATAAAGATTTTATGAAAAATGAACTGGAGAAAAGATTTAAAATGAAAGATCTTGGGGAAGCTAATTTTTGCATTGGTTTAAGAATAACTCGAAATAGAGAACAGAAGAAATTGTATTTAGATCAAGAAATTTATATCAATAATATTCTTGAGAAGTTTAAAATGAGTGATTGTAATCCTGCAAAAACTCCAGTTGATCCGAATCGAATACTTACTACAGAAATGTGCCCCAAAACTGAAGAGGGGAGAATGGAAATGTTAAATATTCCTTATCAAGTAGCAGTAGGAAGTATTCTTTACTTAACTCAAGGGACACGTCCAGATATTGCTTATGCAGTAAATTCAGTAAGCAGATTTAATCAAAACCCCGGAAAAGCTCATTGGATAGCAGTGAAGCGTATATTCAGATATCTGAAAGCTACTTTGAAATTGAAAATGGAATTCAACGCTGAAGACAGCGATTTATTTGGTTTTTGTGATGCTGATTGGGCAGCAGATAAAGACAAAAGGAGATCTTGTACCGGATATATTTTCAAGTTTCAAGGTGGAGCTATTTCATGGATTAGCAGACATCAACCTACCGTGGCTCTCTCTACAACGGAAGCGGAGTACATGGCATTATCTTCAGCAACACAAGAAGCGATACGGTTGAGACAATTTTTTGGAGAAATTATGTCAAAACTATTAGAGACATCGATTCTGATTTTTAGCGACAACAAGAGTGCGATTAATTTATGCACAAATGATGGATTTAAAGCTAGAACGAAGCATATTGACATACGCCATTACTTTGTGCGTGAAAAAATCTTAGACAAAGTTATTGTTGTTGAATATTTGAAATCAGAAGACATGGTGGCAGATATTTTGACCAAAGGCGTTTATAGCAATCAATTTGCGAAATTGGTTTCAAGAATGGGACTGGTATTGGTGTAATTTTATTATTAGTTCATTCTAACAATAGATCACGTTTAAGAAGGGCTGTTGGAAAGTACTTGTTTAGTAATTGTTAAACGAATCTACACTTGCGTGCAAAAAAATCGGCCCACCTAAATTTTTAGTGAAATTCAAAGTGGCGTAACTCCTGAACGAAAAGAGTAATTCCAAAAAACTTGGCATCCCTGAATAGCTACATTCTTGGGCTATCACCCGCCAGACGCTGTGTTTTATACAGGTTCCCTGAGTACGTTTTACAGGGTGTCACGTAAAGTTCTGCAAAAATGTTAAACTTTGGATGACCCCACGGTCTAGGAAAATGATGTAATTTTTTCTTTAAATAGTCCTGGAATATTGTTACACTCATATCTTGGAACAGCACTGGAAAAACCGACTCATTTTGTCCAACTACAGGGTGGCCAGAGAAAAACAATTTTTCGTGCCACCGTCATTTTAATACGACTAACTGATGTATAGGTACTTTTTGATCATTTTTTTAAGAAAACAAGTCCAAAAGTGAAATAAATAAATCAAATATTCAATATTTAATTTAAAAAAGGCATTTTCAATACTACCCCTTGCTCTCAAAACTTCTTGAATTCTCCTCGAAATGCATTTTTTCAAATTAAATATTGAATTTTTGATTTATTTCTTTCAATTCGGCATCGTTTTCTTGAGAAAATGATCAAAAAGTACCTATGCATCAGTAAGTCGTTTTGAGATGACGGTGACACAAAAAATTGTTTTTCTCTGACCACCCTGTAGTTGGACAAAATGAGTCGGTTTTTCCAGTGTTGTTCCAAGACATGAGTGTAACAATATCCCAGGATCATTTGGAGAAAAAATTACATCATTTTCCTAGACCGTGGGGTCATCCAAAGTTTAACATTTTTGCAGAACTTTACCTGACACCCTGTAAAACGTACTCAGGGAACCTGTATAAAACACAGCGTCTGGCGGGTGATAGCCCAAGAATGTAGCTATTCAGGGATGCCAAGTTTTTTGGAATTACTCTTTTCGTTCAGGAGTTACGCCACTTTGAATTTCACTAAAAATTTAGGTGGGCCGATTTTTTTGCACGCAAGTGTAGTTAGATGATGTTGTTAGAAATAAATTAATGATTTTTGACAATAAAAATACGTCACACGTTTCCTCAACGTTTCCCTGTTCTTTGCGGCTTTGCATCAAAACGTGCCCCTCCCTCCCAATACCATGAAGGTGACTTAGTGGTGGTAAAAATTGCTAGTATCGTCACTAAAGGTGACAGCAAAAAGTTGTTGCCGAAATGGAAAGGTCCATTTAAAGTAACTAAGTGCCTTTCCCATGATCGGTATGAGGTTCAACAGTTGAAAAACCTTTCAAAGGCCAGGAAATACATTGGTGTCTACGCGGTAGAACACATGAAACCCTGGTTTAATTGCTATTCTTCGTCTGAGGAGGATTAGCCGTTTGTTCTGAGTATTTGTATTCCACTTTCGTTTTGCATTTTTACTGTTTTGTTTTTTTTTCGTTCGTCTACTGTTTGTTGGTTACCATTGAGAATTCCGATTCCCAGAATTCAGTGTGAAGTCTGTCTCAGTTAAGTCTGTCTCAGTAACGTCACCACAAGTCTGTCTCAGTCAAGTCTGTCTCAGTAACGTCACCACAAGTCTGTCTCAGTTAAGTCTGTCTCAGTAACGTCACCACGAGTCTGTCTCAGTTAAGTCTGTCTCAGTAACGTCACCACGAGTCTGTCTCAGTTAAGTCTGTCTCAGTAACGTCACCACGAGTCTGTCTCAGTTAAGTCTGTGTCAGTAACGTCGACAGGAGTCTGTTTCAGTTCAGTCTGTATCAGAAATGTTATGTGCCATCGTTTTGTGATTTTGGTGGTTGTTTGTTGTCTGAGTTCTGTCTCGCATTGTTCCCCCGTGGGTTAGCCGAGGGACCGGCGTCCCTCGTATGTGTTGGTCTGTTTCAGAAAAATTCCATCTGGAGGGGAACTCTTGCTGTCGGGGACGCCAGCGTGTCAGGATCGCCGTGTTAGCGGGCGGTCGGATGTCACTGGGAAGTACCGGGACTTGGAGTCGGACCGAGGACATGCGAGTACCCCCGAGTGGTACGCCGGAAGATGCGCCGGAAGGCACGGGAGCGGGGATCGAGGAGCGGGGATTCACTTAGGCTGGTGACAGTAGCGCGGTTCAGAGCGTGCTGGATTATAATTGTTATTAACCTTAGAGATTATATTTGGGAATAAAAGGGAGTGAATAAGTGGACTCTGCTTGATCTCCTAACATGATTCTATCCATTTCACTTCCATCTTGGTAATTTCAGCAGTCTCTTTCATAAATTTACATTTATGTAATCGGTCGGCAATATCTCATAGAGGACAGTCTTGGACTTTGCCATATAATGATTTTTTCTTTTGACTGTTGGTGTAAGCCATACAACTGCAAGGATATGTACTATTAAAATCATGAACAACATCCACGTCAGAAGAAATTTTCGTTTGTGAATGCTTTGGCCAGAACTGCCATCTAGCCCTCATTTAAAAATGAATTCAATAGTATCCAGCACAATAAAAAAACAACGATTGTTGCATAACTGTACACTGAAGTTTTATCAAACGTTGTATAGTTGAATCGAGTAATTGCTGTAATTTCACTTCAACACAGAAGTCACTAGTAGTGATTGATTCTGTTTTTGGATAACAATCGTTTTTAGCTTTCAGCACGTTTGTATACGAGGGCATTTCTGGACTGAGTATGGAAGAAGATTGTTGTTTCGTAAGATCTATATGAAAAGTTAGAGCCTCATCCGGAGAAAAACGGATTGGATCATTTCGTTTGTATTCTTTGTAAGCTGTTTTGATTTTTGTAGCTCGCTTTGGGGATGTTTTCGTAAATTCTCTAATTATGTCGGCAGCATTCCTATTTCCAGAAGCTCTCAAGCTCATACGAGTTGCATATGCTAATTCTTCTAGACTCCTATTTTGATGCAATCACTGTGATTTCCGTATTTTACTTCTTTTTGATGAATCCGCAAATTTTATGTGAGATTCCATCGCTAGGATTCAAATTGAGCGCGCCAGAGTTGCCAACTGACGGACTGAAAAACCACTAGTAGAGAGTCAACAGCAGTGGAGTAGACCGGCAATGGCGGCGATTAACGTTGCATATTAATATAACATATTTATTGGAGTTTAAGAGTTTAATAGATTACATTTCATACCAAAAGCGCATTAATTCTACCCTGCATTTCCGAAAGGTTATGGGCCCAGGGCACGCTAAACTGCGAAGACGAGTGAGTTAGTGCGGCTTTTGTTCGCTTGTGAAAAAGGCGGCTGAAAAACGTGTAAAGTCTTGTAGAGACGGCGAATTCGACAATTAATTGTTGAAATAGAGGTGAGTACATACTCAAATGATGAGAATATTCTACCTCTTAACCCCACCTCTTCGAAGATAAATTATTGGGTGAAAATTCACTCAAAAACCATAAATTAGAGGAGTTGAATCAGTTTTCAACATTTTTAACCTAGACGATAGAGATAGATTAAGAGAAATTAAAATCGTCGATCGATTATTCAGTCAAAATTCAGATTTTGGGGTTAGTTGTGAGAAAGTAGCTTGTGTTCGGTGAAATCAAACAGCTGACTAGAGATTTCTTATGTGATTGTTTGTGTCCCGTGCATGTGCATGATCAGCTGTCTTAGAGTCGATCTTGTGTGCAGTGCTAAAGATCACATACCGAAAGACAGCGTGCATGTACGAGTGGCGCTTCTGTCATTATATGATTTCCCGTTTCGAACTAGTCCGAAGGGCAGTGCATTCAGAATAGTTCAGAAGCACAGAGACATTATTTCTTTTAATAAAACCTGGTACGGTTTTAGATTATTTTTATTAAAATGAATATTTTGTTTCAAAATCCCAGAATTCTTAAATGATGGATGACCAGATGTCTGACCATGGTGACGAGTTGTCTCGAAATTTCCTAAACTTGAGAGGAGATTCAAACACAAATTTTGTAGACTACGCAAGTGGAAGCGATGACGATTACGAAGATTTTCGAAGAAAATTACCAAAAGGTGAAATTTTAAGATTATTAGAGTTTAGAGTTTAGACGCTAGAGGTTCAGGCCTGACAATCTTAAGAGTTTTTTTTAAGAAATCCAGGAATTTTATTTTTTTAACTTACAGATCAATCTGAAAAGATGGCTGATAAGCAAACTAAGAATTTGGAGGATGTCTACATCCGCCAAGCCCTTGATGCCGAAATAGATAGACATTATTAAGAAGTACAGGAGAAACTAGCTGAGAAAAATGAGATTACAGCTGAAAAATTGCAATTGGCTTTAGAATCAATCTCGAATATTATGATTGGTGCCAACGCGATGTTAACAAAGATCAGCGAAATCTCTAAAACCACATGAGACACCGAAAAAACAAAACTAAGACTTTCAGAAGCTCAGAAAAATACTCCAGCTAGAGAAAAGAGCCTTAATAATGATGGTATCCAAAATCAAGATACTAACAATATCGAACCCCCTAAAGATAAAGATAGCAGCTTTGAAAATCAAGATTTTCTAGACAAAAGGATGCAAGTAATTAAGAATACGATAGAGACTGAAATTTGTAATTCAAAGATTAACATCAAAAGAGATTATAAGCTCTCGCAGAAGTCCAACTTTGAACTTTGGATGGATTGTCTGAAGTCAGAACTCCAAAGTAATGATCTTTTAGATGTTATCGACACAAATTCAGAGTCATCAAAGAATTACTCTGAAAATAATATTCTCAAACGCAAAAGTTTGGTCAGAGATATTATTATGAACCACTTGGATGAAAATTACCACAAAAGAATTTTATCAGAAAAAGATCCAAGAGAAATTTTGAAAAAGTTGAGAGTATTCAAAAAGGGTGAATCAAATGTCATTCATACTTCGGTAAGAGCCAGACTTTATCAGATTAAGATGAGAAAAGACGAAAAAGTCATAGATTTTTGCGAGCGATTCGATTCTATAGTACGAGAATATGAATCAAGCGAAGAAGCGGTTCCTCTCACGGAACAAGAAATGAGGTCGTCATTCTATCAAGCTGTGTCTGACGCCATTCCCGAACTTAGAAATGCCGATTTGATTAGACGTCAAACATCGATAAAAGAAATGAAATGAACCTAGACGAAATAAAATCTTTCATTACACAACTAGAAGCAGAGAAGAAATGTGAAATAAAAGAAAATCCGAAAGTTCAAAGAACAACAAACCAATCCAAATCCGAAAGCAAATGTCACCGATGTTCCGAAACCACTCATTGGGCTAAGGAATGTCCTTTACAGGGTAGTGGCAAGTGGTTTTGCTATTACTGTCAGGGGATCCGCTCTCTAAAGGATCTGACTGTCATTTGGCGAAAGCGGTCAAGAAGAGCAACTTTAGAGGCAGAAACCAAAACGTGAACAACCAAAGGGCCAACAACTCTGATTCTGAGCAAAAGAATTACCCGAAAGCGAACAATGGAGGAAGAATTTTCAAAAGTTCCCGCGATAGAGGCAGAGCACGAGGCAGAGGCGGTGTGAATTGGGCTTCCAATAAAAATTCACCGAAGACCACTGAAGGTAAGAGCATGTTAGAGTCAGATAGAAAAATTCAATTTATCGCTGATTCCGGTGCCACTGAATACTGATCACATCGTGAACACAAGTTTGATCTTAAGTGAATTTAAATGTTGTGAGAACGATTCAATTAAAACTGCTAATAAACATCAATTAGCAGATATTAAAATAGACGGTAGAGAAAATCTCATACTTTACTCAAATTCACTTAAAAAGAATATCATAAAGTTAACTGATGTGGTAGCAGCTCCGGATATCTCCGAAAATCTTTTATCTTTGAGACGATTTGTGGATGCGGGTTTTAGCATTTATTTAGACGACAAAATACTAAGAGTGTTTGACAAAAAGTCTAATGAGGCTATTTTAGAAGGTACTTATGATAAACCAAATTGGACAATTTGTTTTATAATAAGGAAGAACGATATCGATGATACTGAGAATTTAGAATACAATAAATACAGATGCACAGCACCCATTATTTCAAATTCTGAACTCAATCTGCAGTCGCATTCAAGCATTTCAAGCGAAAAATTAGATGAACTTGTAGAGGAAGCTGAAATTGAAATTGCTGGTTCTGCGACTGGGAGGGAGAGTAATTTCGAGCTAACACACACAGATTTTGAAAGTAGTGTATTGTCGAGAAATCCGGTACAAATCGATAATTTAGAATCAATAGAAACATTGGACGGTTTATATTGTTCTGATCTTTTAGAAGAAAAACCAAAGAATTTTGAGAGATTCAATGAGGCAATGATGTGGCATGTAAGACTCGGTCACGTTTCGTTGAATTATCTCAAAAAGTTGCAGAAATTAGAGAAGAGATTAGAGAAAGTGAAATTTGACGAATCAATTCTAGGGTGTGAAGTTTGTACCATGGCCAAAATGGACAATCTTCCTGAAGACTGAAATAAAAAGAGCAGACAGACAACTTCAATTGATTCACACGGATACGATGGGACTAATTAAATCTACTTCATATCCTGGACAAAAGAGGTTTGTCGTAGTCTTCATTGACGACTATTCGAGACTAGCTAGAGCATACTCGAATAAAACTAAAGATGAGTCTGGTCAGTCACTAGAAAGATACCTTATCTCAGCCAGAAATTTACTTGGTAAAAATGAGAAAGTATGCTACATACGATCCGATCAAGGTACAGAGTTCATGGGTGGTAAATTTATGGAGGTGATGGATAGCGAAAAAATAGAGTACGATCCGTTTCCACCATATACACCAGAACACAATGGAGTAGCCGAGCGATTTAATCAAACTATCCAAGAGAAAATTAGAGCGTACATGTTTGACTCGGGCTTAAGAGTATGTGAGAATTAGCTGTTGAAGCTGCCGTGCATGCATACAACAGAATTCCTCACAAATCCATAGATTACCAAACTCCTTTACAAAAATTCTCTCCTAATGCGAGTTGTCATTTTGAACAAATTAAGAGGTTTGGGTGCATTGGTTACGTAAAAGTTTCAAAACCCAGTACAAAATTTGATAAGAGAGCAATCAAAGTGGTACTTGTGGGCTATACAAACACCGGGTATGTTTTGTGGCATCCGAGTTCGCGAAAATTCTTAGAGTCCAGACATGTCAGATTCAATGAAAAGCTTGTCTATAAAGACGTTTTCAAACCTGTTGAAAAAGATCAAGTATTCAAAAGCTTAGACGAATCTGAAAATGAAAGAATAGATGAGTCAGAATGCATGAAAATAGTTCGAAATGATGCGCCTTTAGAAGTAGAAAAACAATTAGAAGTAGAAGAACAATTAGAAATAGAAAAACCAAAGAAAAGAGGGAGACCACGTAAAGATTCGCTAGATGAAAATAAACGGAAAAATGAACAAATGAAAGAACAAAAGAATGAGGGACCAATGACAAGAGCTAAAAAGAGAAAAGCAGTTTTAGATGGAAATCAAGTTACAGTTGATAATGCAAGACCTCTCGAAGATACGAGCTTTGCTCATTTCGTAACTGGTTTAAAAACTGATCAAAATTCAGAAGATGAATTAATTCATTGTCTTTTAGCATCATTGAATAGAGATCCCATAACATACCAAGAAGCCATAACGAGTATAGATAAATTAAACTGGAAAACAGCAATTCAAGACGAAATTGAATCTTTAAATACCAATAAAGTCTGCAAATTCGTTGACAGACCAAAGATTATGTTAGATGGTAGCAAGGCGAATGTGATTGATTCAAAATGGGTTTTCAAAAGAAAACTAGAAGCCGACGGTAGTACTCGATTCAAAGCGAGACTAGTAATTAGAGGTTTTAAAGACAAAAGATCATATGATCTTAAAGAAACATATGGACCAGTTCCAAGATTACCTGTCGTTCGATCCGTTCTTGCAATGATTAACAAACACAATTTGTTTGCATGTCAACTGGATGTTAAAACAGCTTTTCTAAACGGTATTCTAGACAAAGAGGTTTACATGGAAATTCCCGATGGAATTGGATTGGACGATCATACGAAACAAACAGAAGTTTGCAAAATAGAGAAGGCTCTGTATGGTCTTAAAATAAGTCCAAAGAAATGGAATGAAAGATTTACTGAAGAAGTACACAAATTTGGTTTGGAAAACGACCTTCATGAACCTTGTCTCTTCACTTGGAGAAAGGAGGGTAAATTTGTAGTACTTGTTCTTTATGTTGTGACGAGTTGAAAATTCGTGAGAATGTTTGTTGGGAGTACCGAAGCATAGTTCGGTCACAAACATTATTTTTCCTAAAACAAATCGTATTAATAAAAATAACACCAATTTACTCACGCATAACCCATCAGAGATTAATTCAACGCCACAGACCGCTCAAAACACTCGAAACATCCCAAAAACCTGAGAGAAGAAGAGCAAACATAACCCCACATTCACAGTTTGACACTGACATTTAGTCGAGATGGAACCAACGCTGCCAGCTACACGCTCAAGTGCCAACTCAAAATGGGAAATCCACTAGATGGCGCCACAAGTTATAACTCGCGCGCATGCGCTATTCATCCTAAAATATAAGGCCGCTTGAAATTTACAGCCAGCATCGGTTTTTCCGACTTCATCCTCGAAAACAGACTGTGCTCGTCTCTCGACTACTAGTTCTGCCCGAGTTTCTCCACTACCTGCTTACCCTCGGTAAGTTTTGAGGGATTTTCCCTTAGGAGTATTTCTCCTCCGGTTTTCTGCTGGTTTTCTTGGTTTTCTGCCAAGTTTCTTCTGAATTAGACGGAGTCTCTCTCCACCTTAGGAGTTAGGTCGTTATTCTCGTATTTTGGGACCACGAAATTAGTGTCATTTTTGCATTCAAAATTCAAATTATCGTTTTTAGGTTAGATTTTTGAAAATCACGGGCTGCTGTGATTTTTCCCCGGTAATTTATCTGATTACCCGTCAGTTGAGGTTAGTTCAGGCTACACCGCATTTTGAAGTAATTTAGTCGTAGTTTCACGCCCATAAGGCCGTTTCAATTTCAAAATACACAATTTTAACCGAAAGGGAATTAGTCGATCATATTAAAAACATGGAAACGCGTTTGTACGGTCTTACAACCAAAGATGTTCGCAAACTTGCTTACAACATGGCTGTTCAAAATAACCTACAGCACAACTTCAATCCTGGATGGGATTGGCTGGAAGGATTCACACAGCGTAGTCCAGATATTTCTCTCAGAATTCCAGAATCCACATCTGCAGCCAGGACACGTGCGTTTAACAAACCTCAAATAGAAAACTATTTCAAACTTTTGATGGTTGCTTTAACTGGAGGTAATTTTGATCCTGGGAAAATTTGGAATATGTATGAAAGTGGCTTCACTTCTGTGCCCTCTGATAATGCAAAAGTCTTTGCAACAAAGGGCAGGAAACAAAATGGCATTTTGAGTAGTGCAGAGAGAGGAAAACGCTTCACCGCTGTCTGCTCAATGAGCACTTTAAGAAATTACATCCCGCCATGCTTTATCTTTCCTAGAAAAAATATGAAGAAAGAATTAACTGATAACTGCCGTCCAGGGTCAGTTGGATTCGCACGAGAGAAAGGATCGATGACATCGGAGATTTTCCTCAAATGGCTTCAGCTGTTCGTGAAATCCGTAAAACCAAGAACAAATGACAAAATTGTGTTGCTGCATGATGTTCATTCCAGCCATAAAAGTTTGGAGGCCCAAGTTAACGCCAAACATAACGACATCATTTTGTTCTGCTTCCCTCCCCAAACAAATCATAGGGTACAACCTTTGGATATTTGCTTCTTCGGACCTTTGACTACCTCCTACAACCAGGAGTTGTTGAACTTCTTGAGACATCATCCAGGACGGGTGGTAACACAGTTCGAAGTTTAGGAAATCTTTGAAGCTGCCTGCCAAAAAGCTGCGACTATGTCAAATGCTGAAAAAGGTTTTATCTACAACGATTGTTTAAAGTTGACTTTTCGATTGTCAATTTAATATCGAAATGACGTTCTTTATTGCACTCGGTGCGGTGAAATGACTTTGTAGGGTGTTTCACCTTTCGTTTCAGCTAAATCTAGAAGTTAGTTACGAGATGTTTTGCTGGTAAAACCAGAGTTTATTGTTAACTATTATTAAGTTGTTTAGACTGAAATATACATTATATTTCTCTGACATACTTGTCCTATTTTCTATAATAACTGTGGATAGAGCCACATTTTGGTGACCCCGACTCATTAAACGTGATTAGGAAGCTATTATATCTGATGGCGGAACAGTGGAATGACGTTCCGCTTCAAGGGGAAAATGGCCAAGAAAGGGGCGAACCAGCACAACCGCAACAGATGGTTTCGGCTGCGGCATTCAAACTCCCGCAGTTCTGGACAAGCAATCCGGCACTTTGGTTCGCCATGGCTGAGGCTCGTTTTGATTTGACGACACCGCGGATAACCCGCCAGGACACAAAGTTTTCCCACGTCCTTATGGTCCTGCCGGCGTCGGTAGCTGAGGAAGTGAGCGACATAATTCTGTCTCCTGATTCAAACGCGCCTTACGATACGCTGAAGAAGATGATCATCTCTCGTACGTCCCTCTCCGATTCGCAACGCCTTAAAAAGCTACTTTCTGGGGCGGAACTGGGATCGAGGAAGCCATACCAGCTTTTACGGCATATGCGGACCCTGGTTAAGGACACCGGCTACATGAATGACACGGCCCTCAGGGAACTATTTCTCCAGCAGTTGCCAAACTCGGCACAGACGGTCCTGGTATCGCTGACCATGTTGACGCTGGCTCAGCTGGCTGAAATTTGTGACGCCAGAAACAGTTTCTCTCTTTCGAAAATATCTCGGGCGCCACCTAGTTTTACAAGAAAACTAGGAAAAGAAACCACAAGTAGCAACAGTGAAGAAAAGTACCAGGATTCAATTAAAACTCAGAATAAAGGTAAACGGAATACGGGATCAAGTTTAACAAGAGGGGATTTATTCAAACAATGTAGTATTAATAATCAAATGACAAGTTTATAACAATTCAAAAGATGACAATGGTAATATAAATATTCTGACAGTATTTCAATTAATTATTTGAACATGACAACTCAAAAATGAAAATAATACAAATTATAAGTAAACAATCCCTAACAATGAATCGTCTGCTTTATCGAGAAAACGTCCAACGACAAAGAGAAGTCCTGGTAATTGGAAATCGTCCACAATCACCGGAAAGTACAAGTAAGTGTGAAACGTCACACAGACTGCAAGTCCTCTTTGTTGAGAAATGTCCACAACTTGGGGCAAAGTCCTACCTAGAGAGAAAGGACCCTTCAGGCGGAAGTCCAAGAGCTTTCGAAAATGTCCGTCAAGATCTGGAGTTGGTCGGGGTCAAACCACGACTGAATTCCCGCCGCTCCGCGCTCGTATTTATATCCGGATCGGAATCCCATGTGACCCACTCCTGATTCGTCCTTTTGAATTCGGTAATTTCCTCATTGGCTGGAATTCTTTCGACCAATACCTAACCTTTATTTTTAGGAAGAACATGATTAGTTAGAAAATCCCGAATATCTGATTGGTTAATTTATAACAAATAATCTGTGAATAATTTCAAAGAATAAAAATACCAGTCAAACCATCTGTGAATAATTTCGAAGAAAGAAAATACCAGTTTGTCAGAAAATCTTCACTTTTCTAACCACAAACTGGTGAAAAACATCAAAATATTACAAATCCCCCTTACTTAGGAAAATTTATATTATATTTTGTAGAAAGATAAAATATAATATGTAACAATAATCAAATATCAACAATTAACAAATCAACAACCAAAAACTACTTCTTTATGGCCGGTAATTTTTAAAGATTTCGTCTAATTCTTTTTCAGATGCCATTCTAAAAAAAAAGAATAAAATAAATTATTAATCGTACTAATGAGCTGGTTTTAAATCTTTTATATGAACTTTTGGTACCTCGAGACCGTCGGCATTCTTTAAACTATAAAGATTCTTTGAAATAACTTTTATAACTTCATATGGACCTGAAAACTTTGGTGCTAATTTCGCCGCAAAACCTTGAGCGGCCTGAGAAAGAAAATATTCTCGCTTCATGACTTTATCTCCCACAACACAAATCCAAGGACTCCTTTTCTTATTAAAATATTTCCGTTGGGCATTATGTGCCTTTATCAAATTCAATTTTACTAAATTCAGAACGTTTGGTAATTCCTCAATGGTTTTCAATCGCGAATTTAAATTATTTTCTTCTGGAAGAGGTACTTTTCCCCCCTTTCTTACCCTGTTATCTGAAGAAGTGTTTAATTCTCTACCGAAATTTAGAAAAGCTGGTGAAAATTTAGTTGACTGATTTTTCGCAGTATTTATCGCGAAAACAAAGCTATTGATTTGATTGTCCCATAAACGATGATCTTCTTCACAGAATTGAGCAATCATTGTTTTCAAAACACGGTTTACACGTTCTACTGGATTAGATTGCGGAGTATATGGAGCAGTTTGGGCATGAAATATCCCGTTCTCTTCTAAGAGACTTTTGAAAGTTAGACTTTCGAATTGTGTTCCATTATCCGTAATTATCGCTCGAGGATAGCCGAATTTTGTAAAAATTTTCTGTTTCAAAGATGTGCAAACTAAATCTGCAGTCGCCTTCTTTAATGGCTGACATTCAACCCATTTTGTAAAGCGATCTTGCATTACCAATGCATATTTATTACCTTTTACAGAACGAGGTAGAGGACCTATCAAATCTATACTGACTGTATGCCATGGACCGTGAATAGCTAGATTGTACATTTGACCAGCCGTTTTCTGTTGCGAAACCTTAAATTTTTGACAACTTTCACATTTCCTAACATAGTCAGTAATTTCTTTAGCCATTTTCGGCCAAAAATAATTTTGAGAAATTCTTAATATTGTTTTAGAAATGCCAAAATGACCTGCCTCGGGAATATCATGATTTTCTTTCAAAATTTTGATTTTATCTTTGGGAGGAATGCATAGCTTCCAGGGAGAACTTAAATTTCCTTCACACCAATTCGCTGGTTCCCAGAAATGCCTATATAATTGATCATTTATTATGACATAATCTGGATTCTTTTCTGGAATATTTTTAGTCTCTCTAACTTGACGAGTATACCAATTTTCTTCCGTATATGAATGTATTTCTTCTAAATTACTATTCATTATAGATTCATCAACCGGTTCTCTCGACAAAGCGTCAGCTATCACGTTATCTTTCCCTTTTCTGTAGATAATCTCAAAATCGTATCCCTGAAGAGCTAGTGCCCACCTTGCTAACCTTCCTGATGGATTTTTCAAGGACTTTAACCACTTGAGAGATTGATGATCAGTCATAACTCGGAAACTGTATCCCTCTAGATATTGTTTCATTTTCTGAATTCCCCAAACTATGGCCAGACATTCTTTTTCTGTTACAGAATAATTTTTTTCTGCAGCATTTAACGTTCGACTTGCATACGCAATGACATGTTCATTGCCTTCTATTTCCTGTGTTAAAGCTACACCCAATCCTGCATCAGAAGCGTCGGTCTGAAGGGTGAATTGATAAGAAAAATCAGGACATGCTAAAATAGGTGCCTGAGTTAATTTCTCCTTTAGAGTTATGAAAGCATCATTCTGCTCTTTTGTCCAAATCCACTTTTGATATTTCTTTAATAATTTTGTCAAAGGTAATACTATATCTGAAAATTTTTCAATAAATCTCCTATACCAAGATGACATTCCTAAGAATCTTCTCAATTGCTTAATATTTTGAGGGGGTGAAATTGCTTTTACTGCTTTAACTTTCTCGGGATCTGTCTGGATACCCTTGTCTGAAATTTAATGACCTAAATATTTTATATTGGTTTTACAAAAACTACATTTATCAATATTAATCTGCATATTCGCTTCTCTTAATCGTTTGAAAACTTCTCGTAAATTTTCAATATGTTCATCAAAAGTATTCCCTAAAATAATAATATCATCAATGTACGCGAAAGCTCGTGACTCTAATTCTGGTCCTAAAATTCTATCCAGAAGTCTCTGAAATGTTGCACCAGCAGAATGTAATCCAAATGGCATCACCTTAAATTGATATAATCCACGATTTGGTACTGTAAATGCTGTTATTGGTTTACTTTCTTTTTTCAAAGGAATTTGCCAATATCCTGACTTGAGGTCTAACGTTGTATAAAATATAGAATTTTTAAGTTTGTCGAGAATTGAACTAATGTATGGTAAAGGATAGGCGTCTCGTTCAGTGACTTCATTTACTACTCGAAAATCGATACAAAAACGAATGCTACCGTCTGGTTTCTTTACCATAACAATAGGTGAACTCCATGGACTATTTGAAGGTTCTATCACATCATTTTTCAACATTTTATCTACTTCTTCATTTATTTTACCTTGCATTATGAGGTTCTGGGGATAATATCTCTGTTTAATTGGTTTATCAGTCTTCAAACGAATTTCGTGTTCCACAAATGTAGTTCTCCCTTTTATCTCTGCCAATTCTTTAGCTTCCGTTTCTAAAATATTTTTCAAAATTTGTGATTCTCTCTCTTTTATATCTATCATCATGACTGTTGTATTTTCTTTTTCTATAATTCCCACAGATTTCTGAATTTCTCTGGAAACTAAGTTAAAATGTTTCTTGATAAGATCCATACCGAAAATTATTGGTTGAGTCAAACCAGGTAAATAGAGGAATGTATGAGTATACATCAAAATATTAAGTAAGTTGTAAGTTGTAAGTTTTATTTGGAAAAAAAAAAAAAAAAAGATTAATTTCAAGGTAACTGGTATATGAAATATTGTGACGCGCCTCGGTCGGTCGGGGTTGCTCGGGCGCCAGCTTCGTTTAACGAGGAAGCACTCGTTTGCCGGGGTTTCTCAAAGTCGAAGAATAAATAAACCCAGGGGTCTGTGAACGAAGTTTTATTTCGCAAACGGCAAATAAATGGACGAACACAAACGGTACACAAATAACGGTAATGTCTTATTCTACCCTGACCGGCTTAAGCTAGGCTTAGACTAGTAACGAAACGTAACAGAAAGAGGGATGTTCACCGGAGGTGAACTAGAACACCGGGCAGGAATGCCGGGGCGGTGTCATGGGGAACCCTGTTACAGGCTTTTGGGAACCACCCGGAGGTGGCGGCGATTCGGTGTGGGAAGTCCGGGAAAAAGCCGACGGACGGAACGCAGGTTGTTTGTTAGTCGAAGGGTTTTGACCGGGAAAACGCCGACGGTCGATTAACTGAGGGGGTTGTTGACAGGAGTTGACCGGGACAGCCGACGGTCGGTTAACGGGTACGTTAGGGATTGCTGGGAAGTATCCGACAGCGGAAAAACTGGTAGGCGGTTATCTCAAACGTCTATGACCGTGCTATTTCTCCGGCATAACATAGACTGCCGGAAAACTAGCGGGAGCGGCCTTTTATGGACTCGGGTCCGGAGAAAGGGAAGAATGTTCTAGAACAAAACGGTGACGACAGAGGTGATAACGGAAACCGGGGGAAATACACGACAAGATCGGAGTTCTAGTAACGGCGCTCGGGGAGCGTCGTTACACACCCCTCCTTCGTTACGAAAAATTTTTGTTTACAAAAATTTTCTGGAAGAGAACGGATTATCACATGAAACATCACAGAAATATTCGCCCTAAACTGACCATTCGGATCCCGGAGTAACCGGACCAACACTAACAACCCGGAGCTAACTTAAAAAAAAATAAAGCGAAATAAGTAATTCACCAACAAGAAATTAACTCAGAATTACAAAAAGCAAGCAAGTTCAAACAAAAATCAAATAAACAACTCGAAAACAAATGTAGGAAAACCGAAAGTAAATTCGACGGCCGTTGGCGTATCGCACGGTCAAGGCCGGAGTCCGGACCGGTAGATGGACGGGACTGGACTGCAAAAACTTCATGCGGAAGGTGGTCTGTCAACGGACGCTGGGTCGCAGGACGCGACGGGAATACAGTCTGTCTGTTGAACGAGGACGGCCGGCGAGTCGACAAGGACGGCACAATCACTCGAGTCTTAACGCGAACAACAACACGGGAGTTTTTACCGAACGCGAACGGACCGGTACTCTCGGACCGACAACCGAGCGAACTCGCGCGCGCGACTCCCGAGAAAAATCGCACTTTCCCCGGAGAAGCACCGGACGATCACACTACTCGTCAGGTTCGTGCTGCCGGTACGGCTTCAGGTCTTTGATGTGGATCCGGCGCAATGTTTTTCCGGACGCATCTTTCAGGTCGTACACGACCGGTGAGAGGACGCGCGAAACGGTGTACGGCCCGGAGAATTTCGGGGCGAGTTTCGCGGCGAAACCCTTGTCGGCCGACGATAAGGGATGTTCTCTCCTCATCACCACGTCGCCCGGGAAACACTTCCAGTCGCGGCGCCTCAGGTTGTAATGATGGCTTTGGCGGGCGAAGGCGTGCGCCAATTGCGTCCGGACGAGCGCGAAAACCTCGGAGAGTTTCCGCAGCCGGGACAGGTGCTCCTCGGGAACGTCGTTATCGGTCGCTTCCGGTTCGGTGGCCGGTACAGCTTCCTGGTGAAGACTCCGCGGTAAATTCAGTTCCCGTCCGAAATTTAAGAAGGCGGGTGAGAATCCGGTGGAATCGTGACGGGCGCTGTTTAAGGCGAGCGTCACGGCGGATAAGTCCTGATCCCAGTGACGATGATTTCCCTCGGTGTACTGGGCGATTATCATCTTTATCGTCCGGTTGGCCCGCTCGACCGGATTTGCCTGCGGGGTGTACGGGGGCGTGTGGCGGTGTTCGATCCCGAATTCGGTCAGTAATTCCGCGAAACAGCGACTCTCGAATTGCGTCCCGTTATCGGAAATCACCGTTTTCGGGGTGCCAAAACGTGCGATTATCTCCTCGTACAGCGCCTTCGAGACGGCCTGAGCGGTGGCCCGACGGACGGCGCGACAGGCGACATACTTAGTGAAACGATCTTGGAAAACGACGATGAAATTGTTTCCCTTCGTCGAGCGCGGCAGCGGCCCGACGAGGTCGGTACTGACCGTTTCCCACGGGTGCCGGTTCGGGGTGGGTTGCATTTTCCCTGCTGGCTGCTGCTGTTGAGGCTTGAAGCGTTGGCAGGTGTCGCAATTCCGCACGTAGCGGCCGATATCGCGAAACATTCCGGGCCAATAATAACGGTTGGCGACCCGGGCGGCCGTTTTCGCGATGCCGAGATGCCCAGCGGTCGGCGCGTCGTGGTTTTCACGTAAAACGCGCTCGCGCTGCAGTTCCGGGATGCACAGCTTCCACGGATCGGACATTTCCGGTTCGGTGAGATCTCGATTATCCCAGAAATGGCGGTACAATTTTCCATCCCGGACGGCATAATCGGGATTGTCGGTTGGCTTCTCCTCCACGTCGGCGAGTTTTCGGGCGTACCAGGTGCGGTCCTCGGCGACGACGTAAGCGAAGTCGGGTTCCTCCCCAGAAGCGGGCAGCGGATCTCGCGAGAGTGCGTCGGCAACGTGATTTTGAGTACCTTTTCGGTATTTCACCTCGAAATCGTAAGATTGCAACAGCATACTCCATCGCGCGAGTCGTCCGGCCGGGCTTTTAATACTGTGCAAGAACTTGAGAGACTGATGGTCGGTTATCACGGTGAATCGGTAGCCCTCCAGATAGGGGCGCATCTTATCGATGCCCCAGACGATGGCGAGGCACTCCTTTTCGGTGGCGGAATAATTCTTTTCCGCCGGATTAAGAGTACGGCTGGCGAACTCGATGACGTGTTCGCGGCCATCGGTTTCCTGGGTGAGGGCGGCGCCGATACCGTAATCAGAGGCGTCGGTTTGCAGCGAGAACGGTTTGGAGAAATCCGGGCACGCCAGGACGGGCGCCTCCGTGAGATTTTTCTTGATTTGGGTGAACGCGGCGTCTTGCGCGGGGCCCCACAGCCAGCGGACGTCCTTGTGGAGGAGTTTCGTGAGCGGTGTGACGATTTCCGCGAACCCCGGCACGAAGCGACGGTACCAGGAGGCCATACCGAGCACTCGTCGGAGGCCGCGGATATTCTTCGGCGTCTCGAGCTGGTTAATCGCGGCGACTTTCCCGGGGTCGGTGGCTATTCCCTCCGGTGTGACGACGTGGCCCAAATACGTCATGGACCGGCGACAGAAATGGCACTTTTCCGGGTTTATCTTGAGATTCGCATCACGTAATCGCCGGAACACCTCCCCAAGATTCCTGAGGTGTTCTTCCAACGTCCGGCCGATCACGATGATGTCATCAAGATAAACAAAAGCGTGGGGGTCCATTTCGGGGCCGATGACGGTATCCAACAGGCGCTGGAACGTCGCGGGGGCGGAGTGCAACCCGAAGGCCATCACTCGGAACTGGTACAACCCTCTTCCGGGTACGGTAAAGGCGGTGATCGGTTTGCTCGCGTCGGTGAGCGGCACTTGCCAGTAACCCGCGCGAAGGTCGAGGGTAGAGATATATTTTGCCTCTCGCAATTTTGCCAAAATTCCGTTTATTTGCGGAAGTGGGTAGGCGTCTTTCACGGAAACCTCGTTGACCTTCCGGAAATCGATGCAAAAACGGTATCTCCCATTTTTTTTCCGGACGATGACGATGGGAGAGCTCCACGGCCTCTGGGAGCGCTCGATGACTCCCTCGGCGAGCATCTGATCCACCTCTCGGTCGACGATCTCCTGCATCTTCGGATTTTGGGGCCGATAGCGCTGTTTTATCGGCTCGGGCTGCCGCAAGCGAATTTCGTGCTGCGCCCGGTCGGTCAGACCGGAGATCGCGGTGAAGGTCGGCAACTCGCGATCCAAGAACCGTCGCAACGTTCGCTGTTCGGTGTCGGTGAGGTCGGTATTTGCCAAAGGCGGGCACTTTTCCTCGTTAACCGGAGCGGAAATGCTGGAAATCTCCGGGGCAAGTGTCGACGTGGCGGGTTTGCGTGCCGTGGGCGGTATTTTCTGATGGAGGATCTTTTCCTTCACGAAGTCGATGACGCACCCCGTGTAGGCCATGTAATCGGCCCCCAACAAGAATTCCTGTGACAAGCCCGGGAGGTGGTGGAATGCAAACGCCACGGTGCCCTCGGTTACGGTGCATGCGAGACGAATCCCGGAGTAAATTTTCCGGGTCTGACCGTCAGCGAGGGTGACGGTGGTCTCTTTAGGGTGGAAAACAGTACCCACCCCGTGCTCTTTGCACCACAGCATCACGTCCGCATTGACGTACGATCGGGTGGCTCCGGTGTCCAGAAGGGCAGCAAACACGCGGCCGTTCACCCGGATCTTCATTTCCGGTCGGGTTTCTTTCGGGGGTTTGGAAACGGTGGCGGTCTGGTGGGCGAGTCCGGTGGATCCCCCAAGGGCCGGACTCGGTACTAGTTTTCCGACCGGGCACAAGGGCAGTCCCGCGAAAACACTCCCCTTGTCCCGCACCGGGAACAAAACAGGATCGGGGTCCCGGTGCAGTTGGAGCGACTGTGCGTCGCGCTGCCGCATCTCCAGCACGCTCGCCTCGGGTTCTCGATCGGTGGCCCGGTATTCGCGGCGGCCGGCCGTGGCGTCGTCTCGGCGCCCCGCGGCGGTGGGGACGCGGTCCGTGACGGCGCGGTAGCCGCCGGGCGGCGGTTCGCGTTATCGCTGCTTATCGGTCGGGGCTCTTTTTGCGGTACTTCCGCGGCGATGACCTCGTATTCTTTTATACGCGTTATCAGGTCGCTCACGCTGTGAATATCGGATCGGCGAATGTAAAGCCGATATTCTGGCCGCAAGTTGCGGTACAGCCAAAAGAGCTCGTCCTGGTTCGAAAGGCCCCCTAGGCGACGAGTCAGGGTCTGGACGGCGGTGACGTAGTCGGTACCGGCTTCGTGGGGACGCTGTTTGCGGGTCGTCACCTGCTCCCGCAGGAAGATTTCAAAATCGGCCGGCAGGTAAAATCCTCGGAATTCGTCCACGAATTCGGCCCACGTCTCCCAATGGCCGACGTTGTTCCGGTACCACTGCAGAGCGGAGCCCGTGAGTACTTCCGGCAGGATGGAGAGCAGCCGGTCGTCGGCGACGCGGTACCGGGTCTGGACGTCGTCGATTCGTTCCAGAAACGCGAGCGGGTCCGACGTCCCGTCAAATTGTACGTTTAACCGGGCGGATTCGAATGCAGCCGTCGGTCGACCGGACGACTGGGCGGCGAGGGCTTGGGCGACGGCAGCCTGGATGACGGCGGCTTGCCGAGCGTCGGCGTGCTCCGCGGACGGCGTGTTTGCAGCCGGCTGGCCCTCGCCCTTGGGAACGGCTCCCATCGCGGCCGACCCGTCCCTCAGGAACCGCACCACGCGACGACGGAGATCCTCGACGGTGCCCGCGGACGGCAGACCGAACTTTTCCGCCTCGGTCATGAGCTCGTCCTTTTTGAGCCCGTAGACATAGCCCACGCGCTGGTCGGCCACCTCGAGTCCCACCGTAACGGGGGTGGAACGGTCCTGGGTTACTGGAGTCAGGAACGGACACTCTTCAGCCAGGTCGGTACCGATCTTCGTGGGCTTTGACATCCTGGAAAGCCAAAGTCCACAATAGTCCTTCTCGGTGATGACCGACTGGAGTGCGGACCTCTGGGCTGGATTGGTTGGAGTAGAACTTCCTTCAGGGTCCCTGCTCGGGCGCCAATTTGTGACGCGCCTCGGTCGGTCGGGGTTGCTCGGGCGCCAGCTTCGTTTAACGAGGAAGCACTCGTTTGCCGGGGTTTCTCAAAGTCGAAGAATAAATAAACCCAGGGGTCTGTGAACGAAGTTTTATTTCGCAAACGGCAAATAAATGGACGAACACAAACGGTACACAAATAACGGTAATGTCTTATTCTACCCTGACCGGCTTAAGCTAGGCTTAGACTAGTAACGAAACGTAACAGAAAGAGGGATGTTCACCGGAGGTGAACTAGAACACCGGGCAGGAATGCCGGGGCGGTGTCATGGGGAACCCTGTTACAGGCTTTTGGGAACCACCCGGAGGTGGCGGCGATTCGGTGTGGGAAGTCCGGGAAAAAGCCGACGGACGGAACGCAGGTTGTTTGTTAGTCGAAGGGTTTTGACCGGGAAAACGCCGACGGTCGATTAACTGAGGGGGTTGTTGACAGGAGTTGACCGGGACAGCCGACGGTCGGTTAACGGGTACGTTAGGGATTGCTGGGAAGTATCCGACAGCGGAAAAACTGGTAGGCGGTTATCTCAAACGTCTATGACCGTGCTATTTCTCCGGCATAACATAGACTGCCGGAAAACTAGCGGGAGCGGCCTTTTATGGACTCGGGTCCGGAGAAAGGGAAGAATGTTCTAGAACAAAACGGTGACGACAGAGGTGATAACGGAAACCGGGGGAAATACACGACAAGATCGGAGTTCTAGTAACGGCGCTCGGGGAGCGTCGTTACAATATAACAAAATAAAGAATAAAAATGGATAATAAAAATGGTGATGATACTTCTGGTATCTCGACAGAATCCAATTTCTTATGGGTTGAAAAATTAAATAAAACTCAATTAATTGCCGAATTAACGAAATTTAGACTTACAACGAATGGTTATAGAACAGAATTAATAGAAAGATTGATTAACTTCTTTGTAAATGGACCACCTTTGGAGATAATTGAGAAAGATATTCCGAAAAATGATCCACCAATAATCGAACCAAGAACTACTATTTCTCAAACATCATCAAATATTAGCGACCAGAGTACAATTTTAGATAAAATCAGAAATTGGAATTTGAGATTTGATGGATGTTATGATCCAGAAACCTTTTTAGAACGTTTAGTAGAACTTCGGAATCACTGTGGTTATTCAGACGAACATATTTTTATCGCATTGCCAGAATTATTAACGAGAAAAGCATTGATTTGGTATAGAAATACACAACATCTTTTTACTAATTGGGATGGATTTATCAAAGAATTCAATGAGTATTTTCTTCCATTAAATTTCCGCGACAGATTAGTTGAAAGAATTATTGGTAGAAAACAACAATATGGAGAAAAAGGATGTGATTATAGTCAATCAATTCAAACTTTAATCCGACGACATGGTGGTTATACAGATGAACATACAATTAATACCGTATATAATAATTTGTTACCTGAATATCGCCAACATATTCGTCAATCAGATATAACTAGTTTGAATAAATTGAATAAATTAATTATTGAATATGAGGATACGGAAGATGAAATATCAAGAAATAAAAGAGGAATAAGAGTATCAGAAAGGAGAGATTATTCAAGTAATGAACGAAAATATAATCCGAAATTGTCACAATTCAAATCGACGAATTTTCGACAAAATTCAGGTAACAATAACAATCAAAATGATCATTTCAATCAACCGACGAACTTTCAACAAAACTCTGGTAATAATAATATTCAAAATAATCGTTTCAATCAAGGTTATTATAATAGAAATACAGAACGAAGAGGTGTCATTTGTTATAACTGTAATGAACCAGGTCATTTTAGTACGGATTGTACAAAACCAAGAAGAAATAATAATTTTAGATTCGGAAAAAATCCGGTAAACTACCCCAGGGATGGTGCGAAGGAGGAAACGACCACCCCAAAATAAAATATTCCTCCACCAATCAATTAAAAGGTCAGAATCCTTCTGATTTCAGACCTCAAATCAAAATTCGAATTGGAAAGTTAGAACATATTGCATTAATTGATACAGGAGCCACTTTATCTTATATTGGAGATAAGATTTCAAAATTTATTCAAAAAAAATTTAATTGTAAACAAAAAGATTCAAATCAAATTACCACGTTGGCTGATGGAAATCAGGTAGAAATCCAAGGAAAATTTGATGTCACTTATTCTCTTACAGATAAAACAAAGTATACTCATACATTCCTCTATTTACCTGGTTTAACTCAACCAATAATTTTCGGTATGGATCTTATCAAGAAACATTTTAATTTAGTTTTCAGAGAAATTCAGAAATCTGTGGGAATTATAGAAAAAGAAAATAAAACAGTCATGATGATAGATATAAAAGAGAGAGAATCACAAATTTTGAAAAATATTTTAGAAACGGAAGCTAAAGAGTTGGCAGAGATAAAAGGGAGAACTACATTTGTGGAACACGAAATTCGTTTGAAGACTGATAAACCAATTAAACAGAGATATTATCCCCAGAACCCCATAATGCAAGGTAAAATAAATGAAGAAGTAGATAAAATGTTGAAAAATGATGTGATAGAACCTTCAAATAGTCCATGGAGTTCACCTATTGTTATGGTAAAGAAACCAGACGGTAGCATTCGTTTTTGTATCGATTTTCGAGTAGTAAATGAAGTCACTGAACGAGACGCCTATCCTTTACCATACATTAGTTCAATTCTCGACAAACTTAAAAATTCTAAATTTCATACAACGTTAGACCTCAAGTCAGGATATTGGCAAATTCCTTTGAAAAAAGAAAGTAAACCAATAACAGCATTCACAGTACCAAATCGTGGATTATATCAATTTAAGGTGATGCCATTTGGATTACATTCTGCTGGTGCTACATTTCAGAGACTTCTGGATAGAATTTTAGGACCAGAATTAGAGTCACGAGCTTTCGCGTACATTGATGATATTATTATTTTAGGGAATACTTTTGATGAACATATTGAAAATTTACGAGAAGTTTTCAAACGATTAAGAGAAGCGAATATGCAGATTAATATTGATAAATGTAGTTTTTGTAAAACCAATATAAAATATTTAGGTCATTACATTTCAGACAAGGGTATCCAGACAGATCCCGAGAAAGTTAAAGCAGTAAAAGCAATTTCACCACCTCAAAATATTAAGCAATTGAGAAGATTCTTAGGAATGTCATCTTGGTATAGGAGATTTATTGAAAAATTTTCAGATATAGTATTACCTTTGACAAAATTATTAAAGAAAGATCAAAAGTGGATTTGGACAAAAGAGCAGAATGATGCTTTCATAACTCTAAAGGAGAAATTAACTCAGGCACCTATTTTAGCATGTCCTGATTTTTCTTATCAATTCACCCTTCAGACCGACGCTTCTGATGCAGGATTAGGTGTAGCTTTAACACAGGAAATAGAAGGCAATGAACATGTCATTGCGTATGCAAGTCGAACGTTGAATGCTGCAGAGAAAAATTATTCTGTAACAGAAAAAGAATGTCTGGCCATAGTTTGGGGAATTCAGAAAATGAAACAATATCTAGAGGGATACAGTTTCCGAGTTATGACTGATCATCAATCTCTCAAGTGGTTAAAGTCCTTGAAAAATCCATCAGGAAGGTTAGCAAGGTGGGCACTAGCTCTTCAGGGATACGATTTTGAGATTATCTACAGAAAAGGGAAAGATAACGTGATAGCTGACGCTTTGTCGAGAGAACCGGTTGATGAATCTATAATGAATAGTAATTTAGAAGAAATACATTCATATACGGAAGAAAATTGGTATACTCGTCAAGTTAGAGAGACTAAAAATATTCCAGAAAAGAATCCAGATTATGTCATAATAAATGATCAATTATATAGGCATTTCTGGGAACCAGCGAATTGGTGTGAAGGAAATTTAAGTTCTCCCTGGAAGCTATGCATTCCTCCCAAAGATAAAATCAAAATTTTGAAAGAAAATCATGATATTCCCGAGGCATTTTGGCATTTCTAAAACAATATTAAGAATTTCTCAAAATTATTCTTGGCCGAAAATGGCTAAAGAAATTACTGACTATGTTAGGAAATGTGAAAGTTGTCAAAAATTTAAGGTTTCGCAACAGAAAACGGCTGGTCAAATGTACAATCTAGCTATTCACGGTCAGTATAGATTTGATAGGTCCTCTACCTCGTTCTGTAAAAGGTTATAAATATGCATTGGTAATGCAAGATCGCTTTACAAAATGGGTTGAATGTCAGCCATTAAAGAAGGCGACTGCAGATTTAGTTTGCACATCTTTGAAACAGAAAATTTTTACAAAATTCGGCTATCCTCGAGCGATAATTACGGATAATGGAACACAATTCGAAAGTCTAACTTTCAAAAGTGTCTTAGAAGAGAACGGGATATTTCATGTCCAAACTGCTCCATATACTCCGCAATCTAATCCAGTAGAGCGTGTAAACCGTGTTTTGAAAACAATGATCGCTCAATTCTGTGAAGAAGATCATCGTTTATGGGACAATCAAATCGATAGCTTTGTTTTCGCGATAAATATTGCTAAAAATCAGTCAACTAAATTCTCACCAGCTTTTCTAAATTTCGGTAGAGAATTAAACACTTCTTCAGATAACAGGGTAAGAAAGGGGGGAAAAGTACCTCTTCCAGAAAAAAATGATTTAAATTCGCGATTGAAAACCATTGAGGAATTACCAAACGTTCTGAATTTAGTAAAATTGAATTTGATAAAGGCACATAATGCCCAACGAAAATATTTTAATAAGAAAAGGAGTCCTTGGATTTGTGTTGTGGGAGATAAAGTCATGAAGCGAGAATATTTTCTTTCTCAGGCCGCTCAAGGTTTTGCGGCGAAATTAGCACCAAAGTTTTTAGGTCCATATGAAGTTATAAAAGTTATTTCAAAGAATCTTTATAGTTTAAAGAATGCCGACGGTCTCGAGGTACCAAAAGTTCATATAAAAGATTTAAAACCAGCTCATTAGTACCATTATTAATTAATTTTTTTTTTTTTTTAGAATGGCATCTGAAAAAGAATTAGATGAAATCTTTAGAAATTTAGAATTATCATATTGTCCTGTTTCGTTACCCTTGTCATCTGAAATGAGAGCAGTAATTGATGAATTAGAAGAAGTTTTAACGCCGGAGCCCGTTCCAACAAATCCTCCCGAAAATATAAGATCATTTTTCGAAAATTTTGACCCTACAGTTAGGAAGAATACATGTACAAAAAGAAAATTACCTACCCCAAAAGCAAAAATGCCGATTAGAATTCAAAGTGATATCAAATTGAGAACGATTGCTCCCAAACCTATTCAAATACCTCTTGCGCCTATAAATATAAATTTTCAACCAAAAGTTTTAACGCCTCCAAGACAAACAACTTTCTTACCAACGGCTTTAGTACCTATAAAGAAAACTAGGAAAGAACAGAAAAAGAAGGAAGTTTCAAATATTACGGCGAATATTGCAAAGGCCATCATAAATAAAAAAGAAAGTAAAAATAAAATTGAATACGTAAAAGTGGATGGGTTTCCAAATAAATTACCATTAATAAAGGATGACATGTCATTGGATGAACTACAAAAACTTCGTCCAAAAGGGAAATCATTAACTAGAAGATGCCCAGTTTTAGTTTTACTTCCTCCGGGAAGAACTCGTTGGATAAAATTACCGGCCATAAAGAAGTAGTTTTGGGTTGTTGATTTGTTAATTGTTGATATTTGATTATTGTTACATATTATATTTTATCTTTCTACAAAATATAATATAAATTTTCCGAAGTAAGGGGGATTTGTAATATTTTGATGTTTTTCACCAGTTTGTGGTTAGAAAAGTGAAGATTTTCTGACAAACTGGTATTTTCTTTCTTCGAAATTATTCACAGATGGTTTGACTGGTATTTTTATTCTTTGAAATTATTCACAGATTATTTGTTATAAATTAACCAATCAGATATTCGGGATTTTCTAACTAATCACGTTCTTCCTAAAAATAAAGGTTAGGTATTGGTCGAAAGAATTCCAGCCAATGAGGAAATTACCGAATTCAAAAGGACGAATCAGGAGTGGGTCACATGGGATTCCGATCCGGATATAAATACGAGCGCGGAGCGGCAGGAATTCAGTCGTGGTTTGACCCCGACCAACTCCAGATCTTGACGGACATTTTCGAAAGCTCTTGGACTTCCGCCTGAAGGGACCTTTCTCTCTAGGTAGGACTTTGCCCCAAGTTGTGGACATTTCTCAACAAGGAGGACTTGCAGTCTGTGTGACGTTTCACGCTTACTTGTACTTTCCGGTGATTGTGGACGATTTCCAATTACCAGGACATTTTCTCGATAAAGTAGACGAATCATTGTTAGGGATTGTTTACTTATAATTTGTATTATTTTCATTTTTGAGTTGTCATATTCAAATAATTAATTGAAATACTGTCAGAATATTTATATTACCATTGTTACCATTTGAATTGTTATAAACTTGTCAATTGATTATTAATACTACATTGTTTGAATAAATCCCCTCTTGTTAAACTTGATCCCGTATTCCGTTTACCTTTTATTCTGAGTTTTAATTGAATCCTGGTACTTTTCTTCACTGTTGCTACTTGTGGTTTCTTTTCCTAGTTTTCTTGTAAAACTAGGTGGCGCCCGAGATATTTATAAAAGAGAGAAACTGTTTCTGGCGTCACAAATTTTTGGCGCCCGAGCAGGGACAATCATATTGAGTTACGTGAGATCTGACCCTATGTATGCTCAGAAGTGGAAAGATGCCGCAAAGAGAGCCTTCTCGTATGTTCCTGACATTGACAATATATTGGAGGAAATAAAAGGAAAGAATGCATCTCAAGTAAAAGGGATCATTACAGCGCTCATGAATATTGGAAGGATAGTGACCACCAGACAAGCGACGAGAGCTTTCTTTCCTCTGAATTTGATAGCTTTCCTGACGGTTTCTAGGCAAGACGGTCCCACTAGCGGTTTCATGAAGGAAATGACGATTGGAGACTTAAAGATAACACTTGGACCTGAACTGCTAAAAACACTGAACTTTTCGGGCCATGGAGCATGCTTTTTCTGGAAGATGATCCAAAATTTAGACGTCACAATGCAGGGGAAGTTTGAGGCCATGGAAGCACGCCAAGTGATGTTCCACTGTACCTTCGGGACTTATAAGGAGGATTTGGGAGTTTTGGCTCAAATAACAAACTGTGGGAGATGGTATGTAAGAGAGGAGTTTGGAAAGAAATTCCAATCTAAGAACACCTGTGGAGAATCAGTTACATTCCGTCCGATAGAACTACGATATTGGTCCAAATTGTCATCAGCAAACCAGACCTCACTCCTAAGCAGTGCTTATTACCAGGATTCCTCTATACCTTGCTTCAGTGGGAAAAGAATAATCACCTTCACTGAGGAATTCTTCAGCAACATTGAGTCAAAAATGGGAAGGAACTCAACAGGAAAAACACTGACGCAACTCATGAGCAGCTTGATGGAGTTGGAGAAACAATTGGTTGACCATCTCAGAGGGAAAAATGCTCGTATCGAAGCTGGAACAACCGATTGGTACAAGGTCGCAAATGTAACTCTTGATGGTTTAGGCGAGCCTGATGTTGGATTCATAGCTAATACTTGTGGATTGTTCTTCTTAGGTAAACGTTCTTGAATGCAGGCATTTCTCTTGATGGAACCCTCTATTTTTGGATAATCATGTTTCAATAATTAGTTCTGACTCTGTGTAAGTTTTATTTGGAAAAAAAAAAAAAAAAAAAAAAGATTAATTTCAAGGTAACTGGTATATGAAATATAACAAAATAAAGAATAAAAATGGATAATAAAAATGGTGATGATACTTCTGGTATCTCGACAGAATCCAATTTCTTATGGGTTGAAAAATTAAATAAAACTCAATTAATTGCCGAATTAACGAAATGTAGACTTACAACGAATGGTTATAGAACAGAATTAATAGAAAGATTGATTAACTTCTTTGTAAATGGACCACCTTTGGAGATAATTGAGAAAGATATTCCGAAAAATGATCCACCAATAATCGAACCAAGAACTACTATTTCTCAAACATCATCAAATATTAGCGACCAGAGTACAATTTTAGATAAAATCAGAAATTGGAATTTGAGATTTGATGGATGTTATGATCCAGAAACCTTTTTAGAACGTTTAGTAGAACTTCGGAATCACTGTGGTTATTCAGACGAACATATTTTTATCGCATTGCCAGAATTATTAACGAGAAAAGCATTGATTTGGTATAGAAATACACAACATCTTTTTACTAATTGGGATGGATTTATCAAAGAATTCAATGAGTATTTTCTTCCATTAAATTTCCGCGACAGATTAGTTGAAAGAATTATTGGTAGAAAACAACAATATGGAGAAAAAGGATGTGATTATAGTCAATCAATTCAAACTTTAATCCGACGACATGGTGGTTATACAGATGAACATACAATTAATACCGTATATAATAATTTGTTACCTGAATATCGCCAACATATTCGTCAATCAGATATAACTAGTTTGAATAAATTGAATAAATTAATTATTGAATATGAGGATACGGAAGATGAAATATCAAGAAATAAAAGAGGAATAAGAGTATCAGAAAGGAGAGATTATTCAAGTAATGAACGAAAATATAATCCGAAATTGTCACAATTCAAATCGACGAATTTTCGACAAAATTCAGGTAACAATAACAATCAAAATGATCATTTCAATCAACCGACGAACTTTCAACAAAACTCTGGTAATAATACTATTCAAAATAATCGTTTCAATCAAGGTTATTATAATAGAAATACAGAACGAAGAGGTGTCATTTGTTATAACTGTAATGAACCAGGTCATTTTAGTACGGATTGTACAAAACCAAGAAGAAATAATAATTTTAGATTCGGAAAAAATCCGGTAAACTACCCCAGGGATGGTGCGAAGGAGGAAACGACCACCCCAAAATAAAATATTCCTCCACCAATCAATTAAAAGGTCAGAATCCTTCTGATTTCAGACCTCAAATCAAAATTCGAATTGGAAAGTTAGAACATATTGCATTAATTGATACAGGAGCCACTTTATCTTATATTGGAGATAAGATTTCAAAATTTATTCAAAAAAATTTTAATTGTAAACAAAAAGATTCAAATCAAATTACCACGTTGGCTGATGGAAATCAGGTAGAAATCCAAGGAAAATTTGATGTCACTTATTCTCTTACAGATAAAACAAAGTATACTCATACATTCCTCTATTTACCTGGTTTAACTCAACCAATAATTTTCGGTATGGATCTTATCAAGAAACATTTTAATTTAGTTTTCAGAGAAATTCAGAAATCTGTGGGAATTATAGAAAAAGAAAATAAAACAGTCATGATGATAGATATAAAAGAGAGAGAATCACAAATTTTGAAAAATATTTTAGAAACGGAAGCTAAAGAGTTGGCAGAGATAAAAGGGAGAACTACATTTGTGGAACACGAAATTCGTTTGAAGACTGATAAACCAATTAAACAGAGATATTATCCCCAGAACCCCATAATGCAAGGTAAAATAAATGAAGAAGTAGATAAAATGTTGAAAAATGATGTGATAGAACCTTCAAATAGTCCATGGAGTTCACCTATTGTTATGGTAAAGAAACCAGACGGTAGCATTCGTTTTTGTATCGATTTTCGAGTAGTAAATGAAGTCACTGAACGAGACGCCTATCCTTTACCATACATTAGTTCAATTCTCGACAAACTTAAAAATTCTAAATTTTATACAACGTTAGACCTCAAGTCAGGATATTGGCAAATTCCTTTGAAAAAAGAAAGTAAACCAATAACAGCATTCACAGTACCAAATCGTGGATTATATCAATTTAAGGTGATGCCATTTGGATTACATTCTGCTGGTGCTACATTTCAGAGACTTCTGGATAGAATTTTAGGACCAGAATTAGAGTCACGAGCTTTCGCGTACATTGATGATATTATTATTTTAGGGAATACTTTTGATGAACATATTGAAAATTTACGAGAAGTTTTCAAACGATTAAGAGAAGCGAATATGCAGATTAATATTGATAAATGTAGTTTTTGTAAAACCAATATAAAATATTTAGGTCATTACATTTCAGACAAGGGTATCCAGACAGATCCCGAGAAAGTTAAAGCAGTAAAAGCAATTTCACCACCTCAAAATATTAAGCAATTGAGAAGATTCTTAGGAATGTCATCTTGGTATAGGAGATTTATTGAAAAATTTTCAGATATTGACAAAATTATTAAAGAAAGATCAAAAGTGGATTTGGACAAAAGAGCAGAATGATGCTTTCATAACTCTAAAGGAGAAATTAACTCAGGCACCTATTTTAGCATGTCCTGATTTTTCTTATCAATTCACCCTTCAGACCGACGCTTCTGATGCAGGATTAGGTGTAGCTTTAACACAGGAAATAGAAGGCAATGAACATGTCATTGCGTATGCAAGTCGAACGTTGAATGCTGCAGAGAAAAATTATTCTGTAACAGAAAAAGAATGTCTGGCCATAGTTTGGGGAATTCAGAAAATGAAACAATATCTAGAGGGATACAGTTTCCGAGTTATGACTGATCATCAATCTCTCAAGTGGTTAAAGTCCTTGAAAAATCCATCAGGAAGGTTAGCAAGGTGGGCACTAGCTCTTCAGGGATACGATTTTGAGATTATCTACAGAAAAGGGAAAGATAACGTGATAGCTGACGCTTTGTCGAGAGAACCGGTTGATGAATCTATAATGAATAGTAATTTAGAAGAAATACATTCATATACGGAAGAAAATTGGTATACTCGTCAAGTTAGAGAGACTAAAAATATTCCAGAAAAGAATCCAGATTATGTCATAATAAATGATCAATTATATAGGCATTTCTGGGAACCAGCGAATTGGTGTGAAGGAAATTTAAGTTCTCCCTGGAAGCTATGCATTCCTCCCAAAGATAAAATCAAAATTTTGAAAGAAAATCATGATATTCCCGAGGCATTTTGGCATTTCTAAAACAATATTAAGAATTTCTCAAAATTATTCTTGGCCGAAAATGGCTAAAGAAATTACTGACTATGTTAGGAAATGTGAAAGTTGTCAAAAATTTAAGGTTTCGCAACAGAAAACGGCTGGTCAAATGTACAATCTAGCTATTCACGGTCAGTATAGATTTGATAGGTCCTCTACCTCGTTCTGTAAAAGGTTATAAATATGCATTGGTAATGCAAGATCGCTTTACAAAATGGGTTGAATGTCAGCCATTAAAGAAGGCGACTGCAGATTTAGTTTGCACATCTTTGAAACAGAAAATTTTTACAAAATTCGGCTATCCTCGAGCGATAATTACGGATAATGGAACACAATTCGAAAGTCTAACTTTCAAAAGTCTCTTAGAAGAGAACGGGATATTTCATGCCCAAACTGCTCCATATACTCCGCAATCTAATCCAGTAGAGCGTGTAAACCGTGTTTTGAAAACAATGATCGCTCAATTCTGTGAAGAAGATCATCGTTTATGGGACAATCAAATCGATAGCTTTGTTTTCGCGATAAATACTGCTAAAAATCAGTCAACTAAATTCTCACCAGCTTTTCTAAATTTCGGTAGAGAATTAAACACTTCTTCAGATAACAGGGTAAGAAAGGGGGGAAAAGTACCTCTTCCAGAAAAAAATGATTTAAATTCGCGATTGAAAACCATTGAGGAATTACCAAACGTTCTGAATTTAGTAAAATTGAATTTGATAAAGGCACATAATGCCCAACGAAAATATTTTAATAAGAAAAGGAGTCCTTGGATTTGTGTTGTGGGAGATAAAGTCATGAAGCGAGAATATTTTCTTTCTCAGGCCGCTCAAGGTTTTGCGGCGAAATTAGCACCAAAGTTTTTAGGTCCATATGAAGTTATAAAAGTTATTTCAAAGAATCTTTATAGTTTAAAGAATGCCGACGGTCTCGAGGTACCAAAAGTTCATATAAAAGATTTAAAACCAGCTCATTAGTACCATTATTAATTAATTTTTTTTTTTTTTTTAGAATGGCATCTGAAAAAGAATTAGATGAAATCTTTAGAAATTTAGAATTATCATATTGTCCTGTTTCGTTACCCTTGTCATCTGAAATGAGAGCAGTAATTGATGAATTAGAAGAAGTTTTAACGCCGGAGCCCGTTCCAACAAATCCTCCCGAAAATATAAGATCATTTTTCGAAAATTTTGACCCTACAGTTAGGAAGAATACATGTACAAAAAGAAAATTACCTACCCCAAAAGCAAAAATGCCGATTAGAATTCAAAGTGATATCAAATTGAGAACGATTGCTCCCAAACCTATTCAAATACCT
The DNA here is from genome assembly GCA_949788335.1 of Salpingus planirostris. Lineage (NCBI taxonomy): Eukaryota > Metazoa > Arthropoda > Insecta > Coleoptera > Salpingidae > Salpingus > Salpingus planirostris. Next base: position 2,773,724 of record OX460917.1, on the reverse strand, counting down.
CTTGCGCCTATAAATATAAATTTTCAACCAAAAGTTTTAACGCGTCCAAGACAAACAACTTTCTTACCAACGGCTTTAGTACCTATAAAGAAAACTAGGAAAGAACAGAAAAAGAAGGAAGTTTCAAATATTACGGCGAATATTGCAAAGGCCATCATAAATAAAAAAGAAAGTAAAAATAAAATTGAATACGTAAAAGTGGATGGGTTTCCAAATAAATTACCATTAATAAAGGATGACATGTCATTGGATGAACTACAAAAACTTCGTCCAAAAGGGAAATCATTAACTAGAAGATGCCCAGTTTTAGTTTTACTTCCTCCGGGAAGAACTCGTTGGATAAAATTACCGGCCATAAAGAAGTAGTTTTGGGTTGTTGATTTGTTAATTGTTGATATTTGATTATTGTTACATATTATATTTTATCTTTCTACAAAATATAATATAAATTTTCCGAAGTAAGGGGGATTTGTAATATTTTGATGTTTTTCACCAGTTTGTGGTTAGAAAAGTGAAGATTTTCTGACAAACTGGTATTTTCTTTCTTCGAAATTATTCACAGATGGTTTGACTGGTATTTTTATTCTTTGAAATTATTCACAGATTATTTGTTATAAATTAACCAATCAGATATTCGGGATTTTCTAACTAATCACGTTCTTCCTAAAAATAAAGGTTAGGTATTGGTCGAAAGAATTCCAGCCAATGAGGAAATTACCGAATTCAAAAGGACGAATCAGGAGTGGGTCACATGGGATTCCGATCCGGATATAAATACGAGCGCGGAGCGGCAGGAATTCAGTCGTGGTTTGACCCCGACCAACTCCAGATCTTGACGGACATTTTCGAAAGCTCTTGGACTTCCGCCTGAAGGGACCTTTCTCTCTAGGTAGGACTTTGCCCCAAGTTGTGGACATTTCTCAACAAGGAGGACTTGCAGTCTGTGTGACGTTTCACGCTTACTTGTACTTTCCGGTGATTGTGGACGATTTCCAATTACCAGGACATTTTCTCGATAAAGTAGACGAATCATTGTTAGGGATTGTTTACTTATAATTTGTATTATTTTCATTTTTGAGTTGTCATATTCAAATAATTAATTGAAATACTGTCAGAATATTTATATTACCATTGTTACCATTTGAATTGTTATAAACTTGTCAATTGATTATTAATACTACATTGTTTGAATAAATCCCCTCTTGTTAAACTTGATCCCGTATTCCGTTTACCTTTTATTCTGAGTTTTAATTGAATCCTGGTACTTTTCTTCACTGTTGCTACTTGTGGTTTCTTTTCCTAGTTTTCTTGTAAAACTAGGTGGCGCCCGAGATATTTATAAAAGAGAGAAACTGTTTCTGGCGTCACAAATTTTTGGCGCCCGAGCAGGGACAATCATATTGAGTTACGTGAGATCTGACCCTATGTATGCTCAGAAGTGGAAAGATGCCGCAAAGAGAGCCTTCTCGTATGTTCCTGACATTGACAATATATTGGAGGAAATAAAAGGAAAGAATGCATCTCAAGTAAAAGGGATCATTACAGCGCTCATGAATATTGGAAGGATAGTGACCACCAGACAAGCGACGAGAGCTTTCTTTCCTCTGAATTTGATAGCTTTCCTGACGGTTTCTAGGCAAGACGGTCCCACTAGCGGTTTCATGAAGGAAATGACGATTGGAGACTTAAAGATAACACTTGGACCTGAACTGCTATAAACACTGAACTTTTCGGGCCATGGAGCATGCTTTTTCTGGAAGATGATCCAAAATTTAGACGTCACAATGCAGGGGAAGTTTGAGGCCATGGAAGCACGCCAAGTGATGTTCCACTGTACCTTCGGGACTTATAAGGAGGATTTGGGAGTTTTGGCTCAAATAACAAACTGTGGGAGATGGTATGTAAGAGAGGAGTTTGGAAAGAAATTCCAATCTAAGAACACCTGTGGAGAATCAGTTACATTCCGTCCGATAGAACTACGATATTGGTCCAAATTGTCATCAGCAAACCAGACCTCACTCCTAAGCAGTGCTTATTACCAGGATTCCTCTATACCTTGCTTCAGTGGGAAAAGAATAATCACCTTCACTGAGGAATTCTTCAGCAACATTGAGTCAAAAATGGGAAGGAACTCAACAGGAAAAACACTGACGCAACTCATGAGCAGCTTGATGGAGTTGGAGAAACAATTGGTTGACCATCTCAGAGGGAAAAATGCTCGTATCGAAGCTGGAACAACCGATTGGTACAAGGTCGCAAATGTAACTCTTGATGGTTTAGGCGAGCCTGATGTTGGATTCATAGCTAATACTTGTGGATTGTTCTTCTTAGGTAAACGTTCTTGAATGCAGGCATTTCTCTTGATGGAACCCTCTATTTTTGGATAATCATGTTTCAATAATTAGTTCTGACTCTGTGTAAGTTTTATTTGGAAAAAAAAAAAAAAAAAAAAAGATTAATTTCAAGGTAACTGGTATATGAAATATAACAAAATAAAGAATAAAAATGGATAATAAAAATGGTGATGATACTTCTGGTATCTCGACAGAATCCAATTTCTTATGGGTTGAAAAATTAAATAAAACTCAATTAATTGCCGAATTAACGAAATGTAGACTTACAACGAATGGTTATAGAACAGAATTAATAGAAAGATTGATTAACTTCTTTGTAAATGGACCACCTTTGGAGATAATTGAGAAAGATATTCCGAAAAATGATCCACCAATAATCGAACCAAGAACTACTATTTCTCAAACATCATCAAATATTAGCGACCAGAGTACAATTTTAGATAAAATCAGAAATTGGAATTTGAGATTTGATGGATGTTATGATCCAGAAACCTTTTTAGAACGTTTAGTAGAACTTCGGAATCACTGTGGTTATTCAGACGAACATATTTTTATCGCATTGCCAGAATTATTAACGAGAAAAGCATTGATTTGGTATAGAAATACACAACATCTTTTTACTAATTGGGATGGATTTATCAAAGAATTCAATGAGTATTTTCTTCCATTAAATTTCCGCGACAGATTAGTTGAAAGAATTATTGGTAGAAAACAACAATATGGAGAAAAAGGATGTGATTATAGTCAATCAATTCAAACTTTAATCCGACGACATGGTGGTTATACAGATGAACATACAATTAATACCGTATATAATAATTTGTTACCTGAATATCGCCAACATATTCGTCAATCAGATATAACTAGTTTGAATAAATTGAATAAATTAATTATTGAATATGAGGATACGGAAGATGAAATATCAAGAAATAAAAGAGGAATAAGAGTATCAGAAAGGAGAGATTATTCAAGTAATGAACGAAAATATAATCCGAAATTGTCACAATTCAAATCGACGAATTTTCGACAAAATTCAGGTAACAATAACAATCAAAATGATCATTTCAATCAACCGACGAACTTTCAACAAAACTCTGGTAATAATAATATTCAAAATAATCGTTTCAATCAAGGTTATTATAATAGAAATACAGAACGAAGAGGTGTCATTTGTTATAACTGTAATGAACCAGGTCATTTTAGTACGGATTGTACAAAACCAAGAAGAAATAATAATTTTAGATTCGGAAAAAATCCGGTAAACTACCCCAGGGATGGTGCGAAGGAGGAAACGACCACCCCAAAATAAAATATTCCTCCACCAATCAATTAAAAGGTCAGAATCCTTCTGATTTCAGACCTCAAATCAAAATTCGAATTGGAAAGTTAGAACATATTGCATTAATTGATACAGGAGCCACTTTATCTTATATTGGAGATAAGATTTCAAAATTTATTCAAAAAAATTTTAATTGTAAACAAAAAGATTCAAATCAAATTACCACGTTGGCTGATGGAAATCAGGTAGAAATCCAAGGAAAATTTGATGTCACTTATTCTCTTACAGATAAAACAAAGTATACTCATACATTCCTCTATTTACCTGGTTTAACTCAACCAATAATTTTCGGTATGGATCTTATCAAGAAACATTTTAATTTAGTTTTCAGAGAAATTCAGAAATCTGTGGGAATTATAGAAAAAGAAAATAAAACAGTCATGATGATAGATATAAAAGAGAGAGAATCACAAATTTTGAAAAATATTTTAGAAACGGAAGCTAAAGAGTTGGCAGAGATAAAAGGGAGAACTACATTTGTGGAACACGAAATTCGTTTGAAGACTGATAAACCAATTAAACAGAGATATTATCCCCAGAACCCCATAATGCAAGGTAAAATAAATGAAGAAGTAGATAAAATGTTGAAAAATGATGTGATAGAACCTTCAAATAGTCCATGGAGTTCACCTATTGTTATGGTAAAGAAACCAGACGGTAGCATTCGTTTTTGTATCGATTTTCGAGTAGTAAATGAAGTCACTGAACGAGACGCCTATCCTTTACCATACATTAGTTCAATTCTCGACAAACTTAAAAATTCTAAATTTTATACAACGTTAGACCTCAAGTCAGGATATTGGCAAATTCCTTTGAAAAAAGAAAGTAAACCAATAACAGCATTCACAGTACCAAATCGTGGATTATATCAATTTAAGGTGATGCCATTTGGATTACATTCTGCTGGTGCTACATTTCAGAGACTTCTGGATAGAATTTTAGGACCAGAATTAGAGTCACGAGCTTTCGCGTACATTGATGATATTATTATTTTAGGGAATACTTTTGATGAACATATTGAAAATTTACGAGAAGTTTTCAAACGATTAAGAGAAGCGAATATGCAGATTAATATTGATAAATGTAGTTTTTGTAAAACCAATATAAAATATTTAGGTCATTACATTTCAGACAAGGGTATCCAGACAGATCCCGAGAAAGTTAAAGCAGTAAAAGCAATTTCACCACCTCAAAATATTAAGCAATTGAGAAGATTCTTAGGAATGTCATCTTGGTATAGGAGATTTATTGAAAAATTTTCAGATATTGACAAAATTATTAAAGAAAGATCAAAAGTGGATTTGGACAAAAGAGCAGAATGATGCTTTCATAACTCTAAAGGAGAAATTAACTCAGGCACCTATTTTAGCATGTCCTGATTTTTCTTATCAATTCACCCTTCAGACCGACGCTTCTGATGCAGGATTAGGTGTAGCTTTAACACAGGAAATAGAAGGCAATGAACATGTCATTGCGTATGCAAGTCGAACGTTGAATGCTGCAGAGAAAAATTATTCTGTAACAGAAAAAGAATGTCTGGCCATAGTTTGGGGAATTCAGAAAATGAAACAATATCTAGAGGGATACAGTTTCCGAGTTATGACTGATCATCAATCTCTCAAGTGGTTAAAGTCCTTGAAAAATCCATCAGGAAGGTTAGCAAGGTGGGCACTAGCTCTTCAGGGATACGATTTTGAGATTATCTACAGAAAAGGGAAAGATAACGTGATAGCTGACGCTTTGTCGAGAGAACCGGTTGATGAATCTATAATGAATAGTAATTTAGAAGAAATACATTCATATACGGAAGAAAATTGGTATACTCGTCAAGTTAGAGAGACTAAAAATATTCCAGAAAAGAATCCAGATTATGTCATAATAAATGATCAATTATATAGGCATTTCTGGGAACCAGCGAATTGGTGTGAAGGAAATTTAAGTTCTCCCTGGAAGCTATGCATTCCTCCCAAAGATAAAATCAAAATTTTGAAAGAAAATCATGATATTCCCGAGGCATTTTGGCATTTCTAAAACAATATTAAGAATTTCTCAAAATTATTCTTGGCCGAAAATGGCTAAAGAAATTACTGACTATGTTAGGAAATGTGAAAGTTGTCAAAAATTTAAGGTTTCGCAACAGAAAACGGCTGGTCAAATGTACAATCTAGCTATTCACGGTCAGTATAGATTTGATAGGTCCTCTACCTCGTTCTGTAAAAGGTAATAAATATGCATTGGTAATGCAAGATCGCTTTACAAAATGGGTTGAATGTCAGCCATTAAAGAAGGCGACTGCAGATTTAGTTTGCACATCTTTGAAACAGAAAATTTTTACAAAATTCGGCTATCCTCGAGCGATAATTACGGAAAATGGAACACAATTCGAAAGTCTAACTTTCAAAAGTCTCTTAGAAGAGAACGGGATATTTCATGCCCAAACTGCTCCATATACTCCGCAATCTAATCCAGTAGAGCGTGTAAACCGTGTTTTGAAAACAATGATCGCTCAATTCTGTGAAGAAGATCATCGTTTATGGGACAATCAAATCGATAGCTTTGTTTTCGCGATAAATACTGCTAAAAATCAGTCAACTAAATTCTCACCAGCTTTTCTAAATTTCGGTAGAGAATTAAACACTTCTTCAGATAACAGGGTAAGAAAGGGGGGAAAAGTACCTCTTCCAGAAGAAAATGATTTAAATTCGCGATTGAAAACCATTGAGGAATTACCAAACGTTCTGAATTTAGTAAAATTGAATTTGATAAAGGTTATAAATTCGTTGCTGACAAAATAATGGAGACGGTGTCAGTTTGCGCTGTTACGAGTACACACCAAGATGCACCTACCTTGAATATGCCGGATTCTCCATCTGTTAGTGCTGTGGGCAGGGTCTCAGGGGCAGATTCGCTTCTCGGGGAGATGAAGGCCATTAGCAGAAGGCTGAGCGCTTTGGAGACGCAGCTGTCGAGGCAGGGGAGGGCTACTCGTGAGAGGAGTTCCAGCAGGGGCAGGTCTCCGAAGGATGATGACTGGCTTTGCTGGTATCACTTCAAATTTGGTGATGAGGCGACGAAATGCATCGATCCCTGCAACTTCGACAAAACAGAAAAGTCCGGCGGTAAGAAGAGGGGAAACTAACCGGGGGAACCGTCATGGCGGCCGACATCAGTTCCCCAATTTCTCGCCGCCTTTTCGTTGTGGATAGAATTTCAAAGGCGCATTTTTTGATTGATACTGGGGCAGACATCAGCATCATTCCGGTCTCTATAGTGTCTAAATTTAATAAGTGTTCATTTAATTTACACACAATTGATGGTTCCCAATTCGTGCTTTCGGCGGTAAGGAGCTCACCATCGACATTGGCCTGAAAAAAAATTCAAATGGAATTTCATCGTTGCGTGTGTCAAAGACGCAATTCTTGGGGCAGATTTCCTTCATGAATTTGATTTAGGGGTTGATCTCAGAAATTCGCGGTTGTTGGATAATTCGAGGAGTCTTAGAGCTGCCTGTAGTCTTAGGCTGGACTCAACTCCTGGTGCTATCGTTCGGGCTGTCTCAATTTCATCCAGATGCTATGTAATTCTTGCTAAGTTTCCGAACCTTTTGCGTCCCAAGACGTTGTCTTCAGAGGTAAAACACGACGTGGAACACTGTATCGAGACCGTTGGACCTCCGGTTTTCTCGCGTGCTCGTCGACTTGCTCCTGAAAAGTTGGCTGTAGCAAAGGCGGAGTTTGATAGATTGTTGGCGGCGAAAGTAATTGTACCATCTTCTTCCTGTTGGGCTAGCCCGCTTCACATGGCGACAAAGGGCGAGAATGGATGGAGGCCTTGTGGGGATTATAGGATGCTCAATAATGCCACCAAGCCAGATCGTTACCCCATTCCGCATATCCAAGATTTTAGTCAAAATCTAAAAGGAAAAAGCATTTTTACGACGTTGGATTTAACGTGGGCGTATCACCAGATTCCGGTCCGGAAGGAGGATCAGCAGAAAACGGCGATTATAACACCTTTCGGGCTCTTTGAATTCCAACGCATGCCTTTCGGTCTTAGGAATTCGGGTCAGACCTTCCAGAGATTTTTGGACAGGATATTTTTTGGTGTCTCATTTGCATATGTTTACCTTGATGACATCCTTATTGCTTCGACTTCTGAGGAAGAACATTTGGAGCATCTGGAGGTGGTTTTTCGGAAGTTGGACGAAAACGGGTTGGCAATCAACGCAAAGAAGTGTGTTTTCGCTCAGGACACTGTGAAATTCCTCGGCGTATCTGTTTTTGCCGAGGGGATTAGGCCATTTCCTGAGAAGGTGGAAGCCATCACCAACTATCCTCTTCCGAAATCTGTAAAAGGCGTTCAGAGGTACTTGGGGATGGTAAATTATTATCGGCGGTGGTTACCTCGAATTGCGGAAATCCATTCTCCTCTTCATCGCATTATGAAGGAGGCTGAAGGGAAGGATTTAGACTGGACGGCGGAGGCAGTTTTGGAGTTTGAAGAGTCGAAAAGGGTGTTGGTGACCGCTGGGTCCCTAGTCTACCCGGACCCGAATGCTGAGCTGAGTTTGTCGGTGGACGCATCGGATGTGGCTGTTGGTGGCGTCCTTCAGCAGATTATCGATGGCGATTATCGGCCGATCTCCTTCTTCTCTATCAAACTATCAGAGGCTGAGAGGCGGTACAGCACGTATGATCGAGAGCTCTTGGCGATCTACAAAGGAATTCTGCAGTTTAAACATTTTTTGGAGGCGAGGGAATTCGTTGTTTTCACCGACCATAAGCCACTGATTTATGCCTTCAAGCAGAAGCCCAGTAAATGCAGCCAGAGACAGAGTCGGCAGCTGGATCTAATTTTTCAGTTTACGGGGGATATTCGTCATGTGAAGGGGGCGGAGAACGTACCTGCGGACACTCTCTCCCGGGTTGATGCAATTGCCCGGACCACAATTGAGCCGCTCTCTTTTAGTGAAGCCCAGAGTGCTGATAACGAGTTAAAGAGGTTAAGAGATGAAGGGAGATATACTTTTGTGGAGTTACCCTCTTCAGAAGATGGCGTCAACCTCTGGTACGAGTCGTCGGCGACTGGTCAGAGGCTGTTTGTTCCCGAAGCCTTCAGGGAGGAGATATTCAATCTTGTCCATGGTTTGTCCCATCCAGGAAGGAGGAGTACGGCGAAGCAAGTTTGCGAGCGATATTTTTGGCCTGGTATGCGGGAGCAAGTTGGTCGGATGACAAGGAACTGCGTACCCTGCCAAAGAAGTAAAGTGGTCAGGCACACTCGGTCACCTTTTGGGGCGTTTCCTGATCCGGATGGAAGATTTTCACATGTTCACCTGGACTTAGTGGGGCCTTTGCCACTATGCCAGGGGAAAAGGTATATTTTGTCGATGATAGACAGGTTTACGAGGTGGCCAGAGGCGATTCCCATCGAGGATATTT